>CM046960.1:15687211-18187211 GCA_025698475.1 Gossypium anomalum | reverse complement strand
AATGAACCGCTGGCTTATATACTTCTTTCTAAACTCCTCTTGAAAGAAATCCCATGTAATCCTTTCTTTGGAACCACCGATATCAATGTCTTCCACGGTGATATGCCGAATCCCTTAGCAATGATACGGCACACTTCAAACATTCTTGGGAGTACAAGAAAGCTCATCGAATACCTGGTAGAATTTTCAAGCCGAACTTGCTCTTTCGGGATCATCATCTATATTAGCTCTAAATTCTTCAGCCCCTTCCTTTGAATTTTATCAACTGGGGTTTGCTCGATCTTACCATTTCGGCACCTTGAGGAACTACGGAACCGGTTGAGGAATAGGAGGAGGTGGAGGAGGTGAGCGTCGGATTTGCCGAACAAATTTCGTATACCAATTACTCATCATACGGAGAAAGGCTTCCGGCCCTATCTCCCCGATCATGTGTCTCATGCCTACTCTCCACTAGCGCGCATCCCTTGCGCGGGAGCGGCACATTACTTACATCATCATTTCTACACTCGGTCGGGATCCATTTACTATAAAAAAACATGATTTATAGTGTCGAGTCATCCCACTATCATAATATAATTATGGCATGTACAGATAGACTTCCACACACAAGACGTAGATCCGAGAACCGCCTAAACCAGGCTCGATACCAATAAATGTAACACCCCATACCCATATTCTAGACCGAAATAAGGACCGGAGCATTACTGTTCACGAAAACATGAATTCACACATTAACTGACCTTACTCAATTTACTTACTTTAGCTTAGACTAAAGTTGATAGCATTATGAGATATACATAGATACATGTAGATTTTAAAATTTAGAAAAGTGATACTTTAAAACAAATTAATTATGACATATAACAAAATGATTCGTCTCTCTCTATACATGCCATAATTCCAAAGTAGTGATTACAAAATACCAAAAAGTATTGATAGTGTAGATGAGTCTCCGACGATCTCCAAAATCCCGAGCTGGCTTAATAATTCTATAAAACAAGAAACGGAAAAGATGGTAAGCATATAGCTTAGTAAGTAAGTACTAAATTGATATATAATTTATCAAAGTAAAACAATCATACTAGTATATGGTTACATATATTGATGACAGGCTGTTTTCTAGAGTCCCGGTTAAAAGAAAAATCATATCTTGAGCTACATATCTCAAAATTCAATTCCGTAAATTTTCCCTGAAACTAGACTCATAATTCTATTTACTAATTTTTTTCTAGAATTTTTGGTCGGGCCAATTAGTACAGTTTATTAGTTAAAGTCTCCCCTGTTTCAGGGTATGACTACTCTGACACCTGTGCATTACGAACCAAATTTCTCCCTGTTCAAGATTCCAACGACCATGCCATTTGTTTCCCTTAAAAATAGACTCAATAAGGAATCCATGCATGTATGGTATGACTCTTAATAATTTTTTTACAATTTATGGTGAATTTCTAAAGTCAGAACAGGGGATCTTAAATTCATTCAGAACCTGTTTCACAAGAATTCAATTATCACATAATATAGAAGTCTTTTGTTTCCCCTATTTCTTTTATATGAAAGTAGACCCATTAAGCTTTAATTCCATAATTTATTTGAGATTTAATTCTACTTCCATGATTTTTGGTGAATTTTCAAAATTATGCAACTGCTGCTGTCCAACATTGTTTTACTACAAAAATTCACTCTTACATAATTCGCTCAATCCTTTCCATTTTACCGAGGTTCGCTCACATATCGAGCATATTGCTCATAAATTCAAATAAACATATACTTGCACTTATTCATCACATAATCACTTTCACATGTATCTTCATTTAATCAATTGCCCGTTGAACTCATCGAATAACAATGGATACACAACTACGAACATTTTCCCATTTCCACACTTGTAGCCGAAGCTATATGATACGCATAGTAGCTTTGCACTTAGTACTACACATGCAACCAATAACTGGTACACGTAGTAGCCTGCTTAGTACTACACACGTGACCATACACATGCGATCCGCGCACTTAGTACTACACATGCGACCAATAACTGGTACACGTAGTAGCCTGCACTTAGTACTACACACGTGACCACACAATAGCTCATTTGTATCGTTTTTTTCCGAGAAGGTTCAACAGAAATTTCTCACTTTTCCAACATTTTACTAAATTGTCCGAAATCAATTTAAATTCATAACTTACATCAAATAATCATTTGATAGGCAGCCATATTCCACATGTTATCAAAATACAATAACATAAAAGAAATTGATGATTTATTTACGTACAAACTTACCTCGGTGCAAAATATAGAAATTTTGCAGTTTAGTCCAAAGCTTTTTCTTTCCCGCTCGAGGTCGATTCCACGCCTTTCTTGATTATGAAGCTTGAAAGTTGAAGAAACCCTAGATATGGAGGAGAGCAAATTTTGGCAGCAACTAATGATGAAGATGACCAAATTTTGTGTTATTTTTCCCATTTTATTTCATTTAATATACAAATGACCAAAATGCCCTTACTACTAAACTTTCTAAAAATTCCCTCCATGTCCAACTTTTGCCTATAACTTAGGAATTGGTCAAATTGCTATTTAAGACCTCCTAATTAATATTCCAAAGCAATTTCATACTAAAAACTTCTAGAACACAAGTTTTGCAATTTATTCAGTTTAGTCCCTAATCTCAACTTAAGCGCTTAATGCATAGAATTTCATTAAGGAATTTTCACGAAATCATGAAATCATATCATAAACCTCAAAATAATTATAAAATAATTATAAAATAATTATTTCTATCTCGGATTTGTGGTCACGAAACCACTATTCCGATTAGGCCCTAATTCGGGTTGTCACACTAGATCTCAAAATAACCGATACAGTAATACTTATAATGCAGGTTGGAGGAACCACCCAAATTTCTCATGGGGTGGCCAAGGGAATCAAAGGCCACAAAATTCTCCGAGTTTTCAACAACCACCTTATCAACAGGAAAAGAAACCGAACCTTGAAGAGATGCTAGCAAAATTCATCTCGGTGTCAGAAACTCATTTTTAGAATACTGAGACAGCACTTAAAAATCAACAAGCATCGATCCAAGGGCTCGAAACTCAGATAGGCCAGCTGTCCAAATTAATTTTTGAAAGACCACAAGGTAGTTTGCCAAGTAATACTGAACCTAACCCAAGGGAACAGCTCAATGCAATTAAGTTGGAAATGAGGAAGGGTTAGTTGCATCTGAACCAGAACTAAAGCAAGAAGCTGTGGAAAGCAAAGGTAAAGGTAAAGTAGACCACAATAAACAGAAACTAGTAAGTGTAGAATATAAACCTCGTGTACCATACCCTAATGCGACAATGAAAGACCGCTCAGATAAACAATTTGGTAAATTCCTTAAACTTTTAAAGAAATTACATATCAACTTACCATTTATTGAAGCTCTTTCGCAGATGCCAAATGCAATGAAGTTTTTAAATGAGCTTTTAGCAAATAAGTAGAAGTTGGATGAGGCGTCACATGTGGATTTAAACGTAGTTTGCTCAGCTATTTTACAAAATAAGCTGCTCAATAAATTAAAAGATCCAGGGAGTTTTACAATTCCTTGTTTAATTGGTAGTTTAGATGTGAACAATGCGTTGGCTGATTTAGGGGCTAGTATCAATGTCATGCCTTACAAAATGTTTAAGCAACTAGGTCTTGGGAAACCCAAACAAACTAGGATGAGCATTCAATTAGCAGATAAAACTATCAGATTTTCTAGGGGTATTGTTGAAGATGTACTCGTTAAAATTGATAAATTTATATTCCCAGTGGATTTCGTTGTTCTAGACGTAGAGGAGGATAGTAATGTTCCCTTAATTTTAGGAAGGCCCTTTTTTGCAACTGCTAGAACAATTATTGATGTTGGCACAGGCGAACTCACACTTCGTGTGGGAGACAAAACAATCACCCTACAAGCTCGCAATTCGAGCACCACATAAAAAATTGAAGGTGGTTTTATAAAACATTCTACTAAAATTAACCATATGTTATAACCTACTTTGCAGGAAATAAGTTCGAAGGACACACATGAGCCATTTTCAAGCATCATCAAAGGACCTATCCATGAAGAACGAAGGCTACAAATCGAGGAGCTAAATGAATGGTAGACAGATAAACCGAAAACACGTCATGATGAGCTAATTTTTTTCCCAAATCAAATTAAGGTTGGAGATAAAGTACTATTAGATGCAGCAGATCCTCATATTACCACTTCTGAACCAAATGGAGCAATCCCTCTCACGGTACTTAACATCTTCCTATACGGTACAGTCGAGGTAACTCATTCCAAATTCGGCACGTTTAAGGTAAATATTACTCGCTTAAAACCTTATTTTGATAAAACTGATAGTAGGAATGAGGAGTGTAAACTCCTCGAACCACCATGACACGTGAAATCAAGGTAAGTCGAGCTTAGACTATAAATAAGTGCTTTTCGAGAGGCAACCCGAGCACTAACGGTATTAACGTCTTTATAATCTAGTGTTTAACACCTAACTTACTAATTGAGCTCTTGAATATAGGTTTTTCGCACCCACACGGCCAGGCACACAGGCATGCTTTAGACCGTGTAAAAATAGGGCAAAAATTTTCCCCAACACGGGATGCGACAAGTTGTCACGGCTGTGCGACATGGCCGTGGGCGATCCTGCCAAAACAACACGAGCGTGCGACATGACCGTGTCTTAGAACCGTGGTTGAACATGAAAAAGTAACACGGGCATGCGACACGCCCGTGGCTAGCACCCGTGGTCAAACCTGTCAAACTAACATGGGCGTGGACCTACACACACGGGCGTGGGAGAAGTGAACAAAGCAGAACACGGCCGTGCGACACGGTCGTGTGCACCAATACGTCCAAGGAACATGGGCGTGGACTGAATGTTAGATGCCCCAAAATTTAAAAAAACGTGAAACACACGGTCTAAAATTCGGGCACATGGGCATGTCCTACGGACGTGTGCCCCAAAATCTATAAAAACCCCTCACTATTCATCATCATCTTCCCCCAAACTCCCTAACCCTAGCCGCTGCAATTCCACATGCCCTCTCTGCCATGCCCATGCGCCGCCTTCAACCTCATTTTCGATGCCCAAGATCTTCCCTTTTGCGTTTGTTTACTATTTTCTCTTCTATTTTACTTACTTTTGATGCTTTTTATCATAATAATCTCTATTTTTTTCTCATATTATTTCCATTTTGCTCATTATTCTATCATTTAAATTTCATTCTTAGGATATTTATCATATATTTCATGTTGGATCAAGTTGTTAAGGAAGCCTCATGCTATTGTCATACCCATGCCATTACTATGCTCATGCTCATGCTCATGCTCATGCTATTACCATGCTAATGCCACAAAATTATGCCATCAAATTGATTGTTTTGGTTGAGTTTTGTAAGTGTTAGTAGTTTTGGCTGAAATTGTTAGTTTAAATTCATGGCTTTTTCCTTTTCAAATTCGTTTACCTATGATTTTTTCCATTTATTAAGACGAAATAATAATTCTTCTTGCAGGTATAGAATGTTGACTTCAAGTGGTAAAAAGGCCGCCATCCTCGCTTCGAAGAAAAGGAAAGGAGCAACGTCATCCTCGGGTCCTACCGCAAAGATTTGTAACCCATTCCTTCAGTTTCCCATTGGACCCCAGGAAGAACTCTTCTGGATACTTCAGGCCTGACCTTTAGTTGCGGGCCGCTGCATTGACTGGGCTGCACTTGAACAAGTCCAACTGGCTGATGCGGTCAGAGCTCTTCTGACAACCGATCCATGGGAACTCTTCTTTGCGATCATCGAGCCGACGTACCTTGAGCTTATACTCAAACTTTGCTCGACCTTCCATCTTCAAGATGTCACGACCAACTTCGATGATCCCGGCACGGTTCAATTTCACCTTGGCAGTTTAGTTCACCAGTTGAGCGTCTTAGAGTTCGGTACCGAACTCGGCCTATACACGAAGGAGCTCATGGAGAACGACCTCTATGCTCTCAACCGCCACATTCATCGTTCTTCTTCACGGTATTGGAATGCTTTAGTACCTGTCTCGGCCACCTACGACCCTAGCCACTCCAAGGCATCGGTTCTCGCCCCATCCTTGAGGTACCTACTTTCTATTTTAGCTCACACTTTGACAGGACGGCGAGAGAGCACCGGCGTCGTCAACACTCATGACGTCTACTATTTATCGTGTATGTCACATGGGCATGTCTTCGACCTTACCTATTTCATCACCCTCGCCATTCACCATCAGATGGAGTGGCATCGGAAGGGGGTCATCTCCATTGGCCCCTATGTTACTCAACTGGCTCGGCACTTCGGGCTCCTCAACACAGCGGCACAAGCATCCTCTCTTACCCTCATTGGCCAGATGTCTCCACAAGGCATCTCGAGCATGCTAAGTATGAGGATGATCAAAAAACGCCATGGAACTTACCCTCCTCAGTATCGCCACACCCAATCCACCCATCATCCAGTTCATGCGGCGATTTCATATTCTAACATCTTTGAGCGCCTAACTTGATTTGAGTAGCAGTGTTTTTAGTGCTTTGATAAAACTGATGCTACTCTACAACAGATTTATCAACACCTCCACATTCCATCGCCACCCCTACCTCGCGAACCATCCGGCGATGATGATGTTTAAAGATTTTCTTTGTTATTTTTTATTTTTATTTTTATTTTCTTATCTTTCTTATTATTATCATTTCCTTTTGATACTATTTTATTTTTAGTTTTTATAAACAAATTTTAATTTCAGCTATTTCATTATGAGTAATTATTCTTCTTTATATTCCCTAAAGAGTTCCTGATTTCATCACAGTTATAAAGAGCTCCAAAACTCACTATCACTTAGGAACTTCAAACTCCATTGGAAAAAGTTCTCCATGACTGTCATGCCCTACTCGACCATGACCATAGCCACCACGAGATATAATATTCTTTTGGTGCAGCACTTGTGGAACCCAACCACCACCGGAGTATTCTACTCCACTCTACATAACTCCAACCTAAGGAGTTTATTCATTTAACATTTAGGAAGTTTCAGTTCTCTCCCTATCTTATGATCTTATATCTATAATTGCCACTAACTTTATCTTTGTACATTGAGGGCAATGTACATCTTAAGTGTGGGGGGGTCAATTATATCATTATCAGAAAAATCCCTAAATTTTGTCTTGTTCTCTTGTAAATCTCTCATATCATTTTTAGGATGAATTTTGATTAATTTATGATTTTTATTGATATGACTTGAATTTAAAACATAGGCATTCATGCATTGACTGTTTAAACTTCAAGACGTTAGAGAATCAAGCATGATAAGTTGATTTTTGAGAATTTAAAGTCAAGTTTAGGTATTATCTCGAATTGAAATCCACAAGTCTAAACATCAAAAAGCCATAATTTTTGTGAGATTTTGAACCTTTAGAGCATCTATTATTTCTTTCATGCTCACTTTTATAGTTACTTTGAATGCGTCAATATCGAATTGTTATTCTAGAACTTGCTTGATTATGCATGTCAAGACCACACCAATTGATTTGATATGTCAAGATGATAGAGGCACTTAGGTTTAACCCACTCATGCCATGAAAAGCCTACCTTCACAATTAACCTTTAGTAAACCCTTTTGAGCCTAACATCCCATTCATTGATTTACCCTCAATATTAACCCATAACTCATTATTGTTGAAATCCCCTCAATTAATTTTATCCCTATTTTTGTCGAGATTTGATTTGAATAAATTGCTTATGTGACAACCCGAGTTAGGGCCTAATCAGAATAGTGGTTTCGTGACCACAAATCCGAGATAGAAATAATTATTTTATATTTATTTTATATTTATTTTGAGGTTTATGATATGATTTCATGATTTCGTGAAAATTCCGTAATGAAATTCTATGCATTAAGCGCTTAAGTTGAGATTAGGGACTAAACCGAATAAATTGCAAAACTTGTGTTTTAGAAGTTTTTAGTATGAAATTGCTTTGGAATATTAATTAGGAGGTCTTAAATAGCAATTTGACCAATTCCTAAGTTATGGACAAAAGTTGGACATGGAGGGAATTTTTAGAAAGTTTAGTAGTAAGGGCATTTTGGTCATTTGTATATTAAATGAAATAAAATGGGAAAAATAACACAAAATTTGGTCATCTTCATCGTTAGTTGCTGCCAAAATTTGCTCTCCTCCATATCTAGGGTTTCTTCAACTTTCAAGCTTCATAATCAAGAAAGGCGTGGAATCGACCTCGAACGGGGGAAAGAAAAAGCTTTGGACTAAACTGCAAAATTTCTATATTTTGCACCGAGGTAAGTTTGTACGTAAATAAATCATCGATTTCTTTTATGTTATTGTATTTTGATAACATGTGGAATATGTTTGCCTATCAAATGGTTATTTGATGTAAGTTATGAATTTAAATTAATTTAGGACAATTTAGTAAAATGTTGGAAAAGTGAGAAATTTCTGTTGAACCTTCGGAAAAAACGATACAAATGAACTATTGTGTGGTCACGTGTGTAGTACTAAGTGCAAAGCTACTACGTGTACAGATTATTGGTCGCATGTGTAGTACTAAGTGCAGAGCTACTATGCGCACCCAAAACCGTGGTCACGTGTGTAGTACTAAGTGCGTGCGAGCTACGTGTACCAGATTATTGGTCGCATGTGTAGTACTAAGTGCAAAGCTACTATGCGTATCATATAACCGGCTACAAGTGTGGAAATGGGAAAATGTTCAGTAGTTGTGTATCCGTTGTTATTCAGATGAGTTCAAGGGCAATCGATTAAATGAAGATACATGTGAAAGTGATTATGTGATGAATAAGTGCAAGTATATGTTTATTTGAATTTATGAGCAATATGCTCGATATGTGAGCGAACCTCGGTAAAATGGAAAGGATTGAGCGAATTATGTAAGAGTGAATTTTTGTAGTAAAACAATGTTGGACAGCAGCAGTTGCATAATTTTGAAAATTCACCAAAAATCATGGAAGTAGAATTAAATCTCAAATAAATTATGGAATTAAAGCTTAATGGGTCTAATTTCATATAAAAGAAACAGGGGAAAAAAAAGACTTCTATATTATGTGATAATTGAATTCTTGTGAAACAGGTTCTGAATGAATTTAAGATCCCCTGTTCTGACTTTATAAATTCACCATAAATTTTAAAAAAATTATTAAGAGTCATACCATACATGCATGGATTCCTTATTGAGTCTATTTTTAAGGGAAACAAACGGCATGGTCGTTGGAATCTTGTACAGGGATAAATTTTGTTTGTAATGGACAGGTGTCAGAGTAGTCATACCCTGAAACAGGGGAGAATTTAACTAATAAATTGTACTAATTGGCCCAACCAAAAATTCTAGAAAAAAATTAGTAAATATAATTATGAGTATAGTTTCAAGTAAAATTTACAGAATTGGATTTTGAGATATGTAGCTCAAGATATGATTTTTCTTTTAACCGGGACTCTAGAAAATAGCCTGTCATCAATATATGTAACCATATACTAGTTTGATTGTTTTACTTTGATAAATTATATATCAATTTAGTACTTACTTACTAAGCTATATGCTTACCATCTTTTCTTTTTCTTGTTTTATAGAATTATTAAGCCAGCTCGGGATTTTGGAGATCGTCGGAGACTCATCTACACTATCAATACTTTTTGGTATTTTGTAATCAGTACTTTGGAATTATGGCATGTATAGAGAGAGACGAATCATTTTGTTATATGTCATAATTAATTTGTTTTAAAGTTTCACTTTTCTAAATTTTAAAATCTACATGTATCTATGTATATCTGTTAATGCTATCAACTTTAGTCTAAGCTAAAGTAAGTAAATTGAGTAAGGTCAGGTTAATGTGTGAATTCATGTTTTCGTGAACGGTAATGCTCCGTACCTAATTTCGGTATAGAATATGGGTATGGGGTGTTATATCTAGAGTTATTATTACCCATATAGTGAACTTGTTCCTCCTCGGTTGTAGGATTGAAGGGTTCATATTCTGTATGTATGCCTCCTCCATTTGAATCACACCTCATCACTGGATGTACCTGCGTAGAACCAAGTAAACCATCAATCTTTTTATTTAGCAGTTCCACCTGATTTGATAACATATTAATCGCATCGACGTTATAAACGCCTGCTATTTTGGTTGGCTTAGTCCTCATGACTTGCCACTGATAATTATTCAGTGACATCTCCTTAATAAATTCGTAAGCTGCTTCAGTTGTTTTGTTGTTAACAGTTCCACCAGCTGCTGCATCAGTCATTTGTCTTGTCGAGGGGTTCACACCATTGTACAATGTTTGAACTTGTAGCCAAATAGGTAACCCATAGTGAGGGCACCTTTGCAGTAGGTCCTTGTATCTCTCCCATGCATCGTAGAGTGTTTCTAAATCCATCTGCACAAAAGAAGAAATATCATTCCTTAGTTTAGCTGTTTTAGCAGGTGGAAAGTATTTAAGTAAGAACTTTTCGTTCATTTGTTCCCAAGTAGTGATTGATCCTCGGGGTAACGAGTTTAATCACTGTTTACCTTTATTCCTCAGTGAAAAGGGAAATAGCCGAAAGCGAATGGCATCATCAGAAATGCCATTGATTTTAAATGTGTCGCAGAGATCCAGAAAATTGGCCAAATGAGTATTTGGGTTTTCGTCCTGTAAACCATCAAACTGAACAAACTGTTGTATCATTTGAAGTGTGTTAGGTTTCAGTTCAAAATTGTTTGCAGCAATAGCAGGCCTAACTATACTTGATTCAGTTCTTGTTAAAGTAGGTTTAGCATAATCATACATAGTATGAGGAGCAGGATTCTTATTTACTGGGTCAGCAGCAATCGTAGGAGGTAGCGAATTTTCCTGAGTTTCAGCCATCTCTTTGTTTGTAGTTGAAGTATCTTCCTCTTGCTCTTCCTCTGTGTATCTTGGGTTTCGCCTTATTTCTCTTTGGTTTCTACGAGCTATGCGATTGATTTCTTTGTCAAAAAGTAATGGTCCTGACGGTTTTCTTCTAGTCATAAACTATAAGAACCTGCCAAAAGAAAGAACAAGAGAATTTAGTAACGAAAATCAAAACAAAATTTAAATTGCAATAAAAGTAAATGGCTAAAGTAATAAAAATCGAGTGTTCCTAATATCTTAGTTCCCCAGCATCGGCGCCAAAAACTTGATTGTCACTCGCGATAAGTTTTAAAATTTATAAATGATCGTACTCAAACTAACTATTATCACGATGAAGGTAAGCGTACCTATCGAACAGTAGTATAGTTTTAGCAAGACCGGATGTCGAACCCAAAAGAACTAAAAGTACTAGTATTAACTTTCTTTTTATTATCTAGCCTAAGAATAATGAAGATTGTTTTAACTAACAAATTAACTAATCTAAGAATGCACAGAAAATAGATTGGGGAAAATACTTTTGGAAAACTTATTGATTACTTCTCTTGTTAACTGACTCTAAACCAGACGATATATTCACTTGACTTGATCCGTAGAAATCCCTAAGTTATGTTATTATCCCTATTCAAGACTAATAACGTCTAACCCTAGGTTGATTAATTGAAATCTCTTTCTAATTAAAACCCCTAGTTTTGCATTAACTCGATCTATGGATTCCCTTATTAGATTTGATTCTAATCCGGTAGATTTATGTCGTCCTATCTCTAGGATTGCATGCAACTCCGCTTAATTATGAGTGATCTACTCTTAGACAAGGACTATTCATCCTCCGAATAAGTACATCAATACTTGAATCAATATCTTGGAATATTCAAACAAGAGTTAAAGTCATATTTAAGAACAAATCAAGTATTTATCATACAGTTCAGAAAATATTAACAAGATCCGTCTTAGGTTTCATCCCCCTTAGGTATTTAGGGGATTTAGTTCAAAACTATAAAAGAAAACATCTCAGAAGAATGATAACAAAACATAAAGAAAACTGAAAAACCCCTAAAGGAAATTGAAGGGAGATCTTCAGTCTTGGAGGTGAATCCGGCTTCTGAGATTGATTAATCGGCTTCCTTCGAGTAATTCCTTGCTTCCTACTCTCCGTCTCCTTTCATCCTCCTCTAAGGTGTTTAAATAAGCTTTAGAATGCCTAAAAGGCCCCCTAAATTACCCTTTTCCGAATAGAACTTAACTTGGGCTCGACAGGGACACACTTGTGTGCGATTACTTCAGGCCGTAGTCAAGGCTGAAAGATAGACATGCCCGTGTTGAGGTTGTTTTAGGCCGTGTTCAAGCCTGCTAGAATGGCACGGGCATGTGTGCTACCCGTGTGTGGAAGTCCAGGCCATGTTGTTTTCCCACGTCGACCCATTTTCTCCATTTTTGGCCCGTTTCTTGTTCGTTTTGCTCTCCTGTGCTCACCTAAGTATAAAACATGAAATTAAAGGATTAGGATCATCAAATTAACCAAATCTAAAGAAAAATCATTCATAAATGTGTTAAGCATGGGATAATAATATGTATAAATTATGGTTTATCAAGTCCTGTGACACCGTTATAACCATCACTTCTTTTTTAATAAAAACCCCTTACATGTCTTCCCTTAGAAGAGTTTGGCGATTATCTTCATTTTCTTCCTAGAGGTAACTCTGATGAAAAAGGTCATTTTAATGCCCTTTTTATTCAGTTTGAATCGGCATTCGAACTTAACATTCATGTTCGTGTCCTCCACTTGATCATAACTTGGAACCTTTGCCCTATTAAAAAATATGCTAAGCTTCAAAACACTAATTATTGGTGGCTTGATTGTTTTAAATCTGATAGACGTCTTGATCTCACCCTCATCATGTTTAATAACATTACTAAGGATATTGGGAGGAGGATGGATACAAATATCACCCTTCCTCATGGCACGTATTTTGTCATATCTCTTTAGGAGGTTAGGCATTAGCACTCATGGAGACACCCCCGTTATTCCTAACCAACCTATTAGTTATGAAGCCCTTCAGTAAGCAGGATATCATTATGATGCCACCACTGGTACATGGATTAAGAGCGACCATCCAGCGGAAATTGAAGCTGACGACATCGATGCCGTTTTTGAAGACTTTCTAACACCGTATCATGTTCCTTCACCCAAACATGTTCCCCCTCCAGCTTCGTCCTCTCAAGCCTCTCAACCTTCACCTGAGATCAATAGTGTCATCCTCGATGTTATCCATTCTTTGAGCAATAATGTTCAAGGTCTTAGAGATGAGGTTCGATCTCATAGGGAAGACATTAATTCTCGGCTATCCATATTAGAGATGCAAATGGCATCTCTCATTGCTCATTTTCCTTCGAATCCTCCCTTTTTTCCTTCTTATGATGATTAGAATTTTTCATTTCCATTCATTTCATACTCATAACATTTGCACTTATATTTTTTTTCATGCCAATGTCCATGTTTTCTTGCACATCATTGCTTTATTGGTATTTTGAGATACACTAATGTTTTAGTTCATTGACCATTCACTTTTATCTGTCTACTATGTTAAACTAATCACTTCTCTCTTGAAGCTTTATTTGTGATATAACGGCAAGGAGGAGAAGAAAAGGTAAATTGGTGTTCAATTGATTGATTGATTACTTTTATGCTATTATGCTAAACATATGCAAATTATGCGACCATTTTCCTTAAAGTAAAAATGAATGTCAATTTGTATGTCAATTTTTATTTTGGCCATAAATTCAAAATGACTTTTATTAAAAGGAAGCAATTATTTAAAAAAAAATTTACCAAATGTTTTGTTATATCAAAAAGGGGAAGATTGTTAAACCAAGCTTTATCTGAAAATATATTTGATATAACAAATGAAAAATTTTTTTAATAAAAGTTAAAATTGAATAAAAATTTATAAAATAATTTTTCATATTAAAGTCTAAGAGATAAAATTGTAAAAATCTTTTTTGAACTTTTAGAAAATTTTTGAAACAACTTTAAAATCAAGTTAAAATGATTTTGACTAAGTAAAAATGTCTTCTATCATTTTATCAAGTCAAAATACCTTTCAAATAAGTTGAAATTGCTCCATGCCAAAAATTATCGATACCTTTTTGCCAAGTATCGATAATATTGAAATATCGATACCCTTCAAATAAACAATACCAAAATGGCATTCTGTTTTTCACAAAATCAACAAAGTGTCGATTAGATATCGATACCTTTTTGTAAAGTATCGATAAAAATTGCTTTGGTATCGATAGTTGAACTCCAACGATCACTAAATTTAGCGTTTATTGCAAAAACTATCGATACCTTTTTATTTGGTACTGATACTCGCTATTGGGCTCTATTAACTATCACAACAACCTCAATGGTTGGAAATCAATTAGGGGGTATAAATACCAGGTTCTAAAGATCTTATAACAACAAGAAAACATATTCAAGCAAAATCATCAATCAAACAATTTGTGTGCCTTATACTTCCATAATTTTCTTGTATACACTTGTGATTTTTTACTTTCATTCCTTAGTTCAAGTGTATCATAGTTTATTTGTGCTTAATTGGCAAACACTTTGATCTTGTGAGGATTATTTCTTTATTTGTTTCTTTGTAATTCCTTGAAAGGATTTGTTCTCGAGATTTGGGTAGAAATCTTAAGGGAGTTGTAAGGTTAAACCTTGTTTTCAAAGGTTGAGAAAATTAATGAATTTGGGAAATTTCTTAGTGGTGGAAAGCTAAGGTAGTGGAGTAGACAATTGGGGCCGAACCACTCTAAATCTTTGTGTTTATTGTTTCATTTTTTCTTTTTACTTCCACCAAATTTTTTAAAGGCAAAATCAGCTTCCTCTTGTCAATTTCGGCTTGATTTATTGAGCTAACAATTAGCAATGTCGAGGCCTCAATGTATCCCTTAATATGGGATATGTTACCGTCGTAAGCCCTAGGTTTATATAGTACCCGCATAACCTTTGTTGATTGTCCTACTGTCATACATCCATATTGGTGTGTATCTAAGTAGAACTCAAATGACCTTTTGGACATGACGCAAGTTCATGTTTGAGGCTAACTCGAATGGGACGCTGGACATTAGTAGCCATATACTCTCATCTAGGATAGGTGAGAATTCAATTATCCATACATTGTGCATGTGTACAAATTGTTAATATAATATGTGTACTCTATTCGTACATTCGCACATGCAGAAATTACATGTGTGCATGGGAACCAAAATGTTTGGAATCTCTCACAATCGTAAGTCCCTTCTGGTATGTTAACATCATATGATGCCTCTAACATGTCTTGGTCAGGCCTAGCGTACTTTGTGACCCAAAATCTCAGGTTTGGATGCAAGTGACACACTACATATATAATGTTTGCTCTTTTTGCATTTCTTCTGATTTCTTTCATGACATCCTTGCACCAAATGTGACCGCCCGCTATCTGTCCAACATATGCCATAACCCACTTTGGAAATAAGGCTACCAAGTGAAAGTATGTTTCTTTGACAATCGAGGTTATAGAAAATGACGTGTCCCCTTCAATAAGAAATTGATGCATTTTGATAGGTTCGTTGTCATGTGCCTGTACCGTAGTCTCTCGTTATGCAATTGTGTCTATTGTTCGAAGGGTATGTTGGCGAGGTAGTCTACACCGACATTGTTGATGGAGTGCAAGTTATCCAACATTTAGTGGAAATGATGTTGGACAAATACGTATGCAAACAATGAAAGAAATATGGTTTAGCGTGATTATAGAAATAGTGGCAACGACGTACCCATGTTAATGCACTAATCTTGCACACTTTTCAAAAGCCATTTTTAGCGGTTGTTGGAGCTTACATGTCTTATACAGTACCTCTAGTATGTGTGATCCCAAAGGGTACCATGTCATTCAATAGCAGCCAAGATTTCGGGTCCCAATCATCTGTCTTTTTGGAGGGAGTTATTGTAAATGTTATTAGTAGAACCCTTCGATTACCATCCTGGTCAACGACCATCAACAAATAGTGCTCATACCTCCCGCACAGCCAGATGTCATCAATTTTTACTAGAGGCTTACAGTGCCGGAAAGTTTCTCTACATTGATTGAAGGTCCAAAAGAATAGGTGGAATACTTTTTTCCCAAGCACCAAACAATTGCTGAAGTACACTAGGGGTGTTTCCAGATCGACTACGGAATCTAGTACATACTGATCCAGTACCTGACACCATTGCCACAAATCATTATACGACCTGTCCCAACCACGATGCAACTTTTCTATAGCCTTTTATTTTGCGACCTATGCCTTGTAGTATGATGGCGTGTAATCGTACTGGCTATGGATGTTGGCAATCAACATCGAGATAGGAATCCTAGGATTCACTTTTACTAGATCAGTTATAGACCTTGGTACATACCAATCTGGTAACTAATACCATTGCTACAAATCGTTATACGACCTATCTCAGCCATGATGCAACTTATCCATAGCCTTTTATTTTCTGACCCTTACCTTACAGTACGATGATGTGTAATCATACTGGCTACAAATGTTTGCAATCAACACCGAGAAGGGAATCTTGGGACTCGCTTTCACCAGATTGGTTATGGAACCTAGTACGTGTCGATCCAGTACCTGACATTATTGCCACAAGTTTTTATACGACCTGTCCCAGCCGTGATGCAACTTATCTATAACCTTTTGTTTTGCGACCCATGCCTTGTAGCAAAATGACGTGTAATCATACTAGCTACTAATGTTGGCAATCGGCACTAGGACGGGAATCTTGGGACTCGCTTTCACCATAGTTAGAATTATGTCAGATATCATATCGAAGTCTAGCCTTGGATGATCTTAACTTACACCTGCAAAGTACGAGTTAAAGTTACACTATTGGCAAAAACGAAAACTCCGATTAAGTATTATGTTAAATATCGAGTGATTGCATCTCACACCTAATATAATACAAGTATGTGGACTGATATACTTCTTTATAGTCCACAAGCCCGTCTTCTTCCAAAAAGATGCCATGATTTTCCATTTGTACCTCCCATCGTGCATTGTGCACTTTCTATCGAATTTATTTGAACGAGATTTTATGATGTGATAGTTCATGTCGTTCTTGAAGCTGCACTGTTTCAGTGTAGCAAGAAACATATCTTTGTTGGGATACTCCATGCTAACTTTCAATACTAGAACATTTGACGATGAACTTGTATGACGTGTTCTGTGCCGTAGCTGCCAGAACTCTAAACCACCCTCAGCGGAGAGGTTGATGTTGGTCATGTGGGGCGAAGTTCATATGCCCTAAATTATAGTTATGTATTTGGAGCATTGTTTGAATAGTCGTCGTTAGAACCGCAAGGTTCTAGCACAATTGAAATCTGCTCTGGTTTAGAAAAAAATTGCTACTTTTGAACCATCTGGACAAGACTACCGAATTAGATCGAGGTCTAATTCTAATGTCAACAATATCTACTACCCCTTCTTCTTCGATTGCATTTTCTTTCTCAGCCGCATCTTTATTGTCATCTTCAAACAAAAGGTTCAATGTACCCTCACCGAACCCGATCATAGAGAGTAAGTCATTAGTTCTTATATACTCCATGTTACGGTCCACATCTGCACTGAATTGCCAACTGGTGTAGATTAATGGCCCCTAATATAAGTGTTTCCTCCTTAGGACATCAAACCACTGAAGTTGAAATCAAATGCATTGACTGAATGTTGTGCCTGGCTGTCCAAGTTTGGGTTACGCTCATACCTCGACTGATAGTGGTCACCGAAGTTGAAATTGATTCTTCAAATTGAAGAATGTCAGACATTGATGCTTCGGGGACATCATAATAGGAGCTTTGTAACAAACCAGTGAACCCGTCGCAAAACTGTGTAATAAGACTTTTTGCTTCTACTTCATTTCACGCATTAGCCACAACAGTGGTCAAAGATGGACTAGCTCCATCAACCTCAATAAACTCGACATATAACTCCATTATAGCATTTCTAATTAAGTAGTGTGATGATATGACCGCCTTCAGCTCGAGCTCGCCTTTCACATCAAATAACTCATGCTTAAAGGGGTAAACTGATGACAAATATCTACATTACAAGCTCAAAATTCTTCCCTAGATCGAACCCCTAACTTTCCTTATGATTCTAGTTTGTAGCTCATGCAATCGAATGGTATGGTTGAAAGCCAAATCCATGAACTGGGCTCCTGCAAATACAACCCCGACGTCTATATTACAAATTTGACCATCGTAATAAATGATGGATTTCACTCGTTGACTCATTTAAATTTAAAAAGAATCAGATATTTAAAAAATATATATTTAGATGGTTATCCAAAAAAATGCAAACGACACTTGCAGTGCTACTATTCAATATTTGATATGAATTTGTTGCGTGTCAAAGTTCTGAATATTTCAGTAGTTTAATAGTAAAAAAAAAGAACGAGACAAGAGGGAAGGCATGCTTCAAAATGCGTTTCAAAAGATGTGCTTTGATCAAATAATAATAATGAAAGGCTCTTTTGTACTTGAAAATGAATTTCAGAGATCAACTAATTTAATCAAACGTGTGCTTCAAAAGATTTTCAGTGTTTCAAAACATGCTTGAAAATGTAATTGAGATTCCCAAGGTCAAGGCACTTTTGGAGGAATTTTAATGGAAATGGTAAAAAACTTGTCTAGTTGGGTGAGCTTTCCTGCTGGCATGGCAAAACAGTGCGCCTAGCTGGACACGCTTTCTACTAAATATAAGGAAAGTGCATCCAACTAGACACATTTTCCTACCATGTCAGTAGGAAAGCTCGCCCAGCTGGATGAGCTTTTTTACCATTTTCACTAAAAGTCTGCCAAACGTACCCTGACCCTGAGAATCTCGAGTAAAATTTGAGGCTTCTCTTTAGATATTCGATGAAAATGCCTTTCCTGCGACGCGTTTTCAACCACGAGGTTTTTTTCCTTTCCAATCTTACCCCTCCCTCGTACTTATAAGAAGGGGGCTCTCCCTCCATACTTCATCATCCTTAAACCCATCATCCCTCTCGGTCTCCACCCCTTAACTTTACAATATCTCTCTCTCTCGGTTTTATTCCCTGCTTTAGTGTTAAAAAATTTCACTGCTAATAAAATTTCCTATTTGAGGTATTCTTGAGTCGTCAATGATGCAATATCGCTTCGAGACACACATTTCATATATCCTATTAAGATTAGACCATTACCTCGGAAGCTTATCCTGTGGAAGTCGGGTTCCAATGTGATTTTGCTTTATACGGTCACGGGTGGAAGTCTATGTAGAGGTCTCGATCGACAGTCATTATGAAGTTATGGACCAGAGTATAATGGGAGAGTCAGTTGACGGTCATTATGCGGGCAACAGCTCAAACGTTTCAGATACCCAGAGATGTTGCCTTATAAATATCATACAGAAGTTTGAGGGCATAATCATAGGGAAAAACTGTGGGGCTTCCCGCTGTAATCAGCGTAATTTTTTTCTCAATTTCCATGTAGTTGGTATTTTTAACCTTCCTTCTTATCCAAATGTCAGCATCGTCGTGGACGTAGGAGGACTTTCAGGCAAGCAGCGTTTGTTGTGGTGCAATAAACGTGATGCTCTTTTCGGGGTGACAACAGTTGTCGTTATTAAACAATCCATTAATAACTACAACTATTGTCACGTTGACTCGAGTTTGATCTCTACTGTGTTGAAACATCCACTCTCTGCCTAAGAGCCCTTCTATTTCCACCTCAGTGTCAACCTTCGGATAAGAATCAAAGGTTAAAGATATCGGCTGCCTAGAAATAGAGAAAAAAAATTACGTTGATTACACTGGAAAACACTTCATTTTTCCCTATGATTATGGCATCAATCTTATGTGTGGTATATATAAGGCATTATTTTCGAGTATCCAAAAAACTTGAACTCGTAACTGTATAAAGACTTTCAACTAACCCCCAATTATACTCGAACGCATGACCACATCATGACTATTGACTAGGACCTCCACGTAGACTTCGACCTGTAACCGTATCAAACACTGCCACCCCGAAACCTAACTTCCATAGGATGGGTTTTTGAGATAGTGTTCCTATCCTAGCATGACATACAAAATGTATGTATTCTGAGATGCATTATCGCATCCCCAACCCTTCAAATCTACCTATAAAATTTCACAATTTCACTCCTAAAACCTTAAACACTAAACCTTAATTTCTAACAAAAACACCCCTAACCCTAAAAAAAGGAAGCCAAGGAGAGAGAATGTGAAAGCACACCCATATGGGCATACTTTCACACACTCTTCCCAAAATAGGCCTATTTCCCTAAATTTTGGAAAAAAAAGGGGGGCTTATTTGGCCAATTTAAAAACAAAATCAACATATTTGGCTAATTTGGCCTAAAATTTGGGTTGTAATTAGTTTATTTTGAGTTTGGGTAATAATGGGTATATTATTTGAGTTTAGGATTAACATAATATATTTGAGTTTTGAAATAAATAGCTTAGAATATGAGTATTAGGTTTATAAATTTAATAAGAATGATAAAAGTTATTGATTTGTCAATTAATATAATGGATAAAATATAGAATTAGTCACCCAACTATAAAAATTTTCAATTTAGTCTCTAACATTATAGAACGTTCCCATTTTGGTCACTCTCCATTAAATAGTTAACGGAAGTGATGATGTGGCATTTCTCTAACTAGTATAATAACACATTTAGTCCTCAATACTTGCACATTCTATGAATTTTATTCTAATTTGAAATAATTCAATAAATATAACCTTGTACATTTATAATTTTTTTTCAATTTGATCCTCAAACACATATAATTATAATTATATTTAAACACATAATTAAATCTTGATAAACTTATATGTAAATTTGTGATTTTGTTAAACCCCAAAACTCAAACCCCCCTAAGTTCAGTAAATTTGTGATTTTTATAAATTTTATTCATGATTATGCTAATAGCATTCTCAACAGAGGAATCCAATTTTTCCTATAAAACCTAACAGATAATTAACAAATAAGAATAAGAACAAAAAAAAAAATTCCTATAAGCTTTTTTTCAAATTATCTTTTGTTGCATTCTTGTCAACTTGAAAAATCGTATAATAATTTGCATCCATCTCTAAGCATAAAATTTATTGTAAATTTATCTTCATATAATTTATTTGCAATTTATTTAGAAAAAGATGTAAACTTTTTGGGTTTTCGATTTTTCTAACTTGAATTTTAGATTTTTTATTTTTTTAATATTTTAAAATTTTTAGATACATATATTTTTGTAATTTATAATTTCTTTTAGAAAATTTATATAATTTTTATATATTTCTTTTAAAATTTTAAATTTTTTATAAAAAAATAGATTATGGCATCATCAGTGCCTCGTGTCGCAACATAAGAGTGTCATGTGCCCTATATTTAACACCGTTACAAAAAAGCACCAAAACCAGAATGAAAATTCGAGTACCAACTTGGGACAAAAAAATCATAAGTACCATTTGAGAGAATGTGTCAAGTTCGGGAGGCTAAATATACATTTGATCCTCATGCTTATAATTAAATATAAACACGTAATATTTTTTATATTTTTTATATAATTATATTTTGTACTTTTTCATAATTTATAATTTATATTTAATTATATGTGTTTGAGGATTAAAGTAATAGAATGTGCAAGTATTGATGACCAAAATAGAAATGATCTAAAATGTTAGTAATTAAATTGAAAATTTTCATAATTGGGTGACCAAAACAGAAACGCACTAATAGTTAG
Source organism: Gossypium anomalum (assembly GCA_025698475.1). NCBI lineage: Eukaryota > Viridiplantae > Streptophyta > Magnoliopsida > Malvales > Malvaceae > Gossypium > Gossypium anomalum. The sequence goes on along the minus strand of CM046960.1, from coordinate 18,165,478 downwards.
ATGATAAATTCTACCCTAATATAATAAGAAGCAATAAAATATATTTTCGTCAAGCCATATACATATCATATAATAATAAATTTTACATTAAACAAACACTTTAATTATTTTATATAAAAAATCTATTAAATATATATAATTTATGCTTTTTTATATGACAAATTTGAATCACATTGTCATTGTATGAAAGTAAAATGAATTATTACATTCGAAATTAAAATATTTATAATTTAGAAATGCCAAAATGACTTATTTGACCCTCAAAATTTACAAAAAAAAAATCATGTTAGCCCTCCATTTAATTTTTTTTTCTATTTTAGCCCTTAAACTTGTATTATTTGTCAAATCACACCAAAATGGATAAAAAAAATTAATGTATGTTAACTTTACTAATGTGGGATCCACGTGGACACCCACATGTATATCACATAAGTAATTAATTATTTTTAAAAAAATCTAAAAATATATATAATTTTTTTACTTCTTTAATACTTATTAAGTTTTTGAAACTAATTTTTATAATTTTTTTTGAATTTTTTAAAATTTAAAAATTAATTAATTTACTAACGTGGCATCTATCATCAAACTTTTCCATCCATTTTGAGGTGATTTAACAAACAATGTAAGTTTAAATATTAAAAGAGGTGAAAAATTAAGAGAGATTAAATGAATTTCTTTCATAAAATTAGAGAGCCAAATAACTCATTATATCGATAAAAATATTCAAAATTATTTCAATCAATCAGAGTCGACCCACTTGGCTCGATCTGAACCCAAATCCAAAGAAATTTAAGCCCAAAGAAATCTCGAACTTAAAAATTTGAATATGAGAAAAACTCAATCCGAACGCACCCGTTTCCGCCTCTACTCATAGATGATGGGAATAGAGGTGATCATGGGTCGGGCCGGGTCCAGACAAAATTTTAGGCTCGTCTACTATGTCCGGGCCCGGCCCGGCCCAAAATATGGGCCTAAAATTTTGCCCAACCCGGCCCGAAATAAAATTACTAAGCCCGAGCCCGGCCCGCTGCTGAATATATATTAAATTTTTTTTCTTATTTCATTAAATAAAAAAATTTAAAAATATAATAAATCAAATATATTTAAAAACATAAAAACAAATATTAAAACAAATAAAAATAATACTAAAATAATTCTTAAAACAATACACAAATTAACAATATAATAAAAAATAGTTATATTAAAAATTTAAAATAATTAAAAATAAAATAAAATAATATATTAATATATAATTCAGGCTGAGCCCGGGCCAAAAAACTCTTACCCGAGGCCCGACTCGTTTTCTAAACAGGCTTCGTTTTTTTGCCCAAGCCTATTTTTCGGGCCTATATTTTTACCCAAACCCTCTCATTTTTCGGACGGACCTTCGGGCCAGGCCGAGCCGCCCAGCCCATGATCAGCTCTAGATGGGAACTGGCTAATTCATTTTGTTCTTAACCGGCAAGTTTGGCTGGTTGAATGTGCGCTGGTCCTGAACTACCACAAATATTGAGTTGAAAGTTATCTGTTGATAGGTAGAACGCTGCAAAGTTGTCTCTTGCCGATGCCTCAAAACCTTATGGGCCATACAGTTCTTGAGTTTTAACTTGTTTATCTCGTAATGTTCTTTATTCTCTGTTTTCACCTTATTTTTCCAATTAACAACTTTTTGGGTTTTGACCCACATCAATCTTCTAAGTAAGTTACATATCTTTCTCCGACCAAAAAAAATAAAATGAAATAAACAAAATTATTGAAAAATAATAAAAAAATATGCCACATCTATTAACATTAAAAGCTAGATGTACACAACATCAATTTAACTATAATTATAGTGAAGTTTAATTTTTGAAAAACGGAGTAAAAGAAGAGAGATTAATCCATAATTTTGACAAGATTGAAATTAATCTTTGTAAAATTTTACCAGTTAAAATTCGCTAGCCGACAATTAATGTAGGTTTAGATGAGCGGTCAGTACGTTTAGTTTACTTTTTATCTCACGCTAAAGTATCGTTATAGTATTTAATCTCATCGCCATCATTATTTTTACACTAACCGCATGTAAACGCACCACCCATCCAAACCCACCTAAGAATTAATCTCCACTAATCTGCGCTTGAGTCTCAACGTCACTCTCCAATAATCTATCCCTTGCCTTCCTAGCCTGCATTCATGTAAAAAAAAAAAAAGTCAAATTTGTCATATATCCAGACTCTTGATTTTCTAAAAAAAACTTATACATACTTGGGATATGAGTAAGGAATATCATTTTCCAAATAGATGAAAAACTTATAATTTTTTTTAATATACTTGTATTGGAGGCAAACCTGCTTATGCCAATCTATACAACTTGTTATGGCAGAAAGCAAAAGTACTTGCAAAAAGGAACCAGCTTGTAACCCAATCCAGAGCCCCTTTCCTCTCATCTTAACCCAAAATCCCAATACGAGAGCAACTGGAATTCCACAAAGATAGTATGCAGCAAGGTTTATATAAGCCCCCAAATCCTGCCATCCTGATCCCCTTGCAATCCCTGATTTTAGGACAACCAGATAGGGTAAGAAACTGCATGTTCAAATAAAACACACATCAAGATGACCAAACAAATGAACTACCTGACAGGACAACTTGTAAACTATCCAAAACAACAGACAAAGATAGCAAAGGAGCCCTGTTTGTGACATAATCGATAACTTCCTTGTCATTGCTGAAAACATAACCGAAAACATGCCTACTAAAAAAGAGGGCTGCACCAACGGTAACGGACTCTAATAGTGCAATCAACAAGGCAGTGAAGACAGCAATACGAGCTGAACGCGGGTTCCCTGCTCCTAGTTCGTTTGAAACTCTAGTGCTGTTCCAAGAAAATATTTACATAAAGATATAAATATGCTAAGTCCAGTTAAATGTGCATGTTATAACAGACCTTGCTGCAGCACCTATTCCCTCTGGTATTGGAAATAGTGTTGACATGGTTGCTAGACTGATCAAATAAAAAATCCATCAATGAATTTACAAGTTAATAATTTGTTTGAGGACAGATTACAATAAGAGCGGTAAAAGTACCATGGAGGCCCTTATATTAGGATTCAGATTGTATTTTGTCCCCTCAACTAAAAAAATAGGCAAATTAGTCCCTATATGTTAGATCAAAGAGCAAAATGATCCTTCTGTTAAGAATTACATCCAATTCTATTGTTAAACATTGGTCCATGTAAGTCAGCATAAGGTACACGTGACACATCATGTGTAATTGTCTAGTTATTCTATCAGTTACACCAGTTTTTAACAATAGATATGGATAAAGTTTTTAACAATAAAGACCAATTTGCTCTTTAATCTAATATATAAAGACCAATTTATCTATTTTTTGAGTAAATGAGGCAAAATTCAATCTGACTCCTAATGTAGAATTCTCCATTTTGCTTTTACCCAATAAGAACTTATGTACAACAGAGAATGTACCAGACAGATGTAACAGATGTTTCAAGTTGTGGGTTTGGTAAAAATCCAGAAAATATTATGAGCAACTCAAATGACCACCATTCAAGGCTGCAACCACATGGAAATGGACATGAATAAATGAAAGGAAACTATGTTTACAACTGCAAATGCTGCAATGAAAGGGAGACTATTACCAAATCATGGAAGCAGAGGGGATAGCTAAACGAAAGAACTCTCGAACTCCTCGAAATACATCGATTGTAATAGGGGCAAGGGTTTTTGAACAAGTATCAGAGAACATCATATATAATCCTAGTGAAATCACATTTGTCCAATAGGAAATGCTGATGGCTAATGCTGCACCTTGGTTTCCCAGTCCAGACTTAAACACTAAACCCCAACAAAGAAGCACATGGAACAAAGAATAGAACAGGAACTTACAAGCAATGGCATAATCAAACTTTGTGTCTGAAAGAACCGTATAATAGGTTGAAGTGTTGCATACGCATAGAGAGCAGGAATTAGCCATATAATCAATTTCCCAGCCTCCTCTGAAATAACAGGATCTTGGCCTATCAGAACGAATAATTTACCCATATAAACCCAAAGGGCAGTCAAAGGGAGACAAGCTACGATAAGGGAGAGTATAGCTGTATAAGTATGAGTTCCTAGTTTTCCATATTGCTGAGCTCCATAAGCTTGCCCACACAAAGTTTCAAGTGCACCCGACATTCCAAACTGGGTTTTTTTTTTTTTTTTTTTTGACATGTTGAAACAAAACAGTGTTCTTCAATCAATACAACTATAAAAAATCAAGGGGGGGGGGGGAAGGGAGAAAGGACTTACAAGAACACTGAAACCAGTGACAGCACCGAAGGAGACGGCAATGGCAATGCTGGAGAGAGAAAGTTGGCCAAGGTGACCAACCATTACCACTGATATAATTTGCAGAAAGTACTGTGAGAAATGGACTGCCACCATTGGACCTGTTATGTACCCAATCCTTTTGGTTTCTTCAATGAATTCATGCAAATCCAAAGAAGAATTAATGTCTGATCCTTCTCTTTCATTAGCTAACAAACCCTGTTCGATCTTATCATCTATTAAAGATTCGTAAGTTCTAGCCATTTTTCTTCACCCTTCTGGACAAATCTGCAGGAGTTTTTCCTTTTTAGTTAATAATTTGCTAGAAATAGAAATCCTGTCTTTTTATGGAATTACAAAAGACATCCATCTATTACAAATTTTTATTGAAGGATGGTCGGAGAAGCAATCATTACTCGAATGCCAAGAGTCCATATCAAAATAAAGAAAGTAGGAAACCACTTCTTTTGTAACCTTAATAAATATTATTCCTTTTTATCGTGATTTTTTTAATATAACAATTTTTTAAAAAATATAATAAAAATGAGATTATTTATGAAAATATTAAGCAAAAAGATTTCACATGTCTTACTTAATTTTGAAATTGAGTAAATTGATATCTATCAAAATAATTGAAATTATTTCATCTCTATTAATTTTGAAAATGAACAATTAAAAATAATTAAGCACAACAATAATATTTTTCATCAATTATATATAATTTTGATTTGTATAGTAATAAATTTAGCCTTTAATGTTTATATAATTTGTCATTTGGACCTTAATTCTAAAAAATTAAATAAATTCAACCACAACATTTACATAAATATTGTAGGATAAATTTGTTAAATTAAGACCAAATTATTAGAATGTGTAAATTTTTAGGACTAAATTCATTATTATACCAATTAAAATTATGTAAAATTGATGGAAAACATTAACATGTGATTAATTGTCTTCAATTACTGACTTTTAAAATTAATAAAATTAAATTACTTTTATATTTTTAAGAGAAATTAATTTACACAATTTCAAATTTTACAGTGAATGAAAGATATTTCTTATCAAAATATTACAAATTTTGAAAGTGATTCTTTTTCTTTTTAGACAACAAATTTATCTTTGAACTTGATTTGATAAGTAAAAGCAAAAAATAAGAATTAAATTAATAGTTTCGCTTTCACAACTAGATTGGTGACATTTAGTTTTCCCTTTTGTTTCACTTTCACAATAAAAATTAATTAGCGGGATTAACAGGCTAGGAAGATAGAAGTTTACATGGTTAAGCACCGAGGTAAAGGTTGGGAGGAAGCTTTTGGTAAGGGAGTTTTGTGGTTGAGGAAGATGGTGTGAGTACATAGTGTGTGTGATTTGTTTGTATGGCCTTTTTATAATGAGAGACAAGCTTATACAAAAGTCTGATTTGATACTCTTGGCAGTGACGGTGATACTATGTCCTAGGATAAGATGTTTTAGGATGACTAGCAATCAATTAACCTAGGCCTCCACGTGGCCCTCACATAGTCTTACCGAAGATGCCTAGCCTCGAAGTTTGTCAGGCTAAGTTTCGGAAACTAACTCAAGGTCCATTGGTTGGAAGGTTGACTATGCATGGTCCATTGCGTTGTTGGTTCTGTTGAGAAACACGTGTTAGGTTCCTTTTTGGGTACACCATGAGGTTTGAGAAGTTTCCTATGTAGGGTATAATAATTGCTCCAAGGTGAGAGAAGATTATAAAGTTACCTTCCCGAGCCTATTGTGGAAGTCCACGCTATGGGTGTAGATGATGAAGGTTTGGATAGGTGATTTGAAGTTCGTGTCACAACCCAAAAATAAAGTTAGTAAAATCGATTATGTAAGGCTACAATATTCTCTAAAATTGATTTAAGGTCAAGATATTATCAAGTAAAGATAAAAGGTGATGATGTACCTAAGACTACTTTTCGATTGAGGTATGGTTACTATGAGTTTTTAGTAATGCCCTTTAGTCTGACTAATGCGTTTGCAGTGTTTATGGACTTAATGAACAGATTGTTTCAACCATACTTGGATAAGTTTGTAGTGGTCTTTGTTGATGATATATTGGTTTATTCTAGGAACAAAGTGGATCATGAAGAGCATTTGAAAATTGTGTTGAGAACTCTACATGATAATCAGTTGTATGCTAAGTTCAGTAAATGTGAATTTTGGCTGAAAGAAGTACATTTTCTAGGCCATGTGATTTCTGCTGAAGGCATTAAAGTAGATCCTAGAAGGTAAGAGCAATACTCGAGTGGAATATCCCTAAAAATGAATTTAAAGTCTACAATTTTCTAGGATTAGCAGGTTATTACAAAAGACTGTGAAAGGTTTCTCAATGATTGGAACACCTCTTACTTGTTGTAACGGCTTTTGTGCAAATGTACACAGTCATTCAAGTCATAAGTAAGTAAAATGAGTTATCGTCTCCACAGGGATTGTATAAGCTTAACCAATTAATTGCAAAATTATAAATTCACAATTTTATGTAAAAACTCAATAATTTGGATGGTGATGATTAAGTTAAATAAATGCAAAGATTGATCCCTATGCAATTCTAATCTAAATGCAATTTACCTAAATGTATGAATAAATGGCTTTAGCAACAAAAACAATCAATATTAAATGGGCTAGGATAATTATATTTATTAATTCAATTTACTTTATTATGCTTAACAATGTTCGGAAATACTTCCACAACAACTCGATCTTTCATGAGTTTGGAAACCAAATTAAGTCCTTTCAGAGTCTTTTACTTAGTTAAATATGCATTTTACTAATCATATTAAGTAAGGGTTTCTTAACATTTATGTAAGATCATAGGAACATTTACGTTTGTAATAGTTTAATTACATAAACCTAAAAACTATGCAAGGCAATAGAGCTAACTAAAGATATTACAAACCTCGACTTAATCGGGTTTAAGGATCTAAATTGAACATTGTACTTTTCAATTATGTGTCTACTAGTCGTCGTCTAACTAGGATCGCTCAGCTAATTTGAGTGCACCCAATCATGTATGAATAAAATGCATCATGATATTAATTGAAAACATGATTGACTGAGGCCTAAACATGTTAAATATGAATAAAATAGATCTTATTGAATTAACATAATTATCCTAACAAATAGGAATTAAAATATCATCATTGATGTCAAAAACAATAAACTCAAAGCAAACATAATTAAATAGATAACAAGAGGAAAGAGTAAATTCTATTCAATTCAACAGCCTTTCGGATCTATTTTGACTGATTCAGTTCAACAGCCTTTCAAATCTATTCTGATTGATGTGCTCCTCCATTCTGCTCGATGCTTCTTTTGCTAAGGAGTTCCTAAGGTGGTTGGCCAAATAATGCTTTTGTCAAAGCTTTTGTGGCTAAAGGATGGAAAGGAGATGGGCGACTATGAAAAGGAAGGAAAAGAAAAATGGAATATAGAGAAAATGCTAATGAGAGAAGAGAAATGAGTTGTTAAGGATGAGTGACTATGGGATTGGTGCATGGTATTTATAGGTGAAGGTAAGGGGCAGAGTTAGCTAAAAATATATTCAAAGTTCCTTCTTTTTCTACCACACATATCCAGCCATATTTCAAGGAAAAGAGGATGACTAAGTCTCCTCAATTTGAATTCAAACCAAGGCCATTAATAGCCATTGGGTGGACGGTTTCAACAGCAAGTTGTTGGGCTGATTTATGATTATTTTCCAACTGTAAGGATATTCAATTAAATACCCCAAAGCTTGCTTTTGGCCAGCCATCTACTTATGCCAAAACTGGGCTTTAGTTCCCCCTTGTTGGATGGTTTCTCAGTCTAATAACTTAGTAGACATGTCCATCTTTTAGCACCTTTTTTACTGGGTCAAATTATTAACCTCATGACCCAAATTGCATGGTTCTGCTGTCCACATTTAATTTGTGCATGTCCATATTTCATTCACATTAATCACATCTTCAACGGTCCTCCTACATAGTGAAAAATCACATATTAATAAATTAATATGAAATAATATAAAATATGTACAAAAATAATGTAATTAAGCACAATTTCATATACTTTATAAATTCATGCCCAATATAACTAATTAAGTAAAATTTACTTATTTTTAATAACAATTACTCAAGATAAACATAATTATTAAGTAAAAAGGTGGTAAAAATATATAGAAAAACCCTATATAATTTTGAGTTTACACTCGCTTGTTGAAGAAGAAAGAAAAGTTTGAGTAGACAGGTGAACGTCAACAAGGTTTTGAGAATTTGAAAATAGTTTTGACTAAAGCTCTATTTTTAGCACAGCCAGAGTTTGGTCTAAAGTATACAGTTTTTATAGATGCATCTTTAAATAAGCTTGGATGTGTTCTTATACAGAAGGTTAAGGTTATACCTTATGCATCATGTTAGCTCAAACCTCATAAGAAGAATTACCCTACTCATGATTTAGAATTGACAGCAGTGGTGTTGGCATTGAAGATATGGAGACATTATTTGTATGAAGAGAAGTGTCATGTGTTCTCTGATCACAAACATTTTAAATATTTGATAACTCAAAAGGATCTAAATTTGCGCTAAAGAAGATGGCTAGAACTGTTGAAAGATTATGATTTGACTATTGAGTATCATCCAGGAAAGGCAAATGTGGTGGCAGATGCTTTGAGAAAAAAAATAGTGGCAACACTAGTATCTCTTCCAGCAAAATTAAGTATGACTGATAATGGATCATTGCTAGCAGAGTTAACTATGAAGCCAACATTTCTATTTCAAATTTTAGAAGAGCATATAAAAGATGCACAGTGTGATTTGTATAAACAATGAATATATCTAGCCAAACAAAAAGTTTTAGTTTGGGTAAGGATGGTGAGTTGAGATTCATGGAAAGAATGTTTGTACCACCTGGGAATTATTTGAGGGAGAATTTGTTAAGATAAGCTCATCAAGGACCCTTGTCACTTCATCCAGGGAGTATCAAGATGTATAAAGATATGAAAAGCTTGTATTAGTTGTAACAACCCGATTTAGGGCCTAGTCGGAATAGTGGTCTCGGGACCACAAATCCGAAGTTGGAAAAATTATTTTTATTATAATTATGAGATTATAGCATGATTATATTAGTGTTTGAAAATTTTGATAAGTTAAATTTAACGATTGTGAGCCCAATTGCGAAGAAGGTCTAAATCGCATAAAGTGTGAAAGTCATAATTTGATAGCTAAAGGTGTTATTTTATTAAAGAACCAAAATTAGGGGTCTTTAATGGGCAAATAGACCCATAATTGATAGCATAGGCGGCCATGATACATAAGGGAGACAAATTTCAAAATTAGGTAGAAATTTGGTAGTTATTTTGACCAAAAAGAAATAAAATAAAAAAAAGTTGTCAATTTCTTTTCTTCTCATATCTTTCCACCGAAAATATCAGCCATGAAAGGGGTTTTGAAAGCTTAAATTTTTCAGGAACTTGAAGCACTCACATGTAAGTGATTTAGATGTCTATTTTTGATAATTTTTATACTTTTGAAACCCTTAAAGCATGAGCTTTCAAATGAGGGGTCTATTTTGCAAAATGATCAAGAGTTTAGGGTTTTTCCATGAGAGTATTTAAGGTGTTTTCTGAAATTTTATGGAATAATATGAGTTCTAATTATGTTATAAACAACCTTTGTGAAGGAGTTTTCATGGAAAACACCTAAACGGACTATTTTGCATAAGTTGCAAAATAGGTGATAAGTGTGTGAAATAGTGAGATTTTGGGGTTATTATAAGAGTAAAAAGGGTTAGAATAGGCCTAAGATAAGAGGAAATTCGATAAAAATTAATTTTCGAGCATAAGGGCAAAATCATCATTTTGCCAAGGTTTAGGGGCAAAAAGGTCATTTTACCTAAGATGTGAATTTTAGATTGCCTAATTGTGTCCGGCGACTAAATGAGTACATTTTTACTATTATAGATCAAGACTTGCCAAATCTGAACCTAGACCGAGGAAAAGCCAAGCAAATCGACTAAACCGACTAGTCGAGTACATTTTGTAATCCGAGGTAAGTTGTATGTAAATAATACAACTACATTGCTAATATATGTGTTTGAATTGTCATTGAATTGATATAGCATGAATTGTTTGTTTGTGAATTGAGAATGCATATTGATAATTGACATGGTAGAAATTTCGTTAGAACCCTAGGAAATAAACCAGATATTCATGCCATAACATTTGGGTCACTTGTGTGAGCTAGTGTAAGACATGTCTGGGACATGCATCCGCCACATTATGAGAGCCAGTTTAAGACCATTTCTAGAACATGGCATCGACATTGAGACGAGTGCTAGTGTAAGACATGTTTGGGACATGCATCAGCCTCGAGACATAAGCCAGTGTAAGACATATCTGGAACATGCATCGGCTACTAGTTGTGTTAGTGTAAGACCATGTCTGGGACTGGCATCGACACGGATATGCGAGAGCTAGTGTAAGACCATATTTGGGACATGGCATCGGTATCTTACCCTATGTTTGAGGCTTATGGAATATCCGATAAGTGTTCCGAATGGTTTAACGAAGAAAGTTATGATTTTGAGTTAATAAGGAAAGTATAACCATGTTGTGAGTGGTACAAGGTACCAAATTGGTATGCATGAGTAATGAGCTTGATATACAATATGTGACTTGAATTGATGGTAATGAGTAAGTTATGCTTATGCTTAGCCTTGTGTTGTGAGTATGATGATCCTTGAGGAAATTGTTATTGTATATTTATTTATATGCTACTTACTAAGCTTTTACACTTACTCCCTCTTTCTTTCCATTTTTCTTACAGTGCTGCCTACATAGCTCAAGGATCACCAAAAGTTAGAGATATCAATCACACTATCATCCGAAGCATCCGGTATAGTTGGTTTTATATTTTTGAATATGGCATGTATAGGGCTTAGACTTTAATGTTTTGTGCCTTTGAGAATTGGCCAAATGTGTTGGCTTGGGTTAGAAACCCTTCATTTTGTATTAAGCCTTGAATGATGGCTAACATTCATTTTGAGTTATAAAAGATGAAATTTTATGGTTGAATGAATGTTTATTATGGCTGATTTGGTTGTATGAATTGTGCTTGTTTTGGTATTGATTGATATTGTATGGAACTAGGTATATAAGGGTGGTAAAGAGGCTTGGTAAATAGCCTTATATTGTCCACACAAGTAGACACACGGACGTGTGTCTAGGCCATGTGTGACACACGGTCTGCCCCATGGGCGTGTGGTTCGGCCGTGTGTCCCCTGCACGTAAAAATTTCAAGTCAGTATGTATAGTAATAAATACAAAGGCAGAGACACGGCCGTGTGTCTCATCCGTGTGGATGGTACGACCTAGTACACGGGTGTGTGCCATGGCCATGTGACATTTTAGGTATGTTAACGTCAGAAACAGAATACTCAAGTTTTCTCACACGGGCTAAGACACGGGCGTGTCAATGCCGTGTGAGCAACACGGGCTAGGGACACGGGCATTTGTCCACGCCGTGTGAAGTCTGCACTTGAATTATGTGAAATTGTGTAAATAAATTGGCCACACAGGCAAGGGACACGGATGTGTCCCTAGGTGCTTAGGCCGTGTGAGAAACACGCTCCATCAGCACGACCATGTTAAGATGGTCACACGGGCGTGTTACCCTTCCACACGGGCATGTGCTCTGTTTTAAATGCAAAGTTTGCATAGTTTGAATAAGGGCTCGGAAAGGTTTCAAATGGTCTGCAATGGCCGATTTAGGCCTCGTAGGCCCATATTAAGAGGTTTAAAGTGGAATTTGAAAAGGTTTTAATTTGGACTGAGTCTCAGTGACTTGAAAACGATTGTTTGCATGAGAATAAGATAAGTAATGCCTTATATTCTGCCCTAACACGGGTTACGGGTATGGGGTATTACATTAGTGGCCTGGGATGAAAAGAGAAATGGTAGAGTATGTTTCAACTTGTCTGACCTATGAAAGAATTAAAGTAGAACATCATGCTCCCTCGGGTAAATTGTGTCAGGGTTACCCTTCAGTTTTTTTAGGGTTAACCCTCAGCCCTTCAAAGAATTAACATGGATTTTGTGTCAGGGTTACCCCTCAGCCCTTCAAAGAAAAATTCAGTTTGGGTAATAGTTGATAGACTTACTAAGTCAACTTATTTTCTTCCAGTAAACACTATTTATTCTCTAGAAAATTTAGTTGAACTTTATATTTATGAGATAATATGCCTGCATGAAATCCCATCTTCTATAGTTTCAGATAGAGATCCAAGATTTACTTCAAGATTCTGGAAACAACTGCAAGGATCATTGAGAACTAAGTTGCAATTCAGTACTACGTTTCATCCTCAAACAGATGGTCAATTTGAAAAAGTTATTCAAGTTTTGGAGGATATGTTAAGAAGTTGTATAATTGATTTTGGGCTAAACTAGGAAAGTTATGTTCTTTTGGTTGAATTTACTTAAATAATACTTATCATGCCAGTTTGAAAATGTATCTATTTGGAGCTCTATATGGTAGAAAATGTAGAATGCCACTTGTTGGATGGAGCTTAGTGAAAGAAAATTAGTAGGTACTGAGTTGGTGCGTGAAATAGAAGAAAAGTCTTTGTTATTCATAGTCACATAAAAGTTGCAAAAGATTGACAAAAACCTATGCATATTTAAAAAGAAAAGAAATTACTTTTGAAGTTGGTGATAAGGTGCTCTTAAAAGTATCATCTTGGAAGAAGATATTTAGATTTGATCAGAAAGGAAAGTTAAGTCTAAGATTTGTAGGACCATATGAAGTTTTAGAGTAAGTTGGACCGATAGCTTATAGATTGGCTCTACCTCCTAAGTTATCAAAGATTCACAATGTATTTCATGTATATATGCTGAGAAAATATAGATTAAATCCAGATCATATTGTGCAGATTAATGAACTAGAGGTTGAACCAAATTCGTTTTACAAAGAAGAGCTCATTCGTATTTTAGCAAAAGAGGTAAAAGAGTTGAGAAATAATATGATTCCATTAGTGAAGGTATTATGGAGAAATCATAATACAAAAGAAGCTACATGGGAAAGAGAAATTCAGATGAAAGAGCAGTATCCTTAATTATTTATAGGTATGAACTTCAGGGATAAAATTTTATAACTGGGAGAGAATTGTAATAGCCCGCCCGACGAAGTCACTGTATATGACTATTGTTTGGTGTGTTTTAGGTAAAATAAGCATAGAGATGAGTAAGTAAAGTGTTTGTTTTGACTAAGTATAGGATTTTATGTATGCACCACTTGGCAAACTAGTAGTTTAGTGAGATCTGTGGATTGGTGAATCCTTCTGTTAAGAATACGCCACCCAAGATACTCCAGCGAACTTATTACGTTCTCAGTTGAATAGATTTATTTATTTATTATTTTTATATTTTAGTAAGGTAATTCAGTTAGTTAAGTTGAGGTTTAGTTAGAAAGGAACTAAGCTACTATAGATGAAAAGATTTAAATTCTGATAAGGACACTTAATCATAGGAATCAAGAGTGTCAGTGGAATTATCTGATTTTTCCACTAAGCCTTGTCTCCGAGCTTAAGTATATAAGAATAGCGGTGTCTTCTTTGAAAACCTTTGCGTTATCTTTTTTTTTCTTTCTTTCCTTGATTTTCTTTACACTCTCTGAAAACTTAAGTCCAAAAAACCTCTCTAGTTGGGTTTACTCAAGAAGCTACTGAAGGTTTGAGTGATGAAGGCAAAGGACCTGCTTTATAGAATTTGCTATTATTTTTGGTGAGTTCCTTCTTACTTCCATGTGTTATGAATTTTTTTATTTGATAGATGATTAATGTAAGTAGTCTTTCTTTGTAAGGTATGAAAAGTGTATGTGTGTGTGAATTGTGATTGTCCAGTGTTGTTGGTTTGAGTTAAGAATGTCTATGTTATGAAGTGAAAGTCATTCTCATGTTAAGTCACTACCATCTGCTTCTGATATGAAAGATATGAAATGATCTGATATGTGGAGATGAATATGAAGAGATATGTTTGTGTAGCCTCTAGTAGGGCAGATATATTGCAAATAGAATTGAAAGATCACGATAAACATGTTATATCGTATGATATTGAAATCAGGATTTAAAGGGGAGAATGTATATGAATGAAATTAAACTGTATGTTATGTAACTGATTTTGTAAATTGGTCATATGGTTGACATGAAAATGGATTGTCTAAGTTATGTTGAGTTGGCGCATAAAATTCGCCTATATGACATGCCATCGATGTACTGAGTCTATTTGTGATCTGAATACACCATTAGGCATACTCTGTGTTAGTGTTTTTGAAATCCTTTTGAAAGGCCCATTTATGCAGTTAGTATTCTTATTTAAGATCTATTTGTGATCTAAATACACTATTAGCCTAGAGAACCTTCCTAGCATAATAAATTGGATTTTGCTAGGATCCTTCTTTAATTAATACTATGAATATTGTTTTATCTATTGCGACGAAGTACAAATATAAGACATCTCTTGGGAGGGGTGAAGTTAGGAAGGGAGGCTTGGTTAGATAAAATTTCAAATTTTCAAAAGAATTTTGACATTCATTAGTCCATTAGAAAGGAGCTTTGAATAGCCTTAAAGAAGGGCAAATATTTATCTACCAACCTCGAGATAAATTTGTTGAAAGCAACGATCTTTCCATTGAGGCATTGGATCTCCTTTTTATTTTTTGGCGGCCTAAGCTCTAATATTTCATTGATCTTCTCTGGGTTTACTTTAATGCTACTCCTACTCCAAAAGCAGCTTTCTCTTGGTTCAATTTCATATTATATAGTTTGAGGACATCAAACGTCTCTTGCAAGTTCACCAAATATTGCTATATCGAAGGGCAATTAGTCAACATATCATCTACATTCACTTCTATGTTGCAACCGATTTGATTGCAGAAAATCTTATTAATCAACCTCTAGTAAGTTTCTCCATCATTCTTTAGTAAAAAGGGCATGACTTTATAATGAAACAAACCATCTTCAGTTATAAAAGCCATTTTTCCTTATCATTTGAAGCCATCTATATCTAATTATACCCTAAAAAAGCATCCATGAAACTCATATATTTGTGGTATGCTAAAGTGTCAACCAACCGATCGATGGATGGAAGTGGGAAACTATCCTTAAGGCATGCCTTGTTGAGGTGAGTGAAATCCACACACATTCGCCATTTCCCATTGGATTTGATAACCATTACCACATTAGAAACCTAATCTAGGTATGAAACCTCCCTTATGAAGTCCATTACAAGGAGTTTCTACTTCTCCTCTCGAATCACATGAATTTTTACCTCTCGAAACTTCCGTTTCCTTTGCTTGATTGGCCTTGCTTTCAGGTTCACATTCAAACAATGTTGAATTATTGAAGAATGGATTCCTGGCATGTCCATTGCGGACCATGCAAAGATGTCTACATTACTCCTCAAAAGGTTTATCAACATTCTCTTCTCTTGCTTCGTTAACATGGATGTTATTTTTGTGGTATGTTCCATTCTAGAGGAATAATTCAATTAGCTTTGTCTTCTCTGTTGGCTCAACTTTGCTAAGCTTCTCTTCAGTCCTAATATCTAAACTTTTCAAGTTTATCATTGACTTGGTTAAAAGATTGATTGTTGACTTGCTTTTAAGAAATCTTACTTCCTTATCGACATATGCATAAAATTTTTTTTCTCTGTTAATTGTAAGGAAATAATGTAGCAATTCCTGGCCATTTTCTTGTCAAACTTCATGTATCCTTCACCTGCTGAGGTCAAAAATTTCACCTTCAAACAATAGGTGACCATCACCATCTTTGTTTTCTTCATTAGTGGCATACCAAAATGGCATTGTAGGTTGTTGGAAGGTCAACGACTAGAAAGGCCACCATCTAGGTAACCACTCAATCATCATCACCAATTACCATTGATAAATCGTAATTTATACATATTTATAACGCATGCTTAACGCATTTTATGAATGATTTCTCCTTAGATTTTGTGAATTCGATGCTCTTAATGCCTTAATTTCATGTTTTATTCTCAGGTAAGCATAAGAGAGCGAAAGGAACGAGAAATAGACCAAAAACGGAGAAAATGGGCCAAAGCACGAAATCAACACGGCCTGGACCTCCTCACACGGGCAGATCACACGGCCGTGTCAATTTGGCAGAATTGAAGCACGACTCACATGGGTATAACACACGCCATGTACCTCAAACACGGCCTGAAGTTATCGCACACGGGCATGTCCCTGTCGAGCACAAGTTGAGTCTAAATCGAAAAAGGCCACTTTTGAGGGTTATTAGGCATTCCAAAGCCTATAAATACACCATAAAAGAGGAAGAAAAGGGAGACGGAGAATAGGGAGTAAGGAATTACTCCAAGGAAGCCAATTGATCCATCTCAGAAGCCAGATCCACTATCAAGACTGAAGATCTCTCCTCAATTTCCCCTTCAGGAGTTTTAGGTTTTCTTTATATTTTGTATTTTTTATTATTCTGAGATGTTTTCTTGTTTAGTTATGAACTAAACCCCTAAATACCTAAGGGGGATAAAACTTATGACGAAGCCTTGTTATTATTTCTGAATCGTATGATAAATATTTGACTTGTTCTTAATTATATGTTCTTAATTCTTGTTTTGGTATTTCAGGATATCACTTCAAGTTACTACTCTTAGTTGGAGGAGGAATAGACCCTGACTAAGAGTAACTTTGTCATAATTAAGCGGAGTTGATTGCGCGCCTAGAGATAGGGTGACAAGATTTTGTCGGATTAGGGTGAAACCTAATAAGGGAATACATAGATCGAGTTAATGCAACCTTAGGGTGTTAATTAGAGAAAAGTCTCGGTTATTCAACCTAGAGATTAGACGTTGTTAGTCTCGAGAGGGATAATAATATACATTAAGGATTTCTACGGAACAAGTTAAATGAATAAATTGTTTGGTTCGGAGCCAGAATAACAAGTATAAGTCTAGGTGGATTTTTCCTTAGGTATCGTCTCAATCAATCGCTTCCCCCAAAAGTAATTTCCCAATTCTATTTTCTGCAAGTTCTTAGTTTAATTAGTTAGTTAAAACAAACCTCTTTTCTTCGGCTAGATAATAAGAAGACAGTCATTACTAGTACTCCTAGTCCTTTGGGTTCGACAATCCGGTCTTGCTAAAGCTATACTACTGTTCAATAGGTACACTTGCCTATGTTGTGATAATAGTTAGCTTCAAGAACGATTCATTATAAATTTATAAAACTTATCACGGGAAAATCACGATCAACCATCGAAAATATAATTGTACCTTTAACTTCAATTGGCTTAGTTGCTAAATCCATAGACTAGATTCACTCTTTTCAACTTTGAATTAGATAACCCCATCTGTCTAAATGCCTTCCAAATTAATGCTTTAACAACACTTCTAGCATCAACCAAAATTCTTTTGACTTCAAACCCTGCTATCAATGCTGAAACTACCAATGGATCATTGCCTTCTGGGTCATTCAAATATACTTCGTCTCAATTAGAAAATCCAACTCTCCATAATTGTGCTTGTCGAGGCCTTTTTGTTGATGTTGAAACTGACATTACACTATGCAAATAAGCTCTCCATTTAGTATTATATCTAATCCATTCTTCATTAGTTCCAACTATTAAATTGATAACTCCTCTTGCAATTTGTTTTCCCTTTCCCTTATCAGCTCATCACGAACCTGAAATTTCATCATCTCTGTTTCTGTGCTTATAAGGTTATCCTTGGCGAGCAACACAAAGCATTGAAATTACCCTCTACAAACTATAGGCTCAATAGCATCTTTCAAAAAAAAATATACAGTCATCTATTTTATGCCCTTTATAATGATGGGAATAACACATATCCATTCGAATTATCCCTATAAATACTTGGACTTAAAGGAGGTGGTGGTTTGAGAATTCTTTGATGCTATATTTGGCTTAACATTTGGGTCGGAGTTGCTATGAAATTATGATAATATTGGAACTGGTTATGAGAAATTCTTCCCCTTTGATCCTACTAATAATTCCTATCACTTCTCATCTACCTCTGATAACCTTGAGATTCATTAAAATTGTATCTCCCCTCCCCCCTCCCGAGTATGAGTACTAAGAATGGGTTCTTCCAGTCCTATCATGCAATTAGGGCCTTTCTCTTTGAAGGTTATGAAAGTTTCTCGAGGTTCACGCACTAGCTCACTGTGATTGAATCCTAGCCTTCCACGATTCATCACTTTTAGCAAATACATGGGCTTTCTCGTATAATGCTGAAAAACCAACTAGAGGCTTATCAATTAAGTTATACTTTAGAAATTAGTGCATTATTCTAGACATGGAAGCTTGAACAGTGAATTCTTCAAGGACATCCGTCATTATCATTGTCATTGCGTTGAACGTCTTTACAAAATCTCATAAAGGCTCATCCTCATATTGTTTAATAGACATGAGGTATGTAGTGATTGCTTCTATGTCTTATTTTCTAAGAACCTGTCATGAACAAGTCTTCTAGCTACTCGAAGTTCTTAATGGAATGTTGTGGTAATTGTAAATACCATGCTTGAGTTGAATCCTTCAATGCCATAGAGAATGCTATGCATTTGACTTTATCTAAATCTCCGAATATGTTCATATGATTTACATAATGGGATAAATGGTCCTAAGGATCTCATCGACCATTGTACATCATTTTTGGGAATTTAAAGGTAGGGGGAACACGATGTCATAATATTTTCTCAGCTAAGGGTTTATTTTTATATTTTTTTCACTAACCGTGATGTTTCAATTTTTTGAAAATCTTGTATATGTTTATCTAACTTTTCTATTTTTTGCTCTAACGTATTTTTATTAGAATGGCTATAACTATAATCATAATATTCATCATATTTATCATCCATGTCAATAAATTTTACTGCATTCACATTACCTCGGTTTGCATGTTGACAATCGCGCTTAGAATGAATGGACTCTTCCTTTCCATGTTGTGGAGTTCTAACATGATTCATCATGCCTTCTCTTAATTCCCCAATGAGCTTTTCATTTCTTTCATCCAATTTCCTCCGTTTATCCATTTGCTCTTAGATAAACTTTTGTTGATCCTTGTATCGCTTCTGTTGGGAGGAAAACTGTTCCTTCATAGCTCCCATCCTTTCTTACATGTCCAGATATTGTTGATTACCAGACTGATAATGCTAAGACCTTGATCAGTTGGTAGCATTCTGGTGCGATGTTGGGCTTAGGGGTTGTAATACCATGGGGTATTGATAAAATTGTTGGTATAGGATATATTGATACAAATTTTGTTAGTTTTGAGGTTGGGGGTTGGTTTGATTTTGCTGGTTAGCGTTTTGGTTGCCATGCAAGGGGTCTGGGTTGTTCTGGTTTGATCTACATTCACTTCAGTATTTTGGCCAGTGGGCTTTATAACTTGGTCAGGGGTGGGATCAAACTCGGTACTGGGGGATCACTGCTACTTGAGTTTGCCATATTTGACCACGCTCACAGCACCAAATGTTAACTAGTAGGATTAATAGGGTAAGAAGGCAAAAGTTTACATAATGGAACACTGAAGTAAAGGTTGGGAAACGAGCTTTCTGGTAAGAGAGTTTTGAGGTTAATGAAGATGGGGTGAGTACGTAGTGTATAAGAGTTGTTTGCATGACCCTTTTATAGTGGGAAACAAGCTTAGCTACATGTCCTGAGGCCATTGAGACGGAAGTTTGATTTAATACTCCTGACAGTGATGGCGATGCTACATCATAGGATAAGACATTTTAGGATGCCTGACAATCAATTATCCTGGGCGTGATTCTCATATAGTCTTAACGAAGATGCTTAGTCTCGAAGTTCGTTGAGCATGCAAACTAACTCAATGTCCACTGGTTGGCATGTCAACTATGCAAGGTTCGTTGTGCCGTTGACTCCATCAAAAAACACGTGTTAGCTTCCCTTTTGGCTACGCCATGTGATCCGCGAGATTCGTTATGTAGGTATTACAAAAATAAATCAATAATATATCTTACTATCAGTACATTCTTTGCAATTTGTAAGTGAAATTAGTGTGATAAAACATATTTTTAAGGTATATTAAAACTAAAGTATGCTAGAAATTTTCCATCTCATAATTCTTTAATATAATTTTTTGGAACATAAATTTTAATAGGCATAATGATTTTTTCCTTTTTTTGTCTTCCAACTTTATAAAAAATGTCATTTTAGTCTTTCATTTAAATTTTCGCTCTTTTTAACCATTGATCTTGCATTGTTTGTTAAATCACGTAAAAATGGATGGAAAAATTAACATTTGATAACTTTACTGATATGGCATACACATGCATTGTCATATATATGCCACGTTAACAATTAATTAATTTTTTTAAAATTTTTAAAA
Organism: Gossypium anomalum; assembly: GCA_025698475.1. Taxonomy (NCBI): domain Eukaryota; kingdom Viridiplantae; phylum Streptophyta; class Magnoliopsida; order Malvales; family Malvaceae; genus Gossypium; species Gossypium anomalum. The sequence goes on along the minus strand of CM046960.1, from coordinate 18,144,768 downwards.
AAATTTATAATTTTTTAAATAATGTAAATAAACTTTAATTTATTAAAATGATTTTTTATATTTTTTAAAATTTTAAATTTTAAAAAATTAAATAATTAATTCAGTCACGTCCAAAAAAATTATTATACATTTTAAATAAATTGGATTTAAAAATTATTTGCATTGGTGTGGAACATTTGACCTTGGAAATTGATATTCCATGGACGTCCCTCCAAGACGTGTTCCTCGTTTTAATAAGCACCCTTTACATCATGAAACCTTTTTGTTTTTCTTTAATTTCTAAAAACAATCAATGAAAATTATGAAACAAATCGCATTTATCATCAGCACTTAGCTTATTAAGTCGGTGTAATTTGTTTTTTTTTTTTATTTAACTTTAGGTTTTTTATTCATTTGTTTTATTTTAGGTAGTTAGGTTGTTTTTTTAATTATTTTTTCATTTATTTTTATTTTTTGTTAAATTAAAAAATTTGAGCTTGAAGACAGATTTGGTTAGCCCAACCTAAAGAAACTCATCCTTCAAAAACTGAGAACTGATTTTTTACTCTTTTTTTTTTTTTCAATTCGCAGCTTGCGGTTCAATCGCGATTTTTTCTTATACTTGATCCAAACAATTTTTTATTCGTGTCTATATTGATTATTCGTTGAGCTTTTAATTTAACTGATTTGATTAGTTGATGTAATTCGATCTAAATAATTTTATATTTAATTTTAATTTTAACTTTTTTATAAATTTATTATATAAATATTTTTACCCAAGTCATAGATGTGATGAAATCTAATCTGAAAAACTTCTAGTTTATAAGTAACCTCGATAATATTAATATGGAAATATAGACCAACTTACAAAAGCGTTTTCTAAACATCAATTTCTTTCTAAACCAATGTTTTATTAACACTATAAAAGTAAGGAGAACTTTTTGGTGGAATCTAGTAGAGTTTTTAAATTTTGACTAAGTAAGGTTAAGTGTTAAGAAGTGTCTTATAAATATATAATAAATTATTAAAAAAAGTAAATATTATAAAAAGTCACTCATCAAAATTTTAAAATTACTTATGGAATAAAAAAAATTTTACTACCAATGTACTAAATACTAGCATAAAAAATAATTTCATTTATTAATTTAAAAATTATTATTTCCCTTTTATATGATAACTTATAGTTATGGTATCATTTATTAAATATTATTAATGTTGTGTGTCCTTTTGTAATTTTGTTCTTCAAGTACATAACTGCACAGTACATAGAGTGATGATTTAATTTTAATGGAATTCGCGACACGTATTATTTTGTAACTTCCTAGTCAAATTCCAAGCATATGACAAATGTCATTATATATAGTTTTTATTCGAACAAAAATTTGTGCTACATGCCAAAAAATAAAATAAAATAAAATAAAATATACGTCATCTTAGAAAAGATAGACCGAAAACAACCCTTTGTTTCTTTTGATGACTTCTAATAGAATAAACTATTAAAATAATTATTTTTATTTGGATTACATTTTAATTATTTTTATTTAAAATATTATGTTTTATTCAATCGATTTACGGAAAAAGGCCTATTTTCAAATAAAATTACGAAAATGGGTCAACTAAAGCATTATTTACTGAAAAGGGTTAGTTTTGGCAAAACGCGCCTACGTGGCCGCGTTTTAAGGAGAAATTTCCAGCAAAGCGTACCCCTAGGGGAGCGTTTTGTGCCACGTCAGCAAATCGCTCCTACGTGGACACATTTTGCTGACCTGGCACAAAGCGCTCCCCCAGGGGCGCGCTTTGCTCCGTGTTTTTATATTTAGGGTTATTTGCATATTTGTCCTTAGGGTTTTTAGGGTTAAGGTTTAATGGTTATTTTTTTAAAATACATTAGGGTTTAAAGTTTTAGTAGATTTTTAAAATAAATCAAGATTCAGTGTTATTTTATAAAAATTATTTAAATTAGGGTTTATAATTTTTAAATAAATTAAGTAATTTAGGGTTTTAAGGTTTTAAATAAATAAAATTAGGGTTTTAAATAAATTAAACTAGGGTTTATGGGTTTTAAGTAAATTAACTAAATTAGGGTTGTAGATTTTTAAATAAATAAAATTAGGGTTTAGGGTTAAAATTAATTAAATTAGGGTTTAGTTTTTTAAAAATAACAGTGTGTTTATTTTTTTAACAAAATTGACTATTTTGACCTTGAAGAAATAATTTTGAGAATACGTTTCTGAACAAATAGTGTTAAAAACGATTCAAAATTTGGATGCTGCATCACAAGAAATTTACAAATGGATGCTCTTTTTCTCTGATGAGTTCCCAAAGAAATAATTTTGAGAAGACGTTTCTAAATAAATAGTGTCAAAAACGCTTCAAGTAGGATGCATTGTCAGCAAAATTTCTAAAAATAGCTCCCACGTGGATGCTCTTTTTCTACAGTAGTTCCTGAAGAAATAATTTTGAGAAGATGTTTCTGAACAAATAGTGTCAAAAACGCTTCAAGCAAGATGCACTGTCAGTAAAATTTCTAAAAAAAGCTCCCACGTGGACGCTCTTTTTCTACAGTAGTTCATGTTTGGCCTTAGGCTATAAACGAGGCAAATATCATTCTCAGGTTGCATAAGTTACGGCAAGAAAAATTAGAGAGGCTAAGCAGAATAGAAATTGAAGATGAGTGAATGTATTAGTGCTGTTATTTACTATGATGGTGAACTCCGTGACACCGAGAATGGTGTTGTTTTTTATCGGAGAACACAGCGCGAATGGTTTTTAACCAGAGTATAGATTTTACAGAATTTCGTAAAAGAATTAGGCACAAAATCTTCGGAATGACGCCAAGTAGGGTTTCTTCTATTAAGTATCGAATTTGTGCTGCGATTAATCCCGTGTCATATGATGCATTTGATATCAAAGGTGTTCGTAACTTTGAGGCAATGGTGCAGACTAATCTCACTAGTGGATCACCCTATCTTGAGATATATGTTCAATTTTCATCGCTAAATGAAATATTTGCGACTTCAACATCAACTACTTTTCGAGAGAAATACACGACCCCTAGCCGACAACGACACTCAGTTAGTGGATCGGTTAGTGGATGGGACATGCACATCGGTGGGTCGATGTTCGATGTTGGAAATACGTATTGGGGAATGACATCAACTTCTAGTGGTTGGCAATCTACATCTAATTGAAGACGTTATGAAACGTCCACAAGAAAGGACGATGTACTCCCTACAACGTCCACCAGCGAGAGGACATTGTACGTTGCAGATCATGGTGGGTTAGATGATGAGTCCGATGTGGATCCACCTCGAAAGCCTAGTCCCGATGGTGCAGAAGTTACTTTATTTTTTGAACCAGAGCCTGTTCTATCTGAACCTGAAGACATTGAAGGGGGTTCAGATAAAGAAGAAGAAGATCTGTGATTCAGGGTTTACTCGCCTCAAGCCCACATGCATAATGTCGACATATCGGTAGATGATGCGTTGGAGTTTCCAGAGCTACCATACAGAACCTGTGACCGTACAAGTTTGTCATTCGATTTTGGTGATTTGGAAGTTGGTAAGGAGTTTTCCAGTAAGGATAGTTTTCTTGGTGCTTTGAAACGGTATAGTATCAATCACGGGGTTAGCTACAACGTGGTTAAATCCAAATCCGAGAAGTTTGAGGCCAAATGTGCAGTGTAAGACAGTACATGTTCATAGAAAATCATGGCTTCTCTTAGGAAAAAGACAGGCTTGTGGAAGATAAAAAAATACAAAGGTCCACATACTTGTGTTGCCGGTACAGTATCACTGGGTGTTTAGGATTTTGAATAATAATGTTATTACTTAATGTTGCATTATTTAACGTACTTCGTTGACAGGTGTTTCACAAGATCATCCCAAGATGGATTCGGGCATGATAGCTACCTTAATACTACCAATGCTGAAGGCGGATCCCAGGACTTCTATGTCATGCATAATTACCAGTATTCGTAGCTAATTGAGGTACACGCCCTCTTACCGCAAGGCTTGGATAGCTAACCAAAAAGCGTTGGAAAAGATGCATAGTGGGTGGGACGCTTCATATAATGAAGTTTGGCAGTGGTGTTAAGTACTGAAGAGGTACATCTCAGGTTGCATAACAGACCTTGAAACGGTCCCTGTGTACTATAACGACTGATTGCTCCGTGGATGCCAAGTGTTCAAAAGTCTATTCTAGAGCTTTAAGCAATGTCGGGATGTATTAGCGTACTGCAAGCCATTGGTTCAAATTGGCGGTACATTTATGTATGGTAGATATACCTATCGGCTATTGCTAACTATGGCACAGGATGGCGGTGGGAGAATCCTTCTAATTGCATTTGAAATAACAGCGGGAGAGTCAGGTAATGATTGAGATTTTTTTGTTTTTAGGTTAAGGAGGCATGTATGCCCTCAACCTGATATCTGCGTTATATTAGATCGGGGCACTGGAATACTAGCTGCAATTAAGTGACATGGAAGCCTATGAGATCGCATATACCATCGATATTATCTAAGGCACGTTGCGTCCAACTGCTACGGGCAATATCAGTCTACGACTGAACGAAAGCAAATGACCAACATGGGTATTTAATCTCTATTAATATACTTTCAGTTGTAATATTCAATTTAATCTGAATGAAATATTGGTATGTAATTTTCGCTATCAACTTAATTTGGCAGGGTACGAGATCAATAAGGATCGTTTTCATGAGACGTTGGGATTTTTCGTTCATTTAACGATCAAGGTGCAGACTACCTTTGTAACATATCTTTCAAACAGTGGACACAAGCATACGACGGCGGCCTATGATATGGTCATATGACCCACAAACCTAACTGAATGCATAAATTCTGTTTTAAAAGGAACGCGTCATTTGCCGATAATCTCGGTTGTGCGAGAGACATATTTTCGTTTGGCGAAACTATTTTCAAAGCGAGCAGCGAGTTATAAAGGCCAAATGCAGGAAGGTCATGTATGGTCCCCGAAGGTATTGCAAGAAATTAACAAGGCGAAGGCGCGGGCCAACATCAAGTACACAGTGTGTCACGATCGCGACAACCTATGGTTTTGTGTGACGAAATTTGATAGACCAAGCCAATGTATTACCGAAGGGCAATATTGTGTACACCTGATAAATAGGACTTGTGACTATGGGACGTTTGACGCACTTCGTTATCCATGCGCTCATGCAATTGCAGCTTGTCAGAATCTCCGTTTGGATCCCATGAGATATGTCGACGAAGTGTACAAAATAAAAAAACATGTACAATGTGTGGAGACACGTATTCCTACCGATCCCAGAGGAACATAAGTGGCCATCTGTATCGCTTGCTCCATTTAAGCTGTTACCGGATAGAGAATTACACCGCAAACCAAAAGGTCGACCTTGCTCGAGTAGAATATGTAATAATATGGATATTCGGGAAAAAAATGAACCAACAGAATTTGTGTGGATGGTGTAGGAACACAGGTCATACAATTCAATCATGTCCAAATCAAAATAGTTGATAATTGCTGTAAAGAAACGATGTTGCATTATTTATATTCCGCTTTATTCAAAAGAGCTTATATTTTATTAAAAATATAAAATTAATTTACAATTAAAATATTAAAAACAACTTTTTTATTAAATGAAATAATATAGAAACAACGTCTTCAAATATATTAAAAAAATCAATTTATATGCCGGTCGGAATCAGTGCCACATGGGGTTGCTCCAACAGGGATGATGGTTGCTCCGGTTGTGGGTGTTGGGAGGATGACCCACCTTGGTAAAATAAAGAATATGGAAGTGTTTGCATCACCTACGGCAGCGGTTTTTGAATCCCATAAGGCGATGGGGAATGGTAATGAGATGAGCTCGCCAACAGTGCCTCGTGCGATCCCCTCTACGACGATGGCCTATATATCACCGGCTGAGTCGTCGGAGTCATCGAGAAAGGAGATGCACTGGGCCATGCATTCCAACCTACCATAGGATTGGGAAAAGGAAACATATAAGGGTTAGGATACATATAAAGGCTAGGATACGCACCTGGCATAATCTGAAAGGGCTATGATGTGGGTGTCGTCAATTGAGGCATTGGGCCCGGTGATTGTGTGGGTACTACTGATGGGCCCGATGATTGTGTGGGTGCTATTGATGGGCCTGACGATTGCGTGGGCGCTGTTGATGGGCCTGTCCCATTATCCCTTCTTATTGGATTTAAAGGACCCTGTCGTTCCCTTTCCACATGGATTTGCCGACGCCTCTACTCTTCCAACATCAAATATGGCTTGCCATGAATCCTAAACTATGGCATGTAATACAGGGTGCACACTAAATCTGGGATGATGATCGATTCGCGATCAGGTATATGATTGTACCGATTTTCACAAATTTTGATATATTCCGACCAGAATAACGACCAATTCGTATTCGCTTACCGTAAGTCAATTTTGTGCTGCTCATCGATCACCTTAGGTTCTTCAGGAATCGATTGTCGAAATCTAAATTGTTACAACATTCTATCCGTCTGGTGCATCTCGAGAATAGAATAGTTTACCAATGAGACCTTAACATGCCAAATATTCAGATTTTGAAAGAATTCTTCAGGATACTGCCCATATTGCCGGATCCTCGTATGGTGTCCATTGAAACTATATGATCGAGATAAAAAATATTAGTTATATACATAATACTAAATACTAAATACTAAATACTAAGTACTAAATATGAAACAACTATTTTATGTATATATATTTTATTTAATACTTGCGCTTCTAACCGTTGGTCTAATAGAAGCCGTATATCTTCAAGAGCAGTAGGTATTCCAATATAACTTGCCAGATGTTTCCACCTAATTAAATAAATTTTTAGCATATAATTTTATTTTAAATCTATGGAGTAATTGTAAAATCAAATAAAATAGAAAGCGAAACCAAGCCCATGATTGTAGTAGTGATAGGCAACCTCCGATTTTGGCTTTATTTGGTCGCGTCGCCCCACACATCTCTCGGTACAATGCTGCCAACACGGCAGACCCCAACTAAGTTCGCCAGCTACTCTAAAATCAACGAGTTTCAGCAGCCACCTCAAATATACTAGGTTTCGTGACAAGTCCAGCATCAGATAACCTCTAATTATCTCAAGGATGTATGCCCAAGCATATCGTATTCTTTCAACTTTAGTCGAATCATTCCCTGGCTCCGGGAATATGTCTCATAACCAGTTCATCTCAATCTGACGTCCGTAAATATTATTCGGAATCGCACCTAAAAGATCGTAACATATGGCTTCCCAATCAGCAAATTGAACGGACCTGGTGAGTGCGGACCCATCCACTGGCAATCCTAATTGTAACTGGATGTCCTCCAAAATGATAGTACACTTTTCGCATGGAAGATGGAATGTGTGGGTCTCGGGTCTCCACCTCTCTATTAACGCGTTGATGAGTTTCGGGTCCAACTTGCACCCCTGGCCTATAGTGGCCGCGTGCCAAAAACCCGCTTCCCTCAAGTAATTTTCTATCAACGGTGATGGCAGACCAGACATATTACGAATATAATATTGTAATACCCGATCTACACACTATTATAAAAAATTATAAAATACAAATTAATTAAAATTACATAAATGAAAAAATATTAAATAATATTTAACATTTAAAATAAATCGTTACCATTTTCAACTGTTCGACGGAGATATGTTTATGATCGAGACGAATTAATTCCCCCTCAATTGCTAACACGACCAAATATTTTTGAAATTATAAAAAAATAATATTAATTAAAAAAATAAAGTAAATAACTAATTATAAAGAGCTTTGAGAAATTTAATTAGAAATTTGAGAGCTTTTAGGGAGAAATTTTAGAGATTTTTGGCTAAATTTTGAACAAATTAAGTGTGAAATATAATAAGGGGGTTTTTATAGTTTTTTTTACCGTTGGACCCCCCAACGATCAAAAAATTTCAAAAAAAAAATAGTTGTCGGTGCCAGCAAAGCGCGCCCCTGGGGAGCGCTTTGCTGGCTTTTTCCCCCTTAAACGCGGCCACGTAGGCACATTTTGCCAAAACCGGCCATTTTCTGTAAATAATGCTTTAATTGGCCCATTTCCGTAATTTTGTTTAGAAATGAGCCTTTTTGAGTAAATGGGTCGTTTTATTCACTTATGTTATCATGTTGTAATATTTTAGTCACTGAACGTTAATTGTCATTAACGGGCATAACCGTAATTTGACGTGACATATGAAACTGTCATTATAAACAAAATTTTTAGAATAAATTATACAACTAGTCTCTATATTTTTCTTTCGTTTTGAGCAATTTAATTTTTTTTCTTTTATGTTCTTTGGACTTACCTTTTTTTGTTTATTTTTCATTCTCTTCTCCTTCTCTCTCTGTTTTCCTTCTATCTCAATTTTCTTTTAACGTAGTTTTTCTATATTTTCCATTTGTTAAAACTAGCCCATATACTTTTTATTTTTTTGAACAATTTAATTTTAATTTATTTATTTTCCTTTTCTTCTTCCCCTTTATTTTTCTCTCTTCTCATATTCTGTACTGCAAAAATATAATCTTTTCCCACCAAATAAACCACGTTATTGTTTCTTTCACCTGATTCCTAAATTAAATTTCACTCAAAATCAAATATCAATCATTTTTAATCAAATCTCAATTTGAATATAAACCTAATTTTGAAACTAAAATTGAATCTAACCAATCAATATAAAAAATATTATCATTAATCAAATCTAAACATAAATTGAATTCTTTATATTCAAAACAATTTTTTTCCATTTCCAAACTTTCACAAAATCATGTAGTTTATTCCTTTCCTTTTCTTTTATTTTTTGATGAATAAAATTAAGCAAATGATAAAATTGATCTAAACCTTCTTGGATATTCCTAAGCAAGCTTGATTGGAAGCCAAACATGGATGAACCGAAGAGAGAAAGGGAGCATGGAACCAAACTGGTTTGGGTAAAGTTGAGGGTAAGTTTCGTATGGTGGTTGTTTTAGTCATTGAGAATGTAGAGTTCGTTAGAAGAATCTATGAAACAACGTAATTTTAAGAAGGCGAAAATGTTGTAAGTAAGATAGATAAGGTGGTCGTGGGGTTTGGTGTAACACCCCTAACCCGTATCCGTCGCTGGAACAGTGTAACAACCCAATTTCGGTGAGGTCAGAATAGTGGTTTCGGGACCACAAATTCAAGTTAAAAATAAAAATTTATTTTATTTTATTTTATGGTTGGCATCATGATAGGAAAGTCACATGAAAATTTTGATACAAAAATTTTATCGATTGTGTGGTTAATTAGGTAAATGACTAAATTGCATAAAATGAAAAAGTTGGACTCTAGTAGCTATAGGTATCAAATAGCTATGGAATTCAAAACTTAAGGTCCTTATATGGTAATTAGACCATTGAAGGGTAGTTAGTAGATATTTTAATGACTCATCCATGGAAAAATTAAAAAGGGTAGGGGCTAAATTGAAAATCACTAAAATTAAAATATGGTAATTAAATGAAAAGAAATATTCATCTAATTTCATATCATCTTCCCCAAAATTTCCATGGAAACCTTAGGAGAGAGGAATACAACTTACCAAGCTTGAAAAGGTATGAAATCAAGTCCCATTTTTAATGATTTTTATATTTTTGAAACCGGGATAGTCTAATCTCTCTATTTAGGGGATTAATTTGAAAAGTTATCAAGGTTTGAAATTTGGGTCATGGATGAATATTCTGAAAATTAGAAATTTATGGTAGAAAATGAAAGTTTGCTCATAGATAAACAACTTTTACAAAGAAATTTTTGATGAAAACTTGATTTAAGGACTAAAATGAAAAAATGGTAAAAACCCATGGAAAATTATGAAATTTGTGAAAAATGTGTGCTGTAAATGTTTATAAATTTCAGCTAGGCTTGGAAAGAGGTTAAATTTTATGAATTTCTTTTTCTGAGCCTAGGGACGAAATTGAAATTTTTAAAAAGGATAGGGGCAAAATGGTAATTTTACCTAGGATGCAATAGAATGCAAATGTATATGAAATGTGATACATTAATAGTCAAATTTATCCATATAGATCCAAAAAGACCAACTATGGAACTAGATCGAGGAAAGCAAAAGGTTTCAGACTAGTTGAAATTCAAAAATGAACCATTTTTAAGGTAAGTTCGTGTAACTTAAGTATGTATGTTAAATGCTTGAATTTAATTGTATGATTGTGTAGATGTGAATGAGATTACATACATTATGAAATAATCATAAGTTGTGAAATGTGGACAAATTTCCATGTTTCGGTTGAACGTTGAAATTTGATGGATTAAGGTGATATACTTGAACGAGGATAATATTCCACATGTTGTAAAAAGGATTTAGGCCAGACGGGTAATCCTGATATAAGCTGCTCGAGCATATGCTATAGATTGGATTTAGCCCGGACGAGCAATCCAAATTAAGCTCTTTAGAGCATATGTCCTAAAAAGAATTTAGCCTGGACTGATAATCCTATAACATAATATGTGGCTCGAGAGTGTGCTTGTTAAGTTTGTGCCCAAAGGGGTACTTTTGAGTATACTAACCGGCTGTCCATCATCATTTCAATAGTTCAACGAAAAAGGAATCTTGAAACAAGGAAAGGTGAAAATTTTATGGACTTTGTAATGTGATGAGCTCATTTATGTTTATTTGAGATTCATATTAGGTTATGTGACTAACTTGTTTGAATAAGTGTATGTGTTTAGGTAACTTACCCAAAATTGATGGAATGTGTATTTATGTGTGCTTGTATTAATAAATAAGACCGGTAAGTTTATTTTTCCGTTATACGAACTTACTAAGCATAAAATGCTTACTCCGTTTATTTTTCCCTGTCTTATAATGCTCAAAGCTCTCAAAGGTTAGAAGTCGATCGGAGCAGTCATCACACTATCCACTATCTCATTTTGGTATAAATAGAAATCTCATTTTGGTATAATGGCATGTATAAGCTTGGCCAATTATGGCTTGATGATGATGTTTATAATCTAGCCATTGGAATGGCTACTAATGGTTGTTTAATATACTTGTAATGTCATGCTATGCTATATATATATATATATATATATATATATATATATATTAAGTGGTTGTTTTTAGTATGTCTAACATAAGGATTAAACCAAGGTAAAATTATGAACATGTATGCATGTAGTGGTATGCCTTGTAAATGATGGAATTTGCTTGAGATGGATGCTTGAAATGGTTGGATTGTATTTGGTATGTTTTAGTGCAGGAACATGGTAAATTTGGGTGACAAATGAGGCTAGGAAATGGCTTGTTTTTGTCCACACGAGCAGGCACACGGGCATGTGTCTTGGCTGCGTGTGACACATGGCTTGTCCCATGGGCATGGAGTCTGGCCGTGTGCCCCCTGCATCTTAAAAATAAGAAACAGAATGCTCAAAATTGGGCACACGAGCGTGTGTCTCAGCGGTATGGTTGACATGGCCTTGAACACGGGCGTGTTACACGGCAGTGTGAAAACTACACCTAAATTTTGAAAATAAAAATTTGCCACACGGCCTAGCACATGGGCGTGTGACTTGGCCGTGTGATTTCAATTTCTTCATGCTTTAAAAGTCAGAGAGTTACAAGGGTTAGGGACACGGGCGTGTGTAGTACACGGCCTGACCACGCGGGTGTGTCCCTAGACCATACGAGTGTATGAGCCCTGCACCTAGGAAAATTTTTAGAATTTCGTGAAAAATTCCCTGAGTTCTCGATTTAGTCTCGATTTGATTCCAACACTCGTTTTGGGCCTCGAGGGTCCACATAAGGGACGATATGTATGATATCAATAAATGAATAGTAATTTATGTAAGTTAATTGAAAACTGCTCTGAATGTTTCGGTAAAACTCCAAAACCCTTTTTCGACGACGGATACGAGTTAAAGGTGTTACATTTAGTGGTATCAAAGCTATGGCTTAGCCTATTCTCAGGCTAACGTGGCAAGTACGAGTCTAGCTATACATGCCATTATATAAATTATGATAGTGTGATATCTTCTGACCACTTTTAAATGTATTTTCATATAGTAATGTCTTCCAACCAAGCTAGAGCCGAGACTGAGGAAGCTGAGAGCATTATTAAAGCTTCCGTGCAGCAAGCTACATCTAGTGGTAGTAGAAGGCCCGTATCTAAGGGCCGAAGTGAGGTGGCAAAAGCATCCTTCTTTGAATTAATGGATAACTGGTTTAGTGAGTACATGAGAACAAACAATGTTGTTCAACGACCTCCCCACCCACTTCACAAGATGATGAGACGCCACAGGGTACTAGACTTATTAGAATTGATAGGGCTCTAGTAAATAAAATTAAGAAACATGGGGCCGAAAAATTTAGGGCTACGACCGATGATGACCCAGAGAGGGCCGAGTTCTGGCTAGAAAATACTATTTAGGTTTTAGATTAGTTCTCATGTACACCAGCTGAATGTCTGAAATGTGCGGTATCTTTGTTGAAAGATACAACCTACCATTGGTGAAAAACCATATCTTCCGTAGTACCAAGGGAAAATATTACATGGGAATTTTTCCAAACAAAGTTTAAAAAGAAGTATATTAGTCAGAGATTCCTAGATCAGTAAAAGAAGTAATTTCTAAAACTCAAACAGGAAATATGATAGTGTCTGAGTATGAACGAGAATTTGTTAGATTGAGTAAGTATGATAGTGAATGGATTCAGACTGAAACCGATATGTCCAAATGATTTGAAGAAGGGCTAAATGAAGATATCAAGTTGTTGATTAGAATTCTGGAATTAAGGGAATTTGCAGTGTTGGTTGAACGTGCATACAAGGCCGAGGAATTAAGCAAAGAAAAGAAGCAAGCAAAAAGGGAAGCTCGGGTTTCAAGTAAAAGATTTGGAAGCAAGGTGCAATCATCTACTTCAAAGAAATCAAAGAATTTTCATGAACATTTTGCTACATCAAGGGAGTATTTGGGGAAGGAACAAAGTTCTAAATGTTCTAACCTGAGGTCTTCGTCTCCCTTAACAACCAGTACTGGGAGTGTTGGAAACCCCAAACCATGGTGCAATGTCTATAATAAATTGCATTTCGGAGAGTGCCGGATGAGAAGTGGGGCTTGCTTTAAGTGTGGTTCTCTCGAGGTGTAGACCACCATGGCATTTTGAAAATGTCAGTGGTAGTCGTAGCGCTGCAAAGGATTCAATAGCTAAACCTGAGGCTCGGGCTCCGACAAGAACCTATGTAATACGTGCAAAGGAAGATGCTTCTGTAACACCCCTTACCCATATTCAACGCCAGAACAAGGTACGAGGCATTACCGAACTCACATAACCAACAATCGTACAATTCCAACCCATAAATTTGCGTCCAAATTAAAACCATTTGTAATAAATCATAAAGTCCCTAACACAAGCCTACGAGGCCTAAAACATGCTTTGGAAGTGGTTCGGACTAAGTAGAGAACTTTAGAAATTTTTACAAAACTTAGAAAATTTTTCACTATACAGGGGTCACACGCCCGTGTGAATATGGGACACGCCCATGTGGGTAGGCCGTGTGGTCACACTCGCCCGTGTCCTGACCCTGTGTAACTCTCGGACTTGTAGCTCATGAACAAATTGAGATTACAAGGCCAAGTCACACGCCGTATGCTAGGTCATGTGGTTAATTAATTTAAATCGAATTAGATGCAGGTTTCACACGGCCAAGACACACACCCATGTTCTAGGTCGTGTGGCACACACGGATAAGACACACATCCGTGTCTCTGCCCGTGTGCTCAATTATGAGCATTTTGTTTCTCAAAATTAAGGTACAGGGGACACACGGCCTAACCACATGCTTGTGTTACTAGGCCGTGTGTCACACACGATCTAGACACACGCTTATGTGTCTGCCCGTGTGGACAAAATAAAGCCATTTCCTAGCTTCATTTCTCACCCAAAATCACCCAAAAACATGCACATGAAACACTCAACCAATTCCAACCATTTCAAGTTCAAATTTGGCAATTCCATCATTCATCAAGGCATATCATTTCATGCATACATGGTTACAAACTCACCTTAGCTTAACTTAGGCATTAACAACATTTGATCACATGAACTTAGCATAACACATATGTATATATATATCACAATAGCTTACTAAATCATACCCAAAATGAACCATCACTAGCCATTCCAATGGCTAGGTTACAAAATAACATTTCAAGCCACCATTGGCCAAGTTATCCTATACATGCCATTATACCAAAATGATTCTACTATATATACCCAAGATAGCTAGTTGATAGTGTGACGATGCTCCAATGATCTCTAACCTTCACGAGCTTCTAAGCACTATAAGACAGGGGAAAAATAAAAGGAGTAAGCATTACATGCTTAGTAAGTTCGTATAACAGAAATTAGACTTACCAATCTTGATTATTAAATCTAAACATACAATATCATGTTTCTTTCCATTTGGCTTAATTTGCCTAAACACATACATTCAATCAAACATGTCAGTCACCAAAATCTTCATATAAATCAAGTAACATAGATGATCTCATCAAGCAATATTCTATCTAGTCATTACCATTTCATCTCAAGGTTTTCATGCCAAGTCAAGAGTTATATGTCCTTTGAATCATTGAATTCAAATGAATGCTCAAGTAGTACACTCGAAGTGTACGATTCAACAATTCATCAATTTCTTATTCAAGGGTACCCATTAGAGCACTTAACCAAGAAACATTCTCTCAAGCCACATATCGTTTAATAGGATTACCAGACTAGGGTAAATCCTTTATATAACGTATGCTCAAGGGAGCTCAATTAGGATTATCAGTCCAGGCTAAACCCTAATCATAATGTATGCTCGAGAGGTATTATATCGGGAATACCCGCCTAAGCTAAATCCTTTTTATAACAAGGTCAATGGGATTACTCGTCCAAGCTAAATCTCATCCGTAACAAATGCAGGACCTTATCTATTTTGGGAAAGCACATATAATCATCGGAATTCAACATTCATTCGGGACTAATACTTTATCATCATTTCAAGCACGTATAAATTTTCCATCATAACATGCATATAAGGCACATTATATAAATCACATTACATACAATATAACATTCAATTAGCATAATTGCATATCCGATTAAGTTACACGAATTTACCTCAACACTTGTTCGCGTAAAAGTCTACTAATGAAAATCTTTTATTTTCCTCAATCTAGCCTTGAGTTTGTGTTTTCAGATCTATATAAATTAATTTAATCATCAATTTCATACATTTCATACTTAAACGGACTCAATTTACATCTTAGGCAAAATAACCATTTTGCCCTTAACTTTTCCAAAAATTTCATTTTCATCCCTAGGCTCAGAAAATAAAACTTGTGCAAATTACTTGTAACACCCCTAACCCGCATCCGTCGCTGGAATAGGGTTACGAGGCATTACCTACCAATCACAATATACAACATACATTTCTCATCCAAGAATCTATTAAAACATAAACATCAATCCAACATAGTCACATTGTCCCTTATAAGGCTCTACGAGACCTTAAAACATACCTGGAAGAGGTTCGGGATTGAACCGATAATAATTGAAAATTTTGGGAAACTTATAAAATTTTCATGCATACAGGGATTAAATGCTGTTGTGAACAGGTCGTGTGATCACACGGCCACCAAACACGCCCGTGTCATAAGTCGTGTAGAAACAGGGCATACATACTGACTTGCATCACACGGCCGGAGACACGTCTGTGTGCCTTGGCTGTGTGAAATCTGAAGGGTATACTGACTTGGGTCACACGACCGGCCACACGCCCATGTGCCAGCCCGTGCGTCACACACAGCTAGTAGACACGCCCGTGTGTCTAAGCCGTGTAACTCACTGACTTGTTTAATTAAGTTACAGCAGACACACGGTCGAGTCACACGCCCGTGTGCTCAACCATGTGGGGCACAAATAGGCTTAACCGTCAATGAACCGTTTAACATAATCTCCTCAGTAGAAACATATTCTTGAGCATACTTGCTTAACCGTACGAATTCTCTTTCATATTCAGTGACGGTCATCCGGCCTTGTTTTAACTCTAAGAATTATTTATGCTTCTGATCAAGGAATCGCTGACTTATATATGTCTTTCGAAATTCAGATTGAAAGAACTCTCAAGTAACCCGTTCTTTAGGAACCATAGATATCAACATTTTCCACCAATGGTACGCATTATCTCTCAACAAAGATACTACACATTTGATACATTCCTCAGGAGTACAAGACAATTCATCAAATACTCAAATCGTGTTTTCGAGCCAGAACTCAGTCCTCTCCGCATCATCATCAATAGTAGCCCGAAACTCTTCAGCCCCATGTTTACAAATTTTATCCACTGGCGGCTTGTTCAACCGTACTGGACCTATAACTTGAGGAACAACAGGGATTGGTTGAAAAATAGGTGGGGGTGGAGGTTGTTGAGTAGCCGAATTAGTACGAATATATTACGTAAACCATTCGTTCATCATATGAAAAAAGGCTTCTTTAGCCTTACCTCCATGACTACTCAACACAAGTCTAGATTCAGTAACACTGTCCCTTGAGTGGGAGCTGGCATATTACTCTCTACATCATCAGCTATAGCTCTTTCGGGATCTATTGCTATACGAAAACACAATTTAAGCTGTCAAGAATCATCACACTATCATAAAGTATATTTGGCATGTATAGCTAGACTCACACACACGCTACGTTAGTCCTAGAATCGACTAAATCGTAGCTCTGATACCAATAAAATATAACACCCCTAACCTGTATCTGTCGCCGAAATAGGGTTACGAGGCATTACCTATCAATCACAATATACAACAAACATTTCTCATCCAAGAATCCTTTAATACATAATCATCAATCCAACATAGTCACATTGTCCCTTGTAAGGCTCTAAGAGAACTTAAAACATGCCTAGAAGAGGTTCGAGACTAAACTGATAACATTTGAAAATTTTGGGAAACTTATAAAATTTTCATGCGTACAGGGATCACATGCCCGTGTGAACAGGTCATGTGCCTTACAAGCCATGTGGAAACAGAGCATACATACTGACTTGCATCACACGGCCGGAGACACGCCCGTGTACCTTGGCCATGTGAAATCTGAAGGGTATACTGACTTGGGTCACATGACCGACCACACGCCCATGTGTCAGCCCGTGTGTCTAAACTGTGTAACTCACTAACTTGTTTAATTAAGTTACAGCAGACACACGGTCGAGTCACACGCCTGTGTGTTCAACCGTATAGGGCGCAAAAAGGCTCGGTTTAAGCCACATTTCTCACCCTTTTCAAGCAAACCAAAACCACATCATTTCATACCATTTCAATACATTTATAGGCAAACAAAACATGCTATTTCATATACAAATCATGCCATTTAAAATCCATCCATTTCACTACTCAAATCATAATCCAAAAGATACGAAAATAATGTGCCATTACCAACAATTTCACCTATCTTCTCTATTAATTTTTTTTCTCATCATCTTATCATCTATTTTAAACCTCAAATCATACCAATTAATCATCACAACATCCATGAAAAACATGCCAATATGTAAGGCCATTTATATATATCATATTTCACTTACCAAACTCATAAAATAAGTCAACCCAAATGGCCAAATACACACCAACATTTACACCATTTATGAGCCAAATCTCATGGCTAATATCATATCTCAAAACACATCATCATATAATTAGCCTATACATGCCATATACCATATTTACAAAGCATCAAAAGTACCAACAAGTTGATCGATAGTGTGACGGTGTTCCTGATGATCCCCGAGTCCGAGCTAGCCTTGATTATCTATAAAACAGGGAAAGAACACACAAAGTAAGCTTTAAAAGCTTAGTAAGCCATATACAAATAAAATTACCACATGAATCAACATCATTTCCATCCATAGGCAAACTATGAGTAAGCACATATAAACTTACAAATCTTTCTCAAAGTATACATATTCAATATCATAAGTGAATTCATCAAATAATTCCCTTTTCAATACTTGTATGAATCTCATACGTACTTAAGTCACTTAACTCATTCACACATTCTTTCTCAACTTGACTTTGCCCGTTGAGCCGTTTGGAATTGTTAACGATACTCGAAAATCACATATAGCTCGTGCAATGTCATATCCCAGATATGGTCTTACATGTTGTCACATATCGATGCCCATAACCCAGCATGGTCTTACATGAAATCAAATAACGATGCCAATGTCCCAGATATAGTCTTACACGTAATCACATAATGATGCCAATGTCCTAGACATGGTCTTACACATAATCTCATCTCGTTAATCTTAATATCATGACATTCGTATCCTATACTATTCCTAAGGTTCGTACGGGACTTTCGGGTATTGTAACCCTATCGATTCTTGCTCGTACATGATCATTCAACATTCATAGCAATTCAATGACAGTTAAACATATATAAGTCAATTTAAAGACATTTATTTGCATATGAACTTACCTTGTATTTGGGATAAACAGACTGGATCGACTATTCGATAACCTTTGATTTTCCCTAATCTAATTCTGATTTCTTTCGTTCTTGATCTATATACATTAAAAATTAAATTATTTATTCATAAAATCATTCAATTTAGTCCACAAACACATATTTAGGCATTTTTACACTTTAGCCCCTAAAGTTCCCCATTTTTACAATTTAGTCCCTATTTCTCAAATACACAAAATTCACACAATTCAACAAGATTCATGCTTGGCCAAATTTCATATAAGTCCCTAGCAGCCCAAAACTTTCATTTATTTCACATTTTATCCACCCAATTTACACTTTTCACAATTAAATCCCTAAAATGCATTTTTAACTAAAACCACTAAAACAAACTTGAGTAACTATCAACAAATATTCATTTTTTCATCATAAAACATTCAAAACCTCAAACATTCATAAATTTCATTTCACAAATTCATTAACAAATTCAAAAATTAAAGCATGGGCTAGCTAGAACACAAAGCAACGATCTCAAAAACGTAAAAATAATCAAAAACTGAGCAAAGACAATACCTTAATCAAGATCAATAAGGGCCGAACCCTAAAATGCTTTCAACCCTATTTTGTTTCTTTTATTTCGGTTGTAAACTAAAGAAGATGAAAACCATTTTAAATTTTGTTTTGTTTTATTATACTAAATTCATAAATTACTAAATTAACCTTGGTTTATAAACATTTAAATCATTAAATATAAGGCCATCTTTGTCAATTTCCACTATCACTGGTCTAATAACATCATAAGGACCTTTCATTTAATAAGTCATAGCAATTATGCACTTAAACTAATAAAATGCAACTTTTGCATTTTACACGATTTAGTCCTTTTATCAAATTAAGCATTCAAACGCTAAAATTATTTCTCGAAACTTTCACACGTATATATTCACATGCTATAAACACCAAAATTAATATTAAAATAATTTTTTAACCTCGAATTTGTGGTTCTGAAACCATTGTTCTGATTTAGCTAAAATCGGGCTGTTACAACTCTCCCGCACTTAGGGATTTTCGTCCCTGAAAATCTTACCAGTGAATAGGTTCGGGTACTGGTTTCTCATAGTATCCTCGGGTTCCCATGTAGCTTATTCAACCCCGTGTCGATGCCATAATACTTTCACTAATACAATTCTCTTATTTCTCAGCTCTTTGATTTCACGAGCTAGAATTCGAATCAGTTCTTCAGCATATGACATATCTGATTGAATTTCAACCTTAGTCAGGGAAATGACATGTGAAGGGACAGATCTTTATTGTCGAAGCATCGATACATGAAACACATTATGTATATTCTCTAATTCAGATAGTAAAGATAGTTGATAAGCAACTGGCCCGACTCGCTCGATAATCTCATATGGTCCGATGAATCACGGACTTAATTTCCCTTTTCGACCAAACCGCAATATCGTTTTCTATGGCGACACTTTCAAAAACACTCTATCCCCGATCTAAAACTCAATATCTTTTCATTTCAAGTTTGTGTAAGATTTCTGTCGATCCGAAGCTGCTTTCAGACTATCGCGAATTACTTTCACTCTTTCTTCAGTCTCTCTGATCAGATCAACCCCATGAATCTTACTTTCGCTGAGCTCATTCCAGTACAACGACGTTCAACATTTATGACCGCATAAAGCTTCGTACGGTGCAATCTTTATACTCGATTAAAAGCTATTATTGTAAGCAAATTCAATCAATGGTAAATATTTCTCCCAGCTATCTTTAAACTCAAGAATGCAACAACGTAACATATCCTCAAGTATCTGAATAACTCGCTCGGATTGACCATTCGTTTACAGGTGAAACGCAGTGCTAAAATGCAGCTTTGTACCTAAAGCTTCTGGCAATTTCTTCCAAAATCGCAATGTGAACCTCGGATCTCTATCCGAAACAATAAATAGTGGAACTCAGCCAATTTATTAAGCGAATAATCCGTGCGTACAGGAATAAAATGAGTCAATTTTGTCAATCTATCAACAACAACCCAGATCGCATCTTTCTTTTTCGAAGATAAGGGCAAACCCAATACAAAATCCATTGTTACTCGATCCGACTTCCACTCAGGAATCATAATAGGCTGTAAGAAACCTGACGACACTTGATACTCAGCTTTGACTTGCTAACAAATCAAACATTTTGAAACAAATTCTGAGATATCACGTTTCATACCGTGCCACCAATAAAATTGTTTCAAATCATTATACATTTTCGTGCTTCCCAGATGTACTGATAAATAACTACTGTGTGTTTCATTCAAAATCATCTGAATCAACTCTTTATTTCTTGAAACACATATTCGATCTCTGAATCTCAAACAATCATCAGAATCAACTTGAAACTTTGATCAGAAATTGACTCACACTGAAACCGTTTTGCTTGCAGTTCATTATCAAACTTTTGAGCCTCATTAATCTACTGTATAAACAACAGTCTCACTTTCAACTCGGCTACTAACGAACCATCATCAGACAAAGCCAAATGTGTGTTCAAAGCATGTAAAGCGAATAAGGACTTTCGACTCAAAGCATCGGCAACTACGTTTTCTTTCCCTATATGATAGTCAATTACTAATTCATAATCTTTTAGTAATTCTAACCATCTCCGCTGTCACAAATTCAAGCCTTTCTAAGTCATCAAATAATTCAAGCTTTTGTGGTTGGTATAAATATGACATTTCTCGCCAAACAAGTAATAACGCCAAATTTTCAACTCGAACACTATTGCAGCCAAATCTAAATCATGCGTCGGATAGTTCTTTTCATGTGGCTTTAATTGTCTCGAAGCATAAGCTACAACTTTGCCTTCTTGCATTATAACACAACCCAGGCCATTTAACGAAGCATCATTGAAAACTATGAATTCTTTACCCGACTCAGGCTGAACTAACCCTGGTGCCTTTGTCAAAAATGCTTTCAACTGCTCAAAGCTCTGCTGACATTTTTCTGACCACTCAAATTTAACATCTTTCTAAAGCAATCGTGTCATCGGAGTTGCAATCATCGAGAAGCCTTTCATAAATCATCTATAATAGCCAGCTAGTCCCAAAAAACCATGGACTTTAGATACATTTCTCGGAGGCTTCCAAACTATAATCCCAAATATCTTACTCGGATCAACCCGAATACCATCAACTGAAACCATATATCTTAGAAATCCAACCTCTTGTAGCCAAAATTCACATTTGCTAAACTTTGCAAACAACTGCTTATCTCTCAAAGTTTGTAGTACGATTCTCAAATGCTCGGCATGTTCAGATTCATCACGAGAGTAAATCATAATGTCCATAAAAATAGCAGGTGCATTTGTTAGTCCGAAAGGCATAACCAAAAATTCATAATGTCCATACCTTGTTCTAAATGCAGTTTTTGGCACATCGGAGTCTTTAACTCGCAACTAGTAATAACTTGATCTCAAATCAATTTTTGAAAACATTGTTGCCCCTTTTAACTGATCAAACAAATCATCAATCCGTGGTAGAGGGTATTTGCTCTTTATATTCACTTTATTCAGTTGTCTGTAGTCAATACACATTCTCATCGTGCCATCTTTCTTTTTCACAAACAATACTGGTACACCCCAGGGAGAGAAACTCGGTCTAGCAAAACCTCTATCCGTCTGTTCTTGCAACTAAGCTTTCAATTCTTTTAACTCTGTCGGAGCCATTCTATATAAAGCTATTGATATCGGCGTTGAACCCAGTACTAATTCAATACCAAACTCAACTTCTCTGATAGGTCGTAAACCTGGTAACTCTTTGGGAAATACATCTAGATTCTCACACACAACTGTACCGATTCAATCTTTGTTTCAGTCACTTTCATATCAAGAACATAAGCAAGATAAGCTTCACACCCTTTTCTCACAAATCTCTGAGCTAACATAGACGAGATCGCAACTAGCAAACTATTTAGATAATCAGATTCAATTCTAATTGTCTTATTATTCTGACATTTTAGTTCTATTGTCTTTCATCTACAATTCACTATAGCATCATGCATCGTTAGCCAATCCATACCCAAAATCACATTAAATTCATCGAACGACAACAACATCAGATTAGCCGGAAAATAGAAATCCCGATGCATTAACAGACAATTCTTGCAGACTTTATCAATCAAAACACATTTACCTAAGGGGTTCGATACTCTAATCAGAAATTCAGTAGGCTCTACAGGCAAAGTCTTACTGGATACTAAATTCATACATATATAAGAATGAATTGATCCTGGATCTATCAATGCAATCACATTAGTATCATAGAGAGTGAAAGCACCGATGATAACATCTGGAGATGACGCTTCTTCGCGAGCGCGAATAGCATAGGCTCGGGCAGGTGCTCTAGCATCGGATTTTATAGTAGTATCTCAAGTTGCACCTCTACCACCACTCACATTTCCAGCATTACGAAATGATCTTCCTCTCACAGCAGGGTTGCTCAATCTTACATTCTGAGACTTATCTTTTTGATCAAGCTCAGTACAATCCCAAATGAAATGTTCATGCGAGCTACATCTAAAACAGGCTTTATCATTCAATCTACACTACCCAAAATGTCATTTTCCACATCTCCACATTCAGGGTTATTTGATCTAACACTATCCACACTTACCACTGACACAGATGGAGTTTTTGAACTCGTAACTTGCTTCCCACGATCTCTACTAGATTATTCCACTGGTATATTTGATTGACTAAAAAAATCTCAAGATTTCTTTGATGAAGAGTGATACGGCTTACTCATTGATCTTTTTCTCGAGCCTCTAGCTTCTGAATCTGCTTTTCTCTTTTCTTTGCTAAGATCCTTAACTTTACAAGCCCTTTCAACCAAAACAACAATTCAAGAATTTCAACTAATAGTTTCATATCTTCTTTTAACCCGTCAATGAACTGTTTAACATAATCTCCTCAGTAGAAACATATTCTCGAGCATACTTTCTTAACCATACAAATTCTCATTCATACTCAGTGATGGTCATCCGGCCCTGTTTTAACTCTAAGAATTCTTTATGCTTCTGATCAAGGAATCGTTGACTTCTATATTTCTTTCAAAATTCAGATTGAAAGAACTCCCAAGTAACCCTTTCTTTAGGAACCACAGATATCAATGTTTTTTACCAATGGTATGCATTATCTCTCAGCAAAGATACTACACATTTGATACATTCCTCAGGATACAAGATAATTCATCGAATACTCAAATCGTGTTTTTGAGCCAGAATTCAGCCCTCTCCGCATCATCATCCAAACAACAACCAATATTAAAAAAATTAAAAAAAAAAGAGAGAGAGAATCCACTCCATTAGCCCAAACGACAAAGACCTACCAAGCAAAGAAGTAAATAATAATAATAAAGAAGCAAAGAATAAAAAAGGTGAAAAAGACAACCATTAAAACCGACAACATGAACGGCTAAGATAGCACCAGAATAGACAGCAACAACGGTGGTGTTGTATAGTAGTTGAAGGTTTTAACAAAATAAAAGGAGAAAAAATTTGACTCTCAATGGTGACAGAAAACGGAAGAAGATTACCGAAAGTAACAGCGGTGACGCAAGGAGGCGGTATTAGGGCTTTTGACTTGAAGATTCGACAGTGATAGGTATTGGACTTGAAGAAAATAGAAAAGGGGTTGTTTCATAGAGAACTAAGCTAATGAGGAGAAAGAGGATGGAATGAGCTTCATTTCAGTCCATTTGTCAGTTGAAAAGCCTACTGGCGGTGACAGCGGCGGCGATAGGTAACTTAAGCAAGATGAATGGGGAAAGGGAGAAAACAAAAGAGAAAGAAGAGAGTGAAAAAAATGAAGGAAATAAAGAAAATGTGAGAGAGAGAAAAGAAAATATATATATATATAAGTGGCGGCTAAATTAAGCTTAAAAGCCAATTTATGTTAATTAGGCTTTTAAGTCATTTTTTTAATTTAGGGTAGGCCATTTTTAGGAGAGAGAAAGGGAAAGCGCATCTCGTTGGGTGTGCTTTCTGAACAGGTGGCAGGAAAGCGCAGCCAACTGGACGCACTTTCCCTTAACGGTAATAAATCTAATGGGGTTTTTAACGTTGGTACTATAATAGTAAAAAAATATAAATGGGGCAACAATCATTTTTTTAACCTATAAATACCTTCCCCAAGTTTCATTTTTTTTATTCACATCCTTCTTTCAACTCTCTCAACCTTTTTTTCTAAATTTATAGATATTCTCATTTAAAAATATTATTTTTTTAATTATTTCATATTTTATTCATTCGGATTAAGTTTTCACGAATGGCGACTTCTCTAATTTGTTTCGACGATAACCATAGCAGCAATGGTAAGACGAAATTTTAAATTTCATTATTTTTTATTATGTTAAATTTAATTATTATTTTTTTATAATTTGAGATAACTTTTTTTGATGTTATAAATAAGGGAATGATCGTGTTTTGAAGGGGTTCATACATAATTTGACAACGCCGCCAATCCCTCAAATTTATGGCTACTTGCAAGAGGCGGGATTCTTGCATACGTCTCGCATGCTCGGGGGCTACAAACTTGATCCTACACTAATCAACATATTGGTGGAAAGATGGAGGCCTGAAACACACACTTTTCACCTTTCATGTGACGAGTGTACAATCACACTCGAGGACGTAGTGTTACAGCTCAGTTTGCCAATAGATGGGCCAGTCATCACGGGATGAGCAATCGTTCTCGGTAAAGTGGACCTCTGTAGAGCATTATTGGGAAAGGTATCGAGCAGGTTTGAAGGTGGTTGGATATCGATCAACTAATTGGAGAAAAATTTCAATGAGCTTCCTCAAGACCCAACAGAAGAGGTCATAAAACAATACGCTTGAGCATTCATCATGAGGTTAATCGAGGGCATTTTAATGCCTAATAAATCTCAAAATTTTGTGCACGTAAGGTGGCTACTACATCTAGTGGACTTCAATCAATACGGAAAACTAAGTTGGGGATTTTCCGTCTTGTCCACGTTATGCCTAGAGATGTGTCGGGCCACGGAATCAGATAAGATATCAATCGATGGTTGTCTACTCTCGTTGCGATCGTGGGCCTGGTGGTGACTACCGTTCCAACATCCCAAAGTGGCCGACCCATATATTTTCCCTTTGATGACGAGGTAAACATCATTTATTAATAAATGTGCAGCTTGTACAATAAATGTTTTTATTTATAATATGTTTCGACTAACATATCACTTGTACAGGTGGAACAATGGGCCGAGTTACGTGGGATTGCCTGATGAGCTAGAAGATTTTAGGCTGTTGTTAGATCAACGCTTGGATGTCGAGGTTAGTTACTTATTCTTTCAAACCTATATTAATTACGTAGTGATTTGTATAAAAAATTTTCATACATAACAAAATTTATAATTATACTTTTTAGTTTGAATGGATGGCATAAGCCGACACTGATATCATATCTTGCATCTCGCCAAAGGTGTTAGCCAATAGGGGATATGGGACGCGAAGGTGTCATTAATAGTATATACAAGGAGCTACACAAGGTGGACAACCAGGGGAAGAACGATGAGGACTGGGTAGAGGTTCACAAGGAGCACATCAAGGCTTGGGATTGTAGGATGGAATTCTTACCCATCCATAAAACATTTTTCTTAGCAGACACGGCGGCATATGTCTATTACTTAACGTGGTTCAGAGCTATCGGCAAGCCGTATCTACTATCGATGGAGGCAAGAAATAAGTAATTTTGGTAGAAGAGGCAACGTTGGCCACCATAGTCGTAGCATAGTGTCAGTCGTGATCGTACGATGGGTTTATCATCAGCTCTGAACGAAGAAGCGTCGCCCATGTCTATGCAATATCTGAGTTAGTTCACTTCACTTATTACTTTTCATTTCACTAACCTCCTTTTTTTTTTTTCACAAGCATGGCACATATTTTGGGGCACCAAAATATTCTGGGGCACATATGTCCCTGCAGGCACGTATCTTGGGCACCAACGCCCCCCACATTCTTCACCTCCATGCCAACGTCAATGCCGACCCAGATGTCGTACCAGATGTTGACGCATGCACTGTCACCAATGACAACACCGATATAGACGCCCATTTAGCAGTCAATGCCAATGTCGATGCCCAGGACAATACTGACATTTCCAGGTTTTACGGCATCTTATGGTTACATGTCGATAGTGACACAAACACTGCCTGCATCATTGTTTTATCAAGGTGGGCTCATAAGTGCAAACACCGGCCGCATGAGTGGAGGATACACGATGGGAGGCTAGGAAGACACAACAGTCGACCACAGAGGATGATGATAATGCTGACGTAGCCGAAGACAAAGCCTAAAGGGAAGAGGAAGGTAGGGGTGAAGCCAAAGTCTATAGCTTGCATCTCCAATTATACGCAGAAATCCTCCATGCTACCATTGGCCACCGTCCCGCGGCACACATTCTCTTCGACAACATAATTCATGTATTTTTTTTAAATAGTACGATGTAAATATATACAACAAAAATAAATAAATCGAGGTTTTTCATTCAAACATTACATTTGTCTTCGTTACTGTCTAACGTAAGTTATGTGTAGGTTAATAAGAAATAAAAAATTTGAAACACCTGAATTATAGAAGCATTACAATGAATATATTATTTGGAAGAAAATAATGCTATTGATGCTAAGGCCTCAATGTACCCCTGTACAGAGAACATGTTGTCTTTGTATGCCTTGGGTTTCTACAGTACCCGCATAATCTCTGATGATTGTCCCTTTCCCGAATATTCATATTGTTCCTTATCCAGGTGGAATTCGAGCAACCTTTCAGGATGTGACGCAGGTCCTTGTTTAGCACCAACTCATACGGCACATTGGGCATCAACGACCACATACTCTCATTTGGGACAAGCTAGAATTTAGGACTCCATACACTATAAATGTATTCTAGTCTGTAAAAGTAGTTAATGTAAGGCGTGTACTCAATTTGTATGTTCCCACATACGGTAATTGCATGTGCACATGGGAATCAAAATGCTTGGAATCTCCCACAATCACACATCCCTCATGTTAGGTTCACACGATAGGATGCCCCTGACATGTCCTGGTCAGGCCTAGCGTACTCCGTGACTTGAAAATAGAAGTTCTGACGTGAATGGAACACTATATACATAGTGTTTACTCTCATTGTATTTTGTCAAATATCTTCCATGAAGTCACCGCACCAAGTATCGCCTCCCGCTATCTATCTAGCATACATTGTCACCCTCTTCGAAAATAAGGCAGCCAGGCGAGTCTATGTTTCTTTGACAACTGAGGTTACCAAAAAATGACTTGTCACCTTCAACACAGAATTGATGCACTTGGCTAGGTTTGACGTCATGTGCCCATATTGTAGACCCCTGTCGTACGATTACGTCCACTATTTGAGTAATATATTTGTTAGGTATGCCACACCGAAGGAATTGATGGTGCCTAGGTTGTTCAACATTTCATGGAAACGATGTTGGACGAGCTCGTAACCTGTCAAGATACATATACCCACTAGTGTAAGGAGCAACTCAGTATGGATATTTGATGTATAGTGATTAAATAGTTGGAACTACAAACTCATGTCGGTGATTAGATCTCGCTCAGTTATTGAAGGCCATTTTTTGTGGTAGTTGGATCCCACATGTCATAAGCAGTACTGATGATAGGTGTGATCCCAGAGCCTACCATGACGCTCAATCAAGGATAGTATTCTGGTTCCCTTATCCAATATGAAACATATGTCGGGCTGCAAAAAATGTAACGGTGCAATCAGCTCAGGAAGAAATCCTAACCATTTGTCATTTCTCCAAGAGTTATTGCAAACGCTATTGTTAGAATCTTTCCATTACCATCCTAAGCAATGATAATCAACAAACAATGTTGATACCTTCTATATAGCCAAGTGCTATCGATTTGAACCAAAGGCTTGTAGTGTCGAAAAGCTTCTCTGCATTGTTCAAAGGTCCAAAAGATTTGATTGAATACTCTATTTCCAAGGACCAATCTATCGCCAAAGTATACTGGATGCATCTCCAGATTGGTTATGGACCCTGGTACGTACCGATTCAATACCTGACACCATTCCATAGATAGTTATATGAACTGTCCCACCCGTGATGCAACTTATCCATAGCCTTTTGTTTTACGACCCACGCTTTGTAGTATGATGGAGTGTACTCGTACTGTAACACCTCTAACCCGTATCTGTCACCAGAATAGGGTAACGAGGCATTATCAAGCTTATACACTAGCATTTGTACAAAACCGAGTCATAAATTTTCATTCCAAATCAAAACATTTCAAATTTCACCAAAAAGACCTAATATGGGCCTACGGGGCCTAATACATACTTTTGAAGTGATTTGGAACTAAACTGGTAACTTTGGAAAACTTTAAAAAAAATTCTTGAAGTTAGGGGCACATGCCCATGTGGCCAGCCCGTGTGGCTCCCATGGCCGTGTGGCTAGCCCGTGGGCAATTCTGACTTGCAATTTTTTAAGCATCAAAGCACACGCCCATGTGGCTAGGCCATGTGGTAAACTGATTTTTCACCATTTTTAAGCCATTTTCACACGATTTTGATACACGACCATGCTTGAAACCCGTGTTTTTCACACAACCAAGACACACGATCGTGTCTTTTACCCGTGTACTATCCTGACTTCATATTTAAGGATGCAGGGGACACACGGTCATATCACACACCCGTGGGCTTACCGTGTGTCACATACGGTCTGATCACACGCCCGTGTGCCAGGCCGTGTGGACTCAAAATGAACCTTTTGTCTTAAGTTTACCAACCCTGCATAACTTAAGCTTGATACTGATAATTTACTCAACTTTTAACTCAACCAGAACTCGATTAAACACACTTAATACATGTCTAATTAAACAATAAATCATCTAACCAATGTACCCTCATTGGTACCATAATTCATATCAAAATTATACTACATTATCATACTGATCAATTTCATGTAAATTTAACTTCCAAGATATGTATATTTCATACCATGCATCAACTTCTTTCATGTTCATTCACTATCATTTACAAACTAACGTCTTAACAACTTAGGTACATGCCATTTTACCAAAAGAAAAGTATTTCACCACTTTGAGTATGGGATTGGCTTGGATGCTAAGTTCTTAGCTTTCTTTCGTACCTAGTCCTGCGTACAGAAAACAAACCGTACGCTGAGTATGCACTAAGTGGTATTTCTATAAACTAACACTTGAACAAATATTAACATCAACATGCATTTAAGTTACTTAATTCAAATCAATTGGCACTAGTTATATTTAAAGTTGTTTTTCAATGAAACGTTCAATTCAATGATATCAGTCTGAAACAGTCAATTTTCAGTACAGTGGCACAATCATTCAATAGTTCAGTATATCAAATTACCTCTATTAACAGAACTCGAACCTGGACGGATACACGGATCCAACCCACACACCGGGATAGTATACAGTGTTTCATCGGTCGAAGCCGGAATAAACCATAACAGTAATAGTAATAGTAACAGTAGCAGTACGCAGAGTACCTCATCGGAACAAATCCGGAATAGAAATAATAGTCGACACTTATAGTGCCTCATCGACACAAAGTCGAAATATCCCTGAACACTTTCAATCCTATGGCATGCCAACTATATCCAGCTAGCCCGACACTGTTAATAGGGTTTTCATTTCACTTTCAAATTTTCGTATAACAGTTAATACATTTCAAATTTAACAATACTTACCTTTAATTTACTTACCATACATAATAAAGCAATGCATACAACATTTAACTTAAAAACTCAGTTTATAGAAATACAAACCGTATTTTTCTCGAATTACACTTCGTCAACCTTCTCTTTTCCTTTCTTTATCGATGTCTCCGGTACTACGTTAGCTATGAAAATTAAACAATTTATACTATTAATACATAAACAATTTACAATAATTAATTGAATTTCTATTCAATTCAATTCTCAATTTCAATTTGATTCAAATTAATTCATTGATTTTTTTACTACTCAATTCATACTCCATATCTACTAAATTTTCCTATCACATTCACCTCATCCATTAATGTTCATAGTAAAACCCTACTTTCATATTTCTTTCAATTTAGTCCCTCAATTTCTAAATTGAAATTCATTCAATTAAATCCCTAATTCAACAATTTGCTCAACATGAATCATGCCTTAAAACTTATGAACTTTCAAAATATCAACTTAAATCAAACAATATTTGTCTTTAGGATTCTAAGAACATCAAAATTATAAGAATGGAGACTAAATTAACTTACCAATTAAGCTTCAAACTTCAAAACCCTAATTTTCCCTTTTCTTTTTCTTTTCCTTTCTTTCTTTTCTGTTTCGTTTCTTCTCTGTTCTCTTTTTCAATGGTTTTTCTTTATTGTATTTCTTTTATTTCTTTTATGTTCAGTTAATTAATAGTTAATATAATAATATATTATTTATATAAAATATCTTATACTTAAAATATAAGTAAATACCTATGTTTATTACATTTGTATAAATACATTCACTACACATGAATAAATTTTATACCACACATTTGTCCTTAATTGGTTTAATTGCTAATTTAATCCTTTGACTTTTCTTTATTCTATAATTTAACTTTTACCCTTTTATTCAATCTAGTCCTTTAACTAAATTAGTCTTAATTCAAACTAATTTACTTAACCAAAATCTAATTAACCACACTACTAACTTCGTAAATATTTCTAATAAATATTTACGAATTCATTTTGCGAAAATAATGACCCGAAAATTCAATTTTTCTGACATCGTAAACTTTGGGTTGTTACATTTCTCCCCTCTTAATAAATTTCGTCCTCGAAATTTACCTGAAAAGAGATGGGGGTACTGTGATCTCATTGTATCCTCTGGTTCCTACGTTGCTTCTTCAATATTATGACTTCTCCATAATACTTTTACTAAGGGAACTCGTTTATTACGTAATTCCTTTACCTCACGTGCTAGTATTTTAACCGGTTCTTCTTCAAATGATAAATCAGGTCGAATCTCTATATCTTCAGTCGAAATCACATGAGAAGGATCAGATCTATATCTTCTTAACATAGAAACATGGAAAACATCATGAATCTTCTGTAATTCAAGAGGCAGAGCTAAACGGTATGCTACCGGTCTAATTCTTTCTATAATCTCATACGGCCCAATGTATCGTGGACAAATTTACCCTTCCGACCAAATCTCAAGATTTTTTTCCAATGAGAGACTTTAAGAAATACTTTATCTTCAACTGAGTACTCTATGTCTCGACGTTTCAGATCTGCATACGATTTCTGCCTGTCAAAAGCTACTTTTAATCTTTCTCGAATCTTTTTAATAGTACTTTCTGTTTCTTGAAGTAATTCTGGTCCAATCATTTTCATCTCATTCAACTTTGTCCAATACACTGGTGATCGACATCTCCGACGATATAGAGCTTCATACGATGCCATTTGAATATTTGATTGAAAACTATTATTACATACAAATTCAGCTAATGATAAATAACGTTCCCAACCTGATTAAAAAAAATGATACAAGCTCGGAGCATGTCTTCTAACATCTGAATGACTCGTTCTGACTGTCCATCAGTCTGTGGATGAAAAGTTGTACTAAAATGAAGTCGAGTACCAAGAGACTCATGTGATTGTTTCTAAAATCTCGATGTAAATCATGGATCTCGATCAGTAATTATTGATACAAGAATACCATGCAGTCTCACAATTTCCCAAATATAAGTTTCTGCCAATTTCTGAAGTGACCAATCTGTTCTGACTGCTATAAAATGAGTTGATTTTGTAAGTCGATCAATAATAACCCAAATAGTATTTTTCTTACTTGCTGAGAATGGTAACCCGGTTATAAAGTCCATTGTGATACAGTCTCATTTCCATTCAAGAATATTAATAGGCTAAAGTAATCCAGTCGGAACCTACTGCTCAGCTTTAACTCGCTGACATGTCAAACATTTAGCTACATATTCCACTATATCTTTCTTCATACCTGGCCACCAATACAGTTCCCGTAAATCACGGTACATATTTGTTCCTCCGAGATGTAATGTAAAAGAACTGTCATGTGCTTCTCAGAGTATTGACTCTTTCAATTCTGAAGTAGTTGGAATGCAAAACCGATTCTGATATCTTGAACAATCATGTTCATCAATGCTAAATTTTTTTACCATACGATTCTGTACCATTTCTCTCTTCTTCATTAGCTTTTCATCTTCTAACTATGCCATTATGATTTGATCAAACATTTTCGGCTTTACTCTCAATTCATCCAAAAGACTTCCATCATCAACAATACAGAGCTGTGCAAACATTGCTCTCAATTCAGTTGCAGCTTTTCTACTTAATGCATCAGCTACTACATTAGTTTTACCCGGATGATAGTCAATAACACAATCATAATCTTTTAGAAGTTTTATCCACCGACGCTGTCTCAAGTTCAACTCTTTCTGTGACAGAAGATATTTGAGACTTTTATGATCAGTGTAGATATAGCATTTCTCACCATATAGATAATGTCTTCAAATCTTTAGAGCAAAAATCACAGCTGCTAATTCCAGATCATGAGTCGGATAGTTATGTTCATATGGTTTCAGTTGTCGTGAAGCATAAGCGATTACCTTTCCACTTTGCATCAGTAGACACCTGAGACCATTTAAGGAAGTATCGCTGCACACAAAAAAATCTTTTCCCGACTCCGATAAAGTCAATACTGGTGCTTCTGTTAACATTTGCTTCAACGTTTCAAAACTTTTCTGACACTGCTCACTCCAAACAAATGGAACATTCTTTTGCAGTTTGTCATCGGTAAAGCTATCTTTGAAAATTCATTCACAAACCTTTGATAATATCTGGCCAAACCAAGGAAACTACGTACTTCTGACATATTTTTAGGAACTTTCCACTAAAATATGGCTTCAATCTTCTTTGGTTCTACTCTAATCCCATCTGCTAATACAACATGACCAAGAAATACAACCTCGGTTAACCAAAACTCGTACTTACTCAATTTCTCATACAATTGCTTTTCTCGCAATGTTTGCAAAACAATTCGAAGATGCTGTTCATGTTCAGTTTCAGACTTCAAATATACTAAAATATCATCTATAAGAACCACTACGAATTGATCAAAGTATGGCTGAAAAATCTGGTTCATAAGATCTATAAAAGCAGCTGGAGCATTTGTTAACCCAAATGGCATCACCAAAAATTCATAATGTCCATACCGTGTACAGAATGTTGTCTTCAGTACATCACTCTCCTTTATCTTTAGCTGATAATATCCCGACCTCAAATCAATTTTTGAAAACACAGAAGCTCTCTTTAGTTGATCAAATAAATTGTCAATACGAGGTAACGGGTATATATTTTTAACAGTCACCTTATTCAACTGTCGGTAATCAATACACAACTGCATCGAAACATCTTTAATTTTAATGAATAACACTGGAGCTCCCCACGGTGATGTACTAGGTCATTGATAAACCGTAATCTATATATATTTATAACCCATGCTTAATGCATTTTATGAATGATTTCTCCTCAGATTTGGTGACCTAATACCTTAATTTCATGTTTTATTCCCAGGTAAGCATAGGAGAGTGAAAGGAACGAAAAATGGGCTAAAAACGGAGAAAATGGGCCAAAGCACGAAATCAACACGGCCTGGACCTCCTCACACGAGCAGATCACACGGTCGTGTCAATTTCGCAGAATTAAAGCACGACTCACACGGGTATAACACACGCCCATGTACCTCGAACACAGCCTGAAGTTATCGCACACGGGCGTGTCAAACGGGCGTGTCCCTGCCGAGCCCAAGTTGAGTCCAATTCGGAAAAGGCCACTTTTGAGGGTTCTTAGGCATTCCAAAGCCTATAAATACACCCTAAAAGAGGAAGAAAGGGAGACGGAGAATAAAGAGTAAGGAATTACTCCAAGAAAGCCGATTGATCCATCTCAGAAGTCAGAGCCATTTTCAAGAGTGAAGATCTCTCCTCAACTTCCCCTTCAGGAGTTTTGGGTTTTCTTACTGTTTTGTGTTTATTGTTATTCTGAGATGTTTTCTTGTTTAGTTATGAACTAAACCCCTAAATACCTAAGGGGGATGAAACCTATGACAAAACCTTGTTATTATTTCTGGATCGTATGATAAATATTTGACTTGTTCTTAATTATGTGTTCTTAATTCTTGTTTTGGTATTTCAGGATATCACTTCAAGTTACTACTCTTAGTTAGAAGAGGAATAGACCCTGGCTAAGAGTAACTTTGTTGTAATTAAGCAGAGTTGATTGCGCGCCTAGAGATAGGCTGACAAGATTTTTCCAGATTAGGGTGAAACCTAATAAGGGAATCCATAAATCAAGTTAATGCAACCTTAGGGTGTTAATTAGATATAACTCTCGGTTATTCAACCTAGGGATTAGACGTTGTTAGTCTCGAGAGGGATAATAATATACATTAGAGATTTCTACGGAACAAGTTAAATGAATAAATCGTTCGGTTCGGAGCCAGAATAACAAGTAAAAGTCTAGGTGGATTTTTCCTTAGGTATTGTCTCCATCAATCGCTTTCCCCAAAAGTAATTTCCCAAATTCTATTTTCTGCAAGTTCTTAATTTAATTAATTAGTTAGTTAAAACAAATCTCTTTTCTTCGGCTAGATAATAAGAAGACAGTCATTACTAATACTCCTAGTCCCTTGGGTTCGACAATCCGGTCTTCCTAAAGCAATAATACTGTTCGATAGGTACACTTACCTACGTTGTGATAATAGTTAGTTTCAAGAACGATTCATTATAAATTTATAAAACTTATCATAGGAAAATCATGATCAAGTTTTTGGCACCATTGTCGGGGACTAAGATATTAGGCATGTCCAATTTTTATTACTTTAGCCATTTATTTTCTTGCAATTTAACTTTAACTTTTATTTTACTAATTTTATTTCTTTTTCTCCTGGTAGGTTCTTGTAGTTTATGATTAGAAGAAACCTGTCGGGACCATTGCTTTTTAACGAGGAAATTAATCGTCTGACTCGTAGAAACCGACGAAATCAGTAGTGACTTAAGATACACAGAGGAAGAGCAAGAGGACGATATCTCAACTACAACCGAGGAGATGGCTAAAAATCAAGACAATCCGCTACCTCCAGCCATACCCGCTAAATTAGCAAATCAGAATCCTGCTCCTCGTACTATGTATGATTATGCTAAACCTAATTTTACAGGAACTGATTCAAGTATAGTTAGGCTTGCTATTGCTGCAAATAATTTTGAACTGAAACCTAACACGATTCAGATGATACAGTAATTTGTTCAGTTTGATGGTTTGCAGGATGAGAACCCCAACACTCACTTGGCAAATTTCCTAGAACTGTGCGACACTTTCAAAATTAATGGAATTTTTTATGATGCCATTTGCCTTCGGTTATTCCCTTTTTCACTAAGGAACAAAGCTAAATAGTGCTTGAACTCACTACCACGAGGGTCCATTACCACTTGGGAACAAATGACCGAAAAATTTTTATTAAAATATTTTCCACCTGCGAAAATAGCTAAGTTGCATAATGATATCTCTTCTTTTGTGCAGATGGACTTAGAAACACTTTACGATGCATGGGAAAGATACAAGGACCTTTTGCGAAGGTGCCCACACCATGGGTTACCTCTATGGTTGCAAGTTCAAACGTTCTACAACGGTGTGAACCCTTGGACAAGACAAATGATTGATGCAGCTGCTGGTGGAACCATCAATAACAAAACACCTGAAGAGGCTTCTGAATTTATTGAAGAGATGTTACTGAATAACTATCAGTGCAAAGTCATGAGGACTAAGCCAACGAAAACAGCAGGCGTTTATAACGTTGATTCGGTCACTATGTTGACAAATCAGGTAGAACTTCTAAATAAAAAAATTGATGGTTTACTTGGTTCTACGCAGGTACATCTAGTAATGAGGTGTGATCCAAGTGGAGGAGGTGTGCATACAGAATACCCACCATTCAATCATACAACCAAAGAGGAACAAGTCAACTATATGGGTAATAATAATTTTAGATCTCAAAATAACCCATATAGTAATACTTATAATGCAGGTTGGAAGAACCACCCAAATTTCTCTTAGGGTGGTCAAAGAAATCAAAGGCCACAGAATCCTCAGGGTTTTCAACAACCACCTTATCAATAGGAAAACCTTGAGGAGATGCTATCAAAATTCATCTCGGTGTCAGAAACTCGTTTCCAGAATACCGAGACAGCACTCAAAAATTAACAAGCATCAATTCAATGACTCGAAACTCAGATAGGTCAGCTATCTAAATTAATTTCTGAACGACCACAAGCTAGTTTGCCAAGTAATACTGAACCGAACCCAAGGGAACAGCTCAATGCAATTGATGCTCAAGAAGGATGCGTTGAGACTGAGCCAGAACCAAGGCAAGAAAATGTGGAAAGCAAAGGTGATGGTGAGGTAAGTCATAATAAAACAGTGAATGTAGAATACAAACCTCGTGTGTCATACCCTAACACGACAAGAAAAGACCGCTCAGATGAACAATTCGGTAAATTCCTTAAACTTTTGAAAAAATTACATATCAACTTACCGTTTATTGAAGCCCTGTCACAGATTCCAAATGCAATAAAATTTTTAAGAGAGCTTTTAGCAAACAAGCAGAAGTTGGACGAAGTATCGCATGTGGAGCTAAACGCAGTTTGCTCAACTATTCTACAGAATAAGCTACCTAACAAATTGAAAGATCCAGAGAGTTTTACAATTCCTTGCTTAATTGGTAGTTTAGATGTGAATAATGCATTAGCTGATTTAGGGGCAAATATCAATGTCATGCCTTACAAAATGTTTAAGCAACTAGGTCTTGGGAAACCTAAACAAACTAGGATGAGCATTCAATTGGCAGATAAAACTATAAGATTTCCTAGGGGTATCATTGAAGATGTACTAGTGAAAGTGGATAAATTCATATTTCCCGTTGATTTCATTGTTTTAGACATAGAGGAGGAGACCAACACCCTTTTGATTTTAGGGAGGCCCTTTTTAGCAACTGCTAAAACAATTATTGATGTTGGCACAGGTGAACTTACACTTCGCGTGGGAGACAAAGCGATCACCCTTCAAGCTCGTAATTCTAGCATCATATCGAACATGGAAGGTAATGATCCACACCATCCTACTAAAGCGATAATATGACACAATCCATCGTGCAAAAATTAAGTTTGAAAGAAGTACACGAGCCATGTTCCAACAACAATAGAGGACCCATTCATGAAGAACGAAGGCTACTGAGATAGAGGAGAGAGAGGCGAATGGCGAGCACATAAGCGAGAACACCCGATAAACCAAAACTACGCCTAAAACAAGCTCGATACCTCTCCAAATCAACTTAAGGTTGGAGATCAAGTCTTATTAGATGCATGAGACCCTCACATTGTCACTCCCAACCGGATGAAGAAACCCTCTTACGGTACTTAGTATTTTCCTATTCGGTACAGTGGAGGTAAGTCATCCCAAGTTCGACACTTTTAAGGTAAACAATTCTCGGCTAAAGATTTATTTTGATAAGAATAATAGCAGGAATAAGGAGTACGAACTCCTTAAACCACCTTGACCATTCAACAGAGAGGTAAGTCGAGCTTAGACTATAAATAAGCGCTTCTCGGGAGGCAACCCAAGCACTAATTACACTAACTTCTTTAAATTTTAGTGTTTAACACTTTCCATGACCAGCAGAGCTCTTGAAAACAGGTTTACCACAGGGACATGGCCAAGCACACGGGCATGTGTAAGACTGTGTGGAAATAGGACAAGATTTTCCCAAAACATGGGCGACGATAAACCGCCACGACCGTGGGACATGGCCGTGGGCGAACCTGCCAAAACAACACGAGCGTGCGACACGCCCGTGCCTTAGGACTGTGGTCAAAACGAGAAGCTAGCACTGGCGTGCGACACGCCAGTGCCTAACACCCGTGGACGAACCTGCCAAAACAACACGGGCGTGCGCATAGGTACACGGGCGTGGGAGAAGCAAGCCACATCGTACACGGTTGTACGTTACGATTATAAAGCCACACAGCCAAGACACACGGACATGTCGTCAAACCGTGTGACGAGCTCTCAACTCATAACAAACACGGGCTGGACACGAACCACACGGGCGTGTGAGACGACCGTGCCACTAATAAAATCAGACTATTTCCCTTATTTTTATTATTATTCTTAGTTCCTTTTAATTGATTCACGTATTCTTAAAACATGGCTCACCTTTATGATTATGATCAGGTTATTTCTTCCTCCGAACCGGGCCTTATCTCCAGTTCTATTGTCAATTCTCGCTTTCGCCAAAGTAGGATATTCATTCAGTACTCAGGAAGTTTCAATTTTTTCCCTATCTTATGATCTTATATTTTCTTATATATCTAACCTTGTACATTGAGGGCAATGTACATCTTAAGTGTGGGAGGGTAATCATTTCATTATCTGAAAATCCCTGAATATTACTTTGTCCTCTTGTAAATCTCTCATATCATGTTTAAGATGAATTTTGATTGACTGATAATTTTGATTGATATATCTTGAATTAAAACATAAGCATTCATGCATTGATTGTTAAACTTTAAGACGTTAGAAAATCAAGCATGATAAATTGATTTTTAAGAATTTAAAATTTTAGGTTGTTTCCCCAAATTTAGGTATTATCTTGAATTGAATCCCACAGATTTAAACATAAAAAAGCCATAATTTTTGTGAGATTTTTGAGCCTTTTGAGCATCTATTAATTCTTTCATGCTCACTTTTATTATTGCTTTGAGTGTGCCAATATTGAATTGTTATTCTAGAACTTGCCTAATTATGAATGGATGATTTCATAAGCAAGCAACGCATTATCTATAATTAATCTTTTTGGAACAAATGCACTTTGGGTTACATTAATGTACACATTTAACACTTTTTAAAAAAAATTTAACATCAATTTTGCTATGATCTTGTATAACACTGAATAGAGATTAATCAGCCGAAACTACAATAAACTGTTAGGCTATGCAATTTTAGGAATTAAGATATTTTGAGTAGAATTAATGGACTCTAAAGAGTGCCCTCCATTCAAAACATTAAGACAAAATTAGCCCACTTTGTTTCCTACGACGTGCTAATATTTTTGATAAGATATTGCTGAGAAACCATCCATACTAGCTGCTTTTGTTAGTCTCATCTCCTTTAGCACTATCATTAATTCCTCCACCTTGTATTCTACCATTAACTCACAATTTGTATCTTCCATTATGCATCGCTTCACTCTTGATAAGATATGCTGAGAATTACCTACCCCTTGTGTTGTAAAAAGGCTAGTAAAAAAGTTCTTCGCATCTTCTACCATATCATCTAGATTCATTACCACCTGACCATCCAATCGTTTCAACTCATGAATGCGGTTTGTGCATCTCTTTTGGGAAGCAAAATGGTGAAAAAATGCAGTGTTTCTATCCTCTACTTTCAACCAGTTCACTCTCAATTGATATTCCCAATAGGCCTCTTCTTTGTCCACTTCCATATTTAGAACTAGCTTTGTATCAATAAGATCACCAATATTTTCATCCGTCCTATCCATATTTAGCTCTTCTAATCACCTTCAATTTTTTTTGGAAACCCCTCTCTTCTTTCTCTGTAGCTCATCAGCCCATTTTTGTAAACCTTCGACTAAGGTAGCTAGCCGAATAGGAACCTTCTCATTGCTCAATTCCCATATCCCTCAAATCTTCTCTTCATAAGTAACCTCTAAAGTCCACCATGACTCAAATCTAAAGAGTTTATTTGACCACCTCTCGTCATCATAATTTGTTGAGATAAGAAACGGGTCATGGTCAGAGAAGGAGAGCGGTAAATGTTTAACTTGGAACTTAGGAAATAACATCCACCAAGCCGAATTAGCTACACCACGATCAAGTCTCTCCCTTACATTATTTTTCACTAGATTTTCCCTTTCCCACGTAAACAATGGTCCTACAAAACCAAGATCGTTCAATTGGCATTCGTCCAAAACACCTCGAAAATTTTTCATACGTCAATTATCTCTAGGTACCCTTCCTTTCTTGTCAAATGAGTAATGTATTTCATTAAAGTCACCACAAACCATCCAAGGTAGATTATCCCCATTTCTCAGATTTTTTAATAAATTCTAAGTTTCCTCCTTATATTTGATATCCGGAAATCCATAAAAACCGGTAAGCCTCCATTTCACCCTTTCCATTTCATAATCTACCTCATCAATATGGTTTTTCAACATACTCCTCAATGAAATATCAATATTTTCCTTCCATCTAAAACTTAGCCCTCCACAGGATCCTTCTAGCGGCATAATTATCCTAGAATAAAAGCCACACCTTCTCCAGATCACCTCCATCAAATTAGAATCCAGTTTCATCTCCATAAAGAAGAATATATATATGGATTGATTTTCTCCAACATGTGTTGAAGTCTTCTTACTACTCGTGGACTCCCCAATCCACGAACATTCTAACATAGGATCTTCATTAGTCCCTGTCAGCCTGCCCATTGGTGGCCACTGATATGGTTGTTTAACTCTCGTATCATCGTTTGTCATTATGCTTCAAAGAATATGAATCTACAAAAACTATCAAATCATATTTGGAAACTCTAGGACGTTTCTTCCCTTCTAAATCTTTAAAGGGATTTTCTGCTGTATCTTCATCCATGTCCTATTTTCCTTCCATAATCCCCTTATCATTATTATGAGAATTTCTTGAATGAGAGCTACCTTCCAAATTAAAACCAAAAATTTGATTTATTTTGACCCATTAATTAGAAAACATATTATCTTGATTTCATTCCTCCAATCACTCCCCCTATTCCTCCCACCAATTTTCTTTCTATAAACATCTCCACTATCGTTTTCCTGAAGCCACACATTAGTGGCAAGGTTCGCTCTTCTAACTGGAGCTCTCAGTGTTAGATCCCATCCTAATTTCATTTCCATCCCTCCATTATGCAGTTTTGTTGGACAGAAACTATCACCATATCCCAAGCGCCCGCATACAAAAAAAATAAAGACAATTTCTTCTATTAGAATTTTGCATATACTTGAGCCCCCAACGTTAGGATGATCTTTTTCCTTTATTAACATCAATCAGTACCCTCAAACGCATATAATTCCCGATTCCTTGTCCAATCTATTTAGTGTCATACTCCACAAGCTTTCCAATGAAATTTCCAAACTGTCTCGCCATATTTTCTAAAAATAATCCTGAAAGAAGATCATGAATTTGTAACCAAAAATATGAACTAATCAAAAGTACCTGCATAGGTTCCTCATTGTCCTTCAAACGATGGAAAATGATAAGGTGTTGTTAAAGGTCCAAGGAGCACCATTTTCCACCCTCCCAATGTCCAACTCATGATAAAACTTGAATAGGAAGCACTTTCCTCCCAGATCTAATATCAAAATTCCTCCCAAAGGGTGCCAAAGATTAGCCATAGTGTTCCGCATTGCCTGAGAGTTTATCACACTCGTTGTCAGAAAACAACCCACTAGACAGAACTCGTACTTTTGGTTTAAAGGTTCCCCATCTCCATGAACACTCTAAGCCTCTTCTTCACTGTCTTCTATTCACAGATTGGTCATCCCTCTTTCCATCCTCAAAAACTGATAGGATCAAACCAGAAAAAAAAACCCCAATAAAATCGAACCAGAAAATTAAAAAACCACTAAATAACCAAAAAGAAAAAGAAAATTACTTGCTAATAGAAGCAAACATTGCGATAACTAAACATGCCAGAACGACAGATGGAGCAAACGTGCCAAACGACAAACCATTTTAATAAAACTTGATAACTCAAAAATCAAGAAAAAAGGAACATGCCGGAAGTTTTTATTACTACATTACATTAGATTGAATTTTTTTTTCATTATGTAATGTTTAAGGTTACTTTCACATGTTTTTTTATTTCTTAAGGTATTTACCGAAGCGAGCCCAATAATTAACACTTTCACATTTTTTAACTAAGGAAAAAAAATGTTTGTTTGACCTTAGGTGAAAGAAAATTTCAATTTTTTTTTTTTTCAAATCCATTTTATTATGAATTTTCTTATTTTTAAAATTTTAAATATTTCTTATTGTAATGGTTTGTTATTTATTTCAGCCACATGGTTCCTTTTCCCAGTTAAATGCGGATGGGTTACAATGTTAGTGTTAATTATTTTTTCCAATTTAATTTTAGTTCACACCATAATAAAAAAAAGAAGTGAGTTTATATTATTTTTCGATTTTAAAAATTTAAAGGGTTATAGATAATGTAAACTAACTAATTGGTCATTCAACTTTTAGGGTACTTTCATTTTAGTTATTCAAGTATTAAATCTCTAACAACGGTTAACTATACACGTCACATCATATTTTCACTTTCATTTTGATCACTCAACTTTTAGGTCACTATCTTTTGGTTACCCAAAAAAAAATTTTAAGTATTGATCAGGGTAAAAAAAAATCAATGATTAAAGTGAAAAGTGGTAGAAACTAAAATAATATACAAAATTTATCAATTTGTACTTGTTTATCTCATTGCCGAAAATTCTAAATTTGGGTTTTGAAATATAAATATTTAAATATTAAGATTCAAAATTATAGTAACAAATCGATTGACATTAACAATGGATAAAAGATTTCAATAATTTATTTAATTTATTTTGATGTTTTGAAATTACTTTCAAAAATTGTCAATGAAAATTACTGGTTATAATAGTTGTCTACAAAACTTAAATTTCTTTTGATTATATGATCTTGAATCTTCCATACTAAGCTAAAAAAAAAAAATTCCAATTAATTTAATTAATTAATTTTATCTTTCATTCCAAATAAAATTCATAATTTTTTTCATCACTTCTTTACCCAAACAAAGAACAAGCAATTAATTAACAAGTATCTTTTCCTTTACATTTAACTTAGAATGGAAGATTCAAGATTATATAATCAACAAAATTTTAAGTTTCATAAACAATTATTAAATATGAGTTATTTGAGTTGATTTCATTAAGGATAATTTGGAAACAGAAAATAAAATTTTAAAATTCAAAGGAAGATTAAATTAATTAATTTTAATATTATAGTAACAAATCGATTGACGTTATCAATGGATAAAAAAATTTCAACAATTTATTCATTTTATTTTGATGTTTTGAAATTTAAAATTTCAATATCTAAAAAAAAAAATTAGAATTTTTGGCAATTAAATAAACAAGTACAATTTCACAATTTTTGTTTAATATTTTAGTTTCTATCGCTTTTTCACTTAAATTCTTAAATTTTTTACCCCAACCAATACTTTAAAAACAAATTTGGATGACCAAAATGAAAGCAACCTAAAAGTTGAGTGACCAAAATGAGTGTGTACAATTAACTGCCATTAGAGATTTAACACTTGAGTGACTAAAATGAAAGCGCTCTAAAAGTTGAGTGACCAATTTGCAAAGATTTTATTTTAGGTGACTAAAATGAAAATGTCCTAAAAATTGAGTGACCAACTAAATAGTTTACCCTAAATATTTAAGAATTGTAAAAAAAAAAAAAAAATTGTCCTTGGTCACATA
Source organism: Gossypium anomalum (assembly GCA_025698475.1). Taxonomy (NCBI): domain Eukaryota; kingdom Viridiplantae; phylum Streptophyta; class Magnoliopsida; order Malvales; family Malvaceae; genus Gossypium; species Gossypium anomalum. The sequence goes on along the minus strand of CM046960.1, from coordinate 18,100,562 downwards.
TTACACTCTAAATATAACAAGGTGGAGGCCTAACATCAAAGTTTATTCCTATAATAAAGGTAACCTAAAATTTAAATTTTCAAAATAAGATACATTTAGAGTTTGTTTTTGAAGAAAGATAATTTGATTTAATTGGATACCACATAAGCATTATACATACTCCAAATCTATTTTCCTTAAATAGTGGGTTAAAATAATCAATCATTTTTTCTTCCTTGCAATTTCAACCAAAACTAATATAATCAATCAAAATAAAAACAAAAACTCGTACAATAGAAGGGAAGACAAGCAATCAATATATATATATATATATATATATATATATATGTTCAAGCAAAACATTGAATCAAGAAAATGAAAAAAAGAGAGAGAGAGAGAGGTATAAATGGAAATTGACATTTTCAAAGAAAAAACATGATCAGATTATGTTATTAGACCATTTTTTTACATAAGTTGTGGATTTAGTATTTTTATTTTAATTTGATCAAATTCAATCTTTGCATTTTTCAAATTTTTGAAAATTTAGTCCTGACCAAACAGTAACAATCAAATTTGTTTGGTTAAATTCTACTATTAGCCTTGTTGTATGTGTGAAGTTAGAGATTTAGTCCATATGCTCCAACTATATCATTCTTAGTCGTTATATTTTTTAGATTTCGAAATTTTAGTCTTAATGTAAACGACAAAGTTAAATCTATTATTAGCTGGGTTTTTTTGTAAGTAATATATGGAAATGACAAGCCGACATGATATTACACATGCGATAATATGTTTGACGCATCAAATTTTGAAAATAATAGAACTTAATGAATTTAATAGTTGTCAATTTGGTCGGGACTAAAATTTTAAAATGAATAAATTAAAGTACAAATACTAAACCTACAACTTATTTAAAGTACAGGGTGTAATAGCATAATTTGACAAAAAAAAATAATATTTAGTGAATTAAAATTTGAAGATGTGTTATTCAAAGAAAAAAAAATCCCTGTGATTGTATGGGTTACATTTGGGAGGCTAAAGCTTGGGAGATAAATGATGATGACTTTGGCAAAGTTATTGGTTAACCACATCAAATCTTATTTGTTTGAAATAACACATCTTTCATATATTCTTTTTAATGTTGTGCTTTTTGTTTGAGAAGCAATCGGATCCAACACAAATAATATGAAGTTATATATTATCATGAATTAGATAATTTTTTTAATCAAAGTATAAAATTACAAGTTAATATAAATCCAAACAAATGTAATTACAATAAATATATTACTTATGGTTTAAACTTAACTTTCTCTTCTAAATTTCATGTTGCCACCACTGCCTCTCCCATTTCCGACCCATCCTTCTTAGAGCTTCTTGGATTTAGATCATGGTATCATTGTTAAAAAAAAAAAATTTAAGTAGAAATATAATTTCTATAAAAAAATTTGTAAGGTTTTAGGTATAAAAATATAAAAGCAACTTTTTAAATGAGTCGGTGTCTAGTTGACATGTAACATTAACTCAGTTTTGGGTTTTAAATATATTAAATTATGTCACAACCACAATGTGAGTGAAAAAATTATATAACAAATATATGTATAAAAAATTGATAAAAATAAAATAAACTTTTAATTGAAATGGTAAAGTTGAAACATTAAAAACCATCATGTCTTAAGTTTATGTGTGTTTATTTTTTGTAAATTTTATATAAAAATATAAAAAAAGGATAAAAATACTCTTATAATAATATTTGCTACTTTATAAAAATAATGAGTTTTTAGTAATTTTCTAACTAATTTGAGACTCAATTGATGTGTGATAATTAACTTAATCAAATATTTAGATTATGCATGTACGTATTTTTATGCTTCTTGTATGTTTTTGTCTTCATTTTGATTGAAAAACAAAGTTGAGTTGTTAGTGTTGATTGTTAAATCGAGGTCATGGCAGGTAGGAGTCAGGCATTTCATTTATTTTCAAAATTGAGTTCAGGACAAGTAAAATTATATTGAAGTTGGGTAGTTAGAATTGAAAAAAAAAAAAAAAAAAAAAAAAAAAAACTTCTACTATTTGGAGTCAATCAGGTTGGTGAGACCAAAAAACCAGCCAGCCTCACCCACTGCGTTGCCATCTCTATTCATACTTTGATTGGAAGTGATCATCTATGTATAGGAACCAGAATGAAGCAACTCAATTGGAAGTAAAAAAAGATGAAGTTGAAAAGCTAATAGCAACAATTCTATAGATAATGCCAATCACATAAGACATACATATAGATCAAAGGGAATTGCCCCATAAGAAAGCCTCCTCCATAGCTCTTATGATGGCCATCATCTCTCCTTGAAACAAGTCGTTTCCAGGTACATTCTGGACATTGCTATTGGTTCGATTAATCCGCTCGCTAAGCACGAATCTGCACACCGGACATTGTCCGTGACTCTTCACCCATGGGAGGATACAATGCTCGTGGAACATATGCTCGCATGGAGTGACCATCACTTGCTCTCTAGCCTCGAAATCTTCCAAGCAAACTGCACATCTTTTCCCATCTTCATCTATCTCCATTTTCTTCTCACTGCCCTGTTTTTTACCTCTATAGTACGAATTCAATCTCTTTGTCATCTGCTTGGGGATTGGATTATAAATTTCTTTCTTCAGCTTTCTTACAACATCATTTTGCTCGTCTTCATTCGATCTCAAACTCTCTTGTCGAGTTGGGGTCCTTGGAAGGGGCCCTGAAAACCTCGGATTAACCGCTCTTGCTGGAAATGTGTCTACCCATGCAATTTCTACCGGAGTAGTAGATCGTTGATAATCTGAGAAACTACAATAAAATGTTTTTCTAAGCATTTACATTTGATGCACTAATTCTATACACCGTCATAATATAAGATTATTTAATTTAGTGATAATACATAAATAGTAGTGCATCAAATATAAATTCTTTTTTTTTTTAAATTTAAAGCAATAAAAAATCGAAATTAATGAATTAGATGATGCATGCAGATGCTACCTCTAGCCGTCAAAATTAAACTCTTCTTTTCTCCGCTTACAAAAAATTTAGATTATCCCTTAAACTATAATACTTTTTATACTCAAATAAGCCAAATAAGTCTTTGATCCTTAACTTTTACCCAAAAAAGGCTTTAACATACAACTCTTGACATAAAATAACATTTAAGGACTAGATTAAACATAAATCAAAAGAAAAAAAAACTTATTTAGGTAGAATAAAAGTATAAAATCTTATTTAACAAAATTAAATTAGTTCAAGGGCTCTTTTAAAAATTTAGCCATTAATAATTCATCGAAATTCAAGTAAATTACCCTGAAAAGCCAAAGGGTGATTCTAGGCCTAGAAATCGCCATGGATCATCCCTTGAACCTCTAACAGGGTCCTGAAAGTACACCACGAATTAATAACCGGTAAGCTCATGCACCAAAGGGGATAATAACTAAAAATCAGTTGCTTCATAAACAGGCAAAAAAAAAAAAAAAAAAAGCGCAGTTTTCAGAAAATCTTCCTATTCATTTCTTATTTCTTTTCTCTTACCTGTTATTGGTATGTATTGATATGTTTAAATGTATCATTCTAAATTTATTGATATTTTTATATATTATTTTTATAACTATTTTGTCTTTGCAAGAAGGTTTAAAATAATTCAAGTGTTCTTTTTTATTATTTCATTACATCTTAAAAATATATGACATTTTCCTAAATCCTTTTGAAGAGGGTTTTTTTTTTATTATTCTAGTAAGATGGACAAGATAATAATCCATTTTATATATTTATAGTCTAAACTTTAATTCCATAATGAAATATACAAGAAATTATAACTAAATTACATATATAATTATGTTTTAGGCAAATATAAATTTTAAAATTATTATTTACTTTCAAATCTTTTAAATATAACTAGATTATAATATACATGTAAAAAAATTATTTAACAAATATATTTATAAAAAATTGACTTAAATATCACATGAAGCTTAAGTTGAAATGATAAAAGCATTAAAAATCATGGTGTTTCAAGTTTAAATCCTATCAAATGCATTTTTTGAGATATTACATGATTTAAAATGACAAAAATATCCTCAAGCAATCTTTATTATTTTGTAAAAGAAAAGGTATTTAGTAATTGCTCAATTGAGTTAAGACTAGATCGAAGTGTGACACCAACTCACCATCTCAATATACGAATTAATAAAACAAAAATAAATTAACATTTAGTTAAAATATCCAAATCTTATATGAACTGGTATAGGGGTATTGGGGGTAAAAGTATTATGGAGGATCCTATATTGGAAGTAAGGTAGTGTTTCCTCCCCTTTACTCAAAAAATAAGCAAATAGTCCTATACATTAGATTAAAGAACAAATTAGCCCTTTCTGTTAAAATTTCATCCATTTCTACGGTTAAAAACTAGCGTGACTAATAGAATAACCAAACAGTTACACATAGTGTCAAGTGATATGCCATATTTATGATGTACAATAATTAGTTTTTAACAGTAAAAATAGATAGAATTTTTAACAGAATGACTAATTTTCTCTTTAATTTTAATGTACAGTGACTAATTTAACTATTTTTAAGTAAAGAGGGTGAAATGCAATCTAACTCAAAGAGGGTAAAATGCAATCTAACTTTAAACACAAGGATCTCAATTGTACTTTTAGCGCTTATTGAGCAAAAAATATAGCTCTAACATATTAAAATTTTGATTGAAATGAAACTTAGACAACTTAGTATCAGTTTAGACTTGAAAAAATATGTATTGATTGAAATTGATACGATATTGACAACCAAAGAAGCAAGAAAAGTATACATACAGTGGTGGGTTGGAAGGAAAAGGAGTGACGAAAAATGGGTTGGATGGTGTTAGAATCATAGCTGACGGGGTAAGAAGGGTAGCCTCGGTAGGCATTTGCAGGGCGCCATGTCGGCCAAAACGGTGTGTTGTTGTTGTTCATTATGTCTCCGCTTGCTTCCGGATGATGAGCTACCAAAACTATGATCTTGAATTTAATAAATGGGGTATGATTTTATAGCAAATATTAAATAATGAATATGTCCTTGTTGTCATCTCAATGCTTTACTTTACTTTCATTTTCTTAGAATATGATGTAAAGCATGATTCTTCCTCCATTTTATAGATGCTTGCCCCCTACTCACGCTTAAGGTTACTCAAAGTTTCATCACTTATTAAGAAAGGAATCCAATTCTTGTAATCTCACTATACAACCCGTCCAAATGACTAGTTTCACTGTTAAAAAATAATAAAAAAAATTTATTTAAATTTATTTATAAAAATATATAAATATTAAAATTATTTTTATATATTTTATTATTTCTAAACAGTAAAATAAGATGAACTAAGTCGATTCGGAGTTAAAAATATAAACTAAAGCCAAGTCCAAAGCGAATCCCAACTCATAAACACTTTTAGATAAGGGAGAGATCTAACATGCATAGTTCATGGACACTATTAAATAGAAGAGAAATCTACTATCACTAGTATAAAGCTTATGAATTTTTTATTTTTCTTTCAAAGCCTTAGATCAAAACTAAATCTGAAAAAAATGGGTTTGAACCTTTTATTATTTTAATATAAAAGTTAAATGCAATTGTTTTTATTTCTGATTTTTAAAATTTTATACCATTTAATGCACTGTCAATAGAATTAAAAAATTTTCAAAGTAAAATATTGTGATGTCTTCCCAGTGAATATTAAAAAACATTAAAAATTAAAATAGATACATTATTTATTAAACCCTACTTGTAAAGTTAAACAACTCCATTGACAATGGACAAAACAATAAATAAATAAATTATTAGCATTTGGTATGCTATCATAATACTTTTTTTCATTCTACATTTAGCTTTAAAATTTTTTGATGCGTCTCTTTTTTTAAAATATTTATTTTTTTAATATTCTATTATACTCTTATATTACATTTGTCAACTCTCGAACCCTAGAACCCTTCTTTAATTCTCATCAAAACCAATTATGAAAACTCTCATTAAAATAAGTTATGAGATATATATATAAATCAAAGAATGAAAAAAGGAGAGCTTAAAAGATAATGTTATAAAAGAACAAGACATATAAATAAAAGACATTTTTTAATTAAAACAATATTTATTTACAAAATAATAAATCTTAACGGTGATTTAATTTTGGCATACTTTATAGGAAAAAGAGATTTTAACTCTCTATTTAATTTTTTATTTCTTTTAACTTTTGAATTTGTATTTCTTTTATCAAATTATCTCAAAAATGAATGAAAAAAAAATAACGTTTGTTAAATTTGTTGACGTGGCATAAACGTGAATTGCCACGTAGACAATTAATTATTTTTTAAATTTTAAAAAAATTCAAAAAAGTATAACAATTATTTTTAAAATTAAAATTATTTAAAAAAATAAAATATTAATATATTTTAAAAAATTAATTAATTGTTAACATGACATACATGTGGCAATCCATGTGTATGACATGTCAATTAAGTTAACAAACGTTAGTTTTTCCGTCTATTTTTGAGTGGCTTGACAAAAATGTAAATTTAAATATTAAAAGAAATAAAAAGAATTAAATAAAAGGTTAAAATATTTTTTTTATAAAATTGAAGGTAAAAAAATTAATTATACATTTAATTTTTATCAAAGGTTTAAGTAGTTCTCATAAATGACTGCATCTCCATATTATGCCACCAGTTGTATGCTGTGTTAGCGAATATATTGATGTAGCCTGCCTGCACCGTTAGTTGTTGTTCTTCTAGAAATTAAGCTTTTCAAATGAAAAAAAGAAGGTTTCCAAAAATTGTTCTCTTATTTTATTTAATAATTTTTATAATATCTGACTTTAGAGTTTGAATCTAATATTGTGATTAACCAACACAATTAAATTGTATAAGATTTTGGAGAATCAAATATGGATGTAACTAATCTCATCTCAACGCTTACGTTTTATTTTGTTGTTACATATTCTCTTGTTGAAAATAGCTATTGTATAGAATAGTTGTCATTTGAGAACGACTTTTATTTAAAATAATTAGTGTTCAAAATAATTTTATTTAGAAAAGTTATTCTCAAATAACAATTATACTATAATAACTACTATTTAGAACATTTGTTCTTCAAAAATAATCTATAATAAAAGTATTGCAAATTATAACTTATAACCAAACAAGATTATCTAAGAAGACATATTCTTCAAGAGATGTCCCATAGAAAATGTTTCGCATGATATTCTTCACCAAAGAGGAAGAAACCAAAAAAAAAAAGACCTTAGAATATAGCTGCATTTTTAGATTACTTTCACTCTTAAAATGTTTCAAAGAGCTTGAGTTGGTAGATCAAGCATGAATGTAGTAGATGCAATATTTTTCTCAAAAAATTGACTTATAATGATTTGTACTCAAGAACACATTTGTTGTATCAAAAACTATGAAAATTGAAACATGTTATTTTAGGAAACTTGAATTGCAGGAAAAATCTTCAATCTACTCTATACTTAGTTTGACTCCTATACATTTAATCATTATTAATGGACTAGTAATAATATTCAAGATTCAACAATTAAAGGACTAAACAACTTTTAAGTAAAAAAATATATCAATTTGTAGTTATTCTTACGTTAGCACTAACCCAATAAATTTTTGAATAAGTAATTTTTATTATTAAAAAGGGATCAGGATTGGTTTTGCATCAAATAATTTAGTTAATTCTTCTATAAACTATTTATATGATAATAGTAACTGATATGTTTTGATTTATGGGTTGAGAGTAGTAGAACATATGCATTATTTTAAGTGAGTTTTTGGGGAAATGTTATATCCAAGAATTTCAGAGTTGAATAAGAGATGGAAAATTTGTAAGAAATAAATAATTTTATTTATCTACTTGAATTACAATCTAAGATAAGAACATAAAGAGAGCAAGAAGAAACATTCTGTACCATTAATAGCTATTGTCCACAAAAATAAGAAAAAAAATATTTGAAATAGAAGTTGTGGAAGAACCGTATTGAGTTTTACTATTACAAAGAAGCAGTCTTAGAACCACCATTTTCAGTTTTAGTATTGATAAAAAATGGAAGGAAGACTTTGTCATGATGCTTGGAACAAAGATCATATGCTTGGGTGGTGGATGTTTGTTCTCTTGTATTGATTTGTATTCTAAATTGAACTCTCTTCATGTGTAGAACATGAAACACAAATAGATTACTAATTCATCATTTAAGGGAAGGAAAACCCCCAATTAGATCACAGTTCAAATTTAACACAGCACTTAATCATTTTAGTCCAAACGAATGAATTTTTCTACATTGAAAACACACACATATAGCACCTCATGAATTGAACGAATTACCTGCAATGGTGGCAGTATCCCATCCTTGTAATAGTTGCTACGTACAGCAACATTAAGCACCGCCTCACTCATCTTCATAGAAACCTCTCAACACCAAAAAATTGAACAAATCAAAACCACTACTAGTTGTGTACAGTATGTATTCTATCTCTCATTCAAAGGAGATGGACCCGTGCAATACCACACCCTATGCATAACACGATTTTTTTTGTTCAAAAATTAAATAAAAAGATTAAAACAAAGCATATAAACGACCTAGTATAACAAATCTTGAAAACCTGAAAATAAATATTTTAAAAAAGATGAACAAGTGTCACCTTGAGGTCTCAATTTTAGTAGAGTCAAACTTATCTCCTGAACCCTAAAGAAATCAAAAGACAAGAACGCCTTTGTATTTTGACACGTGAAGAAGTGCAAGCCGACGCGGCGTTGCGCGTGCGCGGCTCTATATATTTGTATCCCATAAGCCATAGACCATTCTACAAACGACTTCCCCAACCCAAGGCCAAAGCCCTAATCTCTCTTTCAGATCTGCTTTCCATTTCCCCTTTGCCCTCTCCAGTATCTCTCGTCATTCAGGTACGCTTGCTGTCACATCTTCTTATTAATGTAATTTTCTTCGGTTAGGGTTTATTCGGTGTGATAAATTTTATTTGTGATTTTAGACTGTAAAATTTTATTATTTAGTGGTTTTGTAGACAGTTATTCTTTGTTCTTGGTTGTGGATTCAACTTCGCTTGCCTGCTGTTTTGTGGATTCAATATTTCACTAGCTGAGTTATTTCTGACCACTGGAATTTACTAATTTTTGGGTTCTGTTTGATAAATTTGTTTGATGACATTGCATAAAGCTGATTCAAATCTTTTACTTGTTACTGTTTTGTTTTAATTCTTTAATACTAGCATTGGGTTGCCCCAGGATTGTGTTCAGAATAGAGTACTAGAAGGATAAAATGAAACTTCGACTAATCATAAATTTATTCTTTCAAAGTCTATGAGGTTAGGGCGCAGAACGTTGTGTTGGGTATTCTTTATTTTTCAACAAGGATTTCCTCCGACATGTTCAGGCAATGGGTAGGCAGGAGCCTGCTCCAAAATGGTGAAATGCTAGTTTAGTCTTTCAAAATATTATAAATTTGTAACTTAATGCGAGTAAATATGCATTATGGCCTCTCTCTAAAAATGGTGAAATATTTAGTTTAGTCCTTCCCTAAATTATGAAGTTGTAAGTTAATAACGTTAAAATTGTATTTTAACACCTCCCAAAGATCTGTAATATAATTCTGCTCTCTCAAGAAAGAGTTTCTGGCTTTGTCCCTACCAGTAAGATAGTTTGAAATGAACATCAAGTAGTACGATTTTGTTTAGTTTGAAAGGAATTTCTACTGAGCGGAAACTATTTTGAAGGTGGAATTTTGAATTGTCATCTTGAAGAATTTCTATGCCATTGGCAAACTAGTAATTTGATAGGAACCTCTTTTAGGATACTTTATCGAGCTTGGTTTCTTGGTTTAAAAACAGTAAGTGCCTTAATTACAAGCTTCGCTAGATTGCATAAAAGGATTTTAAAATCCCATTGTTTCTTTGTTCTTATGTTGATGGAAGAACTAACATTGTTTTTTCTCTTCTGTGAGATGCACTTCCGGTCATCATCATACCAAAATGCAGGTATTGAGTTGGTTTTCTTTTATAAATGGACTGCAAGAAGTTCATCCAATTGGTTGAGGAGAAGAAGAAGCGAGCTTTGGAGAAGAAAGAAGCCCCTTTAAAATGGGAGCAGAAGCTAGAAGCTGCTGCAAAGGCGAGGGCAGACGCTGAGGCCAAAGAGAGGAGTCCAAAGAAGGCTAAGCACAAAAGGTGTGTTTCTGATACTGACAGCGAGAGTGACAGTACTGACGGGGAAATAAAAAGGAGAAGAAGAACCCATAAAAAGCATAGGAAGAATGCCCACTGTGATTCTGGTGACCATGAGAGGAAAAAGGACAAGAAGTCAAAGAAAAAGTCGAAGAGACATTCCCCAGGTTCCAGTGATGATAGCAGCAATTACTACGGAAGTAGTTCTGAGGAAGAGAGGAGGAAAAAGCGAAGCTGCCAAAGATGGAAGCATCATGATTCTAAATCAGATTCGGAATCTCTTGTTTCCTCAGATGATGATAACAATGAGATAGTCAAAAGAAACCACAGACTTCGTCGGCGTTCAGTGTCTGGTACTTCAGACACATCAAGTGATGAGAATGATTGTAGAATTCGAAAGAGAAGCCACACAAGACACCACAAACGCAGTCAGCAACCAGGGTCAAGTGGTTCAGAGTCTTCAAGTGATGAAACTGTTCATGTACCCAGAAGGCAAAGCCATTCAAACCACAATAAGCATCATCAACGATCAAACAGTGTTGTCTCTGGTTCACTAGATTCCGATGATGAGAGACCTTATCAAAGGGGCCGGTCATTAGGTAACTCATCAGATGATAATCATGAGTCAAGGAACAATAGAAGCGGTCAGCATCACCATCATTATCATCATCATCATCACCATCACCATCACCTTCTCAGACATCAACCACATTCTGAAGCAAAGAATCATCTATCTGGGAATTCAGTTGAACCTAATGGAAAGCATCGTGAAGATCACCTTTAGCGAAACCTGGAAAAGGGTACAACTGAAATATTGCTCGTGATCATTAGAATTGATTAGCATAATCCTATTCTAATGTTTGACGAGTGTTTTCCTGATTGATGAATGTATTACAAGTGCTTATGTGACTACAGTCATTGTTACCTTTTATCGATGCTAAATTTGTGGTAGACTGAAATACTGAAATTTAGCTTTTCAAGCCTGACTTTCAAAGTTTGATGTTCACTTTGATAAATTTCTTTGCAAGTTGTGGTAAATGCCTGCTTTTGTCGCAATTGTGTCGATCGAACTTCGCAAAATCGTTTTTAAGTGCATTTAAATTTTTTTTTTCAATTTATGTTTTATTTGGTAAAAGTAACTGAGCCAATTGAGTTGAAGTTATATTAATGTGGTAGAATGTTTTTTGATCTAATTAAAAGTGGCTGTATGCTTTGTTTCTTTTAAGCAAAATTGATTTGTTGGATTGATAATTAATACACTCGTTTGATTTGTTGGCTAAATAATAATTTTAGCTCTTTGGATTTGTCGAGAAAATAATTTTTTTTATAAAATTTAATTTATAAATTTCAATTTATTTTCACTTTAGTTTCGTTGTCACATTTCAAACATGCTAATTTGAATATATAACTGTGAAAAAATAAAATAAAATAAAGAACACACAAATTTTACGTGGAAACCCTTTCGAGAAAAAATCACGAGCAGAGGAGAAGAAAATTTACTATGTCGAATTCTAATTTTACAAGAGGAATAGATTATGTCTATTTATAGGCTTGTAAAGCCATATTCTAGTAAGACTGGAACACATTATTCTAATCAATATCAAATAGATGGAATTTAATAAGGTTTAAAAAATCTTATTCTAAAATAAAATAAAAGAAGTGTAATTCTATATGGATTCTTATTTTATTTTATTTTACCACTGTATTTTATTTAAATAAAGATTCGGGTCACTTAATTCTAACAATCTCCACCTTGACACGAATTCTCAATAAACAAGTTCTTTATCGCGAACTCTCAACGAACAAGTTCTCCACCTCTTCCATAAAACCCCTTAAGGGTTTAACTTCAACAATGAACACTAACCAAGTTTAAGCAATGCTCAAACTTGGTTATAGGAAGTGACTTAGTCATCATATCTACAGGATTTTCATGAGTACTAATTTTGCTCACAACAATATCACCGCGAGCAATAATATCACAAACAAAATGATACCAAACATCAATGTGTTTTGTTCTCTCATGAAAATATTTCATCTTTTGTAAGAAAGACGGCACTCTGACTGTCACAAAATACTGTGCTGATTTAAAGGTCTTCATTGAGTTCACTAAAGAGTCCCTTCAACCAAATAGCTTCTTTACAAGCCTCAGTAATCGCCATGTACTCAGCTTCAGTCGTAGACAAAGCGACTGTAGTTTGCAAAGTGGCTTTCCAACTTGTTGCACAACCTCCGATTGTAAAGACATAACTTGTGAGAGATCTTCTTCTATCAAGGTCTCCAGCAAAATCAGCATCAACATACCTAATAACTCCATCTTCAGTTCTTCCAAACTGTAAGCAAACATCGTAGTATCTCGTAAGTATCTTAAAATCCATCGAATCGCTTTCCGGTGTTCTTTACCGGATTCGCCATATATATCGCTAATCTGATTGATTTGTATATGATAAACTGGACATGAACAAACCATAGCATACATGAGAGATCCCACTGCACTAGAGTATGGAACATGTGACATGTACTCAATCTCATCATCTGATTGTGGAGACAAAGCCGATGAAAGTATAAAATGGGCTGCTAAAGGAGTACTAACAGGCTTAGCACTCTGCATATTGAACCTGTAAAGAACTTTCTCAATGTACCCTTTTTGACTTAGGTACAATTTACTTGTTTTTCTATCTTTGAGAATCTCCATACCAAGTATCTTCTTTGCTGGTCCCAAATCTTTCATCTCAAGTTCTTCACTTAGTTGGGCTTTGACCTTTCTTTTCTCTCATTTATCTTTTGCTGCTATCAACATGTCATATACGTAAAGAAGTAGATACACAAAAGAACCATCACTGTTTTTCTTAAAGTAAGCACAACTGTCAAAACTACTTCTTTTGAAATCATGAGAAGTCATAAAGGAATCAAACCTCTTGTACCACTGCCTTGGTGACTGTTTCAAACCGTAAATGGACTTTTTCAGCAAGCAAACATAGTCCTCTTTTTCTGAGACTGTAAAACCCTCTGGTTGTTGCATGTAAATATCCTCCTCAAGTTCTCAATACAAAAATGCAGTTTTTACATCTAACTGCTCAAGCTCCAAATCATGCATGGCCACAATACCAAGCAAAGCTCGAATTGAACTATGCTTCACAATTGGGGAGAACACAACTGTGAAGTCCACTCCTGGAATTTGACTGTAACCCTTTGCAACAAGCCTTGCTTTATATCTCGGTTCTTCAACTCCTGGAGTCCCTTCTTTCTTTTTAAACACCCATTTACAACGAACAGTCTTCTTACCTTTAGGAAGTTTCACAAGATCGCATGTTTTTTTGTGTGGAGTGATTCCATCTCCTCTTGCATAGCAAACATCTATTTTTCTGAGTCTTCACAGCTAATTGCCTCAGAATAATTAGATGGCTTTTGATTCGCATCTATATCTTCAGCCACATTTAAAGCATAAGTAACTAGATCAGCCTCAGCATACTTCTTTGGAGGTTTAATTTCTCTTCTAGTTCTGTTTTTGGCGATAGAGTATTGAGGCGAAGAAACAACTCTATTCTCAATTTTTGTACTGGCTTGAGGAGTCGACTCTGTATTAATCTGATGCTCCACCTGCTTTTGATTTTCTTTATTGGAAGAGTCTTTAAGAGATAAGTTAGGTAGCATAGTAGTTTTATCAAAAACAACATCTCTGCTAATCACAACTTTTCTATTTTCAGGACACCATAACTTATACCTTTTTACACCAGCTTTATAATTAAGAAAAACACATTTAATGGATCTCGGTTCCAATTTTCCATTATCAACATGAGCATACGCAGTACACCCAGTGATATTTAAATCAGAATAATTAGCAAGATTACCAAACCATACCTCTTGTGGAATCTTTTTCTCAATGGCTACGGATGGAGATCGGTTGATCAAAAAACATGCAGTAGAGGCTGCTTCTGCCCAAAACGACTTTGGTAAGTTGGCATTTGACAATATACATCGAACTTTCTCCATGATCGTTCTATTCATTCGTTCTACAACGCCGTTTTGCTGTGGAGTATGACGAACTGTCAAGTGTCTCATGATCCCTTCTGACTTGCACAATCTATTAAACTCATCAGAACAGAACTCTAAGCCATTGTCTGTGCGGAGGTATTTTATTTATTTTCTCGTCTTTTTTTTAATCATAATTTTTCAAGACTTAAATGCGGAAAACACATCGCTTTTCTGCTTCAGGAAGAATGCTCAAACTTTTCTGGAAAAATCATCAATAAAGGTTAGCATATAATTAGCTCCACCTCTCGAAGGTACTCTAGATAGCCCCCATATATCAGAATGAATATACTCCAACGTTCCCTTCGTGTTATGGATTCCTCTGGTGAATCGAACTCTCCTTTACTTCCCAAAAACACAGTGCTTACAAAAATTTAGTTTGCAAATTCCTTCACCATCAAGAAGTCCTCTTTTGCCCAATTCTACCATGCCATTCTCGCTCATATGCCCTAGGCGCATATGCCAAAGTTTAGTAATATTATCATCTGAAAAGGAAGAGGAAACGACAGTTGCATCCCCAGTAATAGTAGAACCCCGCAAAACATATAACTTGACAGTCTTTCTTTGCCCTTTCATCACAACAAGGGAACCTTTGGAAATCTTTAAAACCCCACTTTCAGTTGTGTATCTGTACCCTTTTGAATCAAGAGTACTCAACGAAATTAAATTTCTCTTCAATTCTGGAACATGTCGTACATCACTAAGTGTTCTAACAACTCCATCAAACATCTTAACTTTAATTGTTCCAACAGCTGCGATTTTACACGAAGCATTATTTCCTATCAAAACAACACCTTCAAACATTGTTTCATAAGTTGTAAACCAATCTCGCTTGGGACTCATGTGGAAGGTGCATCCTGAATCAAGTATCCACTCTTTGCTTACTTTAGAATCATTGACAGAAGCGACTAGAAGTTCACTATCGCTGTAGTCTTCTACAACGTCAGCTTCACCGAAATTTTCTGGTTGTTTTCCCTTTTGATTCGTAGCCTCCCTTTTAATCTTGTTCTGTAGCTTATAGCATTCAGATTTAATGTGCCATTTCTTCTTGCAGAAGTTACAAGTTTTACCTCTGTTTTAAGACTTCAATCTACCCTTAGATTTACCACGAGGATTCTGTTCCTGTGTCCTTCCACGATCATTATCAGCATTCCGATCTTATCTCCCACGAATAATGAGACTCTCTCCCTGAGAGTCGGGTTTAACCATAAGATGCTTTATCTTATCATACGAGGTTAAAGAATCATAAACCTCATCAACTGTGAGAGACTCGCGGCTATATAAAATCGTGTCTTTCTTATCATACTGAACCTCCATGGCCTCCAAGTTTGAGAGAATTTCTTTAAACACTGTTAAGTGTTCGTGTACAAACGCACCTTCCTCCAAACGATGAGCATAAAGATGCTGCTTCATATGCAACTTGCTTGTTAGAGTTTTTGACATACATATTTGTTCTAGCCTCTTCCATAATGCAACGGCGGTCTTCTCTTTCATCACATCTTGTAAAATTTCATTGGATAAATGCATATGTAATTGTGTTAACGCCTTTCGAACCTTACGCTTCTTCTCTTCATCTGTTAAAGTCAAAAGCATCTTATCTATCCCTAGCAGGGCATCCTCCAGATCCATCTGCGCAAGAACTGCTTTCATCTTAATCTGCCATAATGGCAACTCTGGTATTGCGATCCAACAGCAGAATTTCATACTTCAAAGATGCCATTACCGTGAACAAGATGAATAACCCGGAAGCTCTGATACTAATTTGTGAAAAAATAAAATAAAATAAAATAAAATAAAGAAAATAAAGAACACAGAAATTTTACGTGGAAACCCTTTCGGGAAAAAACCACGGGCAGAGGAGAAGAAAATTAACTATGTCGAATTCTAATTTTACAAGAGGAGTAGACTATGTCTATTTATAGGCTTGTAAAGCCATATTCTAGTAAGACTGAAACACCTTATTTTAATCAATATCAAATAGGTGAAATTTAATAAGGTTTAAAAAACCTTATTCTAAAATAAAATAAAAGAAGTGTAATTCTATATGGATTCTTCTTTTATTTTATTTTACCACTGTATTTTATTTAAATAAGGATTCGGGTCGCTTAATTCTAAAAATAACAATGATTTTTACCCATTAATAAAATTATTTTATTATGCATACAATTATATCAAAATTAAATTTTTTTTGTATATGATTGTATTTATCAAAATTTAAGTCTCACGTTACATATTAGATCAAAATTATATCAAAAATGCTTTGGAGGCTAAATGTGCTTTTAGAGCCATAAGCAAATGCTAAACAAATATCGTTTCATAGGAGTGAGTGTTTGATGGAATCGAGTGAAAAAATTTTGAGTTAATCGAGTTCGTCAGTCTTATTTTATTATCCTAACTTAATTTGAAACTTTTTCGAATCTAGTCGAGTAAAATGAAATTCGAGTCGAGTTGAATCGAGTGGAGTTGTTCGAGTAAAATTAAAAAAATTAAAATGTCAAATGAAAATATTGTTACAGTATAACTAACTCTATGTTAGAGCACATAAATTTTGAAATCATATATATTTAAATTTTTTTAAAGCAAAATAATAAGAAAAATTGAGATGCTCGAGTATGATAAATTTGAATCATTAATTAAGTCCCAAAATTATTATTTAAAAAAATAAAAATTTAACTTATATATATATTTTAGAATTTTTTTAATAATTTTATAATTTTTTAAAAATATAAATTTTAAATATTTTAAGAATATTTTGAATATTTTTTATTTTTTTTGAGAGATAAACCAATTTGCTTATTTTCAAAGTTAATAGGGACCAAAAAGGTATTTACACTAATTTGTTATTCAAATTAATCGAGTTATTCGGATTGTGAAATTCAATTCGACTCGAACTTGAAACTCGAATTGAGTTATTCAAGTTGACTTAAATAATTAGAATAACATTTCGATTAACACAAAATTCAAAATTTTTTCCGATTTTTTCGAATTGAATAAAATTTTGCTCACCCTAACTTTTAAGCTCAAAAACTTTTGAACCCAAAAGCAAAAGTAGTTTCAAAAGCACATTTTTCTAACTTTTGTTGTTCCAAAAGCACTTTTAGAGTCAAAATAACATCTTTTAACTCTTATTTATACCCTAATATATTTATGTAATTATTTTTCTATTAAAATTTATTTCAAATATATAAAATTATGTTCTTAAATTTATAAGATTGTATTTTAATATATTCAAATAAATTTTAAAAATAATTAATATTAATTTCTTACATATATTTAAAATTTATATTTTGTATATTAAAATATTAATAACGAATTATTATAAATTATTTTTTATACTTCTACTAAAATATCATAATATTAACAAATTTAAATATTATTTAAATAAATATAATATTTTTTAAAACATTATATCTAAGTGAATATTTTAATTTTTAAACCCACTTTTTAACAATAATATTAATCACTTAAGTTTTAAATTAATTTTTTTAAAAACACTTTTCATAATTACTTTTTTCACAACACATTTTAAAAAAACGAGAAACTAATCTTACAAACCCAAAAAACCCTAAATGAAAAGGGCCCCACCACTTATCTCTAAGAATTAGGGCTTCACACCCTCGAAATGCCACGTGGAGCCTCCAAAAGTGGCTCATGGCTCATTTTATGAAACGCCACCTCATCAGCTTCTGCCCAACTTTGGCGCCGCCTCCCTCTATACTCCCCGCCACCGTAACCTTCTTTTATTCTCTTTCACAAGTCACCACCGAGACCATGACCGTCATTATACCTTCTCCCCCACATGCGCACCTTAGCGCTCCTCCCCTCCCCATGTCTATCCTGCGCCGACTCCCCTTCCACTCCTTAACCCCCTGCCATTACCGCCCTCGCCGTCGATTCGCTACTCTTGCCGCAGTTCGCCAAGATACCACCGTCTGGACCCCAACATCGATCTCATCAATCGAGACAGCCGCCGAGTCCCTCTTCCACATCAGCATCGACGTGTCAAGCTCTCCGGACCTCGCGGCCTCACATACCTTACCGGGACAGTACCTCCAGCTGCGGCTCCCTGATGTGGAGAAACCTTCTTTCCTGGCCATAGCTTCTCCGCCGTCACTGGCGGCCTCAAGCGGAGCGTTCGAGTTTTTGGTGAAGAGCGTGGCGGGTTCGACGGCTGAGCTTTTGTGTGGGTTAAAGAAAGGGGATGTGGTTGAGCTTAGTCAAGCGATGGGAAACGGCTTTAATATTGATAAGATCGATCCGCCAGAGGATTATCCGACGGTTTTGATTTTCGCTACTGGGTCAGGAATCAGGTTAGGTTTCTTCTTTTTTGTTTAGATTAATTAAATTTAATGTTAAAGCTTTATTCCATTATTATGCTTTATTTCTTGCAAAATTTGAATTTATTGACATTGGAGTGGCTGGATTAGCTGAAAATTTGTTGGAAGATTTTACAGTCCAGTTTTTTGTTCTTATTCTTGCATTATATTTGAGCGAATCCCGGTGACGCTTTTAAGGTTTGGATTGGAAAATTTTGGCATGGGCATTCTCTGTGAAATAATTGACTGTCGGCTTTTTCTGGGATAACTTGTGATTTATGCTCTCTGAAGCTCAGAAATTTACACTTTTTCTGGGATGTCTTCGTTCAGTACATGGTCTTATAACAATTCCTTTTGACGCTTCAGGGATAGAATCAGTGGCTGTTAGTTACACTATTTTTGAACTACTATATCTGAAATGACCAATTTTACGTCATTTAGAAACTATTTTGCCCTCAATATTTTGTTTGGCTTTGTGTCCCATATTATTTGTTCTTTTGATTTCTCATTTTTAGTGTACAATCAGCTGTTTAAATCTTTATGGCTTTCAGTTATCAGAATTTTTTATGTCATCGGTGTTTCGAAGCATTTAATAGTTAATATTTAAAGATGGATTGAGTAATTGCCATGGATTTCTGGATTTTGCGCGCATATGGGGTTTGTTTTATATGTAGCTTTTCTGTTTGCAGTAATACCTTTCCCGTTCAATAAAACAAATGCAACCATCCCCAGTCTTACCATGTTTATTAGGATGAGCATTATTTGGTGTAAAACGAAAAAACAAAACCAAATTGGCTGATTTGGTTTGAATTGCTTTCAAAACCAAACTGAAATAATATTTTCGTTTCATAAGATTTTTAAACCAATCCAAACTGAAAAACTGAATTAAATAAATAATGTAATATTAATATTATATTTATATTGTATTGTTTGGACTGAAAACTGAATTGAATAAAAGATGTAAACTGAAAACTAGATTAAATAAATAATATAATATTACACTTTACTGTATTGTTTGGATGAGTTTTTCATATACTTTATCTAAAAATCTTTTCATTATCTTAGATGCAGAGCAATGTTTTCAAATCCATTAAATCATGCATCTTGTGAATTGGAAATTGAACTATATTGTTTTATCATTGGCATGCATGATGGGGAAATGTGGTCATTCTTGATTGTGATTCTTACTTTAAAAGAAGATTAGCCCCTTAACCATCTATCTATTTCAATATATCATGATCCTTCAACCAAGGTCTTTTCCTCAAGAATATGACTCAAATTCATTAGAACAATATCACACAAGGCCTTATCATCTTATTCCCCACAGTAAACTAAGCATCCAGATGTGACATGAAATTTCTTACCACTTTGGAACTAGCAAATTTTGCAGGGATGGATACGCTTTTTCATGAGCAAGTTCAACTTCTATACTGCTTCTTTGGAATGACATCCTCCATCAATAACCAAATCACAAACCTTTCCACTGCAATGTACTTTCATTCAGAAAATGCTATGCTGCCTCCAATCCTTTTCTTCACCTTTAGTTATAGTTGGAAACACTCCTGTGAACAATGAAAGACTTTCCCTGGACCATATTTCTTCACTTTCTTCTGCATACTCATTATAAATTGGGTCTAGCGTATCATCATCTTGCTCTTCCTTCTCAGTTATGTTCACTCTTTGTTCAAGAGAATCAAGACAATAATGAGAACTATGGCCTTTCTCACCATAACTGAAACAATGAATCTAAGAGTTGCTGCCAGGCTTAGAACATTCTGTCCAATACCATTTCCAGCCTCAAATCTCACTAAAGCCTTCCCCTTTTTCCCTTTGCAACATTTTCCATGTTTCCTCCACCACAATGATTCATAAAGGAAGCCTCATGAGTATCTTTAAAAGTTGTTTATTCAGAATACCTCTGGTCCTCCTTTGTGCTATTCCATCACTCTTTCTAGACAACTTCCTTCTTGCACCATCATCTTGCAAAACATGCTTTCCAGCCATTAAGGCATTTTCTCGTGTATCTTCAAGGTTGAATAACCGAACCACGCCCATCTCATCACTGGTAGATTGGTTTAACCTTGCTACGTAATGAGATATCATTAGTTCATTACTCTCATTTAATCCAACTTGTATAAAGAGATTGTTAAATTTAGAAGAGGACTCCTCCACTGGAAATTCCGTTTGCCTTAATGATTGGTTTGCACGTTACTCTTCGACTCTCTTCAACTGGTAAGAACTGCTCGAGCAATTTTTTTTAGTGTTCCCATATGCTGATTTTAAGCTTATTTTGGTGTGCATGTTACTCTTCAAATCTCTTCCACCATTGAAGTACTTAATCTCAACAAGTAACACCTTCCTAGGTCCACCATAGGTTTCATTTTGAAAAAATACTCCAAGCTAGCTTCCCACTGTAAGTAATCTTCCATGCGCTTCTTCCCTTGACAATCAGCTTTAATCTAATTCCACGCCTATCTAATTCAAGAGCATACACAAAGTGCTCCTCCAATGTTCCTCATACAGGACTGTTCACAGGTCTAGCATCATGAGAGAAGTCTTCAACCAAACCATAATCAAATTCATTAGCAAAACTCCCTTCTAGCATGTCAAATTGGTTGTGGTCATCTTCCTTAATTTCCATATGGGTTCCCTCCGGTTCCTATTGTGGCCTAGCATTAATTGCATGCAAGAACTCTTCAATCACACGTCATATTGCTACCAGTTTTGTTTCTTGACCCTGATCTAATTTTCCTTGACCTCTAACATGTCCTACCTTGGCTTAAAAGAAAATCTACTATAAAGTCTAGGATCTGTTCAGGCTCTAGTGCTAAAATTGGTCTGGGTTAGGGAGAAACAACAGTAAGTCAATAGGATTAAGGCTGAAAAAGGTAAGATAGAAGTTGAAACTCTTGAAAACTTCTAGTTTCTGTAGTCTATTAATTCAAAGAAAATAATGAGAGGCTTATTTATATTGAGGTTACAAATAAAGATTTAATCCTAGCCCTAGATTAAAACTTTAGAGATAACTTTTACAATCCTAACCATCCATCCCTATGCCCAATAATTAATAAACAGAATAGAATGGTAAAATAACAAAATATTTAATGGTGCCTGCGACAGTCCTAATTGTTCTCTTTTCCATTTTTTAAAAGTAACTGATATGATTCTTTGTAAAGAGTTGTTCAAATGGGAATACATTATGGTGTTACATGCTATTTAGAAGTCCATTTTTGTATGTTTCCTGCAGCTTTGTAACTTGTTCTCTTTACTTTTTTCGTTTCCAGTCCAATTCGATCTCTCATTGAGTCAGGATTTGGTGCTGATAAGAGGTCGGATGTGAGGCTTTATTATGGGGCTAGAAACCTCAGGAGAATGGCTTATCAGGTCTGGTGCTTGCTTTTTAAACTTTAATTTTCCAAAATAAGTAAATCCTGCTCTTGATTTTGAAGCTCTTATTTGTTCCTATAATAGGATAGGTTTAAAGAGTGGGAATCTTCTGGTGTCAAGGTCGTGCCAGTATTATCACAGCCAGATGATAGTTGGACTGGTGAAAGTGGCTATGTACAGGTAGAGTGCAGTATTCACAACCATGTATTAAGATTTTTTGACACCCTGATAATCAAGTTATTAGAACCTGGTTTTACTTTTGCAGGCTGCCTTTTCTAGGGCCAAGCAAATTCATAGCCCTAAGGGCACTGGTGCAGTTCTTTGTGGACAAAGACAAATGACTGAGGTTTGTTGCTATTTCTTTCAAATTGAACAATGTTCACTGATTTCTTTGTTTAATATTTATGACTATGTCTAGCATTTCTTTGATATGCAATGTTTCGATGATTTCAATCATTAGCAATTGATGCAAACCTTGCATATAAATTTAGTGTGTGCTCCAAATGATGTTGCAGTCTCAATCATTTAGTTTTGAATTTTTTTAATTTCTTATAGAATATAAATTTTAAATCGTATTGAAGATATTTGAATCAATACCTTGAATGATGGGATTTCTAGAGTTGAAGCACACTTTTGGAGTAAAACTTTCATGTAGTCTACGATGTTTGGTCATTGGAAGAGCCACAATAAGCTGTGATGGCAAGCCTGCTGCCTACATATGGTTGTTTGATACACAAAGGAAATTGGGGACATTTTATCTAGGAGTCCTTTTGTAGTTCTCATGCACTAGTTGCTTCCTGGAAGAGCAGCAATAAGCTGTAATTACAAGTGCACATATGGTTATTGGATACAAAAAGGAAATTTGGGATATTTCGTCTAGGAGTTTTTTTATAGCTCTCAAACACTAGTTGCTGCCTTCATTTGGTTCTTCAACTTAATTATGTTGTTGAGAGTGTAGTTATAGCACTTAAATCCTCTCTAGCCCTATCAGTTGTTCCTGTTTCCCTAAACATGCTTAAGGGATTTTCTTGAACCTGTACATTGCACTGTTTTCTAAGAAAGAAATGGAGGGAAGGAACATGGGCTGAGTAAGAAAAAGGAAAGATAGAAAAGAGGATTTTCTGATTTTTGTGCAGAATTGGAAACTAGGGGGAAAGCAAGGTGCTGAGGATAAATGTGAATAAAATAAATTAGTTCTAGTTGAATCAGTGGTTTCCACCACTTTCAGAGGAAATGGATTTTGAAGGTATGCACAGACGCAATCTTTCCCCTTTTTGTTCTCACTCTATTTCCTCAATACAGATGAAGCAAAAGAAGGACGACTAAAAAAACAAATTTCCTTCCACCTACTTTCTGTTTTACCTCTTCCACTCATACTAAACACAGTTTAAGGTTGAAACTTGAAAGTTCAGAACGTATATGGTGCAGAATTCAATATTTGTGATTCTGAAATCAGTAACGGCCTGGGTAGTTATGTGAGCATTTGAAGGCAAACTGGTAAACATGCTTAAGGGATTTTCTTGAACTTGTGCATTGCACTGCTTTTCAAGAAAGAAATGGAGGGAAGGAATGTGGGCTGCGGAAGGAAAGGGAAGGATAGAAGTTTTTTCCTTCCCGATTTTTGTACAGAATTGGAAAAAAAGAGGGAAAGCAAGGAGCGGAGGATAAATGTGAATAAAATAAATTGATTTTAGTTGAATCAGTGGTTTCCACCACTTTCAGAGGAATTGGATTTTGAAGGAACCGGCAGATGCAATCTCTCCCTTTTTCGTTCTCTCAATCCATTTCCTCAATACAGATGAAGCAAAAGATGGACGACCAAAAACACCATTTTCCTTCCACCTTTTCTGCTTTTCCTCTTCCACTCATATCAAACACGGTTTGAGCTTGAAAGTTGAGAACACATAGTGCAGAAGTCAATATGTATGATTCTGAAATCAGTAGTGGCTGAGTAGTTATGTGAGCATTTGAAGGCAAACTGGCTAACCATAACAGATATCTGTCAACAATTTGGACTTGTGCGGAAACTTGACATCAAATTGAGCTAGTGTAACAACTGATATTTGGCTATATAATACTGGAAATCTGAACTGCTATGATGAAAGCACGATGAAACCTGTTTGCCGATAATTAAACGCTGCATAACATGTGATATTAGGAGGAGAAAATATTAAAATATTAAAGTATAGAAGGAAAATCTGAAATAAGCAAAAACAATTGGGGAGTAACAGAAGCAACTGTGGGGGAAAATTAAGAACTGAGAAAACCAGATAGAATCAGTAGGGAGAACATCTCAATACTCAAACACGAATATACCTAATAAAATGCTAACTACCAATAACATTCCCACTTACCAATAATCCTCCGCTTTCTGGATGTCATAGGCCTCTCAGATAGATACGAAACATGGGAAGATCAAAATAAATAATAGATAAATCTGATATCCCCATACCACAATACAGATGCAGCCACCTTGGAGGTTTCACATACATCCTCAAAGCTACCTGTTATCAGTAGTCCACCCTCCATACAAATATACAGAAAGGAAAGCGTGAATAGAAGTGGGAGGGTACTTGAAATAGATCTGACATATGCTCAGGGGGAAGGGGAAGCAGGAAGGAGTTTGATTTCTCCATTTTGCTTTGGATTTAGCGATTGCTATTTTAATGTTTGAGCTCTTACACTTAACTCTGGATTGACTTTGTTTCTGTATTTATGTCATAGTTTTCTCAAAATTGTTATACCATTTCTCTAGTCTGCACGTGATGTCAATGTCTGGATTTGAAGCGGCCAGGCTTGTCTAGCATAGGATGCAAATTGTATTTATCTTGCATCAAAGAAATGGAGACTTCTTGATTCCTTAAGATAAGGAATGGATGGAATAGGGTAAAAGAATGACCTAGTATGTTTGACGAACATTGCCAACATTCTAACTGATTCCGTAACCAAAAGTGGCACTTTTGGTTGAGAATGAAATGTGACCTGCATTCTTTGATATCATGAAGAAAGGCTGAAGCCAATAGGTAGTAACGATGACAAAATATGTTCAAGCATGGTTGTTGGTATCGCACCAATACTGGCCCTATTGGCTGGTACATACCATTCCGTTTGTAAATAGGAAATAATTTAAGTTTTGTTCTAGTCAAATTTCAGTGTGTTGGTGGTTGTCTTTCTGTCCATTTTGCCTATATTGGCCTGTGTTAGTGTATTAGTGTGTAACGGCTTGTACCAATTGGTATAAGATTTTTGTATTTTAAACTAATTTTTAATATATTTTTTTAGCTCTTAACCATTCTAATTTTTTTATAATTACATTAAAAAAGAAAATATAATCATTAAATTAAGTTATTTATCCTGACTAATAGTTTTAAATTTTGTATTTGTGTATAACGTATTTTACGTATGTAATTGAGCTATGTTTGTGTGTATATTTATATATATTATTTTAAAACTATAAATTAAACTATAATTATATTTGAAAAAAAAATTATAAATGCAAATAAATTTGAAACACTACACTAAAACACATTGGTATCGATATGTCCCAGTACCTAAGCAAAAAGGGTACATCCATTGATATGGTGCTGATGACCTTGTGTCCAAGTGTTAATCACATTCTAACCAATATGGAAGAAAGCAATCGCTCTTAGTTGAGACTTCCAATCACTTTCAGTTAGATCATGTATTTCTTTCTGTTAAAAGGACTAGTAAGCTTTAAATGCTAGTATTTCTATAGCATTATAGAATTAAAAAGTGGTTTATTTGAGCAGTATGCTATAGGTTCTCTTGACCTACTGGTAGAGATATTCTTTTTCTCTTTTTTTTTTTTAAATAAAACAATTACTGGGAAAGAGGATTTGAGTTTCACTGAATTTATTCACTTACCACTTAGCCTAATG
The DNA here is from genome assembly GCA_025698475.1 of Gossypium anomalum. NCBI lineage: Eukaryota > Viridiplantae > Streptophyta > Magnoliopsida > Malvales > Malvaceae > Gossypium > Gossypium anomalum. The sequence goes on along the minus strand of CM046960.1, from coordinate 18,074,725 downwards.
CTTATGCTTAGGTGCTATTATATTATTCCAAATGTGAAGTCTTATTTAAGGAACATTATTGGGCTTGAGTTTTGCATTCTTCAGTTATTTCTAGTCTCCACTTGAAATGAAATCTTAACTGCTAGACGAATGTATGGCTGAGCCGTGGAACTGACTAAATGGACCTTTTCTAAGATTAGGGTAGGCTGGCGAATGAGACCCTGTATGAAGAAGCTCATTGCTTCATGTAGAAAGTGAACAAAGCCACTGTAGTTCACTTCATTATGGCAGGCAACGAATCAGTCAAGTAGAAATGCCTATTCATTTCATTGATTCTTAGTTTTCTGACCACTTTTCATAAGCAACATTTTACGAGTCTGCTTAGGAGGTCGTTTACTGTGTTGAGGAGTTGGGACATTGTATTTGTATATAAGGTGAATGTTGGTAAGCAGGGCATGAGTAACACACTTATGCTACGTGAAAATTTTCACTTATTTTGAAGAGGTCTTATTTTTAAAAGAGTTTTTACTTATCGTTCTAGTTTCAAGTTAAAATTTTTAACGAATTATTCTTTATTTTATGTCCAACTATTGTAATATATACGTACTAAATAAGTTTTTTTCATGTTTTTACACTAGTAATTAAATGGGACATTTTTGGTTTATGCAGGAAGTGACTTCAATACTTGTAGCAGATGGAGTTTCGAGTGAGAAGATCCTAAAGAATTTTTGATGGAGTTAAAACTGAACTTTTATTATTTGTTGTATCATTGAGGAAAAGCTGATAATTAATTCTTTCTCACCATAGCTAAGAATGAAAGCACACGCTTGGCTAATAAACTCTTTATGTTTGGGAGCTAATTCATTCACCTTCTAATGTTTTTGCCGAAGCCAACTCTGAGTAATTATGAGTGAGTTGGGTGATTCACTCCTGTTAGTCTTCTCTTTTGTTGAAATCACAGCAAGAAAACAATATTCTTGCTCCATAAGGAAATTGGTAGGGAGGAGAATAGATGATTTTTTTTCAATTGTTCATAGATCAGAAGTTATTTTCTTGTAAGGAAGTGGCGACGCTTTATCTTCCATAGAAATTTTCATTGTGTTGAGAGAATGTCGGAGAGAAACTCGGCAAATAGGTTTTAAAGAACACGGTTCATTGGACTTTGCTAATAGAGAATTAAGAATCAATATTATTATCAATTAAAACGGAATATTAACTTGTTGATTGTAGGAAATCAAGAATTTTTTAGGGCAGCGGCAAGGTACGTTGTATTTTCAAAGAGGGAATGGGGTTTGAATTTCAAAGAGGGAATGGAATTTAAATTCTGAAAATGATATTTTTGTGGGAGAGATGATTATGGATTCAAAATATAGATGGTAAACAGACATGAAAACAAATAAAAAAAAATCAGAATTTCCAAGATTCATACAAATCAAATATGAGCAAAATCTGGTTTTAATTATTCAAGGTTATCTATATTAAAATAATGTTTGAATTAGATTAGATCAACTAGTTGGTCGGGAATTGACTAGTATATTAGTCTAAAAAGAGGCTTTGAACCGATTGCTTCATGAACCGGTATGTATCGATTGAATTGGGTAAAAACTAGTTGAATTATTTTTTTTAAATTTTTATCTTTTTTTTTTGAATTTTAATAAATTTTTAATCTAACTAATTGAACCAGTTGAATTAATTCAACTAATGAACCAATGGTCTGATCGATTCGACCGTCAACCTAGTTTAAAAAAACATTGATTATAAACCCAAACTTGAAGTTTTTTAACCATATTGAGTTACTAATTGCTTACACTGCCTAAATAATTCAAAAAAGCCTAAAACCAACTTGAAAGTTTAATAAAATAACTAGTCAAAAATGAAGTTAAAAAACCTAATAATGAAAAAGAAGTCCAAAATGCGTAAGTTACATTTGTTCTTCGCAAATTAGCTAGCATGAGATTGACACTACGCGTTAGTTTTTTTACTCTTAGTGTAGTGATTTCGCTATAAATTATAGTAATGTTTTCAACTATTTAAATTAGTAAAAGTTTCACATGTTTATTTAGTATTCATTATAGGGATGTGGTCAATGATTTTACATGAAAAAAGAATAGTTAAACAAATATTGACTCACAAATTACTTAAGACTTAATTAATATTATGTTGTATAATAAAAAAATGCTTTATAATGTAGAAAATAACTTATATATTAGAAGGTAATCTAAATAGCCCATAGTCTATTGGCAAAAAAAAAAAAGGTTCAAAATCAATGAGATTATGATGAGTAAGTGACTTATGTTAGGACTATTATATTGGAACTCAAGATGCTTGTAGGGTCCTCATTTTGCAAACCACAGAAAGTGGTTTCAGGGACATTATAATAGGAGCCTTGTAACAACCTAGTGAACCCACTACACATCCGTGCAGTAAAGCTTTCTTTTTCAACTTCGATTCCAACATTGGCCACAACAGTCGTCGAGGATGGGCAAGATCCATCAACCTCGACAAACTCAACATATAATTACATCATTTCCGCTTGAGACGTGCGATGATATGACCGCCTTGAATTGAAGCGCGCCGTTCACATCAAATGGGTCATACCTATAAGGGTTAACGAAAGCAAGATACCTATATTGCAACCTCAAAATTCTTTCCCGGGTTGCTCCCCTAACTTTCCTCCTGATTCTAATTCGTAGGTCACGCAATTGAATGGTATGATTGAACAATTCCACGGACTGTGCTCCTACAAATACCACACTGACCTCTGTAATATAGATTTGACCGTCATAGTAAATTACGGATTTCACTCGTTGACTGATTTTAATATTGGTCACGAACTGCATTAACCAAAAAAAAAGAGAGTAAAGGGTTGTCGAAAGAAGTACGCACAACTCTTGCAACTCAATAATTCGATGTTTGATATTAATTTACTGCATTTCTAAGTTATGCAAATTATGTCCCTTTAATAGGAAAATAAGCTAGCGAGAAAGAGAATATGTGCTTCGAAATCCATTCATGAATACACGCATTTATCAAAAAATGATGATGAAATGCAAAGTATTATTTGAAAATGCATTCCTGAAGTCATATAATATCATCAAAACGATGCTCCCAAAAGTTTTCGACGCCTAAAAATGTTCGTCAATTATACAAAATTATTCTCTAGGGCAAGTAATTTTAACTTTCAGCAGAAGAAAAGGTTTGATAAAGACGCTTAGCTGGGGATGATTTCTTTAACCATTTTCTTCAAAAGTACCTGTCTGTCATATTTTTCAACCGATTTTAAGCACGTTTTGAATTATTCCTCAAATATGCTAGCCTTGTGGCGCGTTTTCAACTATGAGAAATTTCTACTTTACAATCCAACCTTTCCCTCATGCCTCTAAAAGGGGTCTTCCACTCCATTCTTCATCGCCCCTCAAACATCTTTTTCCATAGCCTCTCCATCCCTTCTCTATAAAACATTTCTCGGTGTTAAAAATTTCTATTGCAAAATTTTTTTGGTTGATGTTTGAGGTATTATTGAGTTGTCGGTGATGCGATATCGCTTTGAGCCACACACATGTCATGTATCATGCTGAGATGAGACCATTACCTCAGAAGCCTATCTTGGGGAAGTCGGGTTCCAGGGTGATTTTGCTTTGTACGGTCACAGGTGGAAGTATACATGGAGGTCTCAATCAATGACCGTTATGCGGTCATAGATCGTTGTATAACGGAGGAGCCAGTAGACGGTCGTTACATGATCACGAGCTCAAACTTTTCTGATACCCGAAAATCTTGCCTTATAAATAACATACAGAAGTTTGAGGGCATTATCATACGAAAAAATTGTGGGTCTTCCCACTATAATCGACGTAATTTTTTTATCCATTTCCAAGCAGTCGGTACTTTTAACCTTCATTCTTATCCGAAGGTCGACACCGTCGTGGATGTAGGAAGACTCTCAAGTGGGGAGTGATTGTTTTGATAGAGTAAATGTGATGCTTGTAACACTCCTAACCCATATCCTTTGCCGAAACAGGGTTACGAAGCATTACCAAAGTTTTCAAATCAAACGGACCTAAATATTAAACTTTTTAAATCATATCAATAAACATATTAAAATCAATTCAAAAAATACATATTGTCCCTTATACAAGCCCTTGAGGCCCTAAATACGCGTTAGAAATAAGTCGGGACTAAATTGGAAACTTAGAGATTTTTTCAGAAAACAATGAAAACTTTCAACACTGTAAGGGTCACACGGCCAAGAGACAAACCCGTGTCTTAGGCTGTGTGGGCATTTGAAGTAAGGACACATGGCTGTGTTCCAGCCTATGTCCGTGCCCATGTAACTCACTGACTTGGGTCACACGGCCAAGCCACACGCCCGTATGCTAGGCCGTGTAACAGCCTGACTTGCAGCCCTTTGAAAGCTATAGGGGACACATGGCCGTGTCGCTTGGCCGTGTGTCACACACGGTTGAGACGCACGCCTGTGTCTCTACCTGTGTGGACGAAATTAGGCCATTTTACAAGCCATTTTTCTCACCCAACTAGGCATATACCTACAACAAAAAATGCACATATATACAAGCTATAACAAGGCACCAAAATCATGCATATTCTAGCTATATACATATGGTATAATCACATACAACCAATATGCCTTTAGGCACCTCAAATGACAACATTAAAACATATATAAACATGTACTCTATTTGGAAAAATAATCAACTAACTACTAAGCATATTTGCATCAATTCATGCCATTTATTTTACTTACCAAAACATACCAAAACTTCTCAATTGGTACCAAATATGCCATTCTGAACAAGCACCAAATCATCATATAAGTCATACATACTAAAGTACCAATTCACCTCAATTTCATTATATCACAAAATGCATTTAACTATCATTTTACCTTTCACTATTCAAACACAAAACAAGCCACATATCAACCATGTCAAGGCTACTTATATACATACCAAAATATGCCAAAACACAAGACAAATCAAATGGCCATATTCACAACAAAACATATAGGCCAACATTAGCCAAAATACCTATACACGCCATTATAACCAATATCAAAACAACCGAAAGTACCAAAAGAACTGATGGATAGTGTGATATAGCTCCGACAAGTTTCCAACCCGAACGAGCTTCTGATTCACTATAAAACATGGAAAATAACACAAAGTAAGCATTTAAGCTTAGTAAGTTCGTATATCGTAGAATAAAACTTACCATTTAGTCACATAATAGGTAAGTAAACATAACATATCCCAACATAATTTGGCCAAATGCCTAAATACAAATACATCAATCATGTTAGCCATGTAAATACATATATAAACCAATAATCATGGATGAGCACAACAATTGATTAAGTTTCATATACATGTATCATCCAATTCAATTATCCATATACCATATAACAACATTTCCATGTAATTCATATGTGTCCCTCTAATAGTCTGTATTGAACTCTTACCAATTTATATTAGAATATTGCCCGTTGAACCATTAGAATACCGTTGGATACCTAGGATAGCTCACACATAGTGTGCTAAGTCATATAACTGTAATCCGTCAAATCCTGTACATGTATGCTTATACAAGCTGTGAATCGGTATGCTCACTCGAGCTATAAATCAGTATGCTCACATGAGCTGTGGGTTGAAACATAGCTACACGATGCTACTCACATGAGCTGTGGAGTATCCACAACACATGCAGGACCTCACCCGTCGGTAGGGCATTCAGGACTAGTACCCGAATCATGTAAACTCTAATGACATGTCATTTGTATCCTACGAATTCCTAAGGTTCAAATGGGACTCAGTAATTGTCGTACGTCATTGGATATGCAACCGTGTATACATATAGAAAATTTAAAATTCATGCATATTTCAAAATAAAACATATAATCACAACTTAATCACACGAACTTACTTGGATGAGTTTACGTAAATACGGAGGCGATTGATCTGAGGCTTTCTCTTTGCCCTGATCTAAAGCCGTACGAGGTCTATCTTGATCTATACAGATAAATTTAACTCAATTTAAAATATATTTCATTCAATTTAACCCAAAATCATATTTTGGTAAAATTACCATTTTGCCCCTATACTTTTAATTTCTTTGCAATTTAGTCCCTATCTCATAAAAATAGAAATTCATGAAATTCCACCACAACTCGCTATAGCTGAATATCAATTAGGTCCCTAGCGTGCCCTATATTTCACTTATTTCACAATTTCACCTATATTTCATTTATTTTACAATTTCACCATGTAAAATTTCCATTTTTCAATTAAATCCCTAATTGATAATTTCATCAAAAATCACTTCATAAAAGTTGTTTATCTAACAATAACTATCCATTTTCTTCCATCAAACATCAAACTCATGCACATTCATTAATGGAAAAACCCTAATAGTTTAACAGTTTCAAAAATTAGTCCTCAGACTAGCTAGATTAAACTACAACGATCCCGAAAACGTAGAAATCATTAAAAACGGGACAAAAATTCATACCTAATCAAGCAATAAGAATGACCGAATGTTAAGCTTCAATAACGGATTATTTCTCTTCTAATTTTGGTTGTGAGTGATGAAAGAAAAGATGTTGGCTTATTTTATTTTAAATAATTTTAACTTTAATTACTAGTTACTAAAATTAACCTTAAAAATTTATTCAAATTTCAATAATGCCAAACCATTAAAATCCACTATCAACTCTAATGGTCTAATTACCATATAAGGACTTTCACTTTAAAGTTCTATAGTTATTTAATACCTTTAGCTATTAGAATTCAACTTTTACACTTTACGCGATTTAGTCCTTTTTATCAAATTGAGCATGTAAACGATAAAATTTCTTAACAAAATTTTTATACGATACTACTATCATGCTGTAGGCAATAAAATAATAATAAAATAAATTTTTTAACTTTAAATTTGTGATCACAAAACTATTTTTTTAATTTAATAAAAAACGGACTGTTACAACATGGGCTAATGCTTTATCTCTATATGCCTTGGGTAGGTGGGGGCTGTTTTCTAGGCGGGGTCTTTGCACGTTTCTAGGTTGACTGTTGAGTGATTTCTTTTTTGTTGTTTTCCATTACTTTTAAAGCAATAACAATAACCCAGTCGTATTATTTTTAAAAATACAAGTGTTGAAAAAAGCAAGTAGTGAAAAATTAAGTGTTGAATTTAAGTTATATAATCTGTTTATTGTATCACTTAAAATTAAATATTGAATATAATTAAATTTTTTAATAATAAATAATATAATTTAAAATGAAAATAATAAAATAAAAATAATTAAATTTATTTTTTATTAAGTGATAAATATGTTATTATCTACTTATCACATTCCACACTTCTTGTGGAAAAAAATTTTATCTGGTAGTTTTAATTGTGAGTTATCAAATATGTTAAAAAAATTTAAGTTGTTGAAAATATTAATTTTCACTTAATTGAATTTAAATTTTTTTCAACATTTTATCAAGTAGGTCTAAATTTTTATATAATTTTTGTAATTAAGTAAATTTTCTTTAATTTGTTAATTAGAATTTAAAATATTTATATTTTTAAACTAGTTGATTTTTGATGCTAAATCACTAATGTGGCAGAATCCTATAGTAAAATTTTGTGATTAGGACCAACACATAAATTTTTTTTGATCTTTTCTGTTTAGTTTGATAAACGTCATAATTTTACTTATTTAAATGTCATAATTTATTGGTGTTAAAAGAGTTCATCTAAATATCTAATTATGTGATTGAAAATATTTTAAACTATCAAAATAATAAAAATACTCAAATTGAATATTCATAGTTTCATATCTCAACAACATTGTTTGTAAATTGGATATGTTGGTTTCTCCAAAATATTTTTAATTTTAGTCGTGAATAAACATAAAATAAAACTCTTAAAACTAATTAAATATTTAATTTACAAGTATTATATAATAAAAAATCTAATTAAATAAATATTTAATTTTTTAAATAAATTTCTACATAAGTGTAAGAAATAACAATTGGTGGGGTAAAAATACCATAAAGACCCTGTACTAGGAGTGAAATTACATTTTGACCCCTCCACTCAAAAATGGACAAATTAGCCATTGTATGTTAGATCAAAGTACAAGTTTGTTCTTTTGTTAAAAAATTCATCCATTTATATTGTTAAAAACTAGTGTGGCTAACGGAATAACTAGATAGTGACATGGCGTGTCACATGTATCTCATGTTGATGTACAAGGACTAATTTTTTAACAATAGAAATAGATAGAATTTTTAACAGAATGACTAATTTGCTCTTTGATCTAATGTAAAGGGATGAATTTATTCACTTTTTGAGTGGATGAGGCAAAATGCAATTCGATTCCTAATACAGAGGCCTCCATGGTATTTTTACCCCAATGTGTGGCTAAAGAGACTTCCAAAGTCTTCAATTCAAAAATATCATATTGAACTTGTCTAGAAATTTTTGCTTGCGCAATCTTCACTATAGCGATCATAACTTGAAATCTTAAGCTCGAATTGATATGTTTTAAAATGTATTGTGAAATTAAGAGACACATTTCGATCCATAAATAGACAATTGAATCCATAAATATTAAGATCCCATGCAAAAATGCATCACAAATTGACTGATATTTCAAACTTGTACTCTAATGAATTCTCCTCTCTATCATATTAAAATAATAAAAATACTCAAATTGAATATTGAAAGTTTCATATCTCAAGAGCATTTTTTGTAAGTTCGGTATTTGTATTTCTCCGAAAATAATTTTACTTTTAGTCATGAATAAATATAATTGAATATTGACATTTTCATACCTCAAGAAAATTGTTTGTAAGTTCGGTATTTGGATTTCTCCACATGAATAAATCAAAGAATAAATATAAAGGTCTATTTACACAAATTATGGCATTCTTAATATATTAACTTTTTTTTTTCACTACTTTCGTACAAGGCTTAGTGCAGTTTGGTCGGAATTTTTTGAATTTTTAAAATTGTTCGTCATAATGCAGTTCGGTTTCCAACTTTCCATAGGGGTTTTGAATTTTATTGTCCCAAATTTAATTTAATTTTTTAAATTTTGGATATTATTTAATAAAATTTTAATTTTTTTTATAAATGTTGAATAATATTTTGCTTGCCTCTTATTGATATGAGTATAAGGGTATTTATACATGATATTACTGGTACTATTACAACACTAATAATATTTTGCTTGCCACTTATTTATATGAGTATCAGGGTATTTATACATGATATTATTAGTACTATTAGAACTCATGATAGGGTCCCACTATTTTGTCTTGACTCTTCTGCTTCCAGTACTGACATTCTATGCAAATTTCAGGCTTGTTGGGCATGTGTCTGCAGAGCACGCGATCCTTTCTGCTACTGGGACTGGCGCTCTAGGCGAGCTCCGCACCCCCTGGACACATGTCTGGGTGGCCTATGGAGCACATGGCACTTCCTGCGAGTTCATTGGGTATATACGAAGTGAGATTGCGACCTTCACTAGATCCCTGCGAGCTGGGTCTGTACCCTTATCTTGCGAGTTGTACTTGGATTTTGCCTTATGAGCTCGCACAAGAATCCTGCAAGTTGGGTCTATAGCTTTGCCTTGCGATTGAGTTCGCCTTGTCGTCCTCTCGTGATCGGGTCGTGGGTCAGAGGCTTGGATCTATTCTAGGGTTCGAGTATCAGGTTATTGATGTATAACAATCTATTCCCCCTCTAAAATGGGCATAAGGGGTGTCATAAAGTGGTGCTCCTTAGGTCCATTATATCAACACTGAATGTATCTTACTGGGTACGTTTGTGAACGGTTCTTGCGCGTGTGTATCTGGTTGTTGAAAATTGAACCATTTTTGTTCGTTTGTATCTGGGCCGTTGATTTTCTTTGGTCACACGGATCGTCTAAAAGGCAGGAAGGGAACTTCTTCTTTAAAAGGGCGTCTCTCTGAACCCTAAATCTTTCATTTTTAGCATTTTTTACAATTAGGACAAAGGTAATTTTTTTTAGAAACCTTGCTTTTTCTTTTAAAGTTTCTACTTTCTTATTTTACTGGAGTTATGGTGAAGATGAGGGGTATCGAATATTGGATAGTGCAACCCTATTCGTTGCGAGAATAATTGTCTCCGATTTTAGTGATAGATAAATTATACTCCTGTACCACCAAGTCGAAGGATCTACGATGAATGTTGGCCGTGCGATGGATAAAACTTCTTAATTTCACGTACGAGTTCTCCATTCCAGAAGGGTCACATCGGTTGTGCAAGACCACTAAAGACAGTTTCTTGCTCCCTCTCCATGCGATTGAGGATGGGTTCCACTTGCCGTTGCATCCATTCTTTTGTAGTCTGCTTAAGGACTACAATGTTACCCCTGATCAACTCTTGGGCTTCGCCTGGTGGATAGTCATGGCATATTTCATCGACTGCTGTCGATGCGGCGAGGTTCCCCAGCTCATAGTTTTTCAACATCTATATCAGTTGAAAGGCCATAATCTGGAGAACTTGTCGGGGTTTTACTATTTCTGTAACATCCCGAAATAGGGCCTAAACGGAACAATGGTTGCGAAACCACAAATCCGAGGTAGAAAAATTTATTTTATTATTATTTTGAGGTCTATGATATGTTTGCATGATTGTGTGAAAAGTTCGTGAAGAAATTCTATGCATAAAGTACTTAATTTGAAATTAGGGACTAAATTGAATAAATTGCAAAACTTGTGTTCTAGAAGTATTTTGCATAAAATTGAATTAGAATATTAATTAGGAGGTCTTAAATAGCAATTTGACCAATTTTAAGTTCATGGACAAAATTAGGACATGGAAGGAATTTTTGAAAGTTTAGTAGTAAGGGCATTTTGGTCATTTAGGGGTAAAATGAATTAAAATACAAAATTAAAAGCCAATTTTGCTCATCTTCTTCATGGAGGCCGAAATTAGCATGGGGCAAGCCATGGCTAGGGTTTTCAAGCTTTCCAAGCTCAATAGTAAGTGATTCCAAGCCCCGTTTTTAATGTTCTTTACGTTTTTGGAATCCCGGTAGCTCGATTAAACTTATGCTAGTAATAATTCAACCTAGGGTTCATATTTGGAAAAATACCCATAGGTGAAATGTGTTTATTTTGATGTTTTATGATAGAATATGAGGTTTTAAATTATGTTAGACAACTTGTACTACTCGGTTTTAAGCAAAAACGAGTAAAAGGACTTAATTGGTAAAAATACCTAATAGTCATAAGTGCTTGTTAGAGTATGAATTTGATGCTGCCATAGAAGGGAAAAATGACCAGCATGTCATGAAACATAAGAAAATAGGCTGAAGTTTAATTTACGAGCTTTGGGGCAAAAGTGTAAATATGCAAAAGTTTAGGGGCAAAACTGTAATTTTGCCAAAATATGATTTTGGGTCAATTTGAATAATGTGAGTCCTAATTAGACTATATTTTAAATGATAGAGCAAGGAAAACTGAAATTCAGGCTAAAATGGAGAAAATACCAAGTTGTGGACGAAATGGTAAAAGTAGCTATTTTTGCATACGAGGTAAGTTTGAAGAAATAAATGCAATATTCTTTTATTTTACATTATTATTGTAAATTTCCAGCATTTATATACTTATTTTATGAGAATATTTAAAGTCAAATTAAAGGCAAAGTGACAGAGAAAAAGCATTAGGAAGCCCCGTTTGAACCATAGGAATGTTAGGATATTGGGGTTGACAGGACAGGACAGGACAGAAATGAGCCATGTAAGTCCATATCAGATATATGGCTTTGGAGACAGGAATGAGCCATGTAAGCCCATATTAGATACATATATATGGCATTGGAGACAGAAATAATTCATGTAAGTCCATGTCGAAGACATGGCATTGGGTGGATATTGATAGACAGAACGACCCCAAAGATCCTTAGTATTCCGAGTGGTTCAATGGGTCATTGTACACGTTAAATTACAGTGAATTATCAGCAAAAGGGAAGGTAGATTATATTTATGAATAGTGAAAGGTCAGGTAAGAAAGAAGGTAAGTAAGTAAAGGAGAAGGTAGAAAATGAGAAGTAAAGAAAGTTTATGAGGCTAGGTGACATTATGTATAATTATTCATTATGTTGAATGTTGTAATTTATTTGCTTGTAAGCTTACTAAGCCTAGTGCTTACTCTCTTTATTTTCTTTTTCTTATAGTTTTTATCTAGCCAATCGGGGATCGAAGGAAACGTCGGAGACCCGATCACACTATCGAAGAAATCACATTGGTATAGTTAGACGTTTAGTTTTGTGTATGGCATGTATAGGATCTTGGTTTCTTTTGATATGATATGATCAATGAATGATGTGTAAATACTTGCTAGTGATTAACTAATAGAATGGTGATGATATACATGTTTAATTGTATGTATGAATAAGTAGTAACTATCACATGAAAACTAAGAAAATGTGAAAGTAACTTAAAAATGATTCAAGTATCAGAAATAATGTGATTTTGAAAATCACTAAAAATAAATAGAGACATGGTTTGATGGTGGAACAGGGTCAGAGAAAATTTTAGATCCCCTATTTCAAATTTGGAAATTCACCATAAATTGTAAAAAAATAATTAGGTGGTGTAATTTATATGGTTAGAATCCTTATTGAATCTAGTTTTAATAGAAACAAACAGTATAGTTATATTAATTTTTATAGGGAGAAAAGTGGTTCAGTAGTAAGTAGAGGTCAGTGCAGTCGAATTCTCAAACAGGTAACTTTAACTAATAAACTGTACTAATTGGCTAAGTCAAAAATTCTAGAAAAAAATTAGTAGATATATATATGAGTCTAGTTTCAGGAAAAATTTACGGATCTTAATTTCGAGTTTTGAAACTCGAGAAATGAATTTTTAAGCAGCTATGATGCAGAAAAATAGTTTATTCCAAAAATTAAAATAAGTGGTTTAGAGTTGTTTAAAAGGTAAGATAAGTTTAGTAACACCTCAAGCTTGACTCCGGTGACGGTTTCGGGCGTGGGGGCATTACATTTATTGGTATCAGAGCAGGTTTAGTCGGTTCTCGTAGCAGTTAGTGTGAGTAAATGTCTAGCTATACATGTCATACCGTATTTTGATAGTGTGTGTGACGACTTGACGATTTTTAAATATTTTGTTTTATTGTAATGGATCCTGAGCGAGCTGGTGATGATGATGTAGAAAGTAATGCGCCTGCTCCACGGAAGGGGTAGCGCCATCTGAGAATAGGCCAGTAACAGTTAATCAGGGAGGAGTGACTCGAGAAGCTCTCTTCCAAGTTTTGAATAATTGGTTTGTCGAGTTCGTTCGCATTTAATCCGGAGAGTTAGACCTCCACCCCTCATGACTCTCAAAGCTACCCATGTAGCTCAAGCTTCCCACCACAGTCCAATGATAAGAGAAAAGCCACCATTGATAGAATCGGGAAACAAAGGCGTAAGAGTTCCGAGCAACAAAACATGATGATGCAGAAAGAGCAAAATTTTGGTTAGAAAATACTATCGAGTCTTTGATGAATTATCTTGTACACCCGAGGAATGTATGAAATGTGTAATATCACTTCTTAGAGACTCACCTACTACTAGTGGAAGACACTTGTATCAGCTTGTACCAAAGGAGAGGATCACTTGGGATTTCTTTCGGGAGGAATTTCAGTAAAAAATACATCATCGGGGTTTATTGACCGTAAGAGAAAGGAATTCTGGAATTGAAACAAGGGAGCTACTGTGTTCTCCAAGATAGATTTGAGATCCGGATACTATCGATTGCGAGTTAAAGAGTCGATGTCCCAAGACTATTTTCCGGACTAGGTATGGTCATTATGAGTTCCTTGTGATGCCATTTGGCTTGACTAATGCTCCTGCCATTTTCATGGACTTAATGAACCGAATTTTCAGATCGCACTTGTATAAGTTTGTAGTTGTGTTCATTGATGATATCTTGATTTATTCTCATGATGAGACCGAGCATGCGAGCATTTGAGAAACGCTTTACTGATTCGAGAGATAATCGGTTGTATGCCAAGTTTAGCAAAAGTGAGTTCGTTACGAGAAGTTGGTTTTCTTGGACATATTGTTTTCGTGAAGGTATTAAGGTTGATCCGAGCAAGATTTCAGCCATTGTTGATTGGAAGCCTCCTAGAAATGTATCGTGGTTAGAAGTTTTCTTGGTCTTGCCGGATATTGTAGAGGATTTTCCATGATAGCTACCCGTTGACAAGATTTCTGCGAAAGGATATCAAGTTTGAATGGATTGAGAAGTGTCAACGAGTTTTGACAAGTTAAAAGCATTATTGACTAAAGCTCTGTTTTAGTACAACGAGAACTGTGTAAGGAGTTTGTGATTTACAATGATGCGTCCATGAATGGACTTGGTTGTGTACATATGCAGGAAGGGAAGGTAATTGCTTATGCCTCTAGATAGCTAAAGCCACATGAGAAGAACTATCCGATACATGATTTAGAGCTAGTTGCCATTATTTTTGCATTGAAGATTTGGAGACATCATTTGTATGCGGTGAGAAGTGCCACATATTCACCGATCACAAAAGTTTGAAATTGAAGCAAAGAAGATGGCTAGAGTTGATTAAAGATTATGAGCTAGTGATTGATTATCACCAGGTATATGTATGTGTAGAAGAATGATGAGCTTATTCGAAAGATCTTACAGAAGCACATAGTGGTTTTTTTTGTCTATTCATCCGGTAGTACAAAGATGTATAATGATTTGAAGAAAATGTCTTGGTGGGTAGGAATAAAAGGGACATTTCGAGTTTGTTTCTAGATGTTTGATCTGCTGCAACAGGATTGCCGTTACACCGAGAAAGAAAGATGCGATGATGGGTTGTGATTGATAAGTTAACGAAGTCGGCTCATTTTATCCCGGTTCAGATGGATTTTTCACTTGACAAGTTGGCCGAGTTGTATATTTCAGAGATAGTCGACTACATGGGGTAGACGAGGCTACATGGGAACTCAAGAGGCTATGTGAAAATAGTACCCAAATCTCTTCACGGTAAGATTTTCTGGGACGAAAATCCCTAAGGGGGGAGAAATGTAACATCCCGAAATAGGGCCTAACGGAAACAAAGTGGTTGCGAAACCACAAATCCGAGGTAGAAAAATTTATTTTATTATTATTTTGAGGTCTATGATATGTTTGCATGATTGTGTGAAAAGTTCGTGAAGAAATTCTATGCATAAAGTACTTAATTTGAAATTAGGGACTAAATTGAATAAATTGCAAAACTTGTGTTCTAGAAGTATTTTGCATAAAATTGAATTAGAATATTAATTAGGAGGTCTTAAATAGCAATTTGACCAATTTTAAGTTCATGGACAAAATTAGGACATGGAAGGAATTTTTGAAAGTTTAGTAGTAAGGGCATTTTGGTCATTTAGGGGTAAAATGAATTAAAATACAAAATTAAAAGCCAATTTTGCTCATCTTCTTCATGGAGGCCGAAATTAGCATGGGGGAAGCCATGGCTAGGGTTTTCAAGCTTTCCAAGCTCAATAGTAAGTGATTCCAAGCCCCGTTTTTAATGTTCTTTACGTTTTTGGAATCCTTGTGAGTTTCGATTAAGCTTATGCTAGTAATAATTCAACCTAGGGTTCATATTTGGAAAAATACCCATAGGTGAAATGTGTTTATCTTGATGTTTTATGATAGAATATGAGGTTTTAAATTATGTTAGACAACTTGTACTACTCGGTTTTAAGCAAAACGAGTAAAAGGACTTAATTGGTAAAAATACCTAATAGTCATAAGTGCTTGTTAGAGTATGAATTTGATGCTGCCATAGAAGGGGAAAATGACCAGCATGTCATGAAACATAAGAAAATAGGCTGAAGTTTAATTTACGAGCTTTGGGGCAAAAGTGTAAATATGCAAAAGTTTAGGGCAAATCGTAATTTTGCCAAAATATGATTTTGGGTCAATTTGAATAATGTGAGTCCTAATTAGACTATATTTTAAATGATAGAGCAAGGAAAACTGAAATTCAAAGCTAAAATGGAGAAAATACCAAGTTGTGGACGAAATGGTAAAAGTAGCTATTTTTGCATACGAGGTAAGTTTGATGAAATAAATGCAATATTCTTTTATTTTACATTATTATTGTAAATTTCAGCATTTATATACTTATTTTATGAGAATATTTAAAGTCAAATTAAAGGCAAAGTGACAGAGAAAAAGCATTAGGAAGCCCCGTTTGAACCATAGGAATGTTAGGATATTGGGGTTGACAGATGGGACAGAGACAGAAATGAGCCATGTAAGTCCATATCAGATATATGGCTTTGGAGACAGGAATGAGCCATGTAAGCCCATATTAGATACATATATATGGCATTGGAGACAGGAATAATTCATGTAAGTCCATGTCGAAGACATGGCATTGGCAGGATATTGATAGACAGGAACGACCCCAGTATCCTTAGTATTCCGAGTGGTTCAATGGGTCATTGTACACGTTAAATTACAGTGAATTATCAGCAAAGGGAAGGTAGATTATATTTATGAATAGTGAAAGGTCGGGTAAGAAAGAAGGTAAGTAAGTAAAGAAGAAGGTAGAAAATGAGAAGTAAAGAAAGTTTATGAGGCTAGGTGACATTATGTATAATTATTCATTATGTTGAATGTTGTAATTTATTTGCTTGTAAGCTTACTAAGCCTAGTGCTTACTCTCTTTATTTTCTTTTTCTTATAGTTTTTATCTAGCCACTCGGGGATCGAAGGAAACGCGTCGGAGACCCGATCACACTATCGAAGAAATCACATTGGTATAGTTAGACGTTTAGTTTTGTGTATGGCATGTATAGGATCTTGGTTTCTTTTGATATGATATGATCAATGAATGATGTGTAAATACTTGCTAGTGATTAACTAATAGAATGGCTGATGATATACATGTTTAATTGTATGTATGAATAAGTAGTAACTATCACATGAAAACTAAGAAAAATGTGAAAGTAACTTAAAAACAGATTCAAGTATCAGAAATAATGTGATTTTGAAAAATCACTAAAAATCGTAGAGATATGGTTTGATGGTGAATAATATATGAAATTAAATATTATTATGTCTATTTTCTTATGGAATAAGCAAAACAGGTAAAGGTATTATATTTTATGAGATATCTGAGTTTTAGTGGAACAGGGTCAGAGAAAATTCTAGATCCCCTATTTCAAATTTGGAAATTCACCATAAATTGTAAAAAAATAACTAGGTGGTGTAATTTATATGGTTAGAATCCTTATTGAATCTAGTTTTAATAGAAACAAACAGTATAGTTATATTAATTTTTTATAGGGAGAAAAGTGGTTCGTAGTAAGTAGAGGTCAGCGCAGTCGAATTCTGAAACAGGGGTAACTTTAACTAATAAACTGTACTAATTGGCTAAGTCAAAAATTCTAGAAAAAAATTAGTAGATATATATATGAGTCTAGTTTCAGGAAAAATTTACGGATCTTAATTTCGAGTTTTGAAACTCGAGAAATGAATTTTTAAGCAGCTATGATGCAGAAAAATAGTTTATTCCAAAAATTAAAATAAGTGGTTTAGAGTTGTTTAAAAGGTAAGATAAGTTTAGTAACACCTCAAGCTTGACTCCGGTGACGGTTTCGGGCGTGGGGGCATTACAATTTCTCTCCTTGCAAGAGGGTGAAGACTATCATCACAAACCACTACTCGAACCTTCATCAAAATTGGGGGAAATATATCTGAGTTTGCAGCGAACTCGGTGAGGACTTTGGGTTCTTGATAAGGTGGTCTCCACCAAGTTAAGATATGTGCTCATTCCAGTGGAGTCTCCCTTCAGACAAAGCCGTGGCTTAGTTCCAAAGACTTCACGTTGGGTGCCTGTTGGTCTTGGAGGATCTGATCAAGACAAAGAATGTTTTCCAGTACTGTTTGGAGGGTTATATCCCTAACGGGTGGAGACCTAGTGATAGGAGGAAGTTGCCCTTTCTGTTGGCACATTGTGTAAGCAGCGCACATGGCCTCACTACTCTTGTGATGAGTTAGGCCTAATATTGACGGGTTGCACAGATGAACCGATAATTTTTTTCTATCATTATTGTGAGAAGAGGTTACGCTCATTCGCTCTTGTGGAGTGTTCGCGGGTGGAAGGTAATAGTCAACAGGTTAATTTGTTAGCTGTTCTTACTATCATAGGGTTATTGCTGGTGTAGGGGTTGGTTAGGGCTCTAAGGATATTTCAAGCATGACTGATTGTATTTCTTGCGAGCTCAAGGAGGTTATGGACATTGATTCGCTGGTTACTGGGGTGCGGAAGAAGCGTAAGACTACCACAAGGGTTGTACGCATTAGCTTTGTGAGTGAGGAGGAGAGGGGCAGTGCAGGGTTAGAGTATCAGAGTAAAAGAAGGTCAAATCCTATTGGCACTATTACAATCATCGCTGGGACTCCGAGACCTCACAATTCTTCACAGGTGAGTTTACCATCTATTCCCTTTGTGAGATCGCCGATCGCCGTTAACGAAGATACCCCACCAGCTGTCTCTCAAGGCCCTCATTCTGTACATGTTACTGAGGAAGCACCTATTGTAGTTGGTAGGTGTTCATATTTGTAGCGTGGGGACTTTAGCTCAACACCACCCTCGATGATGAGTCTTTCTTCGTCTTTGCAATTCTTATTGTCTAAAGCCAACACGATTGGACTGAAGTATAAAGAAGCTCATCAGAAGGAGGTCACTAAGATTAAAGTGGAGTTGGCAAGGGCTCTTGAGCAACGTGATAAGATGATGGAGGAGAATGAGATTATTAATAAGCAGAACATGAATCTTAGGAAGTGTCTATCCATTATCGAGGTTAAAGCTGAAGGGTTAGAGCAGGAGTTGACCGCTGAAATGGGGAGCAAGGAAGCTCTGCAGGCTGAGCTAAATGGGGCTACAAAAGAGCACACAACTAAAAAAGATAGGATTATTGGGGAGTGCCATGACCAAGTGGACAGCACGCTCAGGGAACAATGTTGGGCCTTGGAGGATTTTAACAAGAAGATAGCTGAGAACGCTGTAAGTTCTATTTTTAAGCTGCAGCTGAATACACTGCTCCATCCCAGGTTGTTGTTGGTCCCTTTGACATTTGCAAAGTGGATCTCGATGCTCTCGCAGAGGTGGACATGAGCTAGTTAGGCTTTGATGTGTTATGCCCCTCGAGTGCTGTATAGGATTCCTTCGTGTATACTTGGAAGAATTCTCCAGATTTCTACTTAGAAGAGGATCTAGCTAATGAGAAGATGACCCCTTTTGCGAGCAATGATGCTGTCCCTGCTGATAATGTGAACCAATGTGCTGGTGGAGAAGACGATGTATTATAAATGTACTGTAATATATTTTTCTCATTGTATTTTCTTCAATGAAAAGAGAGTTTACTTTGAGGAAATCTATCTTTTGCGAGCTTGTTATACTTGGCACATAATTACATAATTATATGGGCTTTAAGTAAAATCTTTAAAAATCATCAACTATGAGTATGGATCTACGTGCTGCTGTGTAGTTGGGAAATTTTTCTAAAGTAATAAGCTGAGATAGTGACTCTGCGAACTTTTTTATACTTGGAAAATTTTGGAGGATTGCAAAGCTGTGAGATTTTAACTCAAGGTGATTGTGCTCAGGGCCTCGATTTTTCATCTGCTAGCTTTAATGTGGTAACTGAGAGCTTTGTTCTTACTTACTACGTTGGAAGCTGTGACTTTTCACCTGCGAGGCTTAGTATGACAGCTGGGAGCTATGCTCTGGCTAACTATGTTGAAGGCTATCGCTTCTCACTTATGGGCCTTAACATAATGACTGGGACCTTTTCTCTCACTAACTATATTAGAGGCTGCGGCTCTTCACCTACGAGCCTTAGTCTGACAAAAATGCTATTGGGAAAAAGATTTTCATTCATAGGATAAGGAGTCATACATAGTATTTTTTAAGGTGTCAAGCATTCCAGGTTCATGGTACAATTGTATCATCCATTCTTGCTAGTTTATATGTTCCATAACCTATCTTTTCTATCACTTTATACGACCCTTCCCAATTTGGAGCCATTTTTCCTCGTTGGAAGGTAGGTAGGCTGGGTTCAGTGTTTTTTAAAATGAGGTCACCTACTTGAAACTGCTTGTTCCTGACTTTGGAGTTATGGTAATGAGCTACTTGTTGGGCGCGTGCTGCATTTCTAATTTCAACTATCTCTCTGAGTTCATCGATTAGATCAAGGTTGGGCCGAAGAGCTTCTTGATTACTTTCCTCCTCAAAATGCTGTGCTCTGTGTGACCTCCAACCAATCTCAGTAGGAATTATAACTTCTATGCCATAGACAAGAGAAAAAGTTATTTCCCTCGTCACCGGCTGAGGTGTAGTTTGTAAAGCCCATAAAATTTTTGATATTTCTTCTAGCCAAGCTCCCTTAGCGTTGCCCACTTTTTTCTTGAAGGCTGTCAAGATTTTTTTATTTATAGCTTCTATCTACCCGTTAGTCTGTGATGTTTTTATCAAACTTTGAGATAGATCTATTTGAAGGTCAGTGTAAAATTGCTTGAATTTTTCCTGAAACTGTATTCCGTTATCTGTAATAATTATGCGTGGTATCCTAAAACTACAGACAATTGACTTCCATAGGAAAGACTCCATCTGCTTTTTTGTGATGGTTGCCAAAGCTTCGGCCTCGATCCACTTGGTAAAGTAATCCACTGCCACTACTATGAATTTCTTTTGTGCTGTGGCTATAGGGAACGGACCAAGGATATCGACTCCTAAGTTGCAAATGACCAGAGACCTGACATGATGATGCGTCGTTGAGAGCACCAAAAATATCCTATTCCCTATAAAATTGTAAAAATAACAATAAAAGGGAAGTAGGGTCGAATCCTCGTACGAATGCTCGTTTCTTGAAATCCTGGATAATTTTTTGGCCAAGAAAACCTATGTTCCTAAAAAAAAATAGAATTAAGAATTTCGATCTGGAATAAAAACAAAATTTAAAGTGAATCGAAATTGAGAAATTAAATAAATGGCAGAAATTAAAATGAGGAATAAAAATAAACAGAGTTTGGGGAAGAGAAAGTTTCTTATGTGGCGAGATTCTAGCCTCTAGTTGTCTCGTTCCGCCATGGGTTCAATCCTTGTCTTTTAAGTAACCCTTCTCGAGTAGGATAAGCCAGTTATAGTGGAAAAAGATGCCTACGACCACCAGCTCCAAGGATTTAGACTTAAAATTTGGCAGAACCTGACTCTAGCCAATAATCGCTTTTGTGGGACTATCTTCTACTAGATCATCACTTCCCAGCGGTGAATACCACTCCATTTTGTCTTTTGGATTTGCCAACCTCTGACGCAGAAAGCCAACGAACCGACTGTACAACCTTCCCAAAATGTACAAAGTGGCCGTTCCTTGCACAAGTTGAAAAGATCACCTATTAAGGGACATGGACGAAAGCGTCAGCCCCGTAATAGAGAGAAGCGATGAATACCCTATTGAGAAGGCTAAGCGCGGGTTCTAAGCCTCATGAACCTTTTTGGAAAATTTTGACAACCTTCGGCTATATTCGTTTAGTGGCTTATGATTTTTGGGAAAAAATATAGAGAGAACAAAAGACAGAGTTTTTGGGAGAGGGAGTGTTTACAGAAAAAAAAAAGATGTCAAATATGTGCCACTCCATCCCCTATTTATAGTACTAGAAAACCTAGTCTATTCCTAATTAAATTCTAAAAGATAAATATAAATAAATAAAGATAATTAAAGATAAATGAGAATAAATCCTAAAATTAAATCTAATAAAAATCCTTAATAATTATCCTAATATAATTGAAATTAAAATAGAGTCTAGTGCTATAAAATCTCTTCTTTTGCATTTTTGTCCTTGGGTCTTCCATGTTTGCATTTTTGGCACCACTTCTTGCTTTCTTTGCATGTTGGCTCATTATATCTTCAAATTCACACTTTTTGCCTTTAAATTTCCTCTTTGCCTCCAATTTAGTCCCTAAAAGATAAAGGACCACAAAATAATCCAAATTAGTAGGATCATACTCAAAATAATCATGCAATTAGCACATAAAATATGTTGTTCTAGAGTATTATAAAATCCCCCCTACTTAGCCCATGCTTGCCCTCAAGTATGGTTCGTATCCACTGTGAAAATTAAATCCTGCCATGAAAGAAATACTACTCCAAAGTTTTATAAAAATTAGAAAAAATGCATACGAAAAATAAAGAGAACCCTTAGCTTGATTTAAGTAAAATTGAAAAAGTGTTCTAATTAACACACAAAAAAATTAGGATCGATTTGGATTATTTCATGAAAATTAGGTAATTTACCAAACCTATACGTTATTTATTTCTCCCTTTAGTCTCCAAATTTTATTAATGCATCTTTTTTTTTTAATATTTTAATTTTATTTATTTACTTTCACTTAGGAAAATATGGAACCTTTTGACACGAAGAGAGATGACAGCCAAGCACCTCACCTCGGTTACTCAGCCCAACACATTCCTAATTTTTATTTTTCTTAAGAACATATCTAATCTTTTGACGCAATGAGAGATGACAGCCAAGCACCTTACCCCGGTTACTCAGCCCAACATATTCTTAAAAATTAATTCCGTTTAGCGGAGTTTTACCTAACATGTCACACAACCTTTTGACGTGAAATAGGATGACAACCCACGTACCCTACCCCGGTTACTCAGCTAGTCACGTCTTAAGCTGCACTCATAACCACAGAAACATTATTATTATTAAACGAAATTTTAACTTTGGAGGACTTAGGAAAAACAATCAAGTTTCAAAAATAAGTTTTAGTAATCACCTTAATAGTCATGAACATATTTTAAGCATGCAATTGTATTAAGTGCCCTCTTTGTATTTAGACTTAATCAAATTTATTAAAAGCAAAAGAGGGTTAACTCTATTAATCATAATTATTTAAACTAAAAGAAATAAAACAGTGGAGATGAAATCTATCAAGCAAAACCATAATTAAATCAGTAGATAAGAATCATGCATGTGGGTCAAACAGTGGGCAAGTCGTGGTCAAATTCTTGGGCATGAAAAGAGGAAAAATATTCTTAAAAAAAATTATATGGGCAGCAACAACCAAATCAGCAGCAACAACAAAAATTCAGCATCTAAAACAACAGAAATAATAAGGAATGCCTCCCCCTACTTAAAACACATAGTCCTCGATGTGGAATAAATGAAATAGGAGAAAAAGGTGTAGAGGAACTCCCCGTGTAATTACTGTCAGTCGCGTATAATGGTAATGAGATCAGCTAGTTGCTGGCCAAAAGTGTCGAGTCGAGCCTCGATACGCCCTAAGCGTTGTTCGACAGTCATCGAAGGTTGGGCGTGAGTGGGCGTGTTGTTCTGACTTGGTCGTCGAAAGACTCGTTCAGCCAGTGCAGAGCGAACACCTGGAGGGACAAATTGGAAGAAAGATATAGTGCCAAAAAGTAGTCCCATCGAGTTGAGACATCGAGCATCCAAAGGATCAGCCTGACAAGCAACATGTAATTCTGAAATGGGAGCATTAGTACCATGCAGAGAAAATAATAGCTGTGTAATAAAAGAGCCTAAAATTAGAGGTCGCTTTGCATTTATAACATGTTTGAATTGGAGCGCATACCAATAGCCCAAATTTACCGGCTGACCGATATACATACAGCATAATAAGAATAATTTCGTCTTTGAGATGGTAGCCGGAGCATCTCGATGGCCTGAAAAATTGTAAGCTAAATAATGGTGTATGTAACATAAGGCGGGGTTACGAAACCATAAATCCTTAGGTGTTTTTGGGCTATACGTGGATTTAGCATTATCAGTTAGTAACGCAAAGGCCTCGTCAGCTCTAAAAGCCATAGGGAAAGTGCATAGGCTGTTTTTATAAGCAGTACTCATAGTATAATCCTCAGTCACAAAAGATAGTGAAATATTAAAATCAGTAAGGGACAGTTTATGCAAGGTACCAAGTAACTGAAATTTAATAATACTAGGTGTATCCAATGAAATATTACCGTGTCATTGAAAATGAAATGTGGAATAAAATTCCAAAACCAACTCATAGTAGGCACAATGAGTAATATCAAAATTTCCAATCCAACCAACATTGCGAAAATAATTGGTAACATTAGTTCCAATACGTAAAGCATCCAAAACAGGAAATGATAAACACTTGCAAGGTACGAGTTGTTTATGGCGTAAATGATCATACCTGTTCTGGCTAGTAGTAGTATCGAAGACTAAGTTACCGTGTAAATGACACTCGGGAGGTAACACATTTGCTCGAGATCAGTAGGTGCGTCAACGAGTGGGCAGTGGGTGCTGGTCATCGCGATTTTCATTTGGGTTGGACTGTTGGTAACTATCAATACTGGAGTCGGAGGAAGATCCTGTGGGCGCAGTTGCTGGTTGGGTCGAACGGCATAGTGGTTGTTGTCGGCACCCGTGTTGAGTTGGTTCAGGTTCACTAGAGGAACCGGTGCTCGACGGTGTTGGTTGGGCTATCAGCCGTGTTGGTCGACGTAGGTACCGGCATTGTGAAGACCTGGGTGCTCGTATTTGTGCCGGTGGTAGAAGGTAGAGAATGGATTCGACATTTAGAGAAGAAGGTGACGGAGGTTGTGTGGTGCGCGGCGAAGATGGGGACAGCATCGGCATCACGCGAAGCGAAGAAGAGGAAGTCACTTTATCGTGCTGGGGAGAAGAAGACCGCAGCACCGTGGCATGCGTTGTGGCGTGCGATGGAGGGGATGACGGCGCAGTCGGCATTGGGGGTGGAGAAGACGGCACCGTGGAGCGAAATCGTGAGGAGGCGATAGAGAGGAGGTGCTTGTCGAAGAAGAAGAAGATGAGGAGGCCCCGTCGATAAGATCGATGACTTGAGGGTCGGCGAAGCGACGCCAGCGGTGGTTTATGGTGAAGAAGGGCTCGGCGGTGGCGCGGCTCCTTGTGCGCACCATGGATTACGGCAAATCGGCGGTGAGAGGTGGGGGAGAGTATTTAAGCGGGGGAAAAAAATAAGGGAAAAAATTTGGTTTGGGTGTTTTTAGTTGGCTGAAGGGTGATGTTTGGCTGCAGGATTAGGGTGGTCTAGGGCAGGGATAAGGCATTCTGGGCTAGAATAGGAGTGGAACAAGGGTTGGAATAGAAGCTGTTTGGCTGCAGGTTTGTCTTTCCTCCTTTCTCCCTATCTTCATTTCAGTTTACCTAGAAGAAAAGAATTTTATTAATATCTGAAAATAATAAATAATAAAATAATAAGATAAATAAAAATAAAACAAAACAAAATAAAAATAAATAAATAAAATTAAAAATTAGGTTATCTTCCAATAAGCGTTTGTTTAATGTCATTAGCTTGACGCCTTGAATGGTTCTATGGTGGCTTTAACTGAATTTTTTCGACCGTGTGGGCCTGAAAATTTTTGTAAAATGGCTTCAACCATTGGCCATTGACTATAACCGCTTTCCTGATTCTTCACTTTTTATTTCAACCGCGCCATGCGTAAAAACTTCGGTCACTATAAAAGGTCCTTGCCACCGAGATCGAAGCTTACCTGGAAATAGCTTTAATACGGAGTTATAAAGCAAAACTTTTTGTCCTACTGAAAAATGCTTCTGAGCTATTTTCTTATCATGAAACAAATTTTTTTTGTCTTTATAAATACGAGCATTCTCGTAGGCATCATTACGAATTTCCTCCAATTCTTGAATGTCTAATTTCCTTGCCTTCCTTGCGAGCTCTAACTCCATGTTACATTGTCAAATAGCCCAATAAGCTTTATGCTCCAGTACTATTGGTAGATGACATGCTTTGCCAAAAACAAATCGATACAGGGTCATACCAATCAGCCCCTTATACGCCGTCTGATAGGCCCAAAGTGCATCATTGAGCCGAAGACTCCAATCCTTTCGGTTGGGCCGAATAGTTTTTTCCAAAATAGACTCGATCTCCCTGTTCAAAATCTCTACTAGGCCATTCGTTTGGGGATAGTAGGCTGTTTCTATACAATGATGAACTCTATATTTTGATAATAGTGCCTCCATGACCTTGTTGCAAAAGTGGGTACCACAATCACTGATCAAAGCTCCAGGTGTGCCAAACCTAGAAAAAATAGTTTGTTTTAGAAATTCCATAATAGTTTTAGCATTATCATTACGAGTAGGCTTTGCTTCTATCCACTTAGAAACATAGTCTACTGCAAGAAGTATGTATATGTTTCCAAATGAAGAAATAACGGGGCCCATGAAATTGATGCCCCATACATCAAAAATCTCACATACATGAATCGGGGATAGGGGCATATGATTTCATTTAGTGATGTTACTTGTATGTTGGCATTTATTACAAGACTTACAGAAGTTATATGCATCACAAAAAATTGTGGGCCAATGTAGCTCACACTCCAATACCTTGTGAGCTGTCCGTTTAGGCCAAAGTGACCTCCACAAGCTTCTGTATGACAAAAAGTAAGGATAGAGGTTACCTCAGTTTCTAGAACACATCGTCTTATTATCTGATTTGAACAATGTTTCCACAAGTATGGGTCGTCCCAAATGTAATACCGAGCTTCCTGTCTAAGCTTGTCGTTCACGGAACATGCTAATTCAGTGGGTAATGATCCTGTGGTTAAGAGATTAACTATATCTGCATACCATGGATAGTGAACCTCGGTAAAAAATAAGCTTTCGTCAGGGAACTCATCCTTTATTGGAATATCATCAAATGGAGTTTTTATCCTATTCAAGTGTCAGCCACCAGGTTTTCACATCCCTTTTTGTAATGAATTTCGATGTCAAATTCTTGGAGTAGCAGAATCCATCTAATGAGCCTTGGTTTCGCTTCGTTCTTTGCGATCAAGTACCTAAGAGCTGCATGGTTAGAAAAAATAATCACTTTAGATCCCAATAAATAAGATTGAAATTTATCTAAAGTGAGCACAACTGCTAAGAGTTCTTTTTCCGTAGTGGTGTAGTTGCTTTGTGCAGCATCTAGGGTTTTTAAGGCATAGCAAATGACATAAGGCTCTTTGTCTATCTTTTTCCCTAACACAGCCCCCACACTGCGTTCGCTTGCATCGTACATAATTTCAAAAGGGTATTTCCAATCTGGCGCTTGCACTATAGGGGCGGAAACCAATTTCTGCTTGAGTGTGTCGAAAGCCTCTTTACATTTTGGGCCAAACTCAAATTTTTTATCCTTTTGTAATAACTCGTATAGTGGTTCAGCTATTTCAAGAAGTTCTTTATAAAACACCTGTAGAACCCTGCATGGCCAAGGAAAGAACGAATTTCCCTTACAGTGGAGGGATATGGTAAATAATTAATAATGTCAATTTTGGCCTTATCGACCTTAATTCCCTTGGCAGAAACTATATGACCTAGAATCAGACCTTTGTCTACCATAAAATGACACTTTTCATAGTTCAAGAAAAGATTAAATTCTATGCACCTATTCAAAATTATCGTGAGGTTTTTAAGGCATTCATCAAAATAATTTCCATACACTGTAAAATCATCCATAAAAACTTCGATAATTTTTTCCACATATTTAGAAAATATACTCATCATGCATCTCTGAAATGTGGCTGGTACGTTACAAAGTCCAAATGGAATCCTTCTGTATGCAAAAGTGCCGAACGGGCATGTAAAAGTGGTGTTTTCCTGATCCTCTGGTGCGACTGGAATTTGGAAGAAACCTGAATATCCATCAAGACAACAAAAGTGAGTTTTACCTGATAAACGTTCAAGCATTTGATCTATAAAAGGAAGAGGGAAATGATCTTTTCTAGTGTAAGAATTCAACTTCCTGTAATCAATGCAGACACGCCACCCATTTTGCACTCGAGTTGGTACGAAGTCACCTTCAGCATTTTTCTTTCATGTCACGCTCGTTTTCTTGGGCACGACTTGAATCGGACTTACCCATCTGCTGTCAGAAATGGGGTAGATTATGTCAGCATCTAGCAGCTTGATTATCTCTTTTTTTACCACCTCCATCATATTTGGGTTTAATCGCCTTTGGGCCTCTCGCCTCGGTTTTGCGTTTTCCTCTAAGTAGATTCTGTGTATGCATGTCAAAGGGCTTATTCCTTTTAAATCAAAAATGGTCCAGCCAATCATGTCCTTATGACTTTTTAGTACCTGAACCAAACTTTCTTCTTTGAGCTTAAAGAGTTTGTTAGAAACTATAATCGGTAAGGTATTACCTTTCCCCAAAAACGCATATTTAAGATGTTCAGTAAGCGACTTTAATTCCAAATCTGGAGCTTACACAATAGAGGGTAAAAGGTTAGTATTTGATGGAGAAACTAACTCATTAACAGATTCATAATCATTAACTATAAATTCTGATTTATCTTTATAAATCGACTCAAAAGTCTCGTCTACTAATGAGTTAATTATGTCGATACGGTTTACGCTCAAAATCTCGCTTGGATGACTAATGGCATCGTAAACATTAAACTTCACAATCTCTCCATCAAATTCCATCATAAGAGTTTTGCTTCGAATGTCGATCTTGGTGCTAGCGGTGCTAAGGAAAGGTCAGCCCAGCAGGAGGTTCGAAGATCCAATAGTGTTATCCTCCTCCATCTTTATCACATAAAAATTTGTAGGGAAAATAAGTTTGTTAACTTTCACCAGTACGTCTTCGAAGACTCCTTCGGGGTGTACAACAGACCTGTCTGCCAACTGAATTATAACACCTGTTTTCGTCAAAAAACCTGCGTTAAGTGATTCATAAATAGAATAAGGCATAATATTTATGAAGGCCCCTAAATCACATATGGCCTTCTTGATCCCCAAATGGCCTATTTTGCATGGTATAGCGAACATACCCCTATCTTTGCATTTTGCCTGCATTTTCTGCTGTAGCACTACGGATACATTCTCACCAACACTTACCTTTTCATTACCTGTTAGTTTTCGTTTGTTGGTGCAAAGCTCTTTGAGGAACTTGGCATACTGCGGAATCTGTCTGATGGCATCCAATAGTGGTAAATTGATCTCGACATTCCTGAATATTTCGAGGATCTCTTTGTTTTCCTTACTTTTTTGACACTGATTTAATCGTGCTAGGAATGGAGGTTGGACTTTCGGTAATGGAGGTTTCGCTCGGAACTATTCGTTATTTTCGGGTTTTTCCTGGGTAATTTCTTGGCCAAGATTCCTACCAAGAATTGGTTCCAGTACCTTTCCACTTCGCAGTGTCACTGTATTTGCGTTTTGCCTTGGGTTTGGTTCTATTTGTGATGGCAGCTTCCCTTGAGAGTTTAATCTTTCAATTGATATGGTCAACTCAATTATGGATGCCTTAGTTTTCTATTGAAATCCTTCGTCTCTCTTTTGAAATTAAGAGTTTGCTGTTGAAAATCAATGACATTAGCTGCTAATTTATTGACCATGGTTTTTAGAAAATTACCTGAATCTCGAGGCTGTTGTGGGAACCGATTTTGGTTTGACTGGTTATATCGTGGGTTGGCCCCATAACTTAAGTTAGGGTGACCCCTCTGTCCTGGATTGTAGGGTATTAGCGTAAAGGTTGTATCACCTTTGTGGTGGCCCAGGAAAATTTCCCACAGTATCTAAATGAGCCATAGTATCATCATTCAAACTGGGACATGCATCAGTTGTATGTTCAGAGGTAGTACATATTATGCATAACCAGGCTGTTTTTGCTTTTTCTGCAATAAGAGAATTCATCATATTAGTAAATCTGTGAACTTTATCCTCTAAGGTTGAATTACACAGCTGGTGAACCTTTCTAGGGGGTTCAGGATTGGCTCGAAATTGCTGAGAATTTGCAGCCATCGTGGAGATTAAGTCTCTTGCTTGTTGTGGAGTCATGTTGACCAACGCTCTTCCACTAGCGGAGTCTACCATATTCATCTCCATGGGTTTCAGGCCTTCATAAAAATACTGGAGCAAAGACTTTTCTGTTATACCGTGTTGTGAGCAACTTGCACACAACTTTTTAAATCGCTCCCAATAGTCATACAGAGACTCTGCGTCTTTTTGCCTATTCCTATGATTTCTCTTCTTAACTCGGCTATACGCGACGCTAGAAAAAACCTGTTGAGAAACAAATGAGATAGATCAGCCCAAGTCGTTACAGATCCAGGAGGTAAGTAAAATAACCATTCCCTAGTAGAATCTGCTAAGGAAAAAGGGAAAGCATGCAATTTAATTTTATCCTCAGTTACGCCCTAAGGTTTCATACTAAGGCAAACGATATGGAATTCTTTCAAATGCTTACGGGGATTTTCGTTCTGCAACCCCCAAAAAGTTGGCAGTAGTTGGATCAAGCCTGACTTTAATTCAAAATCAGTATCCATAGTAGGATACGCGATGCATAGTGGCAGTTTTTTTGCCGGCGCTTCGGCCAGTTGCCGAATTGTCTAAGCCATAGGTTGAGGTGCTAAATTAGGGTTTTCGTCAACCCTAGCGTTAAGCACTTCTTCTGGTTTATCGACTTCTACTTTTTCGCTTTCAAAAGTTTGAGTAGGGTTTTCGTTAACCCTAGACTCTGCTTCATCATCAATTCTGATTTCTGGCGGTGGATTGCTTTGAGTCCCAACCACCACTGACTGCTTTTTTCTTAGCTTTGTTTCCTTGCGATTAGCTCTCGCAGTCTTTTCAATATTTGAACCAAACGCAAGAGTTCTTAGAGCAGATCTGGTCAGAAGAAACAAAAAACAAGATTAGTACGTTACCGATCCTCGGCAATGGCGCCAAAATTTGGTGCGTCGTTGAGAGCACCAAAAGTATCCTATTCCCTATAAAATAGTAAAAATAACAGTAAAGGGGAAGTAGGGTCGAATCCTCAGGGACCAGATTGTACGAATGCTCGTTTCTTGAAATCCTAGACAATTTTTTGGCCAAGAAAACCTACGTTCCTAAAAAAAAATAGAATTAAAAATTTCGATCTGGAATAAAAATAGAATTTAAAGTGAATTGAAATTTCGACATTAAATAAATGGCGGAAATTAAAATGAGGAATAAAAATAAACAGAGTTTGGGGAAGAGAAAGTTTCTTATGTGGCGAGATTCTAGCCTCTGGTTGTCTCGTTCTGCCTTGGGTTCAATCCTTGGCTTTTAAGTAGCCCTTCTCGAGCAGGATAAGCCAGTTATAGTGGAAGAGGACACGTAGACCACCAGCTCCAAGGATTTAGACTTAAAATTTGGCGGAACCTGACTCTAGCCAATAATCACTTTTGTGGGACTATCTTCTACTAGATCATCACTTCCCAACGACGAATACCACACCGTTTTGTCTCTTGGATTCGCTAACCTTTGAATCAGAAAGCCAACGAACCGACTGTGCAACCTTCCCAAAATGTACAAAGCTGTCGTTCCTTTCACAAGTTGAAAAGATCACCTATTAAGGGATATGGACGGAAGCGTCAGCGCCGTAATACGGAGAAGCGATGAATACCTTGTTGAGAAGGCTAAGCGCGGGTTCTAAGCCTCATAAACCTTTTTGGGGAATTTTGACAACCTTCGGCTTGATTAGTTTAGTGGCTCATGATTTTTGGGAAAAAAATAAATATAATAGAATGAGATTTTTATTAAAGAAAATATGGAGAGAACAAAAGACAGAGTTTTTGGGAGAGGGAGTGTTTACAGAAAAAAAGAGATGTCAAATATGTGCCACTCCATCCCCTATTTATAGTACTAGAAAACCTAGTCTATTCCTAATTAAATTCTAAAAGATAAATACAAATAAATAAAGATTATTAAAGATAAATGAAAATAAATCCTAAAATTAAATCAAATAAAAATCCTTAATAATTATCCTAATATAATTGAAATTAAAATAGAGTCTTGTGCTATAAAATCTCTTCTTTTGCATTTTTGTCCTTGGGTCTTCCATGTTTGCATTTTTGGCACCACTTCTCTCTTTCTTTGCATGTTGGCCCATTATATATTCAAATTCTCACTTTTTGACTTTAAATTTCCTCTTTGCCTCCAATTTAGTCCTTAAAAGATAAAAGACCACAAAATAATCCAAATTGGTAGGATCATACTCAAAAGAATCATGCAATTAGCACATAAAATATGTTGTTCTAGAGTATTATCACATGATCTGGAGGGGCTAACACTGATTGCCACTACATTTTAGCGTTCCTTTGGCAAGAATTGCATTTGGGAACTAATTGATAGGTGTCTTCTGGTATGGCAGGCCAATAGTATCCTTGTTTGAGAATTTTCTATGTGAGAAGTCTACCTCCTAAGTGGTCTCCACAAATTTCTTTGTGGATCTCTCTTATAATATATTCAGCCTCAGACGTCGAAAGGCATTGTAATAATGGGTGTGAAAACCCTTTTCTATATAATACACCGCCAAGTAGGGTGTATCTTGTGGCCTTGCATTGTAGGTTTGTGAACTCCTTTCTATTCTGACCTTTTTGTTCCCCTTGCAGTGTGCGAATTATGGGCGTTATTCGTGTCTCTTCTTGGGCAATACAGAGTATTTTAGGCGTATCATAACTTGGGGCTTCCATATGTTTGAGCATGATATTTCCTCTTTGTTCAATAGTGATACATGATGTTAATTTTGACAAGGCGTTGGCATGTGTGTTGTCATTTGTTGGGACTTGTTTAGCCTTGGCTTTGTTGAATCCTGCGAGCAAATGGGTTGCCATCGCATGATATTTTTTTAGTGTTATTTCTTTTCCATTAAATTCACCATTTATTTGTTTCGCCACCAATTGGGAATCTGTATGGATGATTAGATCCCTTGCTCCTAACTGTCGTGCTAGTTGCAATCCTGAGATCAATGCCTCATATTCAACAGTGTTATTTGATGTTGGAAACCAAAATTATAATCTATATTGCCATTAGTTATCGTCGGAGTCGACTATAAGTGCACCTACCTCTGATTCTGTTTTGGTTGCGGAGCCGTCAACATAAACTAGCCAACTTTTTAGGTTGTCAGTTGTATGTGTACTTTCTGAGAGTGGATTTACTAGCAATAGTTTTCAAATGAAAAACATTTTTTAGTACAAAATATAGGACACATGATACTTCGCCATAAAATTCAGAAGTTGCTAACAAGTTATGCCTCATCATAAAATATGTCTGATTTAACTGCTAACTTTCATCGATGTTCATACACCATAAAAAATTCAAGAGTTGCTTGCATGTTATGCCTCATCATAAAATATGTCTGATTAAACTGTTAACTTTCATTGATGTTCATGTATCACATAAAATTCAAGAGTTGTTAGTATGTTATGCCTCATCATTAAATATGTCTGATTAAACTACTAACTTTGATCAATGTTCACACATAACATAAAATTTAAGAGTTGCTAGCATGTTATGCCTCATCATAAATATGTTTGATTAAACTGCTAACTTTCATCGATGTGCATATCACATAAAATTTAAGAGTTGCTAGCATGTTATGCCTCACTACAAAATATGTCTGATTAAACTGCTAACCTTCATTAATGTTCAAACATCACATAATCTTTTCAATGTATTTTTCTATTTGATATATTAGGTTATAACCCGCGTTACCTGTTGTGTCCTTGGCCTACTCAAACGAGCACTCCACTATGAAGTCTGCTAGTACCTTTCCTTTTATTGCTGTTCGTTGGGCAAAGTCTACCCCAAATTTTGCTAGCTCGATACTCCACTTTATTACTATTGCTAAGGTATCTGCTTTGGATAACACTTCTTTCATAGGCTGGTTAGGAGCTACGATGACTGGATAAGCTTAGAAGTACGGTCATAATTTACGAGCTGCAATAATCAAAGCACAGATAAATTTTTCCACTCTTGTGTACCTTACCTCACCATTTTGGAGTACCTTGCTGACATAGTATATGGGGAATTGACAGGCATTCTCTGATTTAACCAATACCACTGCGGCTGTCTCTTCCGAGGTGTCCAAGTAGAGGTAGAGTATTTCTTTTGTTTGAGATGACTTCAATAGTAGATGGAAAGTGAGATACTGTTTCAATTTCTCGAAAGCCTCTTAGTACTCTTTGGTCCACAAGAAGGAGGTTCTTATAGCCTTGAAGAAAGATAGACATTTGTCCGTAATTCTAGAGATGAATCTGTTAAGCGCCATAACCCTGCCTGTGAGACGTTGGATTTCTTTTATGGTTCGTGGGGTAGGCATTTCCATCATGGCCTGAATCTTTTCTGGATTCACCTCTATTCCCCTTTACAAGATCATAAAGCCTAGGAACCTACCAGCTCGTACACCAAAAGGACACTTTTCTGGGTTTAGCTTCATTCCATAAGCTTTTAGCACCGTGAACACCTTTGATAGGCTTCGCACGTACTCCCCCATGGATTCACTTTTCACAAGCATGTCGTCCACATATACCTCTAGGTCACGACCTATCTAATTTTTTAATATCCTATTCACCAGCCTTTGGTAGGTCGCGCCCACATTCTTGAGTCCAAACGACATGACCCGATAGGAAAAGAGACTTTCTTTATTGATGAATGTTATTTTTTCTTAGTCATCCTAGTCCAACAGAATCTGATTGTAGCCTAAAAAAGTGTCCATGAAACTCATGAATTAGTGGCTTACGGAGGTGTCAACTAGAAGATCGATTGAGGGTAAGAGAAAGATGTCATTGGGGAACGCCTTGTTGAGGTTTGTAAAGTCGATGCACATCATCCATTTACCACTTGTCTTCTTTAACATTACCACATTTGAGATCTAGTCTGAGTATTCCACCTCCCTAATAAACCTTGTCGACAGTAACTTGGCGTCCTTCTCCATTACTACCTTAATCACCTGCGGTGTGAATTTCCTTCTTTTCTACTTTATCAGTTTTACTTTGGGGAGCACATTTAACTTGTGCACGATTATCTGTGGGTCCGCACTTAGCATGTCTGTCGCGGACCAGGCAAAGACATCCAATTTTTTTCTTAGGCACTTGATCAACGTGTTTTTTCGTCTTTCTTTTATGCTGACGAGATTTTGACCGTTCTTTTTTTATTGTTGCAGAAGAGTTGAAAAGTTTTGATGTGCTTAGCAGCTTCGGGCTTTTTGTTCTTGTGTTTGTCCCTTACATATAAACTATCTGGGTCCAAAACCTGGCTTGCTAACTCAGTTTCCTATAAAATTTATCCCTCAGTTGTGGGTTCCTTTGCTTGCTTGACAGATAACATATGGCATTGCCTCACTGTGTGCTAATCAGATTGTAGGAAATTGACCCCAGTCTTTGTCAGAAACTTGATTTTCATGCAAAAGGTCGCCACTACTATCCTCTCCATTCATATTGTTGGTCACCCGAAGATGGCGTTGTATGCCATTGTGTGGTCCACTACATAAAACTGGACATACCCTATGGTCGTGTACTCACCGTCCCCTAAAATGACTGGTAGGTGATTGAGCCCTTGACCTCGATTGGATGGTTCAAAAAACCATACAACGGACTGGCTTTGGGTAACAATTGCTCTTTTAACCCAATCTTTCCGTATGCTTTCTAGGATAGGACATCCACTATGCTCCCACTGTCGACCAGTATTCTTTTGACCTCAAAGCTAGTGACCATACTGAGGCTACCATCGGGTCATTTCCCTCTTCATCACAAACTAAATCTTCATCGTCGCTACTAAATTTAACATTCCACCTTTCTTGTCGTCGTGGCCTCTTTGGAGCATTGATTGACATCACACTTCTCATGTGTGCCCGTCTCTTTGTGTTCGAGCCTGTCCAGTCATTGGTACCCACGATCACATAGATGGTACCTCGCACTTTTTGTTTTCCTTTGGGGTCACCTCTTGAGTTCTGGCACTGTAGCGAACCATTTTTATTGAAAAATTCAACAAGTTCACCATTTCGGATTGCCTCCTTTATGACATCCTTCAGTGTGAAGCAATCTTAGGTTTTGTGCCCTATTTCATTGTAGAAAGCACATCGGTCCCTGAAATTTATTCTCTTACCAATGTTTCTCATCGAGGATGGTTTAGGCAAGATGTCAAGACCCTTTACCTAGTTGAGGATGTAAGTACGTGTGGGGCTCAGAGGGTAGGCCTCAAACCTTCCTTGGGGGTATATCTCCTGTTCAGCTCTTATTGAGGTCTTGGAGGGTTCCTGAATGTATCATTCTGGATTTGATTTCTTTGAGGCTTGTCAGTTCTAGCTTGCAAGGACTGGTTGGGGGGCCTGCTTGTTGTGAGTTCATTTTTTATTTTTGGGCTACCTATCTTCTCTCTAAAAGGTAGCTCGTGACGCTCTTTTAGTTTCCTCAGCCTCTACAAATTTATGAGCCCGCTCGTATAGCTCTACCAGATTTTATGGCTTGTTATCTATAAATGAGTAATGCGCATGGTCATTTTGTACTCCTATGATGAAGGCATCTATTGCCCATTGGTCCTCCAAGTTTTTCATATTGAGGGTCGCTACATGGAATCTTTTTATGTAGTCTTGAAGGGATTCGTCTTCCTGCTATTTTATTGACATCAATCCTATGGCTGTGTTCATGATCGCTAGGTGGGCTCTAAACCTGCCCAAAAACATCTAGAACAGCTGTTAGAAGTTATGGAATGAACCTTGTGGGAGAGATAAGTACTAATATTTGGCGTTTCCTTTTAACGTTGTTGAGAAGATTTTGCACTTTGCTGCGTCTGATGCCCCTGACACGTTCATATAATCATTGTATTGTATCATGTGAGCCCGTGGGTCCATTCTCTCCTTGAACATGTCTTTTGGGACCTTGAAATTGCGTGGTAAGACTACTGTCATGATTTCGGGGGCCAACGGGTTGTTGGAGCAGAATAACCAATTCCTGTCCTGTGACTCGGGATGTAACATCGTATGTCTCAGCATAGTTCGTCCATTTCGTTTTCTATTATTTCACTTGTATGCTCGGGGATTAATCTTGTGTATTCACGTTATCTTGGGAACCGAATTTGTCAACGTGCATTTTCCTTCGCAACTCCTCATTTTGTCTCAGTAGTTCTTGCTAGAAGGCATGTTGTTCTTCAAATCGGCTTCTTAAGCAGCCATCTACTCTCTTATAAAATTCATCTGGTTTTAGATGGCTAGAAACTCCTACTGGGGTGCCTCATGGTTTAAAAGAAGTGGTAGCCCTTGACCTATGGAGAGGTTCAAGTCCAAAGAAGTGGAAGATCCCCGATAAACTACATTGCCAAGGTTCTCCGGCCTATTGGTGAATCATTCAGCAAATAAGTCTATCTCCTCGTGTGGGGCACCAGAGCCTGACGCTCTGGATTGTCTTGACGGGGGTTTGAAGGGGGAATTTTCGCTTAGGTGAGTCATTTGCTTCGAGTGTCGAAGAAAACTTAATTAAACCAGAAGAAATCTGATGATTGGAAGTAAGTTGCATGCTTACCGCACCAATTGTTGAATAATATTTTGCTGACCCCTTATTGATATGAGTATCAGGGTATTTATACATGATATTATTGGAACTATTACGGCTCATGATAGGGTCCCACTATTTTGTCTTGACTCTTTTGCCTCCAGTATTGACATTCTCTGCGAACTCTAGGCTTGCTAGGCATGTGCCTGCAAAGCACGCGATCCTTTCTACTCCTAGGATTGGCACTCTGGGCAAGCTTTGTACCTGCTTGACACATGTCTGGATGGCCTGTGAAGCACATGCAGTTCCTGCGAGTTCCTCGAGTATATGCGAAGTGAGGCTACGACCTTCCTTAGATCCCCGCGAGCCGGGTTTTTACCCTTATCTCGTCAGATGTACTTGCAATCTTGCCTGAAGAGCTCGCATGAGAATCCTGCGAGTTGGGTCCTGCGACTTGGGTCTATAACTTTGCCTTGTGATCTGGTTCGCCTTGTCGCCCTCTCGCAATCGAGTCATGGGTCAAAGGTTCGGGTCTTTTCAAGGATTCGGGTCTCAAGTTATTGATGTATAACAATAAGTATTTTTTAAAAAATTAAGTAAATAAAAAATCAATAATTTTCGTATGATATTTTTGAAAAATAATTTTTATATAGCATTTTAAAGTTTTTTTCATGATTTTAAATGAAAAAGAATTTACATAATAAAAATTAAAATTAATTATAAATTAAATAAAAAAATACATTTTGGTTCAATTGAGATAATTGAGATTTTTTAACTTGTGAAAAAGAACCAAATATTATGATTCAAATCAAATTTTCATTTTCCAATTTTTTTGGGTGGAGTCCGACTTGTACATCTAATTTTGCATATTAAAGTCAATTGAGTCTTAGTTCGATTGATATTGGTATTGGTATTGTTCCCAGTGTAAAATGGTACGAGTTCGAATTATTTTGAGCCCAATCCGACTTGGACATCTAATTTTGTATATTAATGTTAATTGAGTCTTAATTTATTTGATATTGATATTGTTCTTCCTATTTAAAGATCGAAAAGTATATATATAAAACTAATTCTTGCAATAAAATGTGAATCGGTGAAAGCTCAAAAAAATTATATTACCTAATGCGAAATTATCATTAAATGCCAAACTATAAATAAAATGATGTGGCATCTCAATATTAAACTTGGTCATTATTTGAACACATGACAAGCGTACCATAAAATGGAATATAGTAATAATAATTAAATCTAACTGGTTGGCCTTAATTAGTTGGGTAATCCAACATCTTGTGTGAGAAAGAACATGAGTGGAAGCAAGAGCACTTCACCACATTAAGAAGGAAATAAGTGGCTTAGTGATAAGACTAGGTGCTTGATACGTATAAAAAACTCATTAACTTGGTTTCCCACATTTTACGCCACTAAAATGATTATTCTTTCCCACAACGAAGTGGGGAACAAATTATAATTGGTGGGACATCAATTTTCATTTGGCCCTATGACTTGTACACACCCTTTCTAGGACTAGCTTTGTTGTTACCTGTCTTTATTTTTATTTTTTTTATAACATTTCGGTACAATTTCAACCAACAATTTTCAATGAAAGATACCTAAAATATTGCAATTCTTCCATCCAAATTATTTAACAGACAAAGTTATCATGTGTAGCTAGAGAATTTGATGTAAGATTTAGCCACTGACATAAAAAATACATATTTTTATAGTATTTAATGAATTAACTAATTATTTACTATTACTCGCATAAACCTAATAATAGTATCATCAATCTTAGGTTGGGTTGTCATCATTATTGATTATCAATATTAGTTTGATGTAAGCTTCAAACTAAACTATTAACAACTAAAAAGCTTTAAGAATATTAATGGAAAGTCTTCAGAACTTTGACAGTTTCACCAAAAAGTCCTTGAATTATCTAGATTAAACTACAATGATCTGAAAAACATAAAATTTATGAAAAACAGGTAAAAATTAACTTACATGCAAGATTTTAAACAAGTCCGAAGCTTGAAGACTTAGAAACTATGAAATTTCGGTGGGGAAACCTCAAATGGGGAAGATGACAACAATAGTTTATGTTTTTACTTTTATTATTATTATTATTATTATTATTATTATTATTATTATTATTATTATTATTATCTTATATATAATTACATATAATTTAACTATTTTGTAACCACAACCGTCCAATATGATCAATTATGGTCCATTTATAACATAAGGCCTACCACTTTTACTTTTTTAAGCCATTTAATTAATAAACATCAATATCAATTAACTTTTATATTTTTTATGATTTAGTCATTTTTCCTTAATTAACTATCTGAACATCAAAATTTTTGGACCAAATTTCAATACACTTATATAGTAACTCCGTAAATATAATATTTAATAAAAATATTTATGGGCTCGATTTATAAAAATGATGTCCCACAACCTCATTTTCCAAAACCACTTGACTTTAAAGACAAACCACTTGTACTTAACTATTCATTCAATTAGCAAAAATTATCAGATCAAAGTTCAATATAATACTATATTTGACTTAGAAATATTAAATAATAATATTTACGGACTCACTCGTCAGATTTGTGTCCCGTAACCATTGTTTCTAACACCATTGAAAAACGAGTTGTTACATGATTAGTCTTTAAAGAGTTGTTTGTTTGCTGTTTTGCCAAGTAAGCCCATATGGAACTTACTATTTGTTTCATGTTATAATTGAATTGTAATTATTTTGCATATTAGTTTATATAAATGTGAATTTGGTGATTTTGGCATTAATTAGACTAAAATGCAAAGTATGTAAAATATAGTATTTATGGCTAGGTACAAGGTACCAAAATGGAAATGGAATGTTTATATTATTGGTAATGACATGTATATGTTGTTACAAGGATAGGAATGATATGATTATAGTAATAATGCTCGTGTGAACTTAGTAAAGGATTATGATACATATGGCATGTCATTAGAATCAAATATGGAAACGATCAGGGATTTACAAGGTTATATGAGATCCAACATTTGTTGCGGATTCTCAGTTTATATGTATCATTGGTTTAGCCTGGACTAGTAACCTCGATACGATGTCAGCTTGTGTTCATAAATGTCAGCTTGTATGAGCAAACCCTGATCATTGTCATCTTGTGTGAGCAATATAGTCTCGTGTATCGGAGTTGATTTTCTCAGGTTCTCTCGGGTGAAAATGGTAGCCTAATGGAAATGAAATTGTTGAAATAATTTGAACATGAATTGAATTACATATGCTTTAAAATTGAATATTAATTGGATGGGACATGATATTAAATGGGATTTTTGTATATATATGTGTGCTTTGTGTTATAAGCCCTTGATATGTCAGTGAACTAACCTATTGGTTGTATTTATTGATATGCATATGATA
Organism: Gossypium anomalum; assembly: GCA_025698475.1. Lineage (NCBI taxonomy): Eukaryota > Viridiplantae > Streptophyta > Magnoliopsida > Malvales > Malvaceae > Gossypium > Gossypium anomalum. The sequence continues at coordinate 18,033,990 of CM046960.1, read as the reverse complement.
TTATAAGGACATCGATGGATTCCATATAGAAAGGTAATGTATTAAATGTTTAATTTGTTGTAATGTTAAGGTAAGTTAAGTAAATTTAATATGAACTTACTAAGCATTCAATATGCTTACTCTGTTGCCTTCCTTTATCCTCGTAGGTCGCCAACTTGTGGAGCATGTCTATCGGATTGTCGAAAAGCTCACATTATCCCATTGTTGATACAGTATGAAACCCCTAAAACTGGGCCTAGACATTATGGCAAAATCTAAGCGATTACATGGGCCATAGGTACGATAAAAACTTGAGTTGAAGTAAATTGGTTTAACCTTTGGAAAACATGTGCTAGTAATTCTCTTAAATATGGCGTTTTTAATATAAATTTCAAAGAACTCTTGCTTAATATTTGTAAAACAATTTGATGATCCTCGTATTTAAATTCGATAAATTGAGTTTGCAGAAAACGGTTTTATTAGGAAAATGTCAAGTTATTCAATCCATAATACAAAAATCCATGCAAATTGTCCATTGTCCAAAATTTAAAATTCCATGCCACAGTTCAACAGTATATCGCGAAATAAATCCCAAATAAAAGTTATAGAGTCCATAAAAGTCCAAAAGTTAATAAAAATCCATAATCATGAAAACCATTTTTCGAGACCATCCCCGATGACAGATTTCGAGTCCTAACCATAAGGATTATTTGAAACACACAAGTAATGTGGGTGAGCTTTAAAAGGCTCAGTGTGAGATCAACAGAAATATAATTACATACAAATCAAAATATATGAACGAAACATCATAATATTCATGATTTATATCACTTATACTTATGCATGGACATATCGATGCATATTTAGAAACAATGCACATTTTATAGAAAGTTCCTACCCATCTTCGCGATACACCATATTGAGTTCTCCAAAACTCACTCATCTATAACACCATTTGTGGACAAGCCACCACTGATTTGTAGATAAACTGCCACTGATAACATTTTCGTGGACAAGCCACCACTGGTATGCAGATATACTGCCACTGATAAATTTTTTGGACAAGTCACCACTGGTTTGCAGATATACTGTCACTGCTTCCACCTTTCAAAAAATCCCACCCCATGCATATGACATGGAAATTTCACTTTTAAACACATGTGAATAACTTCTAACAGTTAGGCATGTGGACATGCTCACATAATCACATTTCGATAGTCATCATTTTAATATGTTTAGTCATGTTTGTCACATTAGATCATAGATCTCAATATTCACATACTCACACATATATATATATCACATACTTGAATTAACAAATATATCATGTAACCCATGCAACATATGTCATGGGAACACGATTTACACATACATCATTATTATAGCAATAATCACATCATATCACATATCTCATGCATTTCACAAAATGTGTTTCGGATAGAGTCCTTGGCTTGGGTCCTTTGTATTGAGTTTTTCAACTCCTCTTTGATTATTTAATGCGGTTACAATTGGTTATAATTAATTTATTAACAAATAAAAGATAACAATATCACAAACAGTAAGTAGAATCGATCCCACACCTTTTATCGTAGATTTAATTTGCCACAGTCCTTATTAACGATTTCACTTTGATTTAACTCGAAAGATGTATCTAACAAATAAGTAATGTTTATTGATTAGGTTCCGCTAGAAAATAATTTATCACTAATAGATCAATTACTAATAGGCTCACCAATACTTACCCCATGATTTTGAACTCTCGAAAAGATGATTTCCAATGTGAACTTGGAGGTCTCCAGTATGATTAACGTTTGGTCCTGCAAGATTGAAAGGAATAGTATTAATATGACAATAAATAAATAACAAAATATAATTGTCTCTATGACCAATATACCAATCGACCAAAGGATAAAATCACCAAGAGGATGAGTTTACGATTAAAATTACCCACACCTACAACTTGATTAAATTAAGATGGATAATGAATCGAATGAGGAAAAAGACCGGAAGGTTAAGTGATCTAAAAGAATCATTAGAGCAAAGAGAGAGTGTAAGTTTAATTAATATGAGGAAGGACAAGGAAAATAGAGGAGGAAGAAAAGGGAAGACGATGACGTCGATAATTGCAATGGTCCAACGATGGTGGCAACGGTGGTTTGGCGATGATACGACGTCTATCTAATGATGAAGGGATGGTTGTTCGACGATGAGTTAAAGAAAGAAACTAGAGTGCTTAGGCATAATGGAAAGGAGTAAGAAAATAAAAATGAAAGAGGAGTGGGACTTGCGGTGGCACGCAGCGGTGGTCATGGCGACGATCGATGACGGTGATGGAAAAAGAAAAAAAGAGAAAAGAGGTGAAGCGATAATGGCTAGAGGTGTAGCTATAGCTGGTGCTAGGGTCTATCGTGGTGGAGAAAGGGAGGAAAAGAAGAAAAAGAGAGAAGGTGGTGGTTAGAAAAAATGAGAAAAATAGATGAATTTGGAGAGAAAATTAGAAAATGTGGAGGAGAGGGAGGTAGAGATGACAAAAGTTGGGAGTGGGAGGAATTGTTTGGTCAACAATGACTAGGTTCAATGAATCTCTACTAAAGGCAATGTATGAAGTTTTGGCAAGGGAGGGAGACATGGAGTGAAAAAGGGGATCATGCACCCTCAACTTAATGTAAGTTTGACTCTTAAATTAGGAAAAGAATCCTCCTAAATATGGTGACTATAGGGTAGATTGTAACTCCTTAATGTACATGGAAAAATTTGTAAAAGATCTAATTGAAGAGGTGTGAAAAATAAGACTTGAACCTTGGACAACTAGGATAGTTAAGGAGTTATTAAACTACTAGACTCAAACTTGTGCCAATAATAATAAAAATATGGGATTTGACAACTCTACCATCCTTATAAAAATTTCTTCCTCAAAATTTACCTGATGAAAAAAGTGAGGATATTACTATCACATTGAATCTTCTAGCTCCCTAGTGGCCTTATTAGAGCTGTGGTTCCTCCAAAAACTTTCATGAGTGGAATATGCTTCCTTTACAAAAGTTTGACCTCATGATCCAAGATTTGTATCAGTTCCTCATCAAATGATAAATCTGAACGAACCTCGATCTCCATAACAGGAACTATATGAGAAGGGTCATATCGGTATCGCTTCAACATGGGCACATGAAAAACATCGTGGATACGATCTAACTCTAGAGGTAACTCTAGCTGATATGCCACTAGTCCCACTCTGTTAACGATGCGATAGGGTCTGATGAACTTCAAACTCAATTTTCTTTTGCGGTCAAATCTGAACACTTTCTTCCAAGGCGAAACCTTAAGGAAGACTCGATCACCAACACTGAACTCTATATCCTTCCTTTTCAAGTTAGAATAAGACTTCTTTCAGTATGATGCCGCTCTCAGACGATCCCGGATAATCTTCATAGTATTCTCAATTTCTTGCACTAGATCCGGTCCTAACACTTTCTTCCCCAACTCAATCTTGTAAAGAGGTGTCCTACACTTGCGTCCATAAAGAAATTTATAAGAAACCATCTGAATGCTCGAATAGAAGCTATTATTGTATGCAAATTCAGCAAGTAGCAATTGTCCTTCTCAACTGCGTTAAAAATCAATCACGCAACCTCTCAACATATCTTTCAGAATCTATATAACTCTCTCAGACTGCCCATCAGACTGCGGATGAAAAGCTGTACTGAAGCTAAACCTCGTACCAAGAGCTTCATGTTGCTTTTTCCAAAATCAAGATGTGAAATGAGGATCTTAATCAGAAATAATAGGAAATGTTACCCCGTGAAGTTTCACGATTTTGGAGATATACAATTTTGCCAACCTCTATAACGAATAGTCGGTATGTACTGGCAGGAAATGGGAGGACTTTGTCAACTCGTCAACAATCACCCAAATGGAATCTTTCTTCGAAGGCGTTAAAGGTAGCCCACTAACAAAGTCCATGGTGACATGCTCTCATTTCCACTAAAGAATCTGAATAGGTTAGACTAACCTAAAAGGAAATTGGTTTTCAACCTTGACTTGTTGGCACGCAAAGTATCTTGCCACAAAGTTAGTCACATCACGTTTAAGTCCCGACCACCAATACTACTCATGAAGATCCCGATACATCTTACTTCCTCTAGGGTGCATAGCATAAGGACTGCTATGCGTTTCCCTCAAAATAGACTGCCTCAACTCTAACTTTGAAGGTACATAATATCTCTCACAATAGCACAAAACTCCCTTAGAATTAATGGCAAAGATGAGATGCTAAAGATGCATCTGCTAACTATTTCAACTGAATCTCCTCTTACAGAGTAGGTCACGCTTGTAATTCTATAAGTAAGCCTCCATCCTCAAACAAACTCAGCCTAGCAAACATTGTTCTTAGCTTACTCATCACTTTTCTACTCGATGCATTAACCACGACATTAGGCTTACCCGAATGGTACATAGTAGTGCAGTCGTAGTGCTTTAATAGCTTTATCCAACATCTCTGTCTCAAGTTCAACTCCTTTTGGGTAAAGAGATAAGACTCTTATAATCTGTGTAAATGATACACTTCTCGCCATACAAATAGTGCCTCCAAATCCTAAGAGCGAAAACTACTATAGCCAATTCAAGGTCATGCGTTGGATAGTTGTACTCATGCAGTTTAAGTTGCCTCAAAGCATACGCCACCACTTTCCTATGTTGTATCAATGCACAACCAAGACCTGTATGAGAAGCGTCACTATAAAATATATAATCCCTTACTAGACTCGGGTTGGATCAATACAGGGGACTGAGTTAACAGTGTATTGAGATTTTGAAAACTAGCCTACTGCTCATCAATCTATCTAAACGATGCACTCTTTCTCAATAGCTTTGTCATTGATGCAAGTCTGAGAAAACTCTAAATCTCACTAACATTCTTAGGATGCTTCTATTCTATAATAGTCTCGATTTTCTTGGGGTCAACATAGATAACCTTTAGTAGATACCACATGTCCCAAAACATCACTTCTCAGAGCCAAAACTCAGACTTACTGAGTTTCGCGTACAACTTTTTCTCTCGTAAGGTTTGAAGAACTAACCTTATGCTCCAACTCAAACTTAGAGTAGATTAGAATGGCATCGATGAATATCACTACGAACTGATAAATATCACGCTGGAAGACTTTGTTCATGAGGTCCATGAAAGCGGCAGGAGCATTTGTAAGTCTGAAGGGCATCATTAAAAAATCATAATGCCCATACCAAGTCCTGAAGGTCGTTTTTGTAAAATCCACTTCTCTAACTTGCAATTGATAATAACCTGAACTTAGATCTATCTTGTAGAAAATGATGGCACCCTTAAATTGATTAAAAAGGTCGTCGATCCTCATTAAAGGGTACTTATTCTTTACAGTTAGTTTGTTCAACTGACGATAATCGATACAAAGCCTCATTGACCCATCCTTCTTTTTCACAAATAGTATTGGAGCTTCCTATGGTGATACACTTAGCCTTATGAAGCCACGATCTAGAACTTTTATAGCTACACTTTGAGATCTTTAAGCTCCTTAAGCGCCATACGATAGGGTGTAATGGACATCGGTGCTATCCCAGGTAGCAACTCAATTTCGAATTCAACCTCACGTTGCAGAACTAAATCGGGTAACTCTTCTAGAAAGACATTTGGAAATTTTTGCACTACACAAATATTCTCCAATATTGCACCATCCACATTTGTATCCAATATGTACACTAAATATGTAACATCTCGATTTAGGGTCTAGTCGAAACAATAGTTTTGAGACCACAAATCTGATGTAATAAAATTTATTTTTATCATATTTTTATGGTCTAAAATTTCAAGAAATGATTTAATGAAAATTTCATTTGAAAATTTTGACGTTTGGGCACTCAAATTAGTCAAAAGGAGTAAATCATAAAAAGTGCAAAAGTTGAGTTCTACATGCTAGAGGTGTCCAATTGTTATGAAATTTTAAATTGAAGGTCCTTATATGGTAATTAGACCATTGGTTAAGTTGGTGGACAAAAAATGGACATGGTTAGGCATGTTTCCAAATTTTTTCATTAAGGGCATTTTGGTCATTTAGCTATTAAAATAAATTAAAAACAAAAATAAAAGCCAAAAAATTTGTCCATCTTCCTCCTTGGCCGAAATTTGCAAGAGTAAGCCATGGCTAGGGTTTTTCAAGCTTTCAAGCTCGATTATAAAAAAAAAGAAATTCGGGCCTAGAACGAGGGAAAATGAGTGATTGACGGTTAGGTCCCACTTTGTCATTTTTGGTGTCGAGGTAAGTTCGTATGTAAATAATGCTATGTTATATTTGTATTTTAAATATTCTAAATGCTTTGATAATGTAACACCCCCTACCCGTATTCGTTGTCAGAATAGGGTACGAGGCATTACCAGAGTTTACGAATTAATTTTTTTAAAAAAACTCAATATAACCCCTTTATAGATATTTAACCTTCCCTGCAATTTTAAACCGAGACCAATCCCCATCAACCAATCCAATTCGACATATTTTCAAGATAGATTCACGCATATTTATAAGATAGTCTCATCACATACCAAAACCAAGATTTGTTAGCCATACCAATTGCTGACCTTACATTCATTTCACATTAACATTTACTTTATTAGCTTATACATGCCATTGATTTCCAAAATAAAGTTTCTTTATCTACCGAAATCTTGAGGTTGATAGTGTGATGTGTCTCTGACCGAATCCGACCTCCGAGCTCTTAACACTACAAAATAGGGGAAAAAGAAATAGGGTAAGCACTTTGTGCTTAGTAAGCTCATGTAAAAAGAATTATACTTACCTAATATTTTCAATACAATACAATAAATATTCATATATCCATTCAATGCATTATTACTCTAACATGCACAAACTCAATATTCAAGTTAGTACAATAATTTCCATGTATCAATAATATATATCATGATTGATGAGCTCATCAATACCATGATTTCCATTCCCTTGTTATTTTTCCATATTTATCCCGTTAAATTTCTCGAAATTTCGATGGATTTTTAGAGGTACACTTTTAGTGTACAATTTCGGGTCCGTCAATTCATATTCATGTGCACACATTTCCATTTTAGAGAGCACACTCCCGCGAACCTCATTCTTACAGAAGGATTAGCGAGTCAAGAGCTAAATCACAGTAATATAAACTCATAGAGTATTGTCAGGATTACCAGTCCAGGCTAAATCCCCTGCAACGACAATTACTCTAATGAGCTTGGATCTGAATTACCAGTCCAGGCTAAATTCAAACCCTAATTTGGATTACCCTTCCGGGCTAAATCCATTTTAGACATATTCTTCGGGAGGGCTATATCAGGATAGGCTCACCCGTCCGAGCTAGAATTTTTTTACCGTCAATTCCTTTTCAGAGATCCATCGAATTTTCCTTTCATTCAACTGAGATTTCTTCCCCTTTTATCAAATATATCAATGTTTCATCAATTTTCATACAATGAACATTCAAATCATATTCACATCAATAACATACATTTCAAGCATTTAAGAATATAATTCAAGTTACACAAACTTACCTTGATACTTGTTCGTATACAAAAATCTACTAATCCCGAACTTTTTCCTTTTCTCGATCTAGCTTCGTATTTGAATTTTCTGGATCTAAATAAATAAATTTAATTACCAATTTAATATATTTCATGTTCATATGCAACATTCTCTATAATTCCACTATTATTTATAGTTCCTTTAAAGCTGTCTACTTGAGTCATAGTCAATAAGTTATTTATATCTCAAGCTACAGAATTCCAAATTAGGATATGCTAAATTTCCCTGAAACTAGACTCACATATATTCTTACCATAAAATTTTTAGAATTTTTGGTTCAGCCAATAAATTTTATTATTTAAAGTTACCCCTGTTCTACTATTTGACAGTTCCAACCTTTTTTCACTAAAAATTAATTATCTCATTGTACAGGGTTTGAATGCTATTCCTGTTTATTTCTCTTGAAAATAGACTCATTCAAGATTCTAAAAATATAAATTTAAACCCATAATTATTTTTCTCCAATTTTTTATGATTTTCCAAAGTCACAACAGGGGAACCCAAATTCATTCTGACCTTGTCTCACAAAATTCATTATAGCTCATGATATACAATTCCATTGCTTATACCGTTTCTTCTATGAGAAACTAGACTCAATAAGATTTAATTCAAAATTTGGTCATCCTCTAATTCAATTTCTAAAATTTATGGTGATTTTTCAAATTTAGCCTACTGCTGTTGTCCAAAACTGTTTTAGTGCAAGATGTTTATTACCATTTTCCCCTAAGCTTTTAATAAACAATAATTTCGTCCCTACTCAATTAGCCTCTCAATTGAGTTGATTTTTCTCAATTAAAATTTTATTATATCACTTTAAATTACTTTATAACCTTTGGGAATCAAAATTTCAGCACTAGACTTTAATTCTAAACTTTTTCACAATTAGGTCCTAAAAATCAATTTCTATTGAAATTACCTAATAAAATCATCTCATAAACAAATTAAAGCTTCAATTTCATGATATTTCATCATAAACTTACATTTCACAACCATGGTGACTTTCAATTTCATCCATGAAATAAAAAACTAATGAATTTAATAATAGGACCTAGTTGTAAAAGTTTTAGAAACACAAAAATTGCATGAAATAGGCAAGGATTAACTCACTTGGTGCAAAAATTATGGAATAACAGATTAAAGAACCCCTCCTATGGCATTTTGGCTGATGAGAATGAAGAAAAATGAAGAGAAATTTAGATATTTCCTATTTAGTCCTATCTTTATTTAGTTAATTATGCAATATTCCAATTTTGCCCTTAAATCATCAATTTTCCTGCTGATTTCATGCCCTTACCGTCTAGCCCAAATAAATTTTGGGTCTAATTGCCTTTTAAATCCTTTCTCAATAGACACTTAAGCTATTTAATCATTCTAGCAACTTTTACACCTTTCCTAATTTAGTCCTTTTCATTTAATTGACTACCCAAACATTAAAATTTCCTAACGAAATTTTAATACCACATCGCTAAAATTTCATAAATATTTATAAAAATATTTTTGACTCGTTTTTATGAGATCGAGATCTCAATACCTTGTTTTTACCCAATTTCTTCAATAATTTCTTTTTCTAACTAACCACTAAATCAGTAAAATTTTTCTATTGATATTTTCATACAATTTTCCTATCATATCAATATTCATGCAAAAATATTAAAATAAATTTCTTTTTAAAACAAATTTGTGGTTACAAAACCACTATTCTGGTAACCTTGAATTTAGGCCATTACAGATAATGTATGAAATAAATGATTGATTCTATGGTTGTATTTGACAAAGTTCGGATAAGTTAGAAAAGTCCTGTTTGAACCTTAGGAATAGAATAGGATACAAGTGACATGTCACTGGGGATATTTGTGATGTATGTGTGATTAAGTGATTCGAGTGCTGGTCTCGTACATCTACTAGTGGCTAGGTAGTCCGGCATGTGTTGCGGATACCTGACAGCTTGTGTGAGCAGCACTGCATAGTTGCGTCTTGACTGTCAGCTTATGTGAGCAGGCCCAAGATTGGCTCGAGTGCGAGCATTTATGTGATATGAGATATGAGGTAGCTTTAGCTACATATGTGGCACTTATGTGCAAAGACTTTCTGTGTATCCATTTAGTATTCCAAGTGTCCAACGGGTATGCCAAAAATGAGAAAGTAAGTGGTTATGTTACGAGATGGTACAGGTATGTACGTAAAGATTTTAGGTATTGAATTCATGATATTGTGAGTTATGATCATTATGAAAATGACTTTGAGATAGCCCTATAATTGTTGATTTATGGACATGATGTATAAATGCATTTAAACACGGTTAATGACTATATGTTAGGCCTTGGAGGCCCAATTGATTGGTGAGATAGTAAATGTTGTTCATTTGAATTGTGATTGATCGGTTATGAGTGAAAGAAAATATTGGCCTAATTACTTATTAAAATGGTTAAGAAAGTATGGAAAGAAAGAGTTTATACAATTTGAAATATGTTGAGCTATATGCATAAAAACATGAATATACATAAGTAACGTGTACTTTTACTAAGATGTTTAAAATGATTTGCTAATTATGAAACATGCTACAATGGAGAAATTATGGCTGCTAGACTGAAAGTCGAGTAATGTTAAATTATTTTCATAAATCAAAAAAGAGTAAACATGTGAATAGGTTATATTACAACCTTGAGATTTATAGCTATTTTTATATTAACTTGTGCTGATATTGTCAAACATAATATATGACTAGCATGAGTTGCTTATTATTTTCATATGAGCTTACTAAGCTTTGAAGCTTACTCCTCTTTCTTTCCCATATCTTATAGGTTAATTTAGCTAGCTCGGGTTGGAGGCCGCCAGAGATGTTATCACACTATCAAGCTATCATCGTGGGTAAAAATGAATACAAACCTCTTAAGTTATGGCATGTATAAGGAATTAGTCAATTGTGAATGTGTCATTACGATTTAGCCAAAGGTGTAACAACCCGATTTTAGGCCTAGTCAGAATAGTGGTTTCGAGACCACAAATTCGACGTAAGAAAATTTATTTTTATTATATTTTTATGGTCTACAATTTCACAAAATGATTTCGTGAAAATTTCGTTTGAAAATTTTGACGTTTGAGCACTCAATTTAGTCAAATAGTCTAAATCGTAAAAAGTGAAAAACTTGAGTTCTAGAAGCTAGAGGTGTCTAATTGCTATGAAATTTTAAATTGGAGGTCCTTAAATGGTAATTAGACCATTGGTTAATTTGTTGGACAAAAATGGACATGAAATAGGTGAAATACAATATTTTTATGTTAGGGGTATTTTGGTCATTTAGTAATTAAAACAAATTAAAAACAAAATTAAAAGCCAATTTTTTTAACCCCATGGTCGGATTTCACTAGGGGAAACCATGGCTAGGGTTTTTCAAGCTTCCAATGTAACATCCCAAAATAGGGCCTAGTCAAAATAGTGGTTTCGGGACCACCAATCCGACATTAAAATATTTATTTCATGATTATTATGAGGTTTAGAATATGAAATAAAACATGTGTTAAAGTTTCATGAAACAATTCTAAGTATAAGGTGTCCAATTGGAAAATTAGGGACCAAATTGAATAAATTGCAAAACTTGGGTTCTAGAAGCAATTTGTATGAAATTGCTTTGGATTATTAATTAGAAGGTCTTAAATAGCAATTTTCCCAATTTTTATGTTTTTGGACAACAATGGGCATGGATGGAAAAATTTAGAAGTTTAGTAAGGAAGGGCATTTTGGTCATTTGGTATTAAAATCAATAAAAAGGGAAAAAGAAAGCAAAATTCACTCATCTTCTTCCCCATAGCTGCCAAAATTTCTAGGGTTCCATAAGCTAGGGTTTTCAACATTTCAAGCTCAATAGTAAGTGTTCTCAAGCCCCGTTTTTAATGCTCTTTGTATTTTTTAGATCCTCGTAACAATGCTCTACCCATTTCTACCCACATCTCAAGCTAGGGTTCATGTTAGAAAATTTACCCATGCATGAGATGAATGTTTTTTGATGATTTATAGAGGATTATGAAAGTTGGAGGATAGATAAACATCTTTTACTAGGTAATTTTTCATGAAAACACCAAAAAGGGACCAAATTGTAAAGGTGTGAAATGTGATGTAGAAATGTGAAATAGAGGAAAAATATGAGCTAGTATGAACTTAGATTAGATTAGGCTAGGCTTGGGTAACCAAGGAATTACATGCATTCTATTATACAAGCCTAGGGACTAGTTTGTAAAAATGTGAAATGTTAGGGGAAAAATGGTCATTTTTCCCGGGGGTAAAATTTAGGTCCGAGATGAATAAAATGAGGTATTAATAATTTATTTTTACTGATATAGACCCCGAGGAACCAATTTTATAGGTCGACTGTGGAAAACGAAAGGTTTCGGAATAACCGAAACACGAACCCGAAACGATTACCAGATAAGTTCGTGTAACTCGAAGTAAACTTTAAACATACTTGGAAATGCATATTCTTAAATGTATGTTAATTTATATATTGATTGCATGAGAATACATGAAATGTGGTAGTGTAAAAGGAAAAAGATGACAATTGTCTCGTTTGAATGTAAAGGGAGATTCAATGGATAAATTCTTGTTTACACAACATGAGATCCTGCATGTGTTGCAGAAAGGGATTTAGCCTGAACGGGTAATCCGATGATCTAAGTATAGTAAGGATCCAGCCCGGACGGGTGTTCCTTAAGTGATTGAGCCTCCCGATGAATATAGGTGCATTATGGATTTAGCCCAAATGGGTAATATGATTAAGGACTGAAATTAGCCTGGACTGGCATTTCAGATCCGAGCGTATTGGAGTAATTGTCATTGTAAGGGATTTAGCCTGGAATGGTAATCCCAACAATACTCCTTGAATTTATGTTATGAGGGATTTAGCCTGGACTGGTAATCTCGCCGTAAGAGTGAGGTTCACGGGAGTGTGTATTTAAAATGGTCACTTGCATGACTTGACGGTAAACAGGATACCCATCGAGATTTCTGAGAAATTCAAAGGGACTATAATGGGAAATGAGAATGAGAATATTTGAATTGATGAGCTCATCTAAGATTAATGCTATATTGCTTGAGATGAAACTAACTTGATGATTGAGTGTATGTGATAGGGAATTTATACTATGCATGTTTGGCATAAATATCTTTTATGGTTGTATGCTAAATAACCAGTAAGTTTACCTTCTTGTTATCTGGACCTACTAAGCATGTTAATGCTTACCCCCTTTCCTTTCCCTGTTTTATAGAACTCAAGGACTCGTGAAGATTGGAAGACAATTGGAGCATTGTCACCACTATCACCTTGTCTTGCTTTGGTACATATATGCTTTTATTTTGTTACAATGGCATGTATAGGTTCTAGTACTAACGTAGCATATATCGAGTATAGCTATACATGCCATTACACAAGTTATGATAGTGTGACATCTCCTAATTATTTTTAATTGTATTTGAATATAGTAAATGTCTTCCAATCAAGCCCAAGATGAGTCCGAGGGAGCCGAGAGCCATGCTCCAGCTTCCATTCAGCGAGCTACTGCTAGTAGTAGTAGAAGGCCTACGTCTGAAGGCCGGGAGGAGGCAAGAGCTACCTTCTTCAAAATGATGGATTAATGGTTTGGAGATTATTTGAGAAACCGCCCCAATATACCACGACCTCCTTTGCCCCCTGCTCGACCTAAGGGAGAAGCGCCCCAAAGTATTGCACCCGTGAGAATTGGTAAGGCCCCAGTGGGCAAACTTAGAAAGTATGAGGCTGAAGAGTTTAGAGCTAAGGTTGATGATGATGCTGAATGAGCCGAGTTCTGGTTCGAGAACACTACACGAGTTTTGGACGAGTTGTCATGTATACTGAAGGAATGTCTAAAGTGTGCTGTATCTCTTCTAAAAGATACTACATATCACTGGTGGAAGACTGTATCTTCAGTGGTACCAAAGGAAATACATTACGTGGGAGTTCTTCCAAGCTGAGTTTTAAAAGAAATACATTAGTCAAAGATTCTTAGACTCGAAGTGAAAAGAGTTCCTGGAACTCAGGAAAGGAAATAAGACCGTGTTAGAATATGAGAGGGAATTCGTAAGGTTAAGCCAGTATGCAACGAAGTGGGTCCAATCGGAGACAGAAATGTGTAAGCGCTTCGAGGAAGGCTTAAATAAAGAAATTAAGTTGTTGATCGGGATCCTTGAGATACGAGAATTTGCGGCACTGACTGATCGGGCCAAGAAGGTAGAAGAGCTAAACAATGAAAGAAAGTAAGAAAAGAGAGAAGCTCGAATTTTGAATAAGAGATCTAGCGGCAGAACCCACTCTTTTCCCATAAAAAATCGAAGAGTCAACAAGAGCACTCCACTGTATCGGTAAGATATTTAGGTAGAACAAGAAGCTCTAAGCGTCACAACCCGAAATCTTCCTCCCCTAAGGTAACTAGTGTTTGAAGTGTGGATGATCAAAAGCCGAGGTGTAAAAGCTGCAACAAATTCCACTTAGGGGAGTGTTGAAAGAGGAGTGGTGCATGCTATAGGTGTGGTTCTCTTGACCACTTCCTTAGAGACTGCCCGGAGCGAGCGGATAAAAAGGGTGAAGTAGCCCCTAAGCAGAATGCTCCTAGTTCCCGAGTAGACCACCACGATATCCTGGAAGTGCTAGCAGCAGTCGAGCTGTTGTGAAGGATTCTACTGCAAAATTAGAGGCTCGAGCCCCAATGAGAACTTATGCAATACACGCTCGAGAGGAAGCCTCTGCTCCCGATGTCATTACGGGTACATTTTCTCTTCATAATACTCACATTGTTACCTTGATTGACCCGAGATCGACCCATTCATACATATGCATGAAATTGGTGTCTAGCATGAATATGCCTGTGGAACCTACAGAATTTGTGATTAAGGTGTCGAACCCTTTGGGCAAGTTTGTTTTAGTCGATAAGGCTTGTAAGAATTGTCCTTTGATCATTCAAGGTCATTGTTTTCCGGCTAATCTTATGCTTTTGCCCTTCAATGAGCTTGATGTAATACTTGGCATGGATTGGTTGACCCTCCACGACGTGATAGTAAATTGTGGTAACAAGTATATTGCATTGAAATGTTCAAATGGTGAAGTTCTCCGAGTTGATTCAAGTGAGTTGAATACTCCACCGGTTGTGATTTCTTCAATGAAGGCTCAAAGGTATATGAGAAAAGTGTATGAAGCTTACCTTGCTTTTCTACTGAACTCTAAGGAATCTAAATTGAGGATTGAGTCAGTACCGATAGTATGCGAGTACCTGGATGTGTTTCCAGTGGAGTTGCCCAGTTTACCTTCTGTCAGAGAGGTAGAGTTTGGTATTGAACTAATGCCTGGAACAACACTTATTTCTATATCTTGATTTATTCCAAGGATGAGACTGAGCATATGGAGCATCTGAGAATGGTTTTACAGATCTTACGGAACAAACAGTTGTATGCTAAATTTAGCAAGAGTGAATTTTAGCTCCGAGAGGTTGGATTTCTCGATCACATTGTGTTGGGTGATGGCATCTGAGTTGATCCGAATAAAATTTTTGCCATTGTTGAGTGGAAGCCACCAAAGAACGTGCCCAAAGTTAGAAGCTTTTTGGGCTTAGCCGGTTATTATCGACGTTTCGTAAAAGGATTTTTGGTAATTGCAACTCCTTTGACGAGATTGTTGCAAAAAGATGTTAAGTTTGAGTGGTTAGAGAAGTGTCAGCAGAGTTTCAAGAAATTGAAGACGTTGCTGACTGAAGCTCCAGTTTTAGTGCAACTCGAACCAGGAAAAGAATTCATGGTCTATAGTGATGCGTCCTTAAATGGGCTAGGTTGCGTGCTTATGCAAGAGGGCAAGGTAATAGCATATGCTTCGAGGTAACTAAAGCTGCACGAGAAAATTATCCAACACATGACTTGGAGCTAGCTAGCATTGTATTCGCCTTGAAAATTTGGAGACACCATTTGTATGGTGAAACTTGTCGTATATTCATGGATCACAAGAGTTTGAAGTATTTGTTGACTCAAAAGGAATTAAATCTAAGACAACGAAGATGGTCAGAGTTGATTAAAAACTATGAGCTGATAATTGATTATCACTCGGGAAAGGCTAATGTGGTCACCGATGCACTAACCAAAAAATCCTTGTTTACTTTGAGAGCTTTGAACACGCAGTTGGCGTTGTTGCATGATGGTTCAGTCTTGGCAGATTTAAAAGCTAGAACGACATTTTTTCAGAAATCAGTGATGCTCAGACTTATGACAGTGATTTACAAGCCAAGAGAACTCAATGTGAATCAGGCATTGAATCAGATTTTTAGATTAATTCCAATGGTTGCTTGATGTTCAAAGATAGGGTTTGTGTACCAAGAAAAGACGAGCTTATCCAAAAAATTTTACAAGAGGCACATGATAGTCGTCTGTCTATTCATCCGAGAAGTACCAAAACGTACAATGATTTAAAGAAAATGTATTGGTGGAACGACATGAAAAAAGACATCTCCAAATTTATATCAAGATGCTTGATATGTCAACAGATTAAGGCTAAAAACCAAGTACCTTCGGGTTTGTTACAGCCTGTGATGGTCACTAAATGGAAATGGGACAGGATTACCATGGATTGCGTGACTGGACTATCGTTAACCCTAAAAAAGAAAGATATTGTTTGGGTTGTGGTTGATAGGCTAACAAAGTCGGCTCACTTTATTCCTATGCTGTAACGCCCCCACGCCCGAAACCGTCACCGGAGTCAAGCTTGAGGTGTTACTAAACTTATCTTACCTTTTAAACAACTCTAAACCACTGATTTTAATTTTCGGAATAAACTATTTTTCTGCATCATGGTTACTTAAAAATTCATTTCTCGAGTTTCAAAACTCAAAATTAAGATCCATAAATTTTTCCTGAAACTAGACTCATATATCTATCTACTAATTTTTTTCTAGAATTTTTGAATTATCCAATTACTACAGTTTATTAGTTAAAGTTACCACTGTTTCAGAATTTGACTGCACTGACCTCTACTTACTACGAACCACTTTTCTCCCTATACAAAATTCATATGACTATACCGTTTATTTCTATTAAAACTAGATTCACTAAGGATTCTAAAAATATCTAATTATTTTTGTAAAATTTATGATGAATTTCTGAAGTTGAAATAGGGGATCCAGAAATCACTCCAGCCCTATTTCACTAAAACTCAGATATCTTATAAAATACAAAAACTTTACCTATTTTTCTTATTCCATATGAAAATAGACACAATGAGTTTTAATTTCATATATTATTCACCATCAAACCATGTCTCTATGATTTTTAGTGATTTTTCAAAGTCACATTATTTTTGATACTTGAATCCATTTTTAAGTTACTTTCACATTTTTTATAGTTTTCATGTGATAGTTACTACTTAATCATACATACTATTAAACATGTATATCATCAGCCATTCTATTAGCTAATCACTAGCAAGTATTTACACATTATTCATTGATCATATCGTATCAAAAGAAACCAAGTTCCTATACATGCCATACACAAAACGAAACGTCTAACTATACCAATGTGATTCCTTCGATAGTGTGATCGGGTCTCTGACGTTTCCTTCGATCCCCGAGTGGCTTGATAAAAACTATAAGAAAAAGAAAATAAAGAGAGTAAGCACTAGGCTTAGTAAGCTTACAAGCAAATAAATTATAACATTCAACATAATGAATAATTATACATAATGCCACCTAGCCTCATAAACTTTCTTTACTTCTCATTTTCTACCTTCTTCTTTACTCACTTACCTTCTTTCTTACCTGACCTTTCACTATTCATAAATATAATCTACCTTCCCTTTTTCTGATAATTCACTGTAATTTAACGTGTACAATGACCCGTTGAACCACTTGGAATACTAAGGATACTAGGGTCGTTCCTGCCTATCAATATCCTGCCAATGCCATGTCTTCAACATAGACTTACATGAATTTTTCCTGTCTCCAATGCCATATATATATATATCTAATATGGGCTTACATGGCTCATTCCTGTCTCCAAAGCCATATATCTGATATGGACTTACATGGCTCATTTCTCATCTGTCTGTCTCACAACCCCAATATCCTAACATTCCTAAGGTTCAAAGGGGCTTCCTAATACTTTTTCTCTGTCACATCGCTTTAATTCGACTTCAAATATTCTCATAAAATAAGTATATAAATGCTGGAAATTGACAATAATAATGTAAAATAAAAGAATATTGCATTTATTTACTGTAAACTTACCTCGATACAAAATGTGACTAAACTTTACAATTTAGTCCTTTACTTTTTCTTTTCCCCGATCTACTCCCGAATTTCGCTCTTCTTGATCTATAATAGCAAATTTAATTTATTTAATATTCACATTTATCAAAACAGTCCTTTACTCAAACTTTGGAAAAATTACATTTTTGCCCCTAAATTTTTGCATATTTACACTTTTGCCCCAAATCTCGTAAATTAAACTTCAGCATATTTTATTATGTTTTATGACATGCTGATAATTTTTCCCTTCTATAGCAAAATCAAATTCTCACTCTAACATATACTTATGACTATTAGGTATTTTTACCGATTAAGCCCTTTTACTCGTTTTTACCTAAAACCGAGTAGCACAAGTTGTCTAACATAATCTAAGACCTCATATTCTATCATAAAACATCAAAATAAACACTTTTCACCTATGGGTATTTTTCCAAATATGAACCCTAACTTAAATTATTGCTAGCATAAGCTTTATCGAAGCTACCTAAGACTCAAAACGTAAAGAACATTAAAAGCGGGGCTTGGAATCACTTACTATGGAGCTTGAAAGCTTGAAACAAACCCTAGCTATGGATAACCCTTGAAATTTCGTGCTAATGAAGAAGATGATGAATTTTGTGTTTTTTTTTCCTTTTATTTCATTTAATATCCAAATGACCAAAATGCCCTTCCTTATTAAACTTTCAAAAATTCCATCCATGTCCTATTTTGTCCATGAACTTAGAAATTGGTCAAATTTTTATTTAAACCCTCCTAATTAATATTCCAAAGCAATTTCATACTAAAAACTTCTAGAATGCAAGTTTTACAAATTATTCGATTTAGTCCCTAATCTCAACTTAAGCACTTTATGCATAGAATTTCATCACGAAATTTTCACACAATCATGCAATCATATCATGAACCTCAAAATAATAATAAAATAAATTTTTTCTCCCTCGGATTTGTGGTTTCGCAACCACTGTTCCGTTTAGGCCCTATTTCGGGATGTTACATATGCAGACAGCCTACTCTCTTGATAGATTGGCCGACTTGTACATATCCAAGATTGTGAGACTACATGGGGTACCATTGTCTATCATTTTAGATAGGGACTCGAGGTTCACTTCGAGATTTTGAAAGAAATTACAAGAAGCCTTGGGTACAAGATTGAGTTTTAGTATGACATTCCACCCACAGACTGATGGCCAGTCTGAGCGGACTATTCAGACTCTCGAGGACATGCTACGGTGTTGCGTCCTCGAATTTCAGGGTAGTTGGGAAAAATACTTACCTTTGGTGGAATTTGTCTACAATAACAGTTTCTAAACGAGTTTAAAAATGACACCTTATGAGGCATTGTATGGCCGAAAGTGTCGAATTCCATTATATTGGACAGAGCTTAAGGAAAGTCAGATTCTTGGAGTTGATTTAATCAAGGAAACTGAAGAAAAGGTTAAAGTGATACGTGATTATTTGAAAGCGATGTTGGATAGGCAAAAGCCATATGCTAATTTGAAAAGAAAGGAGATTGAATTTCAAGTTGGAGCTAAAGTGTTCTTAAAAGTATCTTTATGGAAAAAGGTCTTGAGATTTGGTTGAAAAGGCAAACTGAGTCCAAGGTTTATTGGACCATATGAGATTACTGAAAGAGTTGGACTATTAGCCTACTGATTAGCACCACCATTTGAATTGGAAAAGGTTCACTATGTGTTTCATGTATCTATGTTGAAAAGATATAGGTCGGACCCCTCACATGTGTTTTCACCGACAGAAGTTGAGATTAGACCGGATATGACCTATGGTGAAAAACCAGTTAAAATTTTGGCTCGAGAAGTCAAATAGTTGAGGAACAAGAATATAGACCTAGTGAGAGTTTTATGGCATAGACACGGAGTAGAAGAGGCAACATGGGAGCCTGAAGAAGCCATGAGAAGTCAATATCTGAACCAGTTTACTGGTAAAACTTTCGAGGATGAAAGTACCTTAAGGGGGAGAAATGTAACATCCCAAAATAGGGCCTAGTCGGAATAGTGGTTTCGGGACCACCAATCTGACGTTAAAATATTTATTTCATGATTATTATGAGGTTTAGAATATGAAAGAAAGTATGTGTTAAAGTTTCATGAAGAAATTCTAAGTATAAGGTATCCAATTGGAAAATTAGGGACCAAATTGAATAAATTGTAAAACTTGGGTTCTAGAAGCAATTTGTATGAAATTGCTTTGGATTATTAATTAGAAGGTCTTAAATAGAAATTTCTCCAATTTCTAAGTTTTTGGACAAAAATGGGCATGGATGGAAAATTTTAAAAGTTTAGTAAGGAAGGGCATTTTGGTTATTTGGTATTAAAATCAATAAAAAGGGAAAATGAAAGCAAAATTCACTCATCTTCTTCCCCATAGCTATCAAAATTTCTAGGGCTCCATAATCTAGGGTTTTCAACATTTCAAGCTCAATAGTAAGTGTTCTCTAGCCCCGTTTTTAATGCTCTTTGTATTTTTTAGATCCTCGTAACATGCTCTATCCATTTCTACCTACATCTCAAGCTAGGGTTCCTGTTAGAAAATTTACCCATGCATGAGATGAATGTTCTTTGATGATTTATGGAGGATTATGAAAGTTGGAGGATAGATAAACATCTTTTACTAGGTGATTTTTCATGAAAACACAAAAAAGGGACCAAATTGTAAAGGTATGAAATGTGACGTAGATATGTGAAATAGAGGAAAAAAATGGGCTGGTATGAACTTTGAATAGATTTGGCTAGGCTTGGGTAACCAAGGAATTACATGCATTCCATTATACAAGCCTAGGGACTAGTTTGTAAAAATGTGAAATGTTAGGGGCAAAATGGTTATTCTTCCTGGGGGTGAAATTTAGGTTCGAGATGAATAAAATGAGGTATTAATAATTTATTTTTACTAATATAGACCCCAAGGAATCAATTCTGGAGGTCGACCGTGGAAAACGAAAGGTTTTGAAATAATTGAAACACGAACCCGAAGCGATTATCATGTAAGTTTGTGTAACTTGAAGTAAACTTTAAACATACTTGAAAATGTATATTCTTAAAGGTATGTTAATTTAGATATTGATTGCATGACAATCCATGAAATGCGGTAGTGTAAAATGAAAAAGATGACAATTGTCCCGTTTGAATGTAAAGGGAGATTCGATGGATAAATTCTTGTTTACATAACATGAGATCCTACATGTGTTGCAGAAAGGGATGTAGCTAGGACTGATAATCCGATGATCTCAGTATAGTAAGGATCCAGCCCGAATGGGTGTTCCTTAAGTGATCGAACCTCCCGATGAATATAGGTGAATTATAGATTCAGCCCGGATGGGTAATATGATTAAGGACTGAAATTAGCTTGGACTGGCATTTCAGATCTGTGCATATTGGAGTAATGTTCATTGTAAGGGATTTAGATTGGAATAGTAATCCACACAATACTCCTTGTGTGATAGCCCTAATTTGACCCTAGTCGGGAAGTGGTTTCGGGACCACAAAACCGAGTTATAAAAATAATTATAAGTTATATTTTATGTTTATGATGTGAGTAAATGCATGTGTGAAAGTTTCAAGCTTTGATTTGGTCATTTGCATGTGAATTTATTTAATAGGACTTATGTGTAACACTTTTGAAATGTGATAGGTTAATTTATAATGGTCTATTAATGCATGTGTTGAAAAGAATGGTTTTGCATGTTAAATTACCCATTTTAGATAGTGGCCGGCCATGTTACTAGTTAAAATATAATATATGAATTTTCTATTAACATTATTTTAGTTAAATGGCTTAATATCATGGAATAATAATAATTAAAAGTACAAAGTTGGTGAAAAAAACAAAGTGATCATCTTGTTCCTTCAAAGCCGAAAGTAAAAAAGAATTGGGGAGAAAAAAAAAAGAAAACCATTCGGTCATCTTAGGTTTTCATTAAGGTAAGAAATTCATCCCAATTCTTGAAATTTTAGTTAATTTTGAGTTAGTTATCAAGTTCTTTATGTAACCCATGTTGAAATTTTGATTTTGGGAATGATTAGGACTTTCGGCCATAGTAGTTAATGAAAGATATGGTGGTTGTTTCATGCTAATTTAGATGAATAATGATAGATAGGTGTTCGAACTAAACAAATGGTCATATGGATGCATTAGATGCTAAGTGGGAAGAATCGGCTATTATGTTTGATACTATTGCCGAATATAAAATTGTCATATTTGAGTAATGTATGTGTTTTGAGTTGATAAAATGAAAAGAATGCTTAAATGTGTTATAACCAATTAAGTGTTAAATTAAAGTTTGCTAAAATTTCCATTGTTTTTGCTGAATATGTGCTTGATTAAAGAAGAGTTTGTTGAAGATTGTATGTGAACATGGCAAGTGTATTCGGCCTAGTGCATAAATGATATGAAAATCTTGGAATTTATTTTTGATTATGTGTATGTATGACCAAGTATATTCGGCCACATAAGTAATATAAGTACATGATGTTATATTATAATTATTGAGCTTAAGTATATGGGTGCATGTATATGTGGTCATAAAATGACGTTTTGGTTTTGAAAGTTGAATGATAAATTTTTATCCTAATTATATGAGCATTCGGTGAAAGTAGCAATTGTGTATGAAATTGTATTATTTATGAAATTTGTAAGTTTAAGATTCATTGTGGTAATGTTAATATATAATAAAATGAGCTTGATATGTGATTGCCGAATGTGAATAATATTGAACCCATCTATTTATATCTATTAAGCTCAAGAGCAAGGGGGATCAAAGTTGGACAGGGGAAAAGAGAAAGCAATAGAGTAGTCAATCCACAACCGTTCCAATATACTGAGGTAAGTTTTAAGTAGTCTCCTCTAGTATACAATTGATGATGCCTTATAAGAGTATAATAGGTGAATTGCAAATTTTTGGTTTGCACTTGAATGAAACTGTTTATTAAATAATGTGTGAATATATGACTTAAAGTGAAGTCACTTTGAGTTTAAGCTGTAATAGTGATATGAATATGTGATTTTGAGTATAACTTTGGAGTTGAAATGTGAATGATGATGTGCATATTGAGAAAAATATCCAGACATGAGGTCCACAGGCTA
The DNA here is from genome assembly GCA_025698475.1 of Gossypium anomalum. Classification (NCBI taxonomy): domain Eukaryota; kingdom Viridiplantae; phylum Streptophyta; class Magnoliopsida; order Malvales; family Malvaceae; genus Gossypium; species Gossypium anomalum. The sequence continues at coordinate 18,011,032 of CM046960.1, read as the reverse complement.
TAGGCTGGGAATATATCCGGACATGAGGTCCGCAGGCTATATGCTAGAAATCTATCCGGACTTGAGGTCCGCAGGCTACGTGCCGGAAAAATATCCGGGCTAAGGACCCGCAGGCTCATGCTAGTGATGAAATTCTGAGCTTTAAGATCTGACAGAACCGATGCCAGTAATGTAAGTAAGATTGGTAAATTCGAACGTCCGTGGTAAACATCGTTGCATAGATACCATATATATTTACATGTTAATATTCGCGTTACGTACTCAAATTTGAGTTAATTTCTATGTGAATTACTAGTATCAAAGTACGGTATACATAGATATATATGTGTGAATGAATTCAGTATTTGAGGATAAGACAATGATATAATTGGTTAATGTAAGTTATCATATGAAAGAATGTGATAAAAGGTAATAGTATAAGCCTTGTAAATAGTGAAGTATGTGCTAGAAGTTTTCTTATATATATATATATATATATATATACGTACATATTCGGCCAAGTGATAACCAATTAGATTATTAGTACGCGATTTTAAGTACTCGATTTTTTTTAATAACAAGTTTTAAATTGTTTGCGTTACTTAAAACTTATTAAGCATCAATATGCTTACTCTGTTGCCTTAATTTTTTGTTTTATAGATCCTGTTCGTTAGCTATCGGTTTCGGGAGTTTCAAAGTCGAAGTCGTCCACACTATCTAAGCCTTTCGGTACTTTTATAACTGAACTTCGATAATGGCATGTATAGGATTGACTTTTGATGTTATTTAATTATCTTTTTGGTAATGTATATGTGTATAGCCATGTGAAAATGGCTTGTTAAGTTATTATAGGTGTCCCATATAGTTAATGTGTATGCGTGGTTGATATTCGATTAATGCTCTAAATGGTTTGATGTGACTTGAACTTAGGAATTATCTGAATAGTGTTAAATGAAATTTCATGCTTGTTTTGTAATACTCTTTAGTCCCTTCAGCGACGGGTACGGGTTAGGGTTGTTACATTTTATTGGTATCAGAGCTACGGTTTAGTCGATTCTAGGACTACCGTAATACGAATGGGTCTAACTATACATGCCATTATGTGTTTATTTGATAGTGTAGTGATTTCTGATAGTTAAAAATGTGTTTACGTATAGTAATGGATCCCGATCCCAATCGAGCGGTAGCTGATGATGTTGAGAGTGTAGCGCCTGCTCCCGTGCATGGGACAGTACCGGTGGACTCTCAACCTATTGCTAGTAATCAGAACGATGAAGCTAGATAGGCTTTTTATAGCGTGTTGAATGATTGGTTCAATCAGTATATCCGAACTAACACAGCTATCCCACAACCCCCACTCCCGAATAATACACCCCTGCACCTACGATACCTCCTGTAACTGATCAGATGAGGTTAAATAGGCCCCCGGTTGACAGAATCTAAAAGCAGGGGGCTACTAAATTTAAGGCTACAGATAGCGATGATGCTGAGCAAGCTGAATTTTGGTTTGTCAACAATATCCGAGTGTTTGATGAGTTGTCATGTACGCCCGATGAATGCTTAAAATGTGCTATATCTTTGTTACGTGATTCTGCCTATTATTGGTGGAACACGTTGATTTCTGTTGTGCCCAGAGAGCGTGTGCCTTGGGAGTTCTTCCAAACTGAGTTTCGAAAAAAAGTATATCAGCCAGATATTCATTGATCAGAAACAGAAAGAATTTCTTGAACTTAAACAAGGTTCCATGTCAGTTATTGACTATGAACGAAAATTTGTGAGGCTTAGCCGGTATGCCCGAGAATGTGTTTCTCCAGAAGATATAATGTGTAAACGTTTCGAAGATGGATTAAATGATGATATAAAATTGCATGTTGGCATTCTCGAAATCAAAGAATTTGTAATACTTGTAGAGCGAGCTTGCAAGGCTGAAGAGCTTAGTAAAGAGAAAAGAAAAGCTGAGGTGGGAGCAAGAGAGTTTCGTAAGAGATCTTCGGGAAAGCCCTTTCAACAATCCCTGAAGAAATTTAGAGAGGATTCAGGTCTATCTAAAGACACTTCGGGCTTTTCCAGACAAGACCATAATCGACCCCCAGTGAGTACGCGAGCCACTTCGGTTGCCAGTGTTGGAAACGATCGTCGGGATAGAACATAGTGTAAGTATTATGGCAAATGGCATTCGGGGAGTTGTAGATTTCATGACCGCTCCTGTTATAAATGCGGGTCAGCCGACCACTTTATCAAAGATTGCCCGAGGTTATCCGAACAAAGTATGAATCAGAGTGGGAAACCGAGTAATACTGCAGTACGAGGTAGACCACCTAGGAATACGGGGAAAGCTAGCGGCTATCAGAGAGGGTCTAAAGATGCTACCACCAGATCTGAGACTCGTGCTCCTGCTAGAGCTTATGCTATACGTGCACGCGAGGATGCTTCTTCGCCTGGTGTTATTACCGGTACTTTCACTCTCTTTGATACTGATTTGATTGCTTTGATTGACCCTGGTTCTACTCATTCTTATGTATGTGAGACTTTAGCATCCAGTAAGACTTTACCTGTTGAGTCTACTGAGTTCATTATTAGAGTGTCGAATCCCTTGGGTCGTTATGTACTTGTCGATAAGGTGTGTAAGAAATGCCCCTTAATAATCCGAGGCTCCTGTTTTCTGGCCGACTTGATGCTTTTACCGTTTGATGAATTTGATATTATTCTCGGTTTGGATTGGTTGACCGTACATGATACAGTTGTGAATTACAAAAGTAAGACCATTGATTTGAGATGTGCAAATAAAGAGATAATCCGAGTTGAGTCTACTGATTTGAACGGATTACCAGCAATAATATCCTCAATGTTGGCTCAAAAATATGTGAGAAAGGGGTGTGAAGCGTATCTTGCATATGTACTTGATAATAATGAATCAGAAAAGAAACTTGAATCAGTGCCAGTGGTCTGTGAATACCCTGATGTTTTTCCCGAAGAATTACTGGGGTTACCACCTGTTCGGGAGGTAGAGTTTGGCATTGAACTTGTACCTGGGACTACACCGATTTCGATAGCTCTGTATCGTATGGCACCAACCGAATTAAAGGAATTGAAAGCTCAGTTACAAGAGTTGACGGATAGAGGTTTCACTCGACCGAGTTTCTCACCTTGGGGTGCACCAGTATTGTTTGTGAAAAAGAAGGACGGAACCATGAGACTGTGCATCGACTATCGTCAGTTGAATAAAGTGAAAATAAAGAATAAATATCTGTTACCGCGTATTGATGATTTGTTCGATCAACTGAAGGGAGCCTCTGTATTTTCAAAGATAGATTTGAGATCAGGTTATTATCAGTTGCGAGTTTGAGACTCAGATATACCTAAAACTGCTTTTAGAACGAGATATGGTCACTACGAGTTTTTAGTGATGCCGTTTGGGCTCACTAATGCCCCTACGGTATTTATAGACTTGATGAATCAGATCTTCAGACCGTATTTGGATCGGTTTGTAGTTGTGTTTATCGACGACATTTTGGTCTATTCGCGAAATGAAATCGAACATGCTGAGCACCTGAGATTAGTGTTGCAGATTTTACGGGATGAGCAGTTATATGCTAAGTTCAGTAAATGTGAGTTCTGGTTGAGAGAAGTTAGCTTTTTGGGTCATGTGGTATCTGCATCGGGTATTCGAGTGTATCCGAGCAAAATTTTGGCCGTACTTAACTAGAAGCCTCCAAGAAATGTTACTGAAGTTTGAAGCTTTTTGGGACTTGCCAGTTATTACAGACGATTCGTAAAGGGTTTCTCGATGATAGCCACACCAATGACGAAACTACTACAGAAAGATGTTAAGTTTGAATGGTCAGAGAAATGTCAGAAAAGTTTCGATCAATTGAAAACCTATTTAACTGAAGCTCCCGTATTAGTGCAACCCGAATCTGGTAAAGAGTTTGTCATTTACAGTGATGCATCCTTGCTTGGGCTGGGTTGTGTGTTGATGCAAGAAGGTCGAGTTGTAGGTTACGCATCGAGGCAATTGAAGCCGCATGAGAGAAACGATCCGACCCATGATCTCGAATTAGCTGCCGTTGTATTCGCTTTGAAAATCTGGCGACACTACTTGTTTGGAGAGAGGTGTCATGTATATTCGGATCACAAAAGTCTCAAATATTTGATGACTCAAAGAGATTTGAATCTGCGACAAAGACGTTGGCTTGAGTTGTTGAAAGATGATGAGCTTGTTATTGACTATCACCCAGGAAAGGCTAATGTGGTTGCCGACGCTTTAAGTCATAAATCACTGTTTACTTTGCGAGCGATGAATGTATACCTGTCCATTTTATCCGATAATGTGCTAGTAGCAGAATTAAAGGCCAAACCATTAATGATTCATCAAATACGTGAGTCCCAGAAAGTCAACGATGAATTGGTTGCAAAGCGAGCTGAATGTGTTTTGAATATGGAATCAGAGTTTCAAATTGATGACGACGATTGTTTGAGGTTTAGAAGTCGATTGTGTGTTCCAAGAAATTCAGAACTTATTTCGAGGATTTTTAATGAGGCTCATAGTAGCCGAATGTCAATTCACCCGGGGAGTACGAAAATGTACAACGACCTGAGACGTCAGTTTTGGTGGCATGGTATGAAACGAGACATTTCTGATTTTGTTTCGAAGTGTTTGATATGTCAACAAGTGAAAGTGGAACATCAAGTGCCTTCAGGGTTACTTCAGCCGATTATGATACCCGAATGGAAGTGGGATCGAGTCACGATGGATTTTGTATCTAGGTTGCCATTGTCGTCGAGCAAGAAAGATGAGATCTGGGTTGTTGTTGATAGACTGACAAAGTCGGGTCATTTCATTCCTGTACGTACGGATTATTCCCTTGACAAGCTAGCTGAATTGTATGTTTCTCAGACTGTAAGGTTACACGGAGTACCTATTTCTATTGTGTCGGATAGAGATCCGAGATTCACATCACAATTTTGGAAGAAATTGCAAGATGCATTGGGTACCAAGCTGCATTTTAGTACCACTTTTCATCCCCAGACTGATGGTCAATCCGAGCGAATAATTCAGATACTCGAGGATATGTTGAGATGTTGCATACTTGAGTTTAGTGGTTTATGGGAACGGTATTTACCTTTGATTGAATTTGCTTACAACAATAGTTTTCAATCAAGTGTTAAGATGGCACCTTACGAGGCTTTGTATGGTCGTAAATGCCGTACACCGTTGTTTTGGACCGAGCTTAGTGAAAGTAAAATATTCGGGGTTGATTTGGTTAAAGATACTGAGCAGAAAGTAAAAGTAATCCGTGAAAGTCTAAAAGCAGCTTCAGATCGTCAGAAGTTGTATGTGGATTTAAAGCGAAAAGACATTGAATATAAGGTAGGAGACAAAGTGTTCCCTAAAGTTTCACCTTGGAAAAAGGTGCTCAGATTTGGCCATAAAGGCAAATTGAGTCCGAGGTTCATTGGACCGTATGAGATATCCGAACGAATTGGGCCAGTCGCATACAGATTGATTTTACCCCCTGAACTTGAAAAGATTCACAACGTTTTTCATGTCTCGATGCTTCGACGTTATAGATCCGATCCATCGCACATAATTAATCCCTCTGAGGTTGAGATTCAATCTGATTTGAGTTACGAAGAAGAACCGGTTTGTATTCTGGCTCGTGAGGTGAAAGAATTACGAAATAAAAAAATCTCATTAGTAAAAGTATTGTGGTTTAAACACGGAGTTGAAGAAGCTACTTGGGAACTTGAAGACTCTATGAAAGATCGATACCCTAACTTATTCACTGGTAAGATTTTCGGGGACGAAAATTTCTTATGTGGGGGAGAATTGTGACAGCCTTAATTTGACCCTAGTCAGAAAGTGGTTTCGGGACCACAAAACCGAGTTATAAAAATAATTATAAGTTATATTTTATATTTATGATGTGAGTAAATGCGTGTGTGAAAGTTTCAAGCTTTGATTTGGTCATTTGCATGTGAATTTATTTAATAGGACTTATGTGTGACACTTTTGAAATGTGATAGGTTAATTTATAATGGTCTATTAATGCATGTGTTGAAAAGAATGGTTTTGCATGTTAAATTACCCATTTTAGATAGTGGCCGGCCATGTTACTAGTTAAAATATAAGATATGAATTTTCTATTAACATTATTTTAGTTAAATGGCTTAATATCCTGGAATAATAATAATTAAAAGTACAAAGTGGGTGAAAAAAACAAAGTGATCATCTTGTTCCTTCAAAGCCGAAAGTACAGAAGAATTGGGGAGAAAAAAAAGAAAACCATTCGGTCATCTTAGGTTTTCATTAAGGTAAGAAATTCATCCCAATTCTTGAAATTTTAGTTAATTTTGAGTTAGTTATCAAGTTCTTTACGTAACCCATGTTGAAATTTTGATTTTGGGAATGATTAGGACTTTCGGCCATAGTAGTTAATGAAAGATATGGTGGTTGTTTCATGCTAATTTAGATGAATAATGATAGATAGGTGTTTGAACTAAACAAATGGTCATATGGATGCATTAGATGCTAAGTGGGAAGAATCGGCTATTATGTTTGATACTATTGCCGAATATGAAATTTTCATATTTGAGTAATGTATGTGTTTCGAGTTGATAAAATGAAAAGAATGCTTAAATGTGTTATAACCAATTAAGTGTTAAATTAAAGTTTGCTAAAATTTCCATTGTTTTTTGCTGAATATGTGCTTGATTAAAGAAGAGTTTGTTGAAGATTGTATGTGAACATGGCAAGTGTATTTGGCCTAGTGCATAAATGATATGAAAATCTTGGAATTTATTTTTGATTATGTGTATGTATGACCAAGTATATTCGGCCACATAAGTAATATAAGTACATGATGTTATATTATAATTATTGAGCTTAAGTATATGGGTGCATGTATATGTGGTCATAAAATGACGTTTTGGTTTTGAAAGTTGAATGATAAATTGTTATCCTAATTATATGAGCATTCGGCGAAAGTAGCAATTGTGTATGAAATTGTATTATTTATGAAATTTGTAAGTTTAAGATTCATTGTGGTAATGTTAATATATAATAAAATGAGCTTGATATGTGATTGCCGAATGTGAATAATAAGTAAACATTATTGGTCAAAATATTGAACCCATCTATTTATATTTATTAAGCTCAAGAGCAAGGGGGATCAAAGTTGGACAGGGGAAAAGAGAAAGCAATAGAGTAGTCAATCCACAACCATTCCAATATACCGAGGTAAGTTTTAAGTAGTCTCCTCTAGTATACAATTGATGATGCCTTATAAGAGTATAATAGGTGAATTGCAAATTTTTGGTTTGCACTTGAATGAAACTGTTTATTAAATAATGTTGAATATATGACTTAAAGTGAAGTCACTTTGAGTTTAAGCTGTAATAGTGATATGAATATGTGATTTTGAGTATAACTTTGGAGTTGAAATGTGAATGATGATGTGCATATTGAGAAAAATATCCGGACATGAGGTCCGCAGGCTATATGCTGGGAATATATCCGGACATGAGGTCCGTAGGCTATATGCTAGAAATCTATCCGGACTTGAGGTCCGCAGGCTACGTGCTGGAAAAATATCCGGGCTAAGGACCCGCAGGCTCATGCTAGTGATGAAATTCTGAGCTTTAAGATCCGCATGTAAGCGATGCGATAATGTAAGTAAGATGGTAAATTCGAACGTCCATGGTAAACATCATTGCGTAGATACCATATATATTTTACATGTTAATATTCGCGTTACGTACTCAAATTTGAGTTAATTTCTATCTGAATTACTAGTATCACAGTACGGTATACATATATATATGTGTGTGAATGAATTCGGTATTTGAGGATAAGACAATGATATAATTGGTTAATGTAAGTTATCATATGAAAGAATGTGATTAAAGGTAATAGTATAAGCCTTGTAAATAGTGAAGTATGTGCTAGAAGTTTTCTTATATATATATATATACGTACATATTCGGCCAAGTGATAACCAATTAGAATATTAGTATGCGATTTTAAGTACTCGATTTTTTTTTTTAATAACAAGTTTTAAATTGTTTGCGTTACTTAAAACTTATTAAGCATCAATATGCTTACTTGTTGCCTTAATTCTTTGTTTTATAGATCCTGTTTGTTAGCTATCAGTTTCGGGAGTTTCAAAGTCGAAGTCGTCCACACTGTCTAAGCCTTTCGGTACTTTTGTAACTGAAATTCGATAATGGCATGTATATGATTGACTTTTGATGTTATTTAATTATCTTTTTGGTAATGTATATGTGTATAGCCATGCGAAAATGGCTTGTTAAGTTATTATAGGTGTCCCATATAGTTAATGTATGCGTGGTTGATATTCGATTAATGCTTTAAATGGTTTGATGTGACTTGAACTTAGGAATTATCAGAATAGTGTTAAATGAAATTTCATGCTTGTTTTGTAATACTCTTTAATCCCTCCGGCGACGGGTGCGGGTTAGGGTTGTTACACCTTGAATTTATGTTATAAGGGATTTAGCCTGGACTGGTAATTCCGCCGTAAGAGTGAGGTTCACGGTAGTGTGTATTTAAAATGGTCACTTGCATGACTTGACGGTTAACAGGATACCCATCGAGATTTCTAAGAAATTCAAAGGGACTATAATGAGAAATGAGAATGAGAATATTTGAATTGATGAGCTCATCTAAGATTTATGCTATATTGCTTGAGATGAAACTAAGTTGATGATTGAGTGTATGTGATAAGGAATTTATACTATGCATGTTTGGCATAAATATCTTTTATGGTTGTATGCTAAATAACCGATAAGTTTACCTTCTTGTTATCCGGACCTACTAAGCATGTTAATGCTTACCCCCTTTCCTTTCCCTCTTTTACAGAACTCGAGGACTCGTGAAGATTGGAAGAGAATTGGAGTATTGTCACCGCTATCACCTTGTCTTGCTTTGGTATATATATGCTTTTATTTTGTTACAATGTCATGTATAGGTTTTAGTTATTTTGTTATATGTGTCATTGATTAGCCAACGTAAGGGCTTGAATGATATACCTATTCATTTTGTATATGGCCATAAAACATGGCTCATTTTGACGTAGGTTGTAACCTACTAATTGTACATATTTGTGTTTAACTATTCATGTGATGTTTAAATGTGGTATATCATGAATGGACATATGAAATATGGCCAAATCACTTGGGGATGGTTAGGCCATAATTGGCAATGAGTTATAAAACGAGCCAATTCTAAATGTGTTGGATGGGATGGTAATCCTTAATACAAAGAGGATAACCTAGCATGTGCAAAACCAATGAGATGAGGTTAACATGCAATAGACTATGTGAAGGTGGTCAATGGGTATAAATAGACCACGTTAAGTATCATTGAAGTTTTTAAATGAGTGTGGATGTTGAGGGTGATCATTGGCTTGTAATATAACCTTTAAAATGGTCCACACGTGTAGACACACAGGCATGTGTCTAGGCCGTGTGTGACACACGGTTATTCCCATGGGCGTGTGGTATGGCTGTGTGTCCCTTGCACCTGAAATTTTTAGGTCATTATGCATGGTAGTAAACACACGGGTAGAGATACGATCGTATGTTTCAACCGTGTGGAGGGCACGGCCTGGCACACGGGCATGTGTCTTGGCCTTGTGCCCCTAAAGGCATGATGACGTCATAAATAGAATGCTCAAGTTTTTGGACAAGGGCGACGACATGGGCGTGTCTAGGACGTGTGAAGGACACGGGCCAGGGGTACGGGTGTGTGCTCGGTCGTGTGAAAACCCTATAGGTTCGAAATAGAAAATAAATTCAAATAATTCCACACGAGTAAGGGACACGGGCGTGTCCCAAGCACACGGGCGTGTGTATCGCCTCCACACGGGCGTGTGAGGCTTAAACCTAGAAATTTTCTTAGGATTTTCTTAAGTTCTCGGTTTAGTCCCAGGATGTTTTTAATGTATGTTTTGGACCTTGTAGGGTCATATTAGAAGTCAATATGACTTGTTTGATTGCATTTAAATTTTAAATGAAAATTCATATCCCGTATTTTCTGGAAATGTCATGTTTGTGTAAGGTAATGCCCCGTACCTCATCCCGGTCCTGGGTACGGGTAAGGGGTGTTACATCCAAGCTTGATTATCAAGGAAAATGAGGTTTGGACCTAGAACAGAGAAAAATGAGTATTTGACGGTTTGGTCTTTTTCACCATTTTTGGTATCGAGGTAAGTTCATATGCGAGTAATGCAATATGTACTCTATTTTAAATGCTTAAATATTGCATGTATGGTAAGTTCATATGTGATGTGATGTCATATTTCTATTGCTTTGATATCAAGTGAATTTTAATGCTTTGTTACTATTATGAGTATGCCTTGATCATCCTATGAGAAAATGAAGGATACTATGTACATTGAGATCGACATTACGAACAAGTCCGACAGTGATGCGATAAGCATGGAAATCCCGTTTGAACCTTAGGAATATTTTAGGATACGAGTTGCATTGCACTAGGAACTATGTGATCTGAGCTCATGAGATATGTGGTCTGAGCTCATGAGATATGTGATATATGTTTATATGGTTCCAGGTGCTAGTCTTGTACGTTCTACTGGTGGCTAGGTAGTCTGGCATGTGTTGCGGATACTTGATAGCTTGTGTGAGTAGCCCGAGTAGCTACGTCCTGACTGACAGCTTGTGTGATCAGACCCGTGAGTAACTAGATCCTATATAAGACCATATCTGGGATATGGTATCGGCATTGAAATGGGTTCTACGAGTAAGACCATGTCTTTGACATCGGCATCGTATAAGATTTTTTATAAGACCATATTTGAGATATGGCAATGGCACGAGATTTTCCGTGTATCCAATAGTATTCTAAGTGCTCAACGGGTGAATTATTGAGTAACTTGACAGAAGACCTATGGGGTAAGTCAATGAGAAGAATGAGTATGAGTCGTGTTACGAGTTGGTACAGGTATGTACGTAAAGTTTATAAGCTATGGCTTCGTGATATTATGAGTTCATGATCACTATGAAGGTAAATTTGAGTTAACCTTGTGATTATTGGTTTATGTGTAAGATGTATAAATACATGGTTAAGTTGATTGATGCTTATGAAAAAGGCTTGTAGGCCAAATTGATTGGAGATATTATTATTGCTAGATTAAGTCAAGTTATGTGAAATTATGTTGGTAAATCAAAAGAATAAGCATTGGGAATTTATTTCATTACAACTTGAGATTTATATCCACTTTATGTTAACTTGTGTTTATATTGTTAGACATGGTATATGATTGGTACGAGTTGCTATTATTTTCATACAGACTTACTAAGCTATGAAGCTTACCCCCCTTTCTTTCCCTCCTTTTATAGGTTTATTCAGCTAGCTCAGGTTGGAGATCGTTGGAGATTCTATCACACTATCAAGCTATCATTTGGGGTATAAGTGAATGTAAGTATGTTAAGTCTATGGCATGTATAGGGACTTAGTCATTTTGTGTATGTGTCATTATGATATGACCAAATGTATTGGCTTGTAATGAATAAGGATTTGATTTGGTATGTAGCCATATAAATTGGCTTATATTGGCTAATGGGTTGCAAGTATATTAATTACTCATATGCCTATGCTAATGTCATCGTGTGATGTGGTTTATAATGTTATGTTAATGAAAGTTAGTACAAGGGAATCATGAAAGAGTAAAATTAGCATTAAAACAGTTTTCTTATGAACAATAAATAATTGTTTTGATTACTTAATTTGCCATGTTAAGTGCCATTGAAAGTGTGTATGTGAGTGTGCAAATGAGGGTGGCAAATGGCTTGGTAAATAGCCATTTTCTTGGCCACAGGACAGAGACACGACCGTGTGTCTTAGTCATGTGAAGGACATGATCCCGGGACACGAGTGTGTGACTTGGCGGTGTGACCCTAAATTGTGCATGACATCATAAATAGAGAGTTACATGGGCTGAGGACACCGGCGTGTGTGATCACATGGTCTACCCACACGTGCGTGTCCCAAGCCACACTGGTGTGTGACCTCTGTTTTGGTGAAATTTTTTTTGAGTTTTCCAAAGTTCTCGGTTTAGTCCTGAGCCACCTCAAATGTATGTTTTGGGCCTCGTAAGCCTGTAATAGGAACGATATACATCTGCATGAATGGTTTTAAATTGGATGAAATTTTATGGCCCGGTTTTGTATGATTGGTTATGTTTAAGTTCGGTAATGCCTCGTACCTTGTCCCGGCATTGGACACGGGTAAGGGGTGCTACAAAAGGTATTTGCTTGTAATGGTTAAGGTTTTGATGTAATGTAAAGCCATGTAAATTGGCTAATATTGGCTTATATTGATATTTGATTCATTTTGTATAAGGCCATGAGATGTGGCTCATATTGATTATTGGGTTGTAAGCCTATTTATTTAAGTATGCATGTGCCCATGCAATTGTGATGTGGTTGGTGGTTTGGTGTATGTGATGAGATGTGTCATAGCTATGAATGCTTGATGATCTAATTGGGATTTGTTTAGTATGATGATAACCATGGCTTAAATGAGAATTGGTAAGTTAGGCTTGACAAAGTATGAATTCTTATGCATGTATAAGTAAAGATGAAATGATCACGATCATGTCTTATTTGTGTATGTTTAAGTGCTCACTATTGCCATGCTAAGTGCCTTTGAAGTCATATATGTGTATGTGCAAATAAGGGTGGCAACTGGCTTGGAAAATAGCCTTAAAGTTGTCCACATGGGTAGGCACACGGGCGTGTGTCTAGACCGTGTGTGACACACGGTCTGCCCTCATGGGCGTGTGATTTGGCCGTGTCTCCCCTGCACCCTATTTTGGTAAAACAGAATTCTTGGTAGTAAACACACGGGCAGAGACACAATCGTGTGTCTCAGCCGTGTGGAAGACACGGCCTAAGCACACGGGCGTGTGACTTGGCCGTGTGACCTCAATTTAGTTGATAATGTCATAAATAGAGAGTTACACAAGCTGAGGACACGGGCGTGTCCCAAGCCACAAGGGCGTGTGTGACCACACGGGCATGTGACCCTCCAAAATAGGAAAATTTTCTAAGTGTTGTATAAGTTCCGAGAGTTCTCCGTTGAGTCCCGAACCACACCCAATGTATGTTTTGGGCCTCGAAGGCCCATATAAGGGACAATATGCATGTGAATGAAAACTTTTAAATTTGGGCAAAATTTTATGTCTTGGCTTTGTGTGAATGTTTATGTTTTAGTCCGGTAATAACTCAAACCCTATCCCGATGTCGGATACGAGTAAGGATTGTTACAGAATAGGCCTTACATCCTTTACGAATTAGATTATCAGCTACTAAGGTAGAGATCACATTCGATAAATAATTCTAATGCTCCCTGATCATGATTATCTCGTTCCCATTTGGAGTCCTTAGGGTAACCTATTTCGTATCATAGTTAAGACTAACCAGATGCTCACTCAGCCAATCCATGCCCAAAATGAGATCAAATTCTCTAAATGGTAATTCCATTAGGTCTGTAGGAAATACCTCACCTTGAACTTGCAACAGACATCTCTTATAATTTTTTTTCACATGCACATATTGTCCTAAGGGGCTAACGACAATTACTTTGCTTGCAGTCTCATTTACCCAAATTCCCAATTTATCAGCTATTTCACAAGACACATACGAGTGGGTAGATACAATATCAATTAATGCAAAGTATGGAATAACATTAATAGTAAAAGTAGGTATTATCACGTCTGTTGTATCACAATCCTCTCTACATCTAGTTGCATACACAAGTGCTAGTTGCCTCGTATCTACCCAATTAGCACCCTAACTCAGTGCTCACTGCCTCTGTCTAGTGTTTTCGCTTATTTTCTTACCTTGATCTTTCTAAGGCTACTACCCAACTCTCTAGTTTAGGGCTCGATTCAATCTTGGTACTTGTATTTGCTCATTAAGTCGTGGAAAATCACACTTCAAACATGGACCCATACTCTTCAACAATCACCCGAATGCCTCTTGCCACATGTGGAATAGTTCTGAATTCTGCCTCCCGCTGCAACAAAGTTCTTGTAGGGTCGATCATCTTTGGCCCGCTTAAGTGGACGTGGAGGTTGCACATTTAGGTCAAATTCTCTCTTCGTAGGAACTCTCTCCTGCTCCTTCCTTTTGCAGTCCATGTGCCTGACTTCCTCACAGATTTTGGTTTTCGAAGCTAAAGCTTTGAAAACCCTCTCTTGAAGCAGATCCACTTACTTTATCAATTCTGACCTTAGCCCAAACTCAAATCGAGCATACTTATCTTGTTCATTCATGACTATACCTGGAATATAACGACTAAGCCTCACGAACACAACCTCGTATTCAGTCATGAACATGTCACCCTACCTGAGCTCAATAAATTCCAGTCTCCTAGCCTCTACGTACCTCACGCCCACATATTTCTTCTAGAAAGCTTCCAAAAAATATTCCCACGTTAATCGATTGTCTTGGGTATCTCTCACAATAGCCTACCACCAGTGATAAGCCTCATCTCATAGCAATGACACAATCCCCTTAAGCTTCTGTTTAAGGGTCCAATCCATATCATTTAAGATCCTTTCTGTAGCCTCCAACCAGTATTTAGCTATAGCGGGGGTCATCCCAGGAATGCCCCTAAATAGCTCAGCCTAATTCAAACGGAGTCTCTCAGAAATAGTGCCACGACTATCAACTCCAATTTGAGCAGCCGCCATTCGCTTTAACACTCGTAGCATGGCTTGCGGTACAGCCTCGTTCGTAGGCTATTGTTGGCTTTCCTCAACAATGGTTGGGTGTTCCATATTTTTCTCTATTGGCTTAAGGGTTCACACTTGGGATGTAGATGAGTTGACTTGGGTTCCCTGACCCCGCTCTCCGTGAGCTCTCATTCCTTGAGTTCCTTCTAACTCCACGAGTACTTATTTTAAATATTATGAACGTTTTTCAATAAAGATAAGCTATCACTTGATTTTTTTAATTGAGGTTGTATTCTTTTAGTTATTAGTTATCTCATTATTTATCGTCTTTACAGTCTAGAGTTTTCAGTGTCTATAGTTTTCACAGTTTATAGTTTCGAATCTAAAGAACACTTACCTTGGATCGACTTTGGGAGTCTCAGATTTTTTTGCAATAATTTTAACATGTGGCATGTTTTTCCCCAAAAACACCTTTGCATAAAGTTTTTTTAAAACACTTTACCTATAGTCTGAGTTTTGAACCAGGCTCTGATACCACTAAATATAACCCCTCAAATTGGGCCTAGACGTTACAGCCCAATCTAAGCGATTACATAGGCCATAGGTATGGTGAAAACTTGAGTTGAAGTAAATTGGTTTAACCTTTGGAAAAAATGTGCTAGTAATTCTCTTAAATATGGGGTTTTTAATATAAATTTCAAAGAACTCTTGTTTAATATTTGGAAAACAACTTGATGATCCTCGTATTCAAATTCAATAAATTGAGTTTGCAGAAAACAACTTTATTAGGAAAAATGTCAAATTATTTAATCCATAATATTAAAATCCATGTAAATTGTCCATTGTCCAAAATTTAAAATCCCATGCCACAATTCTATAGTATATCGCAAAAATAAAATCCTAAATAAAAGTTATAGAGACCATAAAAGTCCAAAAGTTAATAAAAATCTATAATCATGAAAATCATTTTTCGAGAGCATCTCCAATGACTGATTTCGAGTCCTAACCACGAGGATTATCTGAAACACACAAGTAATGTGGGTGAGCTTTAAAAGGCTTAGTATGAGATCAACTAAAATATATTTACATACATATAAAAATATATAAATCAAACATCATAATATTCATGATTTATATCACTGATACTTATGCATAGACTTATCGATGCATATTTAAAAACAATGCACATTTTATAGAAGGTTCCTACCCATCTCTATTACACACCACATATCGAGTTCCCCAAAACTTGTCCATCATTGATTTGCAGATAAACTACCACTGATAACACTTTTATGGACAAGCCACCACTGATTTGCAGATATACTGCCACTACTTCCACCTTTCATAAAATCCCACCCCATGCGAATCACTTTTAACACTTAGGCATGTGGACATGCTCACATAATCACATTTCGCTAGTCATCACTTTAATATGTTTAGTCATGCTTGTCATATTAGATCATAAATCACAATATTCACATACTCACATAAATATATCACATACTTGAATCAACAAATATGTCACATAAGCCATGCAACACATGTAATATCCCGAATTAGGGCCTAATCGGAATAGTGGTTTCGTGACCACAAATCTGAGATAGAGATAATTATTTTACAATTATTTTGATGTTTATGATATGATTGCATGATTGTGTGAAAATTTCGTGATGAAATCCTATGCCTAAAGTGCTTAGATTGAAATTAGGGACTAAATCGAATAATTTGTAAAACTTGCATTCTAGGAGTTTTTAGTATGAAATTGCATTGAAATATTAATTAGGAGGTCTTAAATAGAAATTTGACCAATTTTAAGTTCATGGAAAAAATTAGGACATGGAATGAATTTTTGAAAGTTTAGTAGTAAGGGCATTTTGGTCATTTAGTTATTAAAATGAATTAAAAACAAAATTAAAAGCCAATTTTTATCCATCTTCTTCATTAGGCCGAAATTTAAAGGATTCCCCATATCTAGGGTTTGTTTCAAGCTTCCAAGCTCCATAGAAAGTGATTCCAAGCCCCGTTTTTAATGTTCTTTACGTTTTTAGAATCCCGGTAGCTCGATTAAGCTTATGCTAGCAATAATTCAACCTAGGGTTCATATTTGGAAAAATACCCATAGGATAAATTTGTGTATTTTGATGTTTTATGATAGAATATGAGGTTTTAAATTATGTTAGACAACTTGTGCTACTCGGTTTTGAGTGAAAACGAGTAAAAGGGCTTAATCGATAAAAATACCTAATAGTCATAAGTACGTGTTAGAGTGTGAATTTGATATTGTCATAGAAGGCAAAATGATCAGCATGTCATAAAACATAAGAATAAGGGATAAAGTTTAATTCCCGAGCCTAGGGGCAAAAGTGTAATTTTCCAAAGTTCGTATTAAATGCTGTTTTGATGAATGTATGCATTAAATAAGATTAATTTGGTATTATAGATCAAGAGAAACGGGAATCATGTCGCGATCGAGGAAAAGAAAAGATTGTGGACTAAATTGCAAAATCTTTATATTTTGGTACCAAGGTAAGTTCATGTGTAAATAATGTAGCATAATTGTTATTTTTAAGTTATTGATGTTAATTATATGATATACTGATTTTTTTATCGTGAAATATTATGCTTTGTGGTTAATGTTGAGTAATATGCAAATTATCTTTACTACTTGATAAATATGAATTGCTACCGAGTATCGGTTCTGATATTTCGTGGAAGACGGCTAATGTCAGATCGAGGGAAAAAGCCCGTTTGAACCTTAAGAATAGATTAGGATACAAGTGACATGTCACTAGGATATTTGGGCATCCGAACTCATTGAGTTGAGTTCGAGTTCACTTATGGATGCGAATGTTCGAACTCGTTGAGTTGAGTCCGAGTTCGTGAGATGTAACTAGGCATCCGAACTCGTTGAGTTGAGTCCGAGTTCACTTATGGATGCGAACGCCCGAGCTCGTTGAGTTGAGTCCGAGTTCACTTATGGGCGGGTTACATGATTGTTTGATTACATATGTGGCACTTATGTGCAAATTATCCGTGTATCTAAGTTATATTCTGATGTGTTCAATGGGTGAAAATTTCTATGAAATGGAAGAACACTTAAGATGCAAGTGACGTTTTGGTAAGTTTTGTGAAATGGGCACTTTGGACAGGTATGTACTTAACCCTCGGGTGGAAAATAGATACAACAACGATAAAGTGGTAAGATGATGAATGATGTTTAGAAATGTGATATATGTTTTGGTGATGCCATGCTAAGGTTGTTTGGTATAATTGTATTGTTATGTTACTTGTTATTTGCATATGAACTTACTAAGCATTTATGCTTACTCCTTCCTTTTCATTCATTGTAGGTTTGAACAAGTCAGCTAGGGAATCGGGACAGGTCGAAGTTTCGATCACACTATCCGAAGGATTTCTATTGGTAAATGGCTTGTAAAACTTAAGTATGGCATGTATAGCAATGTACCTATTTTGTGTAAATAATTTTATGATATGGCCATGTTTGGTTGAGAAAATGTTTGATATTGATAAGTCATGGTGATGGCTAATTAGATCATGTTTGATATCATGGAAGTTTAATAGGTTATCTAGTTCATAAAAAAAATTCATGGAAAGATGAAATTTGCCTTAAAACAGAATATTGCTGCAGCAATGACATGAATTTGAAAAATCACTAAAAATAGTATAAGTGGAACTAAATGATGAGTAAGTTATGAAATTTAAGCTTAATGAGTCTATTTTCATGTGGATTGAACAAAACAGGCATATAAATTATATTTTATGAGATATTTAAACTTTTGTGAAACAGGGCTAGAATGATTTTTGGATCCCCTGTTCTGACTTTAAAAATTTATAATAAATCTTAAAAAAATAATTATAAGTTGTTCTTTACATGTACAGATTCCTTATTGAGTCTAGTTTTAAGAGAAACAAACCTCATAGTCATTGAAATTTTTTATAGAGAGATATCTGATTTGTAATACATAGAGGTCAGAGCAGTTAAACCCTGAAACAGGGGAGCCTTTAACTCATAAAATGTACTAATTGGCCTAACCAAAAATTCTAGAAAAAATTAGTAAATATATATATGAGTCTAGATTTAGGGAAAATTTACGGATCTTGATTTTGAGTTTCGTAACTCGAGATATGATTTTTCTTGTAACTATGCCTTGAGATAGCTAGAAAAGTCGTGAATGTAGAAACAAATGATTCGAAGTACTTAAATTGATAAATTATGTTCGGTAACACCTCAAGCTCGATTCCAGTGTCGGTCTCGGGTGTGGATACATTACATTTGGTGGTCTCGGAGCGGGTTTAGTCGGTTCTCAGACTACGTGTTTTATGTACGGATTTTTACTATACATGCCATATGTATAAATTGTGATAGTGTGACGACTTCTGACCTTTTTTTTAAATGATTTTTATATAGTAAATAGATCTCGATCTAGCTGTGGCAGATGAAGTAGAGAGTAATGCGCATGACTCGGTGAAGAAAAGGCGTCGACTAAAAACCCACCTCCTACTGTTGGTCAGGGAGGAGGAGAAAAGGATCGGGAAGCCTTTCTCCAAATGATGAGTGCATGGTACACTGAGTTCGTTCGTATGAACCCAAATGTACGACCTCCCCCACCTCCTCCAATTCCTCAACCTATGCCTCTGATGCCTCAAGGAGTGGATATGATAAAATTTCACAGAAACCACGTTGATAGAATTCGTAAACAAGAGGTCAAGAATTTAGAGCAAATATTGATGATGATGATGAGAAAGCGAGTTCGCTTGAAAATTCTATTCGGTATTTGATGAATTATCTTGTACACCCTGAAGAATGTTTGAAATGTGCTACATCTTTGTTGAGAGATTCAGCCTATAATTGGTGGAAGACTTTAATTTTGGTGGTACCGAAAAGAGAGGGTAACCTGGGAATTCTTTCAAGAAGAGTTTCGGAAGAAATATATTAGTGAAGGATTTATTGATCAGAAATGTAAAGAGTTTCTTAAGCTGAAGCAAGGTAATATGATAGTCTCAGAATATGAAAGAAAGTTTGTTCGATTGAGTAAGTATGCCGGGGAAGATGTTCCTCAGAAGCCAAGATGTGCTTGACGATTTGAAGACGGGCTCAACGAAGACATTAAGGTATTTGTCGGGATCCTTGAACTGAAAGAAATGGTAGTCTTTGGTTGATCGAGCTTGCAAAGTGAAGAACTACTTAAAAGAGAAGAGAAAGGTAGAGGCCGAGAGACACGAAATTGGAAGAAAAAGCCAATGAGTAAGGCACCTTCACAAAGAACCCGGAAAGTCAAGAAATATGAATCCTCGTTCCCAAGTTTCATTTGGGCAATCATATGGAAATTTTAAGAAGCGAGAATGTGGGTCCTAAATCTCGAATACTTCTACAACTAGTGTAGGGAACTCGAGATTTGTTAAACCCGAGTGTCGCGGTGTGGTAGAAATCATTTTGGTCCGTGCCAGAGCAAATGAATGTTTTCGATGTGGTTTCTCGGATCATTTTATTAGAGCGCATGAGAGAGAGTGAGAAGAAAAATTTTAGGATGTAAAAGCTAGTGGTGCAGACTTGAGGGGAAGGTATCCGAGAAAAGTGCAAGTGAAACAAGCGATAAGAATGTAGCCAGAGATGCGATGAGTTAGATCTCGAAGGAAGAGCTCGGCTAGAACTTCGCTATTAAAGCGCGTGAAGATGCTTCCTCACACGATGTGATTGGTACATTTTCTCTTTATGATATTAATGTTATTGCTTTGATTGATCCCGGTTCTACTCATTCATATGTATGCATGAAGTTGGTGTCTAGTATGAATATACACGTTGAGAACACGAATTTATGGTTAGAGTGTCGAATCAGTTAGGCAAATGTGTGATAGTTGATAAAGTATGCAAGAAATGTCCTTTAATGATTCGGGGTCATTACTTTTTACTGACTTGATGTTGTTTCCATTTGATGAATTTGATGTTATTTTGGGTATGGATTGGTTGACATTGCATGATGCTATAGTAAATTGCAAAGGAAAGGTTATAGAATTAAAGTGTGAAAACGGTGAAACTCTACGGGTTGAATCAGATAAATCAGAGGCATTGTCTAGTGTGATTTCTTCGATGTCGGCTCAGAGATATTTGAGAAAGGGTAATGAAGCTTATTTGGCATATGTAATTAATACAAAAGAAGTTGAAAAGAAAGTTGAATCAGTGCCGGTTGTGTGTGAATTTGCGGATGTATTTCCAGAAAAATTACCGGGTTTGCCTCTAGTTAGGGAAGTAGAATTTGGTATTGATTTGATACCGGGAACAGCTCCGATCTCGATTGCTCCATATAGAATGACACAAACAGAGTTGAAAGAATTAAAGTCACAGTTGCAAGAGTTGACTAATAAAGGCTTTGTAAGACCGAGTTTTTCACCTTGGGGTGCTCCTGTGTTATTTGTGAAAAAGAAGGATGGTTCTATGAGATTATGTGTTGATTATCGGCAGTTAAACAAGGTGACAATCAAAAACAAGTATCCATTGCCGAGAATTGATGATTTGTTTGATCAGCTAAAAGGAGCGACATGGTTTTCAAAGATTGACTTCAGATCTGGGTATTATCAGCTGCGAGTAAAAGAGTCAGATGTGCCTAAAACTGCTTTTAGAACAAGGTACGGTCATTATGAATTTTTAGTTATGCCATTCGGGTTGACAAATGCTCTCTTGTGTTTATGGATTTAATGAATCGCATATTTCGGCCATACTTGGACAAATTTGTTGTGGTATTTATAGATGATATTTTAATTTATTCAAAAGATGAAACAGAGCATGCTGAGCATTTGAGGATAGTTTTGCAAACTTTGAGAGGTATGCTAAGTTTAGTAAAAGTGAATTTTGGCTCCGGGAAGTTGGATTTTTGGGTCATATTGTTTCAGGTGATGGTATACGGGTTGATCCTAGTAAAATTTCTGCCATTATTGATTGGAAACCACCAAAAATGAATGAAGTTAGAAGAAGTTTCTTGGGGCTAGCTGGGTATTATCGGCGGTTTGTAAACCGATTTTCTATAATTCTTTGCTACTATGACTAGACTACTCCGAAAGGATGTTAAATTTGAATGGACGGAAGAATGTCAACAAAGTTTTGAAGAATTGAAAAAGTTATTAACTGAAGCACCAGTGTTAGTACAACCCGAATCAGGTAAAGAATTTATAGTGTATAGTGATGCTTCTCTAAATGGCTTGGGGTGTGTACTCATGCAAGAAGGAAAAGTGGTGGCTTATGCTTCGAGGCAGTTAAAACCTCATGAGAGGAATTATCCTACTCACGATTTGGAATTGGTTTTGCGGTGGTATTTGCTTTGAAGATTTGGCGACATTATTTGTATGGTGAAAAGTGCCGAGTATATCACGATCACAAAAGTCTTAAATACTTGATGTCACAAAAGACTTAAATTTGAGACAGCGTAGATGGTTGGAGTTATTGAAAGATTATGAGCTTGTTATTGATTATCAACCGGGAAAAGCGAATATGGTTGCCGATGCTTTAAGCAGAAAGTTGTTGTTTGCTTTGAGAGTTATGAACACTCAGTTGAAAATATCAGATGATAGTTCAATTCTAGCAGAGATAAGAGCTAGACCGATGTTTTTACAAGAGATTTCTGAAGCTCAGAAAAATGATCAAGATTTGCTAGCCAAGAGAAGATAGTGTGAAGCTGATACGGGATCAGATTTCAGAATCAGTTCTGATGGTTGTTTGATGTTTAAAAATTGGATTTGTGTACCGAAAAATAATGAGTTGATTCAGAAGATTTTGTATGAAGCACATAATGGTTGTTTGGCGGTTCATCTGGGCAGTACGAAGATGTATAATGACTTGAAGAAAATGTACTGGTGGAGTGGAATGAAAAGAGATATTTTCGAGTTTGTATCAAAGTGCTTAGTTTGTCAACAAGTGAAAGCCGAACACCAAGTACCTTCGGGATTACTTCAGCCTATCATGGTTCCTGAATGGAAATGAAATCGGATTACTATGGATTTTATATCAGGGTTGCCGTTAACTCCGGGGAAGAAAAATGCCATCCGGGTAATAGTTGTGATGACTAAATCGGCTCATTTTATTAGAGTGCATGCAGATTATTCTCTTAATAAGTTAATTTGAATTGTATATCCGTGAGATTGTTAGACTTCATGGAATACCTTTGTCAATCATTTTGGATAGAGATCCAGAGATTTACTTCACGGTTTTGGAAAAAGTTGCAAGAAGCATTAGGTACAAAGTTAAATTTCAGCACTGCCTTTCATCCACAAACCGATGGGCAATCGAGAGAGAGTAATTGATTCTTGAAGACATGCTCGGATGTTGCGTATTGGAATTTCAAGGTAGTTGGGAAAGGTACTTACCGTTGGTAGAATTTGCTTATAATAATAGTTATCGAGACGAGTTTGAAAATGGCACCTTATGAAGCATTATATGGTCGTAAGTGTCGAACGCCTTTGTATTGGACTGAATTCATGGAAAATCAGATTTATGGAGTTGATCTAATAAAAGCAACCGAAGAAAAGGTAAAAGTGATTCGAGATTGTTTGAAAGCTGCTTCAGATAGACAGAAATCTTATGCGGATTTGAAACGAAAAGAAATAGAGTTTCAGGTTGGTGATAAGGTATTTTTGAAAGTGTCTCCATGGAAAAAAGTCCTTAGATTTGGACGGAAGGGCAAGTTAAGTCCACGTTTTATTGGGCCGTATGAAATAATTGAAAAAGTTGGACCGGTAGCATATCAGCTAGCATTACCACCTGAATTAGAGAGGATTCATGATGTGTTCCACGTATCTATGCTACGTCGGTATCATTTGGATCCTTCATATATAATTTCACCGACAGAAATTGAGCTACGGCCGGATATGACTTACGAAGAAGAACCGATTAAGATTTTAGCTCGAGAGGTCAAGCAACTAAGAAATAAAAGTGTTGCTCTCGTGAAAGTATTGTGGCAAAAGCACGGAGTAGAAGAAACTACATGGGAACCTGAAGAAACTATGAGAAACCAATACCCACACCTGTTTACTGGTAAGATTTTCAAAGAAAATCCTTAAAGGGGGGAGAGTTGTAATATCCCGAATTAGGGCCTAATCAGAATAGTGGTTTTGTGACCACAAATCCGAGATAGAGATAATTATTTTATAATTATTTTGATGTTTATGATATGATTGCATGATTGTGTGAAAATTTCGTGATGAAATCCTATGCCTAAAGTGCTTAGATGAAATTAGGGACTAAATCGAATAATTTGTAAAACTTGCATTCTAGGAGTTTTTAGTATGAAATTGCATTGAAATATTAATTAGGAGGTCTTAAATAGCAATTTGACCAATTTTAAGTTCTTGGAAAAAATTAGGACATGGAAGGAATTTTTGAAAGTTTAGTAGTAAGGGCATTTTGGTCATTTAGTTATTAAAATGAATTAAAAACAAAATTAAAAGCCAATTTTTGTCCATCTTCTTCATTAGGCCGAAATTTCAAGGATTCTCCATAGCTAGGGTTTGTTTCAAGCTTCCAAGCTCCATAGTAAGTGATTCCAAGCCCCGATTTTAATGTTCTTTACGTTTTTGGAATCCCGGTAGCTCGATTAAGCTTATGCTAGCAATAATTCAACCTAGGGTTCATATTTGGAAAAATACCCATAGGTGAAATTTGTGTATTTTGATGTTTTATGATAGAATATGAGGTTTTAAATTATGTTAGACAACTTGTGCTACTCGGTTTTGAGTGAAAACGAGTAAAAGGGCTTAATCGGTAAAAATACCTAATAGTCATAAGTACATGTTAGAGTGTGAATTTGATGTTGTCATAGAAGGGAAAAATGATCAGCATGTCATAAAACATAAGAATAAGGGATAAAGTTTAATTCCCGAGCCTAGGGGCAAAAGTGTAATTATGCAAAAGTTTAGGGGCAAAAGTGTAATTTTCCAAAGTTCGTATTAAATGCTGTTTTGATGAATGTATGTATTAAATAAGATTAATTTGGTATTATAGATCAAGAGAAATGGGAATCAAGTCGCGATCGAGGAAAAGAAAAGATTGTAGACTAAATTGCAAAATCTTTATATTTTGGTACCAAGGTAAGTTCATGTGTAAATAATGTAGCATAATTGTTATTTTTAAGTTATTGATGTTAATTATATGATATGCTGATATTTTTTATCTTGAAATATTATGCTTTGTGGTTAATGTTGAGTAATATGCAAATTATGTTTACTACTTGATAAATATGAATTGCTACCGAGTATCGGTTTCGATATTCCGTGGAAGACAGCTAATGTCAGATCGAGGGAAAAAGCCCGTTTGAACCTTAGGAATAGGTTAGGATACAAGTGACATGTCACTAGGATATTTGGGCATCCGAACTCGTTGAGTTGAGTCCAAGTTCACTTATGGATGCGAATGTTCGAACTCGTTGAGTTGAGTCTGAGTTCGTGACATGTAACTAGGCATCCGAACTCGTTGAGTTGGGTCTGAGTTCACTTATGGATGCGAACGCCTGAGCTCATTGAGTTGAGTCTGAGTTCACTTATGGGCGGGTTACATGATTGCTTGATTACAGATGTGGCACTTATGTGCAAATTATTCGTGTATCTGAGTTATATTCTGATATGCTCAACGGGTGAAAATTTTTATGAAATGGAAGAACACTTAAGATACAAGTGACGTTTTGGTAAGTTTTGTGAAATGGGCACTTTGGACAGGTATGTACTTAACCCTTGAGTGGAAAATAGATACAACAATGATAAAGTGGTAAGATGATGAATGATGTTTAGAAATGTGATATATGTTTTGGTGATGCCATGCTAAGGTTGTTTGGTATAATTGTATTGTTATGTTACTTGTTATTTGCATATGAACTTACTAAGCATTTATGCTTACTCCTTCCTTTTCATTCATTGTAGTTTTGAACAAGTCAGCTCGGGAATCGGGACAGGTCGAAGTTTGGATCACACTATCCGAAGGATTTCTATTGGTAAATGGCTTGTAAAACTTAAGTATGGCATGTATAGCAATGTACCTATTTTGTGTAAATAATTTTATGATATGGCCATGTTTGGTTGAGAAAATGTTTGATATTGATAAGTCATGGTGATGGCTAATTAGATCATGTTTGATATCATGGAAGTTTAATAGGTTATCTAGTTCATAAAAAAAATTCATGGAAAGATGAAACTTGCCTTAAAACAGAATTTTGCTGCAGCAATGACATGAATTTGAAAAATCACTAAAAATAGTATAAGTGGAACTAAATGATTAGTAAGTTATGAAATTGAAGCTTAATGAGTCTATTTTCATTTGAATTGAACAAAACAGGCATATAAATTATATTTTATGAGATATTTAAACTTTTGTGAAACAGGGCCAGAATGATTTTTGGATCCCCTGCTCTGACTTTAAAAATTTATAATAATTTTACAAAAATAATTATAAGTTTTTATTTATATGTATAGATTCCTTATTGAGTCTAGTTTTAAGAGAAACAAACCTCATAGTCATTGAAATTTTGTATTGAGAGATATCTGATTCGCAATACACAGAGGTCAGAGCAGTCAAACCCTGAAATAGGGGAGACTTTAACTAATAAAATGTACTAATTGGCCCAACCAAAAATTCTAGAAAAAAATTAGTAAATAGATATGAGTCTAGATTTAGTGAAAATTTACGGATCTTGATTTCAAGTTTCGTAACTTGAGATATGATTTTTCTTGTAACTGTGACACAGATAGCTAGAAAGTTGTGAATGTAGAAACAAATGATTCGAAGTACTTAAATTGATAAATTATGTTCGATAACACCTCAAGCTCGTTTTCGGCGTCGGTCTCGGGCGTGGGGGCGTTACAACACATGTCATGAGAATGACATTTACACATACATCATCATTATAACAATAATCACATCATATCACATATCTCATATGTTTCAGAAAATGTATTTCGGATAGAGTCACTTACTTGGGTCCTTTTTATTGTGTTTTTCAACTCCTCTTTGATTATTTAATGTGCTTACAATTGGTTATAATTAACTTATATTATAGAATCAATCCTACACCTTTTATCGTAGACTCGATTTGCCACAATCCTTATTAACATTTTGTTTTGATCTAACTTGAAAGACGTATCTAAGAAATGAGTAATGTTTATTGATTAGGATTTATTTAAAAGTAATTTATCACTAATATATCAATTACTAATAGGCTCACCAATACTTACCCTACAATTTTGGACTCTCGAAAAGATAATTTCTAATGCGAACTTAGGGGTCTCCCCTATGATTAACGTTTGGTCCTTTAAGATTGAAAGGAACAGTATTAATACGAAAATAAATAAATAACAAAATATAATTGTTATACTAATCGACCAAGCGATGAAATCACTAAGAGGTTGAGTTTACGATTAAAATTACCACAGTTACAACTTGATTAAATTGGGATGGTCAATCAATCGAAAGAGGAATGAGATCAAAGAGTTGAGCGATCTAAAAGAATCGTTAGAGCAAAGAGAGAGTGTAAGTTTAACCAATATGAGGAACGCCAATGACAATAGAGGAGGAAGAACAGGGAAGAAATTTGATCATCAGTGACATTGGTGACAACTACGATGGTACAACAGTGGTTCGGCTGTGGTACGGCGTTAGTCTCGCAACGAGGGAGTGGTAGTCTGATGATGAGTGAAGGAAAAAAACTAGAGGGTTCAGCGTAAAGGGAAGGAGTAAAAAAATAAAAATAGAGGAGAAGAGGAACCCACGATGGCGCACGGTGGTGGTCACAATGGTGATTGACGGTGGCGATAAAAAAAAAAGAAGAGAGAACGAGCGATGCGACAGTGGCTAAAGGTATGGCGATTGGTGGTGTTAGGGTAATTCATGGTGGGAAAAGGAAGCAAAAAAAGAAAAAGAGAGAAGGTGGTGGTTAGAAAAAGAGAGAAAATGGATGAGTATGGAGAGAAAATGAGAAAATGTGGACGAGAGGGAGGTAGGGACGAAAAAGGGGGTTGGGAGTGAGAGGAATTATTTGATCAGCAATGAATAGATTCAATGAACCTCTACTAAAGGGAAGGTATGAGGTTTTGGCAAGGGAATAAGACATGGAGTGAAAAGGGAATCATGCACCCTCAACTTAAGGGAAGCTCGACTTTTAAATGAGGTAATGAATCCTCCTAAATATGGTGACTATAGTGTGGATGACAACTCCTTAATGCACATGGAAAAATTTGTATAAAATTTAATTGAAGAGGTTTAAGCAATAGGAGTTGAAACTTGGACCACTAGGATAGCCAAGGAGTTATTAAACCCCTAGACTACACACTTGTTCTCAAACTTGCACAAATAATAATAAAATGATAGGATGTGACACGGTAGTTTTTCAATTATTTTAAAGCTCGTGTTTGTGGCATGTATATAGGTGTTATATAATTGTTAACTTTGAATGTTGGCATAACTTAAAATCTATCTTATTGTAACATCCCACTCGACGAAGTCCCAATGATAGAACAAAGCTTTTGGAAGCAAGGCACAAGGTGTAAGATTTGATCAGGTAAGACATAAGGATTTTGCTAAGCGTAAGAAATTCCTCAAAAATGCCTGTACGCCCTAGCACGACAGATTCTGAAAGAAAAGCTCCGTAAGAAGTGTTATGGCTAACCAAAAGTATTCTATCTGTGAGGCCCTTTATAATAGGTATAGTTAAGGAAAATCATGAAATCGATAAGGTATGACCAAACAAGGAATAATGGTATGAATGTATGAATATATAGATATGGCGCATAGTCATAGAAGGGTATGATTGGTGAAATAATATTTGCCCAAATGCACTTCTTGGCATTTAGAGTGGGTGAACTCCAATATAAAAATAAGGTACGGACTTCATGTCCAATTACTGTGAGTGGTGAAATGATTAGAGTTATGTAAAATGACCTCTATGATGTAAGTTCATGACAGTGGTGTAGTACACCCAGTAGCCATTATGATCTTGTGCCAACTAAATCGTGAGGAAAGTTTATAGGAATTAACTGAACATGAACTAGAAGAGTTAAAGGCTAAAGGAGTAATTGAGTAAGGTTTTAGAGGTGACAGATTTTGATAAGGCTACTCAGTCTGTGACATGTGACATTTACCAAGTTACCATAGAGACTTGGGTTAAGTTAAAAGGACACTCTGGTTGGGTTAAGAAAAAAATGATCTTTTTTCCCTTTTTTCTCTGAAAAATAAAAAATGATTTAGGGATAAAGAGAGATAGAATCATTGCTCTGAGCTGATTTCAAAATCTTGGATATTTCTAGTGATTTTCTTCACTACAAGGTATATTTCATGACTCTATTTATCAAGAAACACAAATTTATAAGCATGAGTGAAGAAATACATCTTTGAGAGATGTTTAAGTTTAAAATAATGATAATGGTTACCCGGATGAGTTTTAATGAAGTGTTTCTGTTCTATAGGGTAGAGGAGGTTTTAGCATCTTGCTTAATGATGGATCTGAAGGCTAAGTTTCCCTTTAAGGTCATCATGTGAGTCCCTAAACTGAATCATACATGCATAATATGCCTTCTAGAAACTTCTAGGCTAAGTAACCAAATCGTGAAATGGAACTAGTAAAATATGATGTGATGACTCTGATGAGGAACATAAGATTTATGGACTTGTATGTATGGATAACATGAAGTTTCGTGGTCAAATTATGAAACATAAATCTTGAGGTTAAGATATGCTTGTGTTGGGATAATGGAAATGTGTTAATGTGTCTGTTACGAGAAAGTCAAGATAAGATGAGTTCATAAAAGATGGGTCTAAGTATGAAGAGTCTATATCTATCTTTGGAGCTGTCAAAAGGGTTCGTCTAGACTAAAAACACGAATCTCTGAAAGGACAAGTCTATGGCCATGGCGTTGAAGGATCATATCATGTAAGATCGTAATTAGTGGGTTATGCAATCATATGGAAAAAAGATCATATCGTGTAAAACCATAATTGGTGGGTTATGGCATCATATGGAAAGAAGACCATATCATGTAAGACCGTAACTGGTGGGTTATGTCATCATATGGAAAGAAGACCATATCATGTAAGACCGTAACTGGTAGGATGATATCATATAGAAAGAAAACCATATCATGTAAGACCGTAATTGGTGGGTTATGGCATCATATGGAAAAATTTAAGGAAGGTTATTACCCAATGTGGTTCTTGTGTGTCCCAGGACGATGAGGGACAAACCTCACTAAGTGTGAGTTTAGGAAAATCCCTATTGACTAAATCATCAGGAGAAAAAAAGCCTTTGTGGCAATTTTTGTTTAAGGACGCCTTTATGACAAAAATCTAGAAAATTAAGCCTTTTTGGTGAATCTATTAAAGGACAGCCTTTGTGACAAATCTATGAAAGGAAACACCTTTGTGGAAACCTTTGTCAAAGGAAACCCTCTATAGAAAAATCTGGACAGGAAAGCCATTGTGACAATCTCGTATAGAAGCCTTTGTGGTTATATCTAAACAGAAATACCTTCGTGGCATAACCTAAGAACATTATACCTTGGTTGCAATTTTGTAAAAAAAATTCCTTGTCGTGAATATAAAGGAAGCCTTTGCGGCTATTTAAATAAAGGAATGCCTTTACAATAAATTTTAAATGAATGACGTGTAAAGAATTATGAAAGAATGACATGAATGGTCCTCTGAAAGCAAAGTAAAGATAGGAATTTGAAGATATTGTAGGTGTAAGAGATAATGTATGGACAAGTAGAAGAAACTAAGTACCCAGGGAACTCTAAAAGAAACGCATCGTATGTAAATAAAAAAGGCAAACCCCGCATAATAACAAGAAAATAACTATAAAGCTAGAGCGCGCTAGAATAGGTGACAAATCCAGGATATGTGTTATATTTATGTGCAGATAGCACCTTGAAGTAAGGAAGATCTAGGTTAACTCTACGTTAAGTAATAGGCGTTGTCTACCTTGCTCGAAGGTAGTGGTAAAATCAATAAGTATGAAATAAGATTTTAAGTTTGTTAAAAACGTAAATGAAATGGTTAAGGACTATGTAAAGATAGGATTTAAGAAGAGACATAGAAAGTGAAGAGATTTTAAATATAGTATGCTCAAAGGAAAAAAAATGACCATTTAAATTTGGACCTTGAATTTGGAGCCCAGTAGAGTGAAGGCTAATGAATATGAGAGGAAGATAAGTCCCTAAAGACCCTAAGAGGAAGACAAAGGTCTAAAATAAAAAAGAGTAGTTACAATATGTTAAAGGAAATCTTAGTAAAGTAACCACCAGAAGGAATCAGGAAAAGTCAAATGACACATGGAGGACATGTGAAGCATCTATCACGCTTTGATATAATGAATCACGTATTTAAGGTTAACTCACTAAGTTCTTATGAACTTGCGAAGGTTATTTCATATTTCACGTTGTAAAGAAGTATGCACTAGGAGGGATGACACCAGGGCTACACCAAAAAGAAGTGGCGTGATGGGCTGTTTTGCATACAGAGGAAGTTAAGTGGCATGTTCAAGTTAGAGCATAAGTTGTTTAAGTAGCGTTCCAATGTGTTTACAGTAAACTGAGAGATAAAATAGAGATACTGAAATTTTATTATCTTGAATTGTAAATGTAACCATACAATGTACACCCATAAGAGACTCTATCACATTCATAGATAGAACTTTTACATAAGCAATAAGCTTAAGTTACATTTGTTATAGGACGTAACACCCAATACTCAGATCCAGTTCATCAGGTCGGGTGGAGGGCGTCACATTAATGCTTAATTTTAGCAATGCTAATGTTTAATGTAAATGGTGTGTTTTTGGAGAATATGGTTGAATTATGAATGACACTTAAAATAACTTGTTTGAGCATAAATTAGCATAGTTGAGAAATTGATTTTGAATGACTAGTTGGTTGGATGAATGATTTGTGATTGAATAAGTTGAAATAGTAAGTTTTTATGCTCATCTGAAGTTATGTAAGAATAGTTGTATTGAAATGATTAGATGCAATGTTTTAGTATCTGTATGAAATGTTGTTGTGTAGGAAAAGTTAAGAAAATATGCACCAAACATGAAGAATAAGAGGTAGCCATGAAATAGGTACTAAATGGTCTAAATTTTATCAAGAACAAAGTCCACATCTTGACGAGCAATCTTCCTCATCGCAACATTGGCTGATAGTGAGTCACGTGGTGACGTCGAGTAGCTTGAGGTCATGACGTGTCAAACTGTTTAGCGACGTCATGGCGTGGGCCTTGAAATTTTGAAACTTTCCAATTTGTATTTTATGCTCGGGTCAACAAAAGAGCCTTTGTAAGCTCGATTAAGGCTCGAATTTAATTGTGTATTATAATATGAATGTGTTTATAATATGATAATGATGCGATTTCCCATACTTGGATGGTTCAAAAAACGGTTCGATTGGCTTGGATCGTCTTGAAATAGTTCAATAGATGGAAATCTCGACTTGTAGTAGTAGTAGCTAAAGAACCTTAGCTATATTTAAACAAAGACCCATTTAACTCACGAATCTACTAAAACATTGGTAGAAGTGAAGTTGCCACACTCTGGGATGGTGAACGGAGTGATAAGAAAATTTGAATGCCACAAACTTTGAAAGTTTGATAAGTTTGATATAGTTTGGTTAAGAACCAAAGAGAAAATTTTCACAAAGTAATGTTTAATTTAGAAATATTGTGTACCCTTACAAATGTCTAATCACCAACTTTATATAGACTTATAGGTGACCTTTCAAATTTGGCATTCAACTGGCTATTAAACAAACATTTAAATCCAGTTCATAACATATGGTGGACAACCAAAAGTCATGTCTTTTCACTTGATAAAGGTTTAATATTCCTTAAATGTGTTGTTTATTGTCCTTTCATTTTCCTTGTGGTCAAATGTTATAATGTTTTACATTCATCTATTTTAATGGCAACATTATAAGCTTCGAGTGCATAAAACTAATTAGACTTGAAAAACCATTTCTTGGTCTAATGAACAGTCACCTACAATGTAAGTAAATATACATTAAACATTTGCAACTTTTCACATTCTTATTCAGCTAAAATATTTAACTAAAAACATTCATGTTTATGATAAAAAATTAGCATACTATAAACACACATGCATTTATTTATGAATAAGTGACTCAAACCTATGTTTAAATAGAATTAACATATAAGATACATAAATATAATACATGATTAATTAAATGCAAACTGAAATAAAACTTAATTAATGACACACTTCACACTTATGACACAAACTCATAATTAACATATAAGGTGCATAATGTAATGCATGACATGATTAAAATGAAAAAATATAATGCAAACCATAAATAAAGACGTAAACTTATTAAACTGAAATAAAACTTAATTAAATTCCTTTAAGTTATCCCATGATTAATCAAACCCAACAAAGGTTTCATCTTTTGCTTGAATCAACATTTGACTTAGACTTGACTAAATCAGAACAAGATTAATTTGGACTTGCTCCTAACGTCCATACATATGCCCCATAAGCTCTTCTTTGACCCACTTGGCTCAACCTCTCAAAATTAGCCCAATTGACAAGTACAAAGGTTCAAGTTTGAAATTGGCCATTTCATGAAGAGTTCGGCCTTTAAAATTTGATCCATCATCATTATGTTTCATCTTTGTTGAAACTAATTTAGCCTTGGTGCGTGGAATCACATCAGATTGAATGTTCGAATGATTTATTTATGGTATATGTGATTGTTAGAATTAAGTGACCCGAATCCTTATTTAAATAAAATACAGTGGTAAAATAAAATAAAAGTAAAATCCATATAGAATTACACTTCTTTTATTTTATTTTAGAATAAGGTGTTTCAATCTTTCAACACTCCTATTAGAATATGGCTTTACAAGCCTATAAATAGACATAGTCTACTCCTCTTGTAATCATTCGAATTTGACATAGTGAATTTTCTTCTCTTTTGCCCGTGGTTTTTTTCCAAAAGGGTTTCCACGTAAAAATCTGTGTGTTCTTTATTTTATTTTATTTTCACAAATTGGTATCCGAGCTTCCGAGTTATTTATCTCGATCATGG
Source organism: Gossypium anomalum (assembly GCA_025698475.1). Lineage (NCBI taxonomy): Eukaryota > Viridiplantae > Streptophyta > Magnoliopsida > Malvales > Malvaceae > Gossypium > Gossypium anomalum. Next base: position 17,977,247 of record CM046960.1, on the reverse strand, counting down.
TAATGGTGTCTTTGAAGTTTGAAATTTTATTGTTGGATCACAACACCAGATTTGCGTTGTGGCAGATTAAGATGCAAGCAGTTCTTACGCAGATGGATCTAGAGGATGCCCTGTTAGGGATAGATAAGATACCTTCGACATTAACAAATGAAGAGAAGAAGCGTAAGGATCAAAAGGCGTTAACACCACTACATCTGCATTTGTCCAACGAAATTTTGCAGGATGTGATGAAAGAGAAGACCGCCGCTGCATTATGGAAGAGGCTAGAACAAATATGTATGTCGAAAACTCTAACAAGCAAGTTGCATATGAAGCAGCACCTTTATGCTTATTGTTTAGAGGAAGGCGCGTCTGTACATGAGCACTTAACAGTGTTTAAAGAAATTCTCTCAAACTTGGAGGCCATGGAGGTTCAGTATGATAAGGAAGATCTAGGGTTGATTTTACTTTGTTTGTTGCCCTTATTTTATTCAACCTTTAGAGACACGATTTTATATAACCGCGAATCTCTCACAGTTGATGAGATTTATGATTCTTTGACCTCGTATGATAATATGAAGCATCTTCTGGTTAAACTCGACTCTCAGGGAGAGCGTCTTATTGTTTGTGGGAGACAAGATCGGAATGCTGATGATGATCGTGGAAGGACACAGGAACGAAATCCTCACGGTAAATCTAAGGGTAGATCAAAGTCTTCAAATAGAGGTAAAACTTGTAACTTCTGCAAGAAAAAAGGGCACATTAAATCTGAATGCTATAAGCTACAGAACAAGATTAAAAGGGAGATTGCGAATCAAAAGGGAAAACAACCAAAAAATTCTGGTGAAGCTGATGTTGTAGAAGACTACAGCGATAAACTTCTAGTCGTTTCTGTCAACAATTCTAAAGTAAGTGAGGAGTGGATACTTGATTCAGGCTACACCTTCCACATGAGTCCCAATCGGGATTGGTTTACAACTTACTAAAAACGATTAATCCAAGGTGTTGTTTTGATGGGAAATAATGCTTCCTGTAAAATCACAGGTGTTGGAACAATTAAAGTTAAAATATTTGATGGAGTTGTCACAACACTTAGTGACGTACGACATGTTCCAAAATTGAAGAGAAATTTAATTTCATTGAGTACTTTTGATTCAAAAGGGTATAGATACACAGTTGAAAGTGGGGTTTTAAAGATTTTCAAAGGTTCCCTTGTTGTGATGAAAGGGTAGAGAAAAACTTCTAAGTTATATGTTTTGTAGGGTTCTACTGTTACTAGTGATGCAGCTTTCACTTCCTCTTTCTTGTCAGATGATGATATTACGAAACTTTGGCATATGCACCTAGGGCATACGAGTGAGAATGGCATGACAGAATTGAGCAAAAAAGGACTTCTTGATGGGAAAGGATTTTGCAAACTGAATTTTTGTGAGCACTGTGTTTTTGGGAAGCAAAAGAGAGTTTGATTCACCAGAGGAATCCATAACACGAAGGGAACATTGGAGTATATTCATTCTGATCTCTAGGGGCCATCTAGAGTGCCTTCGAGAGGTGGAGCTAATTATATGCTAACCTTTATTGATGATTTTTCCAGAAAAGTTTGGGCGTTCTTTCTGAGGCAGAAAGGTAATGTGTTTTCCGCATTTAAGTCTTGAAAAATTATGATTGTAAAATAGATAGGAAAATAAATAAAATACCTCTGCACAGACAATGGCTTAGAGTTCTGTTCTGATGAGTTTAATAGATTGTGTAAGTCAGAAGGGATCGTGAGACACTTGACAGTTCACCATACTCCATAGCAAAGTGGTGTTGCAGAACGAATGAACAGAACGATCATGGAGAAGGTTTGATGTATGTTGTCAAATGCCAACTTACCAAAGTCGTTTTGGGCAGAAGAAGCCTCTACTGCATGTTTTTTGATCAACCAATCCTCATCTATTGCCATTGAGAAAAAGACTCCACAAGAGGTATGGTCTGGTAATTCTGCTAATTATTCTGACTTAAAGATCTTTGGGTGTCCTGCGTATGCTCATTTTGATAATAGAAAATTAGAACCGAGATCCATTAAATTTGTTTTTCTTAGTTATAAAGCTGGTGTAAAAGGGTATAAGTTATAGTGTCCTAAAAATAGAAAAGTTGTGATTAGCAAAGATGTTGTTTTTAATGAAACTACTATGCTACCTAACTTATCTCTTAAAGACTCTTCCAATAAAGAAAATCAAAAGCAAGTGGAGCATCAGATTAATACAGAGTCGACTCCTCAAGCCAGTACAAAAATTGAGAATAGAGTTCCTTCTTCACCACAATACTCTATCGCCAAAAATAGAACTAGAAGAGAAATTAAACCTCAAAGAAGTATGCTGAGGCTGATCTAGTTGCTTATGCTTTAAATGTGGCTGAAGATATAGATGCAAACCAAGAGCCATTTAATTATTTTGAGGCGGTTAGCTATGAAGACTCAGAAAAGTGGATGTTTACTATGCAAGAGGAGAGTGAATCACTCCATAAAAACAGAACATGGGATCTTGTAAAACTTCCTAAAGGTAAAAAAGTTGTTTAAAAAGGAAGAAGGGACTCTTGGAGTTGAAGAACCCTGATATAAAGTAAGGCTTGTTGCAAAGGGTTACAGTCAAATTCCAAGAGTGGACTTCATAGATGTGTTCTCCCCAGTTGTGAAGCATAGTTTGATTCGAGCTTTGCTTGGTATTGTGGCCATGAGTGATTTAGAGCTTGAGCAGTTAGATGTAAAAACTATATTTTTGCATGGAGAACTTGAGGAGGATATTTACATGCAACAACAAGGGGGTTTTACCGTCTCAGAAAAAGAGGACTATGTTTGCTTGCTGAAAAAGTCCCTTTACGGTTTGAAACAGTCACCAAGATAGTGGTATAAGAGGTTTGATTCCTTTATGACTTCTCATGATTTCAAAAGAAGTAGTTTTGACAATTGTGTTTACTTTAAGAAAAACAATGATGGTTCTTTTATGTATCTACTTCTTTATGTTGATGACATATTTATAGCATCAAAAGATAAAAGAGAGATAAGAAAGGTCAAAGCCCAACTAAGTGAAGAATTTGAGATGAAAGTTTTGGGACTAGCAAAGAAAATACTTGGTATGGAGATTCTCAAAGATAGAAAAGTAAGTAAATTGTACCTAATTCAGAAAGGGTGCATTGAGAAAGTTCTTTGCAGGTTCAATATGCAGAGTGCTAAGCCTGTTAGTACTCTTTTAGCAGCCCATTTCAAACTTTCATCAGCTTTGTCTCCATAATCAGATGATGAGATTGAGTACATGTCACATGTTCCATACTCTAGTACAGTGGGATCTCTCATGTATGCTATGGTTTGTTCACATCCAGATTTATCATATGCAGTTAGTGTAGTTAGCAGATACATGACGAATCCCGGTAAAGAACACTGGAAAGCAGTTCAGTGGATTTTAAGATACTTACAAGGTACTACTGATGTTTGCTTACAGTTTGAAAGAACTAGAGATGGAGTCATTGGGTATGTTGATGCTGATTTTCTTTGGAGACCTTGTGAGAAGAAGAAGATCTTTCACGTGAGTTATGTCTTTACAATCGAAGGTTGTGCAATCAGTTGGAAAGCCACTTTGTAAACTACTGATCGCTTTGTCTACCTTTGAAAAGTGAGTACATGGCAATTCATCGAGGCTTGTAAAGAAGCTATTTGGTTGAAGGGGGCGCTTTAGTGAACTCAATGAAGACTCGCAAATCAAGATGCTGAGTATTTTGTGACGATCAGAGTGCAATCTTCCCTACAAAAGATCAAATGTATCATGAGAGAACAAAACACATTGATGTTCGGTATCATTTTGTTCGTGATATTATTGCTCGTGGTGATATTGTTGTGAGCAAAATTAGTACTCATAAAAATCCTGCAGATATGATGACTAAGTCACTTCCTATAACCACGTTTAAGCATTGCTTAGACTTGGTTGGTGTTTATTGTTGAAGTTAAACCCTTAAGGGGTTTTATGGAAGAGGTAAAGAACTTGTTCATTGAGAGTTCGTGATGAAGAACTTGTTCATTGAGAATTCGTGTCAAGGTGGAGATTGTTAGAACTAAATGACTTGAAACCTTATTTAAATAAAATACAGTGGTAAAATAAAATAAAAGTAAAATCCATATAGAACTACACTTCTTTTATTTTATTTTAGAATAAGGTTTTTTAAACCTTATTAAACTCCATCTATTTTATATTGATTAGAATAAGGTGTTTCAATCTTACTACACTCCTATTAGAATATGGCTTTACAAGCCTATAAATAGACATAGTCTATTCCTCTTGTAATCATTCAAATTCGACATAGTAAATTTTCTTCTCCTCTACCCGTGGTTTTTTCCCGAAAGGGTTCCACGTAAAAATCTATGTGTTCTTTATTTTATTTTATTTTCACAGTGATGGTAGTTGTTGGGCAACGGATGTGGCATCCTGTAGCTCAGACCTGACGATAGGGTCGAGAAATAAGTATTATACAAAAATGACTTTAAAAGCTTGGAAGAGCTAATGAAAAATTGTGTAAAAAGCAAAGAATAGAAAACTCTACCAAGAAAATGCAAAAAAAAAAGAAAAAGAAAAAAAAAGGTCACAAACCAAAACAGACTTTGCACTTGGAGAAGGTGAATTTATAGGTGCCAATAAATGAAGAGTCCCCATTAAACTTTGGGACAAATAGAAAATTGCCAAATAGCACATGAAAAAGATACTTAAACAAGCTTTGTTCCAGCACCCAATCTTTAATCAACACAATGCCTACCACTAGGGGTGTGCACAATTTGGGTAAAATCGAAAAAATTTGGTTAACTGACCGAATTCAGTTAATCGATTGGTTAACCGAATATTTTCGGTCGGGGGTTAGTTAATAATTTTTTGAATTTTCGGTTAACGGTTAATTTGGTTCAAAACATTTCGGTTAACCGAAAAAATAATAAATAAAACCTAAACCCAAACCCAAACCCAATCCAACATAAAACCCAATCTAATATATTTAAACCCAACTGGCCAACCCAACCCAACCCATTTACCCAACCTAATTACCCAACCCAATACAAATAATTTAATAAATAAAAATAAAAATCTAAATGTAAAATTCTGGTAAAACTAAAACATCCCTACTCACTTCTCACAGTCTCACTCTCACACTCACACACACGACAGAAAAAAAAACCCTAACTTTTCAAGTTTCAAACCCCTAATTGAAAATTTCAAATCTCTCAAAACTTTTAAAACCTTCAAAATCTCCCAAAACCTTCAAAAGCATCATAGCTAGAGGCTAGAGCTACGGTTGGCCGCTGCCCGCTGGTGTTGTCGTCATAGCACGGAAGTAGGCAAGCAGCTCTGTTACCCGTTGATTACTTTTTTTTTTGTGGTTTTTACTTTCAACTCATCTTTCTCAAGAAAATTCTCTTCTAAGTTCTCATTCATAGGCATCGCTATTTCGTTCTCTTTTCTTTCCAACTGTCTTTGCGATTTTGATTTATTACGAAGATATGTTCTTCTTTTATGGCCTTCTTGATTAGTGATTTCTTTTTAATCTTTATTTTTGCATGTTTTTCGAGTGATATGTATACGTATTTCAATGTTCAATTTTTGTTGTCTTGAAGAAGTTAATCTCGATCTGTGATGATTTTCTGTTATAGTTCTTTGAATCTTGATTGGTTTGATTGAATTTATTTATTCATGGAAACAGAAGAAAGAAGATTGAATCTAATTTTCTACATTTGCTGTACTGGTTTACATAAACCTCCTTAACTCTTACTCGTTGCATTGATGTTGAGATGAAGAATCTCTTGGATGGGTTGATTTGTTAAGTTAAATAAGATTATTTTTAAATACGAGAGTCAAATATTTATCTCTTGCGATCAAAATAGATATCATGTTGTTTAGTTTAAATGCTAAGGAGTTACTCAAAATTTAGATTAAGTCGTTTGTTTCTTTGATATTTTGAGTATCAATAAATCCTAAATTTGAGATTTATATTATTAATTCCTTTTATTTGTTAACAAAATCAGTCTCTTCACTATTCTCTGAAATTGTTTGAACAAATTTGTTGTGTTTCTTTGATTGGGTTGTTTAAAGGTATTTGTAGGATAAATACATTTCCACTGTATAGTTGCTTTGTTTAGGAACCATGAGGTTAAGATTTAATTGAATGAAATTCAATTTATATTCCAGATTGTTGCATTTCTTAGCAATGGGAATGCCGCAAGGCATATGCTGGAACCTTATTTACAAACTATTAAAAATAAATTATTTATTTAATTTAAGATTCATTGATTTATTGCTGTAATTTTTACTTATTTTTATTTGTTGCCAAAGGGTAAATTATCCTATTAACTGTAATTTATTGCTGTAAATTATTTTTATTGTTGTGATTTATTTAGTTTAAGATTAATTGATTCATTGAGATTTGTATATATGTGTTGTAAAAAAAAAGATTTATGTAGGCTTTATCTCAAAAGAATAATATATAAATGTATTTTAATTTATTATATAATTTTTTTCTTGCAGAATGTCCACCAAATCAACATCTATTGAGGGTAGTGTTACACCTCCTACTTTGATAGATTCTGAACATTCGGGAGTTGGAGCTTCAAGCCAAGCAAAGGTGACTACTGGGAAAAGAAAAGCCACTCCTTAAAGGTCAGAAGTTTGGTCTCACTTCACTAAGATTATTAATAGTGAGGGTGCAAGTAAGGCTAAATGTAATTATTGTCAAAAGGAATTTTGTTGTGATGTGAAAAAAATGGTACAGGGTCATTGAAATATCATATTGGTTCATGTAAGAAAAATCCTAGCAATGTTGTTGACACTAGTCAAGGACAACTAGTTTTACCTAGAAAGGGAGTTGAAGGGGGGAAGGGCATCTTCCAACTTGGAGATTTGATCAAGAAGCATGTAGGAAAGGATTAGCACAAATGATTGTGATTGATGAATTACCTTTCAAGATTGTTGAAAGTGAAGGCTTTAAGAAATTTATGTTTGTGGCATGTCCTAGGTTTCATATTCCTTCACGAACTACTATGACTAGGGATGTTTATCAACTGTATTTAGATGAAAGGGTCAAGATAAAACAACTTTTGAGAAGTTCTTGTTCTAGAGTTTGCTTAACTACTGACACATGGACTTATTTGCAAAGAGTTAATTATTTGTGTATCACTGCTCACTTTATTGATAACGATTGGAAATTGAATAAAAAGATTTTAAACTTTTGTCCAATTTCTAGTCATAAGGGTGAGTCCATTGGGATGGTGATTGAGAAATGCTTGTTGAATTGGGGGATTGATAAGTTTTTTACTCTGTTGATAATGCAAGTTCAAATGATGTTGCTATTGGTTATTTGAGAAAAAAATTTAACCCTCGAAGGGGGTTTAGTTCAAAATGGTAAATATCTTCATATGAGATGCATGGCACACATTGTGAATTTGATTGTTTTTGAAGGCTTAAAGGAAATGAATAAATCTGTTGAACGTGTTAGGGGGGCTGTTAGATATGTGAGACAATCTCTAGCTATATTACAAAAGTTTAAGGAGTGTGTTGTGGTGGAAAAGATAGAGTGCAAGAAGATGGTGTGTCTTGATGTTTGTACTAGGTGGAATTCAACCTACTTAATGTTAGACATTGCTCAGAACTTTGAGAGAGCTTTTGAGAGATTTGAGGAGCAAGATACAAACTTTAGGGCTGAACTTGAAAGGGGAGAGGGTTGACCTAGTGTGGATGATTAGACTAATGTTAGAGACTTGAGGGATTTCTTGGAACACTTTTATGAAGTCACTTTGCGTATATCTGGCACTTCATATGTCACATCCAATAATTTTTTTGTTGAGCTTTCTGAAATTGATATTCTTTTACGAGATGCTCATTTAAATAGTAATGTTGATTTCAATGTTATGGCCATCAAGATGAAAGAGAAGTATGATAAGTATTGGGGTGATATTGATAAGATGAATTTGCTTATGTTTGTTGCTTGTGTTTTAGATCCTAGACAAAAACTAAAGTATCTTGAATTTGCACTTAGTAAAATGTCTAGTTCTGAAAAAGCTTCTAAAATGATGCAAAATTTGAAAGAATCTTCGTATGAATTGTTTGATGAGTATAAGCCTCCACTTCATAGTACTTGTAGCCAATCGAGTGTTCCAACACATGTTTCTCTCGGTGAATCACAACAAAAAATGAAAAGGCGAATGCAAGCTTTGTATAAAAAAACGTGAGTTGGAAATTTGTGGTGAGGATAAAACATCTGAGTTGGATAAATATCTAGCTGAGGCTAATGAGGAATTTGTTGAAGATTTTGGTATTTTATTGTGGTGGAAAGTGAATAGCCCTAGATTTCCCACTCTTTCAAAAATGGCCAGAGATGTGTTAGCTATACCGGTTTCTACGGTTGCTTCAGAGTCTGCATTTAGCAACGGGGGACGTGTGCTTGATCAATATAGGAGTTTTTTAACTCCTAAAATTGTACAACCTCTTGTGTGTACTCAAGATTGGATTCGAAGATCATCATCACAAGAAGACATCAAAAAGATTGAAGAACAAATTCAAGAGCTTGACAAGATTGAAAATGGTATATTTATTGTTTTATTTTAATAGTTTCAATTTTTTTACCATATCACTCCTACTTATTTATTTGATTCAATGTTTAGAGTTTTCTTGGAATGCATCAGAGCCTACCCTAAATTCATGAGCCTTCGTGAGTTGAAGGGTATGCTTACTATCTTATTCTTGTTAACTTATAATCTATTCGTTTGTTTATATTATTTGATTTTTTTTCAATGCATATATTTCTATTATATGCTAAATTGTTGCACATGTTTTTTTTTTTTGTAGATTTAATGCAAATGGAGATCTTTTGGAGAGAAGAAATGGATACAAATGGAAAATATTAAAGACTTACATTTCAATTATGTGTTAATTTCAAGACTTATGTAATGTTTTTAATTATGTAGTGATTCAAAGACTTATGTAATGTTTTTAATTATGTAGTGATTCATAGACTTATATAATATTTTTAATTATGTAGTGATTCAAAGACTTATGTAATGTTTTTAATTATGTAGTGATTCAATTCGGGTAATTTGGGTAATTCGGGTAATCGGTTAATTCGGTTATTTCGGGTAATTTGTTTAATTCGGTTAATTTTTAACCAAAAATAAAAAAAATAATTTTTGGTTAATTCGGCTAACCGACCAAATTAACCGAAAAATTTCGGTTTGGTTAATTTTTTTTTTAAAAATTTCGATTCGGTTAACAGTTAAAAATTTTGAAAGATCGATTAATTCGATTAACGATATTTCGGGTCGACTAACCAGTCGGTTAACCGAATGAACACCCTTACCTACTACACTTAAAAGCCACAAAAATCATAACAAAAACTATCCATGTGTCACGTATTAGCTATGTGCTATAGTTAAAAATAATTCGTAAGTCGCAAATGACAACAAAAAAACCTCAAGCACAAAAATAAAGGAATACGCAAGTTTACCTAGCAAAACATTAACTAATGGTATTCCTTAGAAGAAACAAAACAATCCTCCCTTTTACTTTTTTAGATAAAAGTCCACCAAAGAAAATTCACACCTCACTAAGCATGTAATAAAGACAGTGCAAGGCTAACCTAGTGTACCCATCCTCGTTTCAAGAAAGACCACTTTATGACCTTCTTTTCGTTTAGGGGCCCGGGGAAATTGTTATGCCAAACCAAACATGGCGTCTTCTAATACAACCCCACTAGTGTAGTGGCTCACCCATCTAAAGGCCCGCCACTATAAATTTACGCCTACCTAGGGAGTTTCTCCTATCTCACGTATGAAACTTTGCTTCGCGTGGAAGAGGGTGTAGATTCAAACTAACTTTTAAAAAGGCTTTGAATTTTGAAGAATTTTTTGAAATTGATACTCTCTCACATCAAATTTATTTTGCTCTCGAAATACTTTTTTTCCTCTCCATATTTTCCAATGTTTCGATGATAGAAAAAATGCAACGTTTGTTCATTGATCGCTGCAAAGGTGCTACTGCTTTAATAATCGTGTTGTTGTATCCTAGGAGATAGTAGACCAACGTTTCTCCAAGTATCGTAGGAGCAGCCGAATCTGTCTTAAGAAAACTATGTTAAACAAATCTCAACATTTAGTAAATCTCTATTCTTCTTTTCGATTTCTAATTTTTATTACGGTATGTATTAATTTTCGTATCTGACAATTTAAATATAAATTATTCAATTTATATTTTATTTTATATATAAATAATTGTTTATTTATATTTATATATTTTATTCATTAACGTATTATTTCTAACAAGTAGAAACACGAATATAAAATAATTTTTTTATGCAACTGAGATTTAAACCTAAATTATTTTTAGGGAAGATGATGGTATTAGTAGTTACAACTTAAGTTAATAAAATAACTTTTTTGTAAGAAGAATATAAAATAGATATACTAAAATAGATATACATGACACGTTGGGAATATGGATGCACGAATTATCAAGGAAAACATTTGGTCCGTGTACGAAGATAATGTGAAATAAAATAATAAAAACAACTGGAACATGCTTTGCTAGCAAACAAGGGCAAATGGAAGATAGGCAGCAACACAAGCTGCAGTTTTCTCAGCTGGACCCACACGCAAATAACAGCGAAATTTAGCATTACAAATTAGTACTGCACAAGCAAAACATGCACCTTCCCCATCTTTTCTCATGTAATTTTTGCCTAACTAACGCGTCCCTTTTGGCCTTTTTTATTTTTATTTGCTAGTATTTAGCCTTCTATAATTGACTATTACATTCTTCATATAAATATCTTAGGATCCCCTCTCAATCTCTTTAACCAACTACACAACTGTTTTCCTTTCAAAACACACCCACCTCTTCTCTTAATTTCCAATACCGCTATCATCTTTTGTTCTTTGCAAATCACCATGGGAAATTACGTTTCCTGCACTTTGGCCACCCCTTTAATCAAAAGCGGTAAAGCTGCAAGGGTGATCCTTCCCGGCGGCGAAATCCGGCAATTCCGGGAACCCGTAAAGGCTGCCGAGCTTATGTTGGAGTGTCCCAATTTTTTCCTCACCAATTCCCAGTCTCTTCACATAGGCAAGAGATTTTCAGCTCTGACCGCCGATGAAGAATTGGAGCTGGGCAACGTTTTCCTCATGTTCCCGATGAAGAGACTCAATTCCGTGATCACCGCAGCCGATATGGCTATCCTTTTCATGGCGGCGAACTCTTCAGCCAAGAGAATATCAAGTGGAAAAGTGAGGGTTTTGCCGGAGACCGGAAACGTTGAAGAAGAGCAAGAAAAGTCGATGGGAGGAACAAGGTTGAGCTTAGAAGGGGTTGAAGAATTCAAGCATAGGTTATCTGTTTGTAGGTCAAGAAAACCTTCATTGGAAACAATCAAAGAAGAACCTGTTTGCTCAAGGTGAATATTAGACCATGTTTTGGGTCAGTTGATACAAAGATAACTCTTTCTTTTCTTGTTTCGTTCTATTTGCTAATATATTTTCAGCAGATAGAATTCTTTTTCTTTTCTTTTTTGATTTGAGAGCATCTGTAATATGACTAACATATAATGTGAAAATTTATCCATGAAAAAGTAAGATTTTCAGTGAATGAAGTTGAGTTTGGTTCATATGGATGAATTTTTTTCTTTTAAGATTACATTAAAGTTGTTTATAATTATGGGTTACAGGTGAGATAGTTAAACCTTCTTTCTTATTAATTTTTATTTCAAAATTTATTTAGGGTCTATTTGTTTACATGTAAAAGGCTTTACGGAAAATGTTTTCTGCATTTTTCTGTATTTGTTTCATAAAAAATAATTTGGTCAACGGAAAATGACTTACAAGTTAAGATAAAATAAGCCATTTTTCCTGTAAAATGACTTACCCTTTTGAAAAGCGTAAGTTATTTTCCGGAAAAAAGCTCATCTTTAAATAATTTTATTTTTATATAAAAATTAAGTCAAATCAAGCTTAATATTATTATATTAATAATAATTTTTTTATTTTAAAAAATATTTAAAATATTATATTTTCAATATTATTAAACATACATATTTAATTATTTATATTTAGTCATATAATAAATTATTGATATAATAAATATAATTTATTATTTTAATAAATTATTTAATATTTCAATTTTATTTTAATAATATATTTTAAAAATAATAATTTTAAATAATATTATTCACATATTATTGAAAATATTCAATATTAATATTTTATTAATAAATATTTATTACAATTATAAATATATTAATAATAAATGTTTTGTAATAAAATATAACATAAGTCTATGTGCACTTCACATATTTGTAATTTAGTCTTTGTACTTTTATTTTTAAAAATTTAGTCCTTTTACTTTTTAAATTTGAAAATCAAGTCCAATTGTTAGCATCGTTAATTTTTTTTGTCAATTTTGTTGATGTCACATTTTTAAATAAAAAATACCCACTAAGTAGTCATGTAATTAAAAATTGATGTTGTAATGAATTTGAATTTAACATAATATTTTCAATATATGCAACAACAATGTAAAATATAAAATTATAGATAAAAATAAATTCAATTAAACAATGAAAAAATAAGAAAATCTCAAATGTATATTTGTTTAATTGAAAACAACTTTTATGAAATATTTTTAAGAAATCTACCAAACAATAGAAAATATTTTACACAGATTCATCCAAACATCAGAAAATATTTGTTTTTCTAGAAAAATAAATTATTTTCCAGAAATTATTTTCCGGAAGTCATTTTCAGTGAAACAAACGGAACCTTAATAACAAATGATAGATTAAATATTTTTAAATTAAAAATAAATAAATTTGAGTAAAGTTACATTTTTTAAAAGAAGAATGAAGTTAACCCTTTAAAAACCCGAATCAAATACATAAGCTAAATAAAGTAAAAATATCACAAAATTCTCTTCGATTGTACCATAGACGTATGAGCAGTTAAAATTTGATGTTTATATATAAGATACAATAATAAATTTAGCCTTTAATCTTTATACATTTATTTAACTTGATTCATACTCTTTTACCAAAAGTAAACTATTTTTTTTTTTAAACTAATAAAGTTAAAGGATCAAAAAGCCTTAGTAAAAAATTTTAAAAAAATTAATTAAGCCCTTTTAAATTTAAAAAAAATATTTAAAAAATCACAAAATTTATAAAAAAATTATTATAAAATTTAAATTAAAAATAATAATATTGACCCTTATAAGGTTTTAAAAAAAGTGACTCCTCTTTTATTGGGTTGAAATTGTTGTTTTTTAATAAAATATTTAAAATTTTAAATTTTCATAACGTTTTTCTATAAATTTTGTTTATAAATTTTATGATTTTTAATAATTTTTAAAATTTAAAAGGGATTAAATGATATATTTTTTAATTTGTTACTACAACTTTTTTGACCATTTAACCTTAGTTTAAAAATTTTCTAATTTGCTTTAAGTAAAAGAGTAAGGATCAAATTGAATAAATATGTAAAAGGTTGAAGGCTAAATTTGTTATTGTACCTTGCATATAAATAACAAAACAAACATTTAACGCTAAAATTTTAACGGAAGAATTATTTTGCTCACTCATCCAATATACAAGAACTAATTTACCCATGTTTTTAGTAGAGGGGCTAAAATGTAATTTAGGGTACAATACATAGGATTTTGTGGTACTTTTACCAGCTAAATAAATATTTTGACTAATGAATTACCGTATTTCATAACATTTCTATTTTAATTAGATTATAACATATGGGCTAAAATAATTACGTAATATATTTATTAAAGATACGAGTGCATGTGAAATAGTAAAGTTAAGAAAGTGTATTGTTTGGTGTCTTGATTTCAAATCTTATCATAAGCATGTATATTTTTTAGATTTTATGTAAACAAATAAAAATACCTTTAACTTAATATTTATTGTTTATTGAAATTAAGACATTTAGGTCATTTAAGAACTGAGTCAAAACATTATGAATGATACCAAGTCAATCAAAATTTTTATATATAGTAAGTATAGATATATAGTATAAATTTTATATAATAAATTTGAATGGAAATTACAACTATATTTATAAAATAAATTTAAAATTTTTTATCAAATTTTGAGAGAGGAATATTTGAGATACTGGTTTTCATTTCGTTAGGATTAAATTGACATTTAACTAAAATCTTAGATTTACTTTAACATTTTTTCTATCAAACAATGACTATTTTAGTACAATTGTTACTACAATTCTTTCAGTATTGATTTATTGAATAAGTTTTTCTTGTAAATATAAATAATGAGTTGGGAGTAGTTGATTAAGCTTTAGCTTAATTGATGTTGTTGTAATTGTAGCAATGCGAAAAAAATGAGTTCGAGCACTTTTAATTATGTTTTTTATTCTTTATTTTAAGGGTTAAGAGGAATTATGAACAGAAATATGCATTGTATAAAAAAATAACAAGTTTTTAATTTCTCAGAATTCTCTAATTGTTTTTATTTTTGAAGGTTGTATCATTGTTTTTTAAATTAGTAGTTGGTGTTTAAAAATAGAGTTATGGTTGACTGAGTCTTAGCTTGGTTGTATTGGCATTATTGTCAATGTAGGAAGATGCAGGTTCGAGCGTGCTAAAGTGCGTCTATTCTCCTATTTTAGAATTGGTATAGGTTATGAATAGTTCTAAGCATTGTCTCAACTCAGAAATTTTCGGATACTTTCGCAATTAAATTAGATTTTCAAAAAAAATCAAAAAATTGAGTCATGTACTCTCAAGCCTTTTCTTTATCTAAATCATTTTTGCATATATTAGTGATTTGTGAGTTTTAGGTGGAATTCTTAAATTTTATTTTAATTCAAATAGATTTATTTGACTAGATTTTCTTTTACATTTGACTTCACTTAATAAAAGTTTAAATTAATTTCAATTGAAAAAGATAAAATTTATCAACTAAATTAATTTAAAAATTTTTCATTTAAAGAAAAGAAAAAGGATTTGTAGAACAGGAAAAATAAAAAGGAGTTGACGATTAATTGCTTCCAGAAATAAATAAAAATATGTTAGCAATCAAAATAGTTAGGCGTTGAAAGTGTAGACGTGGAAATTGTGCTGTTTTGGGGGACCACGGCTTCGCTCATCAGTCGCAGTTTCCGGAGCTAAGCTTGGGATATAATAGAGTTGAACCGCTTGGAAAATTGGAATGATGTTTTTAACTTTCGACTTCTCCGCCAACGTTTAGACTTGGAACCAACAACTACCAATCAACAAAGCATAAACAACGAATTGATTGAATTAGAACATTTTAATGAAAAATATGTCTTATTTTAAAAAACCCCAATTTTTTCATATGAAAAATAAAAAAAGAGTGCATCTAAAATAATCATTCATAAATTAATAAAATCCATACATATTACTTAGACAACTAGGTGAATTATAACACCGCATCACTTAAAAGCAATAAAATTGCCAACTAAATCCCGTAGCAGCACCTCCATGCTCATATTGTCATTGATGTTATCTTCCCTGTTTCCACATTTAATTTTAACCATCCAATTGGTGGTTATATCGCTCTTGGCAAGACATGTAGTTGCTTAGCCCATCACGTCTCAAATGTTGAGCACTTCTATATTGAGCCATATAACTAATACACCAACTATCAACAATTGTGAAGTTTGGGTCCACGCTAGAGCCGATCATGGGCTGGGTGGCCCGGCCCGGCCCAAAAGCCCGCCCGAAAAATGGAAGGGTTTGGGTAAAAATATAGGCCCAAAAAATAGGCTTGGGCAAAAAAACGTGGCCCGTTTAAAAAACGGGCCGGGCCTCGGGTAAGAATTTTTTGGCCTGGGCCCGGCTCGGCCTGAATTATATATTAATATATTTTTTTATTTTACTTTTAATTATTTTAAATTTTTAATATAACTATTTTTTATTATATTGTTAATTTGTGTATTGTTTTAAGAATTGTTTTAGTATTATTTTTATTTGTTTTAATATTTGTTTTTATGTTTTTAAATATATTTGATTTATTATATTTTTAAATTTTTTATTTAATGAAATAAGAAAAAATTTAATATGGGTCGGGCAGGGCGGGCTCAAGCTTAGTAATTTTATTTTGGTAGGGCTTGGGTAAAATTTTAGGCCCATATTTAGTAGCCAAAGGTGGCCTAGGCCTAGTAGACAGGCCTAAAATTTTGTGCAGGCCGCGCCTACCGACCCATGATCACCTCTAGTCCACGCCATACTGATAAAAATTATAAATCATTGTCTAATGGATCAACTTTCACCAATTTTTTATTAGCCTATTCTTAGGTTTCTAGTTACGAATCGAGTTACCGATTTATAGAAAAATCCTTTGATTTAGTGGAGCTTTTCCTTTTGTTTCTTTCACATGAATAACTTATAGTGAACTAGTGAAACTCGTTTGAGTCTTAAATCTCTTGACTAAATTATTTGTGAAAAAAAAATAAAATAAAATAAAAAATAAAGAACACAAAATTTAACGTGGAAACCCTTTCGGGAAAAAACCACGGGCAGAGGAGAAGAAAATTCACTATGTCGAAAATTTGAATCAATACAAAAGGAATAGACTATGTCTATTTATAGGCTTGTAAAGCCATATTCTAGTAGGATTGAAACACCTTATCCTAGTAAATATAAAATAGATGGAGTTTAATAAGGTTTAAAAAACCTTATTCTAAAATAAAATAAAAGAAGTCTAGTTCTATATGGATTTTACTTTTATTTTATTTTCCATCGTATTTTATTTAAATAAGAATTAGGGTCACTTAATTCTAACAATCTCCACCTTGACACAAATTCTCAATGAACAAGTTCTTAATCGCGAACAAGTTCTCCACCTCTTCCATAAAACCCCTTAAGGGTTTAACTTCAACAATGAACACCAACCAAGTCTAAGCAATGCTCAAACTTGGTTATAGGAAGTGACTTGGTCATCATATCTGCAGGATTTTCATGAGTACTAATTTTGCTCACAACAATATCACCACGAGCAATAATATCACGAACAAAATGATACCGAACATCAATGTGTTTTGTTCTCTCATGAAACATTTGATCTTTTGTAAGAAAGATGGCACTGATCATCACAAAAATCATCTTTGATTTGAAGGTCTTCATTTAGTTCACTAAAGAGTCCTTCAACCAAATAGCTTCTTTACAAGCCTCGATGAATCGCCATGTACTCGGCTTCAATTGGTAGACAAAGCGTGTAGTTTGCAAAGTGGCTTTCCAACTTATTGCACAACCTCCGATTGTAAAGACGTAACTCGTGAGAGATCTTCTTCTATCAAGGTCTCAGCAAAATCAGCATCAACATATCCAATAACTCCATCTTCGTTCTTCCAAAGCGTAAGCAAACATCGATAGTACCTCGTAAGTATCTTAAAATCCATCTGAATCGCTTTCCGGTGTTCTTTAAAGGATTCGCCATATATACGCTAATCTGACCGATTGTATATGATAAATCTGGACGTGAACAAACCATAGCATACATGAGAGATCCCATCGCACTAGAGTATGGAACATGTGACATGTACTTAATCTCATCATCCGATTGTGGAGACAAAGCCGATGAAAGTCTAAAATGAAATTTGCTAAAGGAGTACTAATGAAGCTTAGCACTCGCATATTGAACTCGCAAAGAAGTTTCTCAATGTACCCTTCTCGACTTAGGTACAATTTACTTGTTTTTCTATCTCTAAGAATCTCCATACCAAGTATCTTCTTTTCTTTGGTCCCAAATCTTTCATCTCAAATTCTTCACTTAGTTGGGCTTTGACCTTTCTTATCTCTCCTTTGTCTTTTCTTTGCTATCAACATGTCATCAACGTAAAAGAAGTAGATACACAAAAGAACCATCATTGTTTTTCTTAAAGTAAACACAATTGTCAAAACTACTTCTTTTGAAATCGTGAGAAGTCATAAAGGAATCAAACCTCTTGTACCATCGCGCCTTGGTGATGTTGCTTTCAAACCGTAAAGGGACTTTTTTCAGCAAGCAAACATAATCCTCTTTTTCTCAAATGTAAAACCCTCTCGGTTGTTGCATGTAAATATCTTCCTCAAGTTCTCCATGCAAAAATGCGCTTTTTACATCTAAGCGCTCAAGCTCTAAATCATGCATGGCCACAATACCAAGCAAAGCTCGAATCGAACTATGCTTCACAACTGGGGAGAACACATCTGTGAAGTCCACTCCTGGAACTTGATCTGTAACCCTTTGCAACAAGCCTTGCTTTATATTTAGGTTCTTCAACTCCTGAGTCCCTTCTTTATTTTTAAACACCCATTTACAACAAAGCAGTCTTCTTACCTTTAGGAAGTTTCACAAGATCCCATGTTTTGTTTTTGTGGAGTGATTCCATCTCCTCTTGCATAGCAAACATCCATTTTACGAGTCTTCACACACTAATCGCCTCAGAATAATTTGATGGCTCTTGATTCGCATCTATATCTTCACCACATTTAAAGCATAAGCAACTAGATCACCTCAAGATACTTCTTTGGAGGTTTAATTTCTCTTTTAGTTCTTTTTGGCGATAGAGTATTGAGGCGAAGAAGCAACTCTATTCTCAATTTTTGTACCGACTTGAGGAGTCGACTCTATTGTGTCGATGCTCCACATGCTTTTGATTTTCTTTATTGGAACAGATCTTTAAGAGATAAGTTAGGAAGCATAGCGGTTTCATCAAAAACAACATCTCTGCTAATCACAACTTTCCTATTTTTGGGACACCATAACTTATACCCTTTTACACCGACTTTATAACCAAGAAAAACACATTTAATGGATCTCGGTTCCAATTTTCCATTATTAACATGAGCATACGCAGACACCCAAAGATCTTTAAATCGAATAATTAGCAGGATTACCGGACCATACCTCTGTGTGAGTCTTTTTCTCAATGGCAGCGGATGGAGATCGGTTGATCAAAAACATGCGAGAGAGGCGCGTCGCCCAAAACGACTTGGTAAGTTGGCATTTGACAACATACATCGAACCTTCTCCATGATCGTTTCGTTCATTCGTTCGCAGCGCCCGTTTCTTTGTGGAGTATGACGAATCGTCAAGTGTCTCACGATCCTTCGACTTGCACAATCTATTAAACTCATCGAGCGAACTCTAAGCCATTGTATGCATGCGAGGTATTTTATCTCATTTTCCGTCTGCTTTTTCAATCATAATTTTCCAAGACTTAAATGCGGAAAACACATCGCTTTTCTGCTTCAGGAAGAACGCCCAAACTTTTCTGGAAAAATCATCAATAAAGGTTAGCATATAATTAGCTCCACCTCTCGAAGGCACTCTGGATGGTCCCCATAGATCAGAATGAATATACTCCAACGTTTCCTTCGTGTTATGGATTCCTCTAGTGAATCGAACTCTCTTTTGCTTCCCAAAAACACAGTGCTCACAAAAATTCAGTTTGCAAATTCCTTGCCCATCAAGAAGTCCTCTTTTGCTCAATTCTACCATGCCATTCTCACTCATATGCCCTAGGCGCATATGCCAAAGTTTAGTAATATCATCATCTGACAAGGAAGAGGAAGCGACAATTTGCATCACGATATGATAGAACCACTGCAAAACATATAACTTGGCAGCTTTTTCTTTGCCCTTTCATCACAACAAAAGGAACCTTTGGAAATCTTTAAAACCCCACTTTCATTTGTGTATATATCATGCCCTTTTGAATCAAGAGTACTCAACGAAATTAAATTTCTTTTCAATTCGGAACATACCGCACGTCACTAAGTGTTCGACAACTCCATCAAACATCTTAACTTTAATTGTTCCAACACCGCAATCTTACACGAAGCATTATTTCCCATCAAAACAACACCTTCGCATAATCGTTTCGTAAGTTGTAAACCAATCCCGATTGGGACTCATATGGAAGGTGCGGCTGAATCAAGTATCCACTCCTCACTTACTTTAGAATCATTGATGAGCGACTAGAAGTTCACCATCATTTGTAGTCTTCTACAACATCAGCTTCACTGAAATTTTCGGTTGTTTTCCTTTGATTCGCAGCCTCCCCTTTAATCTTATTTTGTAGCTTATAGCACTCAGATTTAATGTGCCCTTTCTTCTCACTGAAGTTACAAGTTTTACCTCTATTTGAAGACTTGATCTACCCTTAGATTTACCACGATGATTTCTTTCTGTGTCCTACCACGATCATCATCGAGTATTCGATCTTGTCTCCCACGAACAATGAGACCCTCTCCCCGAGAGTCAGGTTTAACCACAAGATGTTTCATCTTATCATACGAGGTTAAAGAATCATAAACCTCATCAACCGTGAGAGACTCGCGGCTATATAAAATCGTGTCTCTAAAGGTTGAATAAGACGGAGGCAACGAACAAAGTAGAATCAACCCTAGATCTTCCTTATCATCTTTGAACCTCCATGGCCTCCAAGTTTGAGAGAATTTCTTTAAACATTGTTAAGTGTTCGTGTCTGCACGCACCTTCCTCCAAACGATGAGCATAAAGACGCCGCTTCATATGCAACTTGCTTGTTAGAGTTTTCGACATACATATTTGTTCTAGCCTCTTCCATAATGCTTGTGGCAGTCTTCTCTTTCATCACATCCGCAAAATTTCATTGGACAAATGCGAGATGCAATTGTGTTAATGCCTTTCGATCCTTACGCTTCTTCTCTTCATCCGTTAATGTCGAAGGCATCTTATCTATCCCTAGCAGGGCATCCTCTAGATCCATCTGCGCAAGAAGCGCTTGCATCTTAATCGCCACAACGCAAATCGGTGTTGCGATCCAACAACGGAATTTCATATTTCAAAGACGCCATTACCGTGATCGAGATGAACAACCCGTAAGCTCGGATACCAATTGTGAAAAAAATAAAATAAAATAAAAAATAAAGAACACAAAATTTAACGTGGAAACCCTTTGGGAAAAAACCAAGGGCCAGAGGAGAAGAAAATTCACTATGTCGAAAATTTGAATCAATACAAAAGGAATAGACTATGTCTATTTATAGGCTTGTAAAGCCATATTCTAGTAGGATTGAAACACCTTATCCTAGTAAATATAAAATAGATGGAGTTTAATAAGGTTTAAAAAACCTTATTCTAAAATAAAATAAAAGAAGTCTAGTTCTATATGGATTTTACTTTTATTTTATTTTCCATCGTATTTTATTTAAATAAGAATTAGGGTCACTTAATTCTAACATTATTCTAACGAAATTTTATTTCTCCCAACTTGGTCTCTTTAATAAAGGTTATATAGTTCAAATAAAATATTAAAGCAAATATTCCAACTAAGGGACTCCTAATAGATAAAAATCTCCTAATTAAGGTAAACAGGCAAAACTCCGAATTGTAACACTCCATACACGACTTGATCGCCAAGTCCGAATTAAGGGATGTCATATTTGTTGCCGAAGCAACTATGATTAATAACGATTCAATTTAACCTTGTATGTGCTAACAATTATATATTCATTTATAATATGATAAATACTCATTCGGGTCTTATACGAGCTTACGAAAGCTCTTAAGGTGACTCGGGTTGAATAAGGATCAAACTGTAAAGGTTGTAAAATATGGGGTTGATTTCGTGACTTCGGGGGCTCCTTGTTGCGACGCAACATACTGACTAGACTAGTTGCAATATTAAGGGCTCGACGTCATGACGTGACCTTTGTTTTTAACAAGGTCTAATTTGGTACCCAATCAGTCATTCCAATACCTAACCAATTGTTCAATTCAACTGTTTAATTAAGAAATACTAATTCATTTACTCAATTCTAACAACAAAACAACACTTAACATGTACATAATTCAATATATCATTCATTACATTGAATCGTATGATAATTTCTACCATTTTTGAAGCATTTGAACCTTTCATATCAAGCCAATCCATTTAGCATTACATAACATGACATTTCGATTTCAACCATCTTAACATGACATTTTCAATATCAATTGACCATAATAAGCTAACCTTTACAAGCTTAAACATTAATGCGACTCTATTATATATATACAAAATCGACTTAAAACCTAGGTACATGCCATGTATTAAACAAAAAGGGACCATACTGACATTGCCAAGTTGAGGATCACGAATTTGATTATGAAATCACCTCCCAGAACTTCGAGTTATACCAATACCTGCACACAAAATAAATAAACTGTAAGCTGAGCGATAACACTGAATCGTAATTCCATGATTCAAGTCAATATAACACGAACTTAACTCAAATGCCTACACTCAATTCAAATTCAAATTATAGCCATTTTGCATACCAAGAACTTCCATTACTATATGAAACATGCATATAACCATTTTGGAACATCAATTCACTACATATGCACTTAAACTTACCATTCATGCCACTTAACACTAAGGTACCGATTCTTTCATTCATACCACATTTCTTATTACTTACCATAGCAATTTCTATTTATTTCATAATCTACTTACTCATTTCTTACTACCACTTTCAAGCATATATTTATACCTATTATTTCATCAATTTAAGTTCTCAATTTCATTTTACCATTTCAAACATGTTCGAGCTAAGGGGCTTGATTCTATCCAATTCACATAAATCTTCATATTCTTACTCTTTCATGAATTAAAAATGTAACACCCCTAACCTGTATCCATCCCCGGACTAGGGTAAAGAGGCATTACCGAACACATCGAAACATTTTGCATTCATTTCACAAACATCATAGCAATATGATTACACATCATTACAGAGTCCCTCACATAGGTCAACAAGAACTTAAACATGCTTTAGAAAGGGTCGGGACTAAACCGAGCTCATACAAAATTTTTCAAAACTTATACATTTTTCAAAGTTATACAGGTCACACGCTTGTGTGAACAGGCCGTGTACGCCACATGGTTTTAGACACGCCTGTGTGTCTAAACCGTGGCAAAACAGGGCATACATACTGACTTGTCCACATGGCCACAAGACATGTCCGTGTGCCTTGGCTGTGGTCAAAACTGACTTGGGTCACACAGCCGACCACACTCTTGTGTGTCTGGCCTGTGTACCCTTCTAAATGGCCATACACGCTCATGTACCAAGGCTGTGTGCCTCGCACGGCCACCAGACACGTCCGTGTGTTTAGGGCATGCTCGAGACTGACTTGAATAGCTAAATTACAACAGACACGGTCGAGACACATGCCCATGTGCTCAACCGTGTGGGGCGAAATTAGGCTTGGTTTAAGCCACATTTCCCACCTATCTCAAGTACACCAAATCCACAATTTTACATCATTTGCAAACATTTATAGGCCACCAATTTAACCAATTCAAACCTATTCCATGACATTCAAATACCATCCAATTCATTAATCAATTTTCACAATCAAAACATAACTAATCAATGTACCAAAATCATTAAGACTCATATAAATTTCAAAGGTATAACTTCATCAACTTATCACCTATTTCATACCACAAAACTAGCCAATTCAACAACCCATAACCAAACCATTACATGAACAATATATACATCATATGACTTACCTAATAAACACATCATTTAGACCAACTTAAGAGGCCATACATATCAACAACTCCAAGCCAAAACTCATGGCTAATATTCACATCACAAAACATATCAAAATAATACTAGCCTATACATACCATATACCATATACACAACTCTCAAAATGGTACCAAAATAGATGTCCGATAGTGTGATTGAGTCGCTGACGATCCTCGGATTTAAGCTAGCTTTATAACACTGTAAAACAGAGAACATTTCACAGAGTAAGCTTTGAAGCTTAGTAAGTTCGTACTAAATAGAATCAACAATTTATATAATACAAAACATCATTTAATAACCACTTAGTAATTTTTAAATTATTCATCAATTCTATTCCATCACAATTAATATGTTCATACAAATTCATCAAGCCTTATATAAACAATATCATCTACCACATAGGTTTCGTACATACTTAAACTTTTCCGTATTCATTCATTTTCATTCTCACCTCCTGTTCAAATACATTAATTCTTTCTGAAGTCTTTCCATGATTTAAGAATTTGCACACTTAGTACTTTAACGGTTGGCCGAAGCTAAAACAATCCCGCACACTTAGTGCCATCTCAAATAACCGAAGCTTTCTCGGTATAGCACACTTAGTGCCTCATATAGCCGAAGCTATTCCATTTCGCACACTTAGTGCTATTCATAGCTGAAGCTATTTCAAATCGCACACTTAGTGCCGAACATAGTCAATTTATCATTTTACTCAAATCATAGTCAAATATATATACAATTTATGCATTTTCAAGGCATTAAAACATACTTATAACATCATTTATCACGTACGAACTTACCTCATACTCAGAATTGACGATTCAGATTGTTTACTTGATAATCTTCGATTTTCCTCGATCTAAATCCGAATTCCTCTTTTCTTGATCTATAAGTATTCAAAATTAGCCCTTTTTATTCAAAAAATTATTCAATTCAACCCGTAAACACATATTTAGGGAATTTAACAAATTAGCCCTCATATTTTCACATTTTAACATTTTAATCCCTATTTCACAAAAACACAAAATACACATAATTTCAATGAACCCATGCATAGCCGAATATCATAAGGACCTATAAGAGTCTAAAACTTTCATTTATTTCATATTTCAACCCCTCAATTTCTCATTTTCACAAATTAGTCCATAGTAAGCAATGTCATCAAAAATCACAATACAAAACATATTTATCTATCACCAAGCTTTCAAACTTCACCATTTAACATCACAAAATTCATGAATTCATCAATGGCATCTCATCAAATCATCAACAATTTCATGAATTTAAGCATGGGCTAGCTAGAACACTTAACAACGATCACGAAAACGTAGAAATCATCAAAAACTGAGTCAAAATCGTACCTTAATCAAGCAATCAAAGTGCCGAACCCTAACTTGATTTTTTTCTCTTCTTTTCTTTGATATAATCGGCCAAGATGATGAATATAACACTAATTCAAGCATTTGTTTTATTAATATTAATATAATAGCCATTTTACTATTTTGCCCTTAATGAAATAACATTTTCAACATATAATGGATGTCTAATAATGTCCACTATCATTTTAAATGGTTTATTTACCATTTAAGGCCATGATATTAAAAAGCCAAAGCAATTTGACACCTTTTACATATAAAATGTAACTTTGGCATTTTACGCGATTTAGTCTTTTTTTCTCAAATTAACCACTTTAACGATAAAATTATCACACCAAATTTTCACACATATCTAATCTCATGTCATAAACACATAAAATAATATTAAAATAATTTTTTTCCAACGTCGAATTTGTGGTCCCGAAACCACTATTCTGACTAGGGTCTAAACCGGACTGTTACAAAAAATATATACATACATATAGTTCCATATCATCAAATTAGTCTATATATACTATTATCAATTCATTGCTTCTTACCATTTCAATTCAACTCACACATTATATTAGCTTACCTTGATCATTAAAAGTATAATATCTACTAATCATTTTGGCATTCAACATGGCTATCATTGGCATATAATGACATAACTAGACACATATCAACATTACCAACCAAGTATATTAGTCATGTTTTCATATCATGAGTAATATCACTACAGTAATGAAATAACATACCTATCAAATATCAAATATCAAACATATGCTATCTCATTTCCAATTCACATTTTAGTTTTCCATTTCCATTTAATTGAATATCGCTCGATGGAACTATAGTAAAATAGACTCGGATACATAGGTGAATAAGTTGTTCACACAAGCCGACATTATATCAAGGTTACCCCTCCAGGCTAAACCTATGATACATATAACTAGAGAATCTGCAACAAATACAATGCCTCATTATAACATGTAAAATCCTTTATCAAGCATGCGTATACCCAATTGTCATGCCGAATATATCCTAGCCTTTTTCTAAGTTCACACGAGCATTATTTCCATATATATATATATCATTACCATACTTGTAATCATTCTTATTTACCTGTCATACCCTGTTTCTGATCACATTTGCATTTTCGTACCATGTACGTTATTTTATCACACGACATCCATTTATCTAATTTCATTTTAATTTAGTCCAATTAATATATATAATCACATTCAATTTCATAATCACATCTTAAACTATCATAATCACATGACAATAACTGGACTTTTACAATTTAGTCCCCAAGCCTTAATTAACCACTTTTTCAACTAAATTGTTTAACCAAAATTCAGTATATTTTTATAATAACTTCGTAAATATTTTTATTTAATATTTACAGACTCAGTTTACAAAAAATGGGGTTCCAAAATCGTATTTTTTGACACTATTGCATTTCGGGTCATTACAATTGTCCCCTCTTAAGAAATTTCGTCCTCGAAATTTACTAAGAAAGAGGTGGGGATACTGGGATCTCTTTGTCTCTTTCGATCCCTAGTTAACTTCTTTCACACTATAATTGCGCATAAGGCTTACAATATTGGCACGCATTATTTCTCAGCTCTTTTACTTTTCAAGATAAGATCTCTACTGATTCTTTTTCATATGATGGATCAAATTGAATTTCGATCACATCTTCTAACATAATATGAGAAGGAATGAATAGATATCATCGAAGCATAGATACATGAAACACATCATTATAACAATTGTTTAGGTGTTGAATGATATATTGAATTATGTACATGTTAAATTTTGTTTTGTGGTTAGAATTGAGTATATGAATTGGTATTTCTTAATTAAATGGTTGAATGGAACAATTGGTTAGGTGTTGGAATGGCTGATGATACCTTGTTAGAAACATAGGTTACATCACAATGTCAGGCCCTTAACGTTACGATGAGTCTAGTCAATTTGTTGCATCGCAACAAGGAACCCTCGAAGTCACGACATCAACTTAATATTTTACAACCTTTACAGTTTGGTCCTTATTCGACTCGAGTCACCTTAAGAGATGATGTTAGCTTAGTTACGAGTTGTTTCACCATTTTAAATGTCCCGATTGTCTAAATAGGTACTAGTTCAAAAGTTGATAAAATGATGGAATTTAAACGACAAAGTAGAATTGGATATAACTCTCGAATAAAAATAGACCAGAAAAGAACCAACTTATACAACAACGTGACCCAAATTCTATAAGGTTGTTTTACACTCGAAAAGTTTAAGGATGGATAAGAAAGATCGCCACACTTTAAGATATGAAACAAATTGATAAGATCGGTTTAAACGCCACAAGAACAAGTTCTTGATAAGTTCTTGAAGATCAAAGAGATTAACTCAAAATATATTATATCAAATAGTCTCAAAAGTCTAACCTTATAATGCATAAAAACTAAACTATTTATAGGCAAAGTAAAAGGAAAATGAATGGCCTCTTAAGCTTGTTGGTTCATGCACATAATTACTCTAAATATTTATCTTCTAATTTCTTTTGCAATGCCTTCATGTATCAGCCCCTAAGGTGACCGAATAAACACCTTTTCTCCTAAAAACGAACTGTAACATCCCAAAATTGGGCCTAGTCGAAACTGTGGTTTTGGGACCACAAATCTGACATTAAAATATTTATTTCATGATTATTACAAGGTCTAGAATATGAAAATAAGCATGTGTTAAAGTTTTACTAAGAAATTCTAAGTATAAGGGGTCCAATAGGAAATTAGGGACCAAATTGAATAAATTCTAAAACTTAGGTTCTAGAAGGAATTTGTATGAAATCTATTTGAATTATTAATTAGGAGGCCCTAAGTAGTAAATTGCCTAATTTCTAAGTTTTTGGACAAAAATAGGCATGCATGGAAAATTTTTAAAGGTTAGTAAGGAAGGGCATTTTGGTCATTTGGTAATAAACTAAATAAAAAGGGAAAAAGGAAGCAAAAATCAGCCATTCTTCTTCTCCATGCTATCGAAAATTGAAGGTTCTCCATAGCTAGGGTTTTCAATATTCCAAGCTCAATAGTAAGTGTTCCCTGGCCCTGTTTTTGATGTTCTTTTTATTTTTGAGATCCTCGTAACATGTTCTTTCCATTTCTACCCATATTTCAAGCTAGGGTTCATGTTTAGAAATTTACCCATACACGAGATGCTAGTTTTTTTGATGATTTATGGAGGATTATGAAAGTTAGATGTTAAATAAACATCTTTTACTAAGTGATTTTTCATGAAAACACCAAAAAGGCACCTATTTGAAAAAGGCTTGAAATGTGTGGTAAAAATGTGAAATAGAGGAAAATATGGGCTGGTATGAACTTAGAATAAATTTGGCTAGGCTTGGGTAACCAAGTAATTTCATGCATTTCATTATACGAGCTTAGGGACTCAATTGTAAAAATGTAAAATGTTAGGGGGAAAATGGTCATTTTTCCAGAGGGTAAAGTTTAAGTCCGAAATGAATGGTATGTGGTATTAATAATTTATTTTTATTGATATAGACCCCAAGGAACCAATTCCGGAGGTAGACCGTGGGAAACGAAAGGTTTCGGAATAATCGAAATACGAAACTGAAGCAATTACCAAGTAAGTTCGCATAACTCGAATGTAAACTATCTTTAAAATACATTAAAGATGTATGTTCATGCATGAATTATACTAGCGATAATCGTTGCATGACAATTCACGAAATATTGATGTCATGATGAAATGTCCCGATTGAATAAAAAAGGATACATGATGGATTCTTCGAAAATGAAATAATGGTATAAAGGATCTAGCCCGGATGAGTGATCCTATAGTGATCTAGCATCCCGAAGAATATGTATACTGTGATGGATTTAGCTTGGACGGTTAGTCCGATTAGGATCTAAATTTAGCTTGGACTAGTAATTCAGATCCGAACTCATAGGAGTATATGTCATTATAGGGGATTTAGCCTGGAATGGTAATCCCGACATTACTCTGTGAGTTTATGTTATGGGGGATTTAGCCTGGATTGGTTATCCCACCGTAAGGGTGAGGTTCACAGGAGTGCGTATTTAAAGTATCACTTGCATGAATTGACGGTAAACGAGATATCCATCGAGATTCCAAGAAATTCAATGGGATTAAATTGTGAAATGGGAATAGACATGTTTGAATCGATGAGCTCATCTAAGACAAATGTTATAATGTATTGTCATGAGTTTAAGCTCATCTACGACAAATGTTATAACATATTGTCATGAGACTAACTTGATGGTTGGGTATATATGACAGGAAATTATACTATGCATGTTTGGCATGAATGTCTTTTATGGTTGCATGCTAAATAACCGGTAAGTTTACTTTCCTGCTGTTTGAACTTACTAAGCATGTTAATGCTTACCCCTTTTTCTTTTTCTCGTTTTACAAAGCTCGTGGACTCGTGAAGATTGGAAGACGATTGGAGCATTGTCAACACTATCAACTTATCTTGCTTTGGTATATAGATACTTTTACTTTGTTACAATGGCATGTATAGGTTTTTGGTTATTTTGTTATATGTGTCATTGGTTAGCCAATGTAAAGGCTTAAATGATATACTTATTCATTTTGTATATGGCCATAAGACATAGCTCATTTTGATGTAGGTTGTAACCTACTATTTGTGCATATTGGTGTTTGATTATTCATGTGATGGTTAAATGTGGTATATCATGAATGGACATGTGGAATTTGGCCAAATCACTTTGAGATGGTTAGGTCATAATTGGCAATGAGTTATAAAATGAGCCAAGTTTAAATATGTCATATGATATGGTAATCCTTAATTCAAAGAGGATAATTTAGCATGTACAAAACTGATGAGATGAGGTTAACATGCAATAGACCATTGAAGGTAGCCATTTGGGCATATTTATGCCATGTTAATACCATTGAAGTTCACAAATGTGTGTGGATGTTGAGGGTGACCAATGGCTTGGATTGTAGTCCCAAAAAGGTCCACACGGTCAGCCCCAAGCGCGTGTGGTACGACCGTGTGTCCCCTGCACCTAAAAGTTTTAGATCAGTATGCATGGTAGTAAACACACAGGTAGAGACATGGTCGTGTGTCTCAACTGTGTGGAGGGCATCTTGGCCGTGTGCCCCTAAATGCATGATGATGTTATAAATAGAATGCTCGAGCTTTTAGACACGGACGACAACACGGGCGTGTCTAGGCCATGTGAAGGACACGGGCTAGGGACACAGGTGTGTGTTCGGCCGTGTGAAAGCCCCTATAGGTTCGAAATGGAAAATAAATTCAATTAATTCCACACGGGTAAGAGACACGGGCGTGTCCCAAAGCACAGGGGCGTGTGCATTACCTCCACACGGGCATGTGAGGCTTAAACCTAAAAATTTTCCTAAGATTTTCTTAAGTTCTCGGTTTAGTCCCGGACCAATCTCAATACATGTTTTGGGCCTCATAGGCCCATAATAGGGACACTATGAATATGTTTGAGTGGTTTTAATTTGGAATGAAGTTTTATAACCCAAAATTTTTCGAAAATGTCAAATTTGTGTATGGTAATGTCCCGTGCCTTGTCCCGGTCTCAGGTACGGGTAAGGGGTGTTACATTTAGTGATATCAGAGTTACAACTTAGTCGGTTCTAGGACTAACGTAGCATGTATCGAGTATAGCTATACATGCCATTATACAAGTTATGATAGTGTGACATCTCCTAACCATTTTTAATTGTATTTGAGTATAGTAAATGTGTTCCAATCAAGCTCAGGATGAGTCCAAAAGAGCCGAGAGCCATGCTCCAGCTTCAGCTCAGCGAGCTACTACTACTAGTAGTAGAAGGCCTATGTTTGAAGGCCAGGAAGAGGCAAGAGCTACCTTCTTCGAGATGATGGATGAATGGTTTGGGGATTATTTGAGAAACTGCCCCAATATACCACGACCTTCTCCACCCCCTGCTCGACCTGAGGAAGAAGTGCCACAAGGTGTGGTACCCATGAGAATTAGTAAGGCCCTAGTGGAAAAACTTAGGAAATATGGAGTCGAAGAGTTTAGGGCCACAATTGATGACGATCCGGAACGTGCCAAATTTTTAGCTTGAGAATACCACGAGAGTTCTCGATGAACTGTCATGTACTCCTGACGAAAGTTTGAAATGTGTGGTGTCGCTATTGAAGGACACTGCATACCACTGGTGGAAGACTGTATCCTCAGTAGCTCCGAGAGAGAGTATCACATGGGAATTTTTCCAAGCAGAATTTAGGAAGAAGTACATCAATCAAAGGTTCTTGGACTAGAAGTGACAGGAGTTCCTGGAACTCAAACAAGGAAACAGAACCGTGTCAGAATACGAAAGAGAGTTCATGAGACTAAGTCAGTATGCAAGTGAGTGGGTCCAATCAGAGGCAGAAATGTGTAAGGGCTTCGAAGAAGGTCTGAATGAAGAAATTAAACTGTTGATCGGGATTCTCGAGATAAGAGAATTGGCTACATTAGCTGATCGAGCCAAGAAGGTTGAGGAGTTAAATAATAAAAGAAAGCGAGCAAAGAGAGAAGCTAGAGCTTGGAGTAAGAGATCTAGTGGTAGAATACACTCCTTTCCCATGAAGAAATCAAAGAGTCAATAAGAACGCTCCACTACATCGATGGGATATTTGGGCAAAACAAGAAGTTCTAAGCGACACAACCCAAAGTCTTTCTCCCTTAAGGTAACTAGTGTGGGGACTGTAGATGATCAAAAGCTGAGATGTAAAAGCTGCAACAAATTTCATTACGGGGAGTGTCGAATGAAGAGTGGGGCATGCTTTAGATGTGGTTCCCTTGATCACTTCCTTAAAAATTGCCCGAAACGAGCCGATAAAGAGGTGGATTTAGCCCCAAAGTCTAATGTCCCTAATCCTCGAAGTAGACCACCCCGACATCCTGGAAGTGCTAGTGCCAGTCGAACTGTTGCCAATGATACAACTGTAAAATCAGAGGCTCGAGCCCCGGCGAGAACGTACGCGATACGCACTAGAGAGGAAGCATCAGCTCTCAATGTCATAGGTACATTTTCTCTCTATAATACTCATGTTATTGCTTCAATTGACTCGAGATCGAGCCATTCCTACATATGCATGAAATTGGTATCTAATATGAACATGTCTGTGGAACCTATGGAATTTGTAATTAAGATGTCGAACCCACTAGGTAAATCTATTTTAGTTGACAAAGTTTGTAAGAATTATCCTTTGACGATTCAAGGTCACTGTTTTCCGGCCAACCTTATGCTTTTACCGTTTGATGAATTTGACGTAATACTTGGTATGGATTGGTTGGCCCTTCATGATGTGATTGTAAACTGTGGCAGCAAGTATATAGAAGTGAAATGCTCAGATGGTGAAATTCTCTAGGTGGATTCGAGTAAGTTGAACACATCACCAGTTGTGATTACTTCAATGTTGTCTCGAAAGTACATGAGAAAAGGGTACAAAGCTTACCTTGCTTTTGTACTGAATACCAAGGAATCGAAGTTAAAGATTGAATCGGTGCCAATAGTGAGTGAATATCCGGATGTGTTTCTGGAGGAGTTGCCTAGTTTGCCTTCGGTTAGAGAGGTCGAGTTTGGTATCGAGCTAGTGCCAGGAACTACACCTATATCTATTACCTAGTATAGGATGGCACCAATAGAGTTGAAAGAGTTAAAAGCACAGTTGCAAGAGTTGACAGATAAAGGTTTCACAAGACTGAGCTTTTCGCCTTAGGATGCCCCTGTACTATTTGTAAAGAAGAAGGACGGTTCAATGAGGTTATGTATAGCTTACCGTCAACTCAAAAAGGTAACTATCAAGAATAAGTATCCATTATCAAGGATTGACTATCTGTTTGATCAGTTAAGGGGAGCCACTGTGTTTTCAAAGATAGATCTGAGATCTGGCTACTACCAATTGCGAGTTAAAGAGTCGGATGTGCCAAAGACTGCTTTCAGAACGAGGTATGGCCATTACAAATTTCTTGTGATGCCTTTTGGGTTGACGAATGCTCCGGCTGTGTTTATGGACTTGATGAATAGGATATTTCAGCCATACTTAGACAAGTTCGTTGCTGTATTTATTGATGATATCCTGATTTATTCTAAAGATGAGCTTAAACATGCGAAACATATGAAGACTGTTTTACAGACTTTACGGGACAAACAGTTGTATGTTAAATTTACCAAGAGTGAGTTCTGGCTCCAAGAGGTTAGATTCCTCGGTCACATTGTGTTGGGTGATGGCATCCGAGTTGATCCAAAAAGGATATTTGCTATTGTCGAGTGGAAGCCACCAAAGAGCGTAATTGAGGTCAGAAGCTTTCTGGGCTCAGCTGGTTACTACCGACGCTTTGTAAAAGGATTTTCTATGATTGCAATTCTTTTAACGAGGTTGCTGTGAAAGGGTGTTAAGTTTGAGTGGTCGGAAAAATGTCAGCAGAGCTTTGAGAAATTGAAGACATTACTGACAGAAGCTCCAATTTTAGTGCAACCCGAACTGGGAAAAGAATTTATAGTCTACAGTGATGTGTCCTTAAATGCATTGGATTGCATTCTTGTACAAGAGGGCAAAGTGATAGCCTATGCTTCGAGGCAATTGAAGCCACACGAGAAAAATTATCCAACTCACGACTTGGAACTAGCTGCCATTGTATTTGCCTTGAAAATTTGGAGACACCACTTGTATGGTGAAACCTGTCGTGTATGCACCGATCACAAGAGTTTGAAGTACTTGATGACTCAAAAAGAATTGAATCTGAGGCATCGGAGATGGTTAGAATTGATTAAAGATTATGAGTTGATAATTGATTACCACCCAAGAAAGGCGAATGTAATCGCCGATGCCTTGAGTAGAAAGTCCTTGTTTGCACTGAGGACTATGAACACGCAGTTGGTGTTGTCCGATGATAGTTCGATTTTGGCAGAGTTAAAAGCCAAACCAATATTTCTGCAAGAAATTTGCGAAGCTCAAGTCAATGATAGTGACTTACAGGCCAAGAGAACACAATGTGAGACGGGCATTGGATCGGATTTCCGGGTTGACTCTAATGGTTACTTGATGTTTCAAGATAGGGTCTGTGTACCCATAAATGATGAGCTTATTCGGAAAACTTTGCAAAAGGCATATGATAGTCGTCTGTCTATTCATCCAGGAAGTACTAAAATGTACAATGACTTAAAGACCATGTACTGGTAGAATGGTATGAAAAGAGATATCTCTAAATTTGTGTCGAAATGCTTGATATGTCAATAGGTCAAGGCTGAACACCAAGTACCTTCGGGTTTATTACAACCTGTAATAGTCCCTGAATGAAAATGGGATAGGATTACCAGGGATTTTGTGACTAGGTTGCCGTTGGCCTAAAAAAAGAAAGATGATGTTTGGGTGATAATTGATAGACTAACGAAGTCGGCTCATTTTATTCCAGTACAAACGAATTATTCCCTTGATAGATTGGCCGACTTGTACATATCCGAGATTGTGAGATTACATGGGGTACCATTGTCGATCATTTCAGATAGAGACCTGAGATTCATTTTAAGATTTTGAAAGAAATTGCAAGAAGCCTTGGGTACAAGGTTAAATTTTAGTACGGCATTCCACCCACAGAATGATGGTCAGTCTAAACGGACGATTCAGACTATCGAGGACATCTTGTGGTGTTGCGTCCTTGAATTTTAAGGTAGTTGGGAAAAATACTTACCCTTGGTGGAATTCGCCTACAAAAATAGTTTCTAGACGAGTTTAAAGATGGCTCCGTTTGAAGCATTGTATGGCTGAATATGTCGAACTCCATTGTATTTGACAGAACTCAAGGAACATTAGATCCATGGAGTTGATTTAATTAAGGAAACTGAAGAAATGGTTAAAGTGATATGTGATTGCTTGAAAGCAGCAACGGATAGGCAAAAGTCATATGCTGATTTAAAGAGAAAAGAGATTGAGTTCCAAGTTAGAGATAAAGTGTTCTTGAAAGTATCCCCATGGAAAAAGGTAAAAAAATTTGGTCGAAAAGGCAAACTGAGTCCAAAGTTTATTGGACCATACGAGATTATCGAAAAAGTTAGACCATTAGCCTACCGGTTAGCACTGCTATCCGAATTGGAAAAGATTCACAATGTATTTCATGTGTCCATGTGCATAGATATAGATCAGACCCCTCTCATGTGATTTCACCGACAAAAATTGAAATTAGACCAGATATGACTTATGGGGAAGAACTAGTTAAAATCTTGGCTCGGGAAGTCAAACAATTAAGGAATAAGAACATAGCCTTGGTGAAAGTTTTATGGCATAGACATGGAGTGGAAGAAGCCACATGGTAACCTGAAGAAACCATGAGAAGTCAATATCTGAACTTGTTTACCGGTAAGACTTTCGAGGACGGAAGTCCTTAAGGGGGGAGAAATGTAACATCCCCAAATTGGGCCTAGTCGGAACAGTAGTTTCGGGACCAAAAATTTGATGTTAAAATATTTATTTCATGATTATTACGAGGTATAGAATATGAAAATAAGCATGTGTTAAAGTTTTATGAAGAAATTCTAAGTATGAGGGGTTTAATTAGAAATTAGGGACCAAATTGAATAAACTGTAAAACTTAGGTTTTCGAAGCAATTTGTATGAAATTGCTTTAAATTATTAATTAGGAGGTCCTAAGGAGTAAATTGCCCAATTTTTAAGTTTTTGGACAAAAATAGGCATGCATGGAAAATTTTTAAAGGTTAGTAAGGAAGGGCATTTTTGTCATTTGGTAATAAACTAAATAAAAAGGGAAAATGGAAGCAAAAATCAGCCATTCTTCTTCTCTATGCTGCCGAAAATTGAAGGGTCTCCATAGCTAGGGTTTTCAACATTTCCAAGCTTAATAGTAAGTGTTCCCTAGCCCCGTTTTAATGTTCTTTGTATTTTTGAGATCCTCATAACATGTTCTCTCCATTTCTACCCATATTTCAAGCTAGGGTTCATGTTTAGAAATTTACCCATGCATGAGATGCTTGTGCTTTGATGATTTATGGAGGATTATAGAAGTTACATGTTGAATAAACATCTTTTACCATGTGATTTTTCATGAAAACAACAAAAAGGGACCTATTTGAAAAAGGGTTGAAATGTGTGGTAGAAATGTGAAATAGATGAAAATATGGGCTGGTATGAACTTAGAATAGATTTGGCTAGGCTTGGGTAACCAAGGAATTTCATGCATTTCATTATACGAGCTTAGGGACTCAATTGTAAAAATACGAAAGGTTAGGGGCAAAATGGTTATTTTGGCCAGGGGTAAAATTTAGGTCTGAAATGAATGGTATGTGGTATTAATAATTTATTTTTACTAATATAGACCCCGAGGAACCAATTCTAGAGATAGACCGTGGGAAAAGAAAGGTTTCAGAATAATCGAAATACGAAATCGAAGCAATTACCAAGTAAGTTCGCATAACTCGAATGTAAACTATCTTTAAAATAAATTAAAGATGTATGTTCATGCATGAATTATACTAGCGATAATCGTTGCATGACAATTCACGAAATATTGATGTCATGATGAAAAGTCCTGGTTGAATAAAAAGGGATATCTGATGGATTCTTCGAAAATGAAATAATGGTATAAAGGATCTAGCCCAGACGGGTGATCCTATAGTGGTCTAGACTCCCAAAAAATATGTGTCTTTGTGATGGATTTTAGCTTGGACGCGCAGTGTCCGATTAGGATCGAATTTAGCTGAATCGTAATTCAGATCCGAACTCATAGGAGTATATGTCATTATAGGGGATTTAGCCTAGACTGGTAATCCCGCCATTACTCTGCGAGTTTATGTTATTGGGGATTTAGCCTGGACTGTAATCCCACCGTAAGAGTGAGGTTCACGGGAGTACGTATTTAAAGGATCACTTGCATGAATTGACAGTAAACGAGATATCCACCGAGATTCTAAGAAATTCAATGGGATTAAATTGTAAAATGGAAATTGACATGTTTGAATCGATGAGCTCATCTAAGACAAATGTTATAATGTATTGTCATGAGACTAACTTGATGGTTGAGTATATGTGATAGGAAATTATACTATGCATGTTTGGCATGAATGTCTTTTGTGGTTGCATGCTAAATAACCGGTAAGTTTACTTTCCTGTTATCCGAACATACTATGCATGTTAATACTTACCCCCTTTTCTTTTCCCTGTTTTACAGAGCTCATGGACTCGTGAAGATTGGAAGACGATTGGAGCATTGTTAACACTATCAACTTATCTTGCTTTGGTATATAGATACTTTTACTTTGTCACAATGGCATGTATAGGTTTTTGGTTATTTTGTTATATGTGTCATTGGTTAGCCAATGTAAAGGCTTGAATGATATACCTATTCATTTTGTATATGGCCATAAGACATGGCTCATTTTGATGTAGGTTGTAACCTACTATTTGTGCATATTGGTGTTTGATTATTCATGTGATGGTTAAATGTGGTATATCATGAATGGACATGTGGAATGTGGCCAAATCACTTTGAGATGGTTAGGTCATAATTGGCAATGAGTTATAAAATGAGCCAAGTTTAAATGTGTCATATGATATGGCAATCCTTAATTCAAAGAGGATAATTTAGCATGTACAAAACCGATGAGATGAGGTTAACATGCAATAGACCATTGAAGGTAGCCATTTGGGCATATTTATGCCATGTTAATACCATTGAAGTTCACAAATGTGTGTGGATGTTGAGGGTGACCAATGGCTTGGATTGTAGTCCCAAAAAGGTCCACACGGTCAGCCTCAATGGCGTGTGGTACGGCTGTGTGTCCCCTGCACCTAAAACTTTTAGATTAGTATGCATG
Source organism: Gossypium anomalum (assembly GCA_025698475.1). NCBI lineage: Eukaryota > Viridiplantae > Streptophyta > Magnoliopsida > Malvales > Malvaceae > Gossypium > Gossypium anomalum. The sequence goes on along the minus strand of CM046960.1, from coordinate 17,939,443 downwards.
GTAGTAAACACATGGGTAGAGACATGGTCGTGTGTCTCAACCGTGTGGAGGGCATGGCTTAGCACATGGGCGTGTGTCTTGGCCGTGTGCCCCTGCATGATGACTTCATAAATAGAATGCTTGAGTTTTTGGATACGAACGACAACACGGGCGTGTCTAGGCCGTGTGAAGGACACGGTCCAGGGACATAGGCGTGTGCTCGGCCATGTGAAAACCCCTATAGGTTCAAAATGGAAAATAAATTCAATTAATTCCACACATGTAAGGGACACGGACGTGTCCCAAAGCACACAGGCGTGTCCCAAAGCACACGGGCGTGTGCATTACCTCCACACGGGCGTGTGAGGCTTAAACCTAGGTATTTTCCTAAGATTTTCTTAAGCTCTCGGTTTAGTCTCGGAGCAATCTTAATACATGTTTTGGGCCTTGTAGGCCTATAATAGGGACACTATGAATATGTTTGATTGGTTTTAATTTGGAATGAAGTTTTATAACCCAAAATTTTTCGAAAATTTCATGTTTGTGTAGGGTAATGCCCCCGTGCCTTGTCCCGGTCTCGGGTACGAGTAAGGGGTGTTACACAAATAGTTGGATTGTTTGAATGCCTTAGATCCTTCATCACCCTTCAAACATTCCTAAAGACACATTAAACCAACTAATAATGTTGTAAAAAAAAGACAAATTTAATGCAAACTTTTAGGACACATTGACACACTTAAGAGACATTTTAAAGATGTAATAACAATGGCACAAATTAAGCACACATAATAAATATGTAACAAAACTAACTAAATAAAATAACAACTAAATTAACTAAAAAACCACCAAACTTAAAGCATATTAAAAATACAACACACAAAAGAATAAATAGTACATATATAAACTAAACTTAAAAATTAAAAGGCTGTGGAATTTAAATAAGTTTGGACGATTTTTAGGCCTTAAAGCTCACATGCAAGATGTTGCATGGCTTTGATTGATTCTCATCTTGCATTTAGGCCCTTCAAGCTTGGCCTATTCTTGGGTTCTTTTAATTGAATCACATAACGTGACCGATATCACATCAGGAGCTTTCATAAGCTCGTATAAGACCTGAATATGAGTATTTATCATATTATAATTAAATGCATTACTTTTAGCACATACAAGGTTAAATTGAATCACTATTTATTACAGTTGCTTCAGCAACAAATGTGGCATCCTGTAGCTCAGACCCAATGATCAGGTCAGGTATGGGATGTTACGCTAATAATGTTCAATCTACTAATACTTTTTATAATTTTTACTTCATCAAACATCAACTCCATCCATACTTGCAGGTCTTCGATGTTTATAGGTTTTACCCACAAATGCATTCATAACATTACCCTCTTACTGGAAAAAGAACTTGTCCTCAAGCTCATAGTCTGGATAAGCATTGCGAAAATCCACAACATCCTTCCAAGTGGCGTCGAATTCAACTAGACCAGTCTACTGAACTAAGACTTCCCATTTACCATGATTTAGTTTAGCACGAAGAACTATAGATGGAATGGGTCAAACTTGACCATCGATGATACCTGGCAAGCTAACCATAGTCATCGGTTGGTTCTTATGAAATGGCTTGAGTAGAGAAGCATAGAACACGTCATGAAGTTTACACAGGGGGTAGTTCTAATTGATAAGCAATCGAACCAATCTTCTACAACATTTTGAAAGGCCCAGAAAACTTAGAGGTAAGCTTGTGTTGAGGCATCTTTGGAAGCGATTTTTGGCAATGAGGATATCAGTGTAACCAAACCAATGTTCCAGGTACATAATCAATCTCACGATAACCTTTATCATAATATGGTTTAAACCGAGCCATGGTTTACGAACGTCGAGTAGAGAATTAGCACAAAATATTGAGAAATGACTAGTGACTTTCACTACAAGTATGATAGGTCAGTTGTAATATTTATAAGTGTTACAATGGAACACTCCGAGTTTTCCAAGGATCAAATCCAAGGGATTTCCAAATTGATAAATGTGTTTATCAAGTTAATTACAAATTAGGTAATTACTAATCTATCGAGTCAGAAATTATTAGTGAAAATTCAAATATAAATTGTTTATAAACAAAATTTAAACTATCAATTAAACAAACTAAGCTAAACTTTCTTCATATTTTTTTAGACAATGTAAATTATTAAAACAATGTTCAATTGATTTGTTAATTGCTAGCTAAGCTAATAAACCTATACCAATTATATTGTTTGTCACTCTTAGCTAGGAATCTTCTCTTAGTCTCATCCTAGTCTAAAAGATACCACCTAAGCTATCCTTTCGGTCCCACTTAAGCATATAGATCTTCTCTCAGTTTCACTATTCGACATAATTATATTGAACTATCTAATGATAAACTCTCATTTTGGTCTAGTTTATCTAGCATAGTAATTAACTTAATTTAAAAATCAATTCATGAATTAACCAACAAGCAGTATCATCACATAAGAAAGCTTAACACCCAAATAGACATGTCATTGTATAGTTGATATGCACGATTTAAATGTAAGAGTAAGAAATGCTCATTTAGATTTGAAATCAGTGGCAACCAAAAGCTTGATTCATCTTCATTGACAAAAGTCTTTAAAAAGAAAGAAGAAATAAAACAAAAAAAAAATCTATTCTGAAAAAAAGGGAAAAGCTAATCTAAAAATAAGAAGAAAAGGGAAAAAAAACCTAATCTAAAAATATGATAAGTAAAGAAAAATTTTCAACCCCCAAAAATCTACTCCCAAAAGCTTATAAAGTAGTATTTATAGTCTAATAACATTTGAACTAATAAAGACAATTATGACCTCACTTAAAATCTAACTTAAGCCTTGTTGGATTGTGAAATACCCTTTATAATTTTGGCCTCATTAGAGTCGGTGTCGTGACACCTACATACTGGTGTCGCAACATCAGCAATAGATTACTCTAGAGATGCTTTTGGGCTTTAGTGATGCGACAACAACCCTTTGGTGTTGCGACATCATCCTCAGGCAACTTGAATTTTTCATCTGCAGGGGTTGTGACTAGTGTTGCGACCTTGCTAGGCCACAATTGCGACCTTAAGAGTTGGTGTTGCGACTTTAAAGATAATCCACTAAAATGTGAAAACTTTTGAAGTCCAATTCCTCGGTTGATAGAAAAGGCACTAGTGTCATGACATCAACATCTTGGTGTCTCGACTTTGGTTCTAGCTTAAGCTCTTCTCTTCATTTTCATATCAACCAAGTGCTTAAAACAAGCTTAAATCAAAGATTATGTTCCTAATGGAATAAGCTTGTCATTTTATTCCAAAAAGCATAAAAATGCAATAAAAACTAAAATTATTCATAAAATCTAATAATCAAGGAAAAGTAATAAAATACAAAATAAAGTACTCGAGAATAAACTCGTTAAGTGTTTAAATAGCTTTATTTGACGTATGTAAATACGACATATCAGTCTTCATACATTGTTAGGATTTTTGAAGCCCCAAAAATACAATAACTTGATTCAATAATGCTTGGTCCATTGCATCTACTTGAGAAGAACCAACCTCATAAGACAATAAGCAAGGTAGAACTCGGTCATAAACCACATTAAAAAAGGAAGTACCAAGTGTGGTGTGAAATCAAGGATTATAATAGTATTCAGCCTATAGAATCTACTTCACCCAAAGCTTCGGTCGATCTCCCGCAAAGCATTACAAATACATTTCAATTGTTTGATTGATGACTTTAGTTAGGTCATCTTTTTGTGGATGATAAGTCGAAGAAAAAGCTAAGTTTTTCCCATGTAATAAAAAAACTCCTTCCAAAACCTGCTTGTGAAAAGTACCTCACTATTGCTTACTATGGATTCTAGCAAGCCATGAAGTTGCATGACTTTCTCAAAGAAGATAATTGCTACACTAGTTGTATGGGTGTACTTAGAAAATCTATCAACTACCACTGGCAAAATTATTTTATACCATGATTTGGAAAAACCGTTAATAAAGCCCATTGAGATAGCAACTCATCTTTGTGTCAATAATTGTAGAGGTTGTAATAAGTCAATCGGGCTCAAGTGCTTGACCTTATTGCTTTGGCAAACCAAACATGTTTCCACATACTCATTAATGGTTGATTTCATCCTTTTCCAATATAAATCCTTGCACACAGGCTATAAAGTCTTTTGTATCCCCTTAATGTGTTGCATTATAGAAGCCAAATAGAACTAAGAATGTAATAGCTTGATTTTTAGTAGTGCCAAAAATGGTGGCTTCGAAGCCCTTATTCTTTGATTATTGAGTTTGTAAATATTATTAATTAATATTTACGAGTTAATTATAATTTTATATTGAATTTTGGTTTGGTGAAATTTGTCAATTGGATAGTTAGTTAAAGTACAAGTGCACCAACCCTCAAGTCAACGGTGTTGGAAAATAAGGTATAAAGACCTTGATTCTATAAATCGAGCCTGTAAGCATTTTTATTAAATTTTTATGGAGTTATTTTATAGCTCAATTGAATTTTGGATTAGTATTTTTTGCCGATTTAGTGATTAATTAAGGTACAAGGACTAAATCGTAAAAATCATAAAATCGTAAAAGCTAATCGCTATTGATTTTTACTAGTTAAAATGCTTAATTAATAAATGTTTGAGGGTTTAAGAAAAAATTAAACCTTATCTTTTGAAAATGTTTCAAATTGATCATTATTTGTGCTCGGACAACTTAAGAGTTTCGTAAGCTCGATTAAGACTCGAATTTTATTGTATATCATAATATTTGAGTGTTTATGACATAATTGAATATTTGAAGGATTTATTTATGATGTAATTGATCTGTAATTTTTGAAATGTTTCAAATTAGTCCTAGTTAAATTCTGGGCTGTAACACCCGTATACCCGATCCTTATGATGTAATTGATCTGTAATTTTTGAAATGTTTCAAATTAGTCCTAGTTAAATTCTGGGCTGTAACACCCGTATACCCGATCCACATGTTGGGTTCGAGCTTCAGAATGTTACACTCGTTGCTGAAGCAACTTCAGAGAAATTTAGTTCAAAAACTCTTCCTAATCAAGTTAATAGTACGATTTACAGTTAATATAAATTTTCGATTTCATTCCAAGTTTTATTTGAGCTATCGTTAGCTCTTTCAATAGTTTATAGACCATTTAGGATCTATTTGCAAACTCTTCATATCATACAATTCTACTAAAGTACTACATTTACACATTTCTGCACTTTAATTACTATACCATATAAATTACTATTATTCATATGCATCTACTTTCAAATTACAACACCGTATGATTTTAAATCAAATTATAAAATTTTACAACTATCAAAGTACTACAAATGAGTCCATTCATGCATTATATAACAATTTCTTAGTGTCATACTATTCTACTATTTTTACTCTTCTTCTACATTTCTATTCCACATCCTTTACGTACGAATATTTATATGAGAATTCATAAATTTTAATACTGTATATATAACACCCCTTATCGAATTCGTAAACAAGTCTAAATAAGAGAATGTCTCAATTTTTATATAAATTAACCAACTCAATAATATTTCCAACAATATTCTATTTCTCCCAAATTAATCCATATCAAAATAAATTCATTTTTTTCCTTCCTATTTCATAAAAATAATTGATTTCCAATTTAACAATTCTGTTTCCCTAATTACTTTACCATTTCTTTAAATTCTAATATTATTCTCTATAATTAAACCACGTCAACTTTATTCCATATAATAATCATATTTCAATAATTTTTTTAACTTAGAATTTCTATTTTATTGTATTTTCCATGCTTGTTCGTACATTGATGTTCCATTTTGTATTTCTATTCCATTAATAAATTATTAATCAAATTTTTATTAAATAATTTTAAACCAAATCATTTATTATTTATCAGTTTAATATTTCTCTAATAATTCAACTAAGCACTTATGTAATCAATTTACTCTAATTTTAGTTTTATACTTTTCAGAACTATCCAAACAGTCCAATTTTCACTGTTTTACATATTAGTCCTTAACTTTCTTTTTACAATTCAATTCCTTAAAGACCAAATATTTTCTTTTTGATTTATTTAATGTGAAATTTAGTTAGTACATGGCATAAACTCTCCCATAAATTTCGAATTTTATAAAATAGTCCATTATTTCAAAAATTTTCAGTTTAATCAATTTAATCCTTATGGTTAAATTATTTGATGTTTTAACTAATCGGTATCTCATTTCAGTTTTTACTATCATTATTATAAGCCAGAAACTTTCATCATCCTTAAAAAGGTCCTTTTTCATATTTTATCTCATTTTCAATTTAATCCTTCTATATCTTTTTCGTCGAATTAGTCACACAACATTTATCTTTGCATTCAACCAACAATCGCAATCAATAACAAGTGATTTAAAGGCGTAAAATAACTTATCATTTTTTTCTCCAATAAACTTTCTTAAATTTTCTCTTTTAGCAATAAAGTCACTTTTATTTATTTCCATTAGATTACTTGCTTAAATCTTTCATAAATTAATTCCAAAACACCATCCATTAACACACCCATTCGTAGAGATAATCTTTCCATTTCTATAAACATGGAAAATAATTCTCTTAAATCAATTCATATTATTTCTATTAAAACTCTTACAAACTATTAACTTCTATTAAAATAAACAACTTACCTATTTCCTCCAAACTAAATTCCCTCTTATTCTCCCGTGACAAAATTAATAACATGTCTTACTTAGACCTCCTCTCCCTCCCACCGCAAGGACCCTTTTTTAGGGATAGAATAATTTTTAGAAAACTCTAAATTTTGCATGAAAGAACTAAATTGAATAAGATGAAAACCTTTTATTTTTTTCTTCTTTTTCCTCCTTGCATTCCCATTCGGCCAAAGGCGTTGTTCTTTCCCCCATTCTTTTACACCCCACATTGAGGTTTTTATAGGGAAGAGAATGAACTCTCTTCTATCTTCTAGTTGTTTCTTTAATTTAATTTCTTTTTCTATTTAATTTGTTCATTTTATTATTAAATAGATTAAGCCAATTGTTAGGATTCAATCATTGAAACTTTTATGTAAGAACTACTATTAATCCAATGAAAATATCTTCTTTTTTATTATTTTTTTAATCCTTATTCCTTCTCCAAAAAGATGGCTCAAAGTATATATATTTTCACCTTGAATTGCGGTTCAACCTTCATTAATGTAGAAAGAAAACTATTTTTTTTTCTTTTCTTTTGATCCATTAATTCACCAACTAATCAAATTGTACCAAATTTTACTCCCTAATTACCTTTTCTTCTATCCAATTATATCCAAATATATATAATATAAATCATTATGTCTCATAAAAATTAACTAATTATTAGAAAAATTGCCAATTAGTTTTTTTTATAAAATAGTATTGTACTTTAATTCTTAAACTTTTCTATTTTATTTAATTTAGTCTATACCATTATTTTCTATTTTTGCCTATAAATATTTTATTTTTATTTGTTTATGTCACGTTAAAAAATATTTATTTGTGATTCCACCTTTTCTTATTACAACCTATTTTCACTTTTAGTCCTCTAACTTTCATTAAATTATAAATTATTTTATTTTACTTTCTTTTACTTTTTTTTTTTGCCAAACCAAATTTCAATGCACTCAATCCCTTTTCTTGATAAATTTATCATGTACATTATTGGAACAATACAATTGTTGTACTAAAAAATTTAGGGTATTACATGGGTAATACTGGAGCATACATATGCTCGTATAAGGCCAGAGAAATGTTGTATTTGGTAATTACGAGATGAATTGACTATGATTGTATGAATTATGTTTAATTTGAGTATTTTTTGTGTATTTATGATGTATTCCATGTTTATTTGAAATAATCGATGTGAATTGAAAGCGTACTGTTCCAGTTATGACTGTAGCATTTCATAGCTTGGGTTCGACGACCAAACTGGGTAAGGGTATTACAAAGGAAATTAGTGAAGAAAATACTAATAGATAAACGTGTTCCTTGTATAAGATCAACCCTCTATGCACTGACCATAAGTCACACAATTCTCCTTTCTCAATTCATTCACGCAATTATTTCAAATCTGTAGTATTTTGAATTTCTAGTTGAATCGTATCAAACAATAACACACGAGGTTGACTAAATTGCACATACTAGCCCCTCAATTTCGTCACGATGAGAAAGTGCATCGAAAACCTTGTTTAGGCTTATTGCCTTGTACTTAAGTTGAAAATCAAATCCCTATAATTTGCTAATTCAGTGTTGTTGTAGTGATGTCATGAGTCTCTATTCAAGTACGTACTTGAGGCTATAGTGATTAATATGTTGCACTGCTTTAGCCAACCCAACAAATTCTTGCTCAAATTCTTGGATCCAGTGCCTTGAGTGTAGTATATTCGTTTGTAAACTTGTATTTTTTAAATAAATTGAATAATAAAACAAATTCATGGATTACATTAATATACTTTGTATGGTTGTCCTCATATGATTTTCGCAAGCAAAGCAAAATGGAAGCAAATGTTGCTCATTGGTTGTCTAATGTTTAAACTAATACTAAACGATATTATGTGATCGGATCATAATATGAAAAGAAAACTTATGTTAGTAGACGAGCCTAAACATGTCCTTAGTCTAATTGGAAATGAACAAATCAATTGAAACACTAATATGTCATCTATCAAGTCCAATCGAGGAGATGCTTTGTCTTGGGCATCGGAGCCGATGACTCCCAGAAGATAGAGACATAGATATGATTGACAGGACTAACAGTTTATCAAACTAGACCCAAGAAGAATAGATTCTGAATCTGTTAATGGATTTATCAGCTTGTGATGCTTATAATGTGACATACCTAAATCCTGAATGGATGATGGACCATGTATTAATGACTTATATACTTTGACGTAAGTAAAAGACCGAGTTTGAATAGAGAAGGAATCAAAAGTTTGTGCATAGGGTGTACGACTTCTGCAGTATGTAGCATCATTCACAACAATGGAATTCATAACCTGAGAAATGGGTATCCTTTCATTGGCATTACATGGTTGATGAAAAGTAAACGTGACCATGGGTCATTCGTCTTTTTGATGAATGACTTGATCACTATTTGATAGTGATTGACTTTTCATGAAGGAATGGATATTATCCCAAAGAGATTAGAGATATTCTATGAGGGTAACACTTATGACAAGGTCATTGGACGAGCACTAATCGAGTTGCTTTTGTAATAGTATGTCGTTGGGGAGAGTTCAATCACTATACTATAATGGAATGACTTCATGACTAAATGAGTTTATAATTAACAGGTGAAAAGCTGAAACTTAATTATAAATCATTTGAGCCTCAACTACATATGTCCAATCGGTCCTTCCGCTAGCTTATTGAAACCAGAAATGAATTGCATGTTGAATCAAATGAGTAGAAATGAATAGAAATGATGAAATAGAGAAATATTAATCATTTAGAAATGAATGTGGTTTTCTCCAAATTGAAAATGAAAATGAAAATGATAATGGAAAATAAAAATGAAAATGACCTAAAAAATAAATTTATGTTTTTCGAATTAAATTAAGTTTGAAAATGGATATAAATCATTTGGTCATAGTGAATCATTGAATGCGGAAATATTAAATATATTTTTTCATAGATTCTTTTACTGTAAAGTTGTCATGATTTTAATGGAATTAGAATTGGGTTAAGAAAATTATTTAATATGAAATGTATTGAAGTTTATTTTTAAGAAATAGAAAAACAAATATCGAATGTGGGCTCACTTCGATAAAATTTTTTTCCATAAAATTATCAGTGAGGTAATTTCGTAATTTCTCTAAACTTCTGAGCCTAGTTGTAAATAAGAAAAATATATCTAGAAATCTTTTGAAATAATTTTTTCAGAGAATTTTCTCTCTACAACTTTCTCTTGAATTCAAGTCTGTGAAAAATAATAACTCAGGACCTTTCTTTATATAAGAAGAGTTTAAGGAGTTCAACTAAGATCAAACGTAATCACTTTAATCTTAGATTAATATTAAATCTATTAAATTTAATTTAATATTAAGATAATCACTTTAATATCACATTAATATTAAACTAATAAAATACTATTAAGATAAGTATTAAATTAAATTAAATATTAACTTTATTAAATTAATATTATTTTTTAAATAGTTAATCTAAAATCAAATTATCTGATAGAATCTCAGTAGGAGTATGATTCTTACACTATTCAACCGTCGAAGAACCACCAGCGTCGACCATCCATCGACCACGTGATTTTCGGCATCACAGTTACTGGCACTGTTGTTCCCAGTGGTGTCATCGCAAGCGCGACACCTTCACAATACCTCAAATCGGTTCAGTCCAGACCAATGACGGCCTGAACGATTTGGTCCAACCACTGGTTGGACCGTCAGCCTGGTTCGACTAGTTTTTGGTCTCAGTCTCAGTTTTTGGTTCTCAGTTCCAATTTTCGATCTCAAGTTCAATTAGCCATTGGACTTATTGTCTGACTTGAAAATTGATTTTAAAAAATAATATATTTATTTTAATTAATTTGATTAATTTAATTTTCCTTAATCAAAATTAATTTTCCCAAAAATCACTGAGATTTTCCAAAACTAAATTTTTAGGAAAATTCTTTAATCAAATTCTCTAGTTGAACAATTATCATGAATGCCCAATTTAAATCCACATCGAAAAAATTGACTCAATTAAAATTTTTTCCAAAATCGTAGAATTTTCTTCTTATTCAAATGCAGTCTGATCGAGCTTTTGTTGAGCTAGCGGATGGACCAATCGGACATATACAATTAGGTTCTAGTAATTACAATTATATCTAGAAGCATTGTTTCAATAATTCACAATTTACTTAATCATGGAGTCAATCCGCAAGAAATATCATGATTGAAAACTCCTTATTATATAAGTAATTCATCTAATTGCTTTGTCCAATGACCTCGTCATGTGTGTGTTACCCTCATATATTATCTGTAACAGCCCAATTTTTAGCTAAATCGGAACAGTGGTTTCGGGGCCACAAATCTGAGGTCAGAAAATTATTTTAATATTATTTTTGGTGTTTACAGCATGTGAATATGTATGTGTGAAAATTTCGTGAGCTAATTTTATCGTTTAATAGCTCAATTTAAGAAAAAAGACTTAATCGCGTAAAATGCAAAAGTAGCATACTATAAGTTAAAAGTGCCTAATTGCTATGGTTTATTAAACCAAGGGTCCTTATGATTTTATTATGCCATTGATAAGGTTAATGGACATTAATGGCCTTATATTATGTGATTTATTAATGTTTTAAACTAAGGTCAATTTGGTAAATTAGTTATTAACTTAAGTTTTAATTAAACTAAACAAAAAGTTGAATTTAATTCATCTTTCTTCAACCATGTATCGCAAAGGAGAGAACCATTTTAGGGCTTGTTACATTCAGCACTCTCCTAGCTTAATTGGTAAGTGTTTTGAGCTCAGTTTTTTTATTATTTCTATGTTTTTGTAATCGTTGCTTCGTATTCTAGCTAGCCCATGCCTCATTTTTTGAAAGTTTTGATGATTTTGAAAGTTTACATTGATGAATTCATGTGTTTTTGGATGTTTGAAGATGAAAAATGAAAGCTTGGTGTTTGATATGTATGTTTTGTTAAGTGATTTTTAGTGAAAACGCCTAAATAGGATTTATTTGTGAAAAGTGTAAGTTGAGGGGTTAAATTATGAAATAAATGTGAAATATGGGATACTAAGGGTACTATAGTAATATGGTACACATGGGTTTAAATTGAATTGTGTGAATTTTGTGTTTTATGAAATAGAGACTAAATTATAAGAAATGTGAAAGTTTAGGGCTAAAGTGAAAAAATGCCTAAATATGTGTTTGTGGACTAAATTGAATGTGTTGATGAATAAAAGAGTTAATTTTGAATTATATAGATCAAGAACGAAAGAAAACCGATTTAGATTGGGGAAAATCAAAAAGTTGACGAATAGTCGATTCAGTCTGTTTATTCCGACTACGAGGTAAGTTCATATGAAAATAAATGTCTTTAAATTGAATTATACATAGTTAAATGTTATCGAATTGCTATGAATGTTGAACAAGTACTTATGAGAAAGAATCGACAGAGTTACGACATCTGAAAGTCCCGTACGACCTTGAGGAATAGTATAGGATACTAGTGTCATGACATTAGGTTATCGAGATGTGATTACATGTAAGACCATGTCTGGGACATTGGCATTGTATTGAGATTACGTATAAGACCATGTCTTGGATATTGGCATCGTTAATCGATTTTGTGTAAGACCCTGTTTGGGACAGTGGCATCAATATGTGATAACATGTAAGACCATATCTGGGATATGGCATTGTACGAGCTATATGTGATTGCCGAGTATCCTTAATGATTCCGAATGGTTGAACAAACAAAGTCAAGTTGAGGAAGAATATGTGAATGAGCTAAGTGATTCATGTACGTACGAAATTCATTCAAGCATTGAAAAGGGAAAGTAATTGATGAGTTTGATTAAGACATTGAATATATGTTCAATGAGAAAGGTTTGTAAATTTTGAATGTGATTAGCAATGTTTAGCATATTTGATTTGATATGCAAAGATTTATATGATAGCTTTATTTGTATATGGCTTACTAAGATTTTAAAGCTTACTTTGTGTGTTCTTTCCATGTTTTATAGATTATCGAAGCTAATTCGGATATCAGGGATCATCGAGAACCATCATCACACTATCGCTTGCTTGTTGGTACTTTTGGAGCTTTGTATATATGGTATATGGCATGTATAGGCTAGTGTCATCTTGATATGTTTTGAGTTGTGATTATAGCCATGAGATTTTGCTTGTAAATGTTGGAATAGAGCCATTTAAGTTGGCTTGAATTATATGTTGGATAAATGATATATGTGATGTTTATAATTCCTAAGTGTTGGCTTGTTTAGAATGGTTGTATGGATGCTCTTTTGGTTAGTTATTAGTTGATATATTAATTCTTGAGAAATAGTATATTTTGGTATGATTTGTGGTTGGTGAATTGGTATGTTTGAGAAGCATGATTTGGTTGATAGAAAGGTGAGAAAATTCATTTAGGAGTTATGTGAGTTTGATGATTGTGGCATGTTGATTTGGTATGTTTTGAATATGGAATTTAGTAGTTGAATTGGTTGATGATAGATAGCATGATATGTGATTGAATTGGCATGTTTTGGCTGCCTATATAAGTGTTGAAATGATACCATTTTGATGGCTAGGTGTATATGAGAAAAGGGTGGCAAATTGGCTTTGCAAATGGCTTATTTTTGTCCACACGGCCATGTGTCTCAACCGTGTGCGACACACGGTCATGTTACACAGCCATGTGTCCCCTGGGGTAACCATTCGAAATAAGTTAGTATACCCTACAGTTTTGACACGGCCTAGACACGCGAATGTGTCTACTGGCTGTGTGTGGTACACTGGTTTGACATATGGGCGTGTAGTCGACCATGTAGCCAAGTCAGTAACCCCCTTAGATTTCACACGGCCTGGCACACGGGCGTGTCCTCGGCCGTGTGGTTTAAGTCAGTTTGTATGCCCTGTTTTCACACGGCCTGTGACATGGGCCTGTCTGGTGGCCGTGTGAGGTGCACAGCCTGTTCACATAGGCGTGTGACCCTTCATTCAAATAAAATTTTCTAAGTCTCCCAAAGTTTGCAAATGTTATCAGTTTAATCCCAAACCAGTTCTAAGCATGTTTTAAGGTCTCGTAGAACCTTACAAGGGACAATGTGTTTGATATGAATGGATTTTGATTATGATTGCATATATGTATGTGAATGAGGTGTGTTATTCAGTAATGCCTCGTAACCCTATTCCTACTTCGAATACAGGTTAGGGGTGTTACATTATCCTTAATTCCTTTGAGTTAAATTTGTTCACTCAATACAATCCTATTTTATCTTATTATTATCATTGTGTCTTCTTAATGATTAATATGATCACTGTCAACAAAGGACTGTGATAAATTGCTTGCTCGAGAATAAGCAACTAGTGGCCACGTTTAATATTTATCAATCCAAACAATGTCAATGAGAGGATATCATTAACTCTTTAATCGAGCTATGAATTCCATTGTTATTAGTAAAGCCATGCCATACACAAGTCATGTACCCAACATATCGACTATGGGCTCGATCATCTTTAGAATATAACTCTCCACTTATATCAAAGCATATGAGTTACATACGTATGGTCAGTGATTAACTCAAGATTTAGGTAAATCACGCAGTAACACCTCTTATCCGGTTTGGTCGCTAAACCTGAGTAATAGGATGCTACAAGAAAATACAAAACCATTACATGCAATTCATATAAATACCATTCACGTACATTGTAAATATAATAAATTTGAAGTCTACATAGACCTAATTGTGATATTTAGGCATGAAATAGGATTAAATCGCAAAATTTGGAAATTTTAAAGTTGGTATCAATATTGTATCGATATTAAATCAAGATTTTATTTTTCTTGCAAAAGCATTATTATCGATACTTATTTAGTTATCGATACCATTTTTACATTTTGTTTGTTTTAAAACTATCCATATAATCAAGTATCGATACCAAATGCCAAAATATGGATACTTAAGCTTAAGAATGATAAAAACCATTCTTTGAAATACCTATTTCATGCCCAAATCACCTAATATACAAATGGTACCTCTTAGATACCATTATAGACATGGAAATCATCAACTAAGGACATACGTACTCATATCCAACATAATCACATACTTACCATTTCACAACTATCTAAAATTATAAACTAGGTTACATGATCATCTTCCATGTTAAACCAATTCAATATTATCCAACATGTCAAAAATATCACTTTAACAATCATCCTAAGTGCCTAACCAATATGTCACAATTGACACCTTAATCAACAATTTAAAACCAACTAAAAGACCACAGACATACCAATCCAATAAACCTTTCATGGCACTTTTACTATCATCTAATCAAGCAACAAATAACCATTCAAGCCATCTCATGTTTTAATCAATCAAACTTACCAAATCATTTCAAGCATACCTAAGTTTATAAATCATCTTTATACCCTATTACTTGGCATATCATCTGGACAACATCAAGGCAAGCAAATATATAAGTCAAACTACTCATAAAAATGCCATTTTCTTGTCCATTTCCATCACACATATATTTATATATACATAGCCTTCAAAATGCCACAAAAATCATAATATAAAACATAAAATACCTAAATGACACCATAGGTACATGCCATGACCAAAATTTAAAATGTCGCTAATGATTGAGTCTGAGATTGTCGTTAGATGCTGAGTTAACGAATGAAACATACAAAAACAAAATTGTTCACTGTGTATAACTCAGTGGTATTTCTATAACCAAACATTAAAATATAACAGAAGTCATTTAATATTTTTTGTAACACCCCTCACCTGTATTCAACACCGGAATAAGGTTACGGAGCATTACTAGACTTACAAAATAATTAAATATCCATTTAACATACATTTTCTCAATTCAATCATTCATCATTCAATCTCAATCAATTTGTACCTTATACAAGCCTACGAGGCCTTAAACATGCTTTGGGAGTGGTTCGGGACTAAATCGATAACTCAAGAAACTTTCACGAAACTTTAAATTTTTTTCTCAAAACAGGGGATACACGCCCGTGGGACCAGACACACGGCTACCAAACACGCCCGTGTCACAAGCTGTGTGGACATTCAAAATGGGAGCACACGGCCGTGTCCCAGCTCGTGTCCTACCCCGTGTCCAAACAAGTGAGCTTACTGACTTGGGTCACACAGCCAACCATACGCCTATGTGTCTAGCTAGTGTACCCTCCAAAGTGGCCTCACACGACCGTGTGCTAAGCCGTGTGTTAGGCCGTGTCAAACCTGTAGGGTATACTAACTTATGCCACACGCCCAAGTCACACGCCCATTTGTGAGGCCGTGTGTGAAGCCGTGTGGAGCATACTGACTTGACTTCAATTTCAACCCTAGGGGACACACGGTATTGTAACATGACCATGTGTCACACATGGCTAAGACACACGCCCGTGTCTCTACCCGTGTGGAAAAAAATAAACTATTTACTAAGTCATTTTGCCACCCATTTTGCACATACCTAAACAAGCTCAAATGGTGCCATTTCAAGACATAAATAAGAAGCCAAATATCATCAACCAATGTACAAGTCATACCATATCTATTTCAACCATTTCAATACTCAATTCAATACCAATTCATTATCAACAATACAAGTCACAATTTACCATCTATTTACATACCTAATTCGCATATACAATTCAATTAACTAAATCATTCCAAACATGCGTTCTCATTCACCCATTCACAAGCACATAGCTTCCCAAATTATCAACCTAAATCACACAATATAGATCAATTACCAAACTCAAAATTGAACCATTTACAAATTCATAAATATCATCATAAGCCAACTCAAATGGCCAAAATACATATTCATTAAACATACCAAAAAGACTCAAGCCTATACATGCCATATACCATATTTACACAACTTCAAAAGTACCAAAATAGATGTCCGATAGTGCGATGAAGTTCTTGACGATCCTCAGATCCGAGCTAGCTTCAAAATACTATAAAACATAGAAAAATAAACAAAGTAAGCTATAAAACTTAGTAAGTTCGTATGTATAAATGAAATAATCTTATCATTTATTAATATTTCTAAATAGATAACATAAATTGCATTAAAGCATCAATCATTAAGTTAACATAAATTTTAACCACATAGTTAAGCGTAAGTTCTTGGCTTCCTTTAATTCATTACTTGAACAGTTTCCGTACATAACTGTACTGATACGTAACTATTCCTCATCAATTCACTTACTAAATCACTCCGGTTTTATAAATGCTTATTGTACGAGCAATTCAATGCCATAGTCCAACTATGGTCTTACACATACGTTGCCATGGCCCTGCCATGGTCTTACATTCACATGCTATAACCCCGTTATGGTCTTATTATCCGATTGCCATAGCCCAGCTATGGTCTTATTTGGCAACTCGCCTTACTTAAATCGTACATTCAATTCGAAATCTTCCAAATTTTACCAATAAGACAAATACAATCACAATACATGCATCAATTAAATAAATGCACATTTAAGTTCAATTATACGAACTTACCTCGTGTACGGAAATGGCGAAACATACAGACTATTCAATTAATTTGCCTTTTCCCCGATCTAAGTCCGAATTCCTCTTTTCTTGATCTATAAGTAATCAAAATCAGCTTATTTATTCTTCTAATTATTCAATTCAATCCAAAATATGCATTTGAGCTATTTTACACATTAGCCCCTAAACTTTCACATTTTTACAATTTAGTCCTTATTACACAAAATCACAAATTCATGAAATTCAATACTAACCCATGATAGAAGAATTACCATTATACCCCTAACAGCCCATATTTTCCATTTGTTTCACATTTTAACCACAAATTTTCAACATTTCTCAATTTAATCCTAATTTTGCATTTTCACTAAAAATCACTTAAACAAAACTTGTATATCTTTCAACAAACATTCATAATCTATTAAGAAACTTCAAAATATACATGTATTCATCAATCACATCATCCAAAATATTTAAAAATTTTACAAAATAGTCCCTGGGCTAGTTAGTACTAGTTGCAACGATCACAAAAACATAGAAATCATTAAAAACGAGACAAAATACATACCAAAATAGCCATGTGAAGTTGCTGAAATTTTGAAAGCTTGAAAATGGATTTCTTTGCCCTAACGTTCGGCTATGAAGATGATGAATGCCTAAATTTTATGTTTTGTATTAGTTAATTAACATGTATTTAACAATTACCAAATTAACCTTAACATTAAACAATAAAAATCACTTAATGGTTGTCCATAATTGTCCACTTATTTCATTAATGGTCTAATTACAACATAAGAAGCTTTACTTTAAGGTTCTATAACTATTAGATACTTTTAGCTAATAGAACTCCACTCTTGCATTTTACGCTATTTAGTCCTTTTTATCAAATTGACCAACCAAAAGATAAAATTTCTTAACAAAACTTTCACACAATTATATATTCATGCTGTGAACATTAAAATAATAATAAAATAAATATTTTGACCTTGAATTTGTGGTTCCAAAACCACTGTTCTGATTTGACTAAAACGGGCTGTTACTTTTTCAATTTAAAACAAGTGATGATATGCTATTAATATGTCCAATTCACACATTCTTCGTTCACAAATTTCATGCTTTGCTAACATTAAAACTTGACAATTCCATCTCATATGTCAATTGAGAAATTCATTTCATATGGTAGCACATTCCAACTCAATTTCAAATTTCATAATCCTATACGCATAATGTATCAAGCTCTCAACTCAATTCACAATTGCATATTACATTCCACACTTCACTTTCATTTCTTTCCATTTTCCATTTCAATATCAAACATTTCATCTCATGTAGATTTTTCCTATCAAATGAAATTTTGAGGACTTTCACAATATTATCATTTCAATTATAAAACTTTCATTTTTATCTTTTAAAAACCAATTAACATGACTCGAACTCGGACGGATACATGGATCCAACCAACACACCAGTTTGGTACCCAGTGCCTCATCGGATAAATTTGAAGCAAATAGTTACGCCCAGGGCTATCAATATGTTTGAAACCCAGTGTCTCATCAGTTAAACCAAAGCAAATTGACACTCAGTGCCTTATCAACTCGTGGCATACCAACTATATCTGACTCTACCCGAATAGTTAATAGGGTATTTTTTACTCAATTCATTATCATTTAATATCTCAATTTACAACAATTTTTATCATGAATTCATTTATTCAAACATATGGTAGCATCGATTATCTCAACATATATTCAATTTCATATTTCTATGAACATTCACATATTTCACGTATATTCAATTTAGTTCTCATCATCATCAATCAATTCAAATCAGTCCAAATAATCTCAATTGAACAAAGAATCTCACCTTATATTCTTAACATACATAAAAAAATCAATTTGCAACAATTACAAGTTAGTTCAAATTATAGAAACACAAACTATAAACTCTGAGATATTCATCGACGACTTTGTCTTTTCCTTTCTTTTTCGAGGAATTCGGGTCAACGTTAGCTACGGATATAAATAAAATATAAAATTATCACTACACAACCATTTTAACATTCAATTGCTATTTTACACAACTTTTATCAAAATAAACTATTAACTTCTGTTAAAATAAACAACTTACCTATTTTCTCCAAACCAAATTCCCTCTTGTTCTTCCATGAAAAAATTAATAAAATGCCTTGCTTAGACCTCTCTCCCTTCCACGGCAAGGACCCTTTTGTAGGGTAGAGGAATTTTTATGAAAACTCTAAATTTTGCATGAAAAGGACTAAATTAAATAAGATGAAAACATTTTTTTTCCTCCTTCCATTCCCATTCGGCCAAGGGCATTGTTCTTTCCCTCCTTTTTCTTTTTACACCTCACGTTGGGGTATTTATAGAGAAGAGAATGAACTCTCTTCTATCTTCTAGTTGTTTCTTTAATTTAATTTCTTTTTCTATTTTATTTGTTCATTTTATTATTTAATCAATTAAATCAATGGTTAGGATTCAATCGTTGAAACTGTTATTTAAGGACTATCATTAATCCAATCAAAATATCTTTTTATTTTTTTTAATCTTTCTTCCTTCTCCAAAAAGATGACTCAAAGTATATATTCATTTTTTTTCACCTTGAATTGCGGTTCAATCTTCATTAATGTAGAAAGAAAACTATTTTTTTTCTAAATCAATGTTGTTGTAGTGATGTCATGAGTCTCTATTAAAGTATGTACTTAAGGCTATAGTGATTAATATGTTACATTGTTTTAGCCAACCCAACCAATTCTTGCTCAAATTATTGGATCTAGTGCATTGAGTGTAGTATATTCGTTTGTAAACTTATATTTTTTTAAGAAATTGAATAATAAAACAAATTCATGGATTAAATTAATATAATTTGTATGATTGACACACACAGCCTGGCCACACAATCATGTGTCTTGTTAATTTTAGTGTAGGTTTCACACGGTCTAGCATACGGCCTATGACACAGTTATGTGACCCAAGTCAGTGAGTTACACAGGCTGAGACACGGCCATGTGTCTCAACTTCGAAAGCCACACGGACTAGGGCATATCACACTGCTTGGCCACATGGCTGTGTGACCCCTATTTCTAAAATTTTTGAAAATTTCCCCAAACCCTTTTGAATTATTTCAAATTAGTCCTTTTTTGTTTTTTGATTATTTTTTAGGGTCCTGGAACTCATATTAAGGACTGTAAGAGTAGTTTTACGCTAATTTTAAATGAAGTGGCGAACCTAAATTGGGTTAAGTAGGTCATTCTACTAATATCATCTAAGGTAGTAGTTAAAGTATAGTTTAATACTCTGATGCTAATAATTGGAATAATCTTGTTATGTATCCCACTTCTAGCTTTTAAGAGGGGATAAATAATGATAAAAGTAAAAATAGTGGAAGACCAAGTTTAGCATTGCATAGCATATCTCATCATTTGATTGATTAAGATAATAATATGGGAACATTAAATTAGCATGTTATGCTCTCTGTATAATATGATGTTAATAGTCAGCTTGCATCTTTGCTTATGTTGTAATTAAATGCTCTGATTGGTTAGTAATGCCTGTGACCCTAATCCAACGATAGAGGTGGGTTAAGTGTGTTACAAGCCCCTTTTTTGTCGAGATTTGATTTGTTTAGTTGCCTAACTATGTTTTATTATCTGTATTGATAAGTTTCTTGTTAAAAAAAAAGAGAAAAAATAAATAAAAAAAGAAAAAGAAAATTAAAAAAATATATATTTGAATGGAGCTTGAACCGTTAGTTTCATATTCTGTTGAAAAGCTCATTTTCATTTTTTTTATTTTATTTTCTTGTTCATGTAAATTCTTTTAATTCAACATTCGATTTTTTCTAGTTTGGTAAATTATCAACTCGATTCTCAATTATAACTAACTCTTCTAACCTTTTGCATACCTTTAACCTAAGCCCCATTACAACCTTGTAAAGACGTCTAAATTCGTATGTCATCTCATTTTATAGTAGTGGAGATTTGATTTTCAAGAAAGCATATGGTAAAAACATTTCTCGTTTGACTGTCGAGTGCATATTACTTGAACTTTAAACATTTTAAGTGCTTTAAGTGAATCTTTAGTGACAATGTTATTTCTTGTTGAGTTTGAATTTCAAGTAATTATTGGGATATGGGAGATGCCTAATGTTTTTTAAATCTTAAAATTCTCTGCTTGGATTGCTTGTGCTGGTTAGTGTCATTTTAGTGTGAATTTCCAATGCATGATTATCTGTAAATTATCCTAAGACATTATCGGTTGAAACAATAAATTGAGGGAAGTTAACTTGAATGTAGGTTGAGGATTTTGCTTGAGGACAAGCAAATTCTTAAGTGTAGGGATATTTGATAAGTGTTAAAAGTAATAGGTTTTAATCTCATTCTTAATGCATTTTTGGGTGATTATTCGATGTTAATTGTGAGTTTTATGCTCCTAATCCTTTAAATTCATGTTTTGACACTTAATAGAACATTTGGGAGAAAAAGGAGCGAAAAACCAAAAAATCAGAGCAAGCTATAAGAGCCACACAGGCTGACCCCTTCTACACGACTGTGTGACCTACAAGGGCTACCACACGACCATGTGGTTGGTCGTGTCAATTTCATGAATTTGCACCCTAAACTGTGAGAAATTACATTTTTTTGGTTTTTTCAGGTATTTTAAGACTTATATATGACAAAAATAAGAAGATATGAAGGAGCCGTCATAGAATATTCAAGAAAACAACTCAGAAAACACCATTGAAGCCAATTCTAAAGCAAATTTCCGTTAAGATTGAAGATTCCTGGTTGATTTCTTAAGAGATTATCATGAGTTTCTTTATTTCTTTGGATTATACTGTGTCTTCGATGTTTTTATTCTTAAGCATGACTAATTTTCTAAAACCTAGGGGAGATGAACCCTATGATGGATTCTGTCATTTGATTTTTATTTTACAAAATAAATACTTAGATCTTGTTCTCAATTATGTGTGCTTAATTCTTGGTTTGATATTTCTAGATTATTGATCTATGTTTGATGTGGTTAAATCAGAGGAGAAGTAGACCCTGTTTAAGAGTAGATCTTGCATAATTAAGTGAAGTTACATGCAATCCTAGAAATAGGGCAATATAAATCTATCGGATTAGAGTCGAATCTAATAGGGGAATCCATATATCGAGTTAATGTGATAATAGGGGTTTTAATTAGAAAGAAATTTCATTAATCAACCTAAAGTGAGTTGCTCTTACACTCGAAAGAGATATTAGCATAATTTAAGGATTTTTATGGATCAAGATACTAATTAAAGAAATTGAGTAATTTAGATTGATAATGGCATATGAAATCTAGGTGAATTCTTTCCTAGATATTGTTTCTCTTCTTGGTTGTTAGTTGATTATTTTCCCGAATTATTCTTTGATATTATCATTAGTTAATTAATTTAGTTAATTTTAGTTTTAATCAATCACTCGAATTTATCGGTTAAATAATAGAAAGATGGTAATTACTAGAAGTTTTAGTCTTCGTGGGAACGATATCTTTACTTACCGTAACTGTACTATTAATTCATAGGTGCAATTGCCTTAGTCAAATATTTAGTTGGTTTTGTGGACATCTGTAACACCCCTATAACCCGTATCCGTCGCCGGAGTGGGTTGTGAAGAGTTACCAATCCAAAACACTACGTTTGTACATTCACATTTACATAAGTTCATTAGCAATTATATGCATAGCCAAACACAATCAAAGATCGAAATTCAGACATACCGACATTCAAAAGTTGCCTTATGCACGTGGCTTATATACAACAACATCTCAAAATATCATTCACTTAAGTCTATTCTATACATGCCATACGAATTCCAAAACATAATAGTACTAAAACGATAGATAATGTGACGAGTTCTTTGGCGATCCGGAGCAAGTGGTTGAGTCAACGATATAAAAAAGAGAAACATAACAAACGGAGTAAGCTTTTATAAGCTTAGTAAGTTTTAAGCATTGTAAACAAATAAACTCAATTATACTTCGATCATTCAATTTCTCAAGAGGCCATTTTCTAGTTATATTACCATTTGGCCGAATATACACAAGCACATAATGCACATTTAGAATTCTTATTTCACTTAATCTGAATTCATATAACATAAATAAATCAAATACTTTCACATACTTTCACATCTTGACCGAATGTATCATGATCATAGATATAGTTATAACATTTATTCACAATATATCACATTATACACTTATGATTCAATTCAACTCAAACTCACATATAAGTACATAATACGTACCTGGCCAACTTAACGTATTGAATGTATTCATTTGTCATTCTAACACGAGGTATCTTAGTCTTAGACTTTTATCAAATCACCGGCATTTAGCCTGCTAGGTTTTAAACCCGAATTCGTCCACAGGCATTTTGCCTGCTAGGCTCGAAGCCCGATATCATTTCACTAGCATTATAGCCTGCTAGGCTCGAAGGCCCGAATAGTATCTCACCGGCATCATAGCCTGCTAGGCTCAAAGGCCCGAATAGTATCTCACCGGCATCATAGCCTGCTAGGCTCAAAGGCCCGAATAGTACCATATGATATTCAAATCAACAAGTTTCATATAAAACAATCACACCAAATTAGGTACTAGCATCATTCGAATATATCATCCTACATTTTATTCACTTTTATTTCATTTCATCATTCACACTTATCATTTGATAGTTTACACATAACGTCTCACTCATATTCATCTAACACTTATCATTTGATCATAAAAGCATATCACATTATACTTCCATATTATATTTTCCATTCGGCCATATACATACATTACAAGTAATACTTAATTCTCATAATATGTCATGTCATTATCGAATATTATTTATGTTTAACTACTTAAAACTTACCTCGAATATTTTCGAATAGTCTCGGATCGGCTATTCAACTACTTTATCTTTTCCCCTGTCCAACCTTGGTTCTCTATGCTCTTGAGCTAATTTAAACAAATTTAACTTATTAAAGTCCCATCATGCTAACTTATGGCCGAATATGACAAGAAATTTAATAGGTCATATAGCTACTTTTAGCTCAAATACAAAATGGTCATACACATTTTTAATCACATTAAGCAATTTAATACAATTAATTTAACATTTCCTCATGTACAGCTTTATGACCGAATACACATATCAAATAAGTAACTTACCTTAATACATAACCCACATAGCCAAAGTACATATAACCCTAATGACCGAATATGTATATCACCAAAATTCCTATGACTTAACCTTTAACCTTCTTAGCCGAATATTCATTATATACCTAGTTCACATACACAAACACAGAACTCATATGGCTTATCATATATTCATATACATATCTTAACCATATAGCCGAATATATAGCTCATCAAATAGATATTTATTCACATTCCCTTAACACATATTAATCAACTAGTCCATGCATTAGCCTTTGGCACATTCGATCATTAAAGCAATAACCTATTTAACATTCAAGCATTTTATACTAAAAATTCTCCCAAGGCCGAATTCATATACAACCTTTAATACTCATACAAAGTTTATATTTTAAATAATTTATACACACACCATTAACCTAATATCAATTAACTAAGCACTTTAACAAATTTTCTTTAACTATACACACATTCGGCACAATTTAACAAACCTTAAATTCAACTTATAACAATATATACTCAATATTCAAAGCATTTAACATCACTTCATCATAATTTTTCATCATAATATCTATCCAACTCTCACTCATTAACTTCTATCATAAATCTCAAAATCTATAATTTTTCTACCCATGACCGAAACCTCCAACAACACCAAAAATCAAAAATATACTTCTTGGGTTTAAGGTAGAACCAAGAAAGGAACTCATAAACATCAAGATATAAGCAAACTACCATGAACTTATCTTGAATTTATCTCCCCAAATGACCGAATATTCAAGAGCTTCTCTTCTTCTTTTTGTTTTCTTTAGTTTCGGCTAAGTGCTAAAAAATAAAGCTCAACTTTGTTTTTATCACCTCATTTTATGTTATAAAATAACATATATTATTTTATACCATAATTTAAGTTTATAATTTATTATTATATAAAGCACATGATGCATTGAACCAACCCCACTACCGTACACTTAAATAAAGTGGTGTCTTTTGAACGTATGTCGGGGCAGCGCATCAACTTTGACAAGTCCATGGTGTATTTTAGCCCGAACACCCTTGCGTCGCAGCGGGAGAGCTTGAGCAGATTGTTTAAGATGAGGGTGGGTTCTAATCTTGAGGCTTACCTTGGTCTGCCTATCCCGGTTGGTAGGAAGAAGCGTGACGCTTTTAAAAGCATCTTGGAGCGTACGGCTAATAGGATTAACAGCTGGTCAAAGAGGCTTTTATCTTATGGGGGGAAGGAGATCTTCATAAAATCTATTCTTCAAGCCGTCCCTACCTATGCGTTCTCTGTCTTCTTTGCTCCTAATGGCGTTTTGGATGAGCTTCAGTCCATGCTCAGTCGGGTGTGGTGGGGAGGAAAAGAAAATAATCGTGGTTGGCATATGCTCGCTTGGGATCGCTTGTGTTTCCCTAAAGGGATGGGTGGCCTCGGTTTCAGGGACCTTCGACGCTTTAATGTGGCATTGCTCGGTAGGCAAGTGTGGCGTCTTATGAGCTGTACTGACACGCTTTGTTTTCAGGTTTTGAGTGCTAAGTATTTCCCGGATGGGGACGTTCTTCACCCGAAGCATGTTGATAAGCCCTCCTTCACGTGGCAAAGTATTGCTAAGGCAGCGAGCATTTTGTATGAAGGGTTTGGCTGGAACGTGGGCAACGGTAATAAGATCGATATTTGGCATGATAACTGGGGGTTCGAAGGGCTCTCAGGTGCCTCGATTGGCCTTAACAGATGGGAGGTCCCAGAGAACAAGGTGAGGGACCTGCTGAACAAAGAGAAAGACGGCTGGAATGATAGCAGGATTTTTCAGATTTACGGGGAATATTTTGGGGACCGGATATGCAAAATTCCCCTTCTTCGAAATCAGCCGGATGACTACCGTATTTGGCTCCATAATCCCTTAGGCTATTACTCTACCAAGTCCGCTTACTCCTGGTTGACTTTGAAGCATGTGGGGTATGGACCCCATCGTATTTTTTGGAGGCTGACGTGGAAACTTCAAACTCTCCCGAAAATAAAGGTTTTCTGCTGGCGCCTGGGGCATGATATCTTGCCGACTTATGAGAAAATTTCGGGCATCCGAAGGGAGGTCAATGGTATTTGCCCGAGATGTGGGAGCGACAAGGAGACCCTTCTTCATGCGTTGAGAGATTGCCCCAAGGCTAGGGCTGTGCTGGTGCATGGCGGCCTTAATAATAAGGCCCTCGAAGGAACGTATAATAGGTGTGTGGACTGGATCGAGGATGCTGCTCGTTTGCTGGATAAGAAGGCGCTTTCGGACTTGATCACGGTGCTTTGGAACATATGGAACAGTCGGAATAAGAGAGTTTTCCATGACGAGGAAGAAGCGGCCATGGTGACCTGGGGAAGAGCTGCTGATTTATGCGAAGATTTCGCATCTATAATTTTTTGGAGAGGCCGATGCTTCCGAAACCGGAGATTGACAGAGGGTGGAGGAAACCTGAGCAGGGGGTTGTCAAGATTAATTTCGATGCCAATACGTCTGGAAGGAAGATGTGTTTTGGTCTTGTGGCGAGGGACCATGATGGCTTTGTTCTCGGCGGTCGTGCGGGTGTGCTGGAGAAAAACGTTCAAGCCGAATGGGCCGAGCTGCATGCGCTGGAGGAGAGCATCAGTTTTGCGCAAAATAAAAATTGGAATAAGCTGGTCTTTGAGTCCGATTGTGTTAGCTTGATAAATCGGCTTAAAAAAGCTACGGTTGACTTTTCCACCATGGGTCATCGCACCAAGGAAATCTTAAATAGGCTGAAACAATGTTGTAATTTTAGCTATTGTTTTGTATGGGCCCCGCGTTGTTGTAACAAAGCTGCTGATTTGCTTTGTAGTTGGGCTAATACCCAGAATTGTATTACAACTTTTGATATGGATTATCCTTTGGAAATCCATGATATTATTTTAAAGGATGCAATAATATGAGGTTGACCCTCGGGTCTTTTCAAAAAAAAAAAAAAATAAAGTGGTAAAATAGACATGCAAATCCTCTACTTTAATAATTTACAAAATTAATCACTTGGACATTCACCTACCACATTTTCAAAGTTTCTCAAACAAGTCCTTTTTAGCTAATTTCACATTCAAATGAAAAAATTAAGACACGATACTTTCACACATGAAACGTCACATATAATAAACATAGAAAAGAGCATTTAAATAATTTTGTGACTCATTTTTGTGGCCCCGAAACCACTTTCTGACTAGGGTCAAATTAGGGCTGCCACAACATCAACCATACTTGTAGACCATACTTGTGAGCCTTTATATGCAGAATCATAATCATAGATTCATATACGCGTATTCTTACTTGTGAACTCATTCTTAAATGATAATCACTTCTAGTCACTGCAGACTCTTGATTTAAAGATAGTCCTTGGTGGACTCCTACATGAAAGAAGATCCTTGCGGGTTTTGGCATGAGAAAAATAATTTATATGAACTCTCGTAGCTTGAACATAAGGACAAGCCCATGTGATCTCTTGTTTGGATAATAGTCCATGCTGACTCTTGTGAAAGATAGTCTCTTTGAACTCTTAAACTTGAAACATGAATATAATGTGAGCAGATTGCCATAGCTTTAATCATAAAGATAAACCCAAAGAACTCTTATACATACAGATTCATATAGAAGATTCATGGATGTGAACTCATATATGGCAGACTCATACATGCGGATCCATAGACGAATATTCACATACAGATGTAGATTTATATTTCCGTGAACTTTCGCATGGAGAAATTTCATGTATAAATTTTTCATGAAGCTTAGAGAACAAGTCCAATGGACTGTCATAACTTGAATCATGAGATAAGTGCCATGAGACTTCCTTACATACATGAGGCTTTAAGCCTTAGACTCCTAAGAGTCTTATACTTGTAAGAACTGACGTAAGGTTATCACATACGTGTGCTCATATAATCAAAACTCTACAAAACCAAAAATCATGCGTATAGATTGTTTGTACAACCCACCTACACCTCTACAAAACCAATATCATGTGGCACAAAGAGTACAACATGACATTTCTTCATCTTTTATCTACCATTACATCCTTTCTTACTCCGCATACCGTTCATTTTCACGACTGACATGTAATAAGCAATCAACTAAACATATTGGTAATAACACAACACAAATCATACCAAACATATAATCTATCAAACCATATCAATGATGGCCTCTTCAGTAATTATTTTACTAGTAAGATTTCATCAAAACAACAGATTTATACTTACAACCAGGCATGCATCAGTAGACTAACACTTTACATGCTTCAAAAATACGAAAAACATTCCACAACAACACCATATTGATATACATAAAACAAAAATTGAGGATTTGAGTTCAGAAACTTACCAGTAAAATACCTAAAAGCTGATGTCGACTATATCTTCTTAATTTTTCCCTTATTGATTGAGCCTCCTCTTTCTCGGTTAGCTAAGCATAACAACCACATTAGAACCAAAACAAAGGCATACATATGTAAGAAAACCATAACTCATTTACATGTAGAGAAACTTTAAAGTTTAACTATGACATTAATCATCACTAGACAAATTCAATGAATTAAACTGAAATCCTTAAATTTTCCTCCCTTTTCCTCAATCAAAAAATACAAAAGAGTTAGAAAGGTTACAAGTTTACTAAATTCTTAATTTCATAAGCTAATACGTTAGTCTCTCCCCATGAAGACCGCTCCTTAGTTTTTCTCTCTTACAAAACAAACTAAAGAAAAAGATAGAAGAAAGAAAATGCATACAGAAATGAGAGTGTGTTCTTAAGAGAATGACATCTATCTCCTATATAACCTTATCGCACTCGATCACCAAAACCAATTCATCGTCATCAAAATTAATGTTTCTCATCATAATGTTGCCCACTAAAGAAAATACCCAATTATAAAGTAACGAGACTAATAGTTAAATCTAACCAATTACCAAATCAGTTAGCAAGATTCACATAATTACACTAAGACCCACATAAATAGAAAGTTTTATAAGTAGATACCTAGAATTACTGTTGTACTTATCCTTTAACATTTTTGGGTGTGACAAAAAAACTATTCTGAGGCTGTTTTGCTATAAATCAGTTTATAAAAGCACAAAGAACACTCGAAACACCCAAGAAACTGATACCAAATAATAGGGATGCATACGGAATAGGATCACAAGTTTTTCCAAATCTCATATTTGGCCTAGAGCTCTAGACGAATGGAGGAAACTTGCAGTTTGTCACAACCTGAAATGCAAACTGACCAAGTTAGATCAAATTAAATAAAATGGAAGTAAATAAAACTTAACGAATAAGATAATAAAAAAAATAAAATTGAATCAAATTAGGGTTCTTGAGTGAGAGTCCTATTCGGTTATGGAGGGACTTGTTCTTGATGGAATTCGACTAAATAAAGCTACCAATTAAGAGAACACAACTGGTTAGAAGATATTGTGAAATTTAGTGCTAAAATCGAATGAATATAATGAAAAAAAGAAGAAGAAGATTTAGATTCAGCCAACCAAGAACATTGAAGAACTGATCAATTGATTATGTGTTGATCCATTCCTGAAGGAAAGAAAAGCTATCAAATGGAGATCTAAACAAAATAAACAAAATAAATTAGTAATTGAATAAAATTAAATGGATAGAAAACATAAAGTGAAAGAAAGAGAGGGGTGACTGAAATAAAGTCCAATAATGATGAAATTAGGGTTTCTTTAGTCAAAAGAAATCGTACTTGAGCTCCAAAGAGGTTTCCAACTAGATCTAAAATTAAGACAACAAAACAAATTGTTAGAATGATTAATTAAGCCAAAAGCAAACTATTTTGTGCAAGATGAATTCAACACAAGAAAAGAAAGAACTCCTATTTTTGGATTTTCTTGATGATAAAAGATAGTAGAATGCCTTTCTTGATTGAAACAAGACCTAGAATTAAGTAAAATTAAAGATTAGATTCAAAATAACAAGAATAGATTATAAAAACAAAGAAAAGAAAAGAAAAGAGATGGAAAAGTTGAAGATGGCGTGTGGAAAGTCCTAATGAGTCTTGAAAATAAGATAAATCCACAATCCCCTTAAAGTAACTCTAATCTCTCCACCAAGAAAGAATTCTTGGCAAAAAAAAAGATTGAAAATGATTCCCACAATCTAAAAGATTGTTAAAACTTTTTCTAAAAGAAAACTCAAGAGAAATTCTTGAAGAGAAAAACTCAAAGAGATTGTTATTAACTCAAAAGAGAATGAATGATTGAATTAATGGCAAGGTGCAACACATTCTATATATAGCCACCCAAACCCTAACTAACCTCCTAACCCTAATAGGATTTGAAGAGTATTACTGCCAGCTAAGCATTACAACTCATCAAAGAACTAATTATTTAAAATTTAAAAATAAATTTAAGTGTTGAATTGATGAGAAATTCATCCAAAGGTATAAATGGGCTCCTTGGGCTAAATTTTTACATGTGGATCCACTTATTAAATAAAATTGGATAGAAAAATTAAAATGTTTACAAATTGGGCCACCTACACAATTTGGCTTGATATTCAACTAAGTTCTTCTCCAAACTTTATTTTGGGCTTTTGGACATCCCAATGAGTCAATTTTCAAAAACTTGGACTTCTGATATGTTCGCTCCAGAAATGGGCTCATTCAAGCTCATTACTATAAGCCGTCATGCACAGACTCCAAGAATCGGTTTCTTGGACCAAAAATTTCAAGATTTCAAATTTTGATTTTTTTTATTACTCATTTGTGCTTCTAAGGCCTTCATCACGAAGTCTTGGATAGTCTCGTTCTGTCTTGACTTGATTTGCTTCACTTTCAACCTCATAATTAGTTCTTATGGTAGAGTAAGACCAACAAGTCTGTGGGCCTGAAATTGAGCCTTGAGTCTTGCATCAAATCGTTAATTAAAAATTGTAAAAATCATAAAAAAATATAAAATTATTTTTTTGGTTTTATATGTAACACCCCCTATCCGTATTCATTGCTAGAATAGGGTACGAGGCATTACCGAAGTTTACAAATTAATTAAAAAAAATTTTAATTTAATATAACCCCTTTATAGATATCTAACCTTCCCTGCCATTTTAAACCGAGAACAATCCATATCAACCAATCCAATTCAACATATTTTCAAGATAGATTCACGCATATTTATAAAATAACGTCATCACATATCAAAAACCAAGACTTGTTAGCCATACCGTTGGCTAACCTTACTTTCACAGTATCATTTGCATTATTAGCGTATACATGCCATTGATTTCCAAAATAAAGTTTCTTTATATATCGAGATCCTGAGTTTGATAGTATGATGTGTCTCCGAGCAAATCCGACCTCCGGGCTCTTAACACTACAAAATAGGGAAAAAGGAAACAGGGAAAGCACTTTGTGCTTAGTAAGCTCATGTAACAAGAATTATACTTACCTAATATTTTCAATACAATGTAATAAACATTTATATATCCATTACATACAATATTACCCTAACATGCACAAACTCAATATTCAAGTTAGTACAATAATTTCCATGTATCAATAATATATACCATGATTGATATGCTCGTCAATACCATGATTTCCATTTCCTTGTTATTTTTCCATATTTATCCCGTTGAATTTCTCAGAATTTCGATAGATTTTCAGAGGTACACTTTTAGTGTACAATTCTGGGTCCGTCAATTCATATTCATGTGCGCACATTTCCATTTCAGAGAGCACACTCCCGCGAATCTCAACCTTGTAGCAGGATTACCAGTCCAGGCTAAATCCCCTGCAATATAAACTCATAGAGTATTGTCGAGATTACCAGTCTAGGCTAAATCCCCTGCAATGACAATTACTCTAATGAGCTTGGATCTAAATTACTAGTCCAGGTTAAATTCAGACTCTAATTCGGATTACCCGTCCGAGCTAAATCCATTTTCCACATATTCTTCGGGAGGGCTATATCAGGATAGGATCACCCATCCGGGCTAGATCCTTTTTACCGTCAATTCCTTTTTAGAGATCCATCGAATTTTCCTTTCATTCAACTGGGATTTCTTTCCCTTTTTATCAAATATGTCAATGTTTTATCAGTTTTCATATAATGAACATTCAAATCATATTCATATCAAAAACATACATTTCAAGCAATTAAGAATATAATTCAAGTTACACGAACTTACCTTGGTACTTGTTCGTGTACAAAAATTTACTAATCCCTCACTTTTTCCTTTCCTCGATCTAGCTTCGTATTTGAATCTTCTGGATCTAAATAAATAAATTTAATTATCCGTTTAATACATTTCATGTCCATATGCAACATTTTCTATAATTTCATTATTATTTATAGTTCATTCAAAGCTGTCTACTTGAGTCATAGTCACTAAATTATTTTTATCTTAAGCTACAGAACTTCAACTTATAATCTGATAATTTTCCCTGAAATTGGACTCACATACCTTCTTACCATAAAATTTACAGAATTTTTGGTTTAGCCAATAAGTACAGTTTATTCTTTAAAGTCACCCATATTTTGCTGTCAGATAGTTCTGACCCTTCTTCACTAAAAATTAATTATCTCTTCATACAAGATTCAGATAATGTTCTCATTTATTTATCTTAAAAAAATAGACTCATTCAGGATTCCAAACATATAAATTTAAGCCCCAAATTATGTTTATCCAATTTTCAATGATTTTTGAAAGTCAAAACAGGGGAATCCGAATTCATTCTGATTTTATCTCACAAAATTCATTATATCTCATAATTTACAGATCCATTGCTTACATCATTTCTTCTATGAGAAACTAGACTCAATAAGCTTTAATTTCATATTTTTTTCATCTTCTAATTCGATTTCTGCAATTTATGGTGATTTTTCAAATTTAGTCTACTGCTGCTGTCCAAAACTGTTTTAATGCAAGCTGTTTATTACAATTTTTCCCCTAAGTTTTTAATAAATAATAATTTCGTCTCTACTCAATTTGCCTATCAATTGAGCTGAGTTTTCTTAGTTAAGACTTTATTCTATCACTTTAAACTACTTTATAACCTTTAGGAATCAGAATTCCAGCAATAGACTTTAATTCCAAACATTTTCACAATTAGGTCCTAAAAATCAATTTCTATTGAAATTACCCAATAAAATAATTTTATAAACGAATTTATGCTTAAGTTTCATGCTATTTCATCATAAACTTACAGTACTCAACCATGGAGACTTTCAATTTCTGTAGCATAGACACATGAAAAACATTATGGATTCTATCAAGTTCTGGTGGTAATGTCAATCGATAAGCGACTGGTCTAATTCTTTCTATGATTTCATATGGCCCGATAAATCTTGGACTCAATTTACCCTTTCGAACGAACCGAAGAATTTTCTTCCAAGGAGACACTTTCAGGAATACCTTGTCACCGACTTGAAACTCAATCTCTTTTCGTTTAAGGTCGGCATAAGATTTTTGATGATTAGAAGCTGCTTTTAGACTATCCCGAATAACCTTTACTTTTTCTTCTGTTTCCCGGATCAAATCAACACCATGTATTTTCTTTTCACTAAGCTCTGTCCAATATAACGGTGTTCTACATTTTCTACCATACAAAGCTTCATACGGAGCCATTTTAATACTGGACTGATAACTATTATTGTAAGCAAATTCAATCAAAGGTAGATACCTCTCCTAATTACCTTCAAATTCTAGCGTACAACATCGGAGCATATCTTCCAATACTTGAATTACACGTTCAGATTGGCCATCTTTCTGAGGATGAAATGCAGTACTGAAATACAACTGAGTACCCAAGGCTTCTTGCAATTTGTCCCAGAAACAAGACGTAAATCGGGGATCTCTATCTGATATAATGGAGACAGGCACTCCATGTAGCCTGACAATCTTAGATATGTATAATTCAGCCAGTTTTTCTAAAGAATAATCCATACGTATCGGAATAAAGTGCGCTGATTTTGTCAATCGGTCAACAATCACCCAAATAGCATCTTTTTTCCTCGGAGACAACGGTAATCCCGATACAAATCCATATTGATTCTTTCCCATTTCTATTCTGGTATAGTGATTGGCTGAAGTAACCCCGAAGGCACCTGATGTTCAGCTTTAACCTGCTGACATACCAAAAACCTTGATACAAACTCAGAGATATCATGTTTCATACCTGACCACCAATACATCTTTTTTAAATCATTATACATTTTATTACTTCCAGGATGTACAGACATAGTACTACTGTGAGCCTCGTGTAAAATCTTCTGTATGAACTCTGAATTCTGAGGTACACATACCCTACCTCTGAATAATAAACAACCACCAGAATCAATATGAAATTCAGAATCAAAACCTGACTTACACTATGCCTGTTTAACTTGTAACTTCTCATCATTCTTCAGAGCTTCACATATTTGGTGTAACACTCCTTACCCGTATCCAAGGCCGGAACAGAGTACGAGGCATTACCAGACTTAACAACACACATAGACAAAAACTAGGCCATAAAATTTCATTTAATTTAAAACTTTTTGAACACATGCATAACAAACAAAGCTAACTATATCATTACATCAAAACATATGACGTAGCATGGTTAATTAAACTTATAAACCATAATGGATAAGGACCACATTTCATAATCATATACAATAACTCAATGCAGACTGATACGTACGATCAAAATCATAATAATAAAAAATACATATTACAAACCAACTTCCTATACATGCCACTCACTTGATATTTCTAATATTTGAATTAATTCTCCCAAAAATGATAGTTTGATAGTGTGATTTTGCCTCCGATGATCTCCAACCCCGAGCCGACCTATCAATACTAAAGAAATGGAGAGGATGGGTAAGCTTTACGCTTAGTAAGTTCATATGAAAATAATAAGCAATTACTACCATGCTTTTCAAGATAAAACACTATAATTGTACAATTACATATATTCAGGTTAAGCTGTGTTATTGAGTTACAGTTACTAAATCATTCATATCTGAAGCTACAAAACTCCAACTTTAGTTTCGTTAATTTTATTTGAAACTAGATTCATATGTATTTCTCCCATAAAATTTTCAGAACTTTTGGTTTGGCCAATTAGTACAGTTTATTAGTTAAATTCTCCCCTGTTTCAGAGTATGACTACTCTGACCTCTGTGTACTACAAACCAAATTTCTCTCTGTACAGGATTCCAACGACCATGCCGTTTGTTTCCCTTAAAAATAGACTCAATAAGGAATCCATGCATGTAAGGTATGAATCTTAATAAGTTTTTTACAATTTATGATGAATTTCTAAAGTCAGAACAGGGGATCTCAAATTCATTCAGACCCTATTTCACAATAATTCAAATATCACACAATATAGAATTATTTTGCTTCCCATGTTTCTTTCATGTGAAAATAGACTCATTAAGCTTTATTTTCATATATCATTTGCATTTTTATTCAACTTCCACAATTTTTAGTGAATTTTCAAAGTCACGCAACTGCTGCTGTCCAAGACAATTTTATTGCTAATTCACTCTTTCACACTTTCTTTGTATTAACCTCATTTTAACATACATATCACAAATCATTTTCACCACATTTCATACATCACAAGTATAGGCCCATGATTACAAGGTCACCATAAAATCATCCTCATGTATAACTTAATTGTTTATAACCTTACCACAACCCGATCACTTAATGAACACATTATTCACATAACCAAATTCGCACTTATTCATCACAAAACTCACAAAGCAAATTACATAATAAGTCTCCGTTGAACACTTCGGATCAATCCTCGATACTTGGTGGTTTTTCAAAATAGCTCCACCCATCATAAAGTTCGGCTCTCTTGTACACATGGTGAACACTTAGTATCACCCATGTGACCTAGCCGATTTATCTCGTAGTAGCTCTCTTGTCTACATGGTGTCCTTCACTGGAACCACGCATGCGACCTAGCTACATATATCCCGTAGCTCTCTTGTCTACATGGTGTACATATAGTATCACCCATGTGACCTAGCTACATCATAATATCTCGTAGCTCTCTTGTACACATGATGTGCACTCAAAGCACCATACATGTGACCTAGCTACATACCATCTGTATCATCCAATCTTTCCAAGGTTCAACCGGGATTTCTCTCTCTTTTCTAACAATTTCACCAATCAAGTAATTACCAACAAACATATTTCCAATATGTTACAAATTTATTCATAGTCCTTTTTCAATTTTCAATTTACAAACAAATAGTCAATCTATAGGTAGCCACATTTCATATGATAACAAAATATAATAAAATAAAATAAAGTAAATCGATAAATTATTTACGCACAAACTTATCAAAATCTCATCAGGTACAACCGTGCAACAATTCATACAACCCAGATTAATAGTAATTTAACACTCAATTCTTGTAACAATAATTCCATTCAATTTCACATGATGAACTAGCATTACATTTTTTTTTTATATCATACATACCATCCATCAACTTCTCTTAAACATATTAAATCAAACAATTTATGCCATATCAATAGAGAATTACAATTCATGTATGGTATTGCATTATTATTAACACACGAACTTACCTCGATTGAAAACAAAGCAATTTACTATTTTACTCCATAACCTTGTATTTTCCCGATTTAAGCCCGAATCTCGATTTCCTTCATCTATAATATCACATTTAGCCTAATAATTAGTCACATTATTCATACGGGTCCAAAAATCATATTTCTACAAATTTACATTTTGACCCCTAAACTTTTGCATATTTGCACTTTTGCCCCAAGACTCAAAAATTTAATTTCAGCCCTTATTCCTATGTTTTATGACATGCTGAACATTTTCTCTTCTACAACAACATCAAATTCTCACTCTAACATATAGTTATGAACAATAAGTATTTTTACCAGATTATCTTGTTTTACTCGCTTTCACTTAAAACCGAGTAGCACAAGTTGTTTAACATAATTTAAAACCTCATATTCTATCATAAAACATCAAAATACACAAATTTCACCTATGGGTATTTTTCCAAATATGAACCCTAGCTTAAATTATTGCTAGAATAAGCTTAATCGAGCTCTTTGGGATTCCAAAAACGTAAAGAACATTAAAAGCGGGGCTTGGAATCACTTACTATTGAGCTTGGAAAGCTTGAAAACCCTAGCCATGGCCTCCCCCATGCTAATTTCGGCCTCCATGAAGAAGATGAGCAAAATTGGCTTTTAATTTTGTATTTTAATTCATTTTACCCCTAAATGACCAAAATGCCCTTACTACTAAACTTTCAAAAATTCCTTCCATGTCCTAATTTTGTCCATGAACTTAAAATTGGTCAAATTGCTATTTAATACCTCCTAATTAATATTTCAATGCAATTTCATACTAAAAACTTCTAGAATGCAAGTTTTGCAACTTATTCAATTTAGTCCCTAACTTTAAATTAAGCACTTTATGCATTGAATTTCTTCACGAAATTTTCACACAATCATGCAATCATATCATAGACCTCAAAATAATCATAAAATAATTATTTCTATCTCGAATTTGTGGTCCCGACATCACTATTTCGACTAGGCCCAAAATCGTGGTGTTACAACTCTCCCCCTTTAGGGATTTTCGCCCCAGAAAATCTTACCGAAAATGTGGTCTTCACTTAGATTCCTCAATCTCATACTCAATAATAAAGTACCTTAACTCAGCAGTGCTTCCAATACATCTCTTTAATTTCTCATTTCCATCCTAATATCAATCGGCAAAGATAATTTCGTAGATTCTCGATGCTCGGCTTTAACCCCATTAACAATTTAGATTCTCTGTGGCATCGAATGCTCTATACTATCACATTACCTTATTGTCTTGAAACACATCACAATTCATACAACAAAGACATTACTAAAAAAATCAGAAGTCTTTACTCAATACAGACTAGTCCATTTCGAGATATTCCGATTAACAATATTCTCATCTGTTCAAACTTTACCAACATGTAATAAACTTTTTTCAGCTTTCACGAAATGAAAACCTCATCATTCGTAGTGGTTTTACTCATATAATTTTTTTTTTTTTAAGATATATACACTTCTCGTTCGAGAATATTTCCCTTTATCCGCATTAAATGAAATTCTATTATCGGACTTGAGAAAAATAATCCTCGACATAATTGTCACATGAAATATTTCAAATAAATAATTCACACCGATTGAACACTCGAGTCGATCTTAATCATCGATGAATGACATTTCCAGTAATCTTTTATTGTTCATTCATTACGCTAACTAAAACCATCTCAATTGCATTAGTTCAAGTAACCAAAATATCTCAATTGAAGTCATTAATTATAATTGACTTATTTGAGAGAAGTAATCCACCATATCGATTGAGACTCGATCTTTTATCACTTATGTCTTTACTTATCAATTCATTCTTAATCTCTAATTATACTTATAATTATTCTATCATCGAACTCTCTTTAAATTTTCAATTAAAACTTATTCAAGATGGATCTCATGAAATTCAATCATAAGCACCACTTCTATAAGAGGGAGGGGTTATAGGGCCTCTAACTCGTCTTTCTTATACATACACATATGACACAATTTCCATCATCATAGCAACATCATCAAAATCATGTCATTCATTCAGCAATGCAACATTCATGTTGGCTTACACAAATTTTTTCCTATTGTCCCATTTAGACAATATACTTATGCATACATTCTATGTTTTCTAGATAGCTTTACTTATCGATTCATTTAATTAAATTAAGTCATGCTCATGACATCATATAAGGCCAAACAACCATAGATACTTGTACCACAATTACAACTTTCATTTCATGCATCATCATGTACATATCATTACAATCATATAATTCGGTCCAAACAATTTAACATAGATAAGTTCATTTCATTATAATCTTTTATCTCATAAAAAAAATATCATTGTCATTCATCAACATTCAACGCCCAACCAGGACAATGACATTTTTATTCGTATTAAAATATTATAAACCTTTATTCATACCTTTTCGAATCTAAACTTATTATAATCGTAATTTACTCAATTACCTTTGCATCACGTTAAACATGGTCGGTGCAGCTCGATTAGAGAGTACCTCTGTCTAAACAAGACGGTCCTCATACGCGTCGGAAGACATCACACTATCATAGATCCGTGGCATATATATAGCTAGACTTTTTCACATGCTAGGTTAGTCCAAAACCGACTAAACCATAGCTCGATACCACTAAATGTAACACCCTTACCCGTATCCAAGGCCGGAGCAGAGTACGAGGCATTACGGACTTAACAACACACATAGACAAAAATCGGGCCATAAAATTTCATTTAATTTAAAACTTTTCGAACACATGCATAACAAACAAAGCTAACTATATCATTACATCAAAACATATGACGTAGCATGATTAATTAAACTTATAAACCATAATGGATAAGGACCACATTTCATAATCATATACAATAACTCAAAGCGAGATCGATACGTGCGATCAAAATCATAATAATAAAAAATACATATTACAAACCAACTTCCTATACATGCCACTCACTTGATATTTCTAATATTTGAATTAATTCTCCCAAAAATGATAGTTTGATAGTGTGATTTTGCCTCCGATGATCTCCAACCCCGAGCCGACCTATCAATACTAAAGAAATGGAGAGGATGGGTAAGCTTTACGCTTAGTAAGTTCATATGAAAATAATAAGCAATTACTACCATGCTTTTCAAGATAAAACACTATAATTGTACAATTACATATATTCAGGTTAAGCTGTGTTATTGAGTTACAGTTACTAAATCATTCATATCTGAAGCTACGAAACTCCAACTTTAGTTTCGTTAATTTTATTTGAAACTAGATTCATATGTCTTTCTCCCATAAAATTTTCAGAACTTTTGGTTTGGCCAATTAGTACAGTTTATTAGTTAAATTCTCCCCTGTTTCAGAGTATGACTACTCTGACCTCTGTGTACTACGAACCAAATTTCTCTCTGTACAGGATTCCAACGACCATTCCGTTTGTTTCCCTTAAAAATAGACTCAATAAGGAATTCATGCATGTAAGGTATGACTCTTAATAAGTTTTGTACAATTTATGATGAATTTCTAAAGTCAGAACAGGGGATCTCAAATTCATTCAGACCCTATTTCATAATAATTCAAATATCACACAATATAGAATTCTTTTGCTTCCCCTTTTTCTTTCACGTGAAAATAGACTCATTAAGCTTTATTTTCATATATCATTTGCATTTTTATTCAACTTCCACAATTTTTAGTGAATTTTCAAAGTCACGCAACTGCTGCTGTCCAAGACAATTTTATTGCTAATTCACTCTTTCACACTTTCTTTGTATTAACCTCATTTTAACATACATATCACAAATCATTTTCACCACATTTCATACATCACAAGTATAGGCCCATGATTACAAGGTCACCATAAAATCATCCTCATGTATAACTTAATTGTTTATAACCTTACCACAACCCGATCACTTAATGAACACATTATTCACATAACCAAATTCTGCACTTATTCATCACAAAACTCACAAAGCAAGACATAATAAGTCTCCGTTGAACACTTCAGATCAATCCTCGATACTTGGTGGTTTCGCAAATAGCTCCACCCATCATAAAGTTCGGCTCTCTTGTACACATGGTGAACACTTAGTATCACCCATGTGACCTAGCCAGTTTATCTCGTAGCTCTCTTGTCTACATGGTGTCCTTCACCTGGAACCACGCATGCGACCTAGCTACATATATCCCGTAGCTCTCTTGTCTACATGGTGTACATATAGTATCACCCATGTGACCTAGCTACATCATAATATCTCGTAGTAGCTCTCTTGTACACATGATGTGCACTCGGCACCATACATGTGACCTAGCTACATACCATCTCAGATCATCCAATCTTTCAGAAGGTTCAACCGGATTTTCTCTCTTTTCTAACAATTTCACCAATCAAGTAATTACCAACAAACATATTTCCAATATGTTACAAATTTATTCATAGTCCTTTTTCAATTTTCAATTTACAAACAAATAGTCAATCTATAGGTAGCCACATTTCATATGATAACAAAATATAATAAAATAAAATAAAATAAATCGATAAATTATTTACGTACAAACTTATCAAAATCTCATCAGGTACAACCGTGCAACAATTCATAACTTGAGTTAATAGTAATTTAACACTCAATTCTTGTAACAATAATTCCATTCAATTTCACATGATGAACTAGCATTACATTTTTTTTTTTATCATACATACCATCCATCAACTTCTCTTAAACATATTAAATCATACAATTTATGCCATATCAATAGAGAATTACAATTCATGTATGGTATTGCATTATTATTAACACACGAACTTACCTCGATCTGTAAAACGGTAATTTACTATTTTACTCCATAACCTTGTATTTTCCCGATTTAAGCCCGAATCTCGATTTCCTTCATCTATAATATCACATTTAGCCTAATAATTAGTCACATTATTCATACGGGTCCAAAAATCATATTTTTACAAATTTGCATTTTGACCCCTAAACTTTTGCATATTTGCACTTTTGCCCCAAGACTCGAAAATTTAATTTCAGCCCTTATTCCTATGTTTTATGACATGCTGAACATTTTTCTCTTCTACAACAACATCAAATTCTCACTCTAACATATAGTTATGAACAATAAGTATTTTTACCGATTATCTTAGTTTTACTCGTTTTCACTTAAAACCGAGTAGCACAAGTTGTTTAACATAATTTAAAACCTCATATTCTATCATAAAACATCAAAATACACAAATTTCACCTATGGGTATTTTTCCAAATATGAACCCTAGCTTAAATTATTGCTAGAATAAGCTTAATCGAGCTCTTTGGGATTCCAAAAACGTAAAGAACATTAAAAGCGGGCTTGGAATCACTTACTATTGAGCTTGGAAAGCTTGAAAACCCTAGCCATGGCCTCCCCCATGCTAATTTCGGCCTCCATGAAGAAGATGAGCAAAATTGGCTTTTAATTTTGTATTTTAATTCATTTTACCCCTAAATGACCAAAATGCCCTTACTACTAAACTTTCAAAAATTCCTTCCATGTCCTAATTTTGTCCATGAACTTAAAATTGGTCAAATTGCTATTTAATACCTCCTAATTAATATTTCAATGCAATTTCATACTAAAA
Source organism: Gossypium anomalum (assembly GCA_025698475.1). Lineage (NCBI taxonomy): Eukaryota > Viridiplantae > Streptophyta > Magnoliopsida > Malvales > Malvaceae > Gossypium > Gossypium anomalum. The sequence continues at coordinate 17,896,781 of CM046960.1, read as the reverse complement.
ACTTCTAGAATGCAAGTTTTGCAACTTATTCAATTTAGTCCCTAACTTTAAATTAAGCACTTTATGCATTGAATTTCTTCACGAAATTTTCACACAATCATGCAATCATATCATAGACCTCAAAATAATCATAAAATAATTATTTCTATCTCGAATTTGTGGTCCCGACATCACTATTTCGACTAGGCCCAAAATCAGGGTGTTACAACTCTCCCCCCTTTGGGATTTTCGTCCCAGAAAATCTTACCGAAAAAATGTGGTCTTCACTTAGATTCCTCAATCTCATACTCAATAATAAAGTACCTTAACTCAGCAGTGCTTCCAATACATCTCTTTAATTTCTCATTTCCATCCTAATATCAATCTCGCAAAGATAATTCGGTAGATTCGATGCTCGGCTTTAACCCCATTAACAATTTAGATTCTCTGTGGCATCGAATGCTCTATACTATCACATTACCTTATTGTCTTGAAACACATCACAATTCATACAACAAGTACATTACTAAAAAAATCGGAAGTCTTTACTCAATACGGACTAGTCCATTTCGGATATTCCGGTTAACAATATTCTCATCTGCTCAAACTTTACCAACATGTAATAAACTTTTCAGCTTTCACGAAATGAAAACCTCATCATTCGTAGTGGTTTTTACTCATAATTTTTTTTTTTTAAGATATATACACTTCTCGTTCGAATATTTCCTTTTATCCGCATGAAATGAAATTCTATTATCGGACTTGAGAAAAATAATCCTGACATAATTGTCACATGAAATATTTCAAATAAATAATTCACACTGATTGAACACTCGAGTCGATCTTAATCATCAGTGAATGACATTTCCAGTAATCTTTTACTGTTCATTCATTACGCTAACTAAAACCATCTCAATTGCATTAGTTCAAGTAACCAAAATATCTCAATTGAAGTCATTAATTATAATTGACTTATTTGAGAGAAGTAATCCACCATATCGATTGAGACTCGATCTTTTATCACTTATGTCTTTACTTATCAATTCATTCTTAATCTCTAATTATACTTATAATTATTCTATCACTGAACTCTCTTTAAATTTTCAAGCGAAAACTTATTCAGTATGGATCTCATGAAATTCAATCATAAGCACCACTTCTATAAGAGGGAGGGGTTATAGGGCCTCTAACTCGTCTTTCTTATACATACACATATGACACAATTTCCATCATCATAGCAACATCATCAAAATCATGTCATTCATTCAGGCAATGCAACATTCATGTTGGCTTACACAAATTTTTTCCTATTGTCCCATTTAGACAATATACTTATGCATACATTCTATGTTTTCTAGATAGCTTTACTTATCGATTCATTTAATTAAATTAAGTCATGCTCATGACATCATATAAGGCCAAACAACCATAGATACTTGTACCACAATTACAACTTTCATTTCATGCATCATCATGTACATATCATTACAATCATATAATTCGGTCCAAACAATTTAACATAGATAAGTTCATTTCATTATAATCTTTTATCTCATAAAAAAAATATCATTGTCATTCATCAACATTCAACGTCCAACCAGGACAATGACATTTTTATTCGTATTAAAATATTATAAACCTTTATTCATACCTTTCTGAATCTAAACTTATTATAATCGTAATTTACTCAATTACCTTTGCATCACGTTAAACATGGTCGGTGCAGCTCGGTTAGAGAGTACCTCTGTCTAAACAAGACGGTCCTCATACGCGTCGGAAGACATCACACTATCATAGATCCGTGGCATATATATAGCTAGACTTTTTCACATGCTAGGTTAGTCCGAAAACCGACTAAACCATAGCTCTGATACCACTAAATGTAACACCCTTTACCCGTATCCAAGGCCGGAACAGAGTACGAGGCATTACCAGACTTAACAACACACATAGACAAAAACTGGGCCATAAAATTTCATTTAATTTAAAACTTTTCGAACACATGCATAACAAACAAAGCTAACTATATCATTACATCAAAACATATGACGTAGCATGATTAATTAAACTTATAAACCATAATGGATAAGGACCACATTTCATAATCATATACAATAACTCAAAGCAGACTGATACGTACGATCAAAATCATAATAATAAAAATACATATTACAAACCAACTTCCTATACATGCCACTCACTTGATATTTCTAATATTTGAATTAATTCTCCCAAAATGATAGTTTGATAGTGTGATTTTGCCTCCGATGATCTCAACCCCGAGCCGACCTATCAATACTAAAGAAATGGAGAGGATGGGTAAGCTTTACGCTTAGTAAGTTCATATGAAAATAATAAGCAATTACTACCATGCTTTTCAAGATAAAACACTATAATTGTACAATTACATATATTCAGGTTAAGCTGTGTTATTGAGTTACAGTTACTAAATCATTCATATCTGAAGCTACAAAACTCCAACTTTAGTTTCGTTAATTTTATTTGAAACTAGATTCATATGTCTTTCTCCCATAAAATTTTCAGAACTTTTGGTTTGGCCAATTAGTACAGTTTATTAGTTAAATTCTCCCCTGTTTCAGAGTATGACTACTCTGACCTCTGTGTACTACGAACCAAATTTCTCTCTGTACAGGATTCCAACGACCATTCCGTTTGTTTCCCTTAAAAATAGACTCAATAAGGAATCCATGCATGTAAGGTATGACTCTTAATAAGTTTTGTACAATTTATGATGAATTTCTAAAGTCAGAACAGGGGATCTCGAATTCATTCAGACCCTATTTCACAATAATTCAAATATCACACAATATAGAATTCTTTTTCTTCCCCTTTTTCTTTCACGTGAAAATAGACTCATTAAGCTTTATTTTCATATATCATTTGCATTTTTATTCAACTTCCACAATTTTTAGTGAATTTTCAAATTCACGCAACTGCTGCTGTCCAAGACAATTTTATTGCTAATTCACTCTTTCACACTTTCTTTGTATTAACCTCATTTTAACATACATATCACAAATCATTTTCACCACATTTCATACATCACAAGTATAGGCCCATGATTACAAGGTCACCATAAAATCATCCTCATGTATAACTTAATTGTTTATAACCTTACCACAACCCGATCACTTAATGAACACATTATTCACATAACCAAATTCTGCACTTATTCATCACAAAACTCACAAAGCAAGACATAATAAGTCTCCGTTGAACACTTCGGATCAATCCTCGATACTTGGTGGTTTCGCAAATAGCTCCACCCATCATAAAGTTCGGCTCTCTTGTACACATGGTGAACACTTAGTATCACCCATGTGACCTAGCCGATTTATCTCGTAGCTCTCTTGTCTACATGGTGTCCTTCACGGAACCACGCATGCGACCTAGCTACATATATCCCGTAGCTCTCTTGTCTACATGGTGTACACATAGTATCACCCATGTGACCTAGCTACATCATAATATCTCGTAGCTCTCTTGTACACATGATGTGCACTCGGCACCATACATGTGACCTAGCTACATACCATCTGTATCATCCAATCTTTCCGAAGGTTCAACCGGGATTTTCTCTCTTTTCTAACAATTTCACCAATCAAGTAATTACCAACAAACATATTTCCAATATGTTACAAATTTATTCATAGTCCTTTTTCAATTTTCAATTTACAAAGAAATAGTCAATCTATAGGTAGCCACATTTCATATGATAACAAAATATAATAAAATAAAATAAAATAAATCGATAAATTATTTACGTACAAACTTATCAAAATCTCATCAGGTACAACAGTGCAACAATTCATACAACCCAGCTTAATAGTAATTTAACACTCAATTCTTGTAACAATAATTCCATTCAATTTTACATGACAGAACTAGCATTACATTTTTTTTTTATATCATACATACCATCCATCAACTTCTCTTAAACATATTAAATCATACAATTTATGCCATATCAATAGAGAATTACAATTCATGCATGGTATTGCATTATTATTAACACATTTAACTTACCTCGATTAAAACGGCAATTTACTATTTTAATCCATAACCTTGTATTTTCCCGATTTAAGCCCGAATCTCGATTTCCTTCATCTATAATATCACATTTAGCCTAATAATTAGTCACATTATTCATACGGGTCCAAAAATCATATTTTTACAAATTTGCATTTTGACCCCTAAACTTTTGCATATTTGCACTTTTGCCCCAAGACTCGAAAATTTAATTTCAGCCCTTATTCCTATGTTTTATGACATGCTGAACATTTTTCTCTTCTACAACAACATCAAATTCTCACTCTAACATATAGTTATGAACAATAAGTATTTTTACTGACATTATCTTTGTTTTACTCGTTTTCACTTAAAACCGAGTAGCACAAGTTGTTTAACATAATTTAAAACCTCATATTCTATCATAAAACATCAAAATACACAAATTTCACCTATGGGTATTTTTCCAAATATGAACCCTAGCTTAAATTATTGCTAGAATAAGCTTAATCGAAGCTCTGGGATTCCAAAAACGTAAAGAACATTAAAAACGGGGCTTGGAATCACTTACTATTGAGCTTGGAAAGCTTGAAAACCCTAGCCATGGCCTCCCCCATGCTAATTTCGGCCTCCATGAAGAAGATGAGCAAAATTGGCTTTTAATTTTGTATTTTAATTCATTTTACCCTAAATGACCAAAATGCCCTTACTACTAAACTTTCAAAAATTCCTTCCATGTCCTAATTTTGTCCATGAACTTAAAATTGGTCAAATTGCTATTTAATACCTCCTAATTAATATTTCAATGCAATTTCATACTAAAAACTTCTAGAATGCAAGTTTTGCAACTTATTCAATTTAGTCCCTAACTTTAAATTAAGCACTTTATGCATTGAATTTCTTCACGAAATTTTCACACAATCATGCAATCATATCATAGACCTCAAAATAATCATAAAATAATTATTTCTATCTCGAATTTGTGGTCCCGACATCACTATTTCGACTAGGCCCAAAATCAGGGTGTTACATTTGGTGTAAAAATGTCGGTTTAGCTCTTAATTCAACTAGGATTGAACCACCATCAGTCAATGTTAACCGGTTATTCATAGCTCGTAAAGCAAACAGAGATTTTCGGCTTAAAGCATCAGCTACAACATTAGCTTTACCTGGATGGTAATCAATAATCAAATCATAGTCCTTTATCAGTTCAAGCAACCTGCGCTGTCTCAAATTCAAATCTTTCTGTGTCATCAAATACTTCAAGCTTTTATGATCAGTATAAATATGACATTTCTCACCGTACAAGTAATGCTGCCATATATTCAGCACAAATATAATAGCAGCTAATTCAAGATCATGTACTGGATAATTTCTTTCATGTGGTTTAAGTTGTCTTGAAGCATAGGCTATTACTTTACCTTCTTGCATCAAGACACAACCTAAACCATTTAATGAGGCATCACTGTAAATAACAAATTCCTTACCCGGTTCAAGCTACACTAATACAGGTGCTTTCATTAGCAGATCTTTCAATCAGTTGAAACTCTGCTGACATTCATCAGTCCATTCGAACTTTACATCTTTCTACAATAATCGAGTCATTGGAGAAGTTATCATAGAGAATCCCTGTACAAACCCTCGATAATAACTAGCTAAACCCAAGAAACTTCTAACTTCAGATACATTTTTCGGTGGACTCCAATTGACAATAGCTGAGATTTTACTCGGATCTACCCTGATGCCTTCGGAAGATACAATATGTCCAAGAAAACCCATTTCTCAAAGCCAAAATTCACATTTACTGAATTTAGCATATAACTGCTTCTCTCGCAGAATTTGTAACACAATTCTCAAATGTTCTGCATGTTCTTCTTCATCCCGAGAATAAACTAAAATATCATCAATAAATACTACCACAAATCTATCTAAGTACGGTCTGAATATCCAGTTCATCAAATCCATAAATACTACAGGTGCATTAGTTAGACCAAACGGCATAACCAGAAACTTGTAATGCCCGTACCTGGTTCTAAAGGTTGTTTTTGATACATCTGACTCATTTACCTGTAGTTGATAATAACCCGATCGAAGATCAATCTTTGAAAACACGGTAGCACCTTTCAGCTGATCAAATAAATCATCAATCTGGGGTAACGGATACTTATTCTTTATGGTTATTTTATTAAGCTGTCAGTAGTTAATGCACAATCTCAAAGACCCATCTTTTTTTTTCACAAATAGAACTGGAGCACCCCAAGGTGAATGACTTGGTCGGACAAAACCCCTGTCAACAAGTTCTTGTAACTGTGTCTTTAACTCCTTTAATTCTGTAAGAGCCATATGATATGGAGCTATGGAGATCGGAGTAGTTCCCGGAATCAAATCTATAGAAAATTCCATTTCTCTTTCTGGTGGCAATCCTGGTAATTCCTCTGGAAACACATCGAAAAATTCACATACCACGTGAACTGCCTGTATCTTTGACTCAGATACCTTGGTGTCGAGTACATAAGCCAAGTAAGCATCCCCTTTTTTGACATACCTCTGTGCTGCCATTACTGAAATCACATCAGATAACCCCTCTGTCTGATCAGATTTAACCCAGAGCAACTCATCATTCTGACATTTTAGCACAATATATTTTTGTCTACAATTTACTACTGCATCATGCTGGGTTAGCCAATCCATGCCTAATATCACGTTAAATTCATCAAATGGCAGTAACATCAAATCAACCAGGAAACAATAACCTCTTGCCATCAATGGACAATTTTTATAAATTTTATCCACTAACACAGACTGGCCCAGGGGGTTCGAGACTTTAACCACAAATTCAGTAGGTTCAACAGATAAATTTTTAACATTTGCAAGTTTAACACATATATATATGAATGCGTAGAACCAGGATCAATCAATGCAGTAATATCAGTATCAAGTAAAGAAAATGTACCAGTAATAACATCGGGTCTGAGGCATCTTCTCTGGCATGGATGGCATATGTCCTAGCAGATGCCCGTGCTTCAGACTTGCCTGGAATATCTTTCGTAGCTCCTCGGCTACCACTGACATTATCGGATGGTCGAGGTGGTCTGCCCCTCGAAACTGGATTACTTAGCTTCGATATATGTTCAGCTTCTTTTTTACCCCTTTTTGGACAGTCTCTAAGGAAATGGTCGAGAGAACCACATCGGTGACATAGATACATGAAAAACATTATGGATTCTATCAAGTTCTGGTGGTAATGCCAATCGATAAGCGACTGGTCCAATTCTTTCTATGATTTCATATGGCTCGATAAATCTTGGACTCAATTTACCCTTTCGACCGAACCGAACCCGGATTAAATCAACCCCATGTATTTTCCTTTCACTGGGCTCTGTCCAATATAACGGTGTTCTACATTTTCTACCATACAAAGCTTTATACGGAGCCATTTTAATACTGGACTGATAACTATTATTGTAAGCAAATTCAATCAAAGGTAGATAACTCTCCCAATTACCTTCAAATTCTAGTGTACAACATCGGAGCATATCTTTCAATACTTGAATTACACGTTTAGATTGGCCATTTGTCTGAGGATGAAATGCAGTACTGAAATACAACTGAGTACCCAAGGCTTCTTGCAATTTGTCCCAAAAACAAGACGTAAATCGGGGATCTCTATTTGATAAAATGGAGACAGGCACTCCATGTAGCCTGACAATCTCAGATATGTATAATTCAGCCAGCTTTTCTAAAGAATAATCCATACGTACCGGAATAAAGTGCACTGATTTTGTCAATCGGTCAACAATCACCCAAATAGCATCTTTTTTCCTCGGAGACAACGGTAATCCCGATACAAATCCATAGTGATTCTTTCCCATTTCCATTCTGGTATAGTGATTGGCTGAAGTAACCCCGAAGGCACCTGATGTTCAGCTTTAACCTGCTGACATACCAAAAACCTTGATACAAACTCAGAGATATCATGTTTCATACCTGACCACCAATACATCTTTTTCAAATCATTATACATTTTGTTACTTCCAGGATGTACAGATATAGTACTACTGTGAGCCTCGTGTAAAATCTTCTGTATGAACTCTGAATTCTGAGGTACACATACCCTACCTCTGAATAATAAACAACCACCAGAATCAATCTGAAATTTAGAATCAAAACCTGACTCACACTGTGCCCCGTTTAACTTGTAACTTCTCATCATTCTTCTGAGCTTCACATATTTGCTGTAAAAAAGTCAGTTTAGCTCTTAATTCAACTAGGATTGAACCATCATCAGTCAATGTTAACCGGGTATTCATAGCTCGTAAAGCAAATAGAGATTTTCAGCTTAAAGCATCAGCTACAACATTAGCTTTACCTGGATGGTAATCAATAATCAAATCATAGTTCTTTATCAGTTCAAGCCACCTGCGCTATCTCAAATTCAAATCTTTCTGTGTCATCAAATATTTCAAGCTTTTATGATCAGTATAAATATGACATTTCTCACCGTACAAGTAATGCTGCCATATATTCAGCACAAATATAATAGCAGCTAATTCAAAATCATGTACTGGATAATTTCTTTCATGTGGTTTAAGTTGTCTTGAAGCATAGGCTATTACTTTACCTTCTTGCATCAAGACACAACCTAAACCATTTAATGAGGCATCACTGTAAATAACAAAATCCTTACCCGGTTCAGGCTACACTAATACAGGTGCTTTCATTAGCAGATCTTTCAATCGGTTGAAACTCTGCTGATATTCATCAGTCCATTCAAACTTTACATCTTTCTGCAATAACCGAGTCATTGGGGAAGCTATCATAAAGAATCCCTGTACAAACCTTCGATAATAACCAGCTAAACCCAAGAAACTTCTAACTTCAGATACATTCTTCGGTGGACTCCAATTGACAATAGCTGAGATTTTACTCGGATCTACCCTGATACCTTCGGCAGATACAATATGTCCAAGAAAACCCACTTCTCGAAGCCAAAATTCACATTTACTAAATTTAGCATATAACTGCTTCTCTCACAGAATTTGTAACACAATTCTCAAATGTTCTGCATGTTCTTCTTTATCCCGAGAATAAACTAAAATATCATCAATAAATACTACCACAAATCTATCTAAGTACGGTCTGAATATCCAGTTCATCAAATCCATAAATACTACAGGTGCATTAGTTAGCCCAAACGGCATAACCAGAAACTCATAATGCCCGTACCTGGTTCTAAAGGTTGTTTTTGATACATCTGACTCCTTTACCTGTAGCTGATAATAACCCGATTGAAGATCAATATTTGAAAACACGGTAGCACCTTTCAGCTGATCAAATAAATCATCAATCCGGGGTAACGGATACTTATTCTTTATGGTTATTTTATTAAGCTGCCGGTAGTTAATGCACAATCTCAGAGACCCATCTTTCTTTTTCACAAATAGAACTGGAGCACCCCAAGGTGAATGACTCGGTCGGACAAAACCCCTGTCAACAAGTTCTTGTAACTGTCTCTTTAACTCCTTTAATTCTGTAGGAGCCATACGATACGGAGCTATGGAGATCGAAGTAGTTCCCGGAATCAAATCTATAGAAAATTCCATTTCTCTTTCTAGAAACACATCGAAAAATTCACATACCACTGGAACTGCCTATATCTTTGACTCAGATACCTTGGTGTCGAGTACATAAGCCAAGTAAGCATCATACCCTTTTTTGACATACCTCTGTGCTACCATTACTGAAATCACATTAGATAACCCCTATGTCTGATTAGATTTGACCTAGAGTAACTCATCATTCTGACATTTTAGCACAATATATTTTTGTCTACAATTTACTACTGCATCATGCTGGGTTAGCCAATCCATGCCCAATATCACGTCAAATTCATCAAATGGCAGTAACATCAAATCAACCAGGAAACAATAACCTCTTGCCATCAATGGACAATTTGTACAAATTTTATCCACTAATACAGACTGGCCTAGGGGGTTTGAGACTTTAACCACAAATTCAGTAGGTTCAACAGATAAATTTTTAACATATGCAAGTTTAACACATATATATGAATGCGTAGAACCAGGATCAATTAATGCAGTAATATCAGTATCAAGTAAAGAATATGTACCAGTAATAACATCGGGTGCTGAGGCATCTTCTCTGGCATGGATGGCATATGTCCTAGCAGATGCCCGTGCTTCAGACTTGCCTAGAATATCTTTCGTAGCTCCTCGGCTACCACTGACATTACCGGATGGTCGAGGTGGTCTGCCCCTCGAAACTGGATTACTTAGCTTCGATATCTGTTCAGCTTCTTTTTCACCCCTTTTTGGACAGTTTCTAAGGAAATGGTCGAGAGAACCACATCGGTAACATGACCCACTCTTTAATCAACATTCACCAAAATGGAATTTATTACAATACTGGCATATCGGCTTAGGGGTACCAACACTGCCAACACTAGTAACTGATGGAGTGGAAGGTCTTGGATTAGTATGTTGAGAACCTCACTCTCTACTCGAATACCTAGTGGTTGAGGTAGAACGATCCTGGTATTTCTTCAATTTCTTTAAAGCAGAAACCTGGGATTTTCCCATCGATCTTTTACTAAAAATTCGAGCTTCTCTCTTAGTCTGTTTTTTTTCTTTGCTCAATTCTTCTGCTTTATAAGCTCTTTCTACCAACGTAGCAAACTCTCAAATTTCAAGAATTCTGATCAGTAACTTAATATCTTCATTCAACCCTTCTTCGAATCGTTTGCACATTTCAGCTTCTGACTATACCCATTCTCAAGCATATTTACTCAACCGAACAAATTCTCTTTCATACTCAGATACTGATCTGTTACTCTGCTTCAGCTCAAAAAATTCTTTTCTCTTCTGATCGAGAAACCTATGGCTGATATATTTCTTTCTGAACTCGGTCTGAAAGAATTCCCATGTAATTTTTTCTTTCGAAACAATTGAAGCTTTAGTATTCCACCAATGGTAAGCTGTATCTTTTAGTAATGATACTGCACATTTCAGAAATTCTCCAAGTGTGCAAGATTATTCCTCCAAAACCTAAGTAGTATTCTCTAACCAGAATTTAACCCGTTCAGAATTATCACCAACTGCTACTCGGAATTCTTCGGCCCCATATTTTTAGATTTTATCTACCGGGGCTTTCCCTTTTCTGACAGATTCAGTACCAGTACCCTGTGGGATCTCGGGAACCGGAAGAGGAGCAGGAAGGGGAGCTTGAACTTGCTGCACTGCAGGGTTAGTTCTTAAGTATTGACTAAACCATTCATTCATCACTTGAAAGAAGGCTCGTTTTGCCTCCTCCCCTTGGCCCTCAGATACGGGCCTTGTACTACTAGTTACTTCGGCTTCCCTCTGTGCCCGTTCTGGAGCCGGAGCATGACTCCCGGCTTCCTCAGATTGAGCTCGGTCGGTAGACATTTACTATAAGAAAAACACATTCAAATGGTCAGGAGATATCACACTATCAATAATAATTTAAATGGCATGTATAGCTAATCCCGTATTTGCTACGTCGGTCCCAGAACTGGCTAAACCGTAGCTTTGATACCAAAAATGTAACACGCCCTATCCGTATTCATTGCCGAAATAGGGTACAAGGCATTACCGAAGTTTACGAATTAATTAATTTTTTTAATTTAATATAACCCCTTTATAGATATCTAACATTCCCTGTCATTTTAAACCGAGAACAATCCATATCAACCAATCCAATTCAACATATTTTCAAGATAGATTCACGCATATTTATAAAATAACGTCATCACATATCAAAAACCAAGACTTGTTAGCCATACCATTGGCTAACCTTACTTTCACAGTATCATTTGCATTATTAGCTTAGACATGCCATTGATTTCCAAAATAAAGTTTCTTTATATACCGAGATCCTGAGTTTGATAGTGTGATGTATCTCCGACCGAATCCGACCTCTGGGCTTTTAACACTACAAAATAGGGAAAAAGGAAACAGGATAAGCACTTTGTGCTTAGTAATCTCATGTAACAAGAGTTATACTTACCTAATATTTTCAATACAATGTAATAAACATTTATATATCCATTCTATACAATATTACCCTAACATGCACAAACTAGATATTCAAGTCAGTATAATAATTTTCATGTATCAATAATATATACCATGATTGATATGCTCATCAATACCATGATTTCCATTTCCTTGTTATTTTTCCATATTTATCCCGTTGAATTTCTCGAAATTTTGATGGATTTTCAGAGGTACACTTTTAGTGTACAATTTCGGATCCGTCAATTCATATTCATTTGCGCACATTTCCATTTCAGAGAGCACATTCCCGCGAACCTCAACCTTGCGGCGGGATTACGGTCGAGCTAAATCTTACGCAATATAAAATCATAGAGTATTGTCGGGATTACGGTCCAAAGCTAAATCTCGCAACGACAATTACTCTAATGAGCTTGGATCTGAATTACTAGTCCAGGCTAAATTCAGACCCTAATTCGGATTACCCGTACGGCTAAATCCATTTTCTACATATTCTTCGGGAGGGCTATATCGGGATAGGATCACCCGTCCAGGCTAGATCCTTTTTACCGTCAATTGCTTTTTAGAGATCCATCGAATTTTCCTTTCATTCAACCGGGATTTCTTTCCCTTTTTATCAAATATGTCAATGTTTCATCAATTTTCATATAATGAACATTCAAATCATATTTATATCAAAAATATACATTTCAAGCATTTAAGAATATAATTCAAGTTACACGAACTTACCTTGGTACTTCTTTGTGTACAAAAATCTACTAATCCCTAACTTTTTCCTTTCCTCGATCTAGCTTCATTTTGAATCTTCTGGATCTAAATAAATAAATTTAATTATCAATTTAATACATTTCATATTCATATGCAACATTTTCTATAATTTCATTATTATTTATAGTTCATTCAAAGCTGTCTACTTGAGTCATAGTCAGTAAATTATTTTTATCTTAAGCTACAGAAGTCCAAATTAGGATCCGATAATAGTTTCTGAAACTAGACTCACATATCTTCTTACCATAAAATTTTCAAAATTTTTGGTTTAGCCAATAAGTACAGTTTATTCTTTAAACTCACCCCTATTCTGCTATCTGACAGTTCTAACCCTTCTTCACTAAAAATTAATTATCTCTTCATACAAGATTCAGATAATGTTTTCGTTTATTTATCTTAAAAATAGACTCATTCATAATTCTAAACATATAAATTTAAGCCCCTAATTATTTTTATCCAATTTTTGATTATTTTTCAAATTTAGAACAGTGGAATCCAAATTCATTCTGACCTTGTCTCACAAAATTCATTATATCTCATGATTTATAGATCCATTACTTACACCGTTTCTTCTATAAGAAAGTAGACTCAATAAGATTTAATTTCTTATTTTTTTCATATTCTAATTCGATTTATACAGTTTATGGTGATTTTTCAAAGTTAATCTACGGCTGCTGTCCAAAACTGTTTTAATGCAAGCTGTTTATTACCATTTTTCCCTTAAGCTTTTAATAAATAATAATTTCATCCCTACTCAATTTGCCTATCAATTGAGCTGAGTTTTCTCAATTAACACTTTATTCTATCACTTTAAACTACTTTATAACCTTTAGGAATCAGAATTCCAGCAATAGACTTTAATTCCAAACATTTTCACAGTTAGGTCCTAAAAATCAAATTTCTATTGAAATTACCCAATAAAATCATTTTATAAATGAATTTAAGCTTAAATTTCATGCTATTTCATCATAAACTTACAGTACTCAACCATGGTGACTTTCAATTTCATCCATGAAATCAAAACTAATGAATTTAATAGTAGGACCTAGTTGTAAAAGTCTTAGAAACACAAAAATTACAAGAAAAAGGCAAGGATTAACTCACTTGGTGCAAAAATTATGAAATACCAGCTTAGAGAACCCCTCCTATGGCCTTTTAGCTGATGAGAATGAAGAAAAATGAAGAGAAATCTAGATATTTCCTATTTAGTCCTATCTTTATTTAGTTATTTATGCAATATTTCAATTTTGCCCTTAAATCATCAATTTTCCTGCTGTTTTCATGCCTTGCCGTCCAACCCAAATAAATTTTGGGTATAATTTCCTTTTAAATCCTTTCTCATTAGATACTTAAGCTATTTAATAATTCTAGCAACTTTTACATCTTTTACAATTTAGTCCTTTTCATTTAATTGACTACCCAAACATTAAAATTTCCTAACAAATTTTAATACCACATCACTAACATTTCATAAATATTCATAAAAATATTTTTGACTCGGTTTTATGAGGTCGAGATCTCGGTACTTTGTTTTTACCCAATTTCTTCTATAATTTCTTTTCTTTTCTTTTCTTTTTCTATCTAACCGCTAAATCGGTAATTTTTTTTATCGATATTTTAATACGATTTTCCTATCATATAAATATTCATGCAAAACTATTAAAATAAATTTTTCTTTAAATTGGATTTGTGATTACGAAACCACTATTCCGATAACCTTGAATTTAGGCCATTACATTATACATTTTAAAATTTTCAATTAACAATTTCTTTACAACTTTTTAAGAATTTTTACAAAGTATTTGGTTACAAATTTGGGTTTCGAGTAGGACTTTGAGTATTTGGTTACAAATTTGTGTTTTTTCACTAGGATAGTTATAGATTTTTGTAGTTGTTATAAAACATTGTTATGTGAAAAATTTTGAAATTATTATTTTAAATATTTTACATATTAAAATAACAAATGATATTTGAAATAATTATTTGATTTTATAATATTACACTTTACCATACCCACAATGTAGGTGAAAAACAATGATATTTGACATATAAAAAATTATATATAAAGAAAATATATAAAAAATTTAGTTGAAATTTTTAAAAATATACATTTTAACATAATGATATATATATAAAAAGTATACAATTCCATTATATAATTACATATTTATTATTTTATTTATGTAAATAAAGGAGTTATTAATTAAAAACATGAATTAAAAATAAAACAACTTTTTTACTAATTAATTTTTTAAAAATAAAAGAAAAAAAAAAGGCTTGAAACATGAAAAAAAAACAAAAAAAAAAAATCATTGTTAAGGGGAAATGAGCCTAGGTCACAAGGATGAGAACACCAACATCTAACCACCAAGCCAAACTATTTTCTTTATAAACTCTTTTCAAAAGCGCATTTTATTGTAACACATAATAAAATATCCGCTAAATAACAATATATCTCACAAATAACAATATTCTCTAACAACTACCAAAATCATCAACTATATACTTAAAATCTTAATTAAAAACAAAATCGTCTAACCAAATACTCAAAGTTCTATTAAAAACCCAAGTATGTAAAATTTCTTAAAATATTGTGAATTAAAAATTATAAAAATCATAAAAAATATAAAAAAGAT
The DNA here is from genome assembly GCA_025698475.1 of Gossypium anomalum. Taxonomy (NCBI): domain Eukaryota; kingdom Viridiplantae; phylum Streptophyta; class Magnoliopsida; order Malvales; family Malvaceae; genus Gossypium; species Gossypium anomalum. The sequence continues at coordinate 17,881,315 of CM046960.1, read as the reverse complement.
TGGAAATATAAAATTTTTAATTTTTAATTAACAAATTTTTAAAATATTTTAAGAATTTTTACAAAGTTTGTTTTCATTAGGAATTTAAGTAAATAGTTTATGGTTTTGGTAGTTGTTAGAAAATATTGTTCTTTAGGGGATATTTTGTTATGTGTCATATAAAGAGATTGTGAAGCAATGATGTGGCATTTGTTCTTCGGACATTGTCAGGCTAACAGGGTCAACGTGTCATGTCATCAGCTCAAAATCTCTTTATATGACGCATAACAAAATATCCCCTCAATAACAAAATATCTCACTAAATAAAAATATTCTCTAACATCTGTCAAATTCATCAACTATTTACTCAAATATCTAATGAAAAACACAATTTTCTAACCAAACACCTATTGAAAACCCAACTTTGTAAAAATTCGCTTGTAAAATTTATAATGCCAAAAAAATAATTTTATAATTTTTTTATGATTTTTTAAAATTGCTATTTATGTAACAACATTTTGTATGAATAACAAAATCTATAATATTTACCAATAAATCTATTTATATAACAATATCTCTAATGGTCCTCACACACAAAGTTATTGGAAAATATGGACATTACATATATAATAAGGGTAATTACATGTTATTATTTACTATATTAGCCCAAATTAAAAGTAATCTAATTTGGTTAAGGTTTATTAGGCTTTAATTATTAAATAAAGCATGGGTCAAATATGTGTGGATACTCTAATAACTAATTTTTAATTAATGATGGGCTAATTAGAAACTAAGGTTAATGTGCAAAAGTTATATATTAGGTTATGGTCCCCAAATTACACATAGAATAACTTCTATAATATTCCATCTTTAGAAAAGAGAGAGTCACATTCTCTAGATTATTTATGTGCTAATTTGGAAGATTAAAATCGCAATATCCGTAGATTTCAAGAAATCAATGAATTCAGATATGCTTCCGCATCTAGTTTTGTTCTTGATTTATTCTTAATGATTTGATATGACAGATCCTTACTTATGGTCTATTAAGTTTTATATAAGATATTATTTTACAGTTCTAGCAAGTGATATTAGAGTCTCGTCGTGTTGAATCATTAAAAACGAATTGATTTTTTATTATTTTTAGGTTGATTCTTTTTTAAAATTTTATGGATTTGATTTTTGATTTTCGATTATATATTGATGTTTGAAATTTATATTGAATTTTTTTTTTTTAGGTTTTGATTATTATATTAAAATTTTGGGGTTTATGAATATCGATTGAAATATTTGAATCTTATTGGTTTGGTATGAATTGCTTTAGTGCAATCCACAAGAATTATTTTGGCTAAATTGAAGTTTAATTATCTATGGGAATCTTTGTGCAATTGAAAACCATTAATTCTTAGGCTTAAATCAATATATACTTCAGATGTATTAATTAATTTGGTGATTAAGATTTTTTCCCCCTCGTATAATACTCTGGTATAGTTGAGTAGAATATTTTGATGCAAGGAAAATTATGGATTAAATTATGATTTTTTAATATTTATAATGCTTTTATATTTGGTTTTTGACTTAGAAGCAGAATGCGATTAGCAATTCTGATTTTCTTTTTGGTAATACTTTTTTGGTTCATTAAGTATTATTTATTTATTTATTATTTCTTAAGTTTGCATAATGATATCTTTACGGTAGAATTTTGGAATATGCATTTTTTTGGTTTTTTTTATTTTTGTGATTTTCAGTTTAGTGATATTAATTTTTGGTATAAGGATATTTGTAGCACCAAAATTTTATTTTTACGATATATATTTAAAGAATTTAGTTTAAGTTTGTTTCTATAATATTAGATTTTGGTATTTTATGGTTATAAATATTTGGTTAAATTATGATGATATGTTTATTGTATGAACTGTGGGATATGCTAACTATTATGATTTTATTTTTGAGATTTATTGGCTTGAAAATATTTTTCAAGTATTCATGTAAACCTCTATTTAATCGTAAATACAATTTTGGATTTACATGGTATATGCTGGATAAGTTTTTCTATTTGGTTTTGAATACACGTATATGCATGAATTGCTTTGGTGTTTTGTCTCAACCAAAATTATGAATACATGTGCTCGTTAATTATTTGGCTTTGAATTATTACATTATTTTTTGTTTGGCTTTGACATATATGGTTTTGAAAAAGAAAAACAGTTAAAGATTAAGGTTTTCAGTTTTTTTATATTGCACTATTTAGACAACATTATTTTGGGCTATTTCAGAAATTATAAAGCAATAAAAAAGTTTTGACCTTTAACTGTTATGGAAAATTTAGTTTTGAATATTGGTATATTTATACATATTTTAAAATAACTTAATTGAAATAATAAGTTGTCAAAGTGACCTCTGATATTGAAATTATTTTGTTTTAAAATATAAAAGGAATGTCAATAATATTACATGTGCAATTGTGGTAATAAACATGTGACAATTATTCAGTTTTACATGTGAGTAATAAATCAGCCCAAAGGAAGATTTATTTTTTGACATGTTCTTATTGTCAGTGTTTCATTATTACACCAAGATATCACTTACAAGTTAATATTCTGTCCAAAGATGAAATATTAATGCAGTGTCTGATATCTTGATATGGGGTTTATCTTTATTCAAAAAGTATTTTGGTTTAAATTTGAAGTCTTATGTGAGGTTGTTTTTCAATTTATTCAACTATTATTATATTTTTCAACATCATTGTATGTTGTTTTGGGATAAATATTATCTTTTAATTTGATTGAAAGATGAAATTAAGAGAAATATTTTGAAACAAATAAATTCATATTTTGACTTTGAGATTTAATTAAGAATGTCTAATATTTTAAATAGATTAGTTGAAACAAAATGCCACCAAAGTGACCTCTTCTGCGTAGATTAGTTTATTTAAAATATCAAAATGATTATATGTTTTTGTGATTCATGCATTTATTAATTGACCCAAAGGTAAGTTAATATTTGGCAGAATTTCGACGACTTCTGTGGTGACAAATGTGTGACAATTATAAGGTACTTTATGTGAGCAATATGTTAGTCCAAAAATTAATTCATTGTTTGACATAATTCATTATCAATGTTTGATTGCTACAACAAGAGTACAACTTACCATTAATATACTACTATCGAAAGACTTGATATTAATGTTGTGTTTGATATCTTGAGATGGGAGTACCCATTATCCTAAATTTATTGTTTACTTATGAATATTGATGTGAGCTTGCTTTTATTTATTTATTGTTCTATATTCAACTAGTTCATCTTCTGTTGCCATAATATCTGCTAATATAAATTCTATACCCATGCTTAATGGGAATAAATTCAATGAATGGAAAATACACTTACTTATAGTGCTTGGCAATATGGACATAGACCTTGCTCTAAGGGAAGAACAACCCGCACCTCTCACTGCAAAAAGCACCCTTTATGTTAAAAGGGATTTTGAAAGGTGGGATCATTCAAATCACATGAGTCTAATGATCATGAAGCACAACATTCCAAAAGGCTTTAGAGCACAAAATCTAAAAAGATTACTCAAGCCAAGTGATTCCTTAACAAAATTGAGAAAATTTTTTGCTAAAAATAATAAGGTTGAAATGACATCACTTTTGACTTCTTTGATGTCAATAAGGTATAAGGGTCAAGGAAACATGAGAGAGTACATTATGGAGATGTTTCATGTTGCCTCAAGACTTAAGGCATTTAAGATTGAGCTTTTTGAGAAATTGCTTGTTCTTATGGTTTTGGTATCACTTCCTGCACAATTTAACCAATTTAAAATTAGTTACATCTGTCAATAGGATAAATGGACTCTAAATGAGCTCATTTTTTATTGTGCGTAAAAGGAAGAAAGTTTGAAATATGATAAGTCTGAAAGTGCTCATTTGTTTTGTGCCTCTAAAGACAACAATTTACATTCTGAATAGAATACCTGCTAAAGCAATTGCAAAAACAACTTATGAGCTTTGGACAAGTCAAAAGCCTAGTCTAAAACACTTTTACATTTGGGGATGTCCCGATGAAGCAAGGCCCTATAGGCTACATGAAAAAAATATTGGACTCCAAAATAGTAAGCAACTACTTTATTAGTTATTCTGAGTGATCTAGGGGCTATGAGTTTTATGATCTTACAATTAGGAATATTTTTGAGATGGGAACTGCAACTCCTTTTTAAAGATTTTGAGTTTAAAGGGAGAAATAAGGTTGGAGACATTGCTTTTAAGGAGGAACTGGATTCTAACTCAATTCCTGCTATTACTTTTGATGATGTTCAAGTTCCCATACCCATCATTGATTAAGAAGTATCCAGAAACTCAATAAGATAATATTGAACAACTCCTTATTCAAGATGAGGTAATTGTTCCAGAAGAACAAACTTAACAACCTCAAGAATGAATATCATTAAAAAGGTTCACTAGAAAAAAGGTTATAATGGCTTTAGTGGAATATTTTATGTAATACCCCATAACCAGCCTAGATGACAAGGCCAAGCTTGGAGAGTTACAATGAATGAAAATCAAAACACACTCTACAAGTTATATTAAAACTCCTTTAAAGTCATATAAAGTTTTAATAAAGATAAACCAGTACTTCATGATTATCATCCAACTAACTGAAACAACGAAACAACTAAAATTATTAATAATACTAAATGGTGTAAAATGCATAACCGAGCTCTCCATCCATCGACTCGTTCAAGCCTGTGATTTACCTGAAATCTATTCAACAATAATGGAATTAACATATAAAAAAGGAACCAACTATTTACATATTCAATAGGATATAGAAAAAACTGAGATATCCAAGTGTAGATGTTAATTCAGAATCAGGAAACAGCTCATTCGGTTACAAATCAAAATCATATAGATAGATAACAATTCAAACTGTAGTCAATTACAGAACAGAACAGATACAATTGCTTAATACCAGCAGCTACACACCATTTTCGACCCACCCAACACACCAAATAGGGTATTTATTACCCTTCCAGCCCTATACACCACACAGTGTCGATCTAACACGTTTCGGAGAATGCAGTCTAGCTTCAAGATTAGAACATAGATACCAGTGAGTTATCCACTATTTTAGAACAGAATACTTCCTCTTGATTCAATTCCCACCTGATGCATATGCAAACTTCATATGACAGTTAATATAAAGTTTTATGTGAATACTCAAACACCACTCATACTCGAATACAGTAAATCAATTCCATTAACATTAATCAAACATAACACATGCTGATAACTAGTACTCAGGGTTCAGATAATAGAATATCAATTTATACAGTTTAATTCAGTTCAAATAGCCTCCTAGAAGGCTTGTATTCAGTTCGAGCGATGCTCGGTATGTGGCGAAATTTCATAAATTGGCCCACACAACCATGTGGTCTCACACAGCCCAGGTAACTGGCCCGTGCAGCTCCATACGGCCTATACATGCTCGTGTGCTTGCCCTTGTGATCTTTATTTTTGCAAACAGTGATCTACAAGGCTTGGACACACGCCCATGTCTTTGACCCGTGTGAACCCTGCACTATCAAGGCCACACACGGTCTAGACACACGCCCGTGTCCTTTGCCCTTGTGGCTCTTACCTGGTGAACAGTGAGTTACACAGCCCACCACATGTCCTGGCACATGGTCGTGTGGCTCACACGGCCTGGCATACGGCCATGTAGCACCGATAGCCATGTTTTTTGGCGACCGAAATTCATAACAACTTGGGTTTTTGGTATGCACCTAAAGAAGTTTCGAAGCCAAAACAACGTAGAATATTCCTGAGACTTAAAATAAACAACCTATAACCAATTAAGCAATAATTCAAAACAACACTACGATTATTACACAACCAACCCCGTCAAAATGTTTCGACACAAGAAAATCCTAAATTGCATAATAATTACCTCCACACCACCGTAATCATGAATCTAGGACGTTAGAGGAATCGTTACCTTCGAGACCCTCTCCTAAAGAACAATATTCGAACTTATAAACAAAGGATTCGAACAGTTTAAGCAAGAAGTCAATTTTTTGCCACAGTGCCAACAATCAAGAACGATTTCAGAAATTGAACAACCGAACTTATAAAATTAACGGAAATGAACTTACTCGATAATTGTAGCAAATAAGAAGTATGAATTTAAGTCGACAGCGAAGAGGAAAAAGAAAAAAAAAAGAGAATAAGAATAAAAATAAAAAATAAGAAAAAGGAAAAAGAAAGAAAATGAAAAGAGGAAGGAAAGAAGAACGTTTAATTCTTGTTTTAAAACTACTGATCAGAATTTTGACAATTAAAAAAAATATTTTCGTATCACGTACATCGCGAATCGAATATAAAACCAGTAAAAGAACATGTACTTACTTAATCATTGAACCAACAGGCTCATTCTTTACACAGATTTACACTGAATTGAGCTTAAGCCAACAAGTTAAGGATAGAGGTTAGTTTAGAATAAAATAGAAAAAAAACTTTCTTAAGGCGCGACTCAAACTCCTGACCTCGAACACATAAACAGAGCACATAACCACAGATATAGAGACTTAATTACTACAAAATTCCATAATTAAACACTCAAATTTTGGAGCGTTACAACTCTCTCCCCCTAAAAGAAATTTCGGCCTCAAAATTTACTTGACTCAAACAGATACAGGTATTGTTGTCGGATTGAATCTTCGGGTTCCCAAGTGGCTTCCTCAATGCCATAATTCTGCTACAAAACCTAACTAAAGGAACAATTTTCTTCCTCAATACCTCAATGTCACGATCCAAAATCTGAATAGGTTCCTCTTCAAAAGTTAGATCCGGTCGTATCTCAATTTCCTCAATAGGGACAATGTGTAAAAATATCAGATTGATACCGTCTAAACATCGAGACATGGAACACATCATGAAATACTCCAACTCTGGTGGTAACTCTAATTGATAAGTAATAGATCTGACACATTTCAGAATACGATACGGTCTAATGAACCTCGGGATCAACTTGCCCTTCTTCTGAATTGAATGACCTTTTTTCACTGAGAAATTTTCAGAAATACCTGATCACCTAAAGTATACTTGATATCATTCCTCTTTAAATCAGCATGAGATTTCTGTCGATCAAAAATGGCCTTCAGACGGTTTTGAATCAACTAAACAGTGTTTTTAGTCTCGGAAACTAGCTCAGGACCTAAAACCTGGAGCTCACCTAACTCAGTCCAACATAGAGGAGTACGATACTTACGACCATGCAGAGCCTCGTAAGGAGCCATTTGAATACAAGATTGGAAACTGTTATTGTACCCAAATTTCACCAACAGTAAGTAATCCTTCCAACTACCCTATAAATTAATTACACAACCCTGAAGCATATCCCTTAGAATCTGAATAACCCGTTCAAATTGTCCATTGGTCTAAGGGTGATACGTAGCATTGAAATTGAGTCGAGTGCCTAACACCTCATGTAGCCTCTTCTAGAATGGAATTCCATGCAGTCTTACAATTTAAAAAACATACAGCTTAACGAGCTTTTGTAGTGAGTAATATGTCCTAATAGGAAGGAAAAGAACAGACTTGATCAATCAATCAACAACGACCCAAACTAAATTTTTCTTAGTGGGTGTTAAAGGCAACCCACTAACAAAATCTATCGTTACTCGCTCCCACTGCTACAGAGGAATTTTAACCGGCTAGAGCAACCCAAAAGGTAACTAATGTTCAGCTTTAACCTTTTGACACATTAAACAGTGTGACATAAAGATAATTACCTCCTATTTCAGACTAGGCCACCAGTACAGTTCTTGGAGGTCCCAATACATCTTATTCCCACTAGGATGCATAGTATATGGGCTACTATGTGCTTCTTATAGAATCAATCGTCTCAAATATTTATCGTTAGGCACACAAGTTTTACCCTTGAAACACCAAAAATTATCGCCGTTCAAGCTAAAATCAGAAGTTTCACCTAAATCAATCTTACGCAGACGTTGAACCAAAGACTCATCACTTAATTATTTAGCTTGAATCTAATCAACACAAGATGGCTTAACTTGCAGTTCAGCTAGCAGACTCCCATCCTTGTACAGACTCACGCGAGTGAACATTGCTCGTAGATCAGTCATCGCTTTACGGCTAAGAGCATCGACTATCATATTAGCTTTACCGGGGTGATACTCTATAGTGTAGTCATAGTCTTTAAGTAACTCAACCCACCTAAGCTGTCTAAGATTCAATTCCTTTTAAGTTAACAGATATTTGAGTCTCTTGTGATCGGTGTAAATAATACACCTCTCACCATACAGGTAGTGCCTCCAAATCTTCAGAGCAAACACGGCTGTAGCCAACTCAAGATCGTGCATTGGATAGTTACCCTTGTGCGACTTGAGCTGTTGCAACACATAAGCTATCACTTTACCATTCTTCATTAAAATACATCCTAGACCGACGTGCGACGCATCGCTGTACACTACAAATTCCTTACCTGACTCAGGTTGAACCAAAACATGAGCTTGCATCAAAACAGACTTAAGCTTCTCAAAACTCAGTTGTTGCTCGTTATACCAAACAAGCGGGGTATTCTTACACAATAGCTTGGTTAGAGGGGACACAATTAGGGAGAACCCCTCGACAAATTTTACTGCTCAAACAGACTGTTGGAGATAGAAGAATTTACTGAGGCAAACGTCTTGCAAACTTTTCTTCCACTGACATTTCTAGCAAACCAATGGCCTAGCAATCTTCACTCTCATCAACACATTTCAGGGCATTAAATATGTTGAATGTAACCTATTGATCATTCACCCTCATAGTCAGTTTGACTTTCTGTACATCAATTAGCTGAGAAAATGGTGGAAGTGGCCCTTCAGGTTGCTCACATTGTTTTGTTGTGGCATTTTTGTTGGCAACATGATCTAATTCCACCACAACATTTTTTTGCTGACCGTTTTCAAATGATGTATGCTTTTCAGTTGGTTTTAAGATCTTTTCATGATTGAGTCTTGAGTCATCCTCTTCTACTGTGGCACCCTTAACAACATCATGCAACTGGGTTCCACTTCTAAGAGTGATTATTTTGTAATGCTCTTTTCCTTGTGGTCTTGAATTCTCAGTATCACTTGGTAAAGCTCCTTGTGGTCTCGAATTTAAAGCATTTATTATTTGCCCCACTTGATTCTCAAGAGCTCTTAAAGAAGCTACCTGGCTCTGAATAATCGCATCATTCTTAGCCATATACTCCTTTAATAGAGCTTCCATAGTTGATGTTGAAGATGATGAACGTTGCACATTTTACCGCTGCATTGGTTGACTGTGTCTAGTTGTTCACCAACCACATTTTGTCAATTAACATTGTTGGTATTTCCCATTCCTTGATTATTTCAGATGAAATTTAGATGTTGTTTCCATCTTGGATTGTATGTGTTGGAGTAGAGATTGTTGTTGCTACAATTAAAATTCTCTATGTAATACGTAGAGGCTAGATTAGATAAGCTTTCATCAAAAACATGATCATCTCCATAGTATATGCATGCTAGTTCTATAACCTTCATCTCTTGCACTGTAGAGGGTCTTTTCAAAGTTTTAATCATATTTGTTAAAGATGATACCTGAGCTGTTAAAGATATAATCGCACCAAGTTCCATTACTCCAGCAACTCTTCTACCCGTACCAACTCTGGTAGTGGGGTACTGATAATCATTATTTGCTATTCATTCCAAAATTTTGTATGCTTCATTATAGGATTTGTCAAGCAACATTCCATTAGTAGATGCATCTACCACCATTCGCGTATGAACATTTAATCTATTGTAGAACATTCCCATCTATGTCCAATGTTGAAAACCATGCATCGGGCATTTTTTAATTAATTCCTTGAAACGTTCCCAAGCTTCATATAATGTCTCATCTTCAGATTGCCTAAATGATGTAATGTCATTCCTCAACTTGGCATTCATGTTGGGAGGATTGTACCTAAGTAGAAATCTCTGACACTGTTCATTCTAAGATGCCACCGTACCTAATGGTAACGCATTCAACCATGATCTGGCACGATCTTGCAATGAATAAGGGAACAATTTTAATCTAAGGGCATCTTGAAGAACACCCTGCTACATAAATGAATCAAAGAATTCAAGAAAAAAATCTCAAGTGCAATATGGGATCTTCAATAGGTAGACCACTAAACTGCCTTATCATTTGTAGCATCTGAAACATTACTGGTTTTAATTCAAAGTGTTAAGCTTGAATATGTGGCCTAACAATTCCTAGATTTAGATCATCCAAAATAGGCACTACATGTTTTCTGATGGGTCTGTCTCTATCATTTATAATTTGAGGAATATCAGTATTCCTTTCATTCTGGAGTACCTGATCTTTTATGATTGGATCCTTTCTAATTCTCTCCATTTCTCTTAACTCTTTTCTTCTTTACCTTAATGTCCTTTCAATTTCAAGATCAAAAGAATGTTTTGTATCCTCTTGAATACATCTTTTCATGCACTAATACAAACCTAAAAAATAAATAAAATACTAATTAACTGCTCTAGCAAGAATAACAAAATTAATAACAAATCAACTTTTCACCAATGTTGTCGATCCTTGGCAACGGTGCCAAAAACTTGTTGCGTGTAAAATTACTAATGCAATTGTGCAAGTGTACACATCATTCAAGTAATGAAGTGATAAGTAATTATCGTCTCCACAGAGATTGAAAATTGGTAAGAAATTGAGTATGTTATTACAATACTGTTAATTATACCAAAATATCAAGAAATAATCTCAGAGTGAATAAGAAACTAGAATAATGGATTATTGAAATTAAATCATAAAGAACAAAAAATTGATATGGCAAATAAAATGATGTGGCAATTCACAGAGAATATTAAGAGTATTTCTATTGTTGAATGAATAGGGTTGGAATTATTTAAGAGAAATGTTCATATCAAGATAATCTCATGGTAAAATATTATCTAATCTACTACCTAGAGATTCGCTACTATGACCTGCCTCTTTCGATAGCTAGATCTTCACTAAAAATCTAAGTTTATGTACGTCTACAGAACTTGGGATTGATGATTGCAATGAATGTCCTCTCTGTACAACTTGCAACATTTATGTCTAGAGTGCTACAAATATTCTGTCGAGTATTCGCTTGCATCAAATGATTCAAGATCCAATATTCTTAACCTTTTCAGAATTAAAAGCACCTAAGAACACAACATACATTCAATTATGTCTAGAGCTTGCATGCATGTATTTAAAATAAGCATAAATCGAATGTAACTGTGATATAAACAATTTCAAATCCTAGGCATTAAAGATGATTAAACATTCAGGGCAAACAACTCGAACCCAGGAAAGATTTAGTTCATGGGTGAAAAAGTAAACATCAAAATAGAATCATTCATCAACATTTCTCAATTAATTTTGAATCACAGAAAATTCAATCTAGAAAAATAAAGGTAGAACTGTAGGAAGTTAATTCCACACTCCAACTTCTCTTTTATCTTCTGATTGTACGTGAACCCAGTATAGATTTCTCTTCCCCTTCCTCACGTCTATATTCTACTCTCTTCTAAGCTACTACCCTTTCTTTCTTTAAAATTCTCCACCAAATTTTTCTAGAGAGAAAACTAATCCTTAAATTGTCTCTAATTCCTCTCTCCAAAAAATCCCCATTTCCTTTCTTTTACCTTTCCTCTTTTATAGGGTAGGTCATCATCTCTCAATACACACTTTTCTCCCTCTTTTTCAGGTGGATTTATCTAGTACACAGAAGCTGGATGAGAGTAATGAGGACTAAGTTTTGCATCAGCATTATCTTGGAATTTCCATGGCATTTATGTTGGAAATCCATTCAACCTTTTGCGATGACAATGTTTCACTTCATTTATTCTTTTCCTCTTTTTTCTCTTTTTCTTCATCTTTTCTGCACCTGCTGTATACAACAACCAATTCTCTTTCTCCCAATAGGAAAATTAACATAAAAGGGCATTCAAGGCACAATCTAAGCGTTATTATACAATGTTCTAAAAATAACCTAAAAATGCAAATATATCTACTTAAGTACAGGAATTTAATCAAGTTTAGAGGCTCGAAATATAAATCTTTTCAAGAGTTATCACATATATAATAAGGTTAATTACATGTTATTATTTTCTATCATAATAGGTTAGCCCAAATTAAAAGTGATCTAATTTGGTTAAGGTTTATTGGGCTTTAACTATTAAATAAAGTATGGGTCAAATATATGTGGATACTCTAGTAACTAATTTCTAATTAATGATGGGCTGATTAGAAATTAGGGTTAATGTGCAAAAGTTATATATTAAGGTTATGGTCCCCAAATTACACATAAAATAACTTTTATAATATCCCATCTTTAGAAAAGAGAGAACCACCTTTTTTAGATTACTTTTGTGCTAATTTGGAAGATCAAAACCACAGGATTCGTAGATTTCAAGAAATCGATGAATTCAAGTACGCTTCCACATCTAGTTTTGTTCTTGATTTATTCTTAATGATTTGACAGGATAGATCCTAATTTATGGTTTGTTAAGCTTTATATCAGATACTATATTATGGTCCTAGGAAAAGTAACTTATAACTGGTTGATTTGGTAAAAGCTTTTAGTTTTTTTTTTGGGGGGGGGAACCTATGACAAAAGCTCTCAAATTACAGGAGTAAAAAGAATCATTGCCTTTTTCATGTCTTTTCAGTTTTCTCGCCATCTTCATCTCTTCAGCATCAAAATGCTTAGTCTAGCAATTTGGTTTGCCAGCAATCCACGATTGGGATCGGATGATCCAAATTGAAAAACGTTGAATATTTGATTATTTAGGTAACATTAGTTCAAAGTGATGGTTTTAGGACTTTTGATGAAAAGGTACTTAATATGGATTAATATTTGATACTTTTTTTATTCCATAATAGTATTAAAAAAAATTATCTTGTGTCTATTTTAAAAAAATATTTTATTATATCTATAAAAACTTTAATTGTGGTGTACCAAATATTACTTCATTTTAGATTTTGTTTTAGAAATTTTGTTAGTGTTGACGATAGAGGTGTCAGTGGGACGAGTTTCACGGGTCTCGCCCCACTTCGCACCTAATTGGGCAGGGATGGGTTCTGGTCTCATGGGTGGTGGGCGGGGATGGGCACAAAAATTAGACCTGTCATGGGTGATGGGGTAGGCGTGGGTACGACCTTGTATCCACTTGATCCCCACTGTAATAGCCAGTTTCTAGTGAAATCAGAACAGTGGTTTTGGGACCACAAATCCAAAGTCAAAAATTTTAGTTTAATATTATTTTATAGTTTATAGTATGATAGAAATATCGTATAAAAATTTCGTTAAGAAATTTTACCGTTTACATGTCTAATTTGATAAAAAGAACTAAATTGCATAAAGTGTAAATGTTGTGTTCTAATAGCTTAAGGTATTAAATAGCTATAAAATTTTAAATTGGAGGTCCTTATACAGTAAATAAGCCATTAAAGTCTTGGTGGTTAAGCATGAGTAGTCATCATTGGAAATTAAATGAATTATTAAGGGTAATTTTGGAAATTAGTGATTAAAGTTATAACAAATAAAATAAAATAATCTATTCTCATCATCATCCAATAAAAAAAAAAGAAACCTAGCCATGGAAGCTTAAATTTAGACAAGCTCATTTTTCTCAATTATGTATGTATTTTTGTCCCATTTTTGATGATTTTGATGTTTTCGAGATCATAGTAGCTTAATCTAGCTAGTTCGGGGATTAATTTGCAAAAAATGTTAAAGTATTAGGGTTTTTCCATTGATGAATATGCTTGAATTTTGAGTTTGATAGTAGAAAATGAATGATTGTTGTTGGATAAACAACTTTTGTAAAGGGAATTTTGATGGAATTATCAATTAGGGATTAAATTGAAAAAGATGATAAATTTATGGTAAAATTTGTAAATTTTGTGAAATATATGGGCTGCTATTAATATGTATAAAATCGGCTAGGCTTGAGTAAGGATTAAGTTGTATGAATGTCATTTTTTTAGCTTAGGGACTAAATTACATGTTGAGGTAAGTTTGAGTAATTAAGTTGTACATTTATATGTTTTAAATTGAATTATATGTATGTGATTTGTATAATTGCTATGTATAAATATCGGTCGCATATCCGATGATTACTAAGTCCCGTTTGAACCTTAGAAATTCATAGGATACAAATGACATGTCATTAGGGTTACCGATTTAGTTTGGGTCCTGCATGTGTTACGAACACACCATAGCTCGTATGAGCTTCCCGATTTATAGCTCGTATGAGCTTCTCGATTTGCAACTCGTATGAGCTTCCCGATTCACAGCTCATGAGAGCATACTGATTCATAGCTCGTATGAGCATACATGAATATGAATTAATTGATTACAGTTCAGTACACCTCGTGTGTACTACCCGTGTATCCAACGATATTTTAAATGGTTCAATGGGCACAGTTCTGTTACGAGATTATATGAGTTTGATATGAACTATTATTGGTATTTACATGAAATACATGAAATATGGTTATTTGATGAATTCAACCATGTGTGTTGGATTTTATATGTGATTTTCATGGCTAATATGTTGGTGATCATGTGTTTAGGCTTTTGCCCAAATTGGTTCAGATATGCTTTGTTTACTTACCTATTTTATGGATATATGGTAAGTTAAATTCTGGGTTATTCGAACTTACTAAGCTTAAATGCTTACTCTGTGTTATTTTCCACGTTTTATAGTAATTCGGAAGCTCATATGAGTTGGAAGCTGGTCGGAGCTATTTCACATTATCCATCTGTCCTTTTGGTACTTTCAGTAAACTAATTCCAGTTATAATGGCATGTATAGGTTATTTTAGCCAATGATGGCATATACATGTTTTGTTGAGATGAACCATGTATATGGCTTGTTTTTGGTATATTTTCATGTGTATATAAGTGACCTTATCATGTTTGATGTGTGATTGATATGGTAGAATGAAAGAAAGCAAAATGTGGCTTGAATATGCATATATGAATTTGGTCATTTAGGTAGGTTGAGATACTTGGTTGGCATGCCTTTAAGTTTTCATTTGAGGTGTCTAAGGGCATATTGGTTGTATGTGATGATATTTCATGTTTAAGACTTGATTTTGGCTTGTTTTGAATGTCTTCTTATGGCTTGTTGATGTGCAAAAATGTTAGTTTAGGTTGATGTCAAATTAGGTGAGAAATATGGTTTGGAAATGGGCCTATTTTCGTCTATACGGGCAAAGACACAGGCGTGTGTCTCAATCGTGTGTGACACACGGCCAGGTGACACGGCCGTGTGTTCCCTGCATCTTTTAAATAGCACAAGTCAGTATGCTCACGCGGCCTAGCACACGGGCGTGTGGCTTGGCCGTGTGGCCCAAGTTAGGGAGTTACACGGGCAAGGATGCGGGTTGGGACACGGGCATGTGTCCCTATTTCGAATGTCCACAAGGTCTAAGACATAGGCGTGTCTCTTGGCCGTGTGACCCCTATAGCTTTGAAAAATTTTAATGTTTTTTGAAAAATTCTTTGAGTACCCGATTTAGTCTTGGCTTGTTTCTAATGCGCACTTTAGGCCTCGAAGGCTCATATAAGGGGCAATATGTATAATTTTGATTGGTTTTAACATGAATGTTATATGATATGAAATGTTCATTTATTTGATCTATAAACTCCAGTAATACTTCATAACCCTATTCCGGCGATGGATACGGGTTAGGGGTGTTACACCCACCTACCTCGCCTGCCCTGCATAAACATTTATAAAAATATAATTTTGATAACAATTCTCACAATTGATAGAAGAATTAGAAGATAAATGTGATACAGAAGCAACGAGTGTGACATGTATTGATTGACTTTTAGAATTTTTGTACTTGTGTTGCATTTGAAGACATTTATGATGTATTTGAGACATTGTTTGTATTTGGATATTATGTAAGGACTTTACTTTTTGAATTTTTTAAACTCATGTTGAAGTTATTTTTTATTTACCAATTAAAGGGTCAAGACGACTTATTTTTTTTTAAATGGTGAAAGTTGAAATAATGTCACGTATGTGGTGGGAGTCCTAAGGATAGGTATTTTATAGTTTTTTCATAAAAAAAGTTGATTTATATTTATTTAATTGATACTTATAAATATATTATATGAAATGGGTCACAAGACAAGTATAGCGGAGATTAGGTGGGTCTGGTGATCTACGTGAGTGGTGGAGTGAGAATGGTTTTGGATTTTGTACCCACAGCGGGTTGAGGACGAAGATGAGGATGAAACCCCATACTCGCCCCACCCAACTGAGATACCTTGTTGATCACAAATGTTATGCAAAGTTTGTATTTTTTTTCGTGATGGTGGTATCAATTCCTCAGAAGTGCTTCAATTTATAAGTTGATTTAGATTTTTTATTGAATTTGAATTTGAGAAGGTGTTGATTTTTTTAATGCTGAGATTGAATTTAAAAATGAAAAATATAAAGATAAGATTTTGATTTTGATTTTTAGATTTAGGTTTAGAAATAATATCTTATGAAGATGATGACCATTGAGAAACTCAATTTTTTAATACTTTTTATTTTTGTAAATTCTTGAAAATTTATATACATTTCCTTTTTTATTTAAGTTTTTATTTTAAAAACTTAAGCATATGAATAATATCATGATCAGTGGTAAAATTATTATATTATAAGTACGAGAGTGTAATTTAATCTCAAATAGTTTTATTCTCTTTTCTCTCTCTATATAAAATTTAAGCACTAAGAGGAAGAATCTAAGTGTAGAGGCAAAATTCATATTTAATCTTTCTAAAAATATAAAAATGTCATTTTAATAACATAGTGATTATTGTATAACTTTTAAAGAAAGTTTAGGTGCTGTTAATATAGTTTATCCTGATTTCATTGGTTGTTGAAATGTTATTTGGTTGTATTTTAACGATGATAACCGACCGACTAGGAAATGAAAATTCATGAAGTTTGGGTAGTGAAAAGGATCATCTGGTACCAAATTTTATATCAAGGCTATTGCACATTTTCTTCCCTGCCAAGTTTCAACTCTGTCCAAGTCAATTTCATCCCCAACCCAAAAATGGCATCTCCAATCTGCTTCTACCTTCTTTTCCTCTCCCTCATCTCTCAAACCCAACTCTCCTTTTCCACTACCCACACACCAATCGATCACGGCCGTCCGTTGGTCACCTCAATCGCTGATGTGCACGATCTGCTGCCAAAGTACGGCCTTCCTAAGGGTATCGTTCCCAACAACGTCAAGTCTTACACCCTTTCATCCACTGGAGACTTCACCATAGAGTTGGAAAGCACCTGCTATGTTCAGTTTGATGACCTTGTTTACTATGACAAAACCATCAGTGGAAAGCTAAGTTACGGGGCTGTGCACGATGTGTTTGGGATTCAAGCTAAGAAGCTCTTCTTATGGTTGCCTGTTACTGGGATTGAGGTTAATGGTAAATCAGGTATGGTTCAGTTCTTCGTTGGAGCTTTTTCTAAGGAGTTTCCAGCTGTACAGTTTGAAGATATTCCAGTTTGTAAGAGGAAGGCTGTTCTGAGGGCTGACCTGCTTGCTTCTATGTGAATTCGGGTACTATTACCCTTCCCCTTCTTCAACCTTCTGAATCTCATGTTTTTTGTTTTCAATTATTCTTTGCCAAGATACATACTTGTAGAATTGAGATTTGGGTAGAATGGGAAGGTGCATATGTTGATGTTATTAAGATCAAAGATGGTTAAACCCCATCATTGTTTCAAGTTTGATTGCAAAGGCTGTTCCTCTGTGCATCTGAAAAATCAATATACCCTTTTTCTGGTAGCTCACGGTGATTCAGCGAAAACCATTCTTGTGTCATTTTATTTATGGTTTAACGAGAAATTTTAAGCAGTGTTTGAACCGTCTCTTCAATTGATATCATGTTTGTTTCTGTTGGCAATTTTCCAGTATAAGTACCATGGACGACATGAATTGGATTTCATTTTGCCCTCCATTAAAAATAGGTAAAATTGTCCTTGTACTCCTAATTGATATCACGTTTGTTTCTGTTGGCAATTATCTGGTTATTTAGTTAGCCATGCTAGTTTTAACAATATAAATGGATGAAAATTTAACAGAAGGGACTAGTTTGCTCTTTGATCTAAAGAGAATAATTTGTTATTTTTTTAGTAAAAGGGGCAAAATGTAATCTAACTCCTAGGGGCCTCCATGGTACTTTTACCTTAATTTTCCCTGTGAGTGCACCTTTATGGTCACATGTGCCATTTGGTGTCTTACTATTATATTCACAGTTCACAAGCTCTTAAGAAATGTTAAGTGGCTTTCCTCTTGAACTACGTTTGTTGAACTTTTGCAAATACAATATGGCTGGTTTAGGGGAAATGTGATCGAGTTCAATATTTGATTTTGGTTATATGCTATTCTTTGTGAACTAAAGCTTTCTTTCTCGTTCTTCCGTTTTTGCAGGACTGGTTCCTTGTTCCATTGCTGGTGGCGGTAACCTTACTTACCTGTTTTACTTCATGCCCCCATTTAAGACTTCTTGTTAGCTCAATAATTTCTTTGAAAGTCCCGTACTATATTTGTGGTACATAAATTTGTATGTTTGTTTCCATCAAACTAAATGATTGATCAGAAAAGTGATGAAATTTGTCTTGTATATGTAAGATTTTCCATCATTTATTTAATGATGAAGGAAAATTACTGTGTTAATGTATTCTGCTTCATATATAGTCTCCGCCATACTGCCCCTTCCCATGGTCCTGAATTTAGTGAAAGAAAAAAAAAAATTTCTCCATAACTAGTTTAGGATTAAACTCTAGTTGAGATTAATTTTGTTTCCATAGTTGCAAGGTTTAGATCATGGAAAACATGAATAAAAGTAGCTCCAATCCAATTCATGTTTGGTCAAAGAAAAAGAATAAAACATGGCATGTTGAATATAATTTACCATGCTTAACTGTCTGAGATTTTGTCCAAATAACTTGTCTGCCATCTACATTTTCCAGAAAAATTAGAACCTTTTCCAAGACATTCATCGTTCTGAACAAAGCTATATGAATGGCTTGAAACTTCTGAAAAGTTGCAAGCTTAGAGGTGTATGTAAACATCTTTGGGGAACCAGACAGGTGAGGCATTTTTTTTGGCTTTGGCTTGCATTATTGGTATGTGCAAATGCATGGATGAACATCAGCAATCATACTTTTCAAGTTGTACTCAACTTCCTATAAATGAGTGTATAAACAATTCTTAGCACGGAAGTCCAAACGGTTCCAACGTTGATCCTCCGTGAAGCATGTCGTTTACTTACAATTTGGTTAAGTCCAGTAAGATCCTTTTGGACCACAAATACGAGGACAGTGCCAAATTGAAGCACTTTAGGTTGAACCGACTGAATCGGGGATCGGCAGCATATAATTGGGAATATATTTGGAACATCGATACTAGGGTGGACGAGGAAATGATGTTCTTGTGAGCCATTATTTTTGTGACCCTTTAATTAAAAGGAATCTAATTTCTGTCCCTGAATTTTGTCAACAAAATAACGGCTCTATTTTTATTTTGTCGTGAAGGCTTTGAACACGGGCACCGCTTCTGCAAGGCCAGGATGGGAACAAGTTATCGGTGCTGCCTTATTTTTCCCTCGGGCTTTTTCTCTACTTCTACCATTCCATCTTTATCGATGTCGCATCATCCTAATAATCGTCTTTTAAAATTTATTTTGCATGGTTATCATTTGCATTTCTCTTATCAAAACAATTTTCAATCTTGTAATTCTTGCAATTGCAATAAAAGCCGCAGATTGCCCTTTTGCCACATCTTCCTTGATTACTTTCAAGCTTTTGATTTTCTATATATCAATGCTTGGGGCCTTCTGTTGTTTTGTCCTTTGGTAATAGACGGTGTTCTTATTTTGATCATCGAATTTTTTTTTAATTTAATCATTTTTATTAAGTTAATTTTAAATTTAACCACTCAACCGTTAAAATGTGTTTTCTTACCAGATGGAATGTTGACGTGACTTGGTCTAATAATAGATTTAGCCTTCAATGCTTTTGCATTTTCTTAACTTAGTCCTAATTTTGAAAATTCAACAAATTTAACCCTTGATAATTACATGTTTTTATCATATTGGTCTTGATTCTAAAAATAAAAAAATATATAAAAAATTTAAAAATCATAAAAATTCAAAATTTTGTTAAAATTTATAAAAATGTTTACACAATTTATAAATTTGGTCTTGATTCTAAAATTTTAAAAATATAAATTAAAAACTAAAAGCTAAAAAAAATACATAAAAATTCAAAATTTTGTTAAAATTTATAAATATTATAAATTTTAACAAAATTTTGAATTTTTATGTATTTTTTTAGCTTTTAGTTTTTAATTTATATTTTTAAAATTTTAGAATCAAGACCAAATTTATAAATTGTGTAAACATTGAGGGTTAAATTTGTTCAAAATTTTAAAATCAACTCTAAATTAAGAAAATGGGTAAACATTAATGGCCAAATTTGTTATTAGACCAAGTCACATCAACATTCTATTTGATGACTAAACACATTTTAATCGTGAAGGCACTAAAATGCAAAATTGACTTAACAAGAGTGACTAAATTAACAAAAAAAAGTTGATGACTAAAATAAGAATGCACTAAACTTGGGTGACTAATGGTCAACTTCTAATCCTTCAGTAGCTTTAACTATATTCTCTACATCATATTCAACTCCTTATGAGTGAAAATATAACACCTGACTCGGAAAACAATAAAAGACACAATTTCATATCGGCTACCAAAGTAACCTCGAACCTCGGGGCGAAACCAAAAAAAACTTTAGGATGCCAAAATTAAATTGAAATTTTTACGATAGTAAAAATGTAATTTCACCATTTTAATAATCTATATATTTACAAATTTTTATCATTTTTAAGGGTGGCCAAAGTGCAATTTTACCTTTATTAATTTAAAATTTTAAAAATTTTAAAGGGCATAAATGGAAAATTTCTCAATTTTGGGGGGTCGGGCCCCTGTCAGCCCCTAGTTACTCCTCTACTTGAACAAAATAAAATCAACCCAACATATCTATACATGAAGTATACATTCTTCATTTAAAAATGGTGTTATGAGACTAATATAACAGTAGAATAAAAACACAACAAGAACGAGTTAAAAATAATACCCAAGACACAAAATAATGAAAATTGAGGTCAAGTGTCGATACCTAGCCTTTTGGGTACCGATATCCATACTCGAAATTGAAACAAAAAGTTACAAAACCACATGTTCTGATACATAGACATCCATATACCAATACCTCATAGTAAAGTACCAATACCTCATATATGGGGTTTGATACCTTATTTAACGACTCAGTAAACCTACAAAAAAAAAAAGGCATTTTAAACCACTAACCAAATACCCTTAAACACCTCTAACCAATACCAAACATTAAACCAATACCACACGTCTAACCAAACAAAACCAACACATTTAACATACTAAATAAACTTTAAAACACCACATAACATGCATTTAAACACAATGGATCAAAATATGACCCCTTAAGTAAAAATTACAGTCAAACAATTAGAACTCAACATGCAATTTTGATTCAAAGTTCAATTACCAACAAAAGAACATGTCCAACATACCGAATATGTCAAAATACACTAAATGCAATATAGAAACCAACAGTACATCAACATTTAACCAAGTGGCTCTACAAAGCCCTATTACATGTCCAAAATAACTAGTAAAGGAAGAAATTCTTTATGACAATTTAGCAATTAAATAACCTGAGCAATGTAGCTTGACTCTTAAGAAACCATTTAGAGCTTCACATACTTGTGCATGGTAACAAACCATACACTGAGCCACAAAAGCTCAGTCATGCAAACATTTTAGAATATCTCATATGCTAAACTAGATAACAATTGTAACAACCCGTTTTTAGTCAAATCAGAACAGTGGTTTCGAGAGCACAAATTTGAGGTCAAAATAATTATTTTATTATTATTTTGAGGTCTACAATATGATATATGAATGTGTGAAAATTTTGTTAAGAAATTTTATCGTTTAAATACTTAATTTGATAAAAAGGACTAAATTGCATAAAGTGTAAAACTTGTGTTCTATTAGCTAAAAGTGATAAATAGCTGTGGAATCTTAAATTAGAGGTCCTTATGTTGTAATTAGACCATGGTTAATGTGATTGGACATATTTGGACACATTATTAAGTGTTTTTAATGTTTTAATTAAAGGTTAAAATAGTAAGTTATTAAATAAACTAAGTAAAATATAGAAAACCAAATGAGTTATCTTCCTTAATGTGTTCATCCACCAAATTTTAAGCTAGAAATCACAATTAAAATAGCTTCAAAGTTTAACCAACTATCATCTATGCATGTAAGTGTGATTTTGTCCCGTTTTTAATGATTTCTATGTTTTTGAGATCGTTGCAGCTTAATCTAGCTAGCCTAGGGACTAATTTGCAAAATTTTTAAAGGTTTAGGGTTTTTCCATTGATGGATGCATGTGAATTTTTATGTTTGATGACAGAAAATGTATTCTTGTTTTTAGATAAACAACATTTGTAAAGTGATTTTTAGTAAAATTTCTAATTAGGGATTAAATTGTGAAATGTGTAAATGTTGTGGTTAAATTGTGAAATAAATGAAAAATATGGGCTTCTATAGGTCTATATGAAATTTGGCTAGCATGGGTAGGGACTAAATTGCATGAATTTTTATTTTTATGAGCTAAGGACTAAATTGTAAAAATATTGAAATATTATGGGCAAAAGTGTAAAGTTGTCATAATATGCAATTTGGGCTAAATTGAATAGAAATATAATTAAATAAACTAAATTTGATTACATATAGATCAAGAAAAGCGAAGTTCGGATTTAGATCGGGGGAAAAATAAAGTGTTGGACTAGTCGACTCATTTCATCATTTTTGTATTCGAGGTAAGTTAGTATGTTATTAAGCATTAATATAATTGTGTTTTCTAAATGACTCAGGTACGTATGAGATTCATACGAATATTGAAAAGAGGAAGTATTTAATGAACTCGATTAAGAGATTGAATATATGTTCAATGTAAAAGGTTTGCGAATTTGTATGTGATTAGCTATGCTTAGCACATTTGAATTGATATGCAAATGTTCATATGATGAGTTTATTTGTATATGGCTTACTAAGCTTTTAAAGCTTACTGTGTTTATTTTTCACTATTTTATAGATTATCGAAGCTAGCTCAGACTCGAAGATCGTCAAAAAACGTCATCACACTATCGATCATCTCGTTGGTACTTTTGGAGCTTTGTATATTTGGTATATGGCATATATAGGCTAGTGTCATCTTGGTATGTTTTGAGTTATGATATTAGCCTTGAGATTTGGCTTGTAAATGTTGGTGTGTATGGCCATTTAATTTGGCCTGAATTATATGTTTGATAAGTGATATATGTGATGTATATAATGCCTTATATGTTGGCTTGTTTTGGTTGTTTTCCATAGATGTTGATATAGCTAAATGGTTGTTCATTTGGTTAATTATTAGTTGATGTATTAATGCTTGGAAGTTTGGCATATTGTGGTTTTATTTTAAGATGATGATATGGTGAAATTTGTGTCATGATATAGATGATAATTAGATGAGGAATTGATATGTTTGAGAGGCATGATTTAGTTGATGGAAAGGTGATAAAAATACATTTAGAAGTTATGTGAGTTTAATGATTTAGGCATGTTTTTGAATATGGAATTGTGTAGTTGAAATGGTTGTGAATAGATGGCATGTTATGTGTATGGAATAGCATGTTTTGGTTGCTAAAATATGTATTGAAATGGTACCAATTTGGTTGCTATGTGTGCATGAGAGAAGGGTGGCAAATTGGCTTTATAAAAAGCCTATTTTTGTCCACACGGGTAGAGACACGGGCGTGTGTCTCAGCTTGTGCAATACACGGTCATGTTACACGACCGTGTGTCTCCTAGGGTACCCTTTCGAATTAACTTAGTATACCCTATAGGTTTGGCATGGCCTAGACACACGGACGTGTCTACTGGCCGTGTGTGGCACACGGGATGGCACATGGGCATGTGGTCGGCCGTGTGACCCAGGTCCCTTAAAATTTTACAAGGGAAAACTTGTTAAGAGTGTATGGGTCCCTAAAGGGCTTAGTGATACTCAAGCCAAGGAAGCTCTTTCAAAATGGATACCTAAAGGGACAAGATTTTGAAAACTAACGATTATGGACCCTAAAGATATTGGGTACCAAAGACTTAGTTCTATGTTTGTAGGTAAGATGCATTACTTCAAGGAGATCAAAGGCAAATTCTATGTGATTGCACCTTAATGTTGATTGGTATGGTAGTTCATTAGTTCTTTATGTTTAATATCTATCTTTGACCTAATCACTTTCTTTTCCTCTTGAGAGCTTTATTGTTTATTTTCTTTGATATAACAAAAAAGGGGGAGAAGAGAGAGGTAAATTTTAATGGTTAATTGATTGCTTGTATGCCAGATTAGTGACTGATTGTTACTTTCTGTGATAAATTTTATAAATTTATAACTAAACGTTCTTGAAACTAACTATTATCACGATGTAGGCAAGTGTACCTATCGAACAGTAGTATAGCTTTAGCAAGACCAGATTGTCGAACCCAAAGGAACTAAAAGTACTAGTAATGACTGTCTTTTTATTATCTAGCCTAAGAATAATAGAGTTTGTTTTAATTAACTAATTAACTAAACTAAGAAATTGCAGAAAATAGAATTGGGAAATTACTTTTGGAAAAACGATTGATTTAGGACAATACCTAAGGAAAAATCCACCTAGACTTCACTTGTTATTTTGGCTCCGAACCGGACAATTTATTCATTTAACTTGTTCCGTAGAAATCCCTAAGTTATGTTATTATCCCTATTCAAGACTAATAATGTCTAATCCCTAGATTTAATAATTGAGACTTTTCTCTAATTAACACTCTAGGGTTGCATTAACTTGATCTATGGATCCCCTTATTAGCTTTCACCCTAATCCGGAAAAATCTTGTCACCCTATCTCTAGGCGCGCAATCAACTCCGCTTAATTATGATAAAGTCACTCTTAGAAAGGGACTATTCATCCTCCAACTAAGAGCATTAACTTGAATCGATATCTTGAAATACCTAAACAAGAATTAAGAACACATAATTAAGAACAAGTCAAATATTTATCATACAATTTAGAAAATAATAACAAGATTCGTCTTAGGTTTCATCCCTCTTAGGTATTTAGGGGTTTTAGTTTATAAATAAATAGGAAAACATCTCAGAAGAATAAAGAATACAAAACATAAAGAAAACCTAAAACTCCTGAAGGGAAATTGAGGAGAGATCTTCAGTCTTGATGATGAATCCGGCTTCTGAGATGGATCAATCAGCTTTCTTGGAGTAATTCTTTACTCCCTATTCTCTGTCTCCCTTTTAGTCTTCCTCTAAGGTGTTTAAATACGCTTTAGGATGCCTAAAGGCCCTCAAACTTTCCCTTTTCTGAATAGAACTTAACTAGGGCTCTGCAGGGACACGCCCGTTTGACACGCCCGTGTGCTATTACTTCAGGCCGTGGTCTCGGCTGAGATATCAACATGCCCGTGCTGAAGATTATTTGGGCCATGGTTGAGCCTGTTAGAATGGCATGGGCATGTGTTCTGCCCGTGTGAGGAAGTCCAGGCCGTGTTGTTTTTCCACGTCAGCCCATTTTCTCCGTTTTTCGCCCGTTTCTCGTTCTTTACACCTTCCTATGCTCACCTAAGTATAAAACATGAAATTAAAGGATTAGGAGCATCAAATTCACAAAATCTAAGGAAAAATCATTCATAAACGTGTTTATCAAATACCCCCACACTTAAGTGTTTGCTTGTCCTCAAGCAAAATCCTCAATTCACAATTAAGAATTCATTTTTCTCAACTTATAAATCCTATCAATAATATCTCAAACTTAATCCATAAGTAATCATACATTGAGAATTCAACTAAAAGAACATTAAAGCTTCAAACATTCCAAGTTGAGTATTTAATGAAGAAAAACTTAGGCATCTCCCCTCATCTAAGTAGTTACCATAGATTTGAAATCTCACAGAGCTTAACATCCTCACTAAAGATTCACTCAAATCACTCGAAGTGTTTAAGGACAATGAAATTAGGACTCATTAGTCAATATGAAAAATTATTACCATTGGCTTGCATGAAAATCAAATCTACACCACTATAAATTGATATGATACATCAATCAAAAGGTCTTTAGAGGGTTGTAATGAGGCTTGGTTAGGAGGTGTGGTCACAAGCTGAAAGAAAAGGTTAGAATCGAGATTGAGTTAAAAAATTACTTAACTAGAAAAATATTTAATCATCACTTGCGTACAACAGAGCTTCTTCTCCGAATTATGGAACTTAAATACTTTAAGCTCAAAAACAAAAGGTTTCTACTACTAATATGTATAATAATAATATATATATTTTATAAGAACAAGTCAAATAACATAGACTCATTATTAAGAACAAGATATAGTTAAGGAATTTATTCAAATCAAATCTTGACAAAAATAGGGATCAAATTAATTGAGGGGATTTCAACAATAATGGGAAAGGGTTAATATTAAGGGTAATATAAGGAATGGCTTGTTAGACTCAAAGGGGTTTACTAAGGGTTAATTGTGGAGGTAGGCTTTTCATGGCATGAGTGAGTTAATCCTAAGTGCCTCTATCATTTTGACATATAAAATCAAATGATGTGGTCTTGACATGCATAATCAAGCAAGTTCTAGAATAACAATTCGATATTGACACACTCAAAGCAATAATAAAAGTGAGCATGAAAGAAATAATAGATGCTCTTAAAGGCTCAATAATCTCACAAAAAATATGGCTTTTTGATGTCTAAACTTGTGGAATTCAATTCAAGATAATACCTAGACTAGGGGAAACAACCTAAGATTTTAAATTCTTAAAAATCAACTTATCATGCTTAATTTTATAATGTCTTAAAGTTTAAATAATCAATACATGAATGCCTATGTTTTAATTCAAGATATATCAATAAAAATCATAAATCAATCAAAATTCATTCTAAACATGATATGAGAGATTTACAAGAGAACAAGGCAACATTCAGGGATTTTTCTGATAATGAAATGAGTACCCCCCACACTTAAGATGTACATTGTCCTCAATATACAAAGATAGATATATAGAAAAATAAAAGTTTATAAGATAGGGAGAGAAATGAAACTTCCTAAGTGTTAAATGAATGAACTCCCTAGTTTGGAGTTATGTAGAGTGGAGGAGGATACTCCGGTAGTGGTAGAGGTTGGGTTCCACAAATGCTACGCCAGAAGAATACTATATCTTTTGATTGAGCAGGACATGGCAGTCCCGGAGAACCTTTTCCAATGGAGTTTGAAGTTCCTAAGTGATTGTGAGCTTTAGAGCTCTTTATAACTGTGAGAAAATCAGGAACTTTTTAGGGGATATTAGGAAGAATAATTACTCATAAAGAAATAGCCGATATTAAAATTAATTTATAAAACCTAAATAGAAAATAGTATCAATAAGGAAATAACATTTAAAAGTTAAAAGTGAAATTAATAAAAACATAAAATAAAAATAAAAATAAAAATAAAAATAAAAATAAAAATAAAAATAAAAATAAAAATAAAATAAAGGAAAATTAAACATCATCATCGCCGGATGGTTCGCGAGGTGGTGGTGGCGATGAGATATGGAAGTGCTGACAAATCTACTGTAGAGTAGCATCAATGTTATCAAATCATTGAAAACACTACTGCTCGAATTGAGTGAGGCGCTCAGAGATGTCAGCATATGAAGCCGCCGTATGAACTGGACGATGGGAGCATGGTGGCTGAGACTGTGGGTCCTTGTGCTGTGGAGGGACATCATCAGTAATGTCCTCGGGGTCCTCTTCCTCAGTTGATTGGGCGAGACAATATTGAGGAGGGTAGGTTCCTCGGCGCTTCTCGATCATCCTCACGCTTAGCATGCTCGAGATGCCTTGTGGAGACATCTGGCCAATGAGTGTAAGGGATGATTCTTGGGCCGCGGTGTCGAGGAATTCGAAGTGTCGGGCCAGTATAGTCACGTAAGGGCCAATGGAGATGACCCCCCTCCCATGTCGCTCCGTTTGATGGCGAATGGCAAGGGCAACAAAGCAAGCGGGGTCAAAAACATGCCCATGCGACATACACCATAAGTAGTAGACGTCAAGGTGTGAGATAAAATAGAATGTAAGTACCTCAAGGATAGAGGGAGAGATGATGCCTTAGAGTGACTGGGGTCGTAGCTAGCCGAACGTGGGACGAGGGCGTCCCAGCACTTGAAGGAGAACGATGGATGTGGTGGTTGAGAGGATGTAGGTCATTCTCCTCTTTGAAGTCCTCCGTATATTAGCCTAATGCAGTGCCGAATTCTGGGATGCTTAGCTGGCGGACTAATCCGCCTAGGCGAAACTGGACCGTGCCGGGATCATCGTAGTTCGTCGTTACGGTTTGAAGATGGAACGTTGAGCATAGTTCCATCATGAGCTCGAGGTAGTTGGCTCGATGATCCCAAAGAAAAGCTCCCAAAGATCGGTGTTTAGGAGGGCCCGAATCGCATCAGCCAACTGAACTTGTTCTACTGTAGCCCAGTCGATGCAGAGGCCTACAGTTAATGGTCAGGCTCAAAGTATTTGGAAAAGTTCTTCTTGAGGCCTAATGGGGAGCTGTAGGAAAGGATGACGGATTTTCGCGGTAGGACCTAAGGAAGATGACGCTCCCTTCCTTTTCTTTGAGGCGGGGACAGAGGCTTTCTTTCCTTGTGAATATGACATGGTGAACCTCCAATCAAAACCATCAATTCATTTTGATGAATGGACAATGTAAAATGCAACTAAATTCAAAGAGGAGAAATTCATAAAGAAATTCAACCACAACTATTAGCACTAATAATTCTAACTAAAATGATAAATTGTATGGCATAAATGTCATGGCATTAGTATGAAATCAAGATGTCAAAGAATTCAATGGAAATATAAAAAGCATAGGTTTAGCACAATGCATGGGTTATAATGGCAAATAATAAGAAGCAATTGAAAACTATTAATATTGACCTAGAATAGGTGAATAAGGCCTGAGAAATCATAAAAATATGCACATGGAATGAATGATAACTAATCCAAAAATAGAGGTTGGATAATAATAAAATGAACATAGTGTGAGAAAAATGAAGATTATCATGATGAATAGCATTAAAAAAATCAGTAAAATAAAATAGAAAGGAGTAAACAAACGCTAGGAAGAGGAGAATGGGTATCAAAAATAGAGTTGGAAGCAGCGCATGGGCGTGGCAGGGAGGCCGTGTGGACTTGCAGCGACTAGGGTTAGGGATTTTGAGTGAAGAAGACAATGAATAGTGCAGGGTATTTATAGATTTTGGGACACACGGCCAGGGGACACGCCTGTGTGCCCCAATTTTAGCCCGTGTGTTTCGCGTTTTTCCTATTTTGGTGCGTCTAAAATTCGTCCCACGCCCGTGTACCTTAGGCGTGTTGGTGCACACGACCGTGTTGCACGATCGTGTCTAGCTCCATTCGCTTCTCCCACGCCTGTGTATGTAGGCCCACGCCCGTGTTAATTTAACAGGTTCGATCACGGGTGCTAGACACGGGCGTGTGACACGCCCGTACTAGTTTCTTAAGTTCAACCACGATTCTCAGGCACGGGTGTGTTGCATGCTCGTGTTGTTTTGGCAGGTTCGCCCACGGCCATGTCGCACAGTCGTGGCGATTTATCGCAACCCGTGTTTGGGTAAAATTTTTCCCCTATTTCCACACGATCCTAAGCACGCCCGTGTGCTTGGCTGTGTCTGTGTGGTGAACCTACTTTCAAGAGCTCCGTTAGTAAGTTAGGTGTTAACCACTAAAATTTAAAGAAGTTAATATAGTTAGTGCTCGGGTTGCCTCTTGAGAAGTGCTTAGTTATAGTCTAAGCTCGACTTACCTTTCCATTGAATGGTCATGGTGGTTCGAGGAGTTTATACTCCTCATTCTTGCTATTAATCTCATCATTAAAAGTGCCGAACTTAGGATGACTTACCTCGACTGTACCGAATGGAAAAATGCTAAGTACCATAAGAGGGATTTCTTCATTCGGTTTGGCAGTGACAATGTGAGGATCTGTGGCATCTAATAAAACTTTATCTCCAACCTTAAGTTGATTTGGAGAGGTATTGAGCTCGTTCTGGCGTAGTTTTGGTTTATCGTGTGTTCTCGGTTATGTGTTCACCATTCATCTAGCTCCTCTATTTGCAGCCTTCGTTCTTCATGAATAGGTCCTATATTGTTGCTGGAACATGGTTCGTGTACTTTCTTCAAACTCATTTCCTGCAAAGTAAGTTGCACCATATTGTCAGTTTTAGTAGAATGGTTTATACAATCACCTTCAATTTTTGATGTGTTACCAGAATTGTGAGCTTAAAGGGTGATTGTTTCGTCTCCCACACGAAGTGTGAGCTCACCTGTGCCAACATCAATAATTGTTCTAGTAGTTGCTAGAAAGGGCCTTTTTAAAATCAAAAGATTATTGCTATCCTCCTCTATGTCTAGAACAACAAAGTCAACGAGAAATATAAATTTATCAATTTTAACTAGCATATCTTCAATAATACCCCTAGGAAACCTTATAGTTTTATCTACTAATTGAATGCTCATCCTAGTCTGTTTGGGTTTCCTAAGACCTAGTTGTTTAAACATTTTGTAAGGCATGACATTAATATTAGCCCCTAAATAAGCTAATGCATTATTAACATCTAAACTACCAATTAAGCAAGAAATTGTAAAACTCCCCGGATCTTTTAATTTGTTGGGTAGCTTATTCTGCAGAATAGCTGAGCAAACTGCGTTTAGTTCCACATGTGACGCTTTGTCCAACTTCCGCTTATTTGTTAAAAGATCTTTTAAAAATTTCATTGCGTTCGGCATTTGCGAGAGGGCTTCAATAAATAGTAAGTTAATATGTAATTTTTTTAAGAGTTTAAGGAATTTACCAAATTGTTCATCTGAGCGGTCTTTCCTTGTTGCACTAGGGTATGGCACACGAGGTTTATATTCTACACTCACCGTTTTATTTTTATTATGACCTATCTCACCTTTACCTTTGCTCACCACAGTTTCTTGCCTCGGTTCTGGCTCAGGCTCAACGAATCCTTCTTCCCCTTGAACATTAATTGCGTTGAGCTGTTCCCTTGGGTTAGGTTCAGTATTACTTGGCAAGCTACCTTGTGGTCGTTCAGAAATTAGTTTGGATAGCTGGCCTATTTGGGTTTTGAGCCCTTGGATTGATGCTTGTTGATTTTTAAGTGCTGTCTCGATATTCTGGAAACGAACTTCTGACACCGAGATGAATTTGGATAGCATCTCCGCAAGGTTTGATTTCCTTTCCTATTGATAAGGTGGTTGTTGAAAACCCAGAGGATTTTGTGGCCTTTGATTCCCTTGACCACCCCAAGAGAAATTTGGGTGGTTCCTCCAACCTGCATTATAAGTATTACTGTATGGGTTATTTTGAGATCTAAAGTTATTGTTACCCATATAGTTGACTTGTTCCTCTTCGGTTGTAGGATTGAATGGTTGATATTCTGTATGTACACCTCCTCCACTTGAATCACACCTCATCACTAGATGTACCTGCGTAGAACCAAGTAAACCATCAATCTTTTTGTTTAGAAGTTCTACCTGATTTGACAACATAGTAACCGAGTCGATGTTATAAACGCCTGCTGTTTTAGTTGGCTTAGTCCTCATGACTTGCCACTGATAGTTATTCAATGACATCTCCTCAATAAATTCGTAAGCCTCTTTAGGTGTTTTGTTGTTGATGGTTCCACTAGCGGCTGCGTCAATCATCTGTCTTGTCGAGGGATTCACACCATTGTAGAACATTTGAACTTGCAGCCATGGCACCTTCGCTGTAGGTCCTTGTATCTCTCCCATGCATTGTAAAGTGTTTCTAAATCCATCTACACAAAAGAAGAGATATCATTATGTAATTTAGCTGTCTTAGCTGACGGAAAATACTTTAATAAAATTTTTTCGGTCATTTGTTCCCAAGTAGTGATGGACCCTCGTGGTAACAAGTTCAACCACTATTTATCTTTGCTCCTCAGTGAAAAAAGGAATAACTGAAGACGAATGGCTTCATCACAAACGCCATTAATTTTAAAAGTGTCGTAGATTTCCAGAAAATTTGCCAAGTGAGTGTTGGGATTCTTATCCTGCAAACCATCAAACTGAACAAATTGCTGTATCACTTGAATTGTGTTAGGTTTCAGTTCAAAATTATTCGCAGCAATAGTAGACCTAACTATACTTGACTCAGTTCCTATTAAATTAGGTTTAGCATAATCATACATAGTACGAGGAGCAGGATTCTGATTTGCTAATTCAGTGGGTATCGCAAGAGGCAGCTGATTGTCCTGATTTTCAGCCATCTCCTCAGTTGTAGTTGAGATATCGTTCTCTTACTCTTCCTCTATGTATCTTAGGCTTCACATTATTTCTCGTCGATTTTTACGAGCTGTGCGATCGATCTCTTCGTCAAAAAGCAATGGTCTCGACGGGTTTCTTTTAGTCATAAACTACAAGAATCTGCCAGAAGAAAGAAAAATAAAATTACTCAAATAAAAATTAAAATTAAATTAAATTGCAGTAAAAGTAAATGGCTAAAGTAATAAAAATTGAGTGTTCCTAATATCCTAGTTCCCCGGCAACGGTGCCAAAAACTTGATTGTGACTTTTTGTGATAAGTTTTATAAATTTATAATTAATCGTTCTTGAAACTAACTATTATCACGATGTAGGCAAGTGTACCTATCGAACAGTAGTATAGCTTTAGCAAGATCGGATTGTCGAACCCAAAGGAACTAAAAGTACTAGTAATGACTATCTTTTTATTATCTAGCCTAAGAACAATGGAGTTTGTTTTAATTAACTAATTAACTAAACTAAGAAATTGAAAAAAATAGAATTGGGAAATTACTTTTGGAAAAACGATTGATTTAGGATAATACCTAAGGAAAAATCCATCTAGACTTCACTTGTTATTTTGGCTCCGAATCAGACGATTTCTTCATTTAACTTGTTCCGTAGAAATCCCTAAGTTATGTTATTATCCATATTCAAGACTAATAATGTCTAATCCCTAGATTTAATAATTGAGACTTTTCTCTAATTAACACTCTAGGGTTGCATTAACTTGATCTATGGATCCCCTTATTAGCTTTCACCCTAATCTGGCAAAATCTTGTCACTTTATCTCTAGGCGCGCAATCAACTCCGCTTAATTATGACAAAGTCACTCTTAGACAGGGACTATTAATCCTCCAACTAAGAGCATTAACTTGAATTGATATCCTGAAATACCAAAACAAGAATTAAGAACACATAATTAAGAACAAGTTAAATATTTATCATACAATTCAGAAAATAATAACAAGATTCGTCTTAGGTTTCATCCCCCTTAGGTATTTAGGGGTTTTAGTTCATAACTAAATAGGAAAACATCTCAGAAGAATAAAGAATACAAAATATAAAGAAAACCCAAAACTCCTGAAGGGAAATTGAGGAGAGATCTTCAGTCTTGATGATGAATCCAGCTTCTGAGATGGATCAATCAGTTTTCTTGGAGTAATTCCTTACTCTCTATTCTATGTCTTCCTTTTAGTCTTCCTTTAGGGTGTTTAAATAGGCTTTAGAATGCCTAAAAGCCCTCAAACTTGCCCTTTTCCGAATGGAACTTAACTAGGGCTTGGTAGGGACATGCCTGTGTGACATGACCGTGTGTGATTACTTCAGGCCGTGGTCTCGGTTAAGATATCAACACACCCGTGCTGAGGTTGATTTGGGCGGTGGTCGAGCCTGTTAGAATGGCACGGGCGTGTGTTCTGCCGGTGTGAGGAAGTCCAAGCCGTGTTGTTTTCCCATGTCTGCCCATTTTCTCTATTTTTGGCCCATTTCTCGTTCTTTTCGCCTTCCTATGCTTACCTAAGTATAAAACATGAAATTAAAGGATTAGGAGCATCAAATTCACCAAATCTATTGAAAAATTATTCATAAACGTGTTAAGCAAGGGATAAAAATATGTATAAATTACGGTTTATCAGTGACCAACATTTTCAAATCAATATGAATATTAAATTTGTGCTTATTTCAAATATTTATGCCTTAAATTGAAAATGATTTTTATAAAATGGGAGCTTAAATTGAAAATGACTTTTATTAAGGGGGAGCAATCTATTCAAAAACAAATTTACAAAATGTTTTGTTATATCAAAAAGAAGGAAATTGTTAAACTAAGCCTTATCGGATAATATGTTTTGATAAAACGAATTAAAGTGTTTTTGAATAAAAGTAAAGTTGAGAAAGTTGATAAAATCGCATTAAAATGGTTTTAGTTGAGTTAAACATTTTCAAATATGTTTTAACCATTTTTAAACAAGTTAGAATTGCTCCAAGACAAAAAGTATCGATACTTTTTGTCTAAGTATCGATATTTTACAAGATATCGATACCCCTCTAATAATCGATACCAAATTGACCCTATTTCTTTCAAACCCTAGTAGGATCGACCCAATATCGATACTTTTCTTAAGGTATCGGTATTTCTACTCCAATGGTCACTGAAATCTATATTAATTACAAAAAAATCGATACCCTTTTAGTAGGTATCGATACTCGTTGCTGCAGGTGCAATTAATGACCTAATATTTCATCGCTAACGGCTACATTCACTTCTACAACAACTGCAACGATTGGAAATCAATTAGAGGGTTTAAATATCATCATCTAAAGGTCTAGAAACAAGAAGAGCAATGTGCAAAGCTTAGAGATAAATCAAAACAAACTAGAGCTTAATTCTTTCATACCTTTTCTTGTAGACACTTGTGAGCTTTCATTGTATTCATTTAGCTCAAGTGTTTTTCTTTGTATTTGTGCTTAATTGGCAAACATCCTGATTTTATAAAGATTGTTTTCTTTGTTTTCTTATTTGTTTCTCTTTGAGAGAGGGTTTACTGTTAAGGTTTGGGTAGAAACCTAAAGGGAGTTGTATCTTAAGATTTTGGGGTATAAGTCTTATGAGAGATTGTAAGGTTAAACCTTGTCCTCAAAGGTTTTCAAATTAGTGAATTTGATAAAATCATTATTTGTGGAAAGCTAAGGTAATGGAGTGGGCAATTGGGGCCAAACCACTATAAATCATTGTGTTCTTTGTTGCAAAATTTTTGTTGCCTCCACCACAACTTCTCAAAAGCCGATTCAACCTCCCTATCATCGATCTCGAGTTGATTCTTCTGAGCTAATAGAAACCTTGGCTGACAATTTTATTTTAGTTACCTATCTCCTTATATATTGTTTTATAATTGTTTATAATTTTATATTATGTAATGTTAGAATTTTGATATATATATGAGATTATTCACAGTTGATTGATTAAAAAATAAGAAGTTTAGTAATGAAAAATACATGTGTTGTGTTGTTCTATTAACTTCTTTAGGTTCTTCGATTATTGTAAGAATTGTGGTACTGAGAAAGTGCATGTTTAGGATTGGCTCTCACTAGGAAAGGTTTGGTTTATAAGCGATCAAATTTGACTCGCCTCTCTTTCCTGGGACCTTACCTGGTGCATGGTTCACATTCACTTCTTCGATTTTTCCCTTAAAAGAAGAATTATGGAGAATCAAAATTCTTTGTTTTATGATTGATTGATTTTTTTGAATAAATGAATATGAACATTATAAAATTGTCAGGGTGTGCCATGCATATATTGGGAACATGACATATAGATTAGGTAAAAATGCCACTAGGACTATTGTATGATCATTCTTGAAATA
Source organism: Gossypium anomalum (assembly GCA_025698475.1). NCBI lineage: Eukaryota > Viridiplantae > Streptophyta > Magnoliopsida > Malvales > Malvaceae > Gossypium > Gossypium anomalum. The sequence goes on along the minus strand of CM046960.1, from coordinate 17,845,356 downwards.
TGAGATAAAAAAAAACTTTGCACGTTATTTTTAAATATTGAGTGGGAGAAGGTTCTTGAATAAGACCTACGGCCTCTATTGATGGTCCCTAAGTGATAGCATGATAAATTTTCGAGCCGGTTCCCACCTTAGTCGCACCTCAAGGTAAACTTTATCAAGTGGGTTCACTGGATGGGATTTCCTTTTAAAGACAATTGGTCATGCATGACTCTCAATGAGATTATCCTAAGATGACTCACAAATGAAAGCGTGTTCATGATAGGTGTTGAGTCAATCGTTACACACTCAAGATCTGCTCTTATTAAATAGTTTCCCAAGAAACGATGTTTAAGCTAGAGATGATGGTCAAACATTAAACAGACGTTGGTTCGTGTGGAGTCTTGAGAACTAAGATTCATGAACTGATTGAATGTAATCGATATTCTTTCTAGTTAATCATAGGACCCGAAGGCAACATGGTTGATGAGTGTGAGAATGATCGTAGCAATGGAAAAGTATTTTTTTTCAAGGTTTAAATACAAGATGTATGCATCATACTGTATTCTTAATATGTTGCTGAAATAAATCTATTTGCTTAATACAAAGATAGTAATTAGTGAATCTTTATTTTTTCAGTTCAAATATATAGTAATTAGCAAATCTTTATTTTTTTAGTTCAAATATGCCTCTTACTCTTATTACCATTCTTTCTAAGAACAAAATTGTACAGGGATAACTTTCGAGAATGGAAACGAAACTTGCTAATAGTTCTCAACTGTGAGAAAAACAAATTCATTCTTAACAAAACGCGCCCTCATGAAACTCAACCCAAAGTGAGATATCACTGGAGAGATTCTGACTCGATTTCTTGATGTTATATGTTAGCGACCATGAGGAGTGCGTTGCAAAAGCAACACGAGAATTTTCGTACTACCAAAGAGATCATGACAAATGTGGAATATTTGCTCGAAAGCTATGTCACATTGGCTCGAAAATCTGCTATTACAAATATGATGAACTCTCAGCAGAAACCCAACATTCTAGTCAAAGAACATATGCTTAAGTTTATGTGATTCTTTGCGAAAGTGGAGGACAATGGGGTTAAACTAGATGTGAGCACTAAGATTTAAATAGTGTTCAAATCCTTAACCAAGGAGTTTGCTGGTTTTAGGGTTGCTTACAACATGGGGAATAAGATGCTTACCTTAACTCAGCTCATAAAGGAATTACAATCATATGAGTTGATATTGAATGGTGATAAGCCAGTTCAAGAGACACCTGAGGCAAACTTAGCTATAGGCCCTTTGTCCTCTAAGGGGACACAAAAAGCTAAGGGAAAGAAGAAACTGACTAAGTCCACGATTCCACCTCGTGTCGATAGGAAAAAGACTAAGTCAAAAGATTCTAAAAAGATTAAATGTTTCTTTTGCAACAAGAAAGGGCATTTTAGATCAAACTGCAATGAGTATTTGGGTTACACAGCCGAAAAGGGAAAACGTATGGAACGCTTTGTGGTTGAAGCTTGCTTAGTGGAAGCATATATTGACAACTATTTATTGATTTTAGAGCCACTAACCATGTATGTGTTTCTTTATAGGGGTTCAACGAAATGAAAAGTTTGCATGACAAGAGCCTCTCATTGCAGACAGAAGATAGGAGCTATGTTTCAGCCGAAGCAGTGGGAGAAGGTAATTTACATTTTGATAATTTTAGGAAGATTATTTTAAATAAAGTATTTTATCTACTTCATTTTAAGAGGAATTTAATTTTTTTATAGCATGTTTATTTTATGATAGTTATACCATGACATTTAATTAAAGGATTGCTACTTACAGAAATAGTTCTTTAATCTGTAATGGATGGATGGAAAACAAGCTCTACTTTTTTCAAACTAAATAGCTGCTTGATGCGTCAAATTGAAATAGTGAATAAAAAGCTTAAACTTCTAACTCTAATGAGGGGTACCTATGGCACTTAAGACTTGGTAAAATTAACCAAGAAAGAATCTCTAGACTCGTGAAAGATGGTCCCTTAAGTATGCTTAAGCAAGTTAGTCTTCCATAATATGAATCTTACTTGGAAGGTTTAATGACCAAGAGGTCTCTTAATGTGAAAGGTATAAGGGCCAACCAACCTTTAGAACTTGTGCACACTGATGTATGTAGTCCCATGAGCATTGGTGCCTAAGGAAGTTATGATTATTATGTGACTTTCATTGATGACTATTCTCAATATGAATATCTTTATCTAATGCACTACAAAGGCAAAACCTTTGGTAAATTTTAAAAGTTTCGTGCGGATGTGGAAAAGTACTTATGTTTATCTATAAATTTTTTTTGATTTGACTGAGGTGAGGAATACTTTTCTGACGAGTTCTTAGGATACCTCAGAGAGAATAAAATTTTATCCTAGTTGACTGCGGTGGGGACTCTACAAAAGAATGGTGTAGCTAAGAGAAGGAATAGAACCTTTCCGAACACGGTTCGTTTAATTTTAAGTTATTCACAACTCCCCACTTCATTCCTAGGATATGCAATATAAAAGACTTGCTATATTCTAAATGATGTGCCAACTAAGTCTTCTTGCAAGACACCTTATAAATTGTGGCACGAAAAGAAACCATATCTAAATTACTTTAGAGTATGAGGTTGTCCAACACATGTTCTGGATAAGGATGCAATGGTTGGATGCACAAGTAGAATTGTGCATGGTTGTAGGATATCCAAAAGGAACAAATGGTGGATTATTCTACAATTCTAAATATAACACGATCAAAGTTTCTACTCATGATACTTTCCTTGAGGAAAGCTACATGGATAACTTTAAGCCTCAAACTAAAGTGGTACTTGAGGAGCTTTTGGGAGTTGTAAAACAATCACCAGGTTTAGCTCTTGAGAAAGTTGTAGAAAGACCTGCAAACAATCAACATTATAGGAGAATCTATCGTAGTGGGAAAGTTTCTAAGAAACCTAACTTCTTCACCTATGATGGTAGTATTTATAATAAGAAAGCCAATTATAAAGATGATGATCCACTTACTTATGAAGAGGCTATGCAAAACATTGATTCCAAATTCTAGAAATAGGTCATGGATGTCGAGATGGATTTTATGAAATCCAATACAGTGTGGGAACTTGTAGGCTTACCGGTTGGGATTAAACCCATAGGGTGTATGTGGATCTATAAGAAGAAGAGAAATGTAGAAGGGAAAATGGAAACACATAAAGGTAGACTTGTAGGGAAAGACTACACACAGAAAGAAGGCATCAATTACGATGAGACCTTCTCTCTGGTAGCCATGCTCAAGTCTATTTGCCTTATCCATTGTCACTACTCTCAATTACGAGATCTGGCAAATAGATGTCAAGACAACATTCTTGAATGAATATTTTGATGAGATCATTTATATGGTTCAACCCACTGGCTATGTTGTCAAATGAAAGGAGGAGAAAGTTTGCAAACTATTAAGATCCATTTAAAGACTTAAGCAGGCGTCCCGTTCATGGAATAAAAGATTTGATCAAACGATCAAGACTTTTAGGTTTGAGAAAAACATTTATGAAACTTATGTTTATAAACTTATGGAGGACGAAAAGGTGGCCTTCCTCATTTTGCATGTCGATGATATTCTACTTATCGAAAATGATGCAGGAGAACTGTCATCTGTTAAACTGTGGTTAGCTACACAGTTTAGCATGAAGAACTTGGGTGTAGCTAGTTATATACCTGGAATTTGAATCCTTAGAGATCGAAGCAATAAAATGATAGCTTTATCACAAGCTTCATACATCAATAAGGTACTAGAACGTTTTGCAATGACTGATGCAAAGCTAGCTGCTCAGCCGACCGCATCAGGTTTTTATCTTTCTTTAGATGACTATCCTAAGACAGTGGAAGAGAGAGAGCATATGAATAAGGTTCCATATGCATCGGCAGTTGGAAGCCTTATGTATGTGATGCTTTGCACACATCCAAGTATCTATTTGGTAGAAGGACTAGTTAGTCGATATCAGGCGAATCCTGGTTTCAAGCATTGGTAAGTTGTTAGGGAGAACCTTACTCCTATTGGATACATAGACTCAAACTTCCAAACTTATAAAGATTCGGGGAAATCAACATCGGGAAATGTATTCTCCCTAGGCCATAGAGCCATAGTATGGAAAAGTGTAAAACAAACTTGCATTGCTGACTCTACTATGGAGGTCGAGTATGTGGCTACTTCTAAGGCAACGAAAGAAGCAATATGAATTCAAAATTTCTTAATCGATCTTCAAGTCATTCCTGATGTGGAAAAAGCTATAACACAAAATTGTGATAACAGTGTGCAATAGCTAATACCAAGGAAATGAGAAGTCATTCCTGGTATCGAAAGTATCACTTGATACGATAAGTAGTAGCAGAAGGAATTATAGATGTGGTGAAAGCAGCTTCTGACGATAACCTTGTAGATCTGTTTACTAAGACTCTTGTAATTAGGAGTTTTAATAAACATGTAAAGGATATGAGAATTCGAAACATGACACATTTACTTCACTAGGGCAAGTAGGAGATTGTTGGGAAATGTGTCCATATTATAGTAAACATGTAATTGTTTTCTACGTATTTGAACAATGAATAAATAAATTTCACATTTTATTGTTTTGTCTTTTGTATTTCTGTCTTTCATATTTTGCATACGTATTGAAATTGTGACAAGCAAATATTAGTTCATTGATTGTCTAAGTTCAAACTAATAATAAGTGGCATTGTAAAAACATTTACATTGCGAGAAAGACAATTTACTTCAGTAGATAATCGAAATGAGTTTGTAATCCCGTAAAATAATCAAAGTGAGCATTTGATTCAAATACCTAAAAGGATTATTATATCATATACAATTCCAATTGAGAGATGGCTAGTCTTCACTATTTGTATTTCCCAAGATGAATTAATCTTGAATCTGTTTGTGAATTAATTCACTTGTGATATTCATGGTGTGATTTACCTAAATCCTAAGTTAGTCACTGACAATGCATATGAAACTCATGTACTTTGATACAAGTGGAGGCTTATGCTCAAAAGATGGTCAAGCCGATAGCCGAGTTGCGCACATGACTTATGTATGGCATGAATTTACTAACAACTGTGAAATTCATAGATCAATTAAAGAGTTAACTATATCCTCTCATTGGCATTATGTGGGTTGATAAATATGAAACTTGGTCACGTGTTGCTTGTTCTTGAATGAGCAATTTATCACAATCATTTGTTGACAGTGATCATATTAATCATTATGAAGACACAATGGTGACAATAAGATAAAATAGGATTGTATTGACTAAACAGATTTAACTCAAAGGAATCAAGGATATCAAATGAGGCATGACGAGGTCATTGGACAAAGGAGTTGGATGAATTACTTTATGACTTGTAATTTGACTCTGAATCGGACGATTTATTCATTCAACTTGTTCCTTAGAAATCCCTAATTTATGTTATTATTCCTATTCAAGACTAATAACGACTAACACTAGGTTGAATAATTGAAATCTCTTTCTAATCAACACCCTAAGGTTGCATTAACTCGATTTATGGGTCCCCTTATTAGGTTTCACCCTAATCCGGCAAAATCTTGTCACCCTATCTCTAAGCGTGCAATCAACTCTACTTAATTATAACAAATTTACTCTTAGACAGGTACTATTCATCCTCCGAATAAGCGCATTAACTTGAATCAATATCCTGAAATACCAAAGCAAGAATTAAGAACACATAATTAAGAACAAGTTAAATATTTATCATACAATTTAGATAATAATAACAAGATTCGTCTTAGGTTTCATTCCCCTTAGGTATTTAGGGGATTTAGTTCATAACTAAAAAGGAAAACATCTCAGAAGAATAATGAATACAAAACATAAAGAAAACCCAAAACTCCTGAAGGGAAATTGGAGGAAGATCTTCAGTCTTGATGATAAATCCGGCTTCTTAGATGGATCAATTGGCTTTCTTTGAGTAATTCCTTACTTTTTCCTCTGTGTGTCCTTTTTAGTCGTCCTCTAGGGTGTTTAAATAGGCTTTAGAATGCCTAAAAGCCCTCAAACGAGCCCTTTTTCGAATAGAACTAAACTTGGGCTCGACAGGGCCACGCCCGTGTGTGATTACTTCAGGCCGTGGTCAAGGCTGAGAAATAGGCACGCTCGTGTTTAGGTCTCCTCAAGTCATATCCAATCCTGTTAGAATGGCATGGGCGTGTGTGATGCCCGTGTGAGGAAGTCCAGGCCGTGTTGATTTCCCACGTCGGCCCATTTTCTCCGTTTTCGGCTCGTTTCTTATTCTTTTTCCTCTCTTGTGCTCACCTAAGTATAAAACTTGAAATTAAAGGATTAGGAGCACCAAATTCACCAAATATAAGGAGAAATCATTCATAAATGTGTTAAGGATGGGATAATAATATGTATAAATTACGGTTTATCAAATACCCCCACACTTAAGCATTTGCTTGTCCTCAGGCAAAGTCCTCAATTCACAATTAAGAATTCCTTTTTCTCAACTTATAATTCCTATTAATAATATCTCAAGCTAATCCATAAGTAATCATACGTTGAGAATTCAACTAAAAGAGTATTAAAGTTTCAAACATTCCAAGTTGAACATTTAATCATGAAAAATATAAGCATCTCCCCTTATTTAAATGATCACCTTTGATTCAAAATCTCACAGAGTTTAACATCCTCACTAAAGATTCACTCAAATCACTCGAAGTGTTTAAGGATAATGAATGTAGCACTCAACAGTCAATATGGAAAGTTATTACCATAGGCTTGCATGAAAATCAAATCTCCACCACTATAAATTGAGATGATACATCAATCAAAAGGTCTTTAGAGGGTTGTAACAAGGCTTGGTTAGGGGGTGTGGTCACAAGCTGAAAGAGAAGGTTAGAATCGAGATTGAATTGAAAAATTACTTAACTAGAAAAATATTTAATCATCACTTGCGTACAAAAGAGCTTCTTCTCAGAATATGGAATTTAAACACTCAAGCTTCAAAAAAATGGCTTACTGCTAATAGATATGTATTATTATTATTATTTTAAGAACAAGTTAAATAACATAGACTAACTATTAAGAACAAGACATAGCTAAGAAATTTATTCAAATCAAATCTTGATAAAAAAAGGGATCAAATTAATTGAGGGGATTTCAACAACAATGAGTTATGGGTTAATATTAAAGGTAAATCAAGGAATGGGATGTTATGCTCAAAGGGGTTTACTAAGGGTTAATTGTGAAGGTAGGCTTTTCATGGCATGAGTAGGTTAATCCTAAGTGCCTCTATCATCTTGACATATCAAATCAAATGGTGTGGTCTTGACATGCATAATCAAGCAAGTTCTAGAATAACAATTCGATATTGACGCACTCAAAGCAACAATAAAAGTGAGCATGAAAGAAATAATAGATGCTCTAAAGGCTCAAAATCTTACAAAAATTATGGCTTTTTTATGTTTAAACCTGTGGATTTCAATTCAAGATAATACTTAAACTTGGAAAAACAACCTAAAATTTTAAATTCTCAAAAATCAACTTATCATGCTCAAATCTCTAATGTCTTAAATTTTAAATAATCAATGCATAAATGCCTATGTTTTAATCCAAGATATATCAATAAAAATCATAAATTAATCAAAATTCATCCCAAAAATGATATGAGAGATTTACAAAATTCAGGGATTTTTCTGGTAGTGATATATTTTACCCCCCACACTTAAGATGTACATTGCCCTCAATGTACAAAGATAAAGTTAGTGGCAATTATAAATATGAGATCATAAGATAGGGAGAGAAGTGAAACTTCCTGAATGTTAACTGAATGAGCTCCTTAGGTTGGAGTTATGTAGAGTGGAAAAGAATACTCCGGTGGTGGTAGAGGTTGGGTTCCACAAGTGGCAGTCGTGGAGAACCATTCAAGTTCCTAAGTAATAGTGAGCTTTGGAGCTCTTTATAACTGTGATAGAATCAGGAACTTTTTAGGAATATAAAGGAATAGGATTACTCATGAAGAAATACTTGCAAATATAAAGTACTTAATAATTAAAAAAAATCCTAAAAATTGGAATAAGATAGTTTTGAAGAAAGATAAAATTAGAAAAATAGATATTTGGGGCACACGGTCATGAGGCACGCCCGTGTGCCTTTTATTTAGCCCGTGTTTTTCTTGGGTTTCAGATTTTGGGCGTATGGGTGACCATGGTCGTGTCGCACGGCTGTGTCGCACAGTCATGTCTTGCTTCATTCGCTTCTTCCACGCCCGTGTATATAGGCCCACGCTCGTGTTAATTTGGCATGTTCGACCACGGGTGCTAGGCACGAGCGTGTCGCACACCCGTGTCATCTTGGCAGACTTGCCCACGGCCAGCTCACATGGCCGTGGCAATTTATCGCATCTCATGTCTTGGGAAAAAGTTTGCTCTGTTTTCACACGGCCGTATTGCATGGCCGTGTCTCTTCTCGTGTTATGGACATGGCCTAAGGCACGCCCGTGTGCCTAGCCGTGTGGATTTTGGGAACCTGTGTTCAAAAACTCAGTTAGTGATCTATCTATTAAAACTTGAAATTAAAATAAAACTTAAATAAATTAAAACTGTTAGTACTCGGGTTGCCTCCCGAAAAGCGCTTGTTTATAGTCTAAGCTTAACTTTACCTTGTCAGTGTATTTAGGGAGGTTCGTGGAGTCGTAACTCCTCTCCATTGTCTTTAAAATTCTCACCATTATAAAGTTTGAGACGATGTCCATTTACCTTGAAAGTGCCTTGTGATGGGTGACTTACCTCTATTGTGCCATATGGAAAAATAGCTTGAACTACGAAAGGTCCTGACCATCGTGATTTAAGTTTCCCAGGAAAAGAATTGAGTCTCGAATTGTTAGCAGGACAAGATCTCCAACTTTAAATTTTTTTGTTGCTTTAAACGAGCGTCATGGCGTCGCTTTGTTACTTCTTTGTATAGGAGTGAGTTTTCCTATGCATTGGCTCGCCACTCTTCTAGCTCGTTCAACTGCATCAACCTATTTTCACCTGCAAGTTTGGGATCAAGGTTTAGAAATTTAATAGCCCAGAAGGCTTTATGCTCTAGTTCGAATGGTAGATGAAAACTTTTTCCATACACAAGTCTGTAGTGTGATGTTCCTATGGGAGTTTTAAAAGCAGTTCTATAAGCCCATAAAGCATCATCTACTTTTATCGCCCAATCTTTCCTGTTTGATTCTACTGTCTTTTCAAGAATCCATTTGATTTCTCGGTTTGCCACGTCAACTTGTCCACTAGTTTGAGGATGGTATGGGGTGGCTGTTCTGTGACGAATTCCATATTTCTTAAGGGTTTTCTCAAATTGGGTGTTACAAAAATGAGTACCCCTGTCACTGATAATTGCTCTAGGTGTTCCAAATCTAGAGAAGAGTTTCTTAAGGAATCGTACTACCACTCTAGCATCATTAGTAGGTAAAGCTTGGGCCTCCACCTATTTAGACATATAATCAACTGCTACTAAGATGTATTTATTCCCAAATGAACTAGGAAATGGACCCATAAAGTCTATACCCCAAACGTCAAATATTTCACATGAAAGTATATAGTTTTAAGGCATTTCATCACGTTTGGAGATGTTACCTGTCCGTTGGCATTTGTCACAAGAAGTAACGTACCTATTAGCGTCTTTAAATAAAGAGGGCCAGTAAAAACCTGATTCAAGTATTTTATGTGCGGTCTTAGTCCCACTGTAGTGTCCTCTAGTCGGTCCTGAGTAGAAATGTTCCAAGACCTTTGATGTTTCTGACCTTGTAATGCATCTTCTAATGATTTGATCTGCACATATGTTGAAAAGAAAAGGGTCGTCCCAAAAGTAGTTTTTCACATCATTAAATAATCGCTTCTTTTGCTGGTATGTCAACCCTTTTAGGATAATGCTCGCGGCTAAAAAATTCGCAATGTCTGCAAACCAAGGTACCTCAGAATCAGATATAGCAAAAAGTTGTTCTTCAGGAAACAAATCATTTATTTTAGCTTCATCTAGTTCTTTGGTATTTGAGTTCTCAAGCCTGGAAAGATGATCAGCCGCGAGATTTTTAGCTCCTTTCTTATCCTGAATCTCTAAGTCAAATTTCTGCAACAACAGAATCCATCGAATGAGTCGAGGTTTTGTATCAGTTTTAGTTAAAAGGTAGCGAAGTGCAGAATGGTCAGTATAAACGACAACTTTAGAAAATATAAGATATGATCGAAATTTATCAAATGCAAAAACCATAGCTAGCAAATCTTTTTTCGTGGTGGTATAGTTCTCTTGTGCGGCTGTCAAAGTCTTGCTAGCATAATAGATAGGTTGAAAATGCTTGTCTCTTTACTGTCCCAAAACTGCACCGAATACCGAGAAGTCACTTATAAATACCTCTATGATGTATTCCTCGAGTTCGTCAAAGATGCCCATCATACAGTGCTGAAAAGTGGCAGGAGCATTACATAATCCAAAAGGCATTCTACGATAAGCAAACGTACCATATGGGCATGTAAATGTCATCTTTTCTTTATCTTCAGGAGCTATTGAGATTTGAAAATAGCCAGAGAGTCCGTCTAGAAAGCAGGAATACATGTGCCTGGATAATCTTTCCAACATTTGGTCAATGAATGGCAAGGGAAAGTGATCTTTTCTTGTGGCATCATTCAGCTTCCTGTAGTCAATACAAACTCTCCAACCTATGACTGTTCTTGTTGGGATTAATTCATTCTTCTCGTTGGTCACAATCGTCATGCCTCCTTTCTTAGGAACAACCTGCACTGGACTTACCCAAGAACTGTTAGAAATAGGATAAATAATTCTAGCATCTAGATGTTTAATTACCTCAGCTTTAACAACTTCTTTCATGTTGGGGTTCAGTCGTATTTGAGCTTGCACACATGGCTTATATTCATCTTCCATTAAAATTTTGTGGGTACAAAAAGAGGGCCTGATCCCTTTGATGTCAGAAAATTTCCAAGCTATGGCCCTTTTGTGTTCTCTTAATACTTGGAGTAATTCCTCTTTTTCCTTGGGTTGCAAGTTAGAAGTAATAATCACTGGTAATGTAGAATTATTTCCAAGGTATGCATATTCCAAGTGATTTGGCAATTGTTTAAGTTCTAGTTTGGAAGGTTCTTCAATAGAGGGTTTTTGCTTAAGTTCATTGTTTGTCTTGATACCCTCATATTCTGCTTGTATTGAGACATGTTTATTGGAGTTCAGTCTAGTTTTTATCTTACCTATCTCAGAATCATCATTACCTACCTCCTCACTTTGGGCAAGACACAGTTCCAACGTGTCTTCATGTATGATTTCCTGAAAAGAATCTTGAGTGGTATGATCAATAGAGTCAATAAAATAACATGAGTCATCTTGCTCCCTAGAAAATCTCATGGCATCATAGAAAAATAATCTCTTCCTCGCCTACTCTAATACAAGTTTACTATCTCCCATCAATAACGGCCCTAGCAATGGCTAAAAATGGACGACCCAAAATTAAAGGCACTTCAACATCCTCATCCATGTCAAGCACAACAAAATTAACAAGGAATATAAATTTATCTACTTTTACAAGTACATCTTCTATGACACCCCTAGGATATTTAACAGATCTGTCAGCTAATTGAATACTCGTCTTAGTGGTTTTAGGTTCCCCAAGACTAAGTTTTTTAAACATCTTATGTGGCATCAAATTAATGTTAGGGCCTAAATTAGCTAGTGCTTTCTCAACATTTAGATTACCAATTAAGTAGGGGATAGTGAAACTTCCTAGGTCTTTCAGTTTGAAGTTTGTTTTGGAGTATGGTCGAACACTCCTCGTTGAGTTCCACTGTAGATAAGTCCTCAAACTTTCTTTTATTTATTAGAATCTCCTTCAAAAATTTTGCATATGTAAGCATCTGCGATATGGCTTTAACAAAAGGTAAGTTGATATGTAATTGCTTAAAAAGTTCAAGAAACTAACCGAATTGTGCATCCATGCGGTCCTTTTTCAACTTTGCTGGGTATGGGACTGGTGGTTTATATTCCTTTAGCACTGGTTTGTCATTATTTTTGGGTGTTTCCTTTTTCGCTCATCACGGCTTCTTATGGTAGCTTCTTTTCAGATTCGGCTAACACTTTCCCACTCCTTAGTGTAACTGCCTTCACATGCTCTTTTGAATTGGGGTTGGTGTTACTAGGTAAATTTCCTGGTGGTTTTTCAGAAATTAATTTGGACAGCTGGCCAATCTGAGTTTCGAGCCCTTGGATCGACGCTTGTTGATTTTTAAGTACTGTCTCAGTATTCTGTAAATGAGTTTCTGACACCGAGATGAATTTGGATAACATCTCCCCAAGGTTCAGTTTCTTTTCCTGTTGATAAGGTGGTTGTTGAAAACCTGGAGGATTTTGTGGCTTTTGATTTCCTTGACCACCCCATAAGAAATTTGGGTGGTTCCTCCAACCTGTATTGTAAGTATTATTGTATGGCTTATTTTAAGGTCTAGAGTTATTGTTACCCATATAGTGGACTTGTTCCTCTTCGGTTGTAGGATTGAAGGGTTGATATTCTGTATGTATGCCTCCTCCACTTGAATCACACCTCATCACTGGATGTACCTGCGTAAAACCAAGTAAACCATCAATCTTTTTATTTAAAATCTCTACCTGATTTGATAACATATTAACCGCATCGACGTTATAAACGCCTGCTATTTTGGTTGGCTTATTCCTCATGACTTGCCACTGATAGTTATTCAGTGGCATCTCCTCGATAAATTCATAAGCAGCTTCAGGTGTTTTTTTATTGATGGTTCCACCAGCTGCTGCATCAATCATCTGTCTTGTCGAGGGGTTCACGCCATTGTAAAATGTTTAAACTTGCAGCCATAGAGGTAACCCATGGTTAGGGCACCTTCGCAGTAGGTCCTTGCATCTCTCCCATGCATCGTAGAGTGTTTCTAAATCCATCTGCACAAAGGAAGAAATATCATTAGTAACTTAGCTGTTTTAGCTGGCAAAAAATACTTTAATAAAATTTTTTTTGTCATTTGCTCCCAAGTAGTGATTGACCCTCATGGTAACGAGTTTAACCACTGTTTATCTTCATTTCTCAATGAAAAAGGGAATAACTAAAGACGACTGGAATCGTCAGAAATGCCATTAATTTTAAATGTGTCGCAAAATTCCAGAAAATTCGCCAAGTGAATGTTGGGATCCTCATCTTGCAAACCATCAAACTGAAAAAATTACTGTATCATTTGAATCGTGTTAGGTTTCAGTTCAAAATTATTTACAGCAATAGCAGACCTAACTATACTTGACTCAGTTCCTGTTAAATTTGGCTTAGCATAATCATACATAGTACGAGGAGCTTGATTCTGATTTACTTGATCAGCGACAATCGCAGGAGGTAGTGGGTTTTCCTGATTTTCAGCCATCTCCTCGGTTGTAGTTGAGATATCGTCCTCTTGCTCTTCCTCTGTGTATCTTAGGCTTCGTCTTATTTCTCTTCAGTTTCTGCGAGTTGTGTGGTCGATTTCTTCGTCAAAAAGTAATGGTCCTGATGGGTTTCCTCTAGTCATAAACTATAAGAACCTGCCAGAAGAAAGAAAAAGAAAATTTAGTAACGAAAATTAAACAAAAATTTATATTGCAGTAAAAGTAAATGGCTAAAGTAATAAAACTCAAGTGTTCCTAATATTTTAGTTCCCCGGCAACGGCGCCAAAAACTTGATTGTCACTCGCGATAAGTTTTAAAATTTATAAATGATCGTACCTAAATTAACTATTATCATGACGAAGGCAAGTGCACCTATCGAATAGCAGTATAGTTTTAGCAAGACTGGATGTCGAACCCAAAGGAACTAAAAGTACTAGTATTAACTTTCTTTTTATTATCTAGCCTAAGAATAATGGGGCTTTTAATTAACTAATTAACTAATCTAAGAATGCACAGAAAATAGATTTGGGGAAAATAATTGTTCCGTAGAAATCCCTAATTTATGTTATTATCCCTATTCAATACTAATAACGTCTAACCCTATGTTGAATAATTGAAATCTCTTTCTAATTAACACCCTAAGGTTGCATTAACTCGATCTATAGATCCCCTTATTAGGTTTCACCCTAATCTGGCAAAATCTTGTCACTTTATCTCTAGGCATGCAATCAACTCCGCTTAATTATGACAAATTTACTCTTAGACAGGGACTATTCATCTTCCGAATAAGCGCATTAACTTGAATCAATATCTAAAATACCGAAGCAAGGATTAAGAACACATAATTAAGAACAAGTTAAATATTTATCATACAATTCAGATAATAATAACAAGATTCGTCTTAGGTTTTATTCCCCTTAGGTATTTACGGGATTTAGTTCATAACTAAAAAGGAAAACATCTCAGAAGAATAATGAATACGAAACATAAAGAAAACCTAAAACTCCTGAAGGGAAATTGAAGGGAGATCTTCAGTCTTGATGATAAATCCGGCTTCTGAGATGGATCAATTGGCTTTCTTCGAGTAATTCTTTACTTCCTCCTCTGTGTTTCCTTTTTAGTCCTCCTCTAGGGTGTTTAAATAGGGTTTAGAATGCCTAAAAGCCCTCAAACGAGCCATTTTCCAAATAGAACTAAACTTGGGCTTGACAGGGACACGCTCATGTGTGATTACTTCAGGCCGTGGTCAAGGCTGAGAAATAGACACGCCCGTGTTCAAGTCTCCTCAAGCTGTGTTCAATCCTGTTAGAATGGCACGGGCGTGTGTGATGCCCGTGTGAGGAAGTCCAGGCCGTGTTGATTTCCCACGTCAGCCCATTTTCTCCGTTTTCAGCTCATTTCTTATTCTTTTTGCTTTCTTGTGCTCACCTAAGTATAAAACATGAAATTAAAGGATTAGGAGCACCAAATTCACCAAATCTAAGGAGAAATCATTCATAAATTTGTTAAGTATGGGATAATAATATTTATAATTTACGGTTTATCAATGTCTCAAGAGCTTGATTTAGTTAACCTGATACATGCACGGATGGGGTGAAATTTATTAAATACCATTCACTGAAGCTACCAATTTTCAAGCCTGGGAAATGAGTAGACTTGCGATTAGTTTTTGGATGGGATCCTAGCATTTCTAGGTTGAAATATCTTTATGAAGTTCAAAGATCTATCTCCTAGCTTTGAAACACATTTTGAATCACTCGATTTTGAGTTTGGGAGCTCAAGTTATGACCATTTTAGCTAACCTATGTACCAATTTGTAAAACTATTAAAGTCTCTAAAAGTTCCTCATTGATGAGTTATTGATAAAACTGGTGTTAAATGGTTACATTTTAAGCTTAGATATGAAAAAAGGACTAGATTGTAAAGTGAAAATTATTAGTTTTGACAACAGGAACTAAAGTAGAAATATATCAAAATTGGGATGAAATTTATGTAATTTTGAAAGTAGAGAGCCTTAGAAGGATGTAATTGACATCGATTTTGAAATTGAGGCCCAAATTTGAAAGATATTGCAATTTCAGTTTTAGGGACTAAATTGAATAAAATGTAAAACTTTAGGGGTATTCAAAAATAAAATTGAACTGACATATGGATATAATATGATGATATAATATGTTTGAAATTGATAAATTGAATTGAATAATTGTATAAAGTAGAAATTAAACCAAATAGGAAATAATTGAGAAAAGGAAAAATTATCAATTAGTCCTTGAAATTCAACATTTTTACTTATTTAACCAGTTAAGTTCATATGATATGATTTTATTTAAATTGTTATATACTTTAATTATGAATTTGTGTATTTTTAATAATAATTTGAATTGTTTGCAACTTGGTACAAAATGTGAGATATTGACTAAATCGTAAAGAAATGATAAATTGAATAATATGAATAGTAATTTGAGATATTTAATGAATTAATAGCTTCTTATGACTAATCGAATCGTATTGGTGTGAAGTTGGTTATTATCGATGTATAGGACTAAATTGAATAATTTACAAAATATGGATGACTTTGTAATTGAATGTGATTTGGATATAATTTAATATTATACTATTACTGAATTATTATTCGTAGCTAAAGATGATACAAGATCGTTGAAAGGGAAAGGAAAGACACAAGTCAACAACGAGTGACACAAGCTTTTGGTTTGTATTTCTATGACCCAAAATTAATTTAGTTACTGCATATACATAATATATTGCATTATACAATATTGAGTTAAGCTATTAATAGTTATCGAGTAAAATACTATGGTTGGAATTGAATATTGTGACAGAGACTAAATTGAATAAAATAGAAAGTTTCAAGGTTTAATTGATGCAAAAATTTAGTATGAAATTGAGCAGAGATATGTTATATTACATGATGAATTGTTGAATTGAGAATGATGAGATATGAATTGAACAATGTGATGATATTGCAAATTGGTTATTTTATTAAATATACAGGTATATACTTTGGGTTAGTCGATAATACATTATGTTACCAGTTGAGATGCAAATTGACTAATATGAGTATCCGTCTTGAAAATCCAAGTCAGGTTAACATGGTTATATCAATGTGTGTTGTGATTAAATGAAATTGAATTGTTGTAACCATATGATAGGGCATGCGAATTAAATGAAACCAAGCCTTGGGGCCAAAATGGATTTAAACAAGTTGAAAACTCCAGAAACAAATGAAGTAGGTGATATTAGAAGTGGTAAATCAGAAATAGGACTGATAAGGGAATGTTTTGATATTGATATGTTTAAAATGTTGTCATTATATGCATAATGAATTATTCTTATAGATTGTATTGAAGTGGAATGAATTGGTGTTAGTTATGTTACACTTTAACATGTTCATATTAAATATATAAAGCTTGGTAACTCCAAGTTATAAGTACATGGTAGATATGTGCATATAGTTATACATGTTTTCTTAAGATAGATTTGTTAATGTTAATATTATATATTTGAATTATAGAAATGCCACTGAGTTAACTACTTAGTTTACAGTTTTGTTTTCCTTGTGTAGGTTAGGGTCTATTCGAGTTTTCGAAACATCAACTTAGCATCCAAGCAATACTCTTGGACTTAGTTTGTTTCTTTTTTCATTACTAACTTGGCATGTACCAAGACAGTTGAGTCAAGTTGTTTTGATTCTAAACCTTTGTAATTATTGAAGTGGCTGTTAATGCTTAGTTATGGCTAAATGATCATATGATGTGTATAAGTCTTATTTATATATTAGTGTATTCAAGGTGGTATGAATAGTTAGTATGCTGGATGGTGATAGATTATAGGTATATTTATATGCATAAGTATTTGAATGTTATATGGTTGTTGTATAATTTGTAAAGGATAAGGTATTTGCTTAATTTAAATAGGATAGTTGATATGTTTGGTTTGGCATGAAACAAAGCTTCTTGTTGATAATACAAATAAAATCATGATTGTTGAGGATTTAGTAGAGATATTGTTATGGGTTTTTTACAAAATTGTCTATGCCTTTTTACCGTTTTGCCCTTTCGTTACTAGTATAAATAGAAGGCTAAATTCCTCATTTTTCATACTCAACAGAAACACAACCCTCTTTGAAAATATTTTTCTCCTCTACTTTCTATTTGCAATTTCTTTATAAAATTTGTCGATTTTTCCCAAATCACTTTTAAAGAAAATTTTGTCTAAGAGTTTGGGTTTAAGTGCGACCAATTGTAACCCCTCTATACTTTACTGGGAATTGTTCCTACTGTGATTTCTCGAGAAGAACAACACCAATTAAGTTTCATCTTCCATATTCGGGTGTACGAATATTGAAGGACTGTATTAACCTTAGAGGACGACGTCCACTACACGATTACATCGGTCAGGACGAATTCGTTTCTAAGGTAGTAGATTTACCACAGCGCAGTAATTTTTGATTTCATATTTAATTATTTATTTTTCCCAGTCAGTGCTAATAGATTTATTTTTGCAGTAGATTATATTTCTAACAAGTTAGAAATGAATTCCTACTACTTAAACATGTCTAACTCGATCAACAAATACATCCTAGATGAGGTTAGAGCTATTGTGGTTTTCGAAGTAAACTTGGTTAAAAATAACGCTGAGTTGATTGTAGACACAGGCGTATCTAAACATTTCTACGCCAACAAATAAATGTTCACCGAATTTGAAAAGGTAACTAAAGGTGAGCAGGTCGACATTGGTAATTCAAGCACCTCGGAAGTACTTAGTAAAGGAAAAATTTCTGGTAAAACATTGGCATTAAGTAATGTTATGTATGTACCTGCCCTTCGTAGAATCTGATTAGTGGTGGCCTGTTGAATAAGACAAGCATTAAACTGTCTTTAAATCGAATAAACTTGTAGTTTCTTGAAAAGGAGATTATATGGGAAAAGATTTTTTAAGTGGGGGTTTATTCGTGATTGATATTATGTTTAATAATAATAAAGACACCACTTTTGCTTATATTGTTGAATTGTTTGACATGTGGCATGCAAGATTAGGACATGTGAACATTCATTCTTTATAGAAACTCGTAAAATTAAATCTACTTATTAATCTAGATAATAGTAGCTTCAATAAATGTGTAACGCCCCATACCCGAGACCGTCGCCGGAGTCGAACACGAGGTGTTAACAGACTTAATTTATTACTTTAAACAGCTCAAACAATTTATTTTAAAATTTCCAGACAAGCTGGCTAACTGTGTCATAGTTTCTTAAAAATTCATATCTCAAGTTCCAAAACTTGAAATCCAATTCCGTAAATTTTCCCTGAAACTAGACTCATAAATATATTTACTAATTTTTTTATAGAATTTTTAGTCAAGCAAATTAGTACAGTTTATTAGTTAAAGTCTCCCCTGTTTCAGGGTTCGACTGCTCTAACCTCTGTGTATTACGAATTAGATATCTCCCTGTACAGAGTTTCAATGACTATGCCATTTATTTCTAATAAAACTAGACTCAATAAGGAATCTGTACATATAAAGCATGACTTCTAATTATCTTTTTAAAATTTATGGTGAATTTCCAAAGTCAGAATAGGGGATCCAGAAATCGCTCTGGCCCTGTTTCACAAAAATTTAAACATCTCATAAAATATAACTCAAACTCATATACCTGTTTTCTTCCATCCATATGAAAATAGACTCATCAAGCTTCAATTCCATAACTTATTCATTATTTAATTCCATTTCTACTATTTTTAGTGATTTTTCAAATTCACGTCACTATGCTGTCAGAATCTATTTTATGGTAAATTTTACCCATTTCATGGTTCCCATGGATTAGCTAGCAATTTAGCATACATAACACCAAATATGATCATGATTAGCCATTCCAATGGCTAATCATTACCAAGCATTTCCATACCACTCAATAACCATATCATAAAACCATATAGACAAAATGATTATAATGCTATACATGCCATACTCAAAATATACAAGCCATTATGCCAAGATGGTATACGGATAGTGTGAGCGTGCCTCCGAGCCAGTTTCGATTTCTCGAGCTGACTTGTCAACACTACAAGGAATGAAAAGGAGGAGTAAGCACAAATGCTTAGTAAGTTCACATGCAAATAGCAAGTAACACAACTATATAAGCAAACATAAACATCATTTGCATGACCATCACCGAGACATTCATATCACATTTTCATTTATCATCTTACCATATTGTTGTTATATCGAGTTTTCAACCCGAGGGTTAAGTACATACCTATTCAAAGTATCTATTTCACAAAACTTAACAATACATCCCTTTAATCTCGAGTATTCCTCCATTTGAGTAGAATTTTACCCATTGAACACATCAGAATATAATTCGGATACACGAAAAGTTTACACATAAGTGCCACATATGTAGCCAAGCTACCATGTAACCCGCCCATAAGTGAACTCGGACTCAAATCAACGAGCTCGGGTGTTCGCATCCATAAGTGAACTCAGACTCAGCTCAACGAGCTCGGATGCCTAGTTACATCTCTCGAACTCAGACTCAACTCAACGAGTTCGGACATTCGCATCCATAAGTGAACTCGGACTCAACTCAACGAGTTCGGATGCCCAAATATCCCAGTGACATGCCACTTGTATCCTAATCCATTCCTAAGGTTCAACAGGACCATTTTCCCAATCCTGTGTCTCAACCATCTCCTACGGATTGCCGATACCGATACTCGGTAGTATTTCACATTTTCTAAGTATATCACATAATTTGACATATTATCAAACAATTATCATGAGTATAATATTTCATAATAATGATCATATCATTTAAATAACATAAAAACATTTAAAATAATAACTATGTTACCAACATTTACATATGAACTTACCTCGTATGTGAAAATGGCTACTTTTACCATTTTGTCCACAACTTGGTATTTTCCCCATTTTAGCCCGAATTTTAGTTTTCCTTGCTCTATCATTTAAAATATAGTCTAATTAGGGCTCACATTATTCAAATTAACCCAAAATCATATTTTGGCAAAATTACAGTTTTGCCCCTAAACTTTTGCATATTTACACTTTTGCCCCAAAGCTCGTAAATTAAAATTCAGCATATTTTCTTATGTTTTATGACATGCTGAACATTTTTCCCTTCTATGACAACATCAAATTCTCACTCTAACATATAATTATGAACAATAACAATTTTTACCGATTAAGCCGTTTTACTCATTTTTGCTTAAAATCGCTTAGCAAAAGTTGTTTAACATAATTTCAGCCTCATATATTCTACCATAAAACATCAAAATAAACACATTTCACCTATGGGTATTTTTCCAAATATGAACCCTAGCTTAAATTATTGCTAGAATAAGCTTAATCAAAGTTCTGGGATTCCAAAAACGTAAAGAACTTGAAAAACGGGGCTAGAACGGACTTACAATCGAGCTTGGAAGCTTGAAAAACCCTAGCCATGGTTTCTCCTTGCTATATTCGGCCATGGGGTTGAAGATGAGCAAAATTGGATTTTAATTTTGTATTTTAATTCATTTTACCCCTAAATGACCAAAATGCCCTTACTACTAAACTTTCCAAAAATTCCATCCATGTCCAATTTTTGTCCATAGACTTAGAAATTGGTAAAATTGCTATTTTAGACCTCCTAATTAATATTTCAAAACAATTTCATACTAGAAACTTCCAGAATGCAAGTTTTGCAAATTATTCGATTTAGTCCCTAATTTCAATTTAAGCACTTTATGCATAAAATTTCTTCACGAAATTTTCACACAATCATGCAATCATATCATAGACCTCAAAATAATCATAAAATAATTATTTCTATCTTGGATTTTGTGGTCATGAAACCACTATTTCGACTAGGCCCAAAATCAGGATATTACAACTCTCCCCCCCTTTTAGGGATTTTCGTCCCCGAAAATCTTACCGAAAAAGTGGTCTTCACTTTTAGTCTCATATTCGGTGCTGAAGAACTTTCACTTAGGCTGTACCTCCAATACATCTCTTTAATTTCTCATATGGTCTAAAAGCTTACAGTCTCAACTCTCAACTGTTCTTAAATTTTCAACCCTTCTCAGTTTCCCATGATATCATGACATAAAACCAAGATCTTAACTTGATTAATGGAGACCGGAATTCCAAGAAATCCAACAATCAAAGAGACCTAAAATTCCATGAATCTGATAAGTAGGAATTCATTCAATACCGATATGATTTATAGATTTCTCCAAACATTTAAGAATAGGATACATCATATTTTCCTCTTTCTGCCATAGAAATAATTCTGATATGGCCTCAAGAATAATCCTTCTCATTTCCATCCCAATATCAACATTGACAAGGATAATTTTCATAGATCCCAATGCTCAGCTTTAACCTCTTTAATAACTCAGATTTTATGTAACATCGAATGCTCTAAATTATCACATTACCTCACTGTCTTGAAACACATCACAATTCATACAACAGTACATTACTGAAAGTCAGGAAGTCTTTGCTCAATGTAGACTAGTCTAGTTTAGACGCTTCGGTTACCAATATTCTCATCTACCCGAACTCTATCAACATGTAATAAACTTTTCAGCTTTCATAAGATGAAAACCTTATCATTCATAGTGACTTTAACTAATATCCAACTCTTTCTAATAAATATACACTTCTCGTTCAGACTATTTACTCTTTTATCAGTATAAAAATGAAATTCTATTATCAGACTTGAGAAAAATAATCCCGACATAATTGTCACATGAAATCTTTCAAATAAATAATTCACCATACCGATTGAAACTCGCGCTTTTATCACCTATGCCTTCATCGATGTCAAATCCTTACACGTAAATCGAAAAAAAATCCAATACTAAAATCACCACATTACCAAGATCAAATTAGAAGTATAGTCATATTTGACATGATTATCACGAGTCAAGAAACGCACTTGAACATGAGTCGTAATTGACAAATTATGGAACAAAGATAACAAGAAAACCGAATAAAGAAATTCAAGATAGAGAAACCGGAATAAAGAAATCCAGAATAAAAGATCCGGGATAAAGAAACCCAAGATACGATACTATGCCGAGAATCGAAAACCAAACTCATAGAGAAAATATAGAATACCCGATAATTCTTCAAAGAAAGAAAGTCCAAAAGAAAACATCATTTAATCCCACTGAAATCAAATATAACAAGATCAATATATCTTCCATACATATATATCGGATGAAGCATCAAGTAGAAGAAACAAAATATAATATCATATGTATTCTCTCATCAATTCTTATCAGGTGAAATGAAATAGAAAACCCGATGAAATAGAGCAATATAAATTATAAACCAGTCAAACTACCAATGCTTTCATCCAACACGTAATTAGAAGACATTCCCATATAACAAGAATTTCTTGAAGATCAATAGCCATAGAAATATTTTCGAGAACGGGTAAACACATAGAGCATCTCAAAAGAGATCACTAAATCTGTCGACCATAATCTGTCACACTCAAATAGTTCACATTTCAAATATCATTTCCCCAACTAGTTCTCCGTCACACAAATTTCATATTAAACCATTCACTAAAGAAGGCCGATTCTGAATAAATTTGATTTACACTTTTCTCGACCTTGCACTGAGTAATTCGATTTACCAAAGAGAATTCCTTCTCTAATTGGGATGATGCATAACTCCAATAATCTTTACGTCAATCCGATAGTTTATCTGGCTCTAACTTTACTTATCAGCTCATTTTCAATCTCTGATCATACTTATAATTATTTTATCACTGAACTCTTTGGGTTCTCAACCGGAAACTTATTCAATACAAATCTTATGAAATTCCATTATGAGTACCACTTCGGTAAGGGGGAAGGGTTGTAGGACCTCTAACTCGACTTTCTTATACATACACATATGACACAACTATCATCATCATAGCAACATCATCAAAATCATGTCATTCATTCAGGCAATGCAACATTCATGTTGGCTTACACAAATTTTCCCTCTTGTCCCATTTAGACAATATACTTATGCATACATTCTATGTTTTCTAGATAGCTTTACTTATCCATTCATTTAATTAAATTAATTCATGCTCATGACATCATATAAGGCCAAACAAACATAGATATTTGCTTCACAATCACAACTTTCATTTTGTGCATCATGTACATGTCATTACAATCATATAATTCAGTCCAACAATTTAACATAGATAAGTTCATTTCATTATAATCCTTTATCTCATAAAAATTATATATCATTAGCATTCATCAACATTCGACGTCCAAATCAAGACAAGGACATTTTCATTCATATCATAATATTATAACTTTTATTCATACCTCTACTACTTTCTATTTATTCCGTTCATCTTATCAAGTAAGCCATATACACTACATCATATGAGCATTAAGCAAATATGGATATTTATCACATATGTATCATAAACTTTTATTCATACTTTTCTGAACCAAGACTTATCATAATCATAATTTTACTCAAATACCTTCACATAACATTGAACATGGTCGGCGCAGCTCGGTTGGAGAGTACCCTGTCTAAATAAGACGGTACTCATATGCATCGGAAGACATCACACTATCACAGATCAGAGGCATGTACAGCTAAATTTTTATGCATGCTAAGTTAGTCCGAGAACTGACTAAACCTACTCTGATACCACCAAATGTAACGCCCCGTACCCGAGACCATAGCTGGAGTCGGACACGAGGTGTTAATAGACTTAATTTATTACTTTAAACAGCTCAAACAATTTATTTTAACATTTCCAGACAAGCTGGCTAACTGCGTCACAGTTTCTCAAAAATTCATATCTCGAGTTTCGAAACTCAAAATCCAATTCCGTAAATTTTCCCTGAAACTAGACTCATATATATATTTACTAATTTTTTTATAGAATTTTTGGTCAAGCAAATTAGTACAGTTTATTAGTTAAAGTCTCCCCTGTTTGTGGTTTGACCGCTCTCGACCTCTGTGTATTTCAATCAGATATCTCCCTGTACAGAGTTTCAATCACTATGCCATTTATTTCTAATAAAACTAGACTCAATAAGGAATTTGTACATATAAAACATGACATCTAATTATATTTTTAAAATTTATGGCGAATTTCCAAAGTCAGAATAGGAGATCCAGAAATCGCTCTGGCCCTGTTTCACAAAAATTTAAACATCTCATAAAATATAATTCAAACTCATATACCTGTTTTGTTCCATCCATATGAAAATAGACTCATCAAGCTTCAATTCCATAACTTATTCATTATTTAATTCCATTTCTACTATTTTTAGAGACTTTTCAAATTCACGTCACTACTGCTGTCTGAATCTATTTTATGGTAAATTTTACCCATTTCTTGGTTCCCATGGATTAGCTAGCAATTTAGCATACATAACACCAAATATGATCATGATTAGCCATTCCAATGGCTAATCATTACCAAGTATTTCCATACCACTCAATAACCATATCATAAGACCATATATACAAAATGATTATAATGCTATACATGCCATACTCAAAATATACAAGCCATTATGCCAAGATGGTATACGGATAGTTTAAGCGTGCCTCCGACCGTTTTCGATTTCCGAGCTGGCTTGCCAACACTACAACGAATGAAAAGGAGGGAGTAAGCACAAATGCTTAGTAAGTTCACATGCAAATAGCAAGTAACACAACTATATAAGCAAACATAAACATCATTTGCATGACCATCACCGAGACATTCATATCACATTTTCATTTATCATCTTACCATATTATTGTTATATCGAGTTTTCAACCCGAGGGTTAAGTACATACCTGTTCAAAGTATCCATTTCACAACACTTACCAATACATCCCTTTCATCTCGAGTATTCCTCCATTTGAGTAGAATTTTACCCGTTGAACACATCAGAATATAATTCGGATACACAAAAAGTTTGCACATAAGTGCCACATATGTAGCCAAGCTACCATGTAACCCGCCCATAAGTGAACTCGGACTCAACTCAACAAGCTCGGGCGTTCACATCCATAAGTGAACTTGGACTCAACTCAACGAGTTCGGACATTCGCATCCATAAGTGAACTCGGACTCAACTCAACGAGTTCGGATGCCCAAATATCCCAGTGACATGTCACTTGTATCCTAATCCATTCCTAAGGTTCAACGGGACCATTTTCCCAATCATGTGTCTCAACCATCTCCTACGGATTGCCGATACTGACACTCGGTAGTATTTCATATTTTCCAAGTATATCACATAATTTGACATATTATCAAACAATTATCACGAGTATAATATTTCATAATAATGATCATATCATTTAAATAACATAAAAACATTTAAAATAATAACTATGTTACCAACATTTACATATGAACTTACCTCGTATATGAAAATGGCTACTTTTACCATTTCGTCCACAACTTGGTATTTTCCCCATTTTAGCCCGAATTTTAGTTTTCCTTGCTCTATCATTTAAAATATAGTCTAATTAGGGCTCACATTATTCAAATTAACCCAAAATCATATTTTGGCAAAATTACAGTTTTGCCCCTAAACTTTTGCATATTTACACTTTTGCCCCAAAGTTCGTAAATTAAAATTCAGCATATTTTCTTATTTTTTATGACATGCTGAACATTTTTCCCTTCTATGACAACATCAAATTCTCACTCTAACATATAATTATGAACAATAACAATTTTTACCGATTAAGCCGTTTTACTCATTTTTGCTTAAAATCGCTTAGCATAAGTTGTTTAACATAATTTCAGCCTTCATATTCTACCATAAAACATCAAAATAAACACATTTCACCTATGGGTATTTTTCCAAATATGAACCCTAGCTTAAATTATTGCTAGAATAAGCTTAATCAAGTTACCGGATTCTAAAAACGTAAAGAACTTGAAAACGGGGCTAGAAACGGACTTACAATCGAGCTTGGAAGCTTGAAAAACCCTAGCCATGGTTTCTCCTTGCTATATTCGGCCATGGGGTTGAAGATGAGCAAAATTGGCTTTTAATTTTGTATTTTAATTCATTTTACCCCTAAATGACCAAAATGCCCTTACTACTAAACTTTCCAAAAATTCCATCCATGTCCAATTTTTGTCCATAGACTTAGAAATTGGTAAAGTTTCTATTTTAGACCTCCTAATTAATATTTCAAAACAATTTCATACTAGAAACTTCTAGAATGCAAGTTTTGCAAATTATTCAATTTAGTCCCTAATTTCAATTTAAGCACTTTATGCATAAAATTTCTTCACGAAATTTTCATACAATCATGCAATCATATCATAGACCTCAAAATAATCATAAAATAATTATTTATATATTGGATTTTGTGGTCACGAAACCACTATTTCGACTAGGCCCAAAATCAGGATATTACAAAATGTGAAATCCGTGTTGATGCCAAGCATGCTAGACCTTTCTTAAAACCTATCACTGATAGGAAAACTAAACTTTTAGAATTAATTCATACTGATCTAGCAGGCTTTAGAAACACAAAAAGTAAAAATAAGAAACACTACTATATTACATTTGTAGATGACTACCCTAGGCATACAAAAGTCTATCTTTTAAGAACAAAAGATGAAGTTGAACGAACATTTCTCCTTTATAAAACAAAACTTTAAAAGAAATGACGAATGCTTTACTACTTAGTTCTGGTTTTCCTGATCACTTGTGGTGGGAGCTCGTACTTCCTGCGAATCATATATTTAATAGTGTACCTTAAAAAAATTAGATTGTAACCCATACGAATTGTGGAAAGGTTATTCCTCTAGTCTGAAATACTTGAAACTATGGGGGTGCCTAGAAAAAGTAGGCATACCTATTTTTAAACAGAACACTATTGGGTTTAAAATTATTGATGTTGTTTTTGTTGGTTATACTTTGAACAGTGTTGCATATAGATTTATGTCTTTAGATGATTCTTCCACATGTGAATCTAGAGATGCTGTCTTCTTTGAAAATATTTTTCCTCTAAAGAAATCTTATGTAAATCATGATACACAATTAGATGAGCATGTTTATTCTTCTAGTACACATAATAGAGATATTCTTAATGATGATGTGGAACTTAGGAGAAGAAAAAGACAAAGGACCGTCACTAGTTTCGGACTAGATTTCTTACTTGTTTTATAACTGATTTTAATGATTTAGGCTTGATAAGTGATTCTATTGCTCTCTTTTGTTTATATATGAAGATCCAAAAACTTATATTGAAGCCATAAATTCTATAGATACTAGTTTTTGAAGATATGTTATTAAGAATGAGCTTGAATCTATTATGTCTAATTACACTTGGGAATTAGTACACTTGCCTAAAGATTTTAAACTATTAGTAATAAATGGGTATTTAGAAAGAAGCTTAGACCAGATGGGTCAATACAAAAGTATAAGGCAAGACTAGTGGTTAAAGGGTTTACTCAGAAATTTGGAGTAGATTATTTTGATACTTACTCTGCTATAACTAAAATCTCTACCATTTGTGTGTTGTTTGCATTAGCTTCCATTCATAATTTGCTAGTACATCATATGGATGTAAAGACGACTTTCTTGATGGTAACTTGGATGAAGAGATCTATATAGAGCAACCTCCAGGATTTGTGGCACTTGGTATGGAAGACAAATTTTGTATTCCTTAAAAATATATGTATTGTAATAGCCCATTTTTAACTAAATCAGAACATTTCAGAACCATAAATTCGAGGTCAAAAAATTATTTTAAAATTATTTTAAGTGTCTACAGTATGATATTATGTTGGTGTGAAAATTTCGTTAAGAAATTTTACCGTTTGATTGGTCAATTTAATAAAAGGACTAAATCGCGTAAAGCGTAAAAGTTGAATTTTATTTGTTAAATGCACTAAATGACTATGAATATTAAATGTGGAGGTCCTTAAGTAATAAATGGACCATTATTAAGGTAAGTGGACATTAATGGGCATGAAATGGATGACATAAATGTTTTATCATTAAGGTTAATTTGGTAATTTATCTAATAAGGTTAATTAATTAAAACAAAAACAATTTTGTAATAGCCTGTTTTAGGGATTTTTGAGTATCCGTTAATGTTTGGAGTGTTCAACGGGAATGTCAAAGGTGTGAAAGGATATGGTTATCTTGCGAGTTGGTACAGGTATGTAGAGGTGTGCATGGTAGCCCGGCCCGAAGGCCCGCCTGAAAAATAGGAGGGTTTGGGTAAAAATATAAGCCCGAAATATGGGTTTGGGCAAAAAAAAGGCCCGTTTAGAAAATGGGCCGGGCTAAGGTAAAACTTTTTTGGCCCCGGCCCAGCCCGAATTATATACTAAATATATATATTTTTATTTTTAATTATATTTACATTTTATTTTTAATTTTAATATAATCACTTTTTACTATATTTTCAATTTGTATATTATTTTAAGAATTGTTTTAATATCATTTTTTATTTGTTTCTTGTTTTAATAATTGTTTTAAATATATTTGATGATTTATTATATTTTAAATTTTTTTATTTAATGAAATAAGTTAAAATATTAATATGGGCCAGGTCGGGCCGGGCTCAGGCTTAACAATTTTATTTCGGGCCGGGGTTGGACAAATTTTTAGGCCCATATTTTGGGCCGGGCCTAGAAAATAGGCCTAAAATTTTGTCTGGGCCCGACCCAGCCCATGCACACCTCTACAGGGGTGTACGTAAAACTCATAAGTAATGAGCTCGATATGTGATGAACTCTTGGTAGGATTGTGAATGAGTAAGTTATGACTATGTGATTTTGATAACGTTCATGCTAATCATCATCATGTTGATTGTATGTTAAATGCATGGTTATGATGCTTATTATTTGCATAGGAACTTACTAAGATATATAGCTTACTCCCTTTTCCTTCCCTTATCTTATAGTGTCACCAAGCTAGCTCGGGGTTCGGGGTTCGGAGATCGTCAAAGATCCACTCACACTATCAACAACTATTTTGGTACAAATGAATTCAACATTTTGAGTTATGGCATGTAAAAGGGACTTGGTTGTTTTGTTATGTGTCATAATTGATTTGGCCAAATGTGTTGGCTTATATTGGCTAGAAATTCATTTTGTATAAGGCTATTGGAAATGGGCTAATATTGTTATAAGTATAACCATATAATGATACCTTTCATGAATGATGTGTTGATGTCTTTGTTGTGGATGTTAGTTGTATGTATATACTTGGATTGGTGCTATATTATGTTGTGTAGGTGTGTGCATTAAATGGTGGCAAAATGGCTTGGTAAATAGCCTTATTTTTTGTCCACACGGGTAGACACACGGGAGTGTGTCTAGACCGTGTGCGACTCATGGCTTGACCCACGGGCATGTGTTTAGGCCGTGTGTCTCCTACACCCTAATTTTTGCAAAACAGAATGCCCAATATTGACTACACGGGCAGAGACACGGTCGTGTGTCTTAGTCGTGTGAGGGCCACAGCCTTGGACACAGGTGTGTGTCCCGGGCATGTGAAGTCAGCACCTATTTAATGAAAAATCATAAATTTTAAATCAACCACACGGCCTAGCACACGGGCGTGTGACTTGGCCACGTGTCTTCAATTTGTTCTTAGGTGACAAATGTGTGACCACATGACATATCCACACAAGCCTGTCCCATATCCACACGGGCGTGTGACCCCTGTCTAGTGAAAAATTTTCTAAGCTTTGTAAAATTTTCTAAAGTTCTCGGTTTAGTCCTGAACCACTTCCAAAGCATGTTTAGTCCTGAACCACTTCCAAAGCATGTCCGGTAATGCCTCGTACCCTGTTCTGACGTTGAATACAGGTAGAGGGTGTTACATTTAGTGGTATTAGAGCTACAATTTAGTCGATTCTTGGACTAGCGTAGCGTGTGTAAGAGTGTAGCTATACATGCCATATATGAACTGTGAAGTGTGATGACTCCTGACAATTTTAAACTGTGTTTTCATATAGTAAATGGGTCCCGACTGAGCTGTAGCTGATGATGCAGAAAGTAATAAGACGGCTCCCGCTCAAGGGGCAGCGTCATCTGAAAATAGACCTCCTACGGTCAGTCAGGGAGGAGGGCTAGAGAAGCCTTCCTCCATATGATGAATGAGTGGTATTCGGAGTTTGTTCGAACAAATCTAAATGCTCAACATCCTCCACCCCCTCCTTATCCCCAATCGATTCTCATAGGTCCTTAGGGTGTGGATTTGGCAAGACTGAATAAGCCCTCGGTTGATAAGATTTGAAAGCAAGGAGCTGAGGAATTTAGGGCTAATATAGATGATGACCCCGAGAGAGTCAAGTTCTGGCTTAAGAATACTATCAGGGTATTTGATGAGTTATTATGTACACCTAAAGAATGCTAGAAATGTGCTATATCATTATTGAGGGACACAGCATATCACTGGTGGAAGACACTAGTATCTACAGTACTGAAAGAGAGGGTTACATGGGAATTCTTTCAAGAGGAATTATGAAAGAAATATATCAGTTAGCAGTTCATCGATCAGAAACGTAAAGAATTTCTTAAGCTAAAACAGGGCCGAATGTCAATGACAGAGTATGAGCAAGAATTTGTCAGGCTCAGTAAGTATGCTCGAGAGTGTGTTTCGTCCGAGGCTATTATGTGTAAAAAGCTTGAAGATGAACTGAATAAGGACATCAGATTGTTAGTTGGAATCTTGGAACTAAAAGAATTTGTTTTATTGGTTGAATGAGCTTGCAAAGCTGAAAAGATAAACAAAGAGAAAAGAAAGACCGAGAGTGAGGCTAGAGATGCAAGACAAAGGCTGATGAGTAAGTCATTTCAATCTCAGTTAAAGAAATCTAGAGAAATGTATTCTCGTTCGAATGTTTCAGCTGGGTATTCGCACAGAGACTACGGGAAACAATATTCGGGTCCTAAATCTCAAGCTACTTCAATGGCAAGTATGGGTAATGTTAGGTCTAACAGACCTGAATGTCAGCGTTGTGGTAGATGACACCCTGGCGAGTGTAGGATGAATGATCGAGCTTGTTTTAAGTGTGGTTCTTAAGAACATTTTATCCGAGATTGCCCTGAGATGGCTGGGAAAGAATAATTTCAGAGTGCAAGGCCACCGAGAAATACCGAGAATGGAACTAGTAATAAAGGTGTGACAAAAGATATAGCCATAAGATCTGATGCCAGAGTACCTGCTAGTGCTTATGCCATTCGTGCTCGTGAGGATGCTTCATCTCCTGATGTGATTATTGGTACATTTTCTCTTTATGATACTAATGTTATTGCGTTGATTGATCCCAGATTGACTCATTCTTATGTTTGTGTGAATTTGGTATCTAGTAAGAATTTGCCTGTCGAGTTTACTAAGTTTGTGATTAAAGTGTCAAACCCCTTAGGCAAGTATGTGCTAGTTGATAATGTTTGCAAGAATTGTCCTTTGATAATTCAAGGTCACTATTTTCTAGCTAACTTAAAGTTGTTGCATTTGATGAATTCGATGTTATTTTGGGTATGGATTGGTTGACACTACATGATGCCATAGTAAATTGTAGACAAAAAACTATTAAATTGAAATGTGAGAATGGTGAGGTTATTCAGGTTGAAACCGATGAATCAAGCAAATTGCCTATTGTGATTTCGTCTATGTTTGCTCAGAGGTACGTAAGGAAAGGTTGTGATGTTTATCTTGCTTATGTGTTAAACACAAAAATGTCTGAATTGAAAATTGAATCAGTGCCGGTAGCTTGTGAATATCCGGATGTGTTTCCAGAGGATTTGCCTGGGTTACCTCCAACCAAAGAAGTTGAGTTTGCTATTGATTTAGTACTTGGGACTTCCCCAATATCGATTGCTCCGTATAGGATGGCTCTGACTGAATTGAAAGAATTGAAAGCTCAGTTACAAGAGTTGACAGATAAGGGTTTTGCGAGACCGAGTTTTTCTCCCTAGGGTGCTCTAGTGTTATTTGTAAAGAAGAAAGACAGATCTATGAGACTTTGTATCGATTACCGATAGCTCAATAAGGTGACTGTAAAGAACAAGTATCCTTTGCCGAGAATTGATGACTTGTTTAATCAGTTGAAAGGAGCAACGGTATTCTCGAAGATTGATTTAAGATCTGCCTACTATCAATTGAAAGTTAAAGAGTCGGATGTGCCGAAAACTACTTTTAGGACAAGGTATAGGCATTATGAATTTCTTTTTATGCCTTTCGGGCTAACTAATGCACCTGCCTTTTTTATGAACTTGATTAATAAAATTTTCCAACCGTATTTAGATAAGTTTGTGGTTGTATTCATCGATGATATTCTGATTTATTCTTGAGACAAGTCTGAGCATGCTGAGTATTTGAGAATTGTATTGCAGACATTGAGAGATAAGAAATTGTTTGCTAAATTCAGTAAAAGTGAGTTTTGGCTCCGAGAAGTCAGATTTTTGGGACATATCGTTTTAGGTGATGGTATTTGGGTTGATCCAAGTCAGATTTCAGCAATTGGTGAATGGAAACAGCCAAAGAATGTATCTGAAGTTAGAAGCTTTTTGGGTTTAGCCGGTTATTACTGAATTTTGTTAAAGGATTTTCAATATTGCTACTCCTATGACCAAGTTGTTGCAAAAAGATGTTAAATTTGAATGGTCCAAAAAATGTCAGCAAAGTTTTGAGAAATTGAAAGCGTTGTTGACTGAGACACCAGTTTTAGTACAGCTTGAATCGGGAAAGGAATTTGTAATTTATAGCGATGCTTCATTAAATGGTTTGGGTTGTGTATTGATGCAAGAAGGCAAAGTGATAGCTTATGCCTCGAGACAGCTGAAACCGCACGAGAAGAATTATCCGACACATAACTTGGAATTGGTCGCCATCGTTTTTGCTTTGAAAATTTGGCGTCATCATTTGTACGGTGAGAAATGTCATATCTTTACTGATCAGAAGTGTTTAAAATAATTGATGACTCAGAAAGATCTGAACTTGCAACAACAAAGATGGCTCGAGTTATTGAAGGATTATGAACTAGTAATTGACTATCATCCGGGAAAGGCAAATGTAGTCGTAGATGTTTTGAGCAGAAAGTCCTTGTTTGTTTTGAGAGCTATGAGTACGAGATTGACTTTGTCTAGTGATGGTTCAATTTTGGCCGAGTTAAGAGCTAGACCGATATTTTTTCAGCAAATTTGTGAAGCCTAGAAAAATGATAGTGAATTGCAAACCAAAAGAGCTCAGTATGAATCAGGCAGTGATTCAGACTTTCGGTTCGGTTCAGATAATTGTTTGATGCTTCGGGATTGAGTATGTGTACTGAAAAATGATGAACTTATTCAGAAAATTTTACACGAGGCACACAGTGTTTGTTTATCAGTTCATCTGGGTAGTACAAAAATGCATAATGATTTGAAGAAATTGTATTGGTGGTCAGGTATGAAATGAGATATTTCAGAGTTTGTTTCGAGATGTTTGATTTGTCAACAAGTAAAAGCCGAACACCAAGTGCCTTCGGGTTTACTTCAGTCATTGATGGTACCTAAGTGGAAATGGGATAGGATTACGATGGACTTCGTAACGGGTTTGCCTTTGACTCCAAAAACGAAAGATGCCGTCTGGGCCGTTGTCGATAGATTGACGAAATCGGCTCATTTTATTCCGGTACGTACCAACTACTCACTTGATAAGCTAGCTGAATTGTACATTGCTAAAATTGTGAGATTGCACGGAGTGCCTATTTCTATTATATCGGATAGAGATCCGAGGTTTACGTCTCAATTTTGGAAAAAGTTGCAAGAGGCTTTCGGCAAAAAAATAAATTTTAGTACAACTTTTCATCTGCAAACCGATGGTCAATCTGAAAAGACGATTCAAGTTCTAGAAGATATGCTTCGTTGTTAGGTTTTAGAGTTCGAAGGTAGTTGGGAGAAATACCTACCTTTAGCCGAATTTGCTTATAACAATAGTTTTCAGTTGAGTATAAAGATGGCACCGTATGAAGCATTGTATGGTCGTAAGTGCCGAACTCCGTTGTACTGGACTGAGCTTAGTAAGAGACAGATTCATGGGGTTAACTTGGTTAGAGAAACCGAAGAAAAAGTAAAGGTAATTTGTTATTGTTTGAAAGTCGCTTCGGACAGACAAAAGTCGTACACAAATTTGAAAAGAAATGAGATTAAATTTCAAGATGGTGATAAGGTATTTCTAAAAGTATGTGACAGCCCTAATATGACCCTAGTCGAAAAATGGTTTCGGGACCACAAAACTGAGTCACAAAATTATTTAAATGTTCTTTTCTATGTTTATTATATGTGAAGTTTCATGTGTGAAAGTATTGTGTCTTAATTTTGTCATTTGAATGTGGAATTAGCTAAAAAGGACTTGTTTGAGAAACTTTGAAAATGTGGTAGGTGAATGTCCAAGTGATTAATTTTGTAAATTATTAAAGTAGAGGATTTGCATGTCTATTTTACCACTTTATTTAAGTGTACGGTAGTGGGGTTGGTTTAATGCATCATGTGCTTTATATAATAATAAATTATAAATTTAAATTATGGTATAAAATAATATATGTTATTTTATAACATAAAATGAAGTGATAAAAACAAAGTTGAGCTTTAATTTTTATCACTTAGCCGAAACTAAAGAAAACAAAAAGAAGAAGAGAAGCTCTTGAATATTCGGTCATTTGGGGAGATAAATTCAAGGTAAGTTCATGGTAGTTCGCTTATATCTTGATGTTTATGAGTTCCTTGGTTCTACCTTAAACCCATGAAGTATATTTTTGATTTTTGGTGTTGTTGGAGGTTTCGGTCATGGGTAGAAAACATTATAGATTTTGAGATTTATGATAGAAGTTAATGAGTGAGAGTTGGATAGATTTTGAGGCTTATTTGATATGTGTATTCGGTCATAAAGGTGTACATGAGGAAATGTTAAATTAATTGTATTAAATTGCTTAATGTGATTAAAAATGTGTATGACCATTATGTATTTGAGCTAAAAGTAGCTATATGACCTATTAAATTTCTTATCATATTCGGCCATAAGTTAGCATAATGGAACTTTAATAAGTTAAATTTGTTTGAATTAGCTCAAGAGCATAGAGAACCAAGGTTGGACAGGGAAAAAGAGAAAGTAGTTGAATAGTCGATCCGAGACTGTTCAAAAATATTCGAGGTAAGTTTTAAGTAGTTAAACATAAATAATATTCGATAAGGACATGACATATTATGAGAATTAAGTATTACTTGTAATGTATGTATATGGCCGAATGGCAAATATAATATGGAAGTAAAATGCGATATGCTTTTATGATCAAATGATAAGTGTTAGATGAATATGAGTGAGATATTATGTGTAAACTATCAAATGATAAGTGTGAATGATGAAATGAAATAAAAGTGAATAAAATGTAGGATGATATATTCGAATGATGCTAGTACCTAATTTGGTGTGATTGTGTTATAAGAAACTTGTTGATTTGAATATCGTATGGTACTATTCGGGCCTTTGAGCCTAGCAGGCTATGATGCCGGTGAGATACTATTCGGGCCTTTGAGCCTAGTAGGCTATAATGCCGGTGAGATACTATTCGGGCCTTCGAGCCTAGCAGGCTATAATGCCGGTGAAATGATATCGGGCTTCGAGCCTAGCAGGTAAAATACAAGTGGATGAATTCAGGTTTAAAACCTAGCAGGCTAAATTTCGGTAATTTGATAAAAGTCTAAGACTAAGATACCTCATGTTAGAATGACAAATGAATACATTCAATACGTTAAGTTGGCCAGGTACGTATTATGTACTTATATGTGAGTTTGAGTTGAATTGAATCATAAGTGTATAATGTTATAACTATATCTATGATTTGGTCAAGGTGTGAAAGTATGTGAAAGAATTTGATTTATTTATGTTATATGAATTCAGATTAAGTGAAATAAGAATGCTAAATGTGCATTATGTGCTTGTGCATATTCGGCCAAATGGCAATATACCTAGAAAATGGCCTCTTGAGAAATTGAATGATCGAAGTATAATTGAGCTTAATTGTTTGCAATGCTTAAAACTTACTAAGCTTATAAAAGCTTACTCCGTTTGTTATGTTTCTCTGTTTTATAGATCGTTGACTCCAGCCACTTGCTCGGGGATCGTCAGGAGCTCGTCACACTATCTATCGTTTTGGTACTATTATGTTTTGGAATTTGTATGGCATGTATAGAATAGACTTAAGTGAATGATATTTTGAGATGTTGTTGTATATAAGCCACGTGAATATGGAAACTTTTGAATGTCGGTGTAAGTCTGAATTTCGATCTTTGATTGTGTTTGGCTATGCATATAATTGCTAATGAACTTATGTAAGTGTGAATGTACAAATGTAGTGTTTTGGTTTGGTAACTCTTCATAACCCACTCCGGTGACGGATACGTGTTATAAGGGTATTACATTTTATTGGTATCAGAGCTACGGTTTAGTCGATTCTAGGACTAACGTAGCGCGTGCGAGTCTAACTATACATGCCATGAAGTGTTAATACGATAGTGTGATGATTTTTTATAGTTGAAATGTGTTTTTCGTATAGTAATGAATTTCGATCCCGATCGAGAGGTAGCTGATGATGTAGAGAGCCTAGCGCCTGCTCCCGCGCACTGGATAGCACCGTTGGACTCTCAACCAAATGCTAGTAATCAGAATGATGAAGCTAAGCAAGCCTTCTATGCTATGATGAATGATTGGTTTACCCATTATGTTCGAACTAATCCAGCTGTTTCACATCCCCCACCCCCGATTAGTACAACCCTTGCACCTGTGGTACCTCTTGTAGTTGACCCGTTGAGGTTGAGCAAGCCCCCGGTTGATAGAATTTGAAAGTACAGGGCTACTAAGTTCAAGGCTACTGACAATGATGATGCCGAGCCGGCTGAGTTTTGGCTCGGTAATACCATTCGCGTGTTTGATGAATTATCGTGCACACCCGATGAGTGCTTAAAATGTGCTACATCTCTGTTACGTGATTCTGCCTACCATTGGTGGAATACCTTGATATCAGTTGTGCCGAGAGAACGGGTTACTTGGGAATTCTTTCAAACTGAGTTTCGCAAGAAGTATATCAGTCAAAGATTCATCGATCAGAAATGGAAGGAATTTCTCGAGCTCAAATAGGACTCTATGACAGTTACCGATTACGAGTGAAAGTTTGTCAGACTTAGTAGATATGCTCAGGAATGTGTTTCGCCTGAGGCTATCGTGTGTAAATGCTTCGAGGACGGGTTGAATGAAGACATCAAACCGTTGGTGGGTATTTTGGAAATCAAAGAGTTTGTAGTGCTTGTCGAGCGAGCTTGTAAAGCAGAAGAGCTCGGTAAAGAGAAAAGAAAAGTTGATGAATGAGCTAGAGAGTTCTGTAAAAGATCTTCGGGAAAATCATTTCATCAGTCATTGAAGAAATTTCGAGATGATTCAGGTCGATCCAAGAATACTTTGGGTTTTTCCAGACGAGACCGTGATCGACCTCCTGTGATTACACGAGCCACCTCTATTGCCAGTGTTGGCAATGATCGTCAGAACAGATCTGAGTGCAAGCATTGTGGCAAATGGCATTCAAGAAGCTGTAGATTTCGTGACCGCTTCTGTTTCAAGTGTGGATTAGCTGATCACTTTATCAGAGACTGTCCGAAATTAGCTGAACAGAATACTGATCCGAGTGGGAGACCTAATAACACTGCAACACTAGGTAGACCACCTAGACATACGGGTAATGCTAGTGGAAATCAGAGAGGGACCAAAGATACTACTGTACGTTCTGAGGCTCGTGCTCCTGCCAGAGCCTATGCTATACGAGCGCGCGAGGACACTTCTTCACCAGATGTTATTACCGGTACTTTCACTTTTTTTGATACTAATGTTATTGCTTTGATTGACCCCGGTTCTACTTATTCGTATGTGTGTGGAACTTTGGCATCCAGTAAGACTCTACCTGTTGAGTCTACTAAGTTTGTGATTCGAGTGTCGAATCCTTTGGGCTGTTATGTGCTAGTTGATAAAGTGTGTAAGAAATGTCCCCTGATGATCAGAGATTCTTGCTTTCCGGCTGATCTAATGCTATTATCGTTTGACGAGTTTGATATCATTCTCGATATGGATTGGTTAATTGTGCATGATGCGGTAGTGAATTGCAAGCGAAAGAAAATTGACTTGAGATGTTCGAATGATGAGATAATCCGAGTTGAGTCTACAGATTTAAATGGATTACCGGCGGTAATATCTTCGATGTTAGCTCAGAAATATGTAAAAAAGGGGTGTGAAGCTTATCTTGCATGTGTACTGGATAGTAAAGAGTCAGAAAAGAAACTTGAAACAGTGCTAGTGGTTTGTGAGTTTCCGGATGTATTCCCCAAGGAATTACCTGGATTACCACCTATTCAGGAGGTAGAGTTTGGTATTGAACTAGTACCAGGGACTACACCTATTTGGATAGCTCTGTATCGTATGGCAACAATTGAACTAAAAGAATTGAAATCTCAGTTGCAAGAGTTGACAGATAGAGGTTTTGCTTGACTGAATTTTTCTCCCTAGGGTGCACCAGTGCTATTTGTGAAAAAGAAAGACGGAACCATGAGAATGTGCATTGATTATCATCAGCTTAATAAGGTAACGATAAAGAATAAATATCCGTTGCCGCGAATCGGTGATTTGTTTGATCAACTGAAAGGAGCCTCAGTATTTACGAAGATAGACTTGAGATCGGGTTATTATCAGTTGCGAGTTAGAGACTTTGATGTGCCTAAAACTACTTTCAGAACGAGGTATGGACACTGCGAGTTTTTAGTGATGCCGTTTGGGCTTATTAATGCCCCTACAGTTTTTATGGATCTAATGAATCAAATTTTCAGACAGTATTTGGATCGATTTGTAGTCGTGCTTATAGATGACATCCTGATCTATTCACGAGAAGAAACTGAACATACCGAACACTTGAGGTTGGTATTGCAAATTTTGCGAGACAAGCAGTTATATGTGAAATTCAGTAATTGTGAATTTTGGTTGAGGGAAGTCAGCTTTTTAGGGTATGTTGTATCCGCATCGGGTATCCGAGTTGATTCGAGTAAAATTTCAACTATACTCGATTGGAAGCCTCTGAGAAATGTTTCGGAAGTTCGAAGCTTTTTGGGTACTACAAAAGGTTTGTGAAAGGTTTCTCGATGATAAGAACACTGATGACAAAGTTGCTTTAGAAAGATATCAAATTTGAGTGGTCAGAAAAGTGCCAGAAAAGTTTTGATTAATTGAAAACTCTTTTGACCGAAGCTCCAGTGTTAGTTCAGCCAGAATCCAGTAAAGAATTTGTGATCTACGGTGATGCGTCTCTAAATGGTTTGGGCTGTGTGTTGATGCAAGAGGGTAGAGTAGTAGCGTACACTTCGAGACAATTGAAGCCACACTAGAAAAACTATCCGACTCATGATCCCAAGTTAGCTGCTATCGTTTTCACTTTGAAAATTTGGCGCCATTACTTATTCGGGGAAAAATGTTATGTTTATTCCGATCACAAAAGTCTCAAGTACTTGATGACTCAGAGAGATTTGAATTTAAGACAAAGACGTTGGCTAGAATTATTTGATTACGAGCTTGTCATAGATTACCATCCGGGAAAGGCTAACGTGGTTGCTGATGCGTTAAGCTGTAAATCACTGTTTGTTTTGCGAGCGATGAATGTGCACCTGTCTGTGTCCATTGATGATGTGTTAGTAGCAGAGTTAAAAGCAAAATCGTTATTGATGCAACAAATCCGTGAAGCTCAAAAAGTTGATGATGAATTAGTTGCAAAACGAGCACTATGTGTTTCGAAAGAAGATTCAGAATTTTTAAT
The DNA here is from genome assembly GCA_025698475.1 of Gossypium anomalum. Classification (NCBI taxonomy): domain Eukaryota; kingdom Viridiplantae; phylum Streptophyta; class Magnoliopsida; order Malvales; family Malvaceae; genus Gossypium; species Gossypium anomalum. Next base: position 17,805,050 of record CM046960.1, on the reverse strand, counting down.
TGATAGCAATGATTATTTGAGGTTCAGAAATGGATTATGTGTTCCAAAAAATTCAGAGCTTATTCCGATGATTTTGAGCGAGGCTCATAGCAGCCGAATGTCAGTTCACCCGTGTAGTACGAAAATGTACAACGATCTAAAACAACAATACTGGTGGCACGGTATGAAACGAGACATTTCTGACTTTGTTTTGAAGTGTTTGATATGACAACAAGTGAAAGCGAAACATCAAGTGCCATCGGGATTACTTCAGCCGATCATGATACCCGAGTGGAAGTGGGATCGAGTCATGATGGATTTTGTATCTGGATTGCCATTATCTCCGAGCAAGAAAGATGCGATCTGGGTTGTTGTTGATAGATTAACAAAGACGGCTCATTTTATTCCCGTACGTATGGATTATTCACTTGATAAGTTAGTCGAACTGTATGTTTCTCAGATTGTAAGGTTACACGGGGTACCTACTTCTATTGTGTCGGATTGAGATCCGAGATTCACATCGCGGTTTTGGAAGAAATTGCAAGAAGCATTGGGTACTAAGTTGCATTTTAGCACCGCTTTTCATCCCCAGACTAATGGTCAATCTGAGCGAATTATTCAGATACTCGAGGATATGTTGAGATGTTGCATCCTTGAGTTTAGTGCCTCGTGGGAACGATACTTGCCTTTGGTTGAATTCGCATTTAACAATAGTTTTCAATCAAGCATCAAGATGGCACCTTACGAGGCTTTGTACGGTCGTAAATTTCATACACCTTTGTTTTGGACCGAACTCAATGAGAATAAGATTTACGGAGTTGATTTGATTAAAGAGGCCGAACAGAAAGTAAAATTGATCCGTGAAAGTTTGAAAGCAGCATCAGATCGTCAGAAATCGTATGCGGACTTGAAACGAAAAGATATTGAGTATCAGGTTAGAGATAAAGTGTTTTTAAAAGTATCACCGTGGAAAAAGGTACTCAGATTCGGTCGTAAGGGGAAGTTGAGCCCGAGGTTTATCGGGCCGTATGAAGTTTCAGAATGAATTAGGCCGGTAGCGTACAGATTGATTTTGCCTCCTAAACTTGAAAAGATTCATAATGTTTTTCATGTTTCGATGCTTCGGCGATATAGATCTGATCCCTCGCATGTGATTAACCCGTCGAAAGTTGAAATCCAATCTGACTTGAGTTCGAAGAGAAACCGATTTGTATTGTGGCTCACGAGGTGAAATAACTGTGGAAAAAGAAAATTTTGTTAGTAAAAGTACTATGGGTCAAACACGGGGTTGAAGAAGCCACTTGGGAGCTAGAAGACACCATGAAAGAACAATACCCTAATTTATTCGCTGGTAAGATTTTCGGGGACGAAAATTCCTAAGGGGGGAAAGTTGTGACAGCCCTAACTTGACCCTAGTCAGAAAGTGGTTTCGGGACCACAAAACCGAGTCACAAAATTATTTAAATGCTCTTTTCTATGTTTATTATATGTGAAGTTTCATGTGTGAAAGTATCGTGTCTTAATTTTGTCATTTGAATGTGGAATTAGCTAAAAAGGACTTGTTTGAGAAACTTTGAAAACGTGGTAGGTGAATGTCCAAGTGATTAATTTTGTAAATTATTAAAGTAGAGGATTTGCATGTCTATTTTACCATGTTATTTAAGTGTGCGGTAGTGGGGTTGGTTTAATGCATCATGTGCTTTATAAAATAATAAATTATAAACTTAAATTATGGTATAAAATAATATATGTTATTTTATAACATAAAATGAGGTGATAAAAAAAAAGTTGAGCTTTAATTTTTATGACTTAGCCGAAACTAAAGAAAACAAAAAGAAGAAGAGAAGCTCTTGAATATTCGGTCATTTGGGGAGATAAATTCAAGATAAGTTCATGGTATTTTGCTTATATCTTGATGTTTATGAGTTCCTTTCTTGGTTCTACCTTAAACCCATGAAGTGTATTTTTTATTTCTGGTGTTGTTGGAGGTTTCGGTCATGGGTAGAAAAAATTATAGATTTTGAGATTTATGATAGAAGTTAATGAGTGAGAGTTGGATAGATATTATGATGTAAAATTATGATGAAGTGATGTTAAATGCTTTGAATATTGAGTATATATTGTTATAAGTTGAATTTAAGGTTTGTTAAATTGTCTTTGTCATTGCCGAATGTGTGTATAGTTAAAGAAAATTTGTTAAAGTGCTTAGTTAATTGATATTAGGTTAATGGTGTGTGTATAAATTATTTAAAATATAAACTTTGTATGAGTATTAAAGGTTGTATATGAATTCAGCCTTGGGAGAATTTTTAGTATAAAATGCTTGAATGTTAAATAGGTTATTGCTTTAATGACCGAATGTGCCAAAGGCTAATGCATGGACTAGTTGATTAATATGTGTTAAGGGAATGTGAATAAATATCTATTTGACGAGCTATATATTCGGCTATATGGTTAAGATATGTATATGAAAATATGATAAGCCATATGAGTTTTGTGTTTGTGTATGTGAACTAGGTATATAATGAATATTCGGCTAAGAAGGTTAAAGGTTAAGTCATAGGAATTTTGGTGATATACATATTCGGTCATTAGGGTTATATGTACTTTGGCTATGTGGGTTATGTATTAAGGTAAGTTACTTATTTGATATGTGTATTCGGTCATAGAGGTGTACATGAGGAAATGTTAAATTAATTGTATTAAATTGCTTAATGTAATTAAAAATGTTATGACCATTTTGTATTTGAGCTAAAAGTAGATACATGACCTATTAAATTTCTTGTCATATTCGGCCATAAGTTAGCATGATGGGACTTTAATAAGTTAAATTTGTTTAAATTAGCTCAAGAGCATAGAGAATCAAGGTTGGACAGGGGAAAGGAGAAAGTAGTTGAATAGTCGATCCGAGACTGTTTGAAAATATTCGAGGTAAGTTTTACGTAGTTAAACATAAATAACAGTCGATAATGACATGACATATTATGAGAATTAAGTATTACTTGTAATGTATGTATATGGCTGAATGGCAAATATAATATGGAAGTAAAATGTGATATGCTTTTATGATCAAATGATAAGTGTTAGATGAATATGAGTGAGATGTTATGTGTAAACTATCAAATGATAAGTGTGAATGATGAAATGAAATAAAAGTGAATAAAATGTAGGATGATATATTCGAATGATGCTAGTACCTGATTTGGTGTGATTGTGTTATATGAAACTTGTTGATTTGAATATCGTATGGTACTATTCGGGCCTTTGAGCCTAGCAGGCTATGATGCCAGTGAGATACTATTCGGGCCTTCGAGCCTAGCAGGCTATAATGCCGGTGAAATGATATCGGGCTTCGAGCCTAGCAGCCAAAATACCGGTGGATGAATTCGGGTTTAAAACCTAGCAGGCTAAATGCCGGTGATTTGATAAAAGTCTAAGACTAAGATACCTCGTGTTACAATGACAAATGAATACATTCAATACGTTAAGTTGGCCAGGTATGTATTATGTACTTATATGTGAGTTTGAGTTGAATTGAATCATAAGTGTATAATGTGATACATATGTGAATAAATGTTATAACTATATCTATGATCATGATACATTCGGTCAAGGTGTGAAAGTATGTGAAAGTATTTGATTTATTTATGTTATATAAATTCAGATTAAGTGAAATAAGAATACTAAATGTGCATTATGTGCTTGTGTATATTCGACCAAATGGCAATATACCTAGAAAATGGCCTCTTGAGAAATTGAATGATCGAAGTATAATTGAGTTTATTTGTTTGCAATGCTTAAAACTTACTAAGCTTATAAAAGCTTTCTCCGTTTGTTATGTTTCTCTGTTTTATAGATCGTTGACTCCAGCCATTTGCTCGGGGATCGTCAGCAACTTGTCACACTATCTATCGTTTTGGTACTTTTATGTTTTCGAATTCGTATGGCATGTATAGAATAGACTTAAGTGGATGATATTTTAAGATGTTGTATATAAGCCACGTGAATATGGCAACTTTTGAATGTCGGTATAAGTCTGAATTTCGATCTTTGATTGTGTTTGGCTATGCATATAATTGCTAATGAACTTATGTAAATGTGAATGTACAAATGTAGTGTTTTGGTTTGGTAACTCTTCATAACCTGTAACATCTCGAAATAAGGCCTAAACGGAATAGTGGTTGCGAAACCATAAATCTGAGATAGAAAAGTTTATTTCGATTAATTTTTATGATTTACCGAGTGATTAGATGCATGTATTAGAGTATTGATAAGAAATTTTATAGATTGCATGTTTAATTTGCCTATTAGGGCTTATTTGCGAGAAGTTCTTTAATAAAACCGATTTAGGGCCTAAACGAACGATGGTTTTAGAACCACGAATTGAAGTCAAAAATTTATTCCAATTAAGTTTTAAGGTTTATTTATTGATTAAAATATTGTGTAAAAATATCGTTAAGAAATTTTAATCGATAAAGTGCTTAATTGGACTTTTAGGACTAAATTGCAAAAGTCGCAAAATATATGTTCTAATTCATAAGTACTTGATTGAAATGGGAGTTTAAAGAGGAGGTTCTTAAGTGGAAATTAGACCATTATATTTCGTTTGGAAAAAATGGGCATGAATAGGACAAAATTTTAGAGTAAAGGCCTTAAGGGCATTTTAGTCATTTGGTAATTAAAAGAAATAAAAGGGAAAATAAAGCCAAAATTGACTCATCTTTTCATGGAGGCCAAAATTAGCATGGGGAAGCCATGGCTAGGGTTTTCAAGCTTTCCAAGCTCAATAGTAAGTCCGTTTCTAGCCCAGTTTTTCAAGTTCTTTACATTTTTAGAATCTCAGAACTTGATTAAGCTTATTCTAGCAATAATTTAAGCTAGGGTTCATATTTGGAAAAATACCCATAGGTGAAATGTGTTTATTTTGATGTTTTATGGTAGAATATGAAGGCTGAAATTATGTTAAACAACTTTTGCTAAGCGGTTTTAAGCAAAAATGAGTAAAACGGCTTAATCGGTAAAAGTTGTTATTGTTCATAACTATGTGTTAGAGTGAGAATTTGATGTTGTCATAGAAGGGAAAAATGATCAGCATGTCATAAAACATACGAATAATGGATGAAGTTTAATTCCTGAGCCTAGGGGCAAAAGTGTAAATATGTAAAAGTTTAAGGGCAAAATTGTAATTTTACCAAAGTTTGAGTTAAGGACTGTTTTGATTAGTACATTAATTAAATAAGTAAAATATGATGTTGTAGATCCCGGAAAATGAGATTTGAACCTAGAATGGGAGAAAAATAAAAAATCGAGAAAGTTGGTAAAATGGCCGTTTTAGTATCGAGGTAAGTTCATATGTATAATAAGCATTAAGTTATGCATGTTTCAATGTAATATTGATATAATTACTATAATTGCCGAGGTGTTGAAAGTAAATATAATTATGATGAATTAAATGTTCAAAATTAATTCGACATGGAAATGAGAAAGTATGTAAGTTTGTATGTAAATATTACATTATCTTTATTTTATTTTTTTATTTCAAAGATATTTTATGTATTGTAGCTGATTTTTGAATTATAATTGACTATTGGAAGAATGGAATAAAGTATTAGATAGTGAGATACTTCCCGTTTGAACCTTCGGAATCGAAAGATACGGATGGTACGTAGCTAGGTCACATGTGTAATACGGGATGTATACCATGTGTACAAGAGAGCTACGGGATATATGTAGCTAGGTCGCATGCGTGGTTCCAGGTGAAGGACACCATGTAGACAAGAGAGCTACGAGATAAACTGGCTAGGTCACATGAGTGGTACTAAGTGTTCACCATGTGTACAAGAGAGCCAAAATTATGTGTACAATCGAGCTAGGTCACATTTGTGGTGCTAAGTGAAGACCACTATGTGTACAAGAGAGCTTCGATTTTAAAGATGGGCTGTGTGCGATACCATAGCGTATCTGTTATTATTCTGAAGCGTTCAACTGGGAAATTGATTAAATGAAATTGTGTATGACTTTGTGATGATAAGTGTAAGCATATACGTGTGTAAATTAGGAGCAATATGCTCGATATGTGATTGGAAATTAGAAAGATTGTTATGGGTAAGTGATGAATACAATTGAAGTGTGAAAGATCAAAATTGACAATAAAACTGTTCGGGATAGTTGCAGTGATGAAAATCTAAAAATTTACCAAAAATAGTAGAATTTGAATCAGAGACTGAATGAGATATCAAATTAGAGCTTAATGAATCTATTTTCATATAATGGAAACAGAGCAAGTAAAGGAATTCTATATTATGAGATATTTAAGTTTTTGAGAGACTGGTTCAGAATGACTACGTGATCCCCTGTTCTGACTTGGAAAAATCATTAAAAATTATAAAACAATAATTAGGGGATATAATTTATAATCTTGAAATCCGTAATGAGCCTAGTTTCAAATGACATAAACGATAACTTCGTTTGAATTCTGTACAAGGAGAAAATTGATTCGTAGTGAAGAATGGTCAGGGCAGTTGAGCAGTGAAACAGGGGTAACTTCAATGAATTAACTATACTAATTGGCTAGACCAAAAATTATGAAAATTTTAAGGTAAAACTATATGTGAATCTAGTTTCAAGGAAAATTAACGGTTTGTAATTTGGAGTTCTGTAGCTCCAAAAATAAATAATTTAGCTGCTGGTACTCTGCTAGACAGCTTGTTTTGAACCTGTTTATGATTGTAATAGTGAAGTATGTGTGTTTGTGATGGTAATATTCCAGGAATATGTTGTGACTTTGTTTAAAGTATGATAATGTGTTTTTTATTAATATTTACATATTTACTTACTAAGCTATAATGCTTACTCCCTTCCTTTCCTTTTTCCTATAGTGTCGCAAATGTTAGCTCGAGTTGGAGGTTGCCGGAGGTTAAATCACACTATCAAATTATTGATCGATATATAAAGGTTTTAAAGTATTTTTTTTTTAGTCTTTGGCATGTATGGGGACTCGTTTAATTGTTATTAAGTTGCTAGGAGTTGGCCTAAAATACTGACCTAAGTTAACTGAAGGTCTCTATTGTATAAAGTCATTAAATGAAGATAGTCTTAATTATGTTATTAATTAAATGATGCAATTTATGTATGTGTATGCTTGCCACTGTGTGCGGTTGAATTAAAGCATGATATGGGCCTTGTAAGCTCTTTTTAAGGGACAGCTTGAATGTGTTTGAAAAATTTTTAAATTAAGTGAAATTATGAATCGGTTTTTATACGATGATTAGTGATTAAGTCCAGTAATGCCTCGTACCCTGTTTCGGCATCGAACACGGGTAAGGGGTGTTACATAACCCACTCCGGTGGCGGATACGGGCTACAGGGGTGTTACAAAGTATCTCTGAGGAAGAAGATTCTGAGATTTGGCCGTAAAGGCAAGTTAAGTCCACGTTTCATTAGGTCGTATGAGATTACTGAAAGAATAGGGCTAGTGGCATATCGGTTAGCTTTACCGACAGAGTTAGAAAGGATTCATAATGTGTTTCATGTGTCGATGTTGCGACGATACCATTCAGATCCCTCAATGTGATTTCACCTACGGAGATTGAGATACGACCTGATATGACTTATGGTGAGGAACCGATCAAGATTTTAGCTCGGGAAGTTAAACAATTGAGAAATAAAAGTATAGTCCTAGTAAAAGTTTTATGGCAAAGACATGGGGTTGAAGAGGCTATGTGGGAACCTGAGGAAGCTATGAGAAAATAGTACTCAAATCTATTTTCTGGTAAGATTTTCGGGGGCAAAAATTCCTGAAGGGGGAGAGTTGTAACAGCCCATTTTAGAGCTAAATCAGAACAGTGGTTTCAGGACCACGAATCTGACATAGAAAGATTTATTTTATTATATTTTTCTGGTCTACAGTTTCATGGCATTGTTTCGTGAAAATTTTGTTCAAAAATTTTATCGATTGGGCACTTAATTTAGCTAAAAGGACTAAAATGTAATAGGTGTAAAATCTATGTTCTAGAATTTAGAGGTTCTAATTGCTATGAAATTTTAAATTAGAGGTCCTTAATTGGTAATTAGACCATTTTACTTTTGGTTGGACAAAAATAAACATGAAGTAAGAGAATTTTTATGTTCTAAGTTAGGGGCATTTTGGTCATTTGGTTAATAAATGAATTAATAAGCAAAATAAAGCCAAAATTTTGTCCATCTTCTTCCTACATGACCAAAATTTTGGACAAGCCATAGCTAGGGTTTTGGCCAAAGCTTCCAAGCTCGATTGTAAGTCCGTTCTAGCCCCGTTTTTAATGATTTTCATGTTTTGCAGATCCTTGTAACCTAATCTAGCTATTTCAAGGACTAATTTGAAAGAAAGATGAAGTTTAAAATTTTACCCATGTTAGACATGCATGTATTTTAATGTCTAATGGTAGAAAATGCAAGTTTGGTGTTAGATAAACAACTTTTGCTAAGTGATTTTCGGTAAAAATGTCAAAAAGGACTTATTTGTAAAAGTTATAAAATGAGTAGTAAAAGTCCAATTAAGTGAAAAATGTGGGCTGATATGAATATGAAAATGGTTTGGCTAGGCTTGGGTTTTGAAAAAATTGAATACATTTCATTTTACGAGCCTAGGGACTAAACCATAAAAATTTGAAACATTAGGAGAAAAAATATAATTTTGCCCAATATGATTTTTGGGCTAAATGGAATAACGTGAGTATTAAATGAGTTAAATTTGTTATTATATATAAAAAAAAAGAGGTTCGAACCTAGATTGGAGGAAAAATAAAGTGTTTGGCGATTAGGTCCAATTATACTATTTTTGTACCGAGGTAAGTTCGTATGTAAATAATGCATTGTTACATTTATGTTTTAAATGCTTTAATATTGTATGAATTGTGATTGACTCTTTGGATGTATCGACAAAGTTTTGACAAGCGAGAAATCCCGGATGAACCTTAGGAATAGAATAGGATACGAGTGACATGTCACTAGAAACCCATGTGTATATGCGATTATGTAATCGGGAAGCTGGTCTCGTGCATCTTACCAGTGGCCGAGTAGCCCGGCATGTGTTGCAGATACCTGACAACTTGTGTAAGTAGCACTGTATAGCTACATCCTGACTGATAGCTTGTGTGAGCAGGCCCGTGAAGAGCTCGAAAAGGAGCCCATATGTATTATGAGATATGAGGTAGCTTCGACTACATATATGGCACTTGTGTGCAATGTTTTTGAGTATCCGTTAATATTCTGAGTGTTCAACGGGAATGTCAAAGGTGTGAAAGGATATGGTTATCTTACGAGTTGGTACAGGTACGTACGTAAAACTCATAAGTAATAAGCTCGGTATGTGATGAACTCTTGGTAGGATTGTGAATGAGTAAGTTAATCTATGAGATTTTGATAATGTTCATGCGAATCCTCATCATGTTGATTGTATGTTAAATGCATGGTTATGATGCTTATTATTTGCATAGGAACTTACTAAGCTATATAGCTTACTCCCCTTTCTTTCCCTTGTCTTATAGTGTCACCAAGCTAGCTCGGGGTTCGAAGATCGTCGAAGATCCACTCACACTATCAATAATTATTTTGGTACCAATAAATTCAACATTTTGAATTATAGCATGTATAGGGGACTCAGTCATTTTGTTATGTGTCATAATTGATTTGGCCAAATGTGTTGGCTTATATTGGCTAGAAGTTCATTTTGTATAAGGCCATTGGAAATGGGCTAATATTGGTTATAAGTATATTCATATAATGATGACTTTCATGAATGATGTGTTGATGTCTTAGTTGTGGATGTTAGTTGTATGTATATGCTTGGATTGGTGCTATGTTATGTTGTGTAGGTGTGTGCATTAAAGGGTGGCAAAATGGCTTGGTAAATATCCTTATTTTTGTCTACATGGGTACACACACGAGCGTGTGTCTAGACCGTGTGCGACACACGGCTTGCCCCACGAGGCATGTGTTTAGGCCGTGTGTCCCCTGCACCCTAAATTTTACAAAATAGAATGCCCAATATTGAGTACACGGGTAGACACACGGCAGCCGTGTGAGGGTCATGGCCTTGGACACGGGTGTGTGTCCCGGGTGTGTGAAGTCTGCACGTATTTAATAAAAAATCATAAATTTTAAATCGACCACACGGCCTAGCACACGGGTGTGTGACTTGACCGTATGTCTATGATTTGTTCTTAGGTGACAAACGGAGAGTTACACGGGTTTGGGGCACGGGCGTGTGTGACACACGGCCTGCCCACACAGGCCTGTCCCATATCCACACGGGCTGTGACCCCTGTTTAGTGAAAAAAATTTTAAGTTTTGTAAAATTTTCTAAAGTTCTCGGTTTAGTCCCGAACCACTTCCAAAGCATGTTTTGGGCCTCGTAGGCTCGTAAAAGGGACATTATGATTAAATGCAAAAAGTTTTAATTTTGGACGCAAATGTATAACCTGAAATTGTATGTTTGATCGTATGACAAGTCCGGTAATACCTCGTACCCTATACCGGCTTTGAATATGAGTAAGGGGTGTTACAAATTTTATGTCCATCTTCATCATCTTCAACCGAATTAAGAAAGAAAAATAAAGCTTGGAGAGCATTTTATGGTTCGGCCATTGCATGGTTAAATTGTAAGTCCATTTTTGCTCGGTTTTTAATGATTTTTATGTTTTTGTGATCGTTGCAACTAGTTCTAGCTAGCCCAGGGACTATTTTGCAAAACTTTTAAAGATTTTCAAAGTTTCCATTGATGAAAATATGTGTTCTTTGATGTTTGATGATGAAATATGAAATCTTGTTGCTAGATTTACATATTTTGTAAAGTGATTTTGAGTAAAAATGCAAAATAGGGATTTATTTGTGAAAATGTATGGTTAAATGTGTGAAAAGTTGATACAAATGGGCTGCTAGGGGCATTATAGTAATTCGGCTATCATGGGTATTAAAGAAGTTTCATGAATTTGTGATTTTGCGTAATAAGGATAAATTGTAAAAGTTATAAAATTCTAAGGGTAAAAGTGTAAATGTGCTTAAATGTGTGTTTTGGATTAAATTGAATAGAGAGATTATTAAATAAGTTAATTTTGAATATATTTAGATCAAGAAAAGTGAAATTCGAATCTAGATCGAGGGGAAACTAAAGTTATCGACTAATCGACCTATTTCGTCATTTTCACATCCGAGGTAAGTTCGTATGTGATAAATTTCATTATAAATGTATTTTAAATGCTTTGATATTGTATAAGTTGTCAATACAAGACTTCGGATAAGTTCGACAATGACTCGATGGTAATTTGGCATTCGAATCTCGGTTGAACCTTAGGATTAGTTTAGGATACTAGTGACATGTCATTAGGAGATACATTAAGTTGGCTTCAGGCCATGATATTAGCACTTCAGGTGTGAGTTATACCGATTTGGCTTCGGGCCATGAATATCAGCAGATTTGGCTTCGGGCCATGATATCAGTACTTTGGATATAAGTTACCTTGATTTGGCTTCAGGCCATGGTATATGTACTTAATGTACAAGACTCCTGAGTATCCGACTTCTATTCCGAATGGTTCAACAAGTAAATGAATGACATGGTTAAGAATGAGATTGGTTCAAGATGGTACGAGTATATGCATAAACCATATTAGCTTTGAATTGAAGAAATGGTGAAGAAAGTATATAGTTTTGTAAATGAGTAATTGAAAGGCATGTTAGTTGATGTGAATTCATGTATCTATAATTAATTGTTGAATTATGTGGTTATGATTATATTGAGTTTATATTTCATACGAACTTACTAAGCTTTATAGCTTACATTGTTTATTTTTCTATGTTTTATAATGAATTCAAAGCTAGCTCGGATTCGGGGATCGTCGGAGATTTCGTCACACTATCCTACAAACGATTTGGTACCTTTAAGCTTAAGTTTTGAGTATATGGCATGTATAGGGACTTTGGTCATGTTGGTTATGTTTTGGTAATGATTTTGGCCATTTGAAATGGCTTGTAAATGTATATGTCTTAGTTTGTAAAAAATAGCCATGAGAGTTGGCTTATGTTGAGTTAATTTGCTTATGTATATGTGTATGTGCCTATAGTTTATGTTATGTAAATTGAGGTTGGTTTTGTGTTGCTTATTAATAGTTGGTATTATGACAGTTGAATGTTGATATTGATGATGTTATTTGTTTGTGAATCAAGGTAAAGAATACATGTTTTAAGTAGCCATATTGATTATCTAATTTATGAGATTTGGGGTATGAATGGATTGGTCTATTTTGCAAGTTGTGTGTATTGAGAAATGTGGTATAAAATATGTATGAATTAGGTTTGAATTGGTTGGTTTAATTGCCTATTTATGCCATGTGATGGTGCAAATTGATGTGTTGTAGGTACATTCAAATTTGGGTGGCAAATTGACTGGGCAAATAGCGTATTTTTGTCCACATGGGCAGAGACACGGGTGTGTGTCTCAGCCATGTGTGACACACGGCCATGTTACACGGCCGTGTGACCCTTGGTGTTAAATTTGAAACCAAGTTAGTATGATCCACACGGCCTCACACATGGGCGTGTAACTTGGCTATGAGGCATAAGTCGGTATACCCTACAAGTTTGGCTTGGCCTAGCACACGGCTTGGCACACGAGCGTGTATGGCCATTTTTAGGGCACACGGGCATGTGTGTTGGCCGTGTGACACAAGTCAGAGAATTACACGAGGTTGGACACGGGTTGGGACATGGCCATGTGCTCCCATTTCGAATGTCCACACGGCCTGAGACACGGGCATGTCTATTGGCCTTGTGAGACACAAGGCCGGGCCACACGGGGGTGTGTCCCCTGTTTTGAGAAAAAAATTTAAGTTTTGAAAAAATTTCTTGAGCTACCGGTTTAGTCCCGATCCACTCCCAAAGTACGTTTAAGCCTTGTAGGCTCATTATAAGGACATTATGCTAGAGTTTGAATAATGTTTGCATGAATTGTGAAATTATATGTGAATTGAATGTTTAAATGTTTTATAAGTCTAATAATGCTCCGTAGCCCTATTCCGGCGTCGAATATGGGTGAGGGATGTTACATTTATAGGTATCAGAGCATTCATGTTTCTATAATCAATTATTGAGTTATGAGGTTATGATTATATTGAGTTTATTTCATACGAACTTACTAAGCTTTGCAGCTTACATCGTTTATTATTCTATTTTTTATAGTGAATTCAAAGCTAGCTCGGATTTTGGGATCATCGGAGATTTCGTCATACTATCCTACAAACTATTTGGTACCTTTAAGTTTAAGTTTTGAGTATATGGCTTGTATAGGGACTTTGGTCATGTTGGTTATTTTTTAGTAATGATTTTGGCCATTTGAAATGGCTTGTAAATGTATATGTCTTGGTTTGTATATAATAGCCATGAGAGTTGGCTTATTTTGAGTTAATTTACTTGTGTATATGTATATGTGCCTATAGTTTATGTGATGTAAATTGAGGTTGGTTTTGTGTTGCTTATTAATAGTTGGTATTATGGATGTTGAATGTTGATATTGATGATGTTATTTGTTTATGAATCAAGGTAAACAATGCATGTTTTAAGTAGCCATATTGATGATCTAAGTTTATGAGATTTTTTGTATGACTAGAGGGGTCTACTTTGCAACTTGTGTGTATTGAGAAATATGGTATAAAATATGCATGAATTAGGTTTGAATTGGTTAGCTTAATTGCCTATTTATGCCATGGGATGGTGCAAATTGATGTGTTGTAGGTACATTCAAACTTGGGTGACAAATTGGCTTGGTAAATAGTTTATTTTTGTCTACACGGGCAGAGACACGGGCGTGCGTCTCAGCCGCGTGTGACATACGGCCGTGTTACATGGCTGTGTGACCCCTGGTGTTAAATTTGAAACCAAGTCAGTATGCTCCACACGGCCTCACACACGGGCGTGTAACTTGGTTGTGCGGCATAAGTCAGTATACCCTACAGGTTTCGCACGGCCTGGCACATGGGCTAGTCGCACGGGCGTATGTGTTGGCCGTGTAACCCAAGTTAGAGAGTTACACAGGGCTGGACATGGGTTGGGACACGGCCATGTGCTCTCATTTAGAATGTCCACATGGCCTAAGACATGAGCGTGTCTGTTGGCCGTGTGAGACACACGGTCGGGCCACACGGGCGTGTGTCACATATTTTGAGAAAAATTTTCTATATTTCATAAAAATTTCTTGAGCTAACGGTTTAATTCCGATCCACTCCCAAAGTATGTTTACGGGCTCGTAGGCTCGTTATAGGGACATTATGCTTGAGTTTGAATAATGTTTGCATGAATTGTGAAATTATATTTGAATTGAATGTTTAAATGTTTTATAAGTCCGATAAGGCTCCGTAGCCCTATTTCGGTGTTGAATACAGGTGAGGGGTGTTACATTTATATGTATCAGAGCATTTATGTATCTATTATCAATTATTGAATTATGTGGTTATGATTATATTGAGTTTATTTCATACGAACTTACTAAGCTTTGTAGCTTACATCGTTTATTATTCTATTTTTTATAATGAATTCAAAGCTAACTCGAATTTTGGGATCATCAGAGATTTCGTCACACTATCCTACAAACTATTTGGTACCTTTAAGCTTAAGTTTTGAGTATATGGCTTGTATAGGGACTTTGGTCATGTTGGTTATTTTTTAATAATGATTTTGGCCATTTGAAATGGCTTGTAAATGTATATGTCTTGGTTTGTATATAATAGCCATGAGAGTTGGCTTATTTTGAGTTAATTTACTTGTGTATATGTGTATGTGCCTATAGTTTATGTGATGTAAATTGAGGTTAGTTTTGTGTTGCTTATTAATAGTTAGTATTATGGATGTTGAATGTTGATATTGATAATGTTATTTGTTTATGAGTCAAGGTAAAGAATGCATGTTTTAAGTAGCCATATTGATGATCTAAGTTTATGAGATTTTTTGTATGACTGGAGGGGTCTATTTTGCAACTTGTGTGTATTGAGAAATATGGTATAAAATATGCATGAATTAGGTTTGAATTGGTTAGTTTAATTGCCTATTTATTCCATGGAATGGTGCAAATTGATGTGTTGTAGGTACATTCAAATTTGGGTGGCAAATTGGCGTGGTAAATAGTCTATTTTTGTCTACACGGGTAGAGACATGGGCGTGTGTCTCAGCTGTGTGCGACACATGGCCATGTTACAATTGCTGTGTGACCCCTGGTGTTAAATTTGAAACCAAGTCAGTATGCTCCACACGGCCTCACACACGGGCGTGTGACTTGGTTGTGTGGTATAAGTTAGTATACCCTATAGGTTTCGCACGGCCTGGCACATGGGCTAGCTGCACGGGGTGTGTGTTGCCGTGTAACCCAAGTCAGAGAGTTACAAAGGGTTGGACATGTGATGGGACACGGCCATGTGCTCTCATTTAGAATGTCCACACGAGCGTGTCTGTTGGCCGTGTGAGACACACGGTCGGGCCACACGGGTGTATGTCACCTGTTTTGAGAAAAATTTTCTATATTCATAAAAATTTCTTGAGCTAACGGTTTAGTCCCGATCCACTCCCAAAGTATGTTTAGGGCCTCGTAGGCTCGTTATAGGGAAATTATGCTTGATTTTGAATAATGTTTGCATGAATTGTGTAATTATATGTGAATTGAATGTTTAAATGTTTTATAAGTCCGATAATGCTCTGTAGCCCTATTCCGGTGTTGAATACGGGTGAGGGGTGTTACATTTATAGGTATCAGAGCATTCATGTATCTATAATCAATTATTGAATTATGTGGTTATGATTACATTGAGTTTATTTTATACGAACTTACTAAGCTTTGTAGCTTACATCATTTATTTTTCTATGTTTTATAATAAATTCAAAGCTAGCTCGGATCTTGGAATCTTCGGAGGGTTTGTCACACTATCCTACAAACGATTTGGTACATGTAAGCTTAAGTTTTCAGTATATGGCTTGTATTGGGACTTTTTTCATGTTGGTTATTTTTTAGTAATGATTTTGGCCATTTGAAATGGCTTGTAAATGTATATCTCTTAGTTTGTGTATAATAGCCATGAGAGTTGGCTTATTTTGAGTTAATTTATTAGTGTATATGTGCATGTGCCTATAGTTTATGTGATGTAAATTGAGGTTAGTTTTGTGTTGCTTATTAATAGTTGGTATTATGGATGTTGAATGTTGATATTGATGTTGTTATTTGTTTATGAATCAATGTAAAGAATGCATATTTTAAGTAGCCATATTGATGATCTAAGTTTATGAGATTTTTTGTATGACTAGAGGGGTCTATTTTGCAACTTGTGTATATTGAGAAATATGGTATAAAATATGCATGAATTAGGTTTGAATTGGTTAGTTTAATTGCCTATTTATGCCATAGGATGGTGCAAATTGATGTGTTGTAGGTACATTCAAATTAGGGTGGCAAATTAGCTTGGTAAACAGTCTATTTTTGTCTACACGGGCGTGCGTCTCAGCGGTGTGCGACACACGACCGTGTTACATGGCTGTGTGACCCCTGGTGTTAAATTTGAAACCAAGTCAGTATGCTCCACACGGCTTCACACACGGGCGTGTGACTTTGTTGTGTGGCAAAAGTCAGTATACCCTACAGGTTTCGCACGGCCTGACACATGGGCTAGCCGCACGGGCGTGTGTGTTGGCCGTGTAATCCAAGTCAGAGAGTTACAAGGGGTTGGACATGGGATGGGACACGGCCATGTGCTCTCATTTAAAATGTTCACACGGCCTAAGACACGAGCGTGTCTGTTGGCCGTGTGAGACACACGGTCGGGCTACATGGGCGTGTGTCACCTGTTTTGAGAAAAATTTTCTATATTTCATAAAAAATTCTTGAGCTAACAGTTTAGTCCCGATCCACTCCCAAAGTATGTTTAGGGCCTCGTAGGCTCGTTATAGGGACATTATGCTTGAGTTTGAATAATGTTTGCATGAATTGTGAAATTTTATGTGAATTGAATGTTTAAATGTTTTATAAGTCCAATAATGCTCCGTAGCCATATTCCGGTGTTGAATACGGGTGAGGGGTGTTACATTTATAGGTATCAAAGAATTCATGTATCTATAATCAATTATTGAATTATGTGGTTATGATTATATTGAGTTTATTTCATACGAACTTACTAAGCTTTGTAGCTTACATCGTTTATTTTTCTATGTTTTATAATGAATTCAAAGCTAGCTCAGATTTTGGAATCTTCGGAGGTTTTATCACACTATCCTACAAACGATTTGGTACCCGTAAGCTTAAGTTTTGAGTATATGGCTTGTATAGGGACTTTGGTCATGTTGGCTATTTTTTTGTAATGATTTTGGCCATTTGAAATGCCTTGTAAATGTATATGTCTTGGTTTGTGTATAATAGCCATGAGAGTTGGCTTATTTTGAGTTAATTTACTAGTGTATATGTGCATGTGCCTATAGTTTATGTGATGTAAATTGAGGTTGGTTTTGTGTTGCTTATTAATAGTTGGTATTATAAAAGTTGAATGTGGATATTGATGATGTTATTTGTTTGTGAATCAAGGTAAAGAATGCATTGATGATCTAAGTTTATGACATTTTGGGTATGAATGGATTTGGTCTATTTTGCAACTTGTGTGTATTGAGAAATGTGGTATAAAATATGCATGAATTAGGTTTGAATTGGTTAGTTTAAATGCCTATTTATGCCATGGGATGGTGCAAATTGATGTGTTGTAGGTACATTCAAATTTGGGTGGGAAATTGGCTTGGTAAATAGACTATTTTTGTCCACACGAGCAGAGACATGGGCGTGTGACCCCTGGTGTTGAATTTCAAACTATGTCAGTAAGCTCCACACGGCCTCACACATAGGCGTGTGACTTGGCCGTGTGGCATAAGTCAGTATACCCTATGGGTTTGGCACGGCCTAGCACATGGCCTGGCGCGGAGGGTGTATGGCCATTTTTAGGGCACACGGGCTAGCCACAGGGGCGTGTGTGTTGGCTGTGACCGAAGTCAAAGAGTTACACGGACTTTGTAACACCCCTAACTCGTATCTATCGCCAGAATAGGGTTACGAGGCATTACAATTCAAATTACATTAATATTACCTACTTTAAACGTTCATAGTCATAATTATGGAAACACAATCATATTGTCCCTTAGAGACTCTTCAAGGCCTCAGAACATGCTTAGAAGTGGTTCGGGACTAAACCGATAACATTTTCAAACTTTTTGAAACTTATAAAATTTTCAAACGTTCATGGGTCACACGCCCATGTCACAAACAATGTGAAAACAGGGCATACATATTGACTTGCACCACACGGCCGAGGACACGCCCGTGGGAAATCTGGAGGGGTTACTGACTTGGGTCACACGGCCGGCTACACGCCAATATGCCAGCCCGTGTGTCACACACGGCCAGTAGACACGCCCATGTGCCTAGGCCGTGCCCAACCTGTAGGATATCTTCGACCTAACTCGGCGGCGCGCCTGGGGACACACTGCTGCGTGTAACATAATCAGTGTATCACACACACGGGTGAGACACACTGCGTGTGTCTCGCTGTGTGGACAAAAATAGGCTAATTGTAAAGTCAATTTCATGCATTTCATAAGTAAATACTTATCATATACCAATTAACCAAATGATCATCTTGAACCATCACCAACCATACCAAATTTTGCCATTACACAAGGCAAATTACACATTAAACATAAGTCATTAATAAGCCATATAAAATGGCTAAAGATATCACCAAAACCTTTATAAAAAATACTCAAGCCATATAACCAAGTCACAAGTGTATAAATACCGAAATAAAAAATCGGATAGTGTGATGCGATCTCCGCTAACTTTCAACCCAAGCGAACATCTGAATCACTATAAAACATAGAAAAAATAACACGAAGTAAGCTATAAAGCTTAGTAAGCTCGTATGGTAATAAAATCATATTATTAAATAACCACATTTTAAACAATTACTCAAAACATGATATAATTCATATGATTTCACCATTCAATGTTGAATTCATGCACATAGATGATCAAGATTTTCATGAGTTTATTCATTAAAAACATGTATGGTATGAATACTTCTTATCAATTCATTCACATTTTCATATGCACAAGCAATTAAATATAAACTTTATTCAATTCCATATTCATCACCTTTTCTTAACCAATTAAATTATGTGAAATATCATCAATTAACGGTGTTTCGCACACTATGTGCCATATGTATATTTAGTTAAAACAACTATAGCCCATATCTCACATATCATTCACTTCATTCCTCATTATAGCCAAATAAACACATTTTGGCATGAAACATGCTTATACATAAATATTTTTCATTTCATATACTTGATAAACTAAAAACTTACCATATTACCTTCATTTGATTCTCAAATAAGTTCTGTACGAACCTGTATCACTTAATTTAATTATACTTTCCTTCTCGTCTTGACTATGCCCATTGAACCATTTAGAATCCTTAAGGATACTCGGAATCACATAAAGCTCGTACAATACCAATGCCATATCCCATATATGGTCTTACATGTTATCACATATCGATGCCACTGACCCAGACAAGGTCTTACACGAAATCGAATAACGATGCCAATGTCCCAAACATGGTCTTACACGTAACCACAATACAATGCCAATGTCCCAAACATGGTCTTACATGTAATCACATCTTGGTAATCCTAATGTCATGACATTTGTATCTTATACTATTCCTAGGGTTCGTACGAGACTTTCGGATGTCTTAAATACGTTTAATAGCATACGAACTTACCTCATTCAATGTAACAACGAATTAGGTCGATTAATCCGATACTTTGTTTTCCCCCGTTCTAGATCTGAATCTCACTTTTCTCAATCTATATAATAAACAAAATTTACTTATTTAATCATTAATTCATTCAATTTAACATAATTTACACATTTTGGAAAAATTACACTTTTGTCCCTATTATTTTACATTTTTGCAATTTAGTCATTATCACACAAAATCACAATTCCATGCAATTTCATCCCACCCATGCTTAACCAAACTCTTCTTATTGCCTTAGCAGCCCACATTTTCCAAATAAACACACTTTTAACCACATAATTTCAATATTTCACAATTTAATCCCTAATTTGCATTTTCATCTAAAATTACTTTATAATATATGAAAATCTAACATCAAATATTCATATTTCACCATTAAACATCAAAGAACACACAAGCTCATCAATGGAAACTATCAAAATCTTTAACAATTTTGAAATCAAAGACAAGAGCTAGCTAGAATACGAAGCAACGATCTCAAAAATGTAGAAATTATTAAAAACCGAGTTGAAAACACATACTAATTAAGTCATGCAAGTGCCGAACTTTCAAAGGCTTCAATGGTGTCCTTTTTCTTTCACTTTCGGTGGAAAATGATGAGAATTAAGCATGAAATTGTCTTTACTTTATTTAATTTAACATATTACACTAATTACCATTTTACCCTTTATTATAAACATTAAAATTTCACCAAAATATGCACATAACCATCCACTTACAATATAAAAGGGTTAATTACAACTTAAATCCCCCATCTACTTTATCTATTAGTCATTTAATGCATTTGAACTATTAAACTCACGTTTTTCACTTTACGTAATTTAGAACTTTTTATCACATTAGACACTCAAATGATAAAAATTCTTTACGAAAATTTCACACAACTCTAATATAATGCTGTAAATATTAAAATAATAATAAAATAAATATTTTGACTTTGGATTGTGGTCCCGAAATAACTGTTCTGATTAACCCTAAAAACGGGGTGTTACGGGGTTGGACACGGACTGGGACACTGCTATGTGCTCCCATTTCAAATGTCCACATGACCTGAGACATGGGCGTGTCTGCTGGCCATGTGAGACAACGGTCGGGCCACACGGGCATGTGTCCCCTGTTTTGAGAAAAATTTTCTAAGTTTCATAAAAATTTCTTAAGCTATCGACTTAGTCCCGAACCATTCCCAAAGTATGTTTAGGGCCTCGTAGGCTCGTTATAGGGACATTATGCTTGAGTTTGAATAATGTTTGTGTGAATTGTGAAATTATATGTGAATTGAATGTTTAAATGTTTTATAAGTTTGATAATGCTCCGTAACCCTATTCTGGCGTTGAATACGGGTGAGGGGTGTTACATTTATAGGTATTAGAGCTATAACATCCCGAAATAGGGCTTAGTCAGAATAGTGGTTTCAAAACCACAAATTCAAGGTTAATAAATTATTTTAATATTATTTTCTGTGTTATAGCATGATTATAAGAGTGCATAAAAATTTTGGTGAACTAATTTTAGCGTTTGTGAGCTTAATTATGAAAAATGACTAAATCGCATAAAGGGTAAAAGTTTTGTTTTACTACCCAAATATGTTAAATAGCTAGAGAACCAAAATTTGAGGTCTTTAAAGTGCAAATAGGCCATTTGGGGAGTGATGGTCGGCCATAGGGACAAGAAAATTTGAAAAGTCAACATTTGGTGGCATTAGGTGACTTGTTTTGGTAATAAAATAAAATAAAGAAAAAGTTGTCATATTTTTCATTTCGTCTTCTTCTTCCATCAAAAATGGCAGCAAACATGAGGGTTTTGGGAGCTTAAATTTTTAGCCACTTAGTTCCCTTGCAAGTAAGTGATTTTGATGGTCATTTTTGATTATTTTTTTAATTTTTGGAACCCTTGTAGCTTAATCTAGCTAATAGGGGGATTATTTTGCAAAATGGTTGAAAGTCTAGGGTTTTTCCATGTGAATATTTATGTTGTTTTCTGAATTGTTATGGAAGAAAATAAGTCGTGGTTGTGTAAAAAACAAATTTTGTGAAAGGATTCTCATGAAAAAAACCTAAATGGGCCTTTTTTGTATAGGTTGATAAAAAGGTGATAAAGGTGCGAAATGAATCAAATTATGGGCTGCTATAAGCCTAAAATAAATTCAACTAGCCTTGATTAATGAAGAAATTCGATAAAAATCAATTTACGAGCCTAGGGGTAAAATCATAATTTTTGTGAAAGTCTAGGGGCAAAATGGTCGTTTTGCCAAAGTATAAATTATGGAATGTATTGGTTAATGTGATGATTAAAGTAGTGAATTCCATCATTTTAGATCAAGAATCTGAGATTTGGGCTTAAATCGAAAAGTACGAGGTTATGGACTAAAATGGCATAATTAGCCAAAATGGCATTCGAGGCAAGTCGTGTGATTAAATAAGCATGATATCCATGTTATTATTAATATACTTGAAATCCATCTTGCTATGATTGTATTGAATTTTATGTTGATGATACTGTATATAAGAAAGTGATGCCAAGGGTTAACAACATTTATGTGATGATTGAATGCATTGGAAATTTGATGGAATATGATATTCCATTGAAACGAGCAAGTTGTGTGTAAATATTATAACTTTATCGTTATTATGCACTGAATGGTTAATTTTGCATGAAATGTTTGAATGTGGCTATGGGAAATGTATGATGAGACTTAATTTGATAAACTCCCAGTTTAACCTTGAGAATAGATTGGATATTCATGCCATGACATTTAGGTGACATGTGTGCTAGTGTAAGACATGTCTGGGACATGCATCAACCACATTATGAGAGCTAGTGTAAGACCATGTTTGGGACATGGCATCGGCTTAATATGTGTCAGTGTAAGACCACACCTGGGACATGGCATCGGCTTAATATGTGTCAGTGTAAGACCACACCTGGGACATGGCATCGGCACATACAGATGAGAGCCAATGTAAGACCATCTCTGGGACATGGCATCGGCCTCTATATATGAGAGTCAATGTAAGACCATGTCTGGGACATGGTATCAACTTTGATGTGTGAACCAGTGTAAGACCATGTCTGAGACATGTCATCGACATCTTACCCTATGTTTGAGGCCTATTGAATATCCTATAGTATTCTAAGTAGTTCAACGGGTAGTTCGAAGCTTGTGACGAAAGCAAGAAGGTAAGTATATAAGCATGTTGAAAAGGTACAGGTATGTACTCGAAGCTTAAATACTATTATGATCATGAAATGATGCATCTTTGGTAAGGATACAAATAAGTAAGCTATGCCTATGAGAATTAAATATTAATAGCCTTATGATTATGGTTCTATGCTTATGGTGTACCAATATGTATTTTTATCATGATGTTTAAAATGGTTTGTAAAGGTGTTATAAGTTAGTTACCATTATTTTACATTAAACAGTTTTGGGACAACTGCAGTAGTCCAACTTGGAAAATACACCAAAATTAGTGTAAAGAGGGTTAAAGATTGAATGAAATATGGAATTAAAGCTAATAGAGTCTAGTTTTTTATAAAGAAAACGGTGTAAGCAAAGGAATTTCATATTATGAGATGTTTGAAATTGTGTGAAATAGAGTTAGAACGAGTTTGAAATCCCCTGTTCTGATTTGAGAAAATCATTGAAAATTTTACAAAAATATTTATGGGTAATAATTTATATTCCTAGAATTGTTAATGAGTCTATTTTCAAGGGAAATAGATGGGAACATCATCCAAGTCCTGTATTATGAGATAAATAATTTTTTATGAAGAGGGGTCGGAACTATCAGATAGCAAAATAGGGGTAACTTTAAAGAATAAACTATACTTATTGACTGAACCACAAATTATGAAAATTTTATGGTAAGAATATATGTGAGTCCAGTTTCTTGAAAAAATTAGCGGATCTTAATTCGGAGTTCCGTGGCTCTAGATATAAATAATTTAATGACTGTCATGTGAGAAAACAACTTGACCTGAACATAAGTAAAAGTGCAAATATGGTTGTATTACTTTGAGAAGCAAGTTGATAAATTGCTTATTATTTTCATAAGGTCTTACTAAGCTATAAAGCTTACTCCCTTCCTTTCCTTTTCTTTAGTGTTGTCAGGTTAGGTTGGGATTGGAGATCGTCAGAGGTAGCATTACACGATCAAGCCATCACCTTTGTAATATTGATATATGTTAAACGTTTTTAAGTAAGTGGCATGTATATGGACTTACCTTTATGTTATGTGTTATTATGATTAGCCAAATGTATTGGCTTATATTGAGTTATTTGTATATGGCCAAGAGGTGTGGCTTATTTTGATTATGGTTTGTGAACCTATCTATCTATGCTATGTTCTAATGCTTGTGATGAGGTGGTGTGATTATGCTTGTTGGCCATATATGGTTGGTGTTAATGTTATGAATGTGTCTTAATATGATATGCTAAATCATTAAAATGATGTCATGATATGTGTCCTTAGTGTGTATAAAGATGTGAAGGATTAAGGTTAACATAAAGGCTTGGAAAATAGCCTAAGTCAACACGGGCAGAGACACAGCCGTGTGACTTGGCCGCGTGATTCTAAATGTTTGCTGACGTCATAAACAGAGAGTTGCACGGGTTGAAGACACGGGCGTGTGAAACCCACATGGCCAACTCACACGGACGTGTGACTCTCCAAAGTGTGAAAAAAAATTTAGTGTTGCAAAAGTTTCATATGTTTACGGTTTGGTCCCGAACCACCCCAAATGTATCTTTTAAGCCCCATAGGCTCATATAAGGAACGGTAAGCATATGTATGAAAGTTTTTAAATAGAATAAAATTTTATGGCTGGTTTTTACATGATTGATTGTATTTAAGTTAGGTAATGCCTCGTACCCTGTGCCAGCGTAAGACACAGGTAAGGGGTGTTAAAAGAGCATTCATGTATCTATAATCAATTATTGAATTATGTGGTTATGATTATATTGAGTTTATTTCATATGAACTTACTAAGCTTTATAGCTTACATAGTTATTTTTCTATGTTTTATACTGAATTCAAATCTAGCTCAGATTCGGGGATCATTAGAAATTTCGTCACACTATCTGTAACAGCCCAAATTCGGTGAAATCAGAACAGTTGTTTTGGAGCCATAAATCTGAGCTGAAAAATAAAATTTATTTTTATTTTATTTTATGGTTCGTAATATGATATAAATGTCATGTGAAAATTTTGATAAGAAAATTTTACCGATTATGTGTTAAATTACGATAAGGACCAAATCGCATAAAATGCAAAAGTTGAATTCTAGTAGCTAGAAGGATCAAATGTAACATCCCAAATTAGGGCCTACTCGAAACAGTGGTTTCGAGACAATAAATCTGAAGTGGAAATAATTATTTTATGATTCTTATGAGGTCTATGATATGATTGCATGCTTGTGTGAAAATTTCATGAAGAAATTCTATTGATAAAGTGTCCAATTTGACATTTAGGACTAAATTGTAAAAGTGCAAAATGTGAATTCTAGAAGCTTTAAGCATGAAATTGTTATGGATTATTAATTAGAGGTCCTTAAATAGCAATTTTCCCTATTTCTATAATTATGGACAAAAATGGGCATGAATAGGAAAAATTTGAAAGATAGGTCTTAAGGGCATTTTTGTTATTTTGTTAATAAAAGAATAAAAAGGGAAAAATGAAGCAAAATTTGCTCATCTTCTTCAAGCTAGGGCCGAAACTTTGAAGCTCTCCATAGCTAGGGTTTTTTCACTTTCCAAGCTTGATTGTAAGTCAATCCTAGCCCCGTTTTTAATGTTCTTTACATTTTTGAAGTTGTCATCAACCGATCTAGCTATTTCTACCACTATTTTGAGCTAGGTATCATGTTCAAAAACTTACCTAGGTGTGTCATGCATGTATTTTGATGTTTAATAGAGGAATATGAAAGTGTAATGTGTGTTTAACATCTTTTACTAAGTGATTTTTTATGGAAATGCATGAAAAGGATCTATTTGTAAAAGATGCAAAATTAGTAAAATGTATGTTTTAATGAAAAATGTGGGCTTCTATGAGAATGTTATAAGTTCGGTTAGGCTTGGGTAACAAAGAAAATGAACACATTTCATTTTACGAGCCTAGGGACTAATTTGTAATTATGTGAAAGTTTAGGGGTAAAATTATAATTTTGCCAAAGAATGATTTATGTACTGATTTGAACAATGTGATAATTAAATAAGTGAAATTTGCTATTATAGATCAAGAAAAATAGAGTCCGGACCTAAACCGAGGAAAGAATAAGGTTGTGGACTAAATCGAATAGTTAGCCTTATTTTGGTACCGAGGTAAGTTCATGTGTAAATAATGCAACATTACATTATTATGCTTTTAATGCTTTAATATTGCATGAATTGTGTAATTGTCTTCGTGGATTTAATTAATGATGACTCGATAATGATTCGACAAAGTTTGATATCTCGAAACCCTGGTTGAACCTTAGGAATAATTAGGATACAAATGTCATGACATTAGGGTTATCTATGATCCCATGTAAGACCATGTCTGGGACATGGTGTTGGCATCGATATGTGATCCTATGTAAGACCATGTCTAGAACATGGCATTGGCATCAATCTATGATCCCATGTAAGACCATGTTTGGGACATGGCATTGGCATCTATCTGTGATCCCTTGTAAGACCATATCTGAGATATGGCATTGGCATCCTACCATGTGTATAAGAGTTCTCAAGTATCTTTTAGTATTCCAAGTGGTTCAACGGGAAATCCAACGATTATGTCAAAGAGATGAGAAGGTATGCTCATGTTGAAAGGGTACAGGTACGTACACAAAGCTCATAAACATTGAGATTATGAATCGATAAGACCTCAAAAGAAGTGAACGAATGAATTATGATCATGAGTTTTATTGTACATTATGTAAATGGCATGGCTCAAAATGTACCTATGATACTTGATGACATTTTGATAAATATTATTGTGTTATGTGTATAATAATGCATGGTTAATGTTGTTAATTATTTACATGCAAACTTACTAAGCTTTATGCTTACTCCTCTTTCTTTTCCATTTTCTTATAGCATCACCAAGCTAGCTCGGGGATCGAAGGACGTTGGAGCTCTATTCACACTATCAAACTAATCTTTTGGGTAGAGTGAATTCAAGTATTTTGAGTATGGCATGTATAGGGACTTGGACTTTTTGTTGTATGTCATATTGGTTTAGCCAAATGTATTGGCTTATAATGATTTGATGATTTATTTTGTATATTGCCATGAGATATGGCCCATATTAATTATGAGGATGTAATCCTATTCATATATGCATGCATGTGCTAAGGCCACTCATGATGTGGTTAAATTCATTTAGCATGGATGAATTATGGATATGATCATGGATGTTTGATGATGGAAATATGAGTAAATGGCATAATAACAACTAAGGCATGAATGTATGAAATGGGAGTAAATTGTTGTTTCATATTGCATGTGATTTGGTAAGCTTGGTCTAAATAAAATATGAATTCTTCAGTAAGTATAAATTGATAAGAAGTTGATATGCATGAGCCATGTTTATGAATGTATCAGTGCTAATTTATGCCATGTAGGATGTCATTAAGATTTGTAAGTGTGCATGTGTTATTGAGGGTGATAAAAGGCTTGGAAAATAGCCTCAAAGTTGTCTACACGGGTAGGCACACGGGCGTGTGTCTAGACCGTGTGTGATACATGGTCTACCCCATGGACGTGTGATCCAGCCGTGTGTCCCCTGCACCCTAATTAGGTAAAATAGAATGCCCAGTAGTAAACACACGGGCAGAGACACGACCGTGTGTCTTAGCTGTGTGAAAGACACAGCCTCAGGACATGGGTATGTGCCCTGGCAGTGTGAAGTTTGTAGCTGATTTTTGGAATTTAATTCACCACACGGCCTAAGCACACGAGCGTGTGACTTGGTCGTCTGACCCTAATTGTGTTGATGACATCATAAACAGAGAATTACATGGGCTAAAGACACGGGAGTGTCCCAAGCCACATGGGCGTGTGTGACCACACGGCTTACCCACACGGGCGTGTGACCCTCCAAAGCAAGGAAATTATCTAAGTCTCACAAAAGTTTCAAAAGTTCTCGGTTTAGTCCCGAACCACAACCAATGTTTGTTTTAGGCCTCGTGGGCCTGTATAAGGGACGAGATGCATGTTTATGAATGGTTTTAAAATTGAATGAAATTTTATGGCCCAGTTTTGTATGAATGTTTATGTTTGAGTCCGGTAACGCCTCGGACCCTGTTCTGATGTCGGACACGGGTAAGGGGAGTTACACAAATAGCTATGGAATTCAAAACTTAAGGTCCTTATATGGTAATTAGACCATTAATAAAAAGTTAGTAGATATTTTTGGATGATTCATCCATGGAAAATTAGAAAAAGGCTAATGACTAAATTGGAAATCAAAATTATTAAAGATGATAAATTAATTAAATAGAAATTAAAATCATTTTTATCATCTTTTCCCCAAAATATTCCATGAAAACCCTAGGCGAGAGAGAAAAAACTTTCTTGGCCAAATTGGGTAAGTTTTCTTGTCTCGTTTTTAGTAATTTTGATATTTTTGAAATCGGGATAGCTTAATCTATCTATTTGGGGGATCAATTTGAAGAGTTATCAAAGTATGGAAATTAGGTCATGGATGTATATGCTAAAATTTTGAAATTTATGGTAGAAAGTGAAAGGTTGTTGATAGATAAACAACTTTTACAAAGTGATTTTTGATGAAAACATGATTTAAAGACTAAAATGTAAATTTGTGAAAATTGAAGAAAAATTTTGAATTTTATAGAATATATGTGCTGTAAATCTTAAGGTAAAATTTCGGTTAAGCTTGGAATAGGGAGTAAATTGCATAAATTTCATTTTCCGAGCCTAAGGATGAAATGGGAATTTATGAAAAAGTTAGGGGCAAAATGGTAATTTTTCCTAAGATGTAAATTGAGTTCACTTGAATATGAAACGTGATAAATTGATTTAAAATTTACTCGTATAGATCTAGATAGACCAAATTCGAAGCTAGAATGAGGAAAAGAGGAAAATGTCGAATTAGTAGATTTTACATACACGAACATTTGTCGAGGTAAGTTCGTGTAACTAATTTGTGTATGTTTATATGTTTGAATTAAATGTTGTGTTGTGAATTATATAAATATCATATATATATATATATATATATATATATATATATATTTGGCATTGAAATTGTATCTGACAAAGCCCGATCAAAGATAATGCCTGAAAAATGATAAATGATAAAAATGTTACTTTTATGCTTGAAATGAATGTGGAATGTGTTTTTTGAATTATATGAATGTTATGGATGTATGAAATAATCACATGCCCGATAATGCTTGAAAAATGTTTAAATCCCAGTTGAATAAATGGAAAATCAATGGATATGTGATTTCCCGAAATGAATGAGGTCCTACATTTGCTACTGACGGGATTTAGCTCTGACGAGTAATCCTATTAACCTCATTACAGAAAAGATTTAGCCCGAACTAGTAATTCAGATATAAGTCCTCTTGAGTATATGTCATGGATTGGATTTAGCCCGGACGGGTAATCCAGATTAAGTTCCTTAGAGCATATGTCATAAAAAGGATTTAGCCTGGACTGGTAATCCTGTTGTATACATGTGTGGCTCGAGAGTGTACTCTCTGAAATAGTACCTTATGGGTACCATTGAATATGAATTGACGGATCTGGATTTATACACCTTGAGTGTACTACCTATGTATCCATCAATATTTCAAATAAATTCAACGGGTGACAATCTATACATGAGAAGATATGAATAATAAAATGAGTTATTACACGTATCCGTCTGAAATACAAGAAAATGATGATACATGACAAATGATATATGAAAGTATGAGATGATGATATTGGTATATGGAAATTATTTGATGAGAATGTTCATCCTTGATTATAGATTTGTACACCTTGAGTGGACTACTACTCGTGTGACTTTGATATTTCGAATGAAATGAGTAAAGTTCTGACATGAAATAATCTGAACTCAAGATGAACTATTATGAAATTATACTTGTAATATAAAGAGATGTTTTATACATGTTAAATGAATACATGTTTTGGAAAGAATATATGCATGGAAACTTGATTGTTGTTGAGCCCATATATGTTTTGATGTTATTATGGAATATATGACTAACAAGGACAATAAGGATGTGTGTAGGGCTTGAGGTCAAATTGATTGAATATGCCTAACATAGTTACCTCAAAATAGAATGAATGGTAAATTAAGTATCATGTTATACGAACTTACTAAGCATTTTATGCTTAGTTTTATATCCTTGTTTTAGAGTAAATTAGAAGCTCGTTGGATTGGAAGCTTAGCGAAGATCACTCACACTATCCATCGGCCCTTGTCAGTAGAATATGGTAAAGCAATTATGGTTACAATTACATGTATAGGTTATATTGGTCATATTGGCATGTAAATGTAAATAATTATTGTAATCTAGCAGTTGGAATGGCTAGTGATGATTATGTTTTGGTACATGTATATATATGTATTTAAGTTTATTTTATGGAGATAACATAAGTGTGTATTATTGATTGATTGAGAAAGGTTAAAATGAGTATGCTTATGTAAGATTAAAAGCATGAGTGCATGTAACAATATATCATATCAGATGTTATAAATTGCTTGAATTCGATGCTCGGATTGGTTGGTGTTTGGATGTAAGTTTGGTGCAGGAATTTGGTATGATTTTGGGTGAGAAATTAAGCTAAGAATGGCTTTATTTTATCCACATGGGTAGACACACAGGCGTGTGTTTAGACCATGTGTGACACATGGCCTGGTACATGGGCTTGTGGTTAGGCCGTGTGTCCCCAGCACCATAAATTTAAGAAAACAGAATGCTAAGAATTGAGTACACGGATAGAGATACGGGAGTGTGTCTCATCCATGTGTGCTACACGGGCGTTGGCATGGCCGTGTGCACAAGTCAGAGAGTTACACGGGGTCGAACACGGCCTGTAGCATGAGCGTGTCCCAGGGTCACACGAGCGTGTCCCTTGGACCACACAGGAGTGTAAGCCATGCACCTTGGAAAAATTTTGAAATTTCACGAAAAATTCGTTGAGTTTTTGATTAAGTCCCGACTCGATTCTAATGCCCGTTTTGGGCCTCGAGGGTCCATTTAAGGGACGCTATAACTAAATCTCGAGGAATGAATAAATGTTTGAATTATCTAAAAATGTTTTGAAAGTTTTGGTAATGCTCTGTAACCCTGTTCTGACGATGGATATTTGTTAGGGATGTTACACTATCCTACAAACGATTTGGTGCCTTTAAGCTTAAGTTTTGAGTATATGGCATGTATAGGGACTTTGGTCATGTTCGTTATGTTTTGGTAATAATTTTGGCCATTTGAAATAGCTTGTAAATGTATATGTCTTGGTTTGTATATAATAGCCATGAGAGTTGGCTTATTTTGAGTTAATTTGTTGGTGTATATGTGTATGTGCCTATCGTTTATGTTATGTAAATTGAGGTTGGTTTTGTGCTGCTTATTAATAGTTGGTATTATAGAAGTTGAATGTTGATATTGATGATGTTATTTGTTTGTGAATCAAGGTAAAGAATGCATGTTTTAAGTAGCCATATTGATGATTTAAGTTTATGAGATTTTGGGTATGAATGGACTGGTCTATTTTGCAAGATGTGTCTATTGAGAAATGTGGTATAAAATATGCATGAATTAGGTTTTAATTGGTTGGTTTAAATGCCTATTTATGCGATGGGATGGTGCAAATTGATGTGTTGTAGGTACATTCAAATTTGGGTGGCAAATTGGCTTGGTAAATAGCCTATTTTTGTCCACACGGCCATGTTACATGGCAGTGTGACCCCTGGTGTTGAATTTGAAACCAAGTTAGTATGATCCACACGGCCTCACACATGGGTGTGTGACTTGGTTGTGTGGCATAAGTCAGTATACCCTACAGGTTTGACATGGCCTAGCACACGGCCTAGCACACGAGGGTGTATGGTCCTTTTTAGGGCACACGGGCTAGCCACATGGGTGTGTGTGTTGGCTGTGTAACCCAAGTTAGAGAGTTACACGGGATTGGACACGGGCTGAGATACGGCCATGTACTCCCATTTCGAATGTCCACACGGCCTAAGACACGGGCGTGTGTCCCCTGTTTTACGAAAAATTGTATAAGTTTCGTAAAAATGTCTTGAGCTATCGCTTTAGTCCCGGACCACTTCCAAAGTATGTTTAGGGCTTCGCAGGCTCGTTATAGGGACATTATGCTTAAGTTTGAATAATGTTTGCATGAAATGTGAAATTATATGTGAATTGAATGTTTAAATGTTTTATAAGTTTGATAATGCTCCGTAACCCTAATCTAAAGTTGAATACGAGTGAGGGATGTTACATTTATTGGTATCAGAGCTACGGTTTAGTCGATTCTAGGACTAATGTAGCGTGTGTGTGAGTCTAGCTATACATGCCATAGTGTGATGACTCCTAACATTTTAAAATGTGTTTCATATAGTAAATGGAACCCAATCGAGTTGTAGCTGATGAGGTTGAAAGGAATGAGCCAGCTCCCGCTCAAGGGATAGTGCCTTCTGAATCTAGACCCATATCGGGTAGCCAGGGAGGAGACGCTAAAGAAGCCTTCTTCCAAATGATGAATGAATGGTTTCCCCAACCAATTCCTGTAGCTCCTCAAGGTGTAGAAATTTTAAGATTGAATAAGACTCTAGTTGATAAGATCTGTAAACATGGGGCTAAAGAGTTTAGAGCTAATGTTGATGATGATCCTGAGAGAGCCGAGTTTTGGCTTGAAAAAACTATCAGAGTATTTGATGAGCTTTCTTGCACATCGGCTGAGTGTTTAAAATATGTTGTATCACTTTTAAGGGACACCGCATACCAGTGGTGGAATACTTTAGTATCAGTGGTGCCAAAAGAGAGAGTCACCTCGGAGTTCTTTCAGACCGAGTTTCGGAAGAAATAAATAAGTCAATGGTTTTTATATCAAAAGCACAAAGAGTTTTTGGAATTGAAACAGGGTCGTATGACTGTAGCCAAGTACGAGAGAGAATTTGTGCGGTTGAGCAAATATGCTCGAGAGTATGTTTCTACCGGAGAGATCATATGCAAGCAGTTTGCTGTTAAACTTCTGGTTGGGATTTTAGATTTGAAAGAATTTGCTGTACTAGTTGACTGGGCTTGTAAAGTCGAAGACTTTAGCCGAGAAAAGAGGAAAGTTGATTCAGAGGCTAGAGATTCTAGAAAAAGATCGATTAATAAACCTTATCATTCTTTATCAAAGAAATCTCGAGATTCGTATAGTCGATCAAATGCTTCAGTGGGACATCAGAATAAAGATCGTGGAAATCAATACATGGGTCCTAAAACTCAAGCTACTTTCGTCTCGAGCGTTGGCAGTGTGAGAAACAATAAACCTGAGTGTCAACATTGTGGGAGACGACATTTTGGAGAATGTTGGAATAAAAGTAATAAAGCTTGTTTCAAATGTGGCTCGCCAGATCATTTTATTCAAGATTGTCCAGAGTTATCTGAGAAAGATCAATTCCAAAATGCAAGAATTGGTAATACAACCACTAAAGGAGGGCCACCAAGAAATGCAGGAAACGTGACCAGTAGTAAAGGCGCTACAAAGGATTCAACTATGAGATCTGAAGCGAGAGCACCTACTAAAGCTTATGGAATTCGTGCTTGCAAAAAAGTGTCATCACCTGATGTTATCACCGGTATATTCTCTCTTTATGACACTAATGTGATTGCTTTAATTGATCCTGGATCGACACATTCGTATGTTTGTGAGAATTTAGTGTCTAGTAAGAAATTTTCTGTTGAGTCTATAGGATTTGTAATTAAAGTATGGAACCCCTTAGGCAAGTATGTTCTAGTTGATAAGGTTTGCAATGATTGTCCTTTGATGACTCGAGGTTCCTATTTTCTAGCTGACTTGATGCTTTTACCATTTGATAAGTTCGATGTGATTCTGGGTATGGATTGGTTGACTTTGCACGATGTTGTTGTGAACTGTAGACGAAAGACTATTAAATTGAAATACCAGAAGAATGAAATTCTTCGGATTGAATCAGATTAGTCAAGTAGATTGCCTATAGTGATTTCGTCGATGTCGGCTCAGAGATATGTGAGAAAAGGTTGTGATGCGTACCTAGCATATGTTTTAGATACCAAAGTGTCTGAAAGGAAGATTGAATCGGTACCTGTAGTTTGTGAATATCCGGATGTATTTCCAGAAGAATTGTCTGGGTTGCCACCGATCAGAGAGGTTGAGTTTGCTATTGAGTTAGTACCGGGAACTTCACCGATATCTATACTCCCAGAACGTCTCTGACAGAATTGAAAGAGCTGGAAGCTCAATTGCAAGAGTTAACAGATATAGGTTTTGCACGACCTAGTTTTTTGCCCTGGGGTGTGCCTGTATTGTTCGTAAAGAAGAAAGACGGAACAATGAGAATGTGTATTGACTATCGACAGCTCAATAAGGTTACAATAAAGAACAAGTATCCTTTGTCGAGAATTGATGATTTGTTTGATCAGTTAAAACGGGCAACAGTGTTTTCGAAGATTGATTTGAGATCGGGTTATTATCAATTGCTAGTGAAAGATTTAGATGTGCCGAAAATTGCCTTCAGAACGAGGTACAGACATTATGAATTCCTTGTTATGTCTTTCGGATTAACTAATGCTCCTATAGTTTTTATGGATTTGATGAATTAGATCTTTAGACTGTATTTAGACAGATTTGTTTTTCTGTTCATTGACAACATTCTGGTCTATTCACGAGATGAATTTGAGCATGCCGAGCATTTGAGAATTGTTCTTCAAACTTTGAGAGATAAGCAATTGTTTGCTCAATTCAGCAAATGTGAATTTTGGCTCCGAGAAGTCAAATTTTTGGGACACATTATTTTAGCAGAAGGTATTAGAGTTGATCCGAGCAAAATTTCAGCAGTTGTTGACTAGAAACCACTGAGAAATGTATCAGAATTTAGAAGTTTTCTGGGTTAGCTGGTTATTATCGATGTTTCGTTAAAGGGTTCTCGATGAGTGCTACACCTATGACCAAATTGCTACAAAAAGATGTGAAATTCGAGTGGTCTGAAAAATGTCAACGGAGTTTTGATCAATTGAAAGCCTCGCTAACTGAAGCACCAATGTTGGTTCAACCTAAGTCGGGTAAAGAATTTGTGATTTACAATGATGCACCATTGAACGGTTTGGGTTGTGTGTTGATGCAAGAGGGAAAAGTGATAGCTTATGCCTCTAGAAAATTGAAACTGCAAGAAAAGAATTATCCGATGCATGATTTAGAGTTGGTCGCTATTGTATTTGCATTGAAAATTTGGCGACATCATTTGTACGGTGAAAAATGCCATATCATTACCTATCATAAAAGCTTAAAGTATATTATGACTCAGAAAGATTTGAACTTGAGACAATGTAGATGGCTCGAGCCACTAAAAGACTATGACTTTGTAATCGATTATCATCCGAGAAAAGCAAATATGGTCGCAGATGCTTTGAGTAGAAAGTCTCTGTTTGCTTTGAGAGCGATGAATACGAGATTGACTATGTCCGATGATGGTTCTATTTTAGTAGAGTTGAAAGCTAAACTGATTTTTCTTCAACAAAATTGTAAAGCTCAAAAGTGTGATGCTGAGTTACAAGCTAAAAGAATACAATATGAGTCGAATAGTGATTCAGATTATCAGATCGGAGTTCATGGTTGTTTAATGTTTTGAAACAGAATTTGCGTACCAAAAAGTTTCAAACTCATTCAGAAAATTTTATACGAGGCACATAGTGGTTGTTTATCCGTTCATCCTGGAAGTACTAAGATGTAAAATGATTTGAAACAATCGTATTGGTGGTTAGGCATGAAATGAGGCATTTTAGAATTTGTGTCGAGGTGTTTGATTTGTCAACAAGTAAAAGCCGAACATCAAGTGCCTTCGGGTTTGCTTCAGTCAGTGATGATACCAGAGTGGAAATAGGATAGAGTTATGATGGATTCGTATCGGGATTACCCCTGTCTCCGAAAAAGAAAGATGTTATTTGGGTTGTCGTTTATCGACTGACAAAATCTGCACATTTCATTCCAGTACGTACTGATTATTCACTTGATAAATTGGCTGAATTGTACATCTCTGACATTGTTAGATTGCACGGGGTGCCAGTTTCGATTACTTCGGATAGAGATCCGAGGTTTACATCAAGATGTTGGAAGAAATTGCAAGAAGCCCCGGGTACGAAGTTGAACTTTAGTATTGCATTTCATCCGCAAACCGACGGTCAGTCTGAAAGAGTAATTCAAATTCTAAAAGATATGCTTCGTTGTTGTGTTTTAGAGTTCGAAGGTAACTGGGAGAGATATTTGCTATTGGTTGAATTCACGTATAAAACAACTTTCAATCGAGCACAAAAATGGCACCGTACGAAGCTTTGTATGGTCGCAAATGCCTATAACATCCCGAAATAGGGCCTAGTTAGAACAGTGGTTTCAGGACCACAAATCCGACATAGAAATGAGAATATGCATGTATTAAAGTTTCATGAAGGCATTCTATGAGTAAGGTGTCCAATTGGGAAATAAGGATCAAATTGAATAAATTGCAAAACTTGGGCTCTAGAAGCAATTTGTATGAAATGCCTTTAGAATATTAATTAGAGATTTTTAAATAGCATTTTACCCAATTTCTAAGTTTTTGGACAAAAATGGGCATGTAGGGGTAAAAATTTAAAGAAAAGGCTTAAGGGCATTTTAGTCATTTGGCATTTTAATGAAATAAAATGGGAAAAACAAGCCAAAAATCAGCTCATATTGTTCATGTTGCTACCAAAAATTTGGAGTTCTCCATAGCTAGGGTTTTCAATATGTTAAAGCTCAATAGTAAGTGCTCCCAAGCCCCATTTTTAATGTTCTTCGTATTTTTAAAATCCCGGTAGCTTACTCTCTCTATTTCTACCCATATTTCATGCTAGGGTTCATGTCTAGAAATTTACCCATGCATGAGTTACTTGTATTTTGATGGTTCAAGGAGGAATATGAAAGTTGGATGTGTGTTAAACATCTTTTCCAAGGTGATTTTCATGAAAAACCCCTAAAAAGACCTTTTTTGTAAAAGGTGTAAAATATGAGATAGAAATGTGAAATAATGGAAAAATGTGGGCTGCCATAAGAGGAAAGAGTATTCGGTTAGGCTTGGGTATTGTAGAAATTGCATACATTTCATTATATGAGCCTAGGGACTAAATCATAAAAATGTGAAAGGTTAGGGGCAAAATGGTCATTTGGACCAGGGTTAAAATTTAGACTTGAAAAGTATAATGTGAGGTGTTAATGATTTATTTTTATTGTTATAAACCCCGAGGAACAAATTTCGAATGTCGATCGAGGAAAAAGAAAGGTTTCGGAACAACCAAAACACGATACCAAAACGAGTACCAAGTAAGTTCGAATAACTTAAAGTAAACACATAGTATGTTTAATTACATGATTTATGAATATATGATAATTGCATTTGGTAACGGCATGAAAATCCATTAAATACATCCTTAATAATGACATATTGATAAATGTCCCGGTTGAGGTTAAAAAGGAAGTTCGATGGATGAACCATGTTTACATGTGATTTGATATCCTGCATGTGTTGTAGAAAGGATTTAGCCCATATGGGTAATTCGTTGATCTCAATTATAAAAAGGATCTAGCCCGGATGAGTGTTCCTTGAGTGATCGAGCCTCCTGAAGAATATGTGTGCATTATGGATTTAACCCGGACGGGTAATCTGATTAGGGTTTGAATTTAGCCTGGACTGGTAATTCAGATCTGAGCTCATTAAGGGTGTTTGTCGCTATAAGGGATTTAGCCTGGACTGGTAATCCCGACATCGCCTTATGAGTTTACGATACAGGGGATTTAGCCTGGACTAGTAATGCCGCCGTAAGATGTGAGGTTCGCGGGAGTGCATACCTGAAATGATAATTCTTATGAATTGACGGTAAATGGATAATCCATCGAGATTTCCTAAAAACTCAACGAGATTAGTATGATGTATATAAATGAAATGATGAATGATGAGCACATCTAATACATACTACATGATGTATATAATTATTGTGACTAACGTGTTGATTAAGTGCATGTGATAGGGAAACTATTTCATTTTTGTTGGTTTTATTGCCTAATATGGTTGTATGCTAATTAATCGGTAAGTTTAATTTCCAGTCATTCGGGCTTACTAAGCATGTAAATGCTTACCCCTCTCTTTTCCCTGTATTACAGAGCTCGAGGACTCGTAGAGATTAGAAGACGGTTGGAGAGTCAACACACTATCAACTAGTCCAGCCTTGGTATAAGGACACTTTTATTTTGTTCAATGGCATGTATAAGACTTTGGTTCATTTTGCGATATGTGTCATTTGAATTGCCCATATGAAGGCTTGTAAAAGTTTATATATCTTTTTGTATTTGGCCATGGGAATTGGCTTATTTTGAAGTAGGCTATGACTTACAAATCTATGCATGTTTATGTTTACATGGGATGGCTTGGCTATGATTGGCAATGAGTTATAAGAATGAGCCAATCTTAAATGTGTCAATGAGACATAGAAATTCTTAATACAAAAAGGAAATTAACCTAGCATGTATAAAACTGATGATATGAGGTTTGCATGTAATGAAGTTTATCAAGGTTATATGTAAGTGTAAAATCTGGCCTTATTATGTGTTAAGATAACCTATAGGTGTGATTGGTTGATAGAGGGTGACCAAAGGCTTGGAAAATAGCCTTACAAGGTCCGCATGGGTAGACACACGGACGTGTGTCTAGGCCGTGTGTGATACACGGATTGCCCCCATGGGCGAGTGGTATGGTCGTGTGTCCCCTGCACCTAAAATTTTAAGTCAATATGCATGGTAGTAAACACACGGGTGAAGGACACGGGTGTGTCCTATATCACACGAACGTGTGTCTTGGCCATGTGCCCCTAAACACATGCTGACGTCATAAACAGAATGCTCAAGTTTTTGGACACGGGTGACCACAAGGGCGTGTCTAGGCCGTGTGAAGGACACGGGCTAGGGACCGGGCGTGTGTCTCAACCGTGTGAAAACCCTTGTAGGTTCAAAATGAAATATAATTTTCATAAATCCAACACGGGTAAAGGACACGGGTGTTTCCCATAGTACACGGGCGTGTGCATTACCTTCACAGGGGCGTGCGAGGCTTTACTTAGAAAATTTTTCATGAACTTTCGTAAATTATCTGTTTAGTCCTGAATCATTCTCAATGGGGCCTCATAGGCCCATAATAGGGACATTATGATGCAATTTGATTTATTTTATATTGGAATGAAATTTTATAACCCGTATTTCCTGAAAATGTTTAAGTACATGTCCGGTAACGCCTCATATTCGGTCCCGGTCTCAGGTACGAGTAAGGGGTGCTACAATACCGAAATCCATTGTATTAGACCGAGATGAGTGATAAAAAGATTCACGGGGTTGATTTGATCCGAGAAACAGAAGAAAAAGT
Source organism: Gossypium anomalum (assembly GCA_025698475.1). NCBI lineage: Eukaryota > Viridiplantae > Streptophyta > Magnoliopsida > Malvales > Malvaceae > Gossypium > Gossypium anomalum. The sequence goes on along the minus strand of CM046960.1, from coordinate 17,765,563 downwards.
GAAAGTAATTCGCGACAGTTTGAAAGCAGCTTCTAATCGACAGGAATCATACGCAGATTTGAAACAGAAAGACATTGAATTTCAGATCAGTGATAAAGTATTTTTGAAAGTGTCTCCATGGAAGAAAATCCTTCGATTTGGTCGTAAAGGTAAACTGAGTCCGCGATTTATCGGGCGTATGAGTTTATCGAAAGAATAGGTCCAGTGGCATATCGACTAGCTTTACCAACTAAGTTAGAAAAGATCCACAATGTGTTTCATGTGTCGATGTTGCGTTGATATAGATCAGATCCTTCACACGTAATTTCTGTGGCAGAAATAGAAATTCAACCTGATATGACGTACAATGAAGAACCAACCAGAATTCTAGCACGTGAGGTTAAACAGTTGAGAAATAAAAGCATAGCTCTCGTTAAAGTACTTTGGCAATGACACGGTGTCGAAGAGGCTACGTGGGAACCCGAGGAAGCTATGAGAAAATAGTACCCTAACCTTTTTGCTGGTAAGATTTTTGAGGACGAAAATCCCTAAGGGGGAGAGTTGTAGGGGAGAGTTGTAACAGCCTGTTTTTAACTAAATCGAAACAGTGGTTTCAAAATCATAAATCTGAGGTCAAAAATTATTTTAATATTATTTTAAGTGTTTATAGTATGATATTATGTTGGTGTGAAAATTTTGTTAAGAAATTTTATCATTTGATTAGTCAATTTGCTAAAAGGACTAAATCGCGTAAAGCGTAAAAGTTGAATTCTATTTTTTAAATGCACTAAATGACTCTGAATATTAAATGTGGAGGTCCTTAAGTAATAAATGAACCATTATTAAGGTAAGTGGATATTAATGGACATGAAATGGATGATATAAATGTTTTATCATTAAGGTTAATTTGGTAATTTGTCTAATAAGGTTAATTTATTAAAAAAACAATTTTATGTCCATCTTCATCATCTTCAACCGAATTGAGAAAGAAAAATAAAGCTTGGAGACCATTTTAGTGTTTGGCAATTGCATGCTTAAATTGTAAGCCCGTTTTTACTTGATTTTTAATGATTTCTATGTTTTTGTGATCATTGCAACTAGTTCTAGCTAGCCCGGGGACTATTTTAAAAAACTATTAAAGATTTTAAAAGTTTTCATTGATGAAAATATGTGTTCTTTGATGTTTGATGATGAAATATGAAATCTTGTTGCTAGATTTACATATTTTGTAGAGTGATTTTGAGTAAAAATGCAAAATAGGGATTTATTTGCGAAAATGTGTGGTTAAATGTGTGAAAAGTTGATAAATGTAGGCTACTAGGGGCATTATAGTAATTCGACTATCATGGGTATTAAAGAAATTTCAAGAATTTGTGATTTTGTGTAATAAGGACTAAATTGTAAATGTTGTGAAATTCTAAACGTAAAAGCGTAAATGTGCTTAAATGTGTGTTTTGGACTAAATTGAATAGAAAGAATATTAAATAAGTTAATTTTGAATATATTTAGATCAAGAAAAGTGAAATTCGGATCTAGATCGGGGGAAAACTAAAGTTATCGACTAATCGACCTATTTCATCGTTTTCACATCCGAGGTAAGTTCGTATGTGATAAATTTCATTATAAGTGTATTTTAAATGCTTTGATATTGTATAAGTTGTGAATATGAGACTTCAGATAAGTTCGACAATGACTCGATGGTAATTCGACATCCGATCACGGTTGAACCTTAGGAATAGTTTAGGATACTAGTGACATGTCATTAGGAGATACATTGAGTTGGCTTCGGGCCATGATATTAGCACTTCGGGTGCGAGTTATATCGATTTGGCTTCAAGCCTTGAATATTGTCTGATATGGCTTTGGGCCATGAATATCGGCTGATTTGGCTTCGGGCCATGATATCAGTACTTTGGATATAAGTTACTTGATTTGGCTTTGGGCCATGGTATAGGTAGTTAGTGTGCAAGACTCTTGAGTATCTAACTTCTATTCTGAATGGTTCATTGGGTAAATGAATGATATGGTTGAAAATGATATTGGTACGATATGGTACAGGTATGTGCATAAACCATATTAGCTTTAAATCGAGGATTGTTAGAGATTTTGTCACACTATCCTACCAATGATTTGGTACCTTTAAGCTTAAGTTTTGAGTATATGGCATGTATAGGGACTTTGGTCATGTTCGTTATGTTTTGGTAATGATTTTGGCCATTTGAAATGGCTTGTAAATGTATATGTCTTGGTTTGTATATAATAGCCATGAGAGTTGGCTTATTTTGAGTTAATTTGCTTATGTATATGTGTATGTGCCTATAGTTTATGTTATGTAAATTGAGGCTGGTTTTGTATTGCTTATTAATATTTGGTATTATAGAAGTTAAATGTTGGTATTGATGATGTTATTTGTTTGTGAATCAAGGTAAATAGTGCATGTTTTAAGTAGCCATTTGATGATCTAAGTTTATGAGACTTTGGGTATGAATGGATTGGTCTATTTTTCAAGTTGTGTGTATTGAGAAATGTGGTATAAAATATGCATGAATTAGGTTTGAATTGGTTGGTTTAAATGCCTATTTATGTCATGGGATGGTGCAAATTGATGTGTTGTAGGTACATTCAAATTTGGGTGGTAAATTGGCTTGGTAAATAGTCTATTTTTGTCCACACGGCCTTGTTGCACTGCCGTGTGACCCTTGGTGTTGAGCTTGAAGCCAAGTTAATATGCTCCACACGGCCTTAAACACGGGTGCGTGACTTGGCCATGTGGCATAAGTCAGTATACCCTACAGGTTTGGCACAGCCTAGCACATGGCCTGGCATAGGGCCGTGTATGGCCATTTTTAGGGCACACGGTGTAACATCCCGGAATAGGGCCTAGTCAGAACAGTGGTTTTGAGACCACAAATTCAAAATAGAAATAGTTCTTTTATGGTTGTTTGATGATTCATGATATGATTGCATGTTTGTGTGAAATTTTCATGAAGAAATTCTATGCCTAAAATGTCCAATTTGACTTTAGGGACTAAATTGAATAAGTTGCAAAACTTGTGTTCTAGAAGATTCAAGCATGAAATTGCATTGGATTATTAATTAGATGTCTTCAAATAGCAATTAGTCTAAAATTTTGGACAAAAATGGCCATAAATAGGAAAAATTTGAAAGAAATGCCTTAAGGGCATTTTTGTCATTTGGTTAATAAAAGAATAAAATGGAAAAATCAAGTTGAAAATAGTGCCCATCTTTTCCAAAGGGTGTCAAAAATTTCATGCTCTCCATAGCTAGGGTTTTGAACATTTCAAGCTTGATTATAAGTGCTCCCTAGTCCCCTTTTTTATGTTCTTTCCATTTTTGAGATCCTTGAAGCATGACCTATCCATTTCTAGCCATATTTTGAGCTAGGGTTCATGTATGAAATTTGACCCATGTGTGACATGTTTGTATTTTAGTGATTAATGAAAGAATGTGAAAGTTTGATGTGTGATGAACATCTTTTACTAAGTGGTTTTTAGTGAAAACTCCTAAAAAGGGCTTATTAGTAAAAGATGTAGAAATGAGTAGTACAAATGTGAAATAGAGGAAAATATGGGCTGATAGGAGCATGGTATAGGTTCTGCTAGGCTTGGGTAACCAAGAAAATGCATGCATTTCATTTTACGAGCCTAGGGACCCATTTGTAAATGAGTGAAAAGTTAGGGGCAAAATAGTAATTTTACCAAAGTATGTGTTATGGGTCGGTTTGACCAATGTATGTAGTGAACAAGTTAAACTTGGCATTATAAATCAAGAAAAACATGATTTGGGTCTTGATCGGGGGAAAAACAAAGTTTACGAGGATTAGGCTCATTTCTATCATTTTGTACCGAGGTAAGTTCATTTGCAAATTATGCAACATGTACCATACTTAAAATGCTTTAATATTGCATGTATGGTAAGTACATACATATTTAATGTGATGTTGTATCATGTGTTTAAATGCTTACATTTTTATTATGAATTATGCTTTGATTATTCCATGAGCATGTGATCGGTACTATGAGTATTGAAATCAATATTACGAGCAAGTTTGACAGAAATTAGATACCGAAGAAAATCCCGTTTGAACCTTAGGAATAGTTTAGGATACAAGTGACATGTCACTAGGAACTATGTGATATGAACTCATGAGTTGTGGTTTGAGTTCATGATATATGTGACACATGTTATGGCATTCCGGATACTAGTCTTGTATGTTCTAACGATGGCTAAGTAGTCCGGCATGTGTTACGGATACCTAACAGCTGGTGTGGACAGACCCGTGAGTAGCTCAAAAATGAGCAACATGTGATATGAGAAATGAGGTAGCGTTGGCTGCATATGGGGCACTTAGGTGCGAATTTTCGATGTATCCGATAGTATTCCAAGTGTTCAATGGGTAATCCAAAGTGAAGCCCAATGGGTAATGTGTAATCCTAATGAATACGGCAAAGATGAAAAATTAAATTATGTTGTGCAAGTGGCATAGGTATGTACACCGATCTTATGAGAATGCCATGAAATATGATGAACTTGTGGTAAGATTATCCACGTCAAGAGTAAGATTGAGAAGTTGTTAAAAATACAAGATTATGTTCAATATGTTGATGTATGATTAATGCATGTTTAAGTTGCAATTTATTTGCATGTGAACTTACTAAGCTTTAAAGCTTACCCTCATTTCTTTTCCTTTTCATATAGTGTCGCCAAGCTAGGTTCGGGGATCGTAGAACATCGGAGACTCGATCACACTATCAATTGGATATTTGGGTATAGTTAGTCTTATCATTTAAGTATGGCATGTATAGAGACTTGGTCTTTTTGTTATATGTCATATTGATTAGCCAAATGTGTTGGCTCATGATGGTATTGTGATTCATTTTGTATATGGCCATGAAAGGTGGCTCATATTGATTATTAGGTTGTAACCCTAATCATTTATGCATGCATGCAAATGTGCTTATGTTTTGATATGGTTTAGGTTGCTTGTGGATGATATGTGAGATGAATAGCATATGTATTTAATGGATGAATGAAGACTAATAGGTATGACTATATTTATGGTGTAATTGAGTAACTTGAAAGAAGACTTATAAAGATGAATAAGTATGAAATTGGTGTGGAATGTCATATGGAAGTATGATGGTTGGAGTATGTGATATGTCTACATTATAAAATCATGGATTAATCATGATGGTGTGTGCTTTTGAAGCCAAATGTGCCATGTTGCATGCTATGAAGTAGGATTGAGTATGTGAGAGTTTAAGGGTGGCAAATGGCTTGGAAAATAGCCTAGAAATTGCCCACATGGTTAGTCACACGGGCATGTGTCTAGGTCGTGTGTGACACACGGTCAGCCCTATGGGTGTGTGATCCAGCCGTGTGTCCCCTGCACCCTATTTATTGCAAACAGAATGCTTAGAAGTAAACACACGGGCAAAGACACGACCGTGTGTCTCAACTGTGTAAAGGACACGATCTCAGGACATGGGCGTCTGCTCAAGCCGTGTTAAGTCTGCACTTAATTTTTGGAATTTAATTCGCCACACGGCCTAATCACACGGGCGTGTGACTTGGCCATGTGACCTTATTTGGTTGATGACTTCATAGTCAGAGAGTTACATGGGCTGAGGACACGGGCGTGTGTGAACGGCCTACCCACACGGGCGTGTTTGAATGGCCTACCCACACGGGCGTGTGACTCCCCAAAACATGAAAATTTTCTAAGTGTTGTAAAAGTTCCGAAAGTTCTTGGTTTAGTCTCAAACTATCACCAATATATGTTTTGGGCCTCGTAGGCCCGTATAAGGGACGTTATGCATGTATATGAATGGTTTTAAATTGAATGAAATTTTATAGGCCAGTTTTGTATGAATGTTTATGTTTAAGTCCGGTAATGCCTCAAACCCTATCCCGGTGTCGGATATGGGTAAGGGATGTTACACATGGCCTAGCCACACGGGCGTGTGTGTTGGCCGTGTGAACCAAGTTAGAGAGTTACATGGGGTTGGACACGGGCTGGGACACGGCCATGTGCTCCCATTTCGAATGTCCACACGGCCTAAGACACGGGCATGTCTATTGGCTGTGTGAGACACACGGGCGCGTGTCCCCTGTTTTGAGAAAAATTTTCTAAGTTTCATAAAAATTTCTTGAGCCATCGGTTTAGTCCCGAACCACTCCCAAAGTATGTTTAAGGCCTCGTAGGCTCGTTATAGGAACATTATGCTTGAGTTTGAATAATGTTTGCATGAATTGTGAAATTATATGTGAATTAAATGTTTAAATGTTTTATAAGTTTGATAATGCTCCATAGCCCTATTCCAGCGTTGAATACGGGTGAGAGGTGTTACATGTATGGTCTCAAATGAGCTCCAAAACAATGGTATGAGAAATTTCATAAGACTATTCTCAGTTTCGGTTTTATAGTTAATGGTTCAGATGCATGTGTTGTAAGAGTATGCCCAAAGATCAATCACGAGATGGTTGTAATAACATACTTGGTTTATCATGTTTATTAATATAAGGCATTGCCATTATTATTCCAGTTTCTTTTCTATGTGCATAAATAAACTGTTTTATAATAATGTCCTGAGAATAATATGATTATTCTTAAAAGATCCTTAGTCAAGTATTGTTGTTGGCTAGGACAATAATAATGCATTAAGACTAACATGTAGTTGATTGATGATAAAGAGTTGTCATTGATATGGAGTGTCGTCGAATCAATGCATGAATATGTGTGTTAGAGAACAACATATTGGAGTGACCCGCTATGAGTATGTTTCTTGGATTATTATGTAATTGTCACAACATTACTCATAGTGATTAATATGTTTATGATCCTCATACTTGAGATCATCTTTATCCCAACATCGTGAGTTGTATATTTTGATACAGTTAAACAAACACCGTAACTGGTTGTTCTATAAAGACTGATGTTGGATATGCCACAATCTATGTTGAGGGATATAGTTGATCAATATAGGATAAGTCCCTCCTACATAATGGGAGTAATATCTCAGCCCACTTGATTGAGTGAGGCTAGAAATGCATGGCCATGCTCAAATAAGTTGATATGAGACGTCATACTTATTTGTGTATCATAGTCTACTCAAGGTATCAAGAAACATGGGATGGACTATGCAAGTGTGACTATTCTATGACTTGTGTCCATTCTAAAGATATAGGACTTAAGGATTAATGCATGAAAGGTTAATCACAAAAGGTTATGTTGAATCATGACTTCTTGTAACTTAGGTAGCATTGATGCATTTCTAGATGCCACTCATTGTTTGTAACATTAGAATCGTTCTAATATTACTGCTAACGTTACAAGAACCTACAGGGTCATACCCTATGGTTGAAATGAACGAGGTAAAACATAGTTGGTATAATGCTTGGTTGTCACATGAATTAAATTAATTATAGAATTAATTTAATTGGACAATCAAATTGTTGAACATACTATATGTACAAGGATGTTGTACACATAATCAGAACATAATTTTATTGACATATGAATTTAGTTCGTATATAAGTTTAAATAAATATAGTTTACCGAAATCTTTATTATAATTAATGTAATTATAATTTTTCGGTTAAACATTATTATATTTATTTGAATGATAATTATTATGTTCGGATTAATTTTAATGAATTAAAATTCGTTATAAATATATACCAATTAAGAGGGAGTTATATATAGCAAGGGTAAAAACCCTAAAAAGAATATATAAAAACTAGCCCGAAAATATGCAAAGTGGTCTAGCAGCCGTTTAGCAAAATACTCTCTGAAAATAGTTTTATGCGATTTCTACCGTTCATTGTCAATCGGGTGGACTACGTAGAGGCCGACATCGGAAAAGGTTGCGGCTTGGTTCGATAGTGGTTCGGCATTCCTGTTGCCTAGGCGCCGTTGTTCACTCAGTTGAAGTTTGGTAATTTGAAACCTTTTATCACCCCGATTCGTTCCTTACACATGGATCCTTGATTTGGATCGCCGAAATTTTTTTTTTTAATTTTTCGCTGCGCCTTGGAGGCACCGGTGTTCCAACATGTGTATATTATCATAAGTCTGTATGTAAATGACATGTTAATTTTTAGTTCTAATATAGAAGACATTAATAAAACCAAGAATTTCTTGTCTATCATATTTGAAATGACTAATTTGGAAGAGGTAGATGTAATCTTAGAAGTTAAAGTTACAAAATCAAAAAAGGGATTTTCATTAAACCAATCTCACTATATAGAGAAGGTGTTGAAAATGTTTTATAGTTTTAATGTAATCCTTGTGAGAACTCCTTATGAATCTAGCATACACCTGTTAAAGAATACATGAAAAAATATTGCTCAATTAGAGTATGCAAAAATTATTGGAAGTCTTATGTTCGTGATAAACTACACTCGACCGGACATTGCTTATGCGGTTAGTAGACTAAGGAGGTATACCCATAATCCGAGCAATGAGCATTAGAATGCTTTAAAGTATTTGCTTAAATATCTTAAAGGTACTTTAACTTGGGAGTTAGAATTTTTCGATTACCCTACAATCCTTGAAGGCTATTGTAATGCAAACTGGGTAACTAATAATGATGAGGTAAGCTCTACAAGTGGGTATGTCTTTACTTTGGGTGGAGCAGCCATTTCGTGGAAGTCTACAAAAAAGACTTGTATTGCTCGCTCCACGATGGAGTCAGAGTTTATAGCTCTTGACTTAGCCAGGAAAAAGGCCAAGTGGCTTAGGAAACTACTTGTAGAGATTCCTATATGGGAAAAACTAGTACCTCTCGTATCTTTATTATGTGACTTGCAAGCCGTAATTTGTGTTGCTAAAAGTCAAGCTTACAATGGTAAAAAGAGACATATTCAAATAAGGCATGAATCTGTAAGACATTTACTAAAGAATGGAGTACCCACTTTAGAGTACGTGAGGTCTAAAAAGAACCTAGCTGATCCACTAACCAAATGGTGAAGTAAGAAAATGGTTATTGATTCGTCGAGAGGGATGAGTCTTAAGCCCAGTGGTTAAGGAATTCATGGTGGATACCCAACTTAGTTTCTAAGTTCAATGTGGTCAAACAAAACTATGGATAAACCCATAGTGTACATTTTACCTATCCCTATGGAAAATGATGTAAATTCATAAGGATGAGTTTTTACTCTTAATGAATTCATAGACTAGATTTTGGGTTGTCCTATTGAGATGGACTTGATGAATTCACCAACTTGAAAGGTTGAGTTTATTACTCTTAATGAGTTCATATCCCAGAGTTTGGGTGCTCCTATTGAAATGGACTTGAATTCACCGAACTTAAATTTGAGAGGATGAGCTTAATGAAAGCTCTTAATGATTTCATAGCCCTAATACGGGTGGCCTATATTGAGATAGACTTGATGAAATCACCTATGTAAGTGTGAAGGACTAGCCACCTTCTATGAAAACCATTTTGGGCAATTTTTCTAGAGCACTTACCAGCATCTTGAGGTACATTAGCTAAAACTTATTGAGTTATCGCAGAACTTCAATTGGATCCGAGATTAGTTATGTGTCCTAAGTTAATTCCTATCTTAACAAGTTCAAGATTCATTCACTTGTTAAAGAGAAGAATCACTTATTTCATTATGTACTAGTTCAAATCCACAAGATACTAGTGCTTAAGCAACTAATTTCACTATTGCTCTTCTCACATATTTTAACTAAAATAAAACTCTATTTTTTCTTATGTTTTCAGAAAATCTCAAAATTACTTTGCATTAGTAGGTGATAAATCGTAATTTATACATATTTATAACCCATGCTTAACGCATTTTTTGAATGATTTCCCCTTAGATTTGGTGAATTCGATGCTCCTAATGCCTTAATTTCATGTTTTATCCTTAGGTAAGCATAGGAGAGAGAATAGAACGAGAAACGGGCCAAAAAACGGAGAAAATGGGCCAAAATACAAAATCAACACGGGCTAGACCTCCTCACACGGGTAGATCACACGACCATGTCAATTTGGCAGAATTGAAGCACGATTCACACGGGCAGCTGACACGCCCATGCCAATCTAACAGGCTCAAACACGGCCTGAAGTGTCGCACACAGTGCCGTGTACACACACAGCGTGTCCCTGCCGAACCCTAGTTAAGCTTCATTCGGAAAAGGCCAAATTTTAGGGCTTCTTAGGCATTCCAAAGCCTATAAATACACCCTAAAGGAGGAAGAAAAGGGAGAAGGAGAATAGGGAGTAAGGAATTACTCCGAGGAAACCAATTGATCCATCTCAGAAGCCGGAGTCACCATCAAGACTGAAGATCTCTCCTCAACCTCCCCTTCAGGAGTTTTAGGTTTTCTTTATGTTTTGTAATTTTTATTATTCTGAGATGTGTTCTTGTAGTTAGGAACTAAACCCCTAAATACCTAAGGGGGATGAAACCTATGACTAAACCTTATTATTATTTCTGAATCGTATGATAAATATTTAACTTGTTCTTAAATACGTGTTCTTAATTCTTGTTTTGGTATTTTAGGATATCACTTCAAGTTACTACTCTTAGTTGGAGGAGGAATAGACCCTGACCAAGAGTAACTTTGTCGTAATTAAGCGGAGTTGATTGCGCGCCTAGAGATAGGGTGACAAGATTTTGCCGGATTAAGGTGAAACCTAATAAGGGAACCCATAGATCGAGTTAATGCAACCTTAGGGTGTTAATTAGAGATAACTCTCGGTTATTCAACCTAGGGATTAGACGTTGTTAGTCTTGAAAGGGATAATAATATACATTAGGGATTTCTACGGAACAAGTTGAATAAATAAATCGTCCGGTTCGAAGCCAGAATAACAAGTAAGAGTCTAGGTGGATTTTTCCTTAGGTATTGTCCCAATCAATCGTTTTCCCAAACAATAATTACCCAATTTCTATTTTCTGCAAGCTCTTAGTTTAATTAGTTAGTCAAAACAATCCTCTTTTATTCGACTAGATAATAAAAAGACAGTCATTACTAGTACTCATAGTCCTCTGGGTTCGACAATCAGCTCTTGCTAAAGCTATACCACTGTTCGATAGGTACACTTGTCTACGTCGTGATCATAGTTAGTTTCAAGAACGAGTCATTATAAATTTATAAAACTTATCGCACGAAAAATCGACGATCAGTAGGGGATTGTTGAGGATTTAGTATGGGTTGTTAAGGATTTAGTGGAGATATTGTTATGGATTTTTTTACAAAATTTGCCATGCCTTTTTACCGTTTTGCCTTTCTATTACTAGTATAAATAGAGAGATGATTTCCTCATTTTTCATACTCAATAGAAACACAACCCTCTCTGAAAACATTTTTCTCTTCTGCTTTCTGTTCGCGATTTCTTTATAAAATTTGTTGATCTTTCCCAAATCACTTTTAGAGAAACTTTCCTGGGAATTGTTCTTACTGTGATTTTTGGAGAAAAGCAACACCAATTAGGTTCCATCTTCCATATCCAAGTATACGAATATCAAAGGACTGTGTTAACCTTAGGGGACGATGTCCATTACACGATTACACCAATCAAGGCGAATTTATTTCTAAAGTAGTGGGTTTACCACGACAAAATAATTTCTTTTTTCATATTTAATTATTTATTTTTCCCACTCAGTGCTAACATATTTGTTTTTGTAGTAGATTATATTTCCAACATGACATATTTGTTTTTGTAGTAGATTATATTTCCAACATAGGTATGTTATAAATATGAATGAATAGGTATGGTAAAGATCATAGATAAAATGGTATGAATTGTTTGAAATAGTTTGAGTTGCATTTGAAGGTAAATTGGTTTGGGTGATTGACTGAATTTGATGGAATGGAACATTATAATTATATAATTGGGAAGTATTATTGGCATATAGATACTATTCATATGGTAAAAAAACATGAAAGAAGTTTGATTATGTATTCATTATTTGAAATTGCAAGTTTATAAATGGAAAATTGCAGGTCTAGTAGGTGGCATCGCGACATCACACGAATGTCGTCACAACGAGTTTTGGTCGATGCGACGAGTGATTTCGTCGCTGCAATGAGAAATCCTTTGGCCAAGTCAGTCTACCACATCGCGATGAGGAACCCCTTCACGTCGTGACGTCGATCTTGAGTTTTTAAAATTTTTTACATTTCAGTCCTACTTCGATCTCGAATTAGTTTTAGAGCTTTTGTAAGCTCGTAAAAGACTCGAGAATTATTGTATATTATATTGAATGTATGTTTGTTTGATTTTAACCATTAATTTGTATAATATAAATTGTGAATTGATTGTAATTGCTTCGGCAACGAATGTAACACATTATAGTTCGAATCCGACAATTGAGCCAGATTTAAGGTGTTACAAGTCCTAATTTCTATGGAATTACATCAAAAATTCTGAAATAAATACAAACTTAAATATTTATATTCTTTAATTTAATATCATATATATTTTTTATAATCATTATAATATCCAATATGAAAACTAAAAACTCAAACATTTATGTTTACATTGCTTTTATTTTTAATCATATTATTTGTTAAACGTTACAGAAATTTAAATTTTATATTAAATGAATAACTTATATATTTTAACAAATATATATAACAAATTCGTGCATCACACGTAATAAATTAATTTATAGTATATTTGAATAACTACATTTTGTTTGATATTTAATAGTTTTCTTTCCTAGTATTAATTACCCTTATTATCAGAATCGCTACTATTTGATAAATATAATTTTTATTAAATTACATAGCTTTTAATTACATGTTAAAACATAAAAGATATATTATAAGTCCATAATTGTATTTGATATTATTTATCTTTGCTTAAAACATTATTAGTAATTAGATTGATTCTCTTTGACAAAAAAATATATATATATATATATATTGACTCTCATAGCAGAAGTTAACCACTCAAAATCGTGCACATTGTTAATTCAAATAATAGATCATTTATATATAAAATAATAATAAATCTTTTCAAAGACTTTAATCTTTAAAAAAAATCATTTTTTTTATAAAATACAACCAAGCAATAATTAAAATGTTAATTTTTCATCGCTGATGCAACATTCACTTAATTTAAACATTTAGAATATATAAAAAAAATAAAAAATAATAATAAATGGAAAAATATAGAGAAAAAACATTTATGATTGAGTATTAATTAAAGTAAATTAAATTATTACTTTACACAATTTTTAGGATTTTTTAAGAATTCACTAATAATAATGAAATTAAAACATAATAATCTTTAAATTAAATAAAATAATCATCAATAATAAAACTTTGTCACAAATCACCATAATAAAAAAAAACAGTAGTCCAAATAAACCAAATGTATTTGGATATTTCCTTCCAACACCATAATATTTTATTATTTATTTGATATGACATGAATAGCTCCACAACATTCTATTATTTATTTGATATGACATGAATAGTTGAAGGGAATTTCCTGAAGAGAAAATGGATTGTAGGAGTGTGTGACTTGGACTATTGATTGGGTCATGTAGAAATATGCCTTTATCTGCAACATTGGAATTCTCAACCAAATGTGTCTTTTGAAATTCTTAAGGAGTTATACATTTGTGTATTGATAAGATCATTCACTATTTCTTGAAGCTCAATTTCTCCCCCGAATAAATCATATAGTTAAGAGAAACTATGAACCATAATAGAAGAACTTGCCCCACCCATGAGTAAATATTTCATAGTAGCTTCATTAGACCATACATCTTTCTTGATATATCTAGATAATAGGTAGGAGCATAAACTGAAACATTCTAAAGCTACAAAGATAGTTATTAAATCGTTAGCACCACATAAAAACATTCCTCCTAGAGTAGTTGTTAATACGAATAATAGAACTCTGCTATAGTCATTTCTGTACATTCAATGTACTCTACGGATAGAAAAATACATAGAGTTGAACATAGTAAAATAAGAAATTGAAAGATTTAGTTGAAATTGTTCGTTTGGAAATTTCCTGAAAAGCTAATCATAGGTTCTTCTCTCCATCGGAACAATAGGGCCGTTAAGCTCATTACTAAACTTGTTGAAGAGATTAAATATAACCAAGGTATATCTTTTTTATCAGAGGTTAAATCGATCATTAGAAGAAGAATTAAGCCAAAAATTATGATGCATTTTGGGATAATATAGGAACGCAATCATATAATTTAAAATTCAACCCAAATTAACATAAAAATTACAATTAATCAGCAAAATATAATCAAATTAAATAAATCATGTAATAAATTGAATCTTTATGCAAGGTATTAATAAATAATAAAAACCATATATTAAATAAAGCAGATTCAATATAAAAAATAAACCAAATTAAAAACATCAACTACATAGAACATAAAAACTATATGTACAAAGAATAATCTAAAATGAATTAGGGATGAAATTAATCAAATAAAAGGACTAAGGACCTCAAACACAATTGGCCCCAAAAATAAGATGCACAATTAGTGCATTACTCATAGTATGACGAACTTCACTCTTTCCCAATTCCCACTTCGAATTTAATATTTTTGGTTTGTTTATTACTTTTATATTTATTTCCTTCCTTTCCTATTTTCTTAAAACCCATGTCCTCCTTGTTTTCTCTACTCTCAAAGCGCTCTAATTTCATTTCCTTAAAACTCATGTCCTTATTCTTTCTTTTCCAATAGTCATTGGCGTCGCCGTCGTCATCGTAATAACTGTTTGTTCACCAATCGAGCACTGTTAATCTCCTTCTCTACTTCTCTTTTATCTACCCGTTGGCTTGCATCTACAAAAAGTTTATTAAAAAAAATAAACCAAAATCTAGCAGCAACTTTACCTTGGCACAATAAACATTTTGACCGAATGAATCTCCGAAAAACTTGAATTCAACATAAGTTGTATGTCAAAAGAGAAATATAAAAGCATGCACATGTAATATATTGAAAATCATGAAATGGAAGATTAATATTTATGAGAATGCCGAAATTATAACCTATGGAGAGTGAATTTGCAAGTCCTTTCTCCATGAAGAATTGAAGTTTAAAGAAATTTTTTTATTTGTCTAGATTGAGGGTTGTATAAGATTCTGTGAATGATTTCTTTATACGTTGGTGTGAGTACAATTTAGGGTTTATTATTGTATTAATTATTTTTAGCCCACAATTTCTGCATTAATAAGAATGGAAAGTAAATACTTAAAAATAAATATTTGAAAATCCAGCTTTGGCTGTCTACGAAAGTTTAAGTTTCTATCATAAATTTTGTAACACGTTTTACCCACTGATATATCACAAACAAAAGATGTTATATTTGGACACTAAGACTAGTTAACTCAAACATCAATTTCAAAACTTCATTTTTAACATCTTTAAGCCCATTTAAATCTATTCAAATCATTTCAAGGTTACCTTTAAAGTTTGGTTACAAACCGGAATCATTTGGGACTTTTTCAAGTCAAAACAGGGTAAAATGGGTTAATGTCGCGACATTAGAAAATGAGTGTCGTGACACTAAGGGCAAAATACTCCAATGTCGTGACACTCATTTCTGATGTTGCGAAACTAAGGGCAAATGCTCTAATTACATCCAATGTCACGATACTGACTTCTGATGTTGTGACATTGAGAGCAGATTACCCAAAACATGTTTGGAACATCCAAAATAAATTCTAAACTATCACCAATCATTCCATAACACTTCTAAGCATTATAAAACACATTTCTCTATCAAAATATCATGCAATTCAACATATAACTCAATCAATCTTAACTGAGTTTGTAAATAATATTTAAATAATTTAATATTATGATACATGAAATATAAATTAATCTAAAATTTTACATATATGTCAAGTAGTTAATATATAAATTAATCTAATTTTTAAATATATTTTAAATAGTTAATATAAATAAGGGTATTTTAATAATTTGAGCTTCAAACACAAAAGTGAAAAGCACCTAAACGTTAGCTTTTACGTTTAGGGGGGAAAACACTTTTACACCGCAAAAGTCAAGTGTTTGGCATTGCTTATGATTTTTGGTCCCCATAATCAATGCTGAACGAGCCTTAGTTGAAAGAAATGTGAGGACGAAATGAGTGAAGAAATAGTCTTTTTTATCTATTTTTTGAATTTTTTATAATTTTTTAGAGTAAACTACACCGCAAGTCACTCTAAAATAGCACAGTTCCTATTTTGGTCACTCTAATTTTTTTTTTTTGTTAATTTAGTTAATCTAATTAAGACAATTGCTTGAATTAGTCATTGTCGCTAAAAATTTTGTTAATTCACTTACAGATTACTGATGTGACATTTTTTACTTTTGACTAAAGTAGGGTCCTCTTTATAATTAGTCCAAAACACTTTTTTGGGGGGTTTATATGCAACATAAGAACCTCCAATCCTTATCACCGCCCCCATCTCTATCATTCCTCACTTTGTTGCCTCTACACCATAAGAACCCTGCAGCAAAGAACTTAATTAGAATGTTTTAAACTTTAGGGACTAATTTCAAATTTGAGCAATAATTTAGAGAATTGATTTAAATCAATGCCAATGCACCCTCCATTTCGAGGCTGTGTTTTATATTTATGCTTATAATTTTAAAATATGCTTATAAAATTGGAAACTAGTCATCAATTTTTCAAAACTAACTGAAAGCATAATTTCATTTTTCAAGTTTCGGGTTTGATCGAATCTTATAATACTAAGGCATTATACTATCATGAACGAAATGAAACTTAACGATAAAAATACCATATCCAATTTATATTCTGGATAAAAAAATCGAACTCCATTAAAAAAGGCAATATTTTCTACTAAGTAAGAGAAAGTATTTCAGTTTTTGTTAAGGTGTTGTGAAGTACTTTGGCGTAGGGATTTTATGGTGTAGAGGCGATGGAGTGAGGAGCAATAGAGACAAAGATAGTGAATGTTGGACAATAATGAGGATTGGTGGTTCTTATAGTAGGTATTGGGCGATAGCGAGGATTGGGGGTTTTATGTTGCAAATAAACCAAAAAAAAAAGTATTTTGAACTAATAATAGAGAAGTCTCTAGCTTTAGTCAAAAGTCAAAAAATGCCATGTCAGCAACCCATCAGTGGATTAACGAAAATTTTAATTGCAGTGACTGATTCGAGTAATTATCTTAATTAAAGTGACTAAATTGACCAAAAATTTAGAGTGACCAAAATATTAATAATATTATTTTTAGAGTGGCCTACAGTGTAGTTTACTATGTTTAGAATTTTCTAACCTTTTAAAAAGAATGTTGATTTTTTTATAATTTTAAAATAAAAATAAAGTTAAATTAATAAAATATTAAAAATATTAAAAAATAAATTTATTATATTAATTAAAAATAACATTATTGGGATTGAGAACTTGATAAAAAGTATCGAAATATTATAAAATAATAATAATGCAAAAACACAACAATTATTAATGAGAATAAGAGGGATTTTTATTACATTTTTCTTCTTTTCTATCATCACTACAAGTAGCATACTCCTACATATATATATATATATAGGGAGATTAAACTCCTCATTTTCTAATATATAAATAGAAAAGGGGTTACAAGAATATGAAAGGTGAAAAGTTTATTATAATGAACATCCACTTAATAGCGTTCATAACACTTCCCATTGGATGTTCATTGTATAAAGGATATGCCTCATTAAAAACCTTACTAGGAAAAATTCTGTGGGACAAAAACCTAGTGAAGGAAAAAATGAGTACATAATTCTATGATACACAGTATGTCACAACTTTAAAAGAAAATTGTAGTGTTAATTTACTCCCCCTCATGTAATCATCACTTATGATCTTTGAAACGATGCAATCCAATGCTAGAAATTAACTTCTCAAATGTAGCGGTAGGGAGTGCCTAATTGAATTCTCGATTATTCTTCACATCGGGTGAGGGGTGTTACAATAGTGCATATTTTGCTCCGCCTTATTTGAACATCATTTTATAACTCAAAATTGAGACATTCAATATTATTTATCAATAGTAAATTATCAACATATACAACAATTTTGTTGATGTGTATCAATATAGCAATAAAATTCAATTACATTCTCATGCTTTAAATGTCACCAACAAGTTTATAAAGCATGATATATTGTATCGTTCACTATTATCAATACATTGAGATTGCGCGTATAAAGAAATGATACATCAGGATCATCGTTTTATAACATTATTGTTTGATCATTTGTGTTCATTTTCAATATCTCTAATCTACATGAAAAATTAGCCTGATTAATTTTAATTATATAAACACTATTGGATACTTAATAGCAACTATTTATAATATCATTGTGTAACAATTTGTCCTTATTGAACACTTGATCTTCATGTCGAGACAAATCTTCATTTGTAGATATACTTTCATTATACAGTTTATCTATCAAATAAGTATTTCTCTTAGAAATTCTTCAGGAACTCTAATGATTTTATCATGAAACTTGAGTGTTATTCTTGAAGTATCAATATTGTCAAATCATTTATATTAGTTGAATGCAAATTCACTAGACATAAATAAATAACTTTATTTGATTTTTGTATTTATCACAAATTAATCATTTTTCATAACCAAAACCAAGTGCCTTGTGAACATTCTTGTTACAAGTCATTTTTATATTTATGACTTGTATTTTTTTTGTATTATGCTAACATGTACTCCTCTTGACTTTACACATTCCGGGTGTTTGGACTTCTTGTTCGAGATACATTTCATAAGTTATAATAAAAACATTTATTTATTGTTATGACTTGTTCTCATCTCAATGCTTTCAAAATATTTTCATTCAAGATCCCTACTTTTTCATTATATTGAAGTATTCTACATATATTATCGTTGTCGACAACAATTTCCTTTTGTCAACTTCGTCATATTTAGTTATGACATAACTGATTGAGATATTCCATTATATTCATAATTTCAGATACTTGAACCTCTTTTGGGGTTTTATCAAAAGTTATGCCTTAAGTCTTTTCATGAGTACCTGCCTCCTTTAGCATATGATCATATTCAGTTCTTTCTCTTTTTTTCAAGCATTTTTCATTTTATGGAATTGACTAGTTTGTCGTGCTTCTAGCATGCCCAAGACTTATTTTTACTACATTGTCCTTCTAGGACATATAATTATTTGGAGCATTTTAGCTAAGCATTTTAGTTGTATCTGTATCAACTGGTATATGCAATCTCTAAATGTCATCACTAAATATGTCTGCAAATAATTTTATCATTCAAATTTTGTGCACATAATATTAGTGAGGATCACAAAAAAAAAATGATGACATAATTATTTAACCAATTTGTCTCCCCTTAATACTAAATAAATTAGTAACATTACAATACTTTTTCAAAATTATAAATATATCTCCCTTCAACTTTTTCACATCTAATGAAAATTCTAAATTTTATCAACTTCATACTTGATGATCCATCTTAGTGCGTTACGGTGGAACATTAAATAGATATTGCACATCCAAATATTCTTAGATGAAATCTATTAGTTTATAAATGAAAGTACATTCTCATGAGACAAATATTTCTTACATGTTGGCCTTGACGCAAATAAAATTACATGCTTATTGTAAAGCTATTCTTGTAACAGCCCGTTTTCAGTGAAATTAGAATAGTGGTTTCGAGTCCACAAATCCGAGTCCGAAAGAAAATTTATTTTAATATTATTTTATGGTCTGCATTATGATAGGAATATCATATAAAAATTTCATTCAGAAAATTTTACCAATTACATGATTAATTGATAAAAGGACCAAATTGCATAAAATGCAAAAGTTGAATTCTAAGTAGCTAAAAGGATCAAATAGCTATGGAATTCAAAATTGGAGGTCCTTATATGGCAAATAGGCCATTAATAGGAATTAGTAGATAAGTATGATGATTCATCCATGGAAAATTTGATAAAGAAAAGGATTAAATTGGAAAGTTGAAATAATAAAAGATGATGAGTTAATTAAATAATAAAATATCATCTTTTTCATCATCTTTCCCGATTTTTTTATGGAAACCCTAGCTAAGAGAAGAGAACTCAAGCAAGCTTATTTGGCTTATTTGGGTAAGCATTCTTGTCCTGTTTTTGATGATTTTTATGTTTCCGAGATCTTAATAGCTTGATCTAGCTATCTCGGGGATTAATTTCTAAACTTATCAAAGTAATAGGGCTTTTCCATGGATGAATATGTATGAATTATGAAATTTATGGTAGAAAATTAAAGGTTGTTGATAAATAAACAACTTTTGTAGAGTGAATTTTGATAAAATTGTGATTTAGGGACTAAATTGTAAAGATGTGAAATTTATGGAAAAATTTTGAATTTTATAAATTACTTGGGCTGAAAATGTTACATGTAAAAATTATTTTGGCTTGCAATAAGAATTAAATTGCATAAATTTCATTTTCTGAGCCTAAGGACGAAATCGCCATCAATTAAAATTATAAGGGCAAAATGGTAATTTTGTCTAGGATGTGAATTGAATTGAATTGAATATGAATTGTATTAAATTGAGCTAAATTTACTCATATAGATCCGGATATATCAAATATGGAGCTAGATCGAGGTAAAGAAAAAGTAACGAATTAGTAGCATACAAGTTCACGCACATTGTCGAGGTAAGTTCGTGTAACTAAATTGTATACATTTATGTGTTTGAATTGACTGTTGTATATATATGAATTGTGTAATTTCCATGTACATGAAATTGATTACACCTATGACAAAGCTCGATAAATATTAAGTCTATTTGAATAAATGAAATTCGATAGGGTACAGGATTTCCCGTATTGATTGTGGTTCTGCATATGTTACGAACACACCATAACTCTTCGGAGCATCCCGATTGATTGTAACCCTGCATGTGTTGTGGACACACTGCAGCTCTTATGAGCTTCCCGTTATATGGCTCTTCGTGAGCTTCCCGATATGGCTCGCTTGAACTTCCCGATATATGGCTATCCGGAGCTTCCCATTAATGGCTCTTCAAAGCTACCCATTATTGGCTCGCATGAGCTTCCCAACTATGGCTCTTATGATCTTCCTGTTATATAGCTCGGATAAGCTTTCGTTACATGGCTCACATGAGCTTCCTGTTATATGGCTCGAGAGAGGGTTTCCCAACTATGTGCTTTAACGAGCACTCTCAAAAATGAATTGACGGATTATAGATCCATACACTTCATACACTTCATGTGTACTACCCATGTATCCATCGATATTTCAAATGGTTCAATGGACAAAGTTCTAATATAAGTTAAGATGAATTTTGAATGAGATATTACCTGTATATACCTGAAAATACATGGAAATTTGATATTTGATGAGCTCATCCCTGATTCTTGATGTTTACATGAAATACATGACTAAAATGTTTTCTTGAGGTTATATGTGTTTAGATAAATTGCCAAATTTCTTTGGATGAATTTTGCATGCTTACTTTAAATATAAATGATTGGTAAGTTAATTTCACGTTATACGAACTTACTAAGCAAAATATTTTGTTTTATTTTTCTCTGTTCTATAGTAATTCAGAGGCTCGTTGGGTTGGAAGCTTGGCGGAGATATCATCACACTATCCATCGACTCATCTTGGTATATTTAGTAAATTAACTTTTGTTATAATGGCATGTACAGGTTAATTTGGGCAATGTTAGCATATATGTTTTGGTTGTAATTAGCCATTGGAATGGCTCGTAATGGTCATGTTTTGGTATATGTAGTATTATCAAGCATATATGCCTTTGGTATCTAGGTAAGTATAAGTTTTGGAATGACATATTAATAAATTGTCTATTGGGGTACCTAAAAGCTCATTGGTTGTATGCGTAAAATGTCAAGTTTAAGAGATGGTTTTGGTTTGTTTTAAGTGCTTTGATATGGTTTGTGAATGTGTTTAAGTATTATTGTAGGTGGAAGACAAGTTTGGGTGAGAAATATGGCTAGGAAATGGCCTTATTTTGTCTACAAGGGTAGAGACACGGGCGTCTGTCTCAACCGTGTGTGACACACGACCTAGCACATGGGCGTGTGTTTTGGCCATGTGTCCCCTGCATCTTTAAAATTCAAAACAGAATGCTCAGGATTTTTCACACGGCCTAGCACACGGGCGTGTGGCTTGGCCGTGTGACCCCTGCACCTACACACGGCCTAGTACACGGAGGTGTGACTTGGCCTAGTGACCCAAGTTAGAGAGTTACACGAGTATGGACATTGGCTGGGACACACGGCTTGACCACACGGGCTTGTGTCCCCTGCATCCTGGAAAAATTTTGAGATTTTACGAAATATTCTTTGAGTACTCGGTTTAGTCCCGACTTGTTTCTAATGTATGTTTTGGGCCTTAAGGGTTCATATAACGGATTTTATGAAAAATTCCTGACGTGAATGTTAAATAATATGAAATGTCTGTATTTGTTCTGTATATTTCAGTAATGCTTCGTAACCCTATTTGGGTGACAGATATGAGTTAGAGGTGTTACATTTATTAGTATTAGAGCTACAGTTTAGTCAATTCTTAGACTAACGTAGCATTTACGAGTCTAACTATACATGCCATTATATAACCTGTGAGAGTGTGATATCTCCTAACCATTTTAAACATGTTCTTCATATAGTAATGTTGTCTAACTAAGCTAAACCTAAAGAAGCTGAGAGCAGTGCTCAAGCTTCAGTGCAAAAAGCAGCTTCAGTTCAAAGAGCAACTTCAAGTATTAGAAGGCCCGCATTTGAGGGCCAAGGAGGAAAGGCTAAAGAAGTCTTCTTCCAAATGATGAATGAATAGTTTACAGAATTCATAAGAACAAATCCAACTGTGCAACAACCTCCACCCCCTCCTGTTTCTCAACCAGTTCCTAATATGCCACAAGGTACAGAACTTGTAAGAACTGGTAAGCCTTCTATAGATAAAATTCGCAAATATGGGGCAGAAGAATTCAGAGCAATAACCAAAAATGATCCTGAAAAGGATGAATCCTAGCTAAAAAATACTATCAGGGTTTTGGATGAATTGTTTTGTACATGAGCTGAATGTCTAAAATGTGATGTATCCTTGTTAAATGACTTAGCTTACTAGTGGTGGAGCACCTTAATTTCTGTCGTACCGAAGGAAAGGGTTATATGGGAATCTTTGCAAACTGAATTAAAAAAGAAGTATATCAGTCAGAGATTCCTTGATCAGAAGCGGAAAGAATTTTTAGAGCTTAAACAGGGGCATATGACAATATCTAAGTATGAAAAAGAGTTTGTCAGACTAAGTAAATACGCCAGAGAATGTGTCCCAACTGAAATTACCATGTGTAAACAGTTTGAAGAAGGATTAAATAAAGACATAAGTTGTTAGTTGGGATTTTGGAATTAAAATAATTTGTTGTACTGGTTGACCGGGCATATAAAGCCGAAAATCTTAGTAAAGAAAAGAAACAAGCTGAGATGGAAGCCAGAACTACAAGTAAAAGATTTACGGGGAAATTACAACAGTCGGTTTCAAAGAAATCAAAGAAATACCATGACCATTTTACCACTTCTACGGGGTATTCTGGGAGAAACAAAAGTATTCAACGCTCTAATCTGATATCTCAGGCTACATTTGTAGCGAGTACAGGCAGTGTCAGAAACACCAAACCCAGGCGCAAACACTGTAATAAATTTCATTTTGGTAAGTGTCGTATGAGAAGCAGAGCATGTTTTAGATATGGTTCTTTTGACCACTATCTCAGAGACTGCTTGGAAAAGTCTGAGAAAGATATTGTACAGACTTCAAAGCCAAGTAACTCCGCTACAAGAGGTAGACCACCTCGAAACCCTAGAAATGTGAGTGGAAGCCAAGGTACAGTAAAAGATTCAGCTGCTAAATCTGAAGCACGAGCACCGGCAATGACATATGCTATTTGTGCACGTAAGGATACCTTTGCACCCAATGTTATTACTGATACATTTTCTCTTCTTGATACTAATATAACTGCTTTAATTGATCCTGGCTCGACACATTCATGCATTTGCACAAATTTAGTGTCTAGTAAAAATTTTCCTGTTATGTCCACTGAATTCGCGGTTAAAGTATCGAACCCCCTGGGCCAGTATGTGATGGTGGATAAAATTTGTAAGAATTGTCCATTAATGATACGGGGTTTATTTTTTTGGCTAATTTAATGTTATTGCCATTTGATGAATTTGATGTGATTTTGGGTATGGATTGGTTAACTCAGCATGAGGCCATAGTAAATAGCAAACAAAACTATATTGTGTTGAAATGCCTGGATGCTGAAATGATCTGTACTGAATCTGATAATTTGAATAGGTTGTCTAATGTGATATCAGCCATGTCAGCACCAAAATATGTCAAAAAGTGTTATGATGCTTATCTTGCCTGTAACACCCCTAACTCGTAACCGTCACCAGAATAGATTAAGAGGCATTACCGGACTCGTAACTCAGTTTAAAACAAACATTTATCAAATAGTCCTCATATTTCAGTCAATATCATTCATTCACATTCCATATGTATTCAAATCAAGCATACAAAGCTGTAATCATACATTCAGGACTAATCGGTAACATATAAACATTTCAAGAACTTAGAAAATTTTCAACATTTCAAGAGACACACGCCTATGTGAATAGGCCGTGTGCCTCACACGGTTACCAGACACGCTCGTGTCATAGAACGTGTGAAAACAGAGTGTACATACTGACTTGTACCACATGGTAGGAGACACGCCCGTATGCCCTGGCCGTGGTCGAAGCTGACTTGGGTCACACGGCTAACCACACGCCCGTGTGTCAAGCCCGTGTACCTTTCGAAATAGCCACACATACCCATGAACCAAGGCTGTGTGCCTCGCACGGCCACCAGACACGCCCGTGTGTCTAGGCCATGTCAAAACTGTAGGGTATACTGCCTTAATTCAAAAGGGTACCCCAAGGGACACACGGCTGTATAGCATGACCGTGTGTCGCATACGGCTGAGACACACGCCCATGTCTCTGCCCGTGTGGACAAAAATTGGCCATTCACAAGACCATTTTGGCACCCAATTTGGGTCATCCCTACAAGCATCAAAACAAGCATATTTCATGTCCCAAAGGCATTCAAAAACATACCAAATCATATGCTAATTGACCCATAATATCATCATTCATTCTCATATACAAATCCAATTCAAACATACCAATTCAAAGTACTAACTTCATATCAAAACATATGATTCATACATCATATTAATCCATTTCAATGTATAGCATTTCTCATCATCTCAACTTCCCAAAATTAATCATAAAACTTACCAAAATTGACCAATTCATTTGGTCATTCTTAAACGCATTAAAACATACTATTTTTGAACACAAAGCATATACCAAATTCATTCATAATCTCATCCATAATTAAGCCATATCACATGGCTAGATATACACATCTCGAAACATACCACATTAGTCCTAGCCAATACATGTCATACTTTGATATATACATATTCAAAAGGTACCAAAATAACGTTTGATAGTGTGGTAATGATCCTCGACGATCTCCAAGCTTCCAGTAGCTTCGATATCTATAAAACAATGCAAACACACACAAAGTAAGCTTTCAAAAGCTTAGTAAGCCATATACAAATAAACTTATCATTTTAAGCATATAAGATCATAAAATACATATACTCCATAGTCAAATACTATCACAAACCTCATAGTTCATATATTCCCAATTCATTTGCACATATGGCATATTTTCTCATATTTGAATCACATATCATCATTTGCACATATACTTACTTGACATTAACAAATGTTGAACACATTTCAATGTACCTGAATTGGATATTCATTAATTCAATTATGTATTTCTTGGAATACCTGTTGAACCGTTCAGAATCAAATATGATACACGGATAGCTCGAAAAGCTCGTACAATGCCAACGTCCCAGACGTGGTCTTACATGTAATTAATATCAATGCCACTATCCCAGACAGGGTCTTACACGAAATCAAATACGATGCCAATGTCCTAGACATGGTCTTACACGTAAATCTCAAATCGATGCCAATGCCCCAGATGTTGTCTTACACGATAACACATATCGGAATCCTATGTCATGACATACGTATCCTAACTATTCCTATGGTTCGTACGGGACTTTTCGAACGCCATCACATTATCGAAACTTTCTCAGATTTTGCATATTCAACTCAAAATAGCCATTCATCATTATTCATTAACATATAAGCAATAGTAATTCAATTCAAACATATTTATTTGTATATCGACTTACCTCGTACTTATTCAAACGAATGAAATCTACTAATCAATGACTTTCAACTTTCCCCAATCTAATTTCATTTTCTTTGATTCTTGATCTATATAAATTCAAATTTAACTCTTTTATTCAACAAATCATTCAATTCAATCCATATACACATATTTAAGGCATTTTACAAATTGGCCCTCATATTTTCACATTTTGACATTTAAGTCCCTATTTCATAAAATTACAAAATACACATAATTTCATATTTCTCATGCTTAGCCAAATTTTCATATAGTCTCTAATAGCCCATAACTTTTACTTATTTCACATTTTAACCCTTCAATTTCTCATTTTAACAAATTAGCCCATAATAATCAAATTCATCAAAAATCCCAATACAAAACATATTAACCCAACACATATCTTTCATTTTTCATCAATTAACAACACAAAACTCATGGATTCATCCATGGCATATCTCAAAATCATCATCAAATTCAAAAATTCAAGCATGGGCTAGCTAGAGTACCAAGCAACAATCACAAAAACATAGAAATCATCAAAAATCGAGTAAATTTCATACCTTAATCCTCAAATTTCCTAGCCAAACCCTAAAAGCTATTGTTCTTTGACAAGAATAAGATGAATACATTAATCTTTTACTTTTGTTTTATTAATAATAACTAATATGTCATTTTACACTTTTAACCTTACTAATATCATTTAAAAATCCACTAACTCATGTCCAACTATGTCCATGCATTAATTCAATGATATAATTGCATCATAAGGACCCCACATATATAAATACATAGCAATTCAAAACTATTTCATGTAGCACACAACTTTTGCATTTTCTGCGATTAGGTCCTTTTTCACAAATCGGATACGTAAACGATAAAATTTTCATACGAAATTTTCAAAAATAACAATGCACATATTATAAGCACTACAAATAATATTAAAATATTTTTCTAACTCAGATTTGTAGTCCTAAAATCACTGTTTCGACTAGGGTATAAACCAGGCTGTTACATTGCCTATGTGTTAAATACCAAAGTATTTGAGTTAAAGATTAAGTTAGTACCAATTGTCTATGAGTATCCTGATGTGTTTCCAGAATAATTACCTGAATTACCGCCAATCAGAGAAGTTAAATTTTCTATAGATTTTATTCTGGGGACAACACCGATATCTATAGCACCATACAGAATGGTTTCTACTGAATTAAAGGAGTTGAAAGCACAGTTGCAAGAACTGACTAATAGAGGTTTTGCTCAACCTAGTTTTTCACCGTGGGGTGCACCGGTTCTGTTTGTCAAGAAAAATGATGAATCTTTGAGATTGTGCATTAATTACTGACAGCTCAATAAAGTCACAATCAAGAATAAATATCCACTTCCCCGTATTGATGACTTGTTTGACCAGTTAAAAGGTGCTACAGTATTTTCAAAGATTGATCTTCATTCTGGCTATTATCAGTTACGTATGAAAGACTCATATGTACCGAAAATAGCCTTCAGAACCAGGTACGAGCATTATGAATTCCTTGTGATGCCGTTTCGCTTGACAAATGCACTTACAGTGTTTATGGATTTGATGAATAGAATTTTCAGACCGTATTTGGATAGATTTGTGGTGGTATTCATTGATGATATTCTAGTACATTCCTGAGATGAAAATGAACATGCTGATCATTTAAGAATTGTTCTACAAACTCTGCGTGAGAAACAATTATATGCTAAATTTAGTAAATGTGAGTTTTGGCTTCGAGAAGTTGGTTTTCTTAGACATATAGTATCTACTAAATGTATCAGGGTGGATCCGAATAAAATTTCAACAATTGTTAATTGGAAACCACCGAAAAATATATCCGAAGTCAAAATTTTTTTGGGATTAGCTGGTTATTATCGGAGGTTCATGAAAGGGTTTTCAATGATAGTTTCACCAATGACACGAATATTGTAGAAAGATGTCAAGTTTGAATGGTCTAATAAATGCCAGTAAAATTTTGATTGGTTGAAAGCTTTATTGATCGAAACACCAATTTTGTTCAGCCTGAATCAGCTAAAGAATTTGTAATATATAGTGAAGCATCATTGAATGGCTTAGGCTATGTTTTGGTACAAGACGGTAAAGTAATAGCCTATGCTTCTAGGTAGCTTAAGCCACATGAAAAGAATTACCCAATACATGATCTAGAACTAGCAGCTATTGTCTTTGCATTGAAAATTTGGCGACACTACTTGTTTGGTGAAAAATGTCACATATTCACCGATCACAAAAGCTTAAAGTATTTGATGTAGCAGAAAGATTTGAATATGAGACAACAGAGGTGGTTGGAATTGTTAAAATATTATGATCTGGTTATTGATTATCATTTAGGAAAAGCAAATGTGGTTGCAGATGCTTTGAGTAGAAAGTCTCTATTTACCTTGCGAGCGATGAATACTCGATTATCATTGTCTGACGATGGCTTAACCATAGCTGAATTAAAAGCTAAGCCGACATTTCTACAGCAAACCTATGAAGCTCAGAAAAGTGATAGTAAGTTACAAGCTAAACAGGTATAGTGTAAATTGACTTCTGATTTAGAATTTAAGATTGGACCTGATGACTGTCTATTATTTAGATGGTACTATGTCTGTTCATCCGGGGAGTAATAAAATGGACAATGATTTGAAATAGATGTACTGGTGTCCGGGAATGAAACGTGACATTTCTAAATTTATATCTAGATGTTTAATATGTCAGCAAGTTAAAGTTGAACATCAAGTACCTTCAGGACTGTTACAACCAGTTACGATATCGGAGTGGAAATGGGAAAGAATTACCATGGATTTTGTGTCAAGATTACCCCTATCTCCGAAAAAGAAAGATGTCATTTGGGTAATCATCGACCATTTTACAAAGTCTACACATTTTATTCTGGTACGTACAAATTTCTCCCTGAATAGATTGGTTGAGTTATATATATTTGAGATTGTCAAATTACACGGTGTGCTAGTTTCTATTATTTTTGATAGAGATCCGCGATTCACATCCTGATTCTGGAACAAGTTATAAGAGGCCCTGGGTACGCAATTACATTTTAGTACCGGATCTTATCCTCAAACTGATGGACAATCTGAACGTGTAATACAAATTTTAGAAGATATGCTTCGTGTTGTGTTCTAGAATTCAAAGGTAATTGGGAAATGTATCTGCCTTTAGTTGAATTCGCATATAATAATAGCTATCAGTCTAGTATTAAAATGGCACCGTATGAGGCTTTGTATGGTCGTAAATATAGAAATCTATTGTATTGGACTAAGCTCAGTAAGAAACAGATACATGGAGTTGATTTGGTTCGCGAAATCGAAGAAAAAGTGAATGTGATCAGAGATAGTTTGAAAGGAGCTTTTGATCGTCAAAAATCTTATGCAGATCTTAAAAGAAAAGAAATAGAGTTTCAAGTTAGCAATAAGGTATTATTGAAAGTGTCACCTTGGAAGAAAGTTATTCGATTTGGCCGTAAAAGCAAATTGAGTCCGCGGTTTATTGGGCAATATGAGGTTATTGAAAGAATCAGACCTGTTGCATACCGATTGGCACTACGACCAGTACTTGACAGGATTCACAATGTCTTTCACGTGTCTATGTTGTGACGGTATCGGTCAGATCCTTCACATATTATTTCCCCGACAGAGGTTGAGATTCAGCTTGACATGACTTACAGTGAGGAACTGATTAGAATTTTGGCATGTGAGACGAAAGAATTGAGAAAAAAAAAGGTAGCTCTAGTAAAAGTTCTCTGGCAACGATATAGAATAGAAGAAGCTACTTGGGAATCGAAGGAAGCTATGAGGAAGCAATATCCAAACCTCTTTACTGGTAAGATTTTCGAGGACGAAAATTTTTAAAGGGGGAGAGTTATAACAACTCATTTTCAATGAAATTGGAATAGTGGTTTCGGGATCACAAATCTGAGTCTGAAAGAAAATTTATTTTAATATTATTTTATGGTCTGCATTCTGATAGGAATATCATATAAAAATTTTGTTAAGAAAATTTTACCGATTACATGATCAATTGCTAAAAGGACCAAATTGCATAAAATGCAAAAGTTGAATTCTAGTAGCTAAAAGGATCAAATAGCTATGGAATTCAAAATTAGAGGTCTTTATATGACAAATAGACCATTAAGATGAGTTATTAGATAAGTATGATGATTCATCCATGAAAATTTTGATAAAGATGATAAGTTAATTAAATAATAAAATACCATCTTTTTCATCATCTTTCCTAATTTTTTTATGGAAACCCTAGCTAAGAGAAAAGAACTCAAGCAAGCTTATTTGGCTTAATTGGGTAAGCATTCTTGTCACATTTTTAATGATTTTTATGTTTTTGAGATCATAATAGCTTAATCTAACTATCTCGGGAATTAATTTGCAAAGTTATCAAAGTACTAGGGCTTTGCCATGGATGAATATATATGAATTATGAAATTTATAGTAGAAAGTGAAAAGTTTTTTGATAAATAAACAAATTTTGTAAAGTGAATTTTGATAAAATTGTGATTTAGGGACTAAATTGTAAAGATGTGAAATTTATAGAAAAATTATAAATTTTATGAATTACTTGGGTTGTAAATGTTACATGTAAAAATTGGTTAGGCTTGGAATAAGGATTAAATTGCATAAATTTCATTTTTTGAGCCTAGGCGTCATTAATTAAAAGTATTGGGGTAAAATGGTAATTTTGCCTAGGATGTGAATTGAATTGAATTGAATTGAATTGAATTGAATATGAATTGTATTAAATTGAGCTAAATTTACTCGTATAAATCCAGATAGATCAAATACGGAGCTAGATCGAAGTAAAGAAAAAGTAACGGATTAGTAGCATACAAGTTCACAAACATCGTCAAAGTAAGTTCGTGTAACTAAATTTTGTACATTTATGTGTTTGAATTGCATGTTGTATATATATGAATTGTGTAATTGCCATGTACATGAAATTGATTACACATATGACAAAGCTCGATAAATATTAAGCCCATTTGAATAAATGAAATTTGATGGGATACAGGGTTTCCCGTATTGATTATGGTTCTGCATATGTTGTGGACACACCATAGCTTGAAAGAATGACTCGTTATTAGCCTTCTCAAGCTTCCTGTTATAAGGTTCTTGCGATCTTCCCGTTAATAGCTCTTCGAAGCATCCCGATCAATTGTGATCCTGCATGTGTTGTGGATATACTGCAACTCTTATGAGCTTCCTATTATATGGCTTTTCGCGAGCTTCCGATTAAAGGCTCCTTGTGAGCTTCCTGATATGGCTCACTTGAACTTCCCGATATATAGCTATCCGGAGCTTCCCATTAATGGCTCTTAAGAGCTACCCGTTATTGGCTCGCATGAGCTTCCCGACTATGGCTCTTATGAGCTTCCCATTATATAGCCCGAATAAGCTTCCCATTACATGGCTCATATGAGCTTCCTGTTATATGGCTCGAGAAAGGGCTTCCCAATTATGTACTTTGACGAGCACTCCCGAATATGAATTGACAGATTATAGATTCGTACACTTCTTGTGTATTACCCATGTATCCATCGATATTTCAAACGGTTCAATAGGTAAAGTGTTGATATAAGTTAAGATGAATTCTGAATAAGATTGATCATGACTTTCCGTGATAAGTTTTATAAATTTATAATTAAACGTTCTTAAGACTAACTATTATCACGAAATAAGCAAGTGTACCTATCGAACAGTCGTATAGCTTTAGCAAGACCGAATTGTCGAACCCAAAGGACTAAAAGTACTAGTAATGACTGTCTTTTTATTATCTAGCCTAAGAAATAAGTGGTTTGTTTTAACTAACTAATTAATTAAACTAAGAAGTTGCAGAAAATAGAATTGGGAACTAACTTTTGGGAAAAACGATTGATTTAGGACAATACCTAAGGAAAAATCCACTTAGACTTTACTTGTTATTTTGGCTCCGAACCGGACGATTTATTCATTTAACTTGTTCCGTAAAAATCCCTAAGTTATGTTATTATCCCTATTCAAGACTAATAACGTCTAATCCTTAGGTTGAATAACCGAGACTTTTCTCTAATTAACACCCTGGGGTTGCATTAACTCGATCTTTGGATTCCCTTATTAGGTTTCACCTTAATCCGGTAAAATCTTGTCACCCTATCTCTAGGCGCGCAATCAACTTCGCTTAATCATGACAAAGTCACTCTTAGCCAGGGACTATTCATCCTCCAACTAAGAGCATTAACTTGAAGTGATATCCTGAAATACCAAAACAAGAATTAAGAACACATAATTAAGAACAAGTCAAATATTTATCATATGATTCAGAAAATAATAACAAGATTCGTCTTAGGTTTCATCCCCCTTAGGTATTTAGGGATTTTAGTTCATAAGTAAATAAGAAAACATCTCAGAATAATAAAAAATACAAAACATAAAGAAAACCCAAAACTCATGAAGAAAAATTAAAGAGAGATCTTCAGTCTTGATGATGAATCCGGCTTCTAAGATGGATCAATCGGCTTCCTTAGAGTAATTCCTTACTCCCTATTCTCCTTCCCTTTTTAGTCTTCCTCTAGGGTGTTTAAATAGGTTTTAAAAGGCCTCTAAACCCTAAAAATCACCTTTTTTCGAATAAAATTTAACTAGGGCTCGGCAGGGACACACCCGTGTGCAATTACTTCAAGCCGTGGTCAAGCCTATTAGATCAACACGCCCGTGCTGAGATTGATTTGGGCCGTGGTCGAGCCTGTTAGATTGGCACGGGCATGTGTTCTGCCCGTGTGAGGAAGTCCAAGCCGTGTTGTTTTCCCCTGTCGGCCCGTTTTCTCCATTTTTGGCCCGTTTCTTATTCTTTTCGTCCTCCTATGCTCACCTAAGTATAAAACATGAAATTAAAGGATTAGGAGCACCAAATTCACCAAATCTGAGAGGAAATCATTCATAAACGTGTTAAGTGAAGGATAAAAATATGTATAAATTACGGTTTATCAAATACCCCCACACTTAAGCGTTTGCTTGTCCTCAAGCAAAATCCTCAATTCACATTTAAGAATTCCTTTTGCTCAACTTATAATTCCTATCAATAATATCTCAAACTAACTCATAAGTAACCATACATTGAGAATCCAACTAAAAGAACATTAAAGCTTCAAATATTCCAAGTTGAGTATTTAATCATGAAAAACTTAGGCATCTCCCCTTATTTAAGTAGTTACCATCGATTCGAAATCTCACAGAGTTTAACATCCTCACTAAAGATTCACTCAAAACCACTCAAAGTGTTTAAGGATAATGAAATCAGCACTCATCAGTCAATATGAAAAGTTATTACCATAGGCTTGCATGAAAATCAAATCTTCACCACTATAAATCGAGATGATACATCAATCAAAAGGTCTTTAGAGGGTTGTAACGAGGCTTGGTTAGGGGGTGTGGTCACAAGCTGAAAGAAAAGGTTAGAATCGAGATTGATTTGAAAATTACTTAACTAGAAAAATATTTAATCATCACTTGTGTACAACAAAGCTTCTTCTCTGACTATGAAATTTGAATACTGAAGCTCACAAACTAAAGATCACTACTAATATGTAAACATGTGTTTTTTTTTTAAGAACAAGTCAAATAACATAGATTACCATTAAGAACAAGACATAGCTAAGCAATTTATTCAAACCAACTCTCGACAAAAATAGGGATCAAATTAAATGAGGGGACTTGAACAATAATGGGTTAAGGGTTAATATTAAGGGTAATACAAGGGATGGCTTGTTAGGCTCAAAGGGGTTTACTAAGGGTTAATCGTGGAGGTAGGCTTTTCATGGCATGAGCGGGTTAATCCTAAGTGCCTTTATCATCTTGACATATCAAATCAAATGGTGTGGTCTTGACATGCATAATCAGGCAAGTTTTAGAATAACAATTCGATATTGACACTCCCAAAGTAATAATAAAAGTGAGCATGAAAGAATTAATAGATTCTCTTGAAGGCTCAAAATCTCACAAAAATTATGGCTTTTTGATGTTTAAACCTATGGAATTCAATTCAAGATAATACCTAAACTTGGGGAAACAACCTAAAATTTTAAATTCTTAAAAATCAACTTGTCATGCTTAATTTTCTAACGTCTTAAGTTCAAATAATCAATGGATGAATGCCTATGTTTTAATTCAAGATATATCAATAAAAATCATAAGTCAATCAATATTAATCCTAAACATGATATGAGAGATTTATAAGAGAGCAAGACAACATTCAGGGATTTTTAAGATAATGAAATGATTACCCCCCACACTTAAGATGTACATTGACCTCAATGTACAAAGATATATATATATATATATATATATATAGAAATATATAAAATCATAAGATAGGGAGAGAATTGAAACTTCCTGAGTGTTAAATGAATGAACTCCCTAGTTTGGCGAAAGCGAGGATTGACAATAGAGCTGGAAGTAAGGCATGATTCTGAGGAAGAAATAATCTGCTAATAATCATAAAGATAAGCTGCGTTTAAAAAAGACGTGAATCATTTAAAAATAACTAAAAATAAAAGTAAAAATAAGAGAAATAATCTAATTTTGTAGTGGCACAGCAGTCTCACATGCCCGTGTGGTTTGTTCCAACCCGTGTGTGTCGCGTTTTTCTGATTTTTAATTCATCTAACATTCGTCCCACGCTCGTGTACCTTGGGTGTGTTGGTGCACACGGCCATGTCGCACGACCGTGCCTAGCTTCGTTCGCTTCTCTCACCCCCGTATATGTAGGCCCACGCCCGTGTTAATTTGATAGGTTCGACCACGGGTGCTAGACACGGGCGTGTCACACGCCCGTGCTAGTTTCTCAGTCTCAACCATGGTCTTAGGGCACGGGTGTGGCGCACGCCCATGTTGTTTTGACAGGTTCGCCCCTACTATGTCGCACTGCCGTAGCAATTTATCGCAGCCCGTGTTTCCACACGGTCCTAAGCACTCCCGTGTGTTTGGCCATGTCTCTATGGTGAACCTGTATTCAAGAGATCTGTTAGTAAGTTAGGTGTTAAACTAAAATTTAAAGAAGTTAATACAGTTAGTGCTCAGGTTGCCTCCCGAGAAGCACTTATTTATAGTCTAAGCTCGACTTACCTCTCCATCGAATGTTCATGGTGGCTCGAGGAGTTTATACTCCTCAATCCTACTATCAATCTCATCAAATTAAGGTTTTAGATGTGTGTTGTTTACCTTAAAAGTGCCGAACTTGGGATGACTTACCTCGATTGTATTGAATGGGAAAATACTAAGTATCGTAAGAGGGATTTCTTCATTCGGTTTTGCAGTGACAATGTGAGGATCTGCGGCATCTAATAAAACTTTATCTCCAACCTTAAGTTAATTTGGAGAGGTATTGAGCTCGTTCTGACGTAGTTTCGGTTTATCGTGTGTTCTCAGTTTATGTGTCCGCCATTAATCTAGCTCCTCTATTTGCAGCCTTCGTTCTTCATGAATAGGTCCTATATTGTTGCTAGAACATGGTTCGTGTACTTCCTTCAGACTCATTTCCCGCAAAGTAGGTTGCGTCATATTGTCAGTTTTAGTAGAATGGGTTAGACAATTACATTCAATTTTCAATGTGTTGCCAGAATTATGAGCTTGAAGGGTGATTGTTTCGCCTCCCACATAAAGTGTGAGCTCACCTGTGCCAACATCAATAATCGTTTTATTAGTTACTAAAAAGGGCCTCCCTAGAATCAAAGAGGTGTTGTTATCCTCTTCTATGTCTAAAACAACGAAGTCAACGAGAAATATAAATTTATCAATTTTAACTAGCACATCTTCAATAATAACCCTAGGAAATCTTATAGTTTTATCTGCTAATTGAATGCTCATCCTAGTCTGTTTGGGTTTCCCAAGACCTAGTTGTTTAAACATTTTATAAGGCATGACGTTGATACTAGCCTCTAAATCAGCTAATACATTATTAACATCTAAACTACCAATTAAGCAAGGAATTGTAAAACTCCCTGGATCTTTTAATTTGTTGGGTAGCTTATTCTGTAGAATAGCTGAGCAAACTGCGTTTAGCTCCACATGCGACGCCTCGTCCAATTTTTGCTTGTTTGCTAAAAGCTCCCTTAAAAATTTCATTACATTTGGCATCTGCCATAGAGCTTCAATAAACGGTAAGTTAATATGTAATTTTTTTAAAAGTTTAAGAAATTTACCAAATTGTTCGTCTGAGCAGTCTTTCCTTGTTGCGTTAGGGTATGGCATACGAGGTTTATATTCTACACTCACCATTTTGTTTTCATTATGACTTACCTCACCTTTACCCTTGCTTACCACAGTTTCTTGCCTTGGTTCTGGCTCAGGCTCAACGAATCCTTCTTTATTTTGAACATTAATTGCGTTGAGCTGTTCCCTTGGGTTAAGTTCAGTATTACTTGGCAAGCTACCTTGTGGTCGTTCGGAGATTAGTTTGGACAGCTGGCCTATCTGAGTTTCGAGCCCTTGGATTGATGCTTGTTGATTTTTAAGTGCCATCTCAGTATTCTGGAAATGGGTTTCTGACACCAAGATGAATTTGGATAGCATCTTCTCAAGGTTCGATTTCTTTTCTTGTTGATAAGGTGGTTGTTGAAAACCCGGAGGATTTTATGGCCTTTGATTCCCTTGACCACCCCAGGAGAAATTTGGGTGGTTCTTTCAACCTACATTATAAGTGTTACTGTATGGGTTATTTTGAGATCTAAAGTTATTGTTACCCATATAGTTGACTTGTTCCTCTTCGGTTGTAGGATTGAATGGTTGATATTCTGTATGCATACCTCCTCCACTTGAATCACACCTCATCACTGGATGTACATTATAAACGCCTGCTATTTTAATCGGCTTAGTCCTCATGACTTGCCGCTGATAGTTATTCAGTGACATCTCCTCAATAAATTCGTAGGCCTTTTCAGTTTTTTTTGTTCTTGATGGTTCCACCAGCGGCTGCGTCAATCATTTGTCTTGTCGAGGGATTCACACCATTGTAGAACGTTTGAACTTGCAGCCATAGAGGTAACTCATAGTGAGGGCACCTTCGCAGTAGGTCCTTGTATCTTTCCCATGCATTGTAAAGTGTTTCTAAATCCATCTGCACAAAAGAAGAGATATCATTACGTAATTTAGCCATTTCAGCCGGCGAAAAATACTTTAATAAAAAATTTTCGGTCATTTGTTCCCAAGTAGTGATGGACCCTCGTGGTAACGAGTTCAACCACTTTTTAGCCTTGTTACTTAGTGAAAAAGGGAATAACCGAAGACGAATGGCTTCACCAGAAACGCCATTAATTTTAAACGTGTCACAGATTTCTGAAAAATTCGCCAAGTGAGTGTTAGGGTTCTTATCCTACAAACCATCAAAATGAACAAATTATTGTATCATTTGAATCGTGTTAGGTTTCAGTTCAAAATTATTTGCAGCAATAGCAGGCCTAACTATACTTGACTCAGTTCCTGTTAAATTAGGTTTAGCATAATCATACATAGTACGAGGAGCAGGATCCTGATTTGCTAATTTAGCGGGTATCGCTGAAGGTAGCTGATTGTCTTTATTTTCAGCCATCTCCTCTGTTGTAGTTGAGATATCGTCTTCTTTCTCTTCTACTGTGTATCTTAGGCTTTACCTTATTCCTCGTCGGTTTCTACGAACTGTGCGATCAATCTTTTCGTCAAAGAGCAGTGGTCCCGACGGGTTTCTTCTAGTCATAAACTATAAGAACCTGCCAGAAGAAAGAAAGAGAAAATTAGTAAAAACAAATAAAATTAAAATTAAATTGGAAGAAAAATAAATGGCTAAAGTAATAAAAATTGAGTGTTCCTAATATTTTAGTCCCCGGCAACGGCGCCAAAAACTTGATCGTGATTTTTCGTGATAAGTTTTATAAATTTATAATTAAACGTTCTTAAAACTAACTATTATCACGATATAGGCAAGTGTACCTATCGAACAGTAGTATAGCTTTAGCAAGACCGGATTGTCGAACCCAAAGGACTAAAAGTACTAGTAATGACTATCTTTTTATTATCTAGCCTAAGAAGTAAGGGGTTTGTTTTAACTAACTAATTAATTAAACTAAGAAGTTGCAGAAAATAGAATTGGGAAATTACTTTAGGGAAAAATGATTGATTTAGGACAATACCTAAGGAAAAATCCACCTAGACTTTACTTGTTATTTTGGCTCCGAACTGACGATTTATTCATTTAACTTGTTCCATAAAAATCCTTAAGTTATGTTATTATCCCTATTCAAGACTAATAACGTCTAATCCCTAGGTTGAATAACTGAGGCTTTTCCCTAATTAACACTCTAGGGTTGCACTAACTCGATCTTTGGATTCCCTTATTAGGTTTCACCCTAATCCGGCAAAATCTTGTCACCCTATCTCTAGGCGCGCAATCAACTCCGCTTAATTATGACAAAGTCACTCTTAGCCAGGGACTATTCATCCTCCAACTAAAAGCATTAACTTGAAGTGATATCCTGAAATACCAAAACAAGAATTAAGAACACATAATTAAGAACAAGTTAAATATTTATCATACGATTCAGAAAATAATAACAAGATTCGTCTTAAGTTTCATCCCCCTTAGGTATTTAGGGGTTTTAGTTTATAACTAAATAAGAAAACATCTCAGAATAATAAAGAATACAAAATATAAAGAAAACCCAAAACTCTTGAAGGGAAATTGAGGAGAAATCTTCAGTCTTGATGATGAATCCGGCTTCTAAGATGGATCAATCGACTTCCTTGGAGTAATTCCTTACTCCCTATTCTCCTCCCCCTTTTAGTCTTCCTCAAGGGTGTTTAAATAGGTTTTAGAAGGCCTCCAAACCCTAAAAATCACCTTTTTCTGAATAGAATTTAACTAGGGCTCGGCAGGGACACGCCCGTGTGACACACCCGTGTGCGATTACTTCAGGTCGTGGTCGAGCCTGTTAGATCAACACGCCTGTGCTGAGATTGATTTGGGCTATGGTCGAGCCTGTTAGATTGGCACGGGCGTGTGTTCTGCCCGTGTGAGGAAGTCCAGGCCGTGTTATTTTTGCCTGTCAGGCCGTTTTCTCTGTTTTTGGCCCGTTTCTCGTTCTTTTCGTCCTCCTATGCTCACCTAAGTATAAAGCATGAAATTAAAGGATTAGGAGCACCAAATTCACCAAATCTAAGGGGAAATCATTCATAAACGTGTTAAGCGAGGGATAAAAATATGTATAAATTATGGTTTATTAAATATATTACCTGTATATACATGAAAATACATGAAATTTTGATATTTGATGAGCTCATCCTTGATTCTTGATGTTCACATGAAATACATGACTAACATGTTTTCTTGAGGTTATATGTGTTTAGGAAAATTGCCAAATTTCTTTGGATGAATTTTGCATGCTTACTTTAAATGTAAATGATTGGTAAGTTAATTTCCCGTTATACAAACTTACTAAGTATAATATGCTTACTCTGTTTTATTTTTCTCTTTTTTATAGTAATTCAGAGGCTCGTTGGGTTGGAAGCTTGGTGGAGATATCATCACACTATCCATCGGCTCATCTCGGTATATTTAGTAAATTAACTTTGGTTATAATGGCATGCATAAGTTAACTTGGCCAATGTTGGCATATAAATGTTTTGGTTGTAATTAACCATTGGAATGGCTTGTAATAGTCATGTTTTGGTATATGTAGTATTATAATGTTTGAAGTATGAAATTGATTAAGCATATATGCATTTGGTATCTAGGTAAGCATAAGTTTTGGAATGACATATTAATAAACTATCTATTGGGGTGCCTAAAAGCTCATTGGTTGTATGTGTAAAATGTCAAGTTTAAGACATGGTTTTGGTTTGTTTTAAGTGCTTTGATATGGTTTGTGAATGTATTTAAGTGTTATTGTAGGTGGAAGACAAGTTTGGGTGAGAAATATGGTTAGGAAATGGCCTTATTTTATCCACACGGGCAGAGACACGGGCGTGTGTCTTAGTTATGTGCGACACACGGCCTAGCACATGGGCGTGTGTTTTGGCTGTGTGTCCCCTACATCTTTAAAATTCAAAACAGAATGCTCAGGATTTTTCACACGGCCTGGCACACGGGCGTGTGGTTTGGCCATGTGACCCCTACACCTACACACAGCCTAGTACACGGGCGTGTGACTTAGTCGTGTGACCCAAGTCAAAGAGTTATACGGGTACATATATGGGCTAGGACATGGCAGTGTGCCCTATTTCGAATGTCAATACGGCCTGGGACATGGGCTCACACGGCCTGACCACATGGGTGTGTATCCCCTACACCTTAGAAAAATTTTGAGATTTTGCGAAAAATTCTTTGAGTACTCGGTTTAGTCCCGACCTGTTTCTAGTGTATATTTTGGGTCTCAAGGGCTCATATAAAGGACTTTATGAATAATTCCTGACATGAATGTTAAATAATATGAAATATTTATATTTGTTCTGTATATTCTGATAATGCTCTGTAACCCTATTCCGGCTTCGGATATGGGTTAGAGGTATTACAATTCTCATATTAATGGTCAAGCAATTAAATGAGACATAGTTTTGCTAACCATTAAGTATAACATATATAGGCATAGTGCACCAACATTGTTTGAGCAAATTGCATACTATAGAGATTGTACACAATCAAATTATTTCAAGAAATAATATCACAAACTTCGGGTTGCACACATGTGATACATGAGCTCATATATTATTTGGTTATCATCCAAAAATGCATCTGACCTCTAACTTTAGCTAGCGTTAGTTTAATATGTTGCCAAAATAACTAGAATTGATGACAATTATTAAAATACAACTTTTAATTCTTCAATAAAATCATATAAATTGTCATCAAAACATTTTGCATCATCATTGACTCGAGAGGGTCTGACCAGTCATACCAACACTATGAACTTCTTTTCACTATCTCATGTCAATCATATACGTGTAATGTATTCTTTCGGGGAATATTTATCATACAAAAACACGAATATCTCATGTCATTTCTATCCATGGTTTTAATGTAAAACACATAAAGATTACCTTCAACATATATCTTATTCATCTAAAAAATAATATTATGTTTTACAAAATTTTGCATCATAAGGAGGTGCAAAATTAGCTCTTCAAGAGTTTTTACAATCTAATGCAATATTAATTAGCTATTCAGGAGCATGGAATAAAATATTATTTTACCATATAACATTAGTAAATCTGTAATTTATATAAAAAATATGCAGTTTTGCAATTCTTTTCAACATAGATGATAAAAATTTTGGATCTTAAAAAAAAAAATTTATTCATATAAAAGAAAATATATTTTTATACAAAGAATAAATTATATATAAAACATATGTTAAACATAGTAAAGAATAAGTTCATGTCACTAATCAATTAGATTAAGAAACATGCAGTTAGATAAATTGTTTTATATACCATAACACAATAAAATACAAAATATTATAAGGTCACAATAAGATATTAAAGCTACAACTATAGAGGTTTAAAATTAAAATTTTCTAACCTCCACCACTTATAGCATAATTTCATTTTAATTTTTATTATCATGAATTACGGAGCATCTCTTTTTCTTTATAAGACTTTGAAAAATTTAATGTTTTAGACATGCTACAGGCATGTACATAATGCGTTCATATTGATCATAATATTTAGTAGTATCATTCTTTTTTTTTTTTTTTTAGCCTTGTACTTTTGCTCAACTAGTAGAATTGTAATGTCAATATAAACTGTGATAATTTATAATTTCATTGTCATTCATTTTATCTAGTATCCACATATAAGTAACATTATGACATTTACTTCTAAAAATGTCTAAACCAGTGAGAGGTCCATAATATACTTATTTCAACAACAAAAAAATATAATTTTTATAAATATATATACAATATTAACTTTAGGGAATATGTTAAAATTTTTAAATATCCAAATTGAGTTCAGTGATCAAAAGTGATCATAAAATTTATTATATTTATTGCAAACATTCACTTCAAGGAATGTATAAGAAATAATTCAGAAAATAATGTAAACTTATTTCATATTTTTTTGCCAATAAGATCATAAGATATTACCCGCTCCAAAGAATAATTAATTAGTATAAACAATAGATCATTTTGTTTCAGGAATAAACATTTAGCAATATCTTCCACTTATCTATTTGCCAATAACAACAAGAAGTTCCATTCTCTTTTAGGAATGAATAAACAATATAATTTGTTAATAAAGCCAATAAAGTCATCATTGTTTGCAAATTTACTTCAATATCATTATGATAAATCAAATGTGTCTATATATTGTTTCTTTTTCTTTTTAACCAAACATTGGCAAAATATTCAACCAATATGCATGTGTCAAATGATCTTTGAGTATCACATAAATATTTTCATTCTCTTTGAAGGGCTGTTTGAAAAACTAATACATAGTTTTAAAGAATCTTTTACGTGTTTTCTTACAAAAATTCATGATTAATATCATTATACAGTTCTCAAGTATGAATAGATTTGAAGTCCAAACTAATAATTGCATTTAATACACATTTACAATAGATAAGAAGAGATAAAAAAATCATATAATTTAATCAAAATTAAAACTAAACCAATAAATTCTATAAAAAAAATAACAAAATATATATATATATATATATATATATATATATATATATTCACATGGAAAGCACAACAATTAAACTAGATAAGAGATTTATAAATTCATAAAGATGCAAATAGAGAATTATATAAATTGAACTTCTTAATAAAAATCGAATCAATTTTTTTTAAAAAAAGATTAGACTTGCTTA
Source organism: Gossypium anomalum (assembly GCA_025698475.1). Lineage (NCBI taxonomy): Eukaryota > Viridiplantae > Streptophyta > Magnoliopsida > Malvales > Malvaceae > Gossypium > Gossypium anomalum. The sequence goes on along the minus strand of CM046960.1, from coordinate 17,722,422 downwards.
GATAATTGTGGATGAGAAGCAGAGACAATGAGCATTCTTTGCAGTGAAGAGAAAGTGATTATCCCTAAGCAAATCTCTAGCATCCACTCACAAATTTTTTAACCAAATAATTAAATTTCAATACTTGGAGCCCAACAAAATTTTGACGTAAACTAAAGACCTATCATTCTTGAATAAAATTGTGCTGATAACGTATTATAAAATAATAATAATAATGCAAACAACATAAAAATAGTAGATGAGAATAAGAGGAATTTTTATTGCATTTATTTTCTTAACTATTATCATTACAAGTAGTATATTCACAAATATATAGAGAGATATTAGACTCTTAATTTTTTAATACACAAATAGAAAAGAAAGGTTACAAGAAGATAAAAGATAAAAAGTCGAGGAATACGAAAGATGAAAAATTGATTATAATTAACATTTACTTATAGGATTCATAGCAGGAAAACATTAATTAACAAATTATAATATTTTTAATCAAAGGACAAAAACGAAACTTAAAAGCACCGGTGTAGTTTATTTAATCACATCTTTCCCCGAAACTTTTCTTTATCCATTTATAAGTTATCACAAGGAAAAAATAACCACAAAAACTCCAACACATAAAAAACGTGCCTTCGGGCATTGTTTTTTCCTCCCCAGAAAATGTATTGTAGTATCTCAAGAAGATAAAAGAAAAAAAAAAAAAAAAAAAAAAGGAAGAAATAGATGGCAATGAGTCAGCCGCTACAAAGATAAACATTGTGGTGGTCCCACAAATTCCCTCACTAGTGGTCTTTACCACTCTGTCTTGTCAGCGATTAAAACAATGAAATAAAATCAATTCAAATCTTATCCTTTTCCCTTACTAACAATTCCACCCAACCGCGTCGATCCATCGCATCTCCTTATTTCTTAAAATGCAATTTAACTTATTTAGACAATCAATACTAGGACTTGGATACTGTTACTTTCCCTTCCTCACATGGCTTCCCTTTCTCAGTTTATTCTCTTTTTCTCTTTCCTTTTCTGCCTGAAAAACACGTTTCCCGTTCTGGGTTTTCAATCAAATTTTGCTTTGTTTCCTGTTGCAAAAGATGCAGCAACTTTTCAGTATGTTGCAAGGATCTCTCATGGCGCTCCTTTGGGATCCACTGACCTTGTGGTTGATCTTGGTGGTTCGTTTCTTTGGATGGATTGCAATTCCGGACACGTGTCTTCATCATACAGGTTGATCTCAAGCTGCTCGGTCAACTGCTCTAGAGCAAAGTTCCATGATCTTGGAAGCACGAGTTGTCTATTAAACACTAACTGTTATGTGTCCCCTTACAATGGCGTAACAGGATCGACTTCAGTGGGGGAACTAGTAGAGGATGTCATAGCCGTTGATTCTGTTGACCCTTCAGATGTAGGCCAAAGCACAACTGTGGATCACTTTCTCTTTGCTTGTGCACCGACGTTTCATTTACAAGGCTTGGCAAGTGGTGCCAAGGGAATGATGGGTTTAGGGAAAGCTTCGATTTCGTTGCCATCACAACTGAGTTCTTCAATTGGACACCCTCAGAAGTTTAGTGTTTGTTTATCATCGTCAACCGGTGTCCTATTAACCGGCAGTGGAGACACCGTTTTCGGTACCAAAATAGCAAGGTCACTAGCATACACACCCCTCATCACCAAACAAAATGACTACTTCATTAATGTTCAATCCATCAAGATCAATGGAAGGAGATTAGCAGTCCATGAACAAGGCAAATTAGAAGCAAAATTAAGCACAGTTGTGCCTTACACCACAATGGTAAGCTCGGTTTATGCAATATTTTCTAAAGCTTATGTTGAGGCTGCCACTAAGATGAACATGACTAGAGTGGAAACTGTGGCTCCATTCGGACTCTGCTTTAGTTCTAAAGGGCCATTGGTGCCTGAAATTGATCTAGTTTTGCAAAGTGAGATGGTGAAGTGGAGAATTCAAGGTAGGAATTCAATGGTGAAAGTGAGCGAAGAGAGCATGTGCTTGGGGTTTTTGGATGGAGGGTTGGAGCAAAGTAGCCCAATTGTAATAGGAGGGCTTCAAATGGAGGATAACCTTTTGGAGTTTGATATTGGGAGTTCCATGTTAGGATTTAGCTCTTCTTTGTTGTTGAAGGAAACAACTTGTTTTTCATCCTTACTGGATTCCAAGCTGAAGCAATTTATCTGATTTATCTTTATCCTTTTTCTTTTTTTCTCCCTTTTCTTTTGTGTGTGTGTGTGTGTGTAAAGGCAAGTTTGATGGATGCAATTTGTAAAGCATCATTACTAGTAATATGAGGAGAGACACTATAGCTTTGAATTTTAAAGATTTTGTTCAAATATGTCTAATAGATTCGATTTACTTGAGTCTGGCTTGACTACTGCAAAAACATGGATACATTTGTAGGTAAAATACAAGCTCAAAATAGTATTTTAGTTGAAGGTCTGGAGTCGCATGAATAAAATCTTTCAGATTTTACTTTTCTTTTGGTCAAAAAAATCTCAATGTTTATAAATCACTTTAAAACTTCAAATTAATTAAAAATCAAATCAAATCAAATCAAATGGATTTAAAGAGAAAGAAGAAAAAACCTTATCCAATATTTGTTTTCTTTATTTATGAATTTTAAGAATTCTTTCACAAAAAGACTCAACGATTATAAAAACAGAACAAAGTCTAAATAATAAATTTTATTAGTACAACTTAAATTTAAGTCACACTTAAAGTAATGAATACTTTTAATCATTGTACCATCATATAAGGTTGATTTTATTTTCACCATTTTATAAACTTGGTAAATAAATGTGAATTTACTTGCCTCACACACTCTTGAATGTATATTTTTTTATTAACATTTATGTTTTAATGATAGCATCAAAAAAGTAACTTGAAAACAAGCTTTTATATAAAAGCAACAAAACACTAAAGGGGTCCATTCTAAACATTTTTTTAATGAATGCATAAAAAATGATTTGGAGATTGACTTCGAAACAAGATGACTATTAACTAAAGGGATCCACATTTATTTTATAATGAAAGCCTAAAAATTAGGCACCACCATTTCATCGAATCGAGTAAAAAAAATTTAAATTAATCAAGTTGATGTGTTCTATTTTATCATCTTAATTCGATTTGAAATTTTTTTTTGAATTGAGTCGAGTGAAATGAAATTTAAGTCGAGTCAAATCGAGTGAAATTATTCGAATTAACTTAAAATATTAAACATGTCAAATTAAAATCTTGGTACATTAAAACTAATTATATATTAGAGCACATAAATTTGTAACCATATATATTTGAAAACTTTTTCAAACCAAAATAATAATAAAAAAATACTTTATTATGATAAACTTAAATAATTAATTAACTGATTTAGGTCCCAAAATTATTATTTTAGAAAAAAATTAATTTTTTTAAATAGAAATTTTGAAATTTTTATAAATATTTTAAATTTTAAAAATTATTTTGAACTTTTGAAAATTATTTTGAATTTCTTTTGTAGTTTTTGTTGAGAGAGACCAATTTACTTAATTTCAAAATTGACAGGGACTAAATAGGTATTTATATTAATCTATTATTCAAATTATTCGAATTGTAAAGTTTAACTCGACTGAGCTCGAAACTCGAATTATTTATTCGGCTTAACTCGAATAATTCAATTCGATTAACTCAAAATTTAAATTTTTTTTAATTTTTTTAATAAATCAAATTTTAGTCGGTTCTAATAAAATGGCTTGGAAACCAACTGTTATCCATAAGCCACAAAAGAAATTTTGAGATCCATTTTAAAAAGCATAAAAATTGACTTGCAAACAAGTTTATAGGTTTTTTTCTTACATCACCTAAAAAGATATTGGAAATAGTACATTTATTAAAAATTGCTTTTTGTCTTTTTTTTTTTTTAATGTCGAAACAACACCCTTTTGACGAGGGGACGCGTCAAATTTCTATCAAACCTCAAACATTTTCACACTTCTTACCTATTATCGAATTTGGTTAAATTATTTATTAGTATTGTATTTCATGAAAGTCGTAGATGTAGCTTTATATTTTAATTTAGTTTTTTTAGTCTTTATATTTTTTAAATTTTAAAATTTCAGTACTCACTAAATAATAACTATTTAATTATTAAGTTATTTTGTTTTTAAAATTTGGTGAAACAAATATATTATCATATGTGTAATGATATGTCAACTTGTTATTTCCATATTTACTCACTAAAAATTCAGTTAATGAATTAACGATTTTCATCCTATATAAAGCCTCAAATTTCAAATTTCAAAATGTATAAAGACTTAGAATGATACTCTAATTGAAGAATATTGACTAAATTTATAACTATTCATATAGTACAAGAATAATAATTGAATTTAACCAAATAGATTTAACTCTACTATTTGTGTCAAGATTAAACTATCAAAATTTTAAAATATATAAGAACTAAAATTGATTAAAATAAAGTATAAAAAATCCACAACTTATAAAAATATAGAGATTAATAGCAAAATCTAACCATCAAATTTTTGTATATACCTCTCCTTCAAAAGCTTCTATGAAATTTTATCAACCTCAATCTTCTTTAACATTTCAAACTTCCCAACTTCAAATGGCAAGTGTTTTTTTTTTCTTTCTAATATTTGGTTTGTTTTAGTTATAAAGATTTAGTAGTTAAGGTGATTATATTTGGTTGTTATAAACATGTGATTGGTTAGTTAATTAATTAGTTAGATATATTTTGTTTATTAGTTTAGTTTAGAAAAATTTTATTTATATGTTAGTTTATTAGATTAAAAATATAATGATTATGAAAGAACTTATAACAATATTTGCTATTAGAAGTAATGTTAAGAGCAACGCCAATTACTTCAGGTACTAATATAGAATAAAAATGGACGCAAAGTCACGCCCCATTTTTATTTAGCTATTGTTAATTTTTAAATAAGTTTGAATGCTAGTCTAGTGGTTAAAAATAAGTGAAACTACCTGTAACATCTCAAATTTAGTTCCATAAAATTTAGAAATATATCAAAAATAGGAAATTAATCCAATGGTTAGTTATTTAATGTGAAAGTATGAAAGTTAGTTAAAGTCCCAAATTCAAGTTTCAATTTTTACAAAATAAATTGAGTTTTGCAAATTCCTTTATCTTTTTATGTGTTGCCATCCAAGCCTAGTAAACCTAGGTATAAATACAATTTTTTATCAAAATAATCAGCTTTTGAATCCCTTTTTCCTCTACCTTAATCGTCCCTAACCCCCTCTTCCTCTCTTCCTCTTTATTTTTTTCTTTCCCCTTTTTCCTCCATTGTTGCCGTTGCCTATACCTCCCTTTTTACCGTCTTCTTCTTTTTTTTCTTTTTGCATCAAGATTGTGCATTATCTCCTTTACTATATTGCTGCAATTTTTCCTTAATTAAATCAGCCCTAAATCTAAAATTTTGAACTCCAAGATCAGTCCCAGACATCGCCTAGGAAGTGCCATTGTTGTTTCTCTCTACTAGCTTGTGTAAGGTCTCTTTTCTCTTCAATTTCTTAATTAATATTGTCCATTAAAAACCTAAATTTCTAGATCTGGAATTTAGGGGATTTTAATTTATTTTAAAGGTATTTTTTTAGATTTTAATGAGGCCTCAAACTATTTTAAAATTTAGCCTCAATTTCGGTCACCATGGGTGGTGGTGCGTGCGCATGTGTGTAGAATAGGGGGCTATTTTGTTCCTTGAATCTTGTCCAATTAATTCCAGCCTTAATTTGTGTTTTTTAACCCTCCTAATCAGCTATTAAATCCATGTCAATTAGGAAAAAAACGTTCCTGATCGTTTGGGCATTCGAAACTCACAAACCGGGAAGCGTAAGTGCAGTTAAGCGTAAAATTAATTGTTGTTTCGACATAGTTGTAGGGTAAATGTTATGGATTGATTAAATGAATGAATTTAATAATTATTAGCTATTGATTTTCCAGTATATTATGGAATTAGGTGCTGACCCAAATGCCTCAAATCAATCGTAAAGTCGAAGAATGATCGTACATACGGTTTGCATCGATAAAACGTAAGAAATCGAACTGGTTGAATTCGTAAAATAGTTATTAATTCAAAAATTGGTTTAAACCCATAAGTGGGTAACTAGGAGTTGGTTAACTAGTAAATTGATTGAATTTATACTGACTTTTGGTTTAGGATCGTATAAAGGTTTATTAAGGAAAATTGGAAGATTCACTAAGGTGCTGCGAGAAAGCAAAAAATAAGGTGTGGGTCCTAAACTTGTAAAATTTGTTTGATAATGATAAATTTCATGTTATATTTGATAAATTAGCTTGTTGATTGGTTTGACATAGTAATCAAAATATTAGTTTTGTGAGTGGCCAAACCAGGTACATTTCGAGCCTTAAAAGATTGATGTGTTCGCCAAATTGCTAGTTTGATTGTATGAATGTGTAATTGAGATTGTTATGCATAATTATATTTTGTGATATGAGAATGTTTGATTGAATGTTATGAAATGTTGAGATATTAGATTTATGTATGATTTAAATGCATGAAATATTTACTATGATATATATACGCGAGGTTGCTATTGGTGTACAATGAAATTCATAGAATATGTGAATTGAACGATATTGATAGATTCCATCTTAATGGTAATTTGAAAATTGGAACACTGCTTCACTTTTCTGAAAATATGTGATTGTTGAGGACATGTTGAACATGTCAAATAAATATGAAAAGTATTGAAATATGATTATATATGAATTTGTATTACATATTGCATGTGCATTGGGATGTGATTTTGTGGTTAACAAAAGAGTTCCATGGAGTATCAGCAGCATATTAAGTCCACATATATTTTTAGTCAGTGTACTGCATTTGGAGTACCGAGGGGATTGACAATTGTATCGCAATATTTATTTGGAAGTTTCACTACAATATTGATTATTGGTGGTTTTACCACATCGAGCTTTGCTCACATACGTTGGAGTTTGGTAGACATGTTCTGGGGAACTCTTAGTGTGTAGCGGATGGTATGGGTAGGATCTCACATGTGCAATTTTCACAATCATGTGCATTTGTAATTATTATTGATAATGTTTGATTGTGCTATTGGTACCACTATGAAATTGCCTGTATTAATGCTTAATACTTGTTTAGTTTCACACTGAGTTTGTTAAGCTCACCCCATTACCTCAACTTATTAGGTAATGATTGAACTTAGGATCAGAATTGGCATGTGGACATATGGCGGACTGCGGAATTTATTTTGTCATATTATTTTAATTTAATTATATTTTTAGGTTATTTTATTATTATTATTATTATTCGGTTTTGGATTGTAAAGTTTCTTTAAACTGTGGTTTGGGACTGTTCGAGATTTTGGGGGTTTTTCATGTATGCATGATACACATATTTGGTATAGATACACAGTTTTTATAAATATGTTGAAATGGACTATGCATGATATATGGCTAAATTAATAATTTGACTAGTAATGGTACATTTCCGCTACTAAGAAGATAACAAAATGATTTTTCAAAGGCAACGCTGTTAGTAAGGTTTTATAAAAACTCACCTAATTTGCTAATTTGACCTAAGCATGGTTGGGCTAAGTAAATGGACGTTTTACAAAGCTAAAAATAGAAACCACGATTTTATAAAATGGAGTACTTGAAGGTTTTTAGCTATCGTTAAGGTAGGTTTGACATTAAGGTGTCAAATGTGGCCTTCTCGATTCGACCATAACATTTAAGCCAGGTTTTGGAGGTTACATTAAGTGGTATTAGATCCTTGGTTTAAAACCTTAAACTGAGATTTTAAATCTACTTAAGATAGTCTGTATGCATGCATACATGAAAAGGGAAAATCTTTGGGAAAAATAAACCACAGTGGATTTAGAAAATGTTTTATACAGGAAACGACGAAATCTGAGGGTCCAATGCCAAGTCCATAGAAACAGTCCTGAAAATCTATTAAGATGCTAGAGACTATTGATAAAACTTTTACAAAAGAAATATAAAATGTGAGTGCGTAAAAGACTAAACAAATTACTAAAAGCTCTTACTTGTAAAATTGTAAATCCATAAAACATCGAAATAAATGCATGTGGAATAATAACTCGTGGTAGGAGGGGTCGTAGGGGGCGACCTCTGAGTGTTCCGGTTGAGTCAGTTGCATTTTTAGGGCCAGAGTAGGATAATGAATAGAATGAGGTTAACAGTGAACCCATTACTAAGGGTGGGAATATGGAAAATAAGAATATTAATGATGACCATGTTGGGAATAATCCAATAGGAGGTGTTAGTCAAAGCAATATGAGGTGTTAGTCATGGGACAATTGCCGAAAGGCTTCGCTCTAGTAGGGCAACATTGTTTAGGGGTATTACTGGATGGAAACCACTTATCGAATTTTGGAGGATTTGGAATGCACTCTTGAGCAGAAACTTAAGGGTGTCATGTCTCTGTTAAGGGATGAGGCATATCAGTGGTGGCAATTAGTGGCCAGAGGAATGCTGCCAGAGCGTATTGATTGAGCTTATTTTTAGGAGGCCTTTCAGGGTAAGCATATGGGCCCTCGTTATGTGGAGGCCGAAGATTGGAATTTATTGATCTTAAACAAGGAAACAAGACAATTTCTGAGTATGAGACAAAATTTCTAAGGTTGAGCTGCTATGCAGACAAAATTTCTAAGGTTGAGCTGCTATGCACCTAGTATGATGGTGTCTGAGAAGGAAAAGAGTTTTCGTTTTCAGGAAGGTCTAAGGTATGACCTCAAGGTTCAGGTAGCTTCGCACCAAGAGTGTGTGTTTGAGGCTTTGGTCGAGAAGACAAAGATTATTGAGGAGATTAAATGCTTGGAGCGTGAGAAGAAAGGGAAATAGAGGGATCAACCCAGAAGAGAAATGAGCCCTAATGGCCCAAATCCGCGACTTGTTAATCGGGCCAGAGGGTTAGGCCACCACAAAATAGGGAAGCAATGGACCCTAGACAAAGGCATATTTAGGTTTTCCAGTATTGTCAGTGGCGTCATTCGGGAAAGTGTTGAAGGAGGATGGGTGCTTGTTTGGTATGTGGTTCGATGGAGCATATGATTGGGGATTGTCCTTGTTGTTAGGATTAGGTGCAAGCTCTGGCTTAGAATCAAGGCCCAGCTGAGGGTCAAAATTAGAGAGGTAATCAGGATGCTCAGAGGGGCCATAATCAAAATCAAAATTGGAATGGTAATCAAGGTCAGAGAGCACCAATTCAAGGTGTGAATCGAGTTGAGGTGAGATAACCTGCCTTGGTTTATGCGACTAGGCGCCGAGAGGATAGAGATGCAGCTGACGTCATATCAAGTACCTTCACTATTTATTTGATACCCTATATTGCTTTAATTGACTTAGGATTTACCTATTCGTATGTTGCTTATAATGTGGCCATAAAATTTGGGATTGGGCGTAGAGAAACTGAAAACATTGTAATTGTAGTTAGTCCCTTAGGATCCTCCACACTTGTGAATAAAGTTTATAAGATGTCTTTTAGAAGTTCAAGGAGAGGTATTCCTTGTCGATTTGATGGAACTTCCTTTCAATGAATTTGATTTGATTTTGGGGTTGGGCTGGTTGGTTGAGCATAAAGTTTGATTAGATTGTGCACTGAAGAGGGTGACTTTAGTGACTGTGTCTGGGAAAAAAGTTATTATGATAGGGGAATGTCAAAATTATCTGTCCAATGTAATCTCTGTTTTAGTAGCAGAAAAGATGGTGCGAAAAGGGTGTGAAGCATTTTTGGCTTGTGTTCGGGATGCAAGCTTCGTTGACCCTGTAGTTGAAGGTATTCATACATTGAGGGAATTTCCTAATGAACTGCCAAGGTTACCTCTAAAGAGGGAAGAGGAATTTAGAATTGAGTTGTTGCCGGGAACGGCATTGGTGTCCATCGTTCCCTACCGCATGGCACCGAAAGAGCTTAAGGAGTTGAAGGTGCAGTTGCAAGAAATGTTGGATAAGGGTTTTATTAGACCTAGTGTTTCGCCATGGGGTGCATCGATTTTATTTGTGAAGAAGAAATACGGAACCTTGAGATTGTGCATTGATTATCAGCAACTGAATATGTAACACCCCAGATCGTATCCATCGTCGGAACAGAGTTACGAAGTATTACTAGAACTTTCAAAACTTTTTTAGATAATTCATAACAGTTACTATTCATTTCTCGAAATTTATTCATAACGTCCCTTAAATGGACCCTTGAGGCCCAATATGAGCATTGAAATTGAATCAGGACTTAATCGGGAACTCTAAAAATTTTTCATGAAATATCAAAATTTTTCCAAGGTGCAGGGCTCACACGCCTGTGTGACCCTAGGACACGCTTGTGCTACAGGCCATGTTAGACCTCATGTAACTCTCTAACTTGTGCCGTACGGTCGGCCACACGCTCGTGTGCTAGGACATGTGGATAATTAAATTCTTCAAATTTTAGTGCAGGTTTCACACGGCCAAGACACACGCCCGTGTTCTAGGTTGTGTAGCACACACGGATGAGACACACGTCCGTGTCTCTACCCGTATGCTCAATTCTGAGCATTCTGTTTTCTTGAATTTAAGATGCAGGGGACACACGGCCTAATCACGTGCCTATTTACCAGGTCGTGTGTCACACACGGTCATGACACACACCCTTGTGTCTACCCATATGGACAAAATAAAGCCATTTTCTAGCTTTATTTCTCACCCAAACTTTGCCAATGACCTACACCAAACTTTCATTCATATACCAGCCAATTCAAGCATTATAACTAAGTTAATTCTATTCATCTAATATGATATATTATTTTAGGCAATCATGCTTTTAGTCTTACCTTTTATAAGCATACTAGTTTACCATTTCTCAATCAATCAATAATAAACACTTATGTTATCACCATAAAATAAACTTAGTATATATATATATATATATATATATATATATACAAATACCAAATCATAATCATCACTAGCCATTCCAATGGCTAGATTACATTAACCATTTACATTTACATGCCAATATGACCAATTTAACCTATACATGCCATTATAACCACAATTGTTTTACCATATGTACTGAAATGAACTAATGGATAGTGTGAGTGATCTCCGCCGAGTTTCCAATCCAACGAGCTTCCGATTTACTATAAAATAGGGAAATAAAACTAAGTAAGCATATAATTCTTAGTAAGTTCGTATAACATGGTACTTAACTTACCATTCATTTTATTTTGAGGTAACAATGTAAGGCATAATCAATCAATTTGACTTCAAGCCATACACATATCCTCATTTCCCTTGTTAGTCATATATTCCATAATAACATCAAAACATATATGGGCTCAATAACGATCAAGTTTCCGATGCTTTCCACAACATGTATTCATTTAACATGTATAATCATCTCTTTATATTACGAGTATAATTTCATAATAGTTCATCTCGAGTTCAGATTATTTCATGTCAGAACTTTACTCATATCGTTCGAAATATCAAGGTCACGATTAGGACACTCAAGGTGTACAAATCTATAATCAAGGATGAACATTCTCATCAAATAATTTCCATGTACAAATATCATCGTCTCATATTTCCATATATCAATTATTATGCATCGTCCATTTTATGTATTTTAGACAGATATGTGTAATGACTCATTTTCTTATTCATATCTCCTCATGTCAGGATTTTTACTCGTTGAATTTATCTGAAATATCGATGGATACACAGGTAGTACACTCGAGGTGTACAAATCAGGATTCGTCAATTCATATTCATTAGTACCCATAAGGTACTATTTTAGAGAGTACACTCTCGAGCCACATATATATAAAAAACAGGATTATCAGTCCAGGCTAAATCTTTCTACAATATATACTCAATAGAGCTTAGTCAGGATTACCAGTCCAGGCTAAATCCTTTTTATGACATATGCTCTAAAGAACTTGATCTGGATTACCAGTCCGGGCTAAATCCAATCCATAACATATGCTCTAGAGAACTTATAACAGGATTACCAGTCTAGGCTAAATCCTTTATGTGATGAGGTCAACAGGATTACTCGTCCGAATAGATCCCGTCAGCAACAAATGCAGGACCTCATTCATTTCGGGAAATCACATATCTATCGATTTTTCATTTATTCAAACGAAATTTGACATTTATCAGAAAAATTTCAGGTATGTAATTATTTCATACATTTATAATATTCACAATACTCAAATAAACACATTTCACATTTAATTCAAGCATAAAAAGGTAACATTTTTACCATTTATCATTTTTCGGGCATTATCATTGATCGGGATTTGTCAGATACATTTTCAATGTCATATATATATATATATATATAAAATATTTATACAATTCACAAATACAACATTTAATTCAAGTATACATATACACAAATTTAGTTACACGAACTTACCTCGACAAATGTTCGTGTACATAAAATCTACTTATCCCACATTTTCCTCTTTTCCTCATTCTAGCTCCGAATTTGGTCTATCCGGATCTATAAGAGTAAATTTAACATCAATTTAATGTAATTCATACTCAATTAAGTCCAATTTACCCTTTAGGAAAAATTACCATTTTGCCTTTAAACTTTTAATTAATGACGATTTCTTCCCTAGGCTCAGAAAATGGAATTTATGCAATTTACTCCCTATTCCAAGCCTAACCAAAATTTCACCATAAAATTTACAGTAGATATATTCTATAAAATTTAGAATTTTTCTTCAATTTTCACAACTTTACATTTTAGTCCCTAAATCATTTTTTCATCAAAAATCACTTTGTAAAAGTTGTTTATCTATCAACAACCTTTCATATTCTACCATAAATTTTAAATTTTTAGCATATTCATCTATGACATAATTTCCAAACTTTGATAACTTTTCAAACTGATCCCCCAAATAGGTAGATTAAGTTATCCCAGTTTCAAAAATAAAAAAATTACTAAAAACGGGACAAGAAAACATACCCAATTTGGCCAAGAAAGCTTGCTTTATCTTTCCTAGGGTTTCCATGGAATATTTGGGGAAGAAGATGATATAAAATTATTTTTATTTCTATTTAATTATTTATCATCTTTTAATTATTTTGATTTCCAATTTAGTCCTTAACCTTTTTCTAATTTTCCATGGATAAGTCACCAAAAATATCTACATACTTTTCTTTAATGGTCTAATTACCATATAATGACCTCAAGTTTTGAATTTCATAGCTATTTAATACTTCTAGCTACTAGAATTCAACTTTTACATTTTATGCGATTTGGTCCTTCCCTTAATTAAGCACATAATCGGTAAAATTTTCTTATCAGAATTTTCACATGACATTTCTAACATAATACGAACCATGTAATAAAATTAAAATAAATTTTATTTTTGGCTCGAGTTTGTGGTCTTGAAACCACTGTTCCGATTTCACTGTAATTGGGCTGTTACAACTCTCCCCCTTAAAGAATTTTCGTCCTCAAAAATTTTACCAGTAAAGAGATTCAGACATTACTTTCTCATAGTTTCCTCCAGTTCCTAGGTAGCTCCCTCTATATCATGTCATTGTCAAAAAACTTTTACTAAAGCTACCTTTTTATTTATCAGTTTTTCTCTTCAAGTGCTAGAATTTCAATCAATCTCTCACTGTAAGTCGTGTCAGGCTGAATTTAATATTTATCAAATTAATAACAGATGATGGGTCTGATCGATACTGTCATAACACATATACACATAAAAACATTGTGAATTCAATAGAACTCTGATAATAATACCAAATCAATACGCAACAGGTCTAATTCTTTTCAATAATCTTATATGACCTAATAATCCACAGAATTAATTTGCCTTTACTGCCAAACCAGAGAACTTTCTTCCATGGCGAACCTTTCAAAAATATTTTGTCGCCAATCTGAAGCTTTATTTCTCTTCGTCTTAAACTCACATCGGATTTCTAATGATCAAATACTAATTTTAAACTATCCCAGACCAGTTTCATCTTTCTTCAGTTTCAAAGAATCGAACCAACTATATGTATCTTTTCTCACCAAACTTAGTCTAATAATATGTAATTTTTGACTAACAACAATTATTTCTTTTCCATTTGCCTTCAAATTCTAAAATATAGCATCAAAACATATCTTTAAGAATTAGAATAACAAACTAGGACTGACCATCAGTCTGAAAGCGAAATACAGTATCAAAAATTTTTAACTGCCTAACCAGAGCTTCTTATAATTTATTCCAAAATCAGGAAGTGAACCGTAAATTATGGATCTCTATCAAACATATTGAAGACTAACACTCCATATAGCTTGACAATTTTAGAAACTTATATCTCATTCAATCTATCAAGTGAATAATCCATTCATATTGAGATAAAATGTATGAACTTTGTCAAACAATTGGTGATTACCCAAATAACATCTTTCTTTTTCTGAGACGGGAGTAATCTCTATATAAAATTCATAATAACTTTATCCCATTTTCGTTCCAGTATCATCACTAGATGTAACAATTTTAAAAGTATCAGTACCTGAATTCAACTTTAATCTGCTGACATAACAAACATTTAAACATAATTTCAGAGACGTCACATTTCATTCTGGTTTACTAATACATCTTTTTCAATTTTTCATACTTCTCAGATGATAGATATATTACCATTGTGAGTTTTGTATAAAATTTTCTGTACAAGCTTTAATTTCTTCAGTACATAGGCTCTATCTCAGAATAGCAGTCAATCATTAGATTCAAATCTGATATCCTGAATCAGTAATTTTTTCACCCTATACCTGTTTAACTTATAACTCATTATCACTTTTCTGGGCTTCACAGATCTGTTGTAGAAACATTAGCTTAGCTTTAAGCTCAGCTAAAATTAGTTTTTGATCAGACAATAGCAATCGAGTATTTATTACTCATAAAGCAAACAAAGATTTTCTACTCAAAATATCAACAACTATATTTAGTTTTCCTGAATGAAAATCAATTACCAAATTAGGTTCTTTCAATAATTCAAATCATCTACTCTGTTTCAGATTCAATTCTTTTTATACCATCGGGTGTTTTAAAGTTTATGATCAATACATATATGATATTTTCACTATATAGATACTGTTACCAAGTTCTCAGTGCAAACACAATAATTGTCAATTCAAAATCATATATCAGGTAATCCTTTTCCTGTAGCTTTATTTGGCTGGAAGTATAGACCATTACTTTGCCTTTCTTAATTTAAATACAGTCTAATCCCATTCAATAGTACATCATTGTAATAACAAATTCCTTACCCGATTCAGGCTGAACTAGAATTAATACTTTGATGAACAGAGCTTCCAACTGGTTAAAACTTTACTTCTATTTACCGGCCATTCAAATCTTACCTCTTTTCTGTAATAACTGGGTCATCAATGTGGCTATTTCAATTATTAACATTGAAGCTTTGAGTTTTCCCAAAGCCACAACCATCAGATAGATTTAAAACCATAGTGCTATAATATGACCTACATTTCAACCATATAGATAAAGCAACACTTCAATATCAATTGTGTACCTCAAATTAGAAGAGGGAAAACCAAAAGTGGCCCTAATAATAACCAATGCAGTAATACAGTTTCTATAATATGTGATTTCTATCACCAACTTCTTGATTGAGTTAATATTTATAACGGTAATAAATCTAATTACCTTCAACCAATGATTATCTTTCACAGATAAACCATGTTTAAATAATAAAGTAATTGATAATATCTCAGAAAAATCTAGAAAAGTAATATCGCACATATGCAGTAGAAACAACTGTAATAAAGACAATATAATTTGCATATTCGCAATTCAGGCTTCAATCAGTAGAAGTAGAAAATAGTATCATATGAATTTTGTCATCAAGTCTTCTATCAATCATGATGAATTAGAAAACCCAAGAAAGATAGAGAAATACTGCTCATGAATCAACCAGACTTACAATAATTCTATCTATTACAATTAGCCAGCCTTCCAATATGATAAATGTTGCATCTGAACATGAACAATTTCATATGCCTCTGAGAATAACAGAACATATAGAACATCTAGAAGAGATTGCTGTAATATACTCAATTATAACAGTTGCATTCAAATATCTTTGCAATTTTATCACTATTCCACTGACTAATGAAGTCATCAATAATATTATATTATATAGTTCACTGAAAGAGTCAATTCGGAAGAAATTTTTAGCTAATCCGTTCTGTAGATATCATACCTGAATAAGTCAATTAATAACTTCTTCCTTAACAATGACATCACATATTCAGAATAATCTTCAGAAAAATCTAATATCTCTTTTAATAACTTCTTTACTTACTAACCCAATCTCAATTCTGACTACATTATTAATCCTTCAGCCTTTGAACTCTTCAGTTCCACACTTGTAAACTTAATCAATATAATTCTAGTGAATTTTATTGTATAAAACTTACTGGTAAGGGGGTGGAGATCGTAAGCCTCAAAATTTAACTTTCATAAACACACACATATCACTTAACATTTGTCATTAACATTGCCATTATAAAATATTTATTTCAAAACTTTATGAGTCTCGTTTCATCATAAGTAACATTTTTACTCAGGCACTTGAGTATCACTTTCAGCATTATCAAAATTAGCTCGGTTGCAAAGCATCTCTGTCTATTAGCAAAATAATTCTCACCAAAGTCAGGAGATATCACACTATTACAGGTTATATAATGGCATGTATTTCTAGACTCCACATATGCTACGTTCAATCTGAGAACCGACTAAACCGTAGCTCTAATACCACTAAATGTAACACCTCAGACCCGTATCCGTCGCCAGAACAAGTTACAGAGTATTACTAGAACTTTCAAAACCTTTTAAGATAATTCATAATAATTACTATTCATTTCCCGAGATTTATACATAATATCCCTTAAATGGACCTTCGAGGCCCAATATGAACATTGGAATCGAATCGAGACTTATTCAGAAACTCTAAGAATTTTTCGCGAAATATCAAAATCTTTTCAAGGTACAAGGCTCACACGCCAGTGTGCTCCAAGGGACATGCCCATGCTGCAGGCTGTGTTCGACCCCATGTAACTCTCTGACTTGTGCCGCATAGCCGGCCACACACCATTGTGCTAGGCCGTGCAGATAATTAAATTCTTCGAAATTAGGTGCAGGTTTCACACGGCCAAGACACACGCCCTTGTTCTAGGCTATGTAGCACACACGGCTGAGACACATGCCCGTGTCTCTACAGATGTGCTCAATTCTGAGCATTCTGTTTTCTCGAATTTAAGATGCAGGGGACGCACGACCTAATCACATGCCCGTGTACCAAGTCGTGTGTCACACACGGTGATGACACACGCTCGTGTGTCTACCTGTGTGGACAAAATAAAGCCATTTTCTAGCTTTATTTCTCACCCAAACTTTGCCAATGACCTACACCAAACTTTTATTCATAGACCAACCAATTCAAACATCATAACTAAGTTAATTCTATTCATCTAACATGATATATTATTTTAGGCATTCATGCTTTTAGTCTTACCTTTTATAAGAATACTAGTTTACCTTTTCTCAATCAATCAACAATAAACACTTATGTTATCACCATAAAATAAACTTAGTATATATATATAAATACCAAATCATAATCATCATTTGCCATTCCAATGGCTAGATTACATTAAGCATTTACATTTACATGCCAATATGACCAATTTAACCTATACATGCCATTATAACCACAATTGGTTTACCATATGTACCAAAATGAACTGATGGATAGTGTGAGTGATCTCCGCCAAGTTTCCAATCTAACGAGCTTTCGATTTACTATAAAACAGGGAAATAAAACTAAGTAAGAATATAATGCTTAGTAAGTTTGTATAACATGGTACTTAACTTACCATTCATTTTATTTTGAGGTAACTATGTAAGACATAATCAATCAATTTGACTTCAAGCCCTACACATATCCTCATTGCCCTTGTTAGTCATATATTTCATAATAACATCAAAACATATATGGGCTCAACAACGATTAAGTTTCCATGCACATATACTTTCCACAACATGTATTCATTTAACATGTATAAATCATCTCTTTATATTACAAGTATAATTTCATAACAGTTCATCTCAAGTTCAGATTATTTCATGTCAGAACTTTACTCATATCATTTGAAATATCAAGGATGAGTCCTTAGCCTTTTTCTAATTTTCCATGGATGAGTCACCAAAAATATCTACATACTTTTCTTTAATGGTCTAATTACCATATAAGGATCTCAAGTTTTGAATTCCATAGTTATTTAATCCTTCTAGCTACTAGAATTCAACTTTTGTATTTTATGCGATTTGGTCCTTCCCTTAATTAAGCACATAATCGGTAATTTTTTTTATCAGAATTTTCACATGACATTTATAACATAATATGGACCATGTAAAATTAAAATAAAATTTATTTTTGGCTCAGATTTGTGGTCTCGAAACCACTGTTCCCATTTCACTGAAATTGGGTTGTTATAGAATAAATTAACTATCAAGAATAAGTACCCTCTACCAAGGATTGATGACCTATTCGATCAGTTCAAACGTGCAACTGTCATTTCCAAAATTGACTTATGATCTGGGTATTACTCGAAGTGAAAGAATATTATATTCCCAAAATTGCTTTTAGGACTCGTTATGGACATTACGAGTTCCTTTTCAAGCCTTTTGGGTTGACTAATGCACCAGTAGCCTTCATAGATCTTATGAATCATGTCTTCCAACCTTTCCTTGATTAGTTAATCGTGGTTTTCATTGATGACATTCTTGTGTACTCTAAGACAGAAATCGAGCATGATGAGCATTTAAAAGTGGTTTTTATAGATACTCTATGAAAAACAACGTTTTGGTAAACTTAGTATGTGTGAGTTTTTGTTGAAGGAAGTAAAGTTTTTGGGTCATGTGGTGTCAGGTGAGGGTATTCGCATAGATCCCAAGAAGGTTGAAACTATCCTAGATTGGAAGCAACTGTAACACCCCTTACCCGTATCCGACGCCGAAACAGGGTATGAGGTATTACCGGACTTGAGTACTTGTAATCATTTAAAATCGAGACACAAAATTTCATCAATTTTAAACTTTTCAAACATATTCAAGACTATCTACATTAAATGACTTTATACAATAGAGACCTTCAAATAACATAGGTCAGTGTTTTAGGCCAACTCCTAGCAACTTAATAACAATTAAATGAATCCCCATACATGCCAAAGACTTAAAAATACTTTAAAATCTTTATATATGGATCAATAGTTTGATAGTGTGATTTAACCTCCGACGACCTCCAACTCGAGCTAACATCTGTGACACTATAGGAAAAAGGAAAGGAAGGGAGTAAGAGTTATAGCTTAGTGAGTAAATATGTAAATATTAATAAACAATACATTATCGTACATTAAACAAAGTCACAATATGTTCCCGGAATATTACCATCACAAACACACATATTTTCACTATTACAATTATAAACAAAGTTCAAAATAAGTTTGTCTAGCAGAGTACCAAAGACTAAATTTTTATTTCTGGAGCTACAGAACTCAAAATTAAAACCGTTAATTTTTCTTGAAACTAGATTCACGTATATTTTTACCATAAAATTTTCATAGTTTTTGGTCTATCCAATTAGTACAGTTTATTCATTGAAGCTACCCCTGTTTCACTGCTCAACTGCCCTGACCATTCTTCACTACAAATAAATTTTCTCTTCGTACAGAACTCATATTATGTTATCGTTTATGTTATTTGAAACTAGACTAATTAAGGATTTCAAAACTACAAATTATATCCCATATTTATTTTTCTAAATTTTTTAATGATTTTTCAAAGTCAGAACAGGGGATCTCGAATTCATTTTGACACTGTCTCGTAAAAATTAAAATATCACATAATATAGAACTCTTTTGCTTCTCCTATTTCTTTTATATAAAAATAGACCCATTAAGATTTAATTCCATAATTTATTTGAGATTTAATTCAACTTCCATGATTTTTAGTGAATTTTCAAAATCACGCAACTGCTGCTGTCCAACACTGTTTTACTACTAAAATTCACTCTTACATAATTTCACTTAATGCATTTTGTCTTATCGAAGTTCGCTCAAATATCAAGCACATTGCTCATAATTTTTTTTCATAAACATATATCTGCACTTATTCATCACATAATCATGTTCACATGTATTTTTACTTAATCGATTTTCCCGTTGAACTCTTCGGAATAATAACTGATACTCGGTTACTTGCACATATTTTCACACTTGTAGCCAAGGCTATCCGCACGCATAGTAGCTTCGCACATAGTACTACACATGCGACCAATTATCCGTATACGTAGTAGCCTACACTTAGTACTACACACGTGATCGAAGTTATCGGCACGCATAGTAGCCTCGCACTTAGTACTACACATGCGACCAATTATCCGGCACACGTAGTAGCTCGCACTTAGTACTACACACGTGACCTCACAATAGATCGTTCAGTATCATTCCTATTCCGAAAGGCTCGATCAGGAAATTCCTCAATTTCCAATATGTCACAAATTTATTCATAGACTTTTTTTTTTCAATTTGTAATTTACAACAAATAATCATTCTATAGGCAGCCACATTCTTTATGATAACAAAATATAATAAAGTAAAAAGAATCTATGAGTTATTTACGTACAAACTTGCATACTTTCTCATTTCCATGTCGAATTAATATTGAACATTTAAATCATCATAATTATACTCACTTTCAACACCTCGGCAATCATGGTAAATATATAAATTTTACATTGAAACATGCATAAATTAATGCTTATTATACATATGAACTTACCTCGAGACTAAAACGGCCATTTTACCAACTTTCCCGATTTTCGATTTTTTCCCCGTTCTAGGTTCAAATCTCGTTTTCCAGGATCTAATATATCATATTTTACTTATTTAATTAATGTACTATTCAAAATAGTCCTTAACTCAAACTTTGCAAAATTACAATTTTGCCCCTAAACTTTTGCATATTTACACTTTTGCCCCTAGGGTCGGGAATTAAACTTCATCCCTTATTCTTATGTTTTATGACATGCTGATAACTTTTCCCTTCTATGGAAACATCAAATTCTCACTCTAACGCATAGTTATGAACAATAACAACTTTTACTGATTAAGCCGTTTTACTCATTTTTGCTTAAAACCGCTTAGCAAAAGTTGTTTAACATAATTTCAGCCTTCATATTCTACTATAAAACATCAAAATAAACACATTTCACCTATGGGTATTTTTCCAAATATGAACCCTAGCTTAAATTATTGCTAGAATAAGCTTAATCAAGGTACCGGGATTCTAAAAACGTAAAGAACTTGAAAAACGAGGCTAGAACGGACTTACTATTGAGCTTGGAAAGCTTGAAAACCCTAGCCATGGCTTCTCCTATGCTAATTTCGGCCTCCATGAGAAAGATGAGTCAATTTTGGCTTTATTTTCCCTTTTTATTTCTTTTAATTACCAAATGACTAAAACGCCCTTAAGGCCTTTCTTTAAAATTTTGTCCTACTCATGCCCATTTTTGTCCAAACAAAATATAATGGTCTAATTAAAATTTAATGACCTCCTCTTTAAAACCCCATTTCAATCAAGTACTTATGAATTAGAACACATATTTTGCAACTTTTTCAATTTAGTCCTAAAAGTCCAATTAAGCACTTTATCAGTAAAATTTCTTAACGATATTTTTACACAATATTTTAATCAACAAATAAACCTTAAAACTTAATCGGAATAAATTTTTTGACTTCAAATTCGTGGTTCTAAAACCATCGTTCCGTTTAAGCCCTAAATCGAGTTGTTACAGCAACTTCTGCAAATAAGCCCTAATAGGCAAATTAAACATGCAATCTATAAAATTTATTATCAATACTCTAACACATGCATCTAATCACTCAGTAAATCATAAAAATTAATCAAAATAAACTTTTCTATCTCAGATTTGTGGTTTCACAACCACTATTCCATTTAGGCCCTATTTCAAGATGTTACATTTCTCCCCCCTTTAGGGATTTTCGTCCCCGAAAATCTTACCGGTAAAAAGATTCAATATCTTTGCTCAAAATTTCTTAAACATCTCCAAACAAATTTTCTTCAAAGCAGTACTTTCAAAATCACCCCACTATCAAATTGAAATCCAATATAACTAAGTTTCAACTCTGTATGACCTCTATATTAATCGAAACCTGTTTTCAATTCCTACATTTGCTTTCACTTTTTTTTTCTTTTTTAAACCAAAAACTTTGCATTCAACTATTAATACAGCTCAATCATTATTCTTCTGTCTAATTCTATCATTACTAAATCCACATTACCTCATTCACAATCAAAATTTAGTTTTAAAAAAAATCCAGCAATCATATACTTTAAGCATCATACGTGGATGAGTTAATTAACTAAGTCTAATCTTTCTTTAACTGTAACATTTCAGAATTCAGAAAACCTTCATATTAACCTGACATCTTTTCTGCAACTGAGTTCATTTATTAAACCATTCTCAAATGCTATCACATTGTCAATTAATCTTATTGAAAGGGGGTGAGGCTATAACACTTCTAACTTGCCTCTTATATATTCATGCATATAACTTAACACTCATCAATATATATAAAATTTGCTTCAAATAACTCAACATGTATATTCATTTTACACAACCCTCCTATCATCTTATACAAATAAATACACTTATACATGTGTTCATAATTCTCAAATAGAATTACTCATAACATTCATTTAATTTCACAAGTTACACTCATAGCATCACACAATTGCCAGTCAACATGAACACTTATCATAATATAAACTTTCCCTTCACCTCATCTTTCATATTCCAAGAGAAATTCTTATTCACAACTCATTCATTATCACATAAACATCATGAACCAATACACTTACCTTTTATGAGTCTCATTTCATCTTAATATTATCACAGTTATACAATTCATTTTAGACAAACTTACACATATATTCATATCTTAAAACAAATGCACTCAAACATACATTTCACGAATTTGAGTAAATCTATTTATCACATTCGCTTAGTCAAATAAATTAGACACATAATATCATGTCAATGTCAAACGAACATGGATGAGTTTATAACGATGTAAACTTTCGTTTCTTTTCACTTTTCTATATTTCTCCACTTATGTCTATTTCATTTTACACTTGATCTCACACATATCATCACAAGTCACCAAGATCAATTTTTAAGTACACCAATATATCCACCAAATTATATGAACTTACTTAACCCCTTTTTACACTGTCGATGGTAGCTCGGTTGGAAAACACTTCTGTCTCAACAGAACTATTTCATTGGGATTGGGAGGCATCACACTATCACAGGTAGTAATATGGCATGTATACCTTAACTCTTCCACATGCTAGGTTAGTCCGAGAACCGATTAAACCATAGCTCTGATACCACTAAATGTAACACCCCTTACCCATATCCGAAGCCGAAACAGGGTATGAGGTATTACCAGACTTGAGTACTTGTAATCATTTAAAATCGAGACACAAAATTTCATCAAATTTAAACTTTTCAAACATATTCAAGACTATCTATATTAAATGACTTTATACAATAGAGACCTTCAAATAACATAGGTCAGTATTTTAGGCCAACTCCTAGCAACTTAATAACAATTAAATGAGTCCCCATACATGCCAAAGACTTAAAAATACTTTAAAACCTTTATATATGGATCAATAGTTTGATAGTGTGATTTAACCTTCGGCGACCTCCAACTCGAGCTAACATCTGTGACACTATAGGAAAAAGGAAAGGAAGGGAGTAAGCATTATAGCTTAGTAAGTAAATATGTATATATTAATAAACAATACATTATCATACATTAAACAAAGTCACAATATGTTCCCAGAATATTACCATCACAAACACACATATTTTCACTATTACAATTATAAACATGTTCAAAATAAGTTGTCTAGCAGAGTACCAGCAGCTAAATTTTTTATTTATGGAGCTATAGAACTCCAAATTACAAACCGTTAATTTTTCTTGAAACTAGATTCACTTATATTTTTACCATAAAATTTTCAGAATTTTTGGTCTAGCCAGTTAGTACAGTTTATTCATTGAAGTTACCCCTATTTCACTACTCAACTGCCCTAACCACTCTTCACTACAAATAAATTTTCTCTTCGTACAGAACTCATATTAAGTTATTGTTTATTTTATTTGAAACTAGACTAATTAAGGATTTCAAATATACAAATTATATCTCATAATTATTTTTGTAAAATTTTTAATGATTTTTCAAAGTCAGAACAAGGGATCTCGAAATTCATTCTGACATTGTCTCGCAAAAATTCAAATATCACATAATATAGAACTCTTTTGCTTCCCCTGTTTCTTTTATATGAAAATATACCCATTAAGCTTTAATTCCATAATTTATTTAAGATTTAATTCAAATTCCATGATATTTGGTGAATTTTCAAAATCATGCAACTGCTGCTTTCCAACACTATTTTACTACTAAAATTCACTCTTACATAATTTCACTTAATCCATTTTGTCTTATCAAAAAATATCGAGCACATTGCTCATAATTTTTTTTCATAAACATATCTGCACTTATTCATCACATAATCATGTTCACATGTATTTTTACTTAATCGATTTTCCCAGTTGAACTCTTCGGAATAATAACTGATACTCGGTTACTTGCACATCACACAGCACTACTCAAGCGACCAATTATCCAGTACACGTAGTAGCCTGCACTTAGTACTACACACATAATCGAAGTTATCGGGTACGCATAGTAGCCTGCACTTAGTACTACACATGCGACCAATTATCCGGTACACGTAGTAGCCTGCACTTAGTACTACACACGTGACCTCACAATAGATCGTTCGTATCATTCCTATTCCGAAGGCTCAGCCTGGAAATTCCTCACTTTCCAATATGTTACAAATTTATTCATAGTCTTTTTTTTTTTCAATTTGTAATTTACAACAAATAATCATTCTATAGGCAGCCACATTCTATATGATAACAAAATATAATAAAGTAAAAAGAGTCGATGAGTTATTTACGTACAAACTTACATACTTTCTCATTTCCATGTCGAATTAATATTAAACATTTAAATCATCATAATTATACTCACTTTCAACACCTCGGCAATCATGGTAAATATATAAATTTTACATTGAAACATGCATAAATTAATGCCTCTTATACATATGAACTTACCTCGAGACTAAAACGGCCATTTTACTAACTTTCTCGATTTTCAAATTTTCCCCCATTCCAGGTTCAAATCTCGTTTTCCAGGATCTAATATATCATATTTTACTTATTTAATTAATGTACTATTCAAAACAGTCCTTAACTCAAACTTAGGCAAAATTACAATTTTGCCCCTAAACTTTTGCATATTTACACTTTTGCCTCTAGGCTCAGGAATTAAACTTAATCCCTTATTCTTATGTTTTATGACATGCTGATAACTTTTCCCTTCTATGGAAACATCAAATTCTCACTCTAACACATAGTTATGAACAATAACAACTTTTACCGATTAAGCCGTTTTACTCATTTTTGCTTAAAACTGCTTAGCAAAAGTTGTTTAACATAATTTCAGCCTTCATATTCTACCATAAAACATCAAAATAAAAACATTTCACCTATGGCTATTTTTCCAAATATGAACCCTAGCTTAAATTATTGCTAGAATAAGCTTAATCAAGTTACCGGGATTCTAAAAACGTAAAGAACTTAAAAAACGGGGCTAGAACGGACTTACTATTGAGGTTGGAAAGCTTGAAAACCCTAGCCATGGCTTCCCCCATGCTAATTTCGGCCTCCATGAGAAAGATGAGTCAATTTTGGCTTTATTTTCCCTTTTTATTTCTTTTAATAACCAAATGACTAAAATGCCCTCTAGGCATTTCTTTAAAATTTTGTCCTACTCATGCCCATTTTTGTCCAAAAAAAATATAATGGTCTAATTAGAACACATATTTTGCAACTTTTGCAATTTAGTCCTAAAAGTCCAATTAAGCACTTTATCAGTAAAATTTCTTAACGATATTTTTACACAATATTTTAATCAATAAATAAACCTTAAAACTTAATCAGAATAAATTTTTTCACTTCGAATTCATGGTTCTAAAACCATCGTTCCGTTTAGGCCCTAAATCGGTCACATAAAGAACTCTCGCAAATAAGCCCTAATAGGCAAATTAAACATGCAATCTATAAAATTTATTATCAATACTCTAACACATGCATATAATCACTCGGTAAATCATAAAAATTAATCAAAATAAACTTTTCTATCTCAGATTTGTGGTTTCACAACCACTATTCCATTTAGACCCTAGTTCGAGATGTTACAGCAACCGAAGAATGTTTCAAAAATTTAGAGTTTTTTGGGTCTTGCTGGCTATTATCGAAGGTTTGTAGAGGGTTTTTCCTTGATAGCAGCCCCTTTGACTAAGCTGTTGAGGAAGCATGCTCCATTTAAGATGAGAGACGAACAACAAGCTAGTTTTGAAAAGTTGAAGTTCGTGTTGACAGAAGCTCCCGTCTTAATTCAACTGGAATCTGGTAAGGAATATGTTGTGTATAGGATGCTTCGCATGTTTGGCTTGGTTGTGTTCTAATGCAAGATGGTAAAGTTGTAGCATATGCCATTAGAAAACTTATGCCACATGAATGTAATTAGATCATTCATGGCTTGCAGCTATTGTGTTTGCACTTAAAATTTAGAGACACTACTTGTATGGCGAAAAGTGTATTATTTACACCGATCACAAGAGTCTAAAATATCTTCTCACCTAAAAAGAACTTAATTTGAGGAAGCGAAGGTGGATTGAGTTATTAAAGGACTATGACTGCATGATCGAGTATCACCCTAGAAAGGCTAATGTTGTGGCTAATGCCTTGAGCAGAAAGAAAATGTCTGATTTGAGGGCTATGTTTGCTTGCTTCAGTCACTTTAATGATAAAGGTATCTTGGCTGAATTGCAAGTAAAGCCTGCATGGGTTCAGGAAATCAAGGATAAGCAGAGTTTGGATGAAACTCTAACACCTCGGTTCAAGCAGGTTAAGGATGGTTTGACTAAGGATGGAACTTTGTGCTTTAGAGGGAGATATTGTGTGCCTAATGATCATAACTTGAGACAATCTATACTTCAGGAAGCACATATCAGCCTTTATGCTATGCATCCTAGTAGAACTAAGATGCATCGTGATTTGAAGGAAGTGTATTGGTGGCGTGGTCTTAAACGTGAAGTGATTGAATTTGTATCTAAATGTTTGACTTGCCAGTAGGTTAAAGCTAAACATCAGTTTCCATCAGCGTTGCTCTAACCGATTTGAATTCCACAGTGTAAGTAGGAGAGAGTGACAATAGACTTTGTTAGTGGGTTGCCTTTAACGCCTACTAAGAAAGATTCGGCTTGGGTTGTGGTTGATAGATTAACTAAGTCCGCCCATTTTGTTCCTATTCGTACCAGATACTCACTCTAGAAGTTACCCAAGCTTTATGTTTTTGAGATAGTGAGATTGTATGGCGTGCCAGTGTCGATTATATTAGATCGGGATCCTAGACTCATGTCCCTATTCTAAAATGTAACACCCCTAACCCGTACCCGTCATCAGAATAGGGTTTAAGAATATTATAGGAACATTCAAAGCATTTTACAGATAATTCTTTTGAATTTACTATTCATTTACCGAGATCATTCAAAACGTCCTTTAATTAGACCCTTGAGGCCCATACGAGTGTTAGGATTGAGTCGATACTTAATTGGGAATTCTAAGAATTTTTCGCGAAATTTCAAAATTTTTCCAAGGTGCAGGGCTCACACGCCCGTGTGGTCCAAGGGGCACGCCTGTATGACCCTAGGACACGCCCATGCTACAAGCCGTGTTCGACCCCGTGTAACTCTCTGACTTGTGCACACGGCCATGCCATACGCCCATGTGCTAGGCCGTGTGGTTAATTAATTCAATTCAAAATTAGGTGCAGGTTTCACACAGCCAAGACACACGCCCGTGTTCTGGGCCGTGTGGCACACATGGATGAGACACACACCTGTGTCTCTGCCCATGTGCTTAATTTTGAGCATTCTGTTTCTCAAAATTAAGGTGTAGGGGACACACGGCCTATCCATATGCCCATGTTACCAGGCTGTGTGTCACACACGGTCTAGACACACTCCCGTGTGTCTACCCGTGTAGACAAAATGAAGCCATTTCTAGCTTCATTTCTCACCCAAAATTTCACCCAAGACCTGGACTAGAAACACACAACCAATACCAACCATTCCAAGCATTCAAATTTAGCAAACTTCATCATTCAACAAGACATATCATTACATGCATACATGTTTACAATCTTACCTTGGATTTTACTAGGCATTAACATCATTTGATCACATGTGCTTAACATAACACTTATGAATATATATAATAATAACCTACTTAATCATACCAAAATAAGCCATTACTAGCCATTCCAATGGCTAGGTTACAAAACGTTATTATCGAGCTACTAATGGCCAAGTTGTCCTATACATGCCATTATAACAAAATGATTTTACTAAGTATACCAAAAATGACTAGTTGATAGTGTGACGATGCTCCAATGATCTTCCAACCTTCGTGCGCTTCCGAGCACTATAAAATAGGGGAAAATAAATGGAGTAAGCATTACATGCTTAGTAAGTTCATATAACGGAAACTAAACTTACTAATCACATTTATTACATCTAAGGATACAATAACAAGTTTTCCATCCATTTAGCTAAATTGCCTAAACACATGCATCTAATCAAACATGTTAGTTATAAACATTACATATACATCAAGAAGAATAGATGAGCTCATCATGTAATACTCTTTCAAGTACTTTCATCTCATAATTCTCATGCCATGTCTAGAGTTATATGTCCATTGAATCATTGAAATTCTGATGGATACTCCAGTAGTACACTCGAGGTGTACGATTCCATAATTTGTCAATTCTTATTTAATGGTACCCATTAGGGCAGTTAATGAAGGAACACACTCTCAAGCCACATATTATATAACAGGATTACCAGTCCAGTCTAAATCCTTTATATAACGTATGTGCAAAGAGTTCAATTAGGGTTACCAGTATACGCTAAACCCTAATCGTAACGTATACTCGAGAGGTATTATATCAGGGTTACCCGTCTGGGCTAAAGCCTTTATATACAAGGTTAATGGCATTACTCGTCCGAGCTAAATCGCATTCGCAACAAATGCAGGACCTTATTCGTTTTGGGAAAGTGCCTATATTCATCGGGATTCAATATTCAATCCGGACTTAACCCTTTTTCACCATATCAAGCATGTATTAAAATTCTCATTATAGCATTCAAGTAATGTACATAAATATAAGTCACATTCCATACAACAAAAAATTCAATTAATCATATTTACATGCCTAATTAAGTTACACGAACATACCTCGACACTTGTTCGCGTTAGAAATCTATTAATTTGAAACCTTTTCTTTTCCTCAATCTAGCCTCAAATTAGTGTTGTCTGGATCTATATAAATGAATTTAAATCATCAATTTCACACATTTCATATTTAAATGGACTCAATTTATATCCTAGGAAAAATTACCATTTTGCCCCTAACTTTTCCATAAATTCCAACTTCGTCCCTAAGTTCGAAAATGAAACTTGTGCAATTTACTCACTATTCCAAGCTTATCCAAAATCCCATTAAAAATTTTACAGCACATGTATTCATAAAAATTCAAAATTTTCCATCAAATTTCACAAGTTTACATTTTAGTCCCTAAATCATGTTTTCATCAAAAATCACTTTGTAAAAGTTGTTTATCTATCAACAACCTTTCATTTTCTACCATAAATTTCAAATTTTTAGCATATTCATCCATGACCCATTTTTCATACCTTGATAACTTTTCAAATTAATCCCTCAAATAGATAGATTAGACATCCCGATTTCAAAAATATCAAAATTACTAAAAATGGGGTAAGAAAACTTACCCAATTAGGCATTGAAAGTTTTCTCTCTCTCTCCTAGGGTTTCCATGTGTTTTTAGGTTGATGATGATGAGAAAATAAGATGATATTTTCTTTTCATCTTTTAATTAATTAAGTATTTTGAAATTTTTAATTTAGTCATTACCCTTTTTCTATATTTCTATGGATGAGTCACCAAGAATCTACATGCTTTTCTTTAATGGCCTAATTAGCATATAAGGACCTCTAGATTTGAATTCCATAGCTATTTAATCCTTGTAGCTACTAAAGTTCAACTTTCACATTTTATGTGATTTAGTCCTTCTCGTGATTAAACACTTAATCGATGAAATTTTTTGTAACAGCCTGATTTTAGGCCTAGTTGGAACAACGGGTTCAAAACCAAAAATCTGACGTAAGAAAATTTATTTTTATTATGTTTTTATGGTCTACAATTTCACGAAATGATTTTGTGAAAATCTCGTTTGAACATATTGACGTTTGGGCACTCAATTTAGTCAAAAGGAGTAAATTGTAAAAAGTGCAAAAGTTGAGTTCTACATGTTAGAGGTGTTCAATTGTTTTGAAATCTTAAATTGGAGGTCCTTATATGGTAATTAGACAATTGGTTAAGTTGGTGAACAAAAATTGACATGGTTAGGCATGTTTCCAAAGTTTTTCATTAAGGGCATTTTGGTCATTTAGTTATTAAAATGAATTAAAAACAAAATTAAAAGCCCATTTTTATCCATCTTCAACCCCTTGGCTGAAACTTGCATAGTGAAACCCTGGCTAGGGTTTTTCAAGCTTCCAAGCTTGATTGTAAGTCCGTTCTAGCCCCGTTTTTAATGATTTTTATGTTTTTGAATTCCTCGTAACAAGATCTATCTATTTATATCATTTATTTGAGCTAGGGTTGATGTTTAAAATTTTACCCATGTATGACATGCATGTGTTTTGATGTTTCATGGTAGGTTGTGAAAGTTTGATGTGTAAGAAATGACTTTTACTGAGTGATTTTCGGTGAAAACATCCAAAAGGACTAAATTGTAAAAGTTATAAAATATGTAGTAAAAGTGTGTTTTAATGGAAATTGTGGGCTGTTATAGTTATGAAAATGATTCAGCCAGGCTTGTATGTTAAATTGAATAAAAATCATTTTACGAGCCTAGGGGCAAAAGTGTAAAGATGATAAAGTTTAGGGGTAAAAATATAATTTTTCCATAGTATGATTTTTGGGGCACATTGAATAATGTGACGAATAAGTGGGCTAAATGTGATGTTATAGATCAAAGAAAACAAGATTAGGGCCTAAAACGAGGGAAAACGAGTAATTGACGGTTAAGTCCCTCTTTGTCATTTTTGATGTCGAGGTAAGTTCATGTGTAAATAATGCAACATTATGATCATATTTTAATGCTTTATTAATGTATGGGTTTCTATGTTTAAATTGTTATGATGAGTGCATGAACGACGTTATGGACTATGAGAGTGACATTTTATACGAGTTCGACAAGAATATGACATTGAGAAAATCTCGTTTGAACCATAGGAATAGTTTAGGATACAAGTGACATGTCACTAGGAACCATGTGATTTATGAGCTCATGAGATATGTGATATATGTTTATGTGGTTTCGGGTGTTGGTCTTGTACGTCCTACCGGTGGCTGAGTAGTCCCGCAGGGGTTGCTGATACCTGACAGCTTGTGTGAGTAGCCCGTGTAGCTATGTCCTGATCGACAGCTTGTGTGAGAAGACCCGTAAGTAGCTCAAGAATGAGGTTTTATGTGTTATGTGAAATGAGGTAGCTTTAGCTACGTATGTGGTACTATTGTGCAAGCCTTTCGTGTATCCAATAGTATTTTGAGTGTTCAACGGGTAAATGTGCAAGCCTTCAGTGTATCCAATAGTATTTTGAGTGTTCAACGGGTAAATCAAAGATGAGTATAAGAATGAAATTACTATGAGTAAACAGGCATGTACGTAAGCCTATAATTGTAAATTCATGATAATTGTGGAAATAATTATTTATTACCCATTGTGATTGATAGTGTATATACTTGTGATGTTGGATATATGATAAATACAAATGATGATTACGTGTTAGGCTTTTGGGTCAAATTGTGACGTGATCCAATATGTTTACATGCTTAAATTGTATTCAACGGGTATGTTAAGAACGAGAAAATATGTGACTATATTATGAGTGGTATAGGTATGTACACTGAACTCGTGTGAAGTGAATTTGGTATATGATGAATTCATGGTAAGAATGTACACGAACAAGTTATGCTTGTGAAACATTGATAACCTTGTGACATATGATCTACATTTATGATGAATGGATGCATGATAAGATCTGATAATGATCATGTGATAGGCTTATGAGCCTAATTGATTTGTGATATAGTACGGTTCATTTATTTAAATTGTGTTTCATTGATTATGAGGAAAGGAAAGACAAACATAATTATCGAATAAAGCCATTATAAGAATATAGTAAGATACGAGCTTAGACAAGTGAAAGGTGGTTGAACTATATGTTGAAATTATGATTACTCATAAATAATGTGCATGTTATTAAGAGGATGGAAATAACTTGTTAATTAATGTGATATGTTATAATGGGGAGACTATAGTGGCTAGGCTAATGCCAAGGCATGTAAATGATGTTTATGAGTTAAAGGAGCAAGCACTATGAACGAATAAGTGAAAATATTAAGATTTAATGCCAATTGTAATAATAGTATTCTTATGGATGGATAAAGTAAATGAATGTTAATAGTTGTTATTTATTTGCATATGAACTTACTAAGCTTCGAAGCTTACCCCCTTCCTTTCCCATCTTTTATAGGTTAATTTAGCTAGCTCGGGTTGGAGACCGCCTGAGATGCCATCACACTATCAAGCTATCATTGGGTATAAGTGAACACAAGTATTTTCAGTTTATGGCATGTATAGGGACATTGTCTTTAATTAATTAAGTCATTGTTAATGTGGCCAAATGTGTTGGCCTAGAATGGTTTATGGTCCAATATGTATATAGCCATGAATGATGGCTTATGTTGATTATATGATTATGTATGTACTTATGTCTTTGAGATGTGATTTGTGATTGTGTATATGTGATGGGTTATGTTATTAGCAATGAATGCTTGATGATTTAATTGGGATTTGTTTAGTATGATGATAACCATGACTTAAATGAGAATTGGTAAGTTGGGCTTGACAAAGTATGAAGTCTTTTGCATGCATAAGTAAAGATGAAATGATCATGATCATGTTTTGTTTGTGTATGTTTAAGTACTCGATTATGGCATGTTAATTGCCTTTGAAGTCATGTATGTATTTGTGCAAATAAGGGTGGCAATTGGCTTGGAAAATAGCCTCAAAGTTGTCCACATGAGTAGACACATGGGCATGTGTCTAGGCCATGTGTGACGCACAGTCTGCCCCATGGGCGTGTATTCCGGCCGTGTGTCCCTTGCACCCTAATTAGGTAAAACAAAATGCCCAGTAGTAAACACACGGGAAAAGACACGGCCGTGTGTCTCGACCGTATGAGAGACACGGCCTTAGGACACGGGCGTGTGACTTGGCCGTGTGACCTTATTTTGTTGATGATGTCATAAATAGAGAGTTACACGAGCTGAGGACACGGGCGTGTCCCAAGCCACACGGGTGTGTGTGACCACACGGCCTTCCCACATGGGCGTAGAACTCCCCAAAATAAGAAAATTTTCTAAGTGTTCCAACAGTTCTGAAAGTTCTCGGTTTAGTCTCGTACCACACCCAATGTATGTTTTGGGCCTCGTGGGCCTGTATAAGGGACGTTATGCATGTGAATGAAAAGTTTTAAATTTGGAGAACAATTCATGTCTCAGTTTTGTATGTTTGTGTGAGTTTATGTTCGGTAATGCCTCGTACCGTGTTCCAACGTCGAATACAGGTAAGGGGTGTTACGTTTTCATATCAAAATTTTCACACATGCCTATTATAATACGAACCATATAATGAAATAAAAATAAACTTATTTTTGGATCGAATTTGTGATCTCGAAACCACTATTTTGATTTCACTAAAAAATGGGTTGTTACAACTCTCCCCCCTTAAGGATTTTCGTCCTTGAAAATCTTACTAGTAAAAAGGTTTGGGTATTTCTTCCTCATAGCATCCTCCGGTTCCCAAGTGGCTTCTTCAATACCATGTTGTTGCCAAAGAAATTTTACTAAAGCTACCTTTTTATTTCTTAACTCTTTCGTTTCTCGAGCTAAAATTTTGATTGGTTCTTCACCATATGTCATATCAAGCTGAATCTGTACTTCTGTCGGAGAAATAACATGTGAAGGATAAGATCGGTACCGTCGTAACATAAACACATGAAAAAGATTATGAATCCGATCAAGTTCTGATGGCAGGGCTAACTAATATGCAACCGGTCCAATTCTTTCTGTAATTTCATATGGTCCAATGAACCGTGGACTCAGTTTTCATTTATGACCAAACCGGAGAACTTTCTTCCAAGGTGACACTTTCAAGAATACTTTGTCACCGACTTGAAATTCTTTTTCTCTTTGCTTCAAATCAGCGTAGGACTCTTGACGATCAGAGGCTGCTTTAAACTGTCCCAAATTACTTTCACTTTTTCCTCAGTCTCTCGGACCAAGTCAACTCCATGTAACCTTTTCTCACTGAGTTCTGTCCAGTACAATGGAGTTCTACATTTATGATCATACAAGGCCTCATGCGGTGCCATTTTAATACTAGACTGATAACTGTTATTATAAGTAAATTCAACCAAAGGCAAATACCTTTCCCAGTTACCTTCAAACTCAAGTATACAACACCGAAGCATATCTTCTAAGATTTGTATTACCTGTTCAGACTGACCATCTGTCTGGGGATGAAATGCAATACTAAAGTGTAACTGAGTACCTGAAGCTTCTTGCAATTTGCTCTAGAATCGAGATGTAAATCAAGGATCTCTATCTAAAATAATGGAGATAGGCACTCCATGCAATCTGACAATCTCAAAAACATATAATTCAGCTAATCTATCCAAGGAATAATCCATACGTACCGAAATAAATTGTGAAGACTTTGTCAACCAATCAACAATTACCTAAATGACATATTTCTTCTTTGGAGACAGGGTAACCTCGATACAAAGTCCATAGTAGTTCTTTCCCATTTCCATTCTGGTATCGTAACTGGCTATAGTAGTCCAAAAGCAACTGATGTTCAACTTTTAGTTGCTAACATATCAAACACTTAGATACGAACTTAGAAATATCTCGTTTCATTTCCGGCCACCAGTTCATGTTTTTCAGATCATTATACATTTTATTACTACCAGGATGAATAGACATGTTGCCATTGTGAACTTCATTCAAAATCTTCTGTACTAGTTTTGAACTTTTCGGTACACATACTCTGCCTCTCAATAACAAACAACCATCAGTCCCGATCTGAAATTCTAAGTCAGAAGTCAATTCACTTTGTACCCGTTTTGCTTGCAACTTACTATAATTTTTCTGAGCTTCAGAGATCTGTTGCAAAAACATTGGTTTTGCTTTTAACTCGGCTATGATTGAACCATCATCAAACAACGACAATAGGGTGTTCATTGCTCGCAAAGTATATAGGGATTTTTTTGCTCAAAGCATCTGCCACTACATTAGCTTTTCCCAGATGGTAGTCAATAACAAGATCATAATCTTTCAATAATTCAAGCTATCTGCGCTGTCTTAAATTCAAATCTTTCTGTGACATCAAATATTTCAGACTTTAATGATCGATGAATATGTGACATTTTTCACCAAACAAATAATGCAGCCATATTTTCAATGCAAACACTATTGCTGCCAGTTCAAGATTGTGTGTTGGGTAGTTCCTTTCATGTAGCTTTACCTGTCGTGAAGCATAGGCTACTACTTTACCATCTTGCATAAAAACACAGCCTAAACCATTCAATAACGCATCACTGTAAACTATAAATTCCTTACCTAATTCTGGCTGAACTAACACTGGTGCTTCTGTCAATAAAGCTTTTAATCTGTCGAAACTCTGTTAGCATTTATCAGTCCACTCAAACTTTACTTTTTTCTGTAGTAAACGAGTCATCAGAGAAGCTATCATTGAGAAACCTTTTATAAATCTTCGATAATAACCAGCTAGTCCCAGAAAACTTCAGACTTTAGACACATTCATTGGTGGCTTCCAATTAACAATGGCTGAAATTTTATTCGGGTCTACCCTAACACCTTCAGCAGATACTATATGTCCAAGAAAACTAATTTCTCGTAGCCAAAATTCACATTTACTGAATTTGGCGTACAATTATTTCTCTCGCAAAGTTTACAGTAATACTCTCAAATGCTCAGCATGTTCATTTTCATCTCAGGAATAAACCAAAATATCATTTATAAGTACCACCACAAATCTATCCAAATACGGCCTGAAAATTTTGTTCATCAGATCGATAAACACTACAGGAGCATTTTTCAAGCTTAGTGACATCACGAGAAACTCATAGTGTCCATACCTGGTTTTAAAAGCTGTCTTTGGCACATCCGATTCTTTTACCCGTAGTTGATAGTAACCAGAATGGATATCAATCTTCAAAAATATAGTGGCACATTTTAACTAGTCAAACAAGTCATCAATACGAGGCAATAGATACTTGTTCTTAATTTAACTTTGTTGAGCTATCTATAATCAATGTACAGCCTCAACATTCCATCTTTCTTCTTTACAAATAGAGCCGGTGCACCCTAAGGTGAGAAACTAGGTCGAGCAAAACCTTTGTCAATCAATTCTTGCAACTGTACTTTCAGGAGCCATTCTGTAAGGTGCTATAGGTATAGGTGTTGTACCTGGAAGCCATTCTATAAGGTGCTATAGATATAGGTGTTGTACCTGGAACAAGATCTGTAGAGAATTCCACTTCTTTATCCAGTGGTAAACCAGGTAATTCTTCTGGGAATACATCAGGAAATTCACATACAACCGGCATTGACTGAATCTTTGACTCAGACACTTTAGTATCCAATACATATGCAAGATAAGCGTCATAACCTTTTCTAACATATTTCTATGCTGATATTGCTGAAATCACATTCGGTAATTGATAAACCGTAATTTATACATATTTTTACCCCATGCTTAACGCCTTTTGTGGATGATTTTTCCTTAGAATTAGTGAATTCGATGCTCCTAATGCCTTAATTTCATGTTTTATACTTAGGTAAGCATAGGAGAGCGAAAGGAACGAGAAACGGGCCAAAAACGGAGAAAATGGGCCAAAGTACAAAATCAACATGGCCTACACCCCCTCACACGGGCAGCTCACATAGTTGTGTCAATTTGACAGAATCGAAGCATGACTCACACGAGTAGAACACATGCCCGTGCCAATCTAACAGGCTCAAACATGGCCTGAAGTAATCGCACACGGGCGTGTCCCTACCGAGCCTAAGTTGAGTCTAATTTGGAAAAGGCCACTTTTGAGGGTTCTTAGCCATTCCAAATCCTATAAATACACCCCAAAAGAGGAAGAAAAGGGGAGACGGAGAATAGGGAGTAAGGAATTACTCTGAAGAAGCCGATTGATCCATATCAGAAGCCGGATTCACCATCAAGACTGAAGATTTCTCATCAATTTCCTTTAAGGAGTTTTGGGTTTTCTTTATGTTTTGTATTCTTTATTATTCTGAGATGTTTTCTTATTTAGTTATGAACTAAACCCCTAAATACCTAAGGGGGATGAAACCTAAGACGAATCTTGTTATTATTTTCTGAATGGTATGATAAATATTTGACTTGTTTTTAATTATGTGTTCTTAATTCTTGTTTTGGTATTTCAGGATATCACTTCAAGTTACTACTCTTAGTTGGAGGAGGAATAGACCCTGACTAAGAGTAACTTTGTCATAATTAAGCAGGATGAGAGTCCCAGCACTCACTTGGTGAATTTTCTGGAATTTTGCGACACTTTCAAAATTAATGGCATTTCTGATGATGCCATTCATCTTCGGTTATTCCCTTTTTCACTAAGGAACAAGGCTAAACAATGGTTGAAATCGTTGCCACGAGGGTCCATCAATACTTGGGAATAAATGACCGAAAAGTTTTTATTAAAATATTTTTCACCGGCTAAAACGGCTAAGTTACGTAATGATATCTCTTCTTTTGTGCAGATAGACTTAGAAACACTTTACGATGCATGGGAGAGATATAAGGACCTATTGTGAAGGTGCTCTCACCAAGGGTTACCTCTATGGCTATAAGTTTAAACGTTTTACAATGGTGTGAATCCCTCGACAAGACAGATGATTGTCGCAGCTGCTGGTGGAACCATCGACAACAAAACACCTGAAGAAGCTTACGAACTTATTAAGGAGATGTCACTAAATAAATATCAGTGGCAAGTCATGAGAACTAAGCCAACGAAAACAACAGGAGTTTATAACGTCGACTCAGTTACTATGCTGTCAAATCAGGTAGAACTTCTAAATAAAAAGATTGAGGGTTTACTTGGTTCTACGCAGGTTCACCCAGTAATGCAATGTGAAGTGAGTGGAGGTGGATCGAGTAATCTAGAATATCAACCCTATGGCCACACCATGGAGAACGAGCAATTAAATTATATGGGTAATAATCCTCGATCTCAAAATAATCCTTACAATAATACCTATAACATAGGTTGGAAGAATCACCCAAACTTCTTATAGGGAGGTCAAGGAAATCAGAGACCACCACCACCCCCAAGCTTCCAACAGCCACCTTATCAACAAGAGAAGAAACCGAACCTTGAGGAGATGCTATCCAAATTCATCTCAGTGTCAGAAACCTATTTCCAGAATACTGAGACAGCAATTAAGAATCAACAAGCATCAATTCAAGGATTCGAAACTCAGATAGGCCAGCTGTCCAAACTAATCTCCGAACAACCACAAGGTAGCTTCCCAAGTAACACTGAACCTAACCCAAGGGAATAGATCAACACAATTAATGTTCAAGATAAAGAAGGATTCGTTGAGCCTGAGCGAGAATCGATGCAAGAAATTGTGGTGAGTAAGGGTAGAAGCGAGGTAAGTCATAATGAAAACAAAATGGTGAATGTAGAATATAAACCTCCTGTACCATACCCTAATGCAACGAGGAAAGACCGCTCAGACGAAAAATTTGATAAATTCCTTAAACTTTTGAAAAAATTACATTTTAACTTACCATTTATTGAAGCTTTGTCGCAGATGCCAAATGCAATGAAATTTTTAAAAGAGCTCTTAGTAAACAAGCGGAAGTTGGACGAGGCGTCGCATGTGGAGCTAAACGTAGTGTACTCAGCTATTCTACAGAATAAGCTACCCCACAAATTGAAAGATCCAGGGAGTTTTACAATTCCTTGCTTAATTGGTAGTTTAAATGTTAATAATGCATTAGCTGATTTAGGGGTAAGCATTAACGTCATGCCTTACAAAATGTTTAAGCAACTAGGTCTTGGGAAACCCAAACAAACTAGGATGAGCATTCAATTAGCGGATAAAACTATAAGATTTCCTAGGAGTATTCTTGAAGATGTCCTAGTTAAAATAGATAAATTTATATTTCCCGTTGATTTTGTTGTTCTAGACATAGAGGAGGATAACAACACCCCTTTGATTTTAGAAAGGCCCTTTTTAGTAACTGCTAAAATGATTATTGATGTTGGCACAAGTGAGCTCACACTTCGTGTGGGAGACGAAACAATCACCCTTCAAACTTGAAACTCTAGCATCACATCGTACATTGAAGGTAATTGTCCACACCATTCTACTAAAACTGATAATATGATGCAACCTACTTTGCAGGAATTGTGTCTGAAAGAAGTACATGAGCCATGTTTAAGAAATAACAGAGGACCCATCCATAAAGAACGAAGGCTGCAAATAGGGGAGCTAGATGAATGGAGGACATATAAATCGAGAACACACGATAAACCAAAACTATGCCAGAACGAGCTCAATACTTCTCCAAATCAACTTAAGGTTAGAGATAAAGTCTTACTAGATGCCGCAGATCCTCACCTTGTCACTGCCAACCCGAATGAAGAAATCCCTCTTACGGTACTTAGTATTTTCCCATTCGGTACAGTCAAGGTAAATCATCCCAAGTTTTGCACTTTTAAGGTAAACAACACACGTCTAAAACCTTATTTTGGTGAGATTGATAGTAGGAATGAGGAGTATGAACTCTTTAAACCACCATGACCATTCAACAGAGAGGTAAGTCGAGCTTAGACAATAAATAAGTGCTTCTCGGGAGGCAACCCGAGCACTAATTGTATTAACTTCTTTAAATTTTAGTGTTTAACCACCTAACCTACTAACGAAGCTCTTAAAAATAGGTTCACCACAAAGGCACGGCCAAGCACACCGGCGTGCTTAGGACCGTGTGGAAATAGGGCAAAGATTTCCCCAAAACACGGTCTGCGATAAATCGCCACGGCCGTACGACATGGCCGTGGGCAAACCTGTCAAAACAACATGGACGTACGACACTCCCGTGCCTTGGGACTGTGGTTGAAACTGAGAAACTAGCACTGACATGCGACACATCCGTGTCTAGAACCCATGGTTGAACCTGTCAAATTAACACGGGCGTGGAGCTTGCATACACAGGTGTGGAAGAAGTGAACGAAGCTAGACACTGTCGTGCGACACGGTTGTGTGCACCAATACGCCCGAGGTACACGGACGTGTGTCGAATTTCAGACGCGCCAAAATAGGAAAAACGTGAAACACATGGGCAAAAATTAGGGCACACGGGCGTGTACCCTTTTCGTGTGCCCCAAAATCTATAAAAACCCTAACCCTAGCTGCTGCAAGTCCACACGGCCTCTCTGCCACGCCCGTGCGCTGCCTCCGCTGCCTCTAACTCTATTTTTAATGTTCAATCCTCTCTTCCTAGCATTTGTTTACTTCTTCCTTGTCTATTTTACTGATTTCTAAGGATATTTATCATAATAATATGCAAGTTTTCATGTTCTTTTCATATTTTTATCACTTCAATGTCATAATCTAGAATAACTATCATCTTTTTCATGTTAAAGCTCTTACCCATTGCATGATTTCTTTACTCCATTTGAGTAGTTAGAAGTGAGTATTCATGTTTAGGATAGTTGAAATATTCATGCTTTTTGTGTTGACATTCTTCATCCATATATCATGTTGCATTCCCTAAAATTCTTTACCATTCTTACTCATAATACCATGCAATGCCACAAAAGTATGCTATTGAACTTATTGTTTTAATTTTTGTGGCTGAACATATTTATGCCTTCTCCCTCTTAAAATTTAGTTTCATTTTACCGTGTCTACTCAATAAGACGAATTCATGATTCCAATTGCAGGATCACCATACCAGAAATTCGCCATTCTTTCCTACAATTCCCCAACGGGCCCCCAAGAAAAAATTTTTCAAATACTACGGGCCTGACCTTTAACAGTGGGCCGCTGCACCGACTGGGTCCCCAAGAAGTGTTGGAGAAGTCTTGGGTTCAAACATAGACTCTAGCAAAAATTTTGGTTTAAGGTGAATCAAACCCTGGGTGTAGTAGGTAGGCCTTAAGAATATTGTTGGAGAAATTGTGCCACAAAAAGCCTTGTGGTCTAGTGGCAAAGTAGCGCCATATAAGAGGCAGGAAGGTAGCATCATAGAGTTAGCAAGGAGGTCCTAGGTTCGAAACTCATGGCAAAAAAAGAGCATTTATTTTGCTAACAGGGGGCGGCAAGAGTTGGTGTTGAATTTAAACTCTGATGATGTGACAGCCCTAAATTGACCCTAGTCGAAAAGTGGTTTCGGGACCACAAAACCGAGTTATAAAAATAAAGAATCGTTATTTTCTATATTTATTGTGCATGAACATGCATGTGTGAAAATTTCAATCTTTAATTTATTCATTTGAATGTGAATCTTTTTAATAGGACTTATGTGAGACAAATGTGAAATGTGATAGGTAATCCTAGAAGTGGTTCAGTAATGCATGTAATCAAAAGGGTGGGCTTGCATGTCAATTTCCCCACTTTGATAGTAGTGGCCGGCCATGACAATGATGATAAGCAATTTGTGATGTGTAATAATAATAAAATAATGTATTAATGGCATAATTTATGAAAAAAAAGGGTGTTAAATTAATTAAGTGAATAAAACAAAGAAAAGAAAGAAAGTGTTCATCTTTTAACATCTTGGTGGAAAAAATTCTAAGAAGAAAGGGGTTGGGGAAACAAACATTCGGCCACTCCTTCTAGTCTTGAATAAGGTATGTAATTCATGGTAGCTTTTGAAATTGTTGAATGTATTAAGCTAGTTACTAAGTCCCTTAGTTAGCCCATGACCAAATTTTGAATTTTGTTGGTAACATGAGTAATCGGTTAAGAGAAAATGTTCAAGAAATGGTTGTTGTTCATGTTATTTGGATGAAAAATGGTAGATAGGTGAAGTAGAGTCTAACAAAAGAACACATATGTGCATTAGTTGCTAATTGGAAAAAAATCGGCTAACAAGTTGTGTACTAAGGCCGAATATGATTTTGGATATTATTGGGTAATGTATGTGTTTTGAATTGATGGAATGGAGTGGATGCTTTGATTGCATTATGAACAATTATATGTTAAATTGAGGCTTGCTAAGCTAGCTATTAAGGTGAAATGCAAATGTTAGTATTTGATTGCTAGTGTATATATGTGTATTAGCCGAATTTTGAACTTGAATAATGGTTTGAGCACCATGTGTTGTATTGAGATTGTTTAAGTGAATTTATAGGTATTTATATGATGAATTCAATTGTTGACATGCTTAAATAAAATGTATACAAAGAATGTGTGAAAGAGTGATTTGGTAATAATCTGCTTTGGGGCAGCAGTAGTAAGGTGATTTTGGAAAATCGCCATAATTTGTAGGAGTTGAGTTAGAAGCTGAATAAATTATGTCATTAAATCTTGAAGAGTCTAGTTTCTTACAAAAGAAACTATAAAAACAAAAGAGTTACCGATCTTGAGATATTTGAAGTATTGTGGGGCTGAGTCAAAATGACTACTAGATTCCCTGTTCTGTTTTATATAAAATCAGTATAAATTGTACAAAAATGGTCTTAGAATAAATTTTATATGCTTAGACTCCTTAGTGAGTCTAGTTTCAAATGAAATAAATGAAAACATATTTTGATTTCTGTACAATGAGAAATTTATTTCGTAGTGAAGAATGGTCAGATTTGTCAAACAGTGAAACAAGGGAAACTTTAGGAAAAATCTGGTATGGATTGGCTAGACTAAAAATTATGAAAATTTTATAGATAAAGGATAAATGAGTCTATTTTCAACGAAAATTTACGGCTGTTGATTTGGAGTTTCGTAGCTCCAGTTATAAGTAATTTGATGACTGTTGCTCAGGAATTCAGCTTATAGCGAAATTGTGATTATATAGTAAACATTGATAAAAAAATTTTGCTAATGAATTGCTTATTGATTTCTTATAAGCTTACTATAATCTGTATGTGTGAAAGTAAAATATATATGTATTATATTCTGAAAGTAATACTTGAATAATTGATTAATGATTAGTTTAAAATTTATTGAACTAAAGCTCAAGAGCATAGAGGGGCAACCTCGGATAAGGGAAAAGCTAAAGTCGCGGAATAGCCAACCCGAAATTGTTCAGAAAGATACAAGGTAAGTCTTTGAGTATTGAAATTTAGCTTATGATTTAATAAGGCAATTATTTATCTATGAGCATAATAATTAACTTGTGACATAATGATTCAACTTGAATTACATGACAAATAATTAAGTAAGGTATTCACTTGTGGCAGAATGGTTATGGAAACCTTGTGGATTAACGAAACGGGATCTTGTTATTTGTTTAGGATTAATGAATCGAACGATGTATGGTTAGTAAACATGCTGTAATTGTATTCGAGTAACAGGAATGATATCCAGATGTTATATGATATATATATATATATATATATATATGCATATATGTGTGACTGCTAATCGGGGTTTAAATCGAGCTTGGTCTCGAAGGG
Source organism: Gossypium anomalum (assembly GCA_025698475.1). Classification (NCBI taxonomy): domain Eukaryota; kingdom Viridiplantae; phylum Streptophyta; class Magnoliopsida; order Malvales; family Malvaceae; genus Gossypium; species Gossypium anomalum. Next base: position 17,678,248 of record CM046960.1, on the reverse strand, counting down.
CTTTTGAGCCAGTGCGAATAACCGAACTTAGTTTGAAGGGCTTTTGAGCGATGTCATAACCGGACTTAGTTCGAAGGGCCTTGAGCGATGGTTTAATCCGAGCTTGGTCTCGAAGGGCTTTTGAGCCGATGCTAAGAGTCGGGCTTGATTAGAAGAATGGTTGTGCCGGCATAATAATTGAGGATGAAGACCCAATAGGGTTTATACGAGAAATTATATAATACATGCGAAACAATTTTAAACACATACGCTCATCGACCAGTAAGATAACCAGGTAAGTAACTTACTCGTTGAGAATACGATTGATTTTAAATTATGACTACGAAATTCGGTAAGTATGCTTAGACCATTGTTAAAATCATTCAAATGTTTACAAGTTGATCATGATGCATGAGATTGACATGGAAAATTTAGATGAATGGGTTCTGGCTATAGATGGAATTTATTTGGATGTATTGATTTTATCCTTGTGATATGAATGCTAAAAATGGTACCTTAATTATGTTACTACTCTCGTAGTAGGATGGAACAAGTAAACTTTGATATTATTATTATGCCACTCTTTTAAATGATTTCATTACTCAAACTTACTAAGCATCGAAGTGCTTAATCTGCTGCTTTAATTTCTGTTTTATAGATTTTGTTCGCCACCATCGGACTCTGGAGTGTCAAAGTCGAAGTCGCCCACACTATCTAAACCCTTTTGGTACTCTTTTGGTTGAACTTTGCTAATGGCATGTATAGGGTTGACTTTTGTTGTTAATTAAATATCTTTTGGTAATGTATATATGTATAGCCATGTGAAAATGGCTTGTTTAATTATTATATGTATTCCATATGGTTAATGTTTATGTATGGTTGATATTAGATTAGGACTTTAAATGTTTTTATGAGAATCGAACCGTGAAAAAGTATAATTTTGTTAAATGAATTCTTGTGCTTGTTTGTGATTACTCCTTAATCCTTCCGGCGACGGGGACGGGTTAAGGGTGTTACAATTTATTTGGTATCAAGCTACGGTTTAGTCGATTCTAGGACTACCGTAATGCGAATGGGTCTAGCTATACATGCCATTATGTGTTTATTTGATAGTGTGGTGATTTCTGACAGTTAAAAATGTGTGTTTTTGTTAGTAATGGATCCCGATCCCAATCGAGCGGTGGCTGACGATGTGGAGAGTGTAGCGCCTGCTCCCGCGCACGGGACAGCGCCGATGGGCTCTCAACCTGTTGCGAGCAATCAAAATGACGAGGCTAGGCAAGCCTTTTATAATGTGATGAATGATTGGTTTAACCAATACATCCGAACTAATACGGCTGTTCCACAACCCCCACTCCCGACCAATACACCCCCTGCACCCGCAATATCTCTGGTAACCGATCAGATGAGGTTAAATAAGCCCTGATTGATGTAATTGAAAGCACGGGCTCATCGAATTTAAAGCTACGGACAGCGATGACGCCGAGCAAGCCGAATTTTGGTTGGACAATACTATCCGGGTACTTGATGAACTATCTTGTACACCCGATGAGTGCCTGAAGTGTACTATCTCTTTGCTACGTGATTCTGCCTACTATTGGTGGAATACGTTGATTTCTGTTGTGCCTAGAGAGCGAGTGACTTGGGAGTTTTTCCAAACCGAGTTTAGGAAAAAGTATATCAGCTAGAAATTCATTGATCAAAAACGAAAAGAATTTCTTGAACTTAAACAAGGTTCCATAACAGTTCATCGATTATGAGCGAAAGTTTGTGAGGCTCGGCGGTATGCTCGAGAATGCGTTTCTTGAAGCGTAGTAATGTGTAAACGTTTTGAAGAGGGATTGAACGAAGATATAAAACTGTATGTTGGCATTCTAGAAATCAGAGAATTTGTAGTACTTGTTGAGCGAGCTTGCAAAGCCGAAGAGCTCAGTAAGGAGAAAAGAAAAGCTGAAATGGGAGCAAGAGAGTTTCGTAAAAGATCTTCGGGAAAGCCCTTTCAACAATCATCGAAGAAGTTTAGAGATGATTCGAGTAGATCTAAGAATACTTCGGGTTTTTCTGGACGGGATCGTAATCGACCCCCTGTGAGTACACGAGCTACCTCTGTTGCCAGTGTTGGCAATGATCGTCAGGACAGATCTGAGTGCCAGCATTGTGGCAAGTGGCATTAGGGAAGCTGTAGAGTTCGTGACCGCTCCTGTTTCAAATGTGGATCGGCTGATCATTTTATCAAAGATTGCCCGAGATTGACTGAACAGAATGCGAACCAGAGTGAGAAACCGAATAATACTACAGCAAGAGGTAGACCCCCTAGAAACCCGGGGAATGTTAGTGGTGGTCAGAGAGGGCCTAAAGATGCTACCACCAAATCTGAGGCTCGTGCTCCTGCTAGAGCTTATGCTATACGTGCACGTGAGGATGTTTCTTCGCCTGATGTTATTACCGGTACTTTCACTCTCCTTGATACTTATGTGCTTGCTTTGATTGACCCTGGTTCTACTCATTCTTATGTATGTGAGACTTTAGCATCAAGTAAGACTTTACCTGTTGAGTCTACTGAGTTCGTTATTCGAGTATCGAATCCTTTGGGTCATTATGTGCTTGTTAACAAGGTGTGTAAGAAATGTCCCCTAGTAATCCGAGGTTTTTGTTTTTCGGCTGATTTGATGCTTTTACCTTTTGATGAATTTGATGTTATCATCGGTATGGATTGGTTGACCGTCCATGATGCAATTGTGAATTGCAAAAGAAATACTATTTATTTGAGATGCGCAAACGACGAGATAATCCGAGTTGAGTCTACTGACTTGAACGCATCGCCAGCAATAATATCCTCGATGTTGGCTCAAAAAAATGTGAGAAAGGGGTGTGAAGCATATCTTGCGTATGTACTCGATAGCAAAGAGTCAGAAATGAGGCTTGAATCACTGCCAGTGGTTTGTGAGTATTCGGATGTTTTTCCTGAGGAGATACCAGGATTACCACCAGTTCGAGAAGTTGAATTCGGCATCGAATTAGTACCTGGTACCACTCCAATTTCTATAGCTCCGTATCGTATGGCACCAACGAAATTGAAAGAATTGAAAACTCAGTTGCAAGAGTTGGTGGATAGAGGTTTTGCTCGACCGAGTTTTTCACCTTGGGATGCACCAGTTTTGTTTGTGAAAAAGAAGGATGGAACCTTGAGATTGTGCATCGACTACCGTCAGCTAAATAAAGTGACGATAAAGAATAAATATCCATTACCGCGTATTGATGATTTGTTCGATCAACTGAAGGGAGCCTCTGTATTTTCGAAGATAGATTTGAGATCGGGGTATTATCAGTTGCGAGTTCGAGACTTAGATATACCCAAAACTGCTTTCAGAACGAGATATGGTCACTATGAGTTCTTAGTGATGCCGTTTGGGCTCACTAATGCCCCTGCGGTATTTATGGATTTGATGAATCGGATCTTCAGACCATATTTGGATCGGTTTGTAGTTGTGTTTATCGATGACATTCTGGTCTATTCGAGAGTTGAAACCGAACATGCGGAGCACCTGAGAGTAGTGTTACAGATTTTACGGGATAAGCAATTATATGCTAAGTTCAGTAAATGTGAGTTCTGGTTGAGAGAAGTTAGCTTTTTGGGTCATGTGATGTCTCCATCGGGTATTCGAGTTGATCCGAGTAAAATTTCAGCCATACTTAACTGGAAGCCTCCGAGAAATATTACTGAAGTTCGGAGCTTTTTGGGACTTTCCGGTTATTACAGACGATTTGTAAAGGGTTTCTCGATGATAGCCTCACCAATGACGAGACTACTTCAGAAAGATGTTAAGTTTGATTGGTCAGAAAAATGTCAGAAAAGTTTCGATCAACTGAAAACTTATTTAACTGAAGCTCCAGTGCTAGTGCAACCCGAATCAGTAAAGAGTTTGTCATTTATAGTGAAGCATCTTTGATTAAAATTTGGGTTGTGTGTTGATGCAAGAAGGTCGAGTGGTAGCATATGCATCAAGACAGTTGAAAGCCGCATGAGAAAAACTATCCGACCCATGATCTCGAATGCGTTGCAATTGTTTTCGCTTTAAAAATTTGGCGACACTACTTGTTTGGAGAGAGGTGTCATGTATATTCGGATCACAAAAGCCTCAAATATTTGATGACTCAGAGAGAATTGAATTTGCGACAAAGACGTTGGCTCGAGTTGTTGAAAGATTATGAGCTGGTCATCGACTATCACCCAGGAAAGGCTAACGTAGTTGCTGATGCTTTAAGTTGTAAATCACTATTTGCTTTACGAGCGATGAATGTACATTTGTCTGTTTTATCCGATGCTGTGTTAGTAGCAGAATTAATGGCCAAACCATTATTGATTCATCAAATTCGTAAAGCTCAGAAAGTTGATGATGAACTGGTGGCTAAGCGAGCTGAATGTGTTTCAAATATGGATTCATAGTTTCAAATTGACGACAACGATTGTTTGAGATTCAGAAGTCGATTGTGTGTTCCAAGAAATTCAGAACTTATTATGATGATTTTAAACGAAGCTCATAATAGCTGAATGTCGATCCATCCTGGTAGCACGAAAATGTACAACGATCTAAAATATCAGTTTTGGTGGTCTGGTATGAAACGAGACATTTCCGACTTTGTTTCGAAGTGTTTGGTATGTCAACAAGTGAAAGCAGAACACTAAGTGCCTTCAGGATTACTTCAACCGATCATGATACCCGAATGGAAATAGGATTGAGTAACGATGGATTTTGTCTCTGGGTTGCCGTTGTCGCCAAGCAAGAAAGATGCGATCTGGGTTGTTGTTGATTGATTGACAAAGTCAGCTCATTTTATTTCCGTACGCACGGATTATTCACTCGACAAACTAGCCGAGTTGTATATTTCTCAGATTGTGAAGTTACACGGGGTACCTATTTCTATTGTGTCGGATAGAGATCCGAGATTCACATCGCAATTCTGGAAGAAGTTACAAGAAGCATTGGGTACCAAGTTGCATTTTAGCATCGCTTTTCATCCCCAGACTGATGGTCAATCTGAACGGATTATTCAAATACTCGAGGATATGTTGAGATGTTGCGTCCTTGAGTTTAGTGGTTCATGGGAATGATATTTGCCTTTGATTGAATTTGCTTACAACAATAGCTTTCAATCAAGCATTAAGATGGCACCTTACGAGGCTTTGTATGGTCGTAAATGCCGTACACCGTTGTTTTGGACCGAGCTTAGTGAAAGTAAAATTTTCAGAGTCGATTTAATTAAAGATGCTGAGCAGAAAGTAAAAGTAATCAGTGAAAGTCTGAAAGTAGCTTCAGATCGTCAGAAGTCGTATGCGGATTTAAAACGAAAAGACATCGAGTATGAGGTCAGAGACAAAGTTTTTCTTAAAGTTTCACCTTGGAAAAAAATGCTCAGATTTGGTCGTAAAGGCAAATTGAGTCCGAGGTTTATCGGGCCGTATGAAATATCTGAACGAATTGGACCAGTCGCATACAGATTGATTTTACCCCCTGAATTTGAAAAGATTCACAACGTTTTTCATGTCTCGATGCTTCGACGGTATAGATCCGATCCGTCGCACATAATTAATCCAACAGAGGTTGAAATTCAATCCGATTTGAGTTATGAAGAAGAACTGATTCGTATCCTAGCTCGTGAAGTAAAAGAGTTGCGAAACAAAAAGGTTCCGTTAGTAAAGGTACTATGGCTCAAGCACGGGATGGAAGAAGCTACTTGGGAACCCGAGAACTCTATGAAAGAGCGATATCCTAACTTATTCACTGGTAAGATTTTCGAGGACGAAAATTTCTTATGTGGGGGAGAGTTGTGACAGCCCTAAATTGACCCTAGTCGGAAAGTGGTTTCGGGACCACAAAACCGAGGTATAAAAATAAAGAACCATTATTTTCTATGTTTATTGTGCATGAACATGCATGTGTGAAAATTTCAATCTTTAATTTATTCATTTGAATGTGAATCTTTTTAATAGGACTTATGTGAGACAAATGTGAAATGTGATAGGTAATCCTAGAAGTGGTTCAATAATGCATGTAATCAAAAGGGTGGACTTGCATGTCAATTTCCCCACTTTGATAGTAGTGTAAAAGCCATGACAATGATGATAAGCAATGTGTGATGTGTAATAATAATAAAATAATGTATTAATGGCATAATTTATGAAAAAAAAAAGGGTGTTAAATTAATTAAGTGAATAAAACAAAGAAAAGAAAGAAAGTGTTCATCTTTTAACATCTTTGGCCGAAAATACTAAGAAGAAAGGGGATGGGGAAACAAACATTCGGCCACTTCTTCTAGTCTTGAATAAGGTATGTAATTCATGGTAGCTTTTGAAATTGTTGAATGTATTAAGCTAGTAACTAAGTCCCTTAGTTAGCCCATGACCAAATTTTGAATTTTGTTGGGAACATGAGTAATCAGTTAAGAGAAAATGTTCAAGAAATGGTTGTTGTTCATGTTATTTGGATGAAAAATGGTAGATAGGTGAAGTAAAGTCTAACAAATGAACACATATGTGCATTAGTTGCTAATTGGAAAAAAATCGGCTAACAAGTTGTGTACTAAGGCCGAATATGATTTTGGATATTATTGGGTAATGTATGTGTTTTGAATTGATGGAATGGAGTGGATGCTTTGATTGCATTATGAACAATTATATGTTAAATTGAGGTTTGCTAAGCTAGCTATTAAGGTGAAATGCAAACGTTAGTATTTGATTGCTAGTGTATATATGTGTATTAGCCAAATTTTGAACTTGAATAATGGTTTGAGCACCATGTGTTGTATTGAGATTGTTTAAGTGAATTTATAGGTATTTATATGATGAATTCGATTGTTGATGTACATGCTTAAATAAAATGTATACAAAGAATGTGTGAAAGAGTGATTTGGTAATAATCTGCTTTGGGGCAGCAGCAGTAACGTGATTTTGGAAAATCGCCATAATTTGTAGGAGTTGAGTTAGAAGCTGAATAAATTATGTCATTAAAGCTTGAAGAGTTTAGTTTCTTACAAAAGAAACTATAAAAACAAAAGAGTTACCGATCTTGAGATATTTGAAGTATTGTGGGGCTGAGTCAAAATGACTACTAGATTCCCTGTTCTGTTTTATATAAAATCAGTATAAGTTGTATAAAAATGGTCTTAGAATAAATTTTATATGCTTAGACTCCTTAGTGAGTCTAGTTTCAAATGAAATAAATGAAAACATATTTTGATTTTTGTACAATGAGAAATTTATTTCGTAGTGAAGAATGGTCAGATTTGTCAAACAGTGAAACAAGGGAAACTTTAGGAAAAATCTGGTATGGATTGGCTAGACTAAAAATTATGAAAATTTTATAGATAAAGGATAAATGAGTCTATTTTCAAGGAAAATTTACGGTTGTTGATTTGGAGTTTCGTAGCTCTAGTTATAAGTAATTTAATGACTGTTGCTCAGGAATTCAGCTTATAGCGAAATTGTGATTATATAGTAAACATTGATAAAAAAATTTTGCTAATGAATTGCTTATTGATTTCTTATAAGCTTACTATAATCTGTATGTGTGAAAGTCAAATATATATGTATTATATTCTGAAAGTAATACTTGAATAATTGATTAATGATTAGTTTAAAATTTATTGAATTAAAGCTCAAGAGCATAGAGGGGCAACCTCGGATAAGGGAAAAGCTAAAGTCGCGGAATAGCCAACCCGAAATTGTCAGAAAGATACAAGGTAAGTCTTTGAGTATTGAAATTTAGCTTATGATTTAATAAGGCAATTATTTATCTATGAGCATAATAATTAACTTGTGACATAATGATTCAACTTGAATTACATGACAAATAATTAAGTAAGGTATTCACTTGTGGCAGAATGGTTATGGAAACCTTGTGGATTAACGAAACAGGATCTTGTTATTTGTTTAGGATTAATGAATCGAACGATGTATGGTTAGTAAACATCTTTGTAATTGTATTCGAATAACAGGAATGATATCCAGATGTTATATGATATATATATATATATATATATATATATGCATATATGCGTGACTGCTAATCGGGGTTTAAATCCGAGCTTGGTCTCGAAGGGCTTTTGAGCCAGTGCGAATAACCGAACTTAGTTTCAAAGGGCTTTTGAGCCAGTGTCATAACCGGACTTAGTTAGAAGGGCCTTGAGCTAGTGGTTTAATCCGAGCTTGGTCTCGAAGGGCTTTTGAGCCGATGCTAAGAGTCGGGCTTGATTAGAAGAATGGTTGTGCCAAAGATAATAATTGAGGATGAAGACCCAATAGGGTTTATACGAGAAATTATATAATACATGCAGAAACAATTTTAAACACATACGCTACTTACCGTAAGATAACCAGGTAAGTAACTTACTCTCGTTGAGAATACGATTGATTTTAAATTATGACTACGAAATTCGGTAAGTATGCTTAGACCATTGTTAAAATCATTCAAATGTTTACAAGTTGATCATGATGCATGAGATTGACATGGAAAATTTAGATGAATGGGTTCGGCTATAGATGGAATTTATTTGGATGTATTGATTTTATCCTTGTGATATGAATGCTAAAAATGGTACCTTAATTATGTTACTACTCGGCCATAGGATGGAACAAGTAAACTTTGATATTATTATTATGCCACTCTTTTAAATGATTTCATTACTCAAACTTACTAAGCATCGAAGTGCTTAATCTTTTGCTTTAATTCTCTGTTTTATAGATTTTGTTCGTCAGCTATCGGACTCGGGAGTGTCAAAGTCGAAGTCATCCACACTATCTAAACCCTTTTGGTACTCTTTTGGTTGAACTTTGCTAATGGCATGTATAGGGTTGACTTTTGTTGTTAATTAAATATCTTTTGGTAATGTATATATGTATAGCCATGCGAAAATGGCTTGTTTAATTATTATATGTATTCCATATGGTTAATGTTTATGTATGGTTGATATTAGATTAGGACTTTAAATGTTTTTATGAGAATTGAACCGTGAAAAAGGATAATTTTGTTAAATGAATTCTTGTGCTTGTTTGTGATTACTCCTTAATCCTTCCGGCGACGGGGACGGGTTAAGGGTGTTACAATTTATTTGGTATCAAGCTAAGGTTTAGTCGATTCTAGGACTACCGTAATGCGAATGGGTCTAGCTATACATGCCATTATGTGTTTATTTGATAGTGTGGTGATTTCTGACAGTTAAAAATGTGTGTTTTTGTTAGTAATGGATCCCGATCCCAATCGAGCGGTAGTTGACGATGTGGAGAGTGTAGCGCCTGCTCTCGCGCACGGGACAGCACCGATGAGCTCTCAACCTGTTGCGAGCAATCAAAATGACGAGGCTAGGCAAGCCTTTTATAATGTGATGAATGATTGGTTTAACCAATACATCCGAACTAATACGGCTGTTCCACAACCCCCACTCCCGACCAATACACCCCCGCACGCAATATCTCCAGATAACCGATCGGATGAGGTTAAATAAGCCCAGATTGATGTAATCCAGAGAAAGCGGGGCTACTGAATTTAAAGCTACGGACAGCGATGACGCTGAGCAAGCCGAATTTTGGTTGGACAATACTATCTGGGTACTTGATGAACTATCTTGTACACCGATGAGTGCACGAAGTGTACTATCTCTTTGCTACGTGATTACGCGCTACTATTGGTGGAATACGTTGATTTTGTTGTGCCTAGAGAGCGAGTGACTTGGGAGTTTTTCCAAACCGAGTTTAGGAAAAAGTATATCACCAGAGATTCATTGATCAAAAGCGAAAAGAATTTCTTGAACTTAAACAAGGTTCCATGAGTTCTCGATTATGAACGAAAGTTTGTGAGGCTCGGCCGGTATGCTCGAGAATGCGTTTCTTGAAGGTCGTAATGTGTAAGCGTTTTGAAGAGGGATTGAGCGAAAGATATAAAGCGTATGTTGGCATTCTAGAAATCGAGAGAATTTGTAGTACTTGTTGAGCGAGCTTGCAAAGCCAAGAGCTCGATGAAGGAGAAAAGAAAAGTGAAATAGGAGCAAGAGAGTTTCGTAAAAGATCTTGGAAAGCCCTTTCAACAATCATCGAAGAAGTTTAGAGATGATTCGAGTAGATCTAAGAATACTTGGGTTTTTCTAGACGGATCGTAATCAACCCCCTGTGAGTACACGAGCTACCTCTCATTGCGGTGTTGGCAATGATCGTCGAGGGACAGATCCGAGTGCGACATTGTGGCAAGTGGCATTCGTGAAGTCTGTAGAGTTCGTGGACCGCTCTGTTTCAAATGTGGATCGGTGATCATTTTATCAAAGATTGCCCGAGATTGGTGAGCAGAATGCAAACCAGAGTGGCTGAATAATACTACAAAGAAGAGGTAGACCCCCTAGAAACCCGGGGAACGCTAGTGGCGGTCAGAGAGGGCCTAAAGATGCTACCACCAAATCTGAGGCTCGTGCTCCTACCAGAGCTTATGCTATACGTGCACGTGAGGATGTTTCTTCGCCTGATGTTATTACCGGTACTTTCACTCTCCTTGATACTTATGTGCTTGCTTTGATTGACCCTGGTTCTACTCATTCTTATGTATGTGAGACTTTAGCATCAAGTAAGACTTTACCTGTTGAGTCTACTGAGTTCGTTATTCGAGTATCGAATCCTTTGGGTAGTTATGTGCTTGTTAACAAGGTGTGTAAGAAATGTCCCCTAGTAATCCGAGGTTTTTGTTTTCCGGCTGATTTGATGCTTTTACCTTTTGATGAATTTGGTGTTATCCTCGGTATGGATTGGTTGACCGTCCATGATGCAATTGTGAATTGCAAAAGAAAAACTATTTATTTGAGATGCGCAAACGACGAGATAATCCGAGTTGAGTCTACTGACTTGAACGCATCGCCAGCAATAATATCCTCGATGTTGGCTCAGAAAAATGTGAGAAAGGGGTGTGAAGCATATCTTGTGTATGTACTCGATAGCAAAGAGTTAGAAATGAGGCTTGAATCAGTGCCAGTGGTTTGTGAGTATTCGGATGTTTTTCCTGAGGAGTTACCAGGATTACCACCAGTTCGAGAAGTTGAATTCGGCATCAAACTAGTACCTGGTACCACTCCAATTTCTATAGCTCCGTATCGTATGGCACCAACAGAATTGAAAGAATTGAAAACTCAGTTGCAAGAGTTGGTGGATAGAGGTTTTGCTCGACCGAGTTTTTCACCTTGGGATGCACCAGTTTTGTTTGTGAAAAAGAAGGATGGAACCTTGAGATTGTGCATCGACTACTGTCAGCTAAATAAAGTGACGATAAAGAATAAATATCTGTTACCGCGTATTGATGATTTGTTCGATCAAGCTGAAGGAGCCTCGTATTTTGAAGATAGATTTGAGATCTGGGGGTATTATCGATTCATGAGTTCGAGACTTAGATATACCCAAAACTGCTTTCAGAACGAGATATGGTCACTATGAGTTCTTAGTGATGCCGTTTGGGCTCACTAATGCCCCTGCGGTATTTATGGATTTGATGAATCGGATCTTCAGACCATATTTGGATCGGTTTGTAGTTGTGTTTATCGATGACATTTTGATCTATTCGAGAGATGAAACCGAACATGCGGAGCACTTGAGAGTAGTTTTATAGATTTTACGGGATAAGCAGTTATATGCTAAGTTCAGTAAATGTGAGTTCTGGTTGAGAGAAGTTAGCTTTTTGGGTCATGTGGTGTCTGCATCGGGTATTCGAGTTGATCCGAGTAAAATTTCAGCCATACTTAACTGGAAGCCTCCGAGAAATATTACTGAAGTTCGGAGCTTTTTGGGACTTTCCGGTTATTACAGACGATTTGTAAAGGGTTTCTCGATGATAGCCTCACCAATGACGAGACTACTTCAGAAAGATGTTAAGCTTGATTGGTCAGAAAAATGTCAGAAAAGTTTCGATCAACTGAAAACTTATTTAACTGAAGCTCCAGTGCTAGTGCAACGAATCAGTAAAGAGTTTGTCATTTATAGTGAAGCATCTTTGATTGGGCTGGGTTGTGTGTTGATGCAAGAAGGTCGAGTGGTAGCATATGCATCAAGACAGTTGAAGCCACATGAGAAAAACTATCCGACCCATGATCTCGATTTAGTTGCAATTGTTTTCGCTTTAAAAATTTGGCGACACTACTTGTTTGGAGAGAGGTGTCATGTATATTCGGATCACAAAACCCTCAAATATTTGATGACTCAGAGAGAATTGAATTTGCGACAAAGACGTTGGCTCGAGTTGTTGAAAGATTATGAGCTGGTCATCGACTATCACCCAGGAAAGGCTAACATAGTTGCTGATGCTTTAAGTTGTAAATCACTATTTGCTTTACGAGCGATGAATGTACATTTGTCTGTTTTATCCGATGCTGTGTTAGTAGCAGAATTAATGGACAAACCATTATTGATTCATCAAATTCGTAAAGCTCAGAAAGTTGATGATGAACTGGTGGCTAAGCGAGCTGAATATGTTTCAAATATGGATTCAGAGTTTCAAATTGACGACAACGATTGTTTGAGATTCAGAAGTTGATTGTGTGTTCCAAGAAATTCAGAACTTATTATGATGATTTTAAACGAAGCTCATAATAGCTGAATGTCGATCCATCCTGGTAGCTCGAAAATGTACAACGATCTAAAATGTCAGTTTTGGTGGTCTGGTATGAAACGAGACATTTCCGACTTTGTTTCGAAGTGTTTGGTATGTCAACAAGTGAAAGCGGAACACCAAGTGCCTTCAGGATTACTTCAGCCGATCATGATACTCGAATGGAAATGGGATCGAGTAACGATGGATTTTGTCTCTGGGTTGCTGTTGTCGCCAAGCAAGAAAGATGCGATCTGGGTTGTTGTTGATTGATTGACAAAGTCGGCTCATTTTATTCTCGTACGCACGGATTATTCACTTGAAAAACTAGCCGAGTTGTATATTTCTCAGATTGTGAAGTTACACGGGGTACCTATTTCTATTGTGTCGGATAGAGATCCGAGATTCACATCACGATTCTGGAAGAAGTTACAAGAAGCATTGGGTAACAAGTTGCATTTTAGCATCGCCTTTCATCCCCAGACTGATGGTCAATCTGAACGGATTATTCAAATACTCGAGGATATGTTGAGATGTTGCGTCCTTGAGTTTAGTGGTTCGTGGGAACGATATTTGCCTTTGATTGAATTTGCTTACAACAATAGCTTTCAATCAAGCATTCAGATGGCACCTTACGAGGCTTTGTATGGTCGTAAATGCCGTACACCGTTGTTTTGGACCGAGCTTAGTGAAAGTAAAATTTTCAGAGTCGATTTAATTAAAGATCTTTGAGCAGAAAGAAAGTAAAAGTAATCGGTGAAAGTCGAAAGCAACTTCGGATCGTCGAAGTCGATATCTGATTTAAAGCGAAAAGACATCGAGTATCGTTCGGAGACAAAGTTTTTCTTAAAGTTTCACCTTGGAAAAAATGCTCGGATTTGGTCGTAAAGGCAAATTGAGTCCGAGGTTCATCGGGCCGTATGAAATATCTCGACGAATTGGACCGATCGCATCTGATTGATTTTACCCCCGAATTTGAAAAGATTCACAGCGTTTTCATGTCTCGATGCTTGACAAAGTATAGATCCGATCCGTCGCACATAATTAATCCAACAGAGGTTGAAATTCATCCGATTTGAGTTATGAAGAAGAACCGATTCGTATCCTAGCTCGCGAAGTAAAAGAGTTGCGAAACAAAAAGGTTCCGTTAGTAAAGGTATTATGGCTCAAGCACGGGATGGAAGAAGCTACTTGGGAACCCGAGAACTCTATGAAAGAGCGATATCCTAACTTATTCACTGGTAAGATTTTCGAGGACGAAAATTTCTTATGTGGGGAGAGAGTTGTGATTTCTAAATTGACCCTAGTCGGAAAGTGGTTTCGGGACCACAAAACCAAGTTATAAAAATAAAGAACCATTATTTTCTATGTTTATTGTGCATGAACATGCATGTGTGAAAATTTCAATCTTTAATTTATTCATTTGAACGTGAATCTTTTTAATAGGACTTATGTTAGACAAATGTGAAATGTGATAGGTAATCCTAGAAGTGGTTCAATAATGCATGTAATCAAAGGGTGGACTTGCATGTCAATTTCCCCACTTTGATAGTAGTGGCAGCCATGACAATGATGATAAGCAATGTGTGATGTGTAATAATAATAAAATAATGTATTACTGGCATAATTTATGAAAAAAAAGGGTGTTAAATTAATTAAGTGAATAAAACAAAGAAAAGAAAGAAAGTGTTCATCTTTTAACATCTTTGGCGAAAATTCTAAGAAGAAAGGGATGGGGAAACAAACATTGGCCACTCCTTCTAGTCTTGAATAAGGTATGTAATTCATGGTAGCTTTTGAAATTGTTGAATGTATTAAGCTAGTTACTAAGTCCCTTAGTTAGCCCATGACCAAATTTTGAATTTTGTTGGTAACAAGAGTAATCGGTTAAGAGAAAATGTTCAAGAAATGGTTGTTGTTCATGTTATTTGGATGAAAAATGGTAGATAGGTGAAGTAGAGTCTAACAAATGAACACATATGTGCATTAGTTGCTAATTGGAAAAAAATCGGCTAACAAGTTGTGTACTAAGGCCGAATATGATTTTGGATATCATTGGGTAATGTATGTTTTTTGAATTGATGGAATGGAGTGGATGCTTTGATTGCATTATGAACAATTATATGTTAAATTGAGGTTTGCTAAACTAGCTATTAAGGTGAAATGCAAATGTTAGTATTTGATTGCTAGTGTATATATGTGTATTAGCCGAATTTTGAACTTGAATAATGGTTTGAGCACCATGTGTTGTATTGAGATTGTTTAAGTGAATTTATAGGTATTTATATGATGAATTCGATTGTTGATATACATGCTTAAATAAAATGTATACAAAGAATGTGTGAAAGAGTGATTTGGTAATAATCTGCTTTGGGGCAGCAGCAGTAAGGTGATTTTGGAAAATCGCCATAATTTGTAGGAGTTGAGTTAGAAGCTAAATAAATTATGTCATTAAAGCTTGAAGAGTCTAGTTTCTTACAAAAGAAACTATAAAAACAAAAGAGTTACCGATCTTGAGATATTTGAAGTATTGTGGGGCTGAGTCAAAATGAATACTAGATTCCCTGTTCTGTTTTTTATAAAATCAGTATAAATTGTACAAAAATGGTCTTAGAATAAGTTTTATATTCTTAGACTCCTTAGTGAGTCTAGTTTCAAATGAAATAAACGAAAACATATTTTGATTTCTGTACAATGAGAAATTTATTTCGTAGTGAAGAATGTTTAGATTTGTCAAACAGTGAAACAAGGGAAACTTTAGGAAAAATCTGGTATGGATTGGCTAGACTAAAAATTATGAAAATTTTATAGCTAAAGGATAAATAAGTCTATTTTCAAGGAAAATTTACGACTGTTTATTTGGAGTTTCGTAGCTCCAGTTATAAGTAATTTAATGACTGTTGCTTAGGAATTCAGCTTATAGCGAAATTGTGATTATATAGTAAACATTGATAAAAAAATTTTGCTAATGAATTGCTTATTGATTTCTTGTAAGCTTACTATAATCAGTATGTGTGAAAGTCGAATATATATGTATTATATTCTAAAAGTAATACTTGAATAATTGATTAATGATTAGTTTAAAATTTATTGAATTAAAGCTCAAGAGCATAGAGGGGCAACCTCGGATAAGGGAAAAGCTAAAGTCGCGGAATAGCCAACCCGAAATTGTTCAGAAAGATACAAGTCTTTGAGTATTGAAATTTAGCTTATGATTTAATAAGGAAATTATTTATCTATGAGCATAATAATTAACTTGTGACATAATGACTCAACTTGAATTACATGACAAATAATTAAGTAAGGTATTCACTTGTGGCCGAATGGTTATGGAAACCTTGTGGATTAACGAAACGGGATCTTGTTATTTGTTTAGGATTAATGAATCGAACGATGTATGGTTAGTAAACATGTTGTAATTGTATTCGAGTAACAGGAATGATATCCAGATGTTATATGATATATATATATATATATATATATATATGCATATATGCGTGACTGCTAATCGGGGTTTAAATCCGAGCTTGGTCTCGAAGGGCTTTTGAGCCAGTGCGAATAACCGAACTTAGTTTCGAAGGGCTTTTGAGCCAGTGTCATAACCGGACTTAGTTCGAAGGGCCTTGAGCGGTGGTTTAATCCGAGCTTGGTCTCAAAGGGCTTTTGAGCCAGTGCTAAGAGTCGGGCTTGATTCCGAAGAATTGTTGTGCCAGCATAATAATTGAGGATGAAGACCAAATAGGGTTTATACGAGAAATTATATAATACATGCAGAAACAATTTTAAACACATACGCTACTTACCATAAGATAAACAGGTAAGTAACTTACTCTCGTTGAGAATACGATTGATTTTAAATTATGACTACGAAATTCGGTAAGTATGCTTAGACCATTGTTAAAATCATTCAAATGTTTACAAGTTGATCATGATGCATGAGATTGACATGGAAAATTTAGATGAATGGGTTCGGCTATAGATGGAATTTATTTGGATGTATTGATTTTATCCTTGTGATATGAATGCTAAAAATGGTACCTTAATTATGTTACTACTCGGCCATAGGATGGAACAAGTAAACTTTGATATTATTATTATGCCACTCTTTTAAATGATTTCATTACTCAAACTTACTAAGCATCGAAGTGCTTAATCTTTTGCTTTAATTCTTTGTTTTATAGATTTTGTTCGTCAGCTATCGGACTTGGGAGTGTCAAAGTCGAAGTCGTCCACACTATCTAAACCCTTTTGGTACTCTTTTGGTTGAACTTTGCTAATGGCATGTATAGGGTTGACTTTTGTTGTTAATTAAATATCTTTTGGTAATGTATAAATGTATAGCCATGCGAAAATGGCTTGTTTAATTATTATATGTATTCCATATGGTTAATGTTTATGTATGGTTGATATTAGATTAGGACTTTAAATGTTTTTATGAGAATCGAACCGTGAAAAAGTATAATTTTGTTAAATGAATTCTTGTGCTTGTTTGTGATTACTCCTTAATCCTTCCGGCGACGGGGACGGGTTAAGGGTGTTACAGATGATGGAAGGATCCCACATCAGGAAGATAGCATAGGAGTGGATGCGAAGCTGGCTTTAAATAGAGAGAACCATAAGGAGAGTAAATGTACCTTTCTTGGCTGATCCCTTTCGCTTTATGGCGTGCTCGTTTGGGTTGGGCGTCGGCTAATAGTGCTCGGAGCACGGATTAACTCCAGTCTCCTATCAGGTGTGTATTTCTCACTACTTTGGCTGTAGGATGGCTACTTCGGGCCGCGATGGGCCAAAAGGGGCCATATGGGCCAATGGGCCTACGGACCCAATTGGATAAGTTATTTGATTGTGTAGTAAATATTAGACTATGCTAGGTGAATCTCATATCTGTGGCTAGATTTGGGCTAAAAGGGCCACATGAGCGTGTGGGCCCATTTGGGCCGAGAAAGGGCTTTAGGCCCATTCGTATTATTATCCCTGTTTAAAATATTTTAGTTTACCAAATTACCAAAATACCCTTAATTTTAAAATTACCAAAATACCCTTAGTTTGTAAAATTACCAAAATACCCCTGGTTTGTAAAATTTTTGAAATACCCCTGTAGGGTAGAATTACCGAAACACCCTTGTAGGGTAGAATTATTGAAATACTCCTGTAGGGTAAAATTACCAAAAAACCCCTGTAGGGTAAAATTACCGAGATACCCTTGTGGGGTTAAATTACCATTTTGCCCTTAGGGTGTTAAATGACTGTTTTGCCCTTGTGGGCAAGTGACTAACTTGGACTGTGTGGTTGACGGATTTGATTATGAGTATATGGATGACTTGAATGTGGTTGTTTGATTCAAATATGGGCATGATATTCTGACTGAAGGGGTAAGTTTTCGATTACGCCCCTCCAGGGTAAATAATTGTTCTTACGCTATAATCTGACTACCTTTCTGAAGCATGCCTTGTTAATTATGTATATTCTGCATACATGTCATACTGCATGGGGGTTGGGTTTTGTTATGGAGGAAGAACCCGTTCTGGTGGCTGTGCCATATATTCTGATATAAGTAGCTTTGCTGTGGACTATAGTTAGTGCCGCAACCGGTGCTAACACTGTAAGTGTAGGGATGGCGTGGGTGATTTAATCCCCACAGGAAGTGTAGGGATGGACAGAGGCAAGTGCAGGGTTGGATGGGGTTATCATGCATTAATCATATGAGATTGTTTTGTTATGGGCCAGCTGTATTGAAATGGACCCAACTGTGTTGATATGGGCAAGGCCCAATATACCTCGACTTGTTATAGGGCTACGACCCAGATTGATATTGATATGGGCTAAGGCCCAGTTAACTCTGATCTTTGTATAGGGCTAAGGCCCATCTGGTACTGTCTGTTATAATGGGCTAAGGCCCAATTGATACTGGCTCGTAAGTAGAAGGTGGGGCCGGACTTTTAATTCTTTTATATGACTGACTGTCCCTTTTATATAGTAGGGGATTACACACTAAGTTTTCGTAAACTCACCCCATTTATTAACCTTTCAGGTAATTTCCAGCCTTAGACGGATCGAAGCTGCGATGGGCTCGGAGGGAGCCACACACACTGTTTATGTTACAATTTTGATTATTACTTTTAAATTATTTTATGTGGGTTGTAGTAAAGCCGTTGTAATTTTCTGGATTTCTAATTTGGAATTCTATTTATTGCTCTTATAATTGCTAGTATTAGAACACGATTTTCCAAAGCAACTACTATTTTCAAAACATCACGTATCCGTAATTATTTTTAAATTAAGCTTCCGCAACTGCCAAGATTTTTAAAAAGTTGTTAAGAATGTTATTCAGCTGAGGTTTTCTAAAAAGGTTTAAAAAATGTATAAGTTTTTAATTATTAAGAAGGGTTTTTAATGGAAACATGGTTTCCGAAAAACACTTCAATGTGTCACGCCAGATTCGAGCCAACTTACAGGCCGAGTTTGGAGTGTTACATTTAGTGGTATCAGAGTCAGGTTACAACAACTCGACTGTGGATTGGGTTTTCAAAGGTTGAATTTTAGAAAATTATTTTCAACCACGTGGTCTGTTTGAAGTATTTCTCTTAGAAAGTGTGGCACACCAAGTCTCCGGTGCTGAATCCGTAAGTCTTCTGAATACATTTGTCTGTTTAGAAATTGAAATATTGTAGATTCCTTAAATATTGGTCTAAATTTAAATTTGGTATTTATTTCATGTGGATGTGATGTTAGGATATAAAAAAATTATATATGTGTGTGATAAATATGTATCTGCTTCAGTGAATAAGTGTTGTATGTATGAGATGTTTGAAGTTCTAGTTGAAGTGTGATAGTGATAGTAGGATCAAAGTGCGCTGCGGTAGCGTAGTGGGGTAGATGTTACATGACAACCCTGTTAGATGGAAATTTCGGGGACGAAATTTCTTTAAGGGAGGTAGAGTTGTAACACCTTAAATTTAGGCCTATAAGTTTTGGGCCTTGAGCATGGGAGCGGTTGAAGGCAGCTTATAATATTTTGTTTCGTTAATGAAGGCTTGTTTTAGTGGTTAGGTGTGCTGAGAAGTGTTGGAGAAGTCTTGGGTTCAAACCTGGACTCCAGCAAAAATTTTGGTTTAAGGTGAATCAAACCCTGGGTGTAGTAGGTAGGCCTTAAGAATATTGTTGGAGAAATTGTGCCACAAAAAGCCTTGTGGTCTAGTGGCAAAGTAGAGCCACATAAGAGGAAGGAAGGTAGCATCATAGAGTTGGCAAGGAGGTCCAGGGCTCGAAACTCTTGGCAAACAAAGAGCATTTATTTTGCTAACAGGGGGCGGCAAGAGTTGGTGTTGAATTTAAACTCTGATGATGGAGGGATCCCACATCGGGAAGCTAGCATAGGAGTGGATGCAAAGCTGGCTATAAATAGAGAGAACCATGAGGAGAGTAAATGTACCTTTCTTGGCTGATCCCTTTCGCTTTATGGCGTGCTCGTTTGGGTTGGGTGTCGGCTAAGAGTGCTCGGAGCGCGGATTAACTCCAGTCTCCTATTAGGTGTGTATTTCTCACTACTCTGGCTGTAGGATGGCTACTTTGGGCCGCGATAGGCCGAAAGGGGCCATATGGGCCAATGGGCCTACGGGCCCAATTGGATAAGTTGTTTGATTGTGTAGTAAATATTGGACTAAGCTAGGTGAATCTCATATTTGTGGCTAGATTTGGGCTAAAAGGGCCACACGAGCGTGTGGGCCCATTTGGGCCGAGAAAGCACTTTAGGCCCATTCGTATTGTTATCCCTGTTTAGAATACTTTAGTTTACCAAATTATCGAAATACCCTCGATTTGTAAAATTACCAAAATACCCCTGGTTTGTAAAATTACCAAAATACCCCTAGTTTGTAAAATTACCAAAATACCTATGTAGGGTAGAATTACCGAAATACCCTTGTAGGGTAGAATTATCGAAATACCCCTATAGGGTAGAATTATTGAAATACCCCTGTAGGGTAGAATTACCGAGATACCCTTGTGGGGTAAAATTACCATTTTGCCCCTAGAGTGTTAAATGACTGTTTTGCCCTTGTGGGCAAGTGACTAACTTGGACTGTGTGGTTGACGGATTTTATTATGAGTATATGGATGACTTGACTGTGGTTGTTTGATTCAAATATGGGCATGATATTCTGACTAAAGGGGTAAGTTTTCGATTACGCCCGTCGAGGGTAAATAACTATTCTTACGTTATAATCTGACTGCCTTTCTGAAGCATGCCTTGTTAATTATGTATACTTTGAATACATGTCATACTGCATGGGGGTTGGGTTTTGTTATGGAGGAAGAACCCGTTCTGGTGGCTATGCCACATATTCTGATATAAGCAGCTTTCGTGCGGAATATAGTTAGTGCCGCAACCGGTGCTAACACTGTAAGTGTAGGGATGGCGTGGGTGATTTATTCCCCACAAGAAGTGTAGGGGTGGACGGAGGCAAGTGCAGGGTTGGATGGGGTTATCATGCATTAATCATATGAGACTGTTTTGTTATGGGCCAACTGTATTGAAATGGACCCAACTGTGTTAATATGGGCAAGGCCCAATATACCTCGACTTGTTATAGGGCTACGACCCAGATTGATATTGATATGGGCTAAGGCCCAGTTAACTCTGATCTTTGTATAGGGCTAAGGCCCATCTGCATCATTGTCTGTTATAATGGGCTAAGGCCCAATTGATATCAAATCGTAAGTAGGGGGGCCAGACTTTTAATTCTTTTATGTGACTGACTATCCCTTTTATATAGTAGGGGATTACACACTGAGTTTTCGTAAACTCACCCCGTTTATTAACCTTTCAAGTAATTTCTAGCCTTAGACGGATCGGAGCTGCGAGGGGCTCGGAGGGAGCCACACACACTATTTATGTTACAATTTTGATTATTGCTTTTAAATTATTTTATATGGGTTGTAGTAAAGCCGTCGTAATTTTCTAGATTTCTAATTTGGAATTATATTTATTGCTCTTATAATTGCTAGTATTAGAACACGGTTTTCCACACCTTCCTTTCGAATTTTATCAACCGGAGGATTATTCTATCTCACCAAGTCCACACCTTGAGGAACTACGGGAATCGATTGAGGATAAGGAGGGGGTGTAGATTGTTGAGCATTCAGATTTGTTTCAACAAACTCTAAATACCACTCATTCATCATGTGGAGGAAGGCTTCCCTAGCCCCTCTTCCATGACTTACCATGGGAGGTCTATTTTCAGGTGACGCTGTGTAACATCCCTAACTCAAAACCATAGCCGGAATAGGTTAAGAGGCATTACCAAACCAGTAACTCAATTCAAAACAATCATTAAACAAATTATCTCTCACTTTAGTAACCAATTTTCATTCACATTCAAAATGTACTTAATTCAATCATAAAAAGTCTTAATCATGCATTTGGGACTAAATTGATAACATATAAATATTTTAGAAACTTAGAAAATTTTCAACTTTTAAAGTGTCACATGCCCATGTGAACAGACTGTGTGCTTCACACGGCCCTAGACACGCCCGTGTGTCTAAGCCATGGCAAAATAGGGCATACATATTGACTTGTCCACACGGCCACAAGACACACCTGTGTGCCAGGCCGTGTGAAAATTAGAGAGGCTACTCACTCGGGTCACACGGCCGACCACACACTCGTGTGCTAGCCCGTGTGCCACACAGGACCAATAGACACGCCCGTGTATCTAGGTCGTGTCAAAACTGGAGGATATACTGACTTTAATTCGTAGGGTACCCCAGGGGACACATGGCCGTGTAATGTGATCGTGCGTCGCACACAGCTGAGACACACGCCCGTGTGGAAAAAGATAGGCCATTTTAAAAGCCAAATTTGCCACCCTAAAATATGAGCATTTACATTCATTTTTAACCACATCTAAGTAACTTAATTGGCAACCAAATTAACTAATTCGATACACATTATAAGCCATATCTGAATTTACCATTTACATGTCCATATACCTATATAACTACATATACAATTCATTCATCTAACATCCATATAATAAGACTTATTTTGCATAATTTCATTCAAACATTACCATACAACAACATACCATCATTAAGCACATATATGCAATCCAAATGTGATGCCAAAATATGCTATGTCATATGGCTTAACTCATATACAAATTCATTCTCAAACCATGATACCAAAACATAACTATTACTATCAAACTAGCCTATACATGTGATATTTACATAAGTTCATAAGTTCAAAATACCAAAAGGAAATTGGATAGTGTGACATGCAACTCCAACTTGTCCAGAACGAGTGACCTAACGAACCTCTATAAGACATAGAAACAAAAGCAGAGTAAGCTTCTAAGCTTAGTAAGCCCGTATAATTCAGAATTAAACTTACCATTTAAAGTAATCAAAGCAATAATAAAATGATAACAATTCAATTTAACCGTAACCTAATCACACATAATCATCACATGTTAGTCATTTAACTAATACATAAACCATAACTTGTCCATATAACATTATTGAGGCCCGTTGAACCTATTAGAACTTGAAAGGATAATCGAGTGAACAATGTCAATAATCCATCAATTCATCATGATACATGCTCTTTCGAGTCATGGTCGGTAAGCTCTTATTGAGCTAATAAACCGTAAGCTCTATTGAGCTAAAAACGGTAAGCTCTATTGAGCTGAACAGTAATCTCTTTCTAGCTGAATTGGTAAGCTCCAATAAGCTGAAATAGTAAGCTTTTATGAACTATGATGAGTCCACAACAAATGCAGGAGCTCGACCATTACGGTAATTCTAGTAACATGTCACTCGTATCCAATGAATTCACATAGTTTAAACAGGGCTCGGTAACAAATACAATACATCATCATTTCAAATATTTCAATTAAATGCATTCAATTCAACAATTAAAAGTATAGAAAAGTTCGATTCTAATTATATGAACTTACCTTGAGTTGCTCGGATGAAAACTATCGTCTACAAGTCTACCTTTCGTTTCCCCTTTTTTAATTTTGGTTTTTGCTTATCTTGATCTATATGATATCAAATTAACTCATTTAAATTTTCATTCAACTCAATTTAGCCTAAAACATTCATTTTGGCTAAATTACAAATTTACCCCTAGACTTTTAACTACTTTGCAATTTAGTCCTTTATACATAAAAATGCAAAATTGCACAATTAAGATCTAACACAAGGTAGCCAAATTTCATATAATCTCATATTATCCCATATTTTCATTTTATTTGCATTTGTAACCACAATATTTCTATCTTTCACAATTTAATCCCTAATTCTCATTTTTGTCAAAAATCACGTTATAAAACTTGTATAACTATTAACAACCATTAATAATCTAACAAGAAACTTCAAAATACTTAATTATTCAAAAATGGCATATCGCAAAATCTATAACAGTTTCGAAAACGAAGGTAGGGGCTAGATAGATTAAGCTGTAACGAGCTCAAAAACGTAAAAATCATTAAAAACTGAGTCAAAATCATACCTTAATCAAAGGTTGAGGTTGCCGAAACCATGAAAGCTCAAAAACCCTTTTTTTTTTGGCTCAAATTCGGCAAGATGATGGAATAATATAACAAAAATTTGATTTTCTTTTTATTAATATAACATTAATTGACATTTTACCAAAATAACCTTAATGAACTTTAAAATTTAAAAAATGCCAAACCAACAACTTCCACTATATCATTTAAGGTCTAATTAAAATGCAAGGACTCCCATATTAATAAACCATAACTATTTAATACTTTGAAATAATAGAATCAACTTTTTAGAGTTACGCGATTTATTCCTTTTTACCGAATTAAGCATTTAAACAGTAAAATTTCTTTACAAAACTTTCATATAATAATTCTATCATGCTATAAACATTATTAAAATAATAAAATGAATATTTTGGCTTCAGAATTGTGATCCCAAAACCACTGTTTCGATTTGACCTAAAAACTGGCTATTACAACTCTCCCCCTTTAGTGATTTTCGTCCCCAAAAATCTTACCGGTAAAGAGTTTAGGGTATTATTTTCACATAGCTTCCTCGGGTTTCCACGTAGCTTCCTCAATTACTTGTTTATGCTAAAGAACTTTCACAAGAGCTATACATTTATTCCTCAATTCTTTAATCTCCCGAGCCAGAATCCTGATCGGTTCTTTCTTATACGATAAATCAGACTAAATTTCAACATCTATCGGAGAGATTACATGTGACCGGTCGGATCTGTAATGACGTAGCATAGAAACATGAAAGACATTATCTATCTTTTCAAGGTCTAACTATAAAGCAAGTCGATATGCTACAGGTCCTATTCTTTCAACAATCTCATACGGCCCAATAAATTACAGACTTAACTTTCCCTTACGGCCTAATCGAAGAACCTTTTTCCACGGTGACACTTTTAGAAACACGATGTCTTCAACTTGAAATTCAATCTCTCTACGTTTCAAATTTGTATAGGATTTCTGTCGATCTGAATCTGATTTTAAACTATCTCGAATTATTTTCACTTTTTCTTCTGTTTCTCTTATTAATTCAACCCCGTGAATCTTTTTCTCACTCAATTCAGTCCAGTATAATGGTGTTCGACACTTGCAACCATATAAAGCTTCGTATGGTGCCATTTTTATACCCGTTTGAAAACTGTTGTTATACGCAAATTCCATCAGAGGAAAATATTTCTCCAGTTAACTTCAAACTCGAGAGTGCAATAACACAACATATCTTCAAGTATCTGTA
This sequence comes from Gossypium anomalum, assembly GCA_025698475.1. Classification (NCBI taxonomy): domain Eukaryota; kingdom Viridiplantae; phylum Streptophyta; class Magnoliopsida; order Malvales; family Malvaceae; genus Gossypium; species Gossypium anomalum. Next base: position 17,652,893 of record CM046960.1, on the reverse strand, counting down.
TAACTCTTTCAGACTGACCGTCCGTCTATGGATGAAAAGCTGTGCTGAAATTCAATTTCATTCCAAGAGTTTCTTGTATTTTCTTCCAGAATATTGACGTAAATCTCAGGTCTCTATCGGAGATAATAGACAGTGGTACACCATGTAATCGTATAACTTCAGACAAGTACAATTCAACTAATCTATCCAAAGAGTAATCCATACGTACTGGTATGACATGAGCAGATTTTGTTAGTCGATCAATGACAGCCCAGATAGCATCTTTCTTTTTCAGAGTTAGGGGCAGTCCCGATACAAAATCTATAGTGACTCTATCCCATTTCCATTCAGGAATCAATATAGGCTGCAGTCAACCAGATGGTACTTGATGTTCAGCTTTCAGTTGTTGACAAATAAAACATTTCGATACAAACTCTGATATATCCCGTTTCATTCCTGACCACCAATACTGCTGTTTCAAATCATTATACATCTTGGTACTACCCGGATGAACAGAAAAGCGACTACTGTGTTCTTCATGTAGAATTTTCTGAATCAGCTCTGTATTTTTAGGTACACAAATCCAATTTTGGAACATTAAACAATCATCATTTCCAATATGAAATTCTGAATCAAAAATAGACTCACATTGTATTCGTTTATCTTGCAGTTCACGATCATTTTTTTGAGCTTTAAAAATTTGCTGTAAAAATACCGGTTTAGCTTTCAATTCAGCTAGAATAGACCCATCATTACATATCATCAACTGGGTATTCATGGGTCATAACGCAAACAATGATTTTTGACTCAAGGCGTCAGCAACTACATTAGCTTTTCCCGGGTGATAATCAATCCCAAAGTCATAATCTTTTAACAACTCAAGCCATCTTCATTGTCGTTAATTCAAATCCTTCTGTGACATCAAATATTTCAAGCTCTTATGATGTATATAAATGTGGCATTTTTCACCATATAAGTAGTGTCGCCAAATCTTTAATGCAAATACAATCACAGCCAGTTCTAAATCATGCGTCGGATAATTCTTTTCATGCGGCTTCAAGTATCGGGAAGTATAAGCTATAACTTTTCCATCTTGCATCAAAACACAACCCAATCTGTTTAGCGATGCATCACTATTGATCACGAATTCCATACCAGATTCAGGTTGAACTAAGACTGGTGCATCTGTTAATAGTGCATTCAACCGTTCAAAACTCTGCTGACACTTTTCTAACCATTCAAACTTCACATCTTTTTTTAGTAGTTGAGTCATTGGTGTCGCAATCATTGAGAAGCCTTTTACAAATCTTCGATAGTAACCTGCTAATCCCAGAAAGGTACGAACTTCTGACACATTTCTTGGAGTTTTCCGATCAACAATAGCAGAAATCTTGCTTGGATCAACTCTAATACCGTCAGCTGAAACAATATGTCCCAAAAATCCAACCTCTTTGAGCCAGAACTCTCATTTACTGAACTTTGCAAATAATTATTTATCATGTAGAGCTTGTAACAAAATTCTCAAGTGCTCAGTATGTTCAAATTCACCTCGTAAATAGATCAGAATATCGTCAGTGAATACTACAACAAATCTATCTAAATACAGTCTGAATATATGATTCATCAAATCCATAAAAATGGCAGGAGCATTAGTTAAATCGAAAGGCATAACAAGGAAATCATAATGGCCATACCTTATTCTAAAAGTAGTTTTCGGTACATCCAACTCTTTAACTCGCAACTGATAGTAACTCGATCTCAGATCAATCTTTGAAAATACTGTAGCCCTTTTCAACTGATTAAATAAGTCATCAATTCGCGGTAGAGGGTATTTGTTCTTTATAGTCACTTTATTCAACTGTCTATAGTCGATACACATGCGCATTGTGCCATTTTTCTTTTTCACAAACAATACTGGTGCACCCCAAGGAGAATAACTCGGTTGTACAAAACCTCTGTCTGTCAATTTTTGCAACTGAACTTTGAACTCTTTTAATTTTGTTGGAGCCATTCTGTATGGAGCATCGATACCAGAGTTGTTCCCAGTATTAACTAAATACCAAATTCGACTTCTCTGATCGGCAATAGTCTCGGTAATTCTTCTAGAAATACATCCAAGAACTCACAAACAATAGGTACGAATTCAATCTTTGATTCTGACCTTTTCATATCCAATATATATCCAAGATATGAATCATAGCCCTTTCTCAAGTATTTCTGAGCTAACATAGGCGATATTACAATAGGTAATTCATTCAAATCATTAGAGTCAATCCGAAGGATTTCACCATTTTGACATTTCAATTCTATAATCTTCTGTCTACAATTTATAACTACATCATGCATAGTTAACCAGTTCATACCTAGAATCACATCAAACTCATCGAACGATAGAAGTATCAAATCAGCCCAAAAATAGTAACCCTGGATCATCAGAGGACAATTCTCACAAATTTTATCAACTAAAACAAACTTGCCTATGGGGTCCGATACTTTAATTACAAATTCTGTAGACTTGACATGTAAACTCTTTTTAAATACTAAATTCATACAGATATATGAATGGGTTGATCCAGGATCTATCAATGCAACTATATCAGTATCAAAAAGAGAAAAAGTACCGGTGATAAAGTCTGGTGATGATGCTTCCTCTCGTGCATGTATAGCATAAGCCCTGGCAGGTGCTCGTGCCTTGGATCTCACAGTCAAATCTCTTGTAGCACCTCGATTACCACTCACATTTCTAGTGTTTTGGGGTAGTCTCCCTCTAGCAGTCGTGTGACTTGTTTTCACTTGTTGTTCTCTTTTAGCTGTGAACTTTTTTAGACAATCACGGAGAAAATGATCCAAAGATCCACATTTAAAACAAGCTCCGCTCACTAATCTATATTCATTGTAATGTCACTTATTGCAATGTTTACATTTAGATCCAACGTTTCTAACACTTCCCACAGATGTTGCCTGAGGTTTTGAACATGATTGTTTAGCATTTCTGTCTTTGATAGAAATTCCCGCAGAGGCTGTAGAACAAGGGTGATATTCTCTAAATTTTTTTGATGTTGACTGATGTGATTTGCCCGCAAATCTTTTTCTAGATCTCTAACCTCAGAATAAGCTTTTCTTTTCTCTTTACGAAGATCCTCAACTTTACAAGCTCAGTTAAACAGAACAACAAACTCTCTCAGCTCAAGAATTCCAACCAACACTGTGATTTCTTCATTCAATCCATCTTTGAATCTTTTACACATTATAGATTCAGAAGAAACACATTGACGAGCACATTTGCTGAGTCATACAAACTCTCGTTCATATTCTGTAACTGACATACGACCCTGCTTAAATTCAAGAAATTCTTTTCTCTTCTGATCAATGAACCTTTTACTAATGTATTTCTTTCTAAATTTAACTTGGATGAAATCCCAAGTGACTCGCCCTGGTGGAACTACGGATATCAAGGTATTTCGCCACTGATACGCAGTATATCTCAACAACGGTACGACACACTTCATACATTCTTCGGGTGTGCAGGACAATTCATCGAACACCCGAATCGTGTTTTCAAGCCAAAATTTAGCCTTTTCAGGGTCATCATTAGCAGTAGCTCTAAATTCATCAGCTCTGTGTTTCCAAATTCTATCAATAGGTGGTTTATTTAATCTCAAAGGATCGATACCTTGAGGAAGTACTAGAATCGATTGAGGAACAGGTGGGGGTGGAGGTTGCGGAATAGCTAGTTTCGTATGAATAAATTGTGTGAACCACTCATTTAACATTTGAAAGAAGGCTTCTTTAGCCTCACCCCCGTGACTACTCGTCATAGTTCTAGATTTAGTAGGCACTGTACTTTGAGCGAGAGCTGGCGCATTACTTTCTACATCGTCCGCTACAGCTCGTTCGGGATCCATTACTATATAAAACACTTTTCAAAACTTCAAGAGTCATCACACTATCACAATTTTATATATGGCATGTATAGCTAGACTCACATACGCTACGTTAGTCCTAGAACCGACTAAACCGTACCTCTGATACCAACAAATGTAACACCCTAACCCGTAACTGTAGTCAGAATAGGTTAAGAGGCATTACCAAACCAGTAACTCAATTCAAAACAATCATTAAACAAATTATCTCTCACTTCAGTAACCAATTTTCATTCACATTCAAAATGTACTTAATTCAATCATACAAAGTCTTAATCATGCATTTGAGACTAAATTGATAACATATAAATATTTCAGAAACTTAGAAAATTTTTAACTTTTAAAGTATCACACGCCCCTGTGAACAGACCATGTGCTTCACACAGCCCTGGACATACCCGTGTGTCTAAGCTGTGGCAAAATAGGGCATACATGCTGACTTTTCCACATGGCCACAAGACACGCTCGTGTGCCAGGTCGTGTGAAAATTAGGGAGGCTACTGACTTGGGTCACACGGCCGACCACACATTCGTGTGCCAGCCCGTGTGCCACACATGACCAATAGACACACCCGTATGTCTAAGTCATGTAAAAACTGAAGGGTATACTGACTTTAATTGTAGGGTACCCAGGGGACACACGGCCGTGTAATGTGACCGTGCGTCGCACACAGCTGAGACACACGCCCGTGTCTCTGCCCGTGTGGACAAAAATAGGCCATTTGGAAAGCCAAATTTTCCACCCTAAAACATGAGCATTTACATTCATTTTTAACCACATTTAAGCAACTTAATTGACAACCAAATTAACCAATTCAATACTCATTATAAGCCATATCCGAATTTACCATTTACATGTCCATATACCTATATAACTACATATACAATTCATTCATCTAACATCCATATAATAAGACTTATTTTGCATAATTTTATTCAAACATTACCATACCAAAACATACCATCATTAAGCACATATATGCAATCCAAATGTGATGCCAAAATAAGCCAAGTCGACTTGTCCAGAACGAGAGACCTAACGAACCTCTATAAGACATAAAAACATAAATAGAGTAAGCTTCTAAGCTTAGTAAGCCCGTATAATTCAGAATTAAACTTACCATTTAAAGTAATCAAAGCAATAATAAAATGCCAACAATTCAATTTAACCATCACCTAATCACACATAATCATCACATGTTAGTCATTTAACTAATACATAAACCATAACTTGTCCATATAACATTATTGAGGCCCGTTGAACCTATTAGAACTTCAAAGGATAATCGAGTGAACAATGTCAATAATCTATCAATTCATCATGATATATGCTCTTTCGAGTCATGGTCGGTAAGCTCTTACTGAGCTGATAAACAGTAAGCTCTATTGAGCTAAAAACGGTAAGCTCTATTAAGCTGAACAGTAATCTCTTTCGAGCTGAATCGGTAAGCTCCAATAAGCTAAAATAGTAAGCTCTTATGAACTATGATGAGTCCACAACAAATGCAAGAGCTCAACCATTACGGTAATTGTAGTAACACGTCACTCGTATCCAATGAAGTCATATAGTTTAAACAGGGCTCGGTAACGAATACAATACATCATCAAGGCATTCATATTTCAAATATTTCAATTAAATGCATTCAATTCAACAATTACAAGTATAGAAAATTTTGATTCTATTTAAATGAACTTACCTTGAGTTGCTCAGATGAAAACTATCGTCTACTCGTCTACCTTTTGTTTCCTCCGATCTAATTTTGGTTGTTGCTTATCTTGATCTATATGATATCAAATTAACCCATTTAAATTTTCATTCAACTCAATTTAGCCTAAAACAGTCATTTTGGTTAAATTACAAATTTACCCTAGACTTTTGACTATTTTTTAATTTAGTCCTTTATACATAAAAATGCAAAATTGCACAATTAAGCTCTAACAAAAGGTAGCCGAATTTCATATAATCTCATATTAGCCCATATTTTCATTTTATTCTCATTTCTAACCATAATATTTCTATCTTTCACAATTTAATCCCTAGTTCTCATTTTTGTCAAAAATCACTTTATAATACTTGTATAACTGTTAACAACCATTAATAATCTAACAAGAAACTTCAAAATACTCAAGTATTCAACAATGGCATATCGTAAAATCTATAACAATTTCAAAAACGAAGGTAGGGTTAGCTGTATTAAGCTGCAACGAGCTCAAAAACGTAAAACTCATTAAAAACTGAGTCAAAACCGTACCTTAATCAAAGGTTGAAGTTGCCGAAACCATGGAAGCTAAAAAACCGTTATTTTGTTTCTCAAATTCGGCAAGGTGATGGAATAATATAGCAAAAATTTGATTTTCTTTTTATTAATATAACATTATTTGACATTTTACCAAAATAACTTTAATGAACTTTAAAATTTCAAAAATTCCAAACCAACAACTTCCACTATATCATTTAAGGTCTAATTAACTTGAACTGACTCCCAGATCAACATAACTCAACTTTTTAGCATTACGTGATTTACTCCTACTGAATTAAGCATTTAAACAGTAAAATTTCTTTACGAAACATTCATATAATAATTCTATCATGCTGTAAACCTTATTAAAATAATAAAATGAATATTTTGACTTCAGAATTGTGGTCCCGAAACCACTGTTCTGATTTGACCTAAAAACAAGCTGTTACACGTAGCCCCTTGAGCAGGAGCCGCTGCATTACTTTCTACATCATCAGCTACAGCTCGGTCAGGATCCATTTACTATATGAAAACACAATTTAAAATTTGTAGGAGCCACACACTATCACAGTTCGTATATGGCATGTATAGCTAGGCTCTTACACACGCTACGTTAGTTCAAGAATCGACTAAATCATAGCTCTGATATCACTAAATGTAACACCCCTTACCCATATTCGACGCCGAAACAGGGTACGAGGCATTATCGGACTTAAACACAATCAAACATACATTTCCAAGCCATAAATTTTTGTCCAAGTTAAAAGTTTTTGCAGTTAATCATAAAGTCCCTAATACGAGCCTACGATGCCCAAAACATGCACTAGAATTGGTTCAGGACTAAACTGAGAACTTTAAAAAATCTTGCAACACTTAGAAAATTTTTGCCCTAAACAAGAGTCACACGCCCGTGTCCCGAACCCGTCGAACTCTCTGTTTGTCACCCAAGAACAAATTGAAGACACACGGCCAAGTCACATGCCCATATGCTAGGCCGTGTCATCAATTTAAAGTTTATAATTTTTCATAAAATAAGTGCAGACTTCACACACGCAGGACACACGCCCATGCCTGAGGCTGTGTCATCCTCACAGTTGAGACACATGCCCGTGTCTCTGCTCGTGTGCTCAATTTCGAGCATTTTGTTTCTCAAAATTAATGTGTAGGGGACACACGGCCAGAACACATGTCCATAGGGCAGACCGTGTGTCATACACGACATAGGCACACGCCTGTGTGTCTACCCGTGTAGACAAAAAATAAGGCTATTTACCAAGCCATTTTTCCACCTTTTGATGCACACACGTATGCAACACAACATAACACCAATTCAAGCATTTACATACAACCAAATCAGCCGCAACCAAGATATCCACACATCGATCACATGCTACCATCTATCATACACAAACACCACATACTTATCAACTCAATCAAGTAAATTCCCACGCCCATGCTGTGTGGATTTAGGACATGCCCGTGTAGACAGGCCGTGTGGTCATACACGTCCGTTTCCACCCATGTAACTCTCTATTTTTCACCCAAGAACAAATGAAAGACACATGGCCAAGTTACAAGCCCTTATAATTTTTCATAAAATAGGCATAGACTTCACACGCCCAGGACACACACTCGTGCCTAAGGCTGTGTCATCCACACGGCTGAGACACACGCCCGTGTCTCTACTCATGTGCTCAATTCTGAGTATTCTGTTTCTCAAAATTAATATGCAGGGGACATACGGCTAGAACATATGCCCATGGGGCAGACCGTGTGTCATACACGGCTTAAACACACGCCTGTGTGTCACAAACGGCCTAGACACATGCCCGTATGGACAAAAAATAAGGCTATTTACCAAGCCATTTTGGCACCCTTTGATGCACACACCCATGCAACACAACATAGCACCAATTCAAGCATTTACATACAACCAAATCAGCCGCAACCAAGATATCCACACATTGATCACATGTTACCATCTATCATACACAAACATCATATACTTATCAACTCAATCAAGTAAATTCCCACATCCATAAAAAACTTCATTATGTAAATTACTTATACCAATAGTAGCCAATTTCAAATGGCCTTATAAGAAATGAACTTTCAACTAATATAAGCCAACACATTTGGCCAAATAAATTATGACACATAACAAAATGACCAAGTCCCCTATACATACCATAACTCAATATGTTGAAATCATTGATACCAAAATAATTGTTGACAGTGTGAGTGGATCTCCGACAGTCTTCGATCCCCGAGCTAGCTTGGTGACACTATATGACAAGGGAAAGGAAAGGAAGTAAGCTATAAAGCTTAGTAAATTCCTACGCAAATAATAAGCATCATATCCACACATTTAAAATACAATTAACATAATGTAAGTTAACGTAAATGCTATTAAAATCTTGTAGTCATAACTTACTTAAACACAACCTTACCAAGGTTTCATCACATATCGAGTTCATTATGTATGAATTTTACATACATACCTGTACCAACTCGTAACATAACCATAGTTTTTCACAACTGTGACATTTCCGTTGAACACTCAGAATATTAAAGGATACTTGGAAATCTTTCACATAAGTGCCATACATGTAGCCAAAGCTACCTCACATTAAGATTGTAGAAACATGAGCTTGTAATATAGCTACACCTATTCATAATACATATAGGCTCATTTTCGAGCTACTCATGGGCCTGCTCACACAAGCTGTCAGTCAGGACGTAGCTATACAATGCTGCTCACACAAGCTATCAGGTATTCGCAACATATGCCAGACTACCCAGCCACTGGTAGGATATATGAGACCAGCACTAGGATCACATAAACACAAGGGTTCCTAGTGACATGTCACTTGTATCCTATTCTATTCCTAAGGCTCAACCTGGAATTCTCACTTATCGAACTTTGTCGAAAACACCCAAAGGGTCAATCACAATTCATGCAATACTAAAGCATTTAAAACATAAATATAACAATGCATTATTTATAAACAAACTTAACTCGGTACAAAAATAGTAGAATTTGACTTGATCGTCAAACACTTTATTTTTCCCCCGATTTAGGTCCGAACCTTATTTTTCTTGATCTATAATGACAAATTTAACTTATTTAATACTCACATTGTTCAATTCAGTCCAAAGATCATATTATGGAAAAATTACATTTTTCCCTAATGTTTTACATTTTTACAATTTAGTCCCTTGGCTCGTAAAAAGAAATGTGTTTAATTTCTTCAAAACCCAAGCCTAGCTGAACCATTTTCATACTCATACCAGCCCACATTTTTCATTTAATCACACTTTTACAACTCATTTTAGAACTTTTACAAATAGGTCTTTTTTGTCATTTCCATCAAAAATCACCCAGCAAAATTTGTTTATCTAACACCAAACATGCATTTTCTACCATTAGACATCAAAATACACAAATATCTATCATGGGTAAAAATTTAAACTTTGATTATTTCTTAAATTAGTGGTAGAAATAGATAGATCGAGTTACAACGACTTTAAAAATGTAAAGAGCATTAAAAACAGGGTAAGAACAGACTTACAATTGAGCTTGGAAGATGAAAAAACCCTAGCTATGTCTTCTTAGGGATATTCGGCCATGGGAGAGAAGATTGACAAAGATTTGGGCTTGATTTTGGCATTTTAATTCATTTAATTACCAAATGACCAAAATACCCTTTTCTTAAAACACTAAAATTTCTCTCACTTCATGTCCATTTCTGTCCACTAACTTAAGTAATGGTCTAATTGCCATCTAACGACCTCTAATTTAAAATTTCATAGTAATTAGACACCTCTAGCTTATACAACTCAAGTTTTGTACTTTTTACAATTTAGTCCTTTTTGCTAAATTGAGTGCTCAAAAGTTAAAATTTTTGAACAAAATTTTCACAGAATCATCCCATAAAGCTGTAGACCATAAAAATATAAGAAAAATAATTTTTTCTACGTTGGATTCGTGGTCTCGAAACTACTGTTCTGACTAGACCTAAAATCGGGCTGTTACATTAGTTATCCAATGGGATCTTCGCTCTTATGGCCGAAAAGTTAGTTTAGAAAGGGTGTGAAGCATTTTTGGCTCTCGTGCTTAATTGGGGTTCTGTGGATTCATCTATTGAGGACATCCGAATGGTTAAGGAGTTTTCTTATGTCTTTCCTTAGGAGTTGATAGGGTTGCCTCTAGATAGGAAGGTAGAATTTGGTATTGAGATTTTACCAAGTGCAGCTTCGATGTCCATTTCTTCTTATCGCATGGCACTGAAGGAGTTGATGGAATTGAAGGCTTAGCTTTAGAAACTTCTCAATCGAGGGTTCATTCGACCTAGTGTGTCTTCGTGAGGAGCACCTGTTTTGTTTGTAAAGAAAAATTATGGTACGATGAGAATGTGTGTAGATTACTATCAGTTAAATAAATTGATGGTAAATAGTAAGTACCACTTCTGAGGATCAATGATTTGTTCGATCAGTTTTGTGGGGCCTCTGTGTTCTCTCAGATAGATCTCCATTTTGGGTACCATCAGCTTAAGGTTAAAGAGACTGATGTTCATAAAACTTATTTTAAGACTCATTATGGGCACTACAAGTTCCTAGTCATGCCCTTCGAGTTGATGAATGCTCCGGCTACTTTCATGAACCTTATGAACTGGGTTTTTCTGCCATATTTAAACCAGTTCATCGTGATCTTTGTTGACGACATTCTGGTATACTCTATTACTGAAGATGATCATGATGAGCATCCGAGAGTAGTTATTCAGATACTCCGTGAGAAGCAACTCTACACTAAGTTGAGCAAATGCAAGTTTTGGTTAAGGGAGGTGATTGTTCTGGGTTATGTGGTGTATGTTAAGGGGATTCGAGTTGATCCCAAGAAAATTGAAGATGTGCTTAAGTGGAAACAACCTAGGAATGTGTTTAAAATCCACAACTTTCTCGATTTAGCAGGTTATTATCGGAGGTTTGTTGACGGGTTCTCGCTTATCGCAGCTCCTCTGACTAAGTTGTTGTGTAAGAACACACCAATTGTTTGGACTGATGTGTAGCAATCGAGCTTTGAAAAGTTTAAATATGTTTTGACTCAAGCTCTTGATTTGATACTATAACCCCTTAAACCAGGCTTAGACATTACGGCCCAATCTAAGCGATTACATGGGCAATATGTAACACCCCAAATCTAAATTCATTGTTGGAACAGGATTACGAAGCGTTACCAGAGTTTTCAAAACATTTACAGATAATCATGTCAATTATTGTTCATTTTTTGAGATTATTCATAACGTCACTTAAATAGACCCTCGAGGCCCTATATGAGCTTTAGAATCGAATTAGGACTTAATCGAGAACTCTAAAATTTTTTTGAAAATTTTAAAAATTTTCCAAGTTACAGGGTTTACACGCCCGTATGGTCTAGGGGACACACTTGTGTGATCCTAAAACACGCTCGTGCTGCAGGCCGTGTTCAAAACTAGGTAGCTCTCTGACTTGTGCCACACGACCAGCCACATGCCTGTGTGCTAAGCCGTGTAGTTAATTAAAATTTTCAAAATTAGGTGCAGGTTTCACACGACCAAGACACACGCCCGTGTTCCAGGCCATGTAGCACACATGACTGAGACACAAACTCGTGTCACTTTTCGTGTGCTCAATTTTGAGCATCCTGTTTTCTCGAATTTAAGATACAAGGGACACACGGCCTAACCACATGCCCATGTACCAGGCCGTGTGTCACACACAATTAAGAAACACGCCTGTGTGTCTACCCGTGTAGACAAAATAAAGCCATTTCTAGTTTCATTTCTCACCCAAAATCATACCAATGACCCGCACTAAAGCTTACATCCAAATACCAACCATTTCAAGCATTGGATTCAAGCAAATTTTAAGATTTAAATATGGTATAACATAACATACACATATGTTTATAATCTTACCTTGGTTTAACCTAGGCATTAATATCATTTGACAATATACACTTAACAGAACACATGTGTATTTATCATAATAACCTAGTTTATAATACCAAATAAACCATTACTAGCCATTCCAATGGCTAGGTTACAAACATCATTTTCAAGCCACTAATGGCCAAGTATCCTATACATGCCATTATATCAAAATGATTTTTACTATATATACCCAAAATAAGCTAGTGGATAGTGTGATGATGCTCCAACTAATCTCCAACCTTCGTAAGCTTCCGAGCATTATAAAACAAGGAAAATAAAACTAAATAAGCATTACATGCTTAGTAAGTTCGTATAACAGGAGTTAAACTTACCAATTTACATTTATTAACATTAAGCATTCAACAACATACTTTTTCATCAATTTGGCAAATTTACCTATACACATACACTCAATCAAACAAGTTAGTTACATAAATGTTCACATAAGCATCAAGTAAGCATATATGAGCTCATCATACTATATTCTTTGAAGACATCATCCATTTCGTCTCATAATTGTCATATCATGTCAAGTATTTTATCCGTTGAATCATTGAAATTCTGATGGATATTCAAACAGTACACTCAAGGTGTACAATTTATGTAACATCCTGAATTAGGACCTAGTCAGAACAGTGGTTTCAAGACCACAAATTTGAATTAGAAATAATTATTTTATAACTATTATAAGGTCTATGATATGTTTATATGACTGTGTAAAATTTTCATGAAGAAATTATATGTGAGAAGTGTTTAATTTGGCTTTAAGGACTAAATCGTGTAAAGTGCAAAAATTACTTTCTAATAGCTGAAGATATTAAATAGCTATAGAATTTTTAGTGGAAGCCTGATAAACCGTAATTTATACATATTTATAACCCATGCTTAATGCATTTTAAGAATGATTTCCCCCTAGATTTGGTGAATTCGATGCTTCAAATGCCTTAATTTCATGTTTTATCCTTAGGTAAGCATAGGAGAGCGAAAGGAACGAGAAACGGGCCAAAAACGGAGAAAATGGGCCAAAGCACGAAATCAACAAAGCCTGGACCTCCTCAAACGGGCAGATCACACGGCCATGTCAATATGGCAGAATTGAAGCATGATTCACACGGGCAGCTCACACGCCCGTGCCAATCTAACAGGCTCGAACACGGCTTAAAGTAATCGCACACGGGCGTGCCCCTGTCGAATCATAGTTAAGCTTCATTCGGAAAAGGCCAAATTTTAGGGCTTGTTAGGCATTCCAGAGCCTATAAATACACCCTAAAGGAGAAAGAAAAGGGAGAGGGAGAATAGGGAGTAAGGAATTACTCTGAAGAAGCCGATTGATCCATCTCAGAAGCCGGAGTCACCATCAAGACTGAAGATCTCTCCTCAACCTCCCCTTCAGGAGTTTTGGGTTTTCTTTATGTTTTGTAATTTTTATTATTCTAAGATGTGTTCTTGTTTAGTTATGAACTAAACCCCTAAATACCTAAGGGGGATGAAACCTATGACTAGACCTTGTTATTATTTCTGAATCGTATGATAAATATTTAACTTGTTCTTAATTCTTGTTTTGGCATTTTAGGATATCACTTCAAGTTACTAGTCTTAGTTGGAGGAGAAATAGACCTTGACTAAGAGTAAGTTTGTTCTAATTAAGCGGAGTTGATTGTGCACCTAGAGATAAGGTGACAAGATTTTACTGGATTAGGGTAAAACCTAATATGGGAATCCATAGATCGAGTTAATGCAACCTTAGGGCCTTAATTAGAGATAACTCTCAGTTATTCAACCTAGGGATTAGACATTATTAGTCTCGAAAGGGATAATAATATACATTAGGGATTTCTACGGAACAAGTTGAATGAATAAATCGTCCGATTCTGAGCAAGAATAACAAGTAAGAGTCTAGGTGGATTTTTCCTTAGGTATTGTCTCAATCAATCGTTTTCCCAAACAGTAATTACCCAATTTCTATTTTCTACAAGCTCTTAGTTTAATTAGTTAGTCAAAACAATCCTCTTTTATTCGGCTAGATAATAAAAAGACAGTCATTACTAGTACTCATAGTCCTTTGGGTTCGACAATCCGGTCTTGCTAAAGCTATACTACTGTTCGATAGGTACACTTGCCTATGTCGTGATCATAGTTAATTTCAAGAACGAGTCATTATAAATTTATAAAACTTATCACATGGAAAATTGACGATCAAGTTTTTGGCGCCGTTGCCGGGGACTAAGATATTAGGAACGCTCAATTTTTATTACTTTAGCCATTTATTTTCTTGCAATTTAACTTTTATTTTTACTTTACTAATTTTCTTTCTTTTTTTCTCCTGACAGGTTCTTATAGTTTATGACTAGAAGAAACCCGTCAGGACCATTGCTTTTTGACGAGGAAATTGATCGTACAGCTCGTAGAAACCAACGAGAAATCAGGTGCAGCTTAAGATACACAGAAGGAGAGTAAGAGGACGATATCTCAACAACTACTGAAGAGATGGCTGAAAATCAAGATAATCCGCTACCTCTAGCCATACCCGTTGAATTAGCAAATCAGAATCCTACTCCTCGTACTATAGATGATTATGCTAAACCTAATTTTACAGGAACTGAGTCAAGTATAGTTAGGCCTGCTATTGCTGCAAATAATTTTGAACTGAAACCTAACATGATCCAGATGATACAACAATTTGTTCAGTTTGATGGTTTGCAGGATGAGAACCCTAACACGCACTTGGGAAATTTCCTAGAACTGTGCGACATTTTCAAAATTAATGGTGTTTCTGATGATGCCATTCGCCTTCGGTTATTCCCTTTTTCACTAAGGAATAAAGCTAAACAGTGGTTGAACTCACTACCACGAGGGTCCATTACCACTTGGGAGCAAATGACCGAAAAATTTCTATTAAAATATTTTCCACGGGCAAAAACAGCTAAGTTGTGTAATGATATTTCTTCTTTTGTGCAGATGGACTTAGAAACGCTTCATGATGCATGGGAGAGATTCAAGGACCTTATGCGAAGGTGCCCACACCATGGGTTACCTCTATGGCTGGAAGTTAAAATGTTCTACAACGGTGTGAACCCTTCGACAGGACAAATGATTGATGCAGCTGCCGGTGGAACCATCAATAACAAGACACCTGATGAGGCTTCTAAATTCATTGAGGAGATGTCACTGAATAACTATCAGTGGCAAGTCATGAGGACTAAGCCAACGAAAACAGTAGGCGTTTATAACGTCGATTCGGGCACCATGTTGTCAAATCAGGTAGAACTTCTAAATAAGAAAATTGATGGTTTACTTGGTTCTACGCAGGTACATCCAGCAATGAGGTGCGATTCAAGTGGAGGAGGTGTGCCTACAGAATTCCCATCATTCAATCCTACAACTAAAGAGGAACAAGTCAACTATATGGGTAACAATAATTTTAGATCTCAAAATAACCCATATAATAATACTTATAATGCAGGTTGGAAGAACCACCCAAATTTCTCTTGGGGCAGTCAAGGAAATCAAAGGCCACAAAATCCTCAAGGTTTCCAACAGCCACCTTATCAACAGGAAAAGAAGCTGAACCTTGAGAATATGCTATCCAAATTCATCTCGGTGTCAGAAACTTGTTTCTAGAATACCGAGACAGCACCCAAAAATCAATAAGCATCAATTTAAGGGCTCGAGACCTAGATAGGTCAGCTATCCAAGTTAATATCCGAACGACCATAAGATAGCTTTCCTAGTAATACTGAACCAAACCCAAGGGAACAGCTGAATGCAATTGATGCTCAAGAAGGATGCGTTGAGACTGAGCCAGAACCAAGGCAAGAAAATGTGGAAAGCAAAGGTGCAGAATACAAACCTCGTGTGCCATATCCTAACGCGACAAGGAAAGACCGCTAAGATGAACAATTCGGTAAATTCCTTAAACTTTTGAAAAAATTACATATTAACTTACCGTTTATTGAAGCACTGTCACAGATGCCAAATGCAATGAAATTTCTAAGAGAGCTTCTATCAAACAAGCGGAAGTTGGACGAGTCGTCGCATGTGGAGCTAAATGCAGTTTGCTCAGCTATTCTACAAAACAAGCTACCCTATAAATTGAAAGATCCAGGGAGTTTTACAATTCATTGCTTAATTGGTAGTTTGGAAGTAAATCATGCATTAGCTGATTTAGGGGCAAGTATTAACGTCATGCCTTACAAAATGTTTAAACAACTAGGTCTTCGGAAACCCAAACAAACTAGGATGAGCATTCAACTAGCAGATAAAACTATAAGATTTCCTAGGGTTATCATTGAAGATGTACTAGTGAAAGTGGATAAATTCATATTTCCCGTTGATTTCGTTGTTTTAGACATAGATGAGGAGACCAACACCCCTTTGATTTTAGGGAGGCCCTTTTTAGCAACTGCTAAAACAATTATTGATGTTGGCACAGGTGAGCTCACCCTTCGTGTAGGGGACGAGACGATCACCCTTCAAGCTCGTAATTCTGGCAACACATCAAAAAGTGAAGGTAATTGTCCACATCAATCTGCTAAAACTGATAATATGACAAAATCCACTGTGTAGAAATTAAGTTTGAAAGAAGTACACGAGCCATGTTCCAACAACACTAGAAGACCCATTCATGAAGAACGAAGGCTACAGATTGAGGAGCTAGACGAATGGTGAGCAAATAAACCAAGAACACCCGATAAATCGAAACTACCCCAAAATAAGCTCGATACCTCTCCACATCAACTTAAGGCTGGAGATCAAGTATTATTAGATGCCGTAGACCCTCACGTTGTCACTCCCAAACTGAATAAGGAAACCCCTCTTACGATACTTAGTATTTTCCTGTTTGGTACAGTGGAGGTAAGTCATCCCAAGTTTGGCACTTTTAAGGTAAACAATTCCTGGCTTAAACTTTATTTTGATAAGAGTGATAGCAGGAATGAGGAGTACGAACTCCTTAAACCACCTTGACCATTCAACAGAGAGGTAAGTTGAGCTTAGACTATAAATAAGTGCTTCTCAGGAGGCAACCTGAGCACTAACTGTATTAACTTATTTAAATTTTAGTGTTTAACACTTTCCATGACTAACTTTGCTATTGAAAATAGTTTACTACAGAGACACGGCCAAGCACACGAGCGTGTGTAAGACCGTATGGAAACAGGGCAAGATTTTCCCAAAACACGGGCGACGATAAAATGCCACGGCCGTGCAACATGGCCGTGGGCGAACCTGCCAAAATGACATGGGCGTGCGACATGCCTATGCCTAAAGACCGTGGTCGAAACTGAGAAACTAGCACTGGCGTGCGACAAGCCCCTGTCTAACAACCGTGGGCGAACCTGTCAAATTAACACGAGCATGAGGATTACATACACGTGTGTGGGAGAAGCGAACAAGGCAAAACACGGTCGTGCGACACGGCCGTGTTAAACAACACGCCCAAGGAATACGGGCGTGTGTCAAATTTCAGACGTGCCAAAAAGGGAAAAACGCGAAACACACGGCCTAAAATTGGGACACACGGGGGTGTTCCCTGGCCGTGTGCCCCAAAATCTATAAATACCCTGCACTATTCATTATCTTCCCTACTCAAAAACCCTAACCCTAGCCGCTGCAACTCCACTCGGCCTCCACGCCACACCCGTGCGCCACTTCCAACTTTGTTTTTGACGCATTTTCTCCTCTTCATAGCGTTTTTTTACTTCTTCCTTTTCTATTTTATTGATTTTTAGGCTTATTTAGCATGACTATATGCAAGCTTTTGATTCTTTTTCTATATTCTCATCATTCAACTATCATAAAATAGGATACCCATTATTTCTTTTTAGTCATTGCATGTATTCTTCACTCTATTCATTTAGTTAGAAGTAAAACTTTCATGATTAAGAGTAACTAAAATTTTCATGCATTTTATGTTCATAAGAGTTGTTAGGAAAGTTTCATTCTTTTACATGCCATTCATATGCTCATCCACATGTCCTCACATTGATAAATGGCACAAAAATATGCTGTTAAAAGAAATGGGGTTAGTTATGCTTGGTTTATTTTTGGCTGAATTTATTTGTTCAAAATTATGACTCTTCAATGTATATACCTATTGTTATTTCTTTCTTCAATGATAGGTACAATGTCTTCACGAGGAAAGAAAACAGTCGTCCCTGCCTCAAAGAAAGGAAAGCAGCGTCATCTTCCTCGGGTCCTACCGTAGAAGTCCGCCACCCATTCTTCCAATTCCCCAACGGGCCCCAAGAGGAACTCTTTCAGATACTATGGGCCCGACCTTTAGCAGCGGGCCGCTGCATAGACTGGGCTGCCATCGAACAAGTCCAGTTGACTGACGCAATTCGAGCCCTCCTTACTACCGGTCCATGGGAATTATTTTTTGGGATCATCGAGCCAACATATTTAGATCTAACGATGGAGCCATGTTCCACGTTTCATCTTCAAACCGTGATAACAAACTATGATGATCCCGGTATTATACAGTTTCGCTTAGGTGGATTAATCCGCCATCTAAGAGTTCCCGAGTTCGGTACTGCCTTGGGTCTCTATACCGAGAAGTTTAGAGAGGAGAATGACTTACACGCCTTTGACCTTCACATTTATCATTCTCTTTCACGGTGTTGGGACACCCTCGTCCCACGGTTAGCTACCTACGACCCCAGTCGTACAAAGGCATCGTCTCTCCCTCCATCCCTAAGGTACCTCCATTCTCTTTTATCTTACACTGTGACAGGACAGAGGGAGAGCACCAGCGTCGTCACTACTCACGACGTCTACTACTTGTGGTGTATGTCCGACGGGCACGTCATCGACCTCGCCTAATTTATCACCCTTGCCATACGCCACCAAACAGAGTGACATCGGAGGGGGGTTATCTCTATTGGCCCCTACGTGACTCGATTAGCGCGACACTTCGGACTCTTCGACAACGCGGCCCAAGAATCATCCTTGACCCTCATTGGCCAGATGTTTCCACAAGGCATCTCGAGCATGCTTAGTATGAGGATGATTGAGAGGCGCCGAGGAACCTACCCTCCTTAATATCGTCTCACTCAATCCATCGAAGAGGAGGTTCCCGAGGACATTACTGATGATGTCCCTACTCAACACAAGGACCCGCTTCACTGCCCACCACCACCACCTTCTTGGCCAGTTCATGCGGCAGCTTCATATGCTAACATCTCTGAGCGCCTCAACCGATTCGAGTAGTAATGTTTTCAATGATTTGACAACATTGATGCTACTCTACAGTAGATTTGTCAGCACCTCCACATCTCATCACCAGCCCCACCTCGCGAACCATCTAGCGATGAAGATGTTTAGAATTTTTTTATTTTTATTTATTATTTATTATTTTATGTTTTTGTTTTTATTTTCATTTAAGACATCTTTTCATTTTTCTTTCATTTTATTTTTATTAGGACTTATAATATTTATCTAACAATTTTTACTATCGGCTAATCTTTTACGAGTAAATCACTTTTCCTAATATCCCCTAAACAGTTCCTACTTTTATCACAGTTATCACAGAGCTCCAGAGCTCGCAATCATTTAGGAACTTCCAACTCTGATGGAAAAGGTTCGCCACAGTTACCTTGCCCTGCTCAATAAGGAGATATAATATTCTTTTGGCACAGCACCTGTGGTACCCAACCTCTACCACCACCGAAGTATCCTCCTCCACCTCCATTTCGCCAAATTAGAGAACTCATTCATTCAAAACTCAGGAAGTTTCAATTCTCTCCCTATCTTATGATCTTATATTTTTCTTATATATCTAACCTTGTACATTGAGGGCAATGTACATCTTAAGTGTGGAGGGTATTTATTTCATTATCTGAAAAATCCCTGAATATTGCTTTGTTCTCTTGTGAATCTCTCATATCATGTTTAAAATGAATTTTGATTGACTGATAAGTTTGATTGATATATATTAAATTAAAACATAGGCATTCATGCATTGATTATTAAACTTTAAGACACTAGAAAATCAGGCATGATAAGATGATGTTTAAGAATTTAAAATTTTAGGTTGTTTCCCCAAATTTAGGTATTATCTTGCATTGAATCCCACAGATTTAAACCTCAAAAAGCCATAATTTTTGTGAGATTTTTGAGCCTTTTGAGCATCTATTAATTCTTTCATGCTCACTTCTATTATTACTTTGAGTGTACTAATATTGAACTGTTGTTCTAGAACTTTCCTGATTATGCATGTTGAGACCACACTATTTGATTTGATATATCAAAATGATAGAGGCACTTAGGATTAACCCACTCATGCCATGAAAAGCCTACCTCCACAATTAACCCTTAGTAAACCCCTTTGAGCTTAACAAACCATTCCTTGTATTACCCTCAATATTAACCCTTAACCCATTATTGTTGAAATATCCTAAATTAATTTTATCCCTATTTTTTGTCGAGAATTGAGTTGGATAAATTTCTTAGCTATGTCTTGTTTTTAATAATTAGTTATGATTATTTAACTTGTTCTTAATTAAAAAAAATGTATACATATTAGCAATTATCTTTTGTTATAAGCTTCATTATTCAAATTCCATAGTCAGAAAAGAAGCTATGTTGTACGCAAGTGGTGATTAAATATTTTTCTAGTTAAGTAATTTTTCAGTTCAATCTCGATTCTAACCTTTTCTTTCAGCTTGTGACCACACCCCCTAACCAAGCCTCATTACAACCCTTTAAAGACCTTTTGATTGATGTATCATCTCGATTTATAGTGGTGGAGATTTGATTTTCATGAAAGCCTATGGTAATAACTTTTCATATTGACTAATGAGGGCTAATTTCATTGTCCTAAAACACTTCAAGTGATTTGAGTGAATCTTTAGTGAGGATGTTAAACTTTATGAGGTTCCGAATCAATGATAACTACTTAGATGAAGGGAGATGCCTAAGTTTTTCATGATTAAATATTAAACTTGGAATGTTTGAGGCTTTAATGTTCTTTTAGTTGAATTTTCAATGTATGATTACTTATGAGATGATTTGAGATAATATTGATCGGAATTATAAGTTACGAAAAAGGAAATTTTAACTGTGATCTGAGGATTTTGCTTGAGGACAAGCAAACGCTTAAATGTGGGGGTATTTGATAAACCGTAATTTATACATATTTATAACCCATGCTTAACGCATTTTATGAATGATTTCCCTTTAGATTTGGTGAATTCGATGCTCTTAATGCCTTAATTTCATGTTTTATCCTTAGGTAAGCATAGGAGAGTGAAAGGAACAAGAAACGGGCCAAAAACGGAGAAAATGGGCCAAAGCATGAAATCAGCACGGCCTAGACCTCCTCACACGGGCAAAGCACACGACCGTGTCAATCTGGCAGAATTGAAGCACGATTCACATGGGCAGCTCACACGCTGTGCCATCTAATGTGCTCGAACACGCACTGAAGTTGCACACTGCGGCCAGTGCCACACGGGCGTGTCCCTGCCGAACCCTAGTTAAGCTTCATTCAAAAAAGGTCAAATTTTAGGGCTTCTTAGGCATTCCAAAGCCTATAAATACATCCTAAAGGAAGAAGAAAAGGGAGAGGGAGAATAGGGAGTAAGGAATTACATCTCAGAAGCCGATTAATCCATCTCAGAAGCCGGAGTCACCATCAAGACTGAAGATCTCTCCTCAACCTCCCCTTCAGGAGTTTTGGGTTTTCTTTATGTTTTGTAATTTTTATTATTCTGAGATGTGTTCTTGTTTAGTTATGAACTAAACCCCTAAATACCTAAGAGGGATGAAACCTATGACTAGACCTTGTTATTATTTCTGAATCGTATGATAAATATTTAACTTGTTCTTAATTACGTGTTCTTAATTCTTGTTTTGGTATTTCAGAATATCACTTCAAGTTACTACTCTTAGCTGGAGGAGGAATAGACCTTGACTAAGAGTAACTTTGTCGTAATTAAGCGGAGTTGATTGCGCGCCTAGAGATAGGGTGACAAGATTTTGCCAGATTAGGGTGAAACCTAATAAGGGAATCCATAGATCGAGTTAATGTAACCTTAGGGTCTTAATTAGATATAACTCTCAGTTATTCAACCTAGGGATTAGATGTTGTTAGTTTCAAAAGGGATAATAATATACATTAGGGATTTCTATGAAACAAGTTGAATGAATAAACCATCCGGTTCAGAGCCAGAACAACAAGTAAGAGTCTAGGTGGATTTTTCCTTAGGTATTGTCTCAATCAATCGTTTTCCCAAACAGTAATTACCCAATTTCTATTTTCTGCAAGCTCTTAGTTTAATTAGTTAGTCAAAATAATCCTCTTTTATTCAGCTAGATAATAAAAAGATAGTCATTACTAGTACTCATAGTCCTTTGGGTTTGACAATCCGATCTTGCTAAAGCTATACTACTGTTCGATAGGTACACTTGCCCACGTCGTGATCATAGTTAGTTTCAAGAACGAGTCATTATAAATTTATAAAACTTATCACATGAAAAATCGACGATCGAAGCCCTTATGTAGAAATTAGCCCATTAATAAGTTATTGGAAGATATTTGTTTGGTATTATTGAAATTAATTAGAAATTAAAAGGGTAAATGGGTAATATAGTTAAAAAGGTATAATAAGACAAAAATGCAAAAAGCTATCATCTTTTTTATTTCTCTTTCTTCTCCATCGATTTTTATCCAAGGAAATGGCCATGGAAGCTTGAAAATTTCAACAACTTCTAACCCTCACAAATCAAGAAAATCGAGATTCGGGCTTAAATCGAGAAAGTACATGGTTAAGGACAAAAAGGGGACAATTAGCCATTTTTGCATTCATGGTAAGTTCGTGTGATAATAATAATGTAATATCCTATTTGAATTGAAATGCCTAATTATTATTATATAACTTGTATGATTTGTTATAGATATACTTGACGAGGAATTGACAAACAAGTCGTATGATAAAATTGGTAAGTTGTACGTAAGTAAGGCAACTTTATCGTTATTATGTGTTGAATGATTGATTTTGTGTATTATGGTTGAATATGCTTATGTATAATGCATGATGAAATTTAAATGTGGTAAATTCCTAGTTGAACCTTAGAATAGATTGGATATCCATGCCAAGACATTTTGGTGATATGTGCGCTAGTGTAAGACCATGTCTGGGACATGGCATCGGCCACATTATGATAGCCAGCGTAAGACCATGTCTGGGACATGTCATCGGTGTTGATATGTGTGCTAGTGTAAGACCATGTCTGGGACATGGCATCGGCCTCGACATGTGAGCAAGTGTAAGACCATGTATGGGACATGGCATCGACAATTTACCCTCTTATGTGAGGCTTATCAGATATCCTTTAGAATTCCAAATGGTTTCACTAGTTATTTTAAAGCTTCTGATAAAGATATGGAATGATATAATCATGTTGGGAGTGGTAAAGGTTCTTATTCGAAACTCATGAGATATGAGTCTGGTTTTGTTGCCTTAATGGTAAGAAAAACATGAGTAAGTTCTATCCATGAGAAATTATTTCGGGATTATGATGCACCTTTGGTAAGGATGCAAATAAGTAAGTCACGTCCATGAGACTGATTTTGTGATGACCTTGTGATTATGGGTATATGCTTATGATGTGTAAATATGTATTTTTACCATGATGGTTGAAATGATTTGTAAATGTATTATAAATATAGTTGTCATTATTTTACACTAAAACAGTTTTGGATAGCAGCAGTAGTCCGAATTTGAAAATCCACCAAAAATCGTAGAAATTGAGTTAGAGGTTGAATAAAATATAAAATTAATTCTTATTGAGTCTAGTTTCACATAGAAGAAATGATGTAAGCAAAATAATTTCATGTTATCAGATATTTGGATTTCTTGAGACAGGGTTAGAGTGATTTCTGTTTCCCTTGTCTTAACTTCGGAAAGTCATTAAAAATTGTATGAAAATAATTATGGGCTGGAGTTCATATGAATAAATAATTAATGAGTCTATTTGCAAGATAAATAGACAAGAACATTATTTGAGTCCCATACGAGGAAATAATTAATTTTTAGTTAAGAAGGGATGAAACTATTGGACAACAAAACAAGGACGACTTTAAAGAATAAACTGTACTTATTGGCTAGACCAAAAATTCTGAAAATTTTATGGTAAAAAGATATGTGAGTCTAGTTTCAGCAAAAATTAGAAGATCTTAATTTTGAGTTCTGTAACTCAAGATATAAATAATTTAGTGACTGTGACTCGAGTAGACAGCTTGAGACGAACAAGAGTAAATAATAAAATTTTGTGCAATTATGATTGTATTAACTTGAGAACATGTCGTGAGAAAATGACAAAAACATGTCAATAAATCTCTTATTATTTTCATATGGACTTACTAAGCTATATAGCTTACCCCTTCCTTTTTCCTCATTTTATAGGGACGCTAAGCTAGCTCGGGTTGGAGATCGTCGGAGATTCCATCACACTATCCAGCTATTGAAGGGTATAAATGATTTCAAGCACTTTTAGTCTATGGCATGTGTAGGGACTTAGTCAATTTAATATGTGTCATTTGATTTGGCCAAATGTATTAGCTCATAATGGGAATACGATCTATTTTGTATATGGCCATGATAAGTGGCTTATATTGGTTATTTGGTTGTAAACCTATTCATATATGCATGCATGTGCTAAAGGTTTCATATGGTGTGGTCATGTGTGTTTGGTATGGATGAATTGTGAATGTGCCGTAGATTACTTGATGGTTTTAAAGTGACTAAATTGGCCTATGGATAGACCTTAGCATAAGTATGAAGTGTAAGAATGTGTTCACGATAATCATGGCATGAAGTTGATAAGTTTAAACTAGGCAAAGTATGGTGCCTTATGCATAATAAATCGATATGAAACTGCCACGAAAAGTGCCATTGAAGTTATGTTTAAGTAAGTGCTAACGAGGGTGCCAAATGGCTTGGTATATAGCCATTTTCTGGGTCACATGGGTAGAGACACAACCGTGGGTAAGAGGTGTTACAATTTAATAACCTGCCAATTCATATTCAGGAGTACCCATTAGGGCACTTAATCGGAAGCACACTCTTGAGCCTCATAACATATAACAAGATAACCAGTCTAGGCTAAATCCTTTTTGTAATATATGCTCAGAAGAGCTCAATTAGGATTACCAGTCCAGGCTAAATCCTAATTGTAACATATGCTCGAGAGGGATTATATCACGATGACCAGTCCAGGCTAAATCCCATCAGCAACAATGCAAGACCTCATTCAATAAGGAAATTTCGTTTATCCATCGAAATCCAATATTCAAACGGAATTTAACCCTTTTCAAACAATCTCAAGCATATAATCATTTCTTATGTTATAACATTCAAATTAACTCACATTAATATATAAAACACATTCCATACAACACAACATTCAATTTATCATATTTACAAGCTCAATTAAGTTACACGAACTTACCTCGACACTTGTTCGCGTATATAAATCTACTATTTCGAAACTTTCTCTTTTCCTCGATCTAACTTCGAATTTGTGTTATCCGGATCTATATAAATGAATTTATTCATCAATTTATCACATTTCACATTCACCTAGATTCAAATTACATCCTAGGCAAAATTACCATTTTGGCCCCAACTTTTCCATAAATTTCAATTTCGTCCCTAGGCTTGGAAAATGAAATTTATGCAATTTACTTCCTATTCCAAGCCTAACCAACATTTCATTATAAAATTTACAGCACATATATTCTATAAAATTTAGAATTTTTCTTCAATTTTCACAACTTTACATTTTAGTCCCTAAATCACATTTTTATCAAAAATCACTTTGTAAAAGTTGTTTATCTATCAACAACCTTTCATTTTCTACCATAAATTTCAAATTTTCAGCATATCCATCCATGATATAATTTCCATAATTTGATAACTTTTCAAATTGATCCCCCAAATAGATAGATTAAGCTATCCCGATTTCAAAAATATCAAAATTACTAAAATTGAGACAAGAAAACTTACCCAATTAAGCCAAGAAAGTTTCTTCTCTCTCTCCTAGGGTTTCCATGTATTTTGAGGGATGAAGATGACATAAAATAAAATGATATTTCTTTTATCATGTTTTAATTAATTAAATTAATTCAATTTCCAATTTAGTCCTTACCCTTTTTCTAAATTTCCATGGATGAGTCACCAAAAATATCTACATACTTTTCTTTAATGGTCTAATTACCATATAAGGACCTCAAGTTTTGAATTCCATAGCTATTTAATTCTTCTAGCTACTAGATTATAACTTTTTGCATTTTATGTGATTTGGTCGTAATTAAACACATAATCGGTAAAATTTTCTTATCAGAATTTTCACATGACATTTCTAACATAATACAGACCATGTAATAAAATGAAAATAAATTTTATTTTCGGCTCGAATTTGTGGTCCCAAAACCACAGTTTTGATTTAATTGAAATTGGGCTATTCGCCATAACAATCTTGAAAAACACGTGCTAGTATTCTCTTAAATACGATATTTTTAATAAAATTTTGAAAGAAACCTTGTTTAATATTTGTAAAACAACTTGATGATCTTTAAATTTAAATTCAAGAAATTGAGTTTGAGAAAAATGGTTTTATCAAGAAAATACCAAATTATTTAGTCCATAATAAAAGTTCATGCAAATTGGGTGATGTCCAAAGTTTAAAAATCCCATGTCTCAGTTCTATAGTCCAACATAAAAGAAATTCCCTAATATTAATACAGTCTACAAAAGTTTGAAACATAATAGAAATCCATGTTGATATAAAACTATTCCCGAGAGCCTCACCTATGACCACATCCGAGTCCTAACCACTAGGATTATCTAAAATACATAAGTAATGTGTGTGAGCTTTAAAGAGCTTAGTGTTAGATCAACACAAATATAATCGCATACATAACAAAATATCAATCTCAACATATCAATTATCATTATAATCACAAGTTCTATCACTGATACTTATCCGTGAACATGTCGATGCATATTTTAAAATGATGTACATTTTATAAAATTTTCTACCCATCTCCGCTACACACCAATATCGAGTTCCCCAAAACCCGCCCATCGAATAGCACACCATTTGTGGACAAGCCACCACATAATTGTCAATAAAAAACCATATAACATATTGTGGACAAGCCACTACATAATTGCCAATAATGACCTCATAACCGCAGATAAACTGCCACATAACTTCCACCTTTCACAAAACCCACCCCATGCATGTGATATGGCCACTTGTCAAATTTAACACATATAATTCACTTTTCCTAGTTTTCACGTAATAATGTTCATAATCTCACATAACACATATTTCTCAATTTTACACATATGCATGTAAACATGCCCACACTTTCATATATTACATAATATTCACTTTTATTCGCTTAAGCATACTTTAATATACTTTTCAAATTAAATCATGGGTCTCATCACATACACATATATCACGCATTTAAATCATTAACATACTAGATAAGCCATGTATCACATAACATAGACATGAGATTTGTACACATATCATCATCACACACATCAACACATCACAAAACATGCATTTTATGAAACTAATGGGTTAGGATCACTTACTTAGGTTTCTTCTTGATGAGTTTTTCAACTCCTCTTTGAGTACTTAATCTACTCTCAATTAATTATTTAATATTGTAACAACCCATTATTTAGTGAAATCGGAACAGTGGTTTCAGGACCATAAATTCAACCCGAAAATAAAGTTTACTTTTATTTTATTATATGATCTGTATTATATTATAAATGTCAGGTGAAAATTTTGATATGAAAACTTTACCGGTTATGTGTTTAATTATGGGAAGGACCAAATTGCATAAAATGCAAAAGTTGGATTCTAACAGCTAGAAGGATCAAAGAGCTATGGGATTCAAAACTTAAGGTCCTTATATGGTAATTAGACCATTAAAGAAAGTATGTAGATATTTTGGTATGACTCATCCATGGAAAAATAAAAAAAAGGCTAAGGACTAAATTAGAAAGATGAAAAGTTATTAAATGACAATTTATTTAAATGAAAAAGAAAAAAATTTCATATCATCTTCCCCAAATATTTCTATGGAAACCCTAGGAGAGAGGAAGAAGACTTATCAAGCTTATTTGGGTAAGTAATCAAGCCCTGTTTTTAGTAATTTTTATATTTTTAAAACCGGGATAGTCTAATCTATCTATTTGGGGGATTAATTTGAAAAGTTATCAAAGTATGAAATTTGGGTCATGGATGAATATGCTGGAAATATGAAATTTATGGTAGAAAATGAAAGGTTGTTGATAGATAAACAACTTTTACAAAGCAATTTTTGATGAAAACTTGATTTAGAGAGTAAAATGAAAAAGTGATAAAACCCATGGAAAATTCTAAAATTTGTGAAATTTATGTGCTGTAAATGTAGTATATAAATTTTGATTAGGCTTGGAATAGGGAGTAAATTTCATAAATTTCATTTTCCTAGCCTAGAGACGAAATTGGAATTTATGGAAAAGTTAGGGGCAAAATGGTAATTTTTCCTAGGATAAAAATTGAGTCCACTTGAATATGAAATATCATAAATTGACGTCAAGTTTACTTGTATAGATCCGGATAGACCAAATTCAAAGCTAGAACGAGGAAAAGAGGAAAAAGTTAGATTAGTAGATTTTTCGTACACAAACATTGCTCGTCTGAGTCTGTATGATGATGGATCAGATTAAGGAAAAGCAGTTGAAGGATGAGTCCTTGGTTGCTCGATTCCAGCAAGTTAAGAAAGGGGAAACTTCTGAGTTTGGGTTGAATAGTGAAGGAGTTTTGTGTTACTAAGGGAGAATTTGCGTTCCGAAGGACTCTGACTTAAGGCAGTCAATACTGGAAGAAGCTCATGGAAGACCTTGTGCTATGCATTCTGGAGGGAATAAGTTGTATCACAACTTGCAAGAATTGTATTGGTGGCCTGGGCTTAAACGGGAAGTAACGGAGTTTGTAGGGAAATGTCTGACATGCCAGCAAGTGAAAGCTGAGCATCAACTACCCTCCGGACTTTTGCAGCCAGTGAAGATACCACTTTGGAAGTGGGAAAGGGTAACCATGGACTTTGTGAGTGGGCTACCCTTGACACCAACGAAGAAGGACTTGGTATGGGTGATTATGGATAGGTTGACCAAATCTGCTCATTTCATACCCGTCCACACTGATTATTCACTTCAAAACCTAGCCAAATTGTATGTGGCAGAGATCGTTCAACTTCATGGAGTCCCAGTTTCAATTATTTCTGACTGGGATCTTAGGTTCACATCTGGGTTTTGGCAAAAGTTACATAAGGCGTTGGGAATGTGATTGAACTTTAGCACGGCTTTTCATCCCCAGACTGATGGTCAGTCGGAGAGGGTTATTCAGATTCTGGAAGACATGTTGAGAGGATGCGTCATTGACATCCGAGGTAGTTGGGAGGATTACTTGCCATTGGCAGAGTTCGCATACAACAACAGTTATCAGACTAGTATCCGAATGGCACCGGATGAAGCGTTGTATGGGCGAAGGTGTCGTACACCTAGTTGTTGGACCAAATTGGGTGAGCAACAGGTTCTTGGAGCTGGGTTGGTAGCTGATCCCGAAGATAAAGTCAGAATAATCAGAGATCGATTAAAAGAAGCATCTGATAGGCAAAAGTCGTATGTAAATTTGAAGCGTAAGGAGATTGAGTACTCGGTGGGTGTTATGGTTTTCTTGAAGGCTTCTCCTTGGAAGAAGATATTAAGGTTTGGTAAGAAGGGCAAGTTGAGTCCGCGGTTCATAAAGGCCTTATCGGGTTTTGAACCAATTGGGTCCAGTGACTTATCAATTGGAGTTACCTCCGGAGTTAGACAGAATTCACGATATTTTTCACGTCTCCATGTTAAGGTATTATCGTTCTGACCCTACCCATATCGTGCTGGTTGCAGAGATTGAGGTGCAGCCTCATTTGACATTCAAGGAAGTGCCTGTACAGATATTGGATTGTGATGTTAAGGTTCTGAGAAGGAAGTCAGTTCCCTTAGTAAAAGTGCTTTGGCGTAATCATGGCAGAGAGGAAGCTACTTGGGAGCCAGAAGAGGCGATGCGTCAACAATACCCTCATCTGTTTGAATTAGGTGAATTTCGAGGATAAAATTCCTTTAATGAGGGTAGAGTTGTAACGCCCCAATTTCTGGGAATTTTGAGATTTTTGACGAATTTTAGAATTCCTGTGTTTTGACTGTATAGTGTAGGTCTGAGTATGTTAGTGGGCCTCTAGAAGGCCCAAGTCTAAGTTAAAACCTGGTGGTTTTAACAAATTTTTAATTTTAAAAGAGAGAAGGGGTTCTGGTGTATTGGCCTTTTAAGATTCCATGGGTGAAATAAGCCACAAGAAGACCTGTGGAAAAGTGGCATGTGACTCCACATAAGTGTTTAGGGAGTGGCGTGTAGATGTTTAGGGGGAGCTAAGGTTCAAGTCACAAGGTAAGCAAATTGAGGTATTATTTTTGTGAACAGAAAGGGGATGTGATGGAACTTAAGTGAAACTCTGATAGGAAGAGTTTGAGCTGTTCAGGAGATTGAGTAAGGAGGAGATAAGGGAGAAAATTTAGGAGCTGATCAAGGAGTGTGGTATTGGCCGAATGTTGGACTCTTGAGGAGCAAGACTTGGCCGGCCAAGGGTCTCTGGTATAGGTGGATTCGACTAGGTCTTTGAAGGGGGAAATTGGCATTAGGGAAGTGTTGTGCCATCCCTGACAATTCTTTTTCTTTCTTTTCTTCTTTTGGGCTTGCCGAAATAGGGTTGGCTTAGGGTTTCTCTCTTTTTTTTCACTTTTATTTTGCTAATAGTCGAACTTGGAAACCCCATAACTTTTTGTACTGTCTCCTATAACTGAATACTACTTCCCTTCTCACTTTTCCTTCTTTCATCTTTTCTTTTTCCCCATAGCCGAACCTATACTCTTCTCTCTTTTGTTTCTTCCCTTATTTTTTCTTCATTACTCCTCAGTAGGCCAAATTTTTGCTGTAGCCGAACCTCTATTCTTTTCTTCCTTAAAAAGTCGAAACCCTCATACCTGTGGTATAGGAAGCCAAATCTTTGGCGACTTGAATCTGCTTCTTCTCGTGACTACGGGTGATCAGAGTTAAGATAATAGATAGGATCACTCTTCTGGGCCGAAAAACGATTGGTAAGTTAGTCGAATAACTTTCGTTAATTATTTATGATTTAAGGTGAAAGCCAAAACCCCTTAAGGGTGGCTAACGTTTGGACTAAGGGCGTTGGTGACTCTTTCTTTTTGGCTGTGTAAGTGTTAGCGTGGACAAGGGGGCGTACAGTGAAGGGCTTGAAGACTGATTCGGTTAGATCTCTAGATCTAATCCATATTTCGGTAAAAAGGTAAGAACTCTAGGATCTAAGGTAATGTTGGCCGAATATGGTAAGGGGGAATAGTACGTAGTTTGTTTTCGATATGTAGACTAATGTTTAGTAACTCAATTGTAGGCAAATCGTGAGTGTATCTCGCCAAGTACCATTACAAACCAGGTGTGTAATCGACACCCAGTCATAGACTAGATCAGAAAAGCCGAAATACCAAAAAGCTGACATTTTATGAACTTGCGAGCGTGCGAGCACTCATGAGATGGGTGTTTGTTTGTTTTGATAATCTAAAGTGGTAAGATTGCAAAGTGTGCAATTTCGAACACTTCGGTATATTCGAGCTTAATGGGCCGAAATCAGGGTAATAGGCCAACGGGCCCTATTTGGTAAGAATGCTCGATAAGTGTTTCTGTTAATGCGTTAATGGATGAAATATGCATGAAAACCCTAAACTGGTAAGTTTAGTAGAATACCCTAGGTATGCAAAATTACTATGATACCCCTAGGTGCAAAATGACCGTTTTACCCTTAGGGTTAATTGTGACTACAATGCATGATATTCTTATTCTATGTGATGTGTGCCATGACATGTATATCTGTTGCATAGGTTATGGGTTATATTGATGGAGGAAGCGTTCTGGTGGCTCTGCCACAAATATCTCGCTCATGGCAATGCCATAATTATTCATCTCTAGTGGCTCGCCATAATATTCGTGATCCGTGACTCTGTCACAATATTCGCTCGCGACCATGCTGCAAATTCTGTGGTGTGTAGCAAATGGGTGGGTCGAGTTGTCTCCTTACATGGTGTAAGGTTGGTACGGGGGTGTATACGGATGGATATGGGTTGGGTTTTTGTATGCATGAATTATCTGTTCTGTCTCCGTTATGGGCCTATGGGCTTCATTCTGCATTCTGTATAGGGCTAAGGCCCAACTTGATCTGTTCTTTGGTTTGAGCTGATTTGGACTATGGTTGGGTTATTTTGCACACTGAGTTTTCCAAACTCACCCCCCTTAATTTCATCATTGCAGGTAATCCCCAACCATAGTGGACTTGGAGCTGTGAGGGATTCGGAGTGGCCACTTGTTCTGCAAATTTGATTTTCCTCTAGTGATTTGAACAACTTTTTATTTACTTTAATGATTTTAGTTTTTGAGTTATAATAAGGCCACTTTTATTATTTTTAATCTTTTTAGTTTGTTTTGTTAAGCTTAGGTATGACACTATTTTAATCGTGGAAATTGAATAGCTTTAGGGCGCGTTTTAAAAGAGTTACTTGATTTGAAAATATGCGATAACAAAGCAAAGCTTCCGTAACGAAAATGTTTTTCAAAATTAATAACCTTCTGAAATGGATTTTAAACGAATTGGTATTCTAAGAACATTCACTAAGTTAAGGTGTGGCAATGGTGGTGTGCATGTCTAGGATTGGATCCGATGGGAGCTTGGTACTTAAGCAGTCTAATGGACTCACCTCCTCTTTTCAGGTATCCTACCTGGTGCACAACTTTCATTCACTTTAACCTATAATGAAGTTATCCTTTAAACACTAAGAAAGTTTTTAGATTAAAAATGTAAAAATGTTTTTAACACTTCAATGTGGCACGTCAGATTCGATCATAACGTCTAGGCCGGGTTTGGGGTGTTACACAAAGTGAAAATTGGCTAAAAATATGTGTTTGTTGATTAAATTGAATTAATTTGTGATTAAATGGGCTTTTGAATACATATAGGTCAAGAAAGAAAGAACTCAGATTTAGATTGGGGAAAAATCGAAGGTTATCGAGTAATCGATCTGAATTGTCAATTCTGAGTATGAGGTAAGTTCGTACGTGATAAATGTTGTTACAATTATGTTTTTAATGCTTTAATAATGCATAAATTGTATATATGTGACTATGATTGCGTACGATGATAAATTGACTATGTTTGGCACTTAATGTGTGTTTCAAAATAGCTTCGGCTATAAATAACACTTAGTGTGCGAATTGGAATAGCTTTGGCTATATGAGGCACTAAGTGTGTCATACTGAGATAGCTTCGATTTAGTGTGATGGCACTAAGTGTGTGAGATTATTATAGCTTCGGGTAATCACTGATGCACTAAGTGTGCGAGTTCTTAGAGCATTGAAAGACTTTCGAATAAATTAATGTGTTGAACAAAGAGGTGAGAATGAAATAAATAAATATGTGAAAGTTTAGGTATGTATGATACCTATGTGGTAGTTGATACTATGTGTATAAAGCTTGATGCATTTGTATATACATGTTGATACTTGATGTTTTGTGTATTATGAACTATTGGGTATTTTTGGTACGAACTTACTAAGCTATGAAGCTTACTGTGTGTGTTATTTGTCTTTGTTTTATAGAGTATCGAAGCTAGCTTGGACATCGGGGATCATCGGGAACCATCATCACACTATCGAATTAACTCGTTGGTACTTTTGAAGCTTTGTATATATTGTATATGGCATGTATAGGCTAGTGTTATTTTAGTATGTTTTGAGTCTTGATATTAGCCATGAGATTTGGCTTGTAATTGTGGTATGTATTGTCATTTAAGTTGGCTTGAATTATGTGTTTGGTAAGTGTTATATGTGATGTGTATAATGCTTTATGTGTTGGATTGGGTTGAGATGATGATATAATATGTTTTTATATACTATGTGGTGTGAATGATATTCCTTGTGAATTTGGCATAGTATGGTATAAAATTAAGGTATTGAATTAGTGTTATTTTGAGATTTAAGTTAGTTATTTTGGTGGATGTATTAATGCTTGAAGAATGGCATGATTTTGGTTGTGAATTTGAGTAGTGAAAACGTTGACTATGAAATGGCATGAAATGTGTGTGATTTGGTACGTTTTGAACTGCATATATGTGTATGGAAATGGTTCCAAATTGGTTGTTATGTGTACATGATTGTAGGGTAGCAAATTGGCTTTTCAAATGGCCTATTTTTTTGTCCACACGGGCAGAGACACAGGCGTCTGTCTCAGCCGTGTGCGACACCCGGTCATGTTATACAGTCGTGTGTCTCAGCCATGTGTGACACACGGTCATGTTATACGGCCGTGTGTCCCTTAGGGTACCCTTTGAATTAAAGTTAGTATACCCTACAGTTTTGACACGGTCTAGACACATGAGCATGTCTATTGGCTGTGGGAGGCACACGGGTTGGCACATAGGCTTGTGGCCGGCCGTATGACCCAAGCCAGTAACCCCTTTAGATTTCAGGCAACCCTTTCCAGTACACGAAGCATCGCCTGAGATAGAGTGTCATCCCCGGCACCTCGATCATGAGACTCCACTTCTGTTGCCGGAGGTACCGGTGCATCTGCCGCTGGCATATGTCCTGAAGACGAAGATCCAGCCCGTGCACTACCTCGGCCACATCCACGGCGTCTTCCACGAGCTACTCTCATACTCATATTATATTCTCTAATTACAAATTTATGCATCAATTAAATATTTTAGTGTTTATTACAGATGTTTTATGAACAGACAGTAATTTAGAGTTTGTTTTTCGCGGAACCGAAGTCTAGCTACAGTCTCAGTCTATTATCAAAATTTCCTACAGTTTCAGTACCACCCTCACTAGAGTATCCTAATAGGGTTTCAGTATAGACAGACAATTCAGAAGTATTTAGAAAAATACAGAATGATACTTACAGACTTGGGCTAGAGATTCGGGGTGCCCTTCTCAGGATCCAAATTTTAGAAAACCGAATTTTGCAATTTTTGAAATCATTTATTGTAAATTTTTTTATTTTTAAAAATCTTTGTTTTTATAGACCCATTCCACAGTCGAGTTGTTGTAACTGGGCTCTGATACCACTAAATGTAACACCCTAAACTCGGCCTAGACGTTATGACCGAATTTGACGTGCCACATCGAAGCGTTAAAAAACATTTTTACATTTTTAATATAAAAACTTTCTTAGTGTTTAAAGGATAACTTCATTATAGGTTAAAGTGAATGAAAGCTGTGCACCAGGTAGGATGCCAGAAAAGAGGAGGTGAGTCCATTAGACTGCTTAAGTACCAAGCTTCCTTCGGATCCAATCCTAGACATGCACACCACCATTGCCACATCTTAACTTAGTGAATGTTCCTAGAATACCAATTCGTTTAAAATCCATTTGAGAAGGTTATTAATTTTGAAAAACATTTTCATTGCGGAAGCTTTGCTTTGTTATCGCGATATTTTCAAATCAGGTAACTATTTTAAAACGCGCCCTAAAGCTATTCAATTTCCACGATTAAAATAGTATCATACCTAAGCTTAAGAAAACAAACTAAAACGATTAAAAATAATAAAAGCGGCCTTATTACAACTCAAAAACCAAAACCATTAAAGTAAATAAAAAGCTATTCAAATCACCAGAGGAAAATCAAATTTGTAGAACAAGTGCCACTTCGAACCCCTCACAGCTCCAAGTCCGCTATGGTTGGGGATTACCTGCAAGGATGAAATTAAGAGGGTTGAGTTTGGAAAACTCAGTGCGCAAAATAACCCAACCATAGTCCAAATCAGCTCAAACCACAGAACAGATCAAGTTGGGCCTTAGCCCTATACAGAATGCAGAATGAAGCCCATAGGCCCATAATGGAGACAGAATAGATAATTCATGCATACAAAAACCCAACCCATATCCATCCGTATACACCCCCGTACCAACCTTACACCATGTGGGGAGACAACTCGACCCACCCATCCGATACACAAAGAATTTGCAGCATGGCTGCCAGAACATATATTGTGATAGAGTCACCAGATACAGATATTGTGGCAGAGCCACTAGAACAGATAATTGTGGC
This sequence comes from Gossypium anomalum, assembly GCA_025698475.1. Taxonomy (NCBI): domain Eukaryota; kingdom Viridiplantae; phylum Streptophyta; class Magnoliopsida; order Malvales; family Malvaceae; genus Gossypium; species Gossypium anomalum. The sequence goes on along the minus strand of CM046960.1, from coordinate 17,616,549 downwards.
ATAGCCACCAGAACAAATATTTGTGGCAGAGCCACCAGAACGTTTCCTCTATCAATATAACCCATAACCCATGCAACAGATATACATGTCATGGAACATATCACACAGAATCAGAATATCATGCATTTCAGTCACAATTAACCCTAGGGGTAAAATGGTCATTTTACACCTAGGGGTATAATTGTAATTTTGCATACTTAGGGTATTCCAGTAAACTTACCATTTTAGGATTTTCATGCATATTTCAGCCATTAACGCATTAACAGAAACACTTACCGAGCCTTCTTATCGAATAGGGCCCGTTGGCCCATTACCCCGATTTCGGCCCATTAAGCCCAAATATACCGAAGTGCATGAAATTGTGCACTTTGCAATCTTACCGCTTTAGATTACCAAAACTAACAAACAACCATCTTACAAGCACTCGCACGCTCGCAAGTTCACAAAATACCAATTTTTTGACATTTCGGCTTTTCAGCTTTTTCCGATCTAGTCTATGAGTGGGTGCCAATTACACACCTGATTTGTAACGGTACGTTGGATAGATCCACTCACGAGTTGCCCACAATCGAGTTACTAGACGTTAGTCTACATACCGAAAATAAACTACGTACTATTCCCCCTTACCATATTCGGCCAACATTACCTTAGATCCTAGAGCTCTTACCTTTTTGCCGAAATATGGATTAGATCTAGAGATCCAACCGAATCAGTCTTCAAGCCCTTCACTGTACGCCCCCTTGTCCATGTTAACGCTTACACAACCAAAAAGAAAGAGGCACCAACGCCCTTAGTCCAAACGTTAGCCACCCTTAAGGGGTTTTGGCTTTCACTTTAAATCATAAATAATTAGTGAAAGTTATTCGACAAACTTACCAATCTTTTTTGGCCCAAAAGAGTGCTCTTATCTATGATCTTAACTCTGATCACCCGTAGTTACGAGAAGAAGCAGATTCAAGTCGCCAAAGATTCAGCTTCCTATACCACAGGTATGAGAGTTTCAGCTTTTTAAGGAAGAAAAGAATAGAGGTTTGGCTACAGCAAAAATTCAACCTACTGAGGAATAATGAAGAAAAGAAAATAAAGGAAGAAACAGAAGAGAGAAGAGTATAGGTTCAGCTATGGGGAAAAAGAAAAGATTAAAGAAGGAAAAGTGAGAAGGGAAGTAGTATTCAGTTATGGGCGACGGCACAAAAAGTTATGGGGTTTCCAAGTTCAGCTATTAACAAAATAAAAGTGAGAAAAAAGAGAGAAAACCTAAGCCAACCCTATTTCGGCAAGCCCAAAAGAAGAAAAGAAAGAAAAAGAATTGTCAAGGACGGCACAACACTTCCCTAATGCCCAATTTCCCTCCTTCAAAGACCTAGCCGAATCCACCTATACCAGAGACCCTTGGCCGGCCAACTCTTGCTCTTCAAGAGTCCAACATTAGGCCAATACCACACTCCTTGATCAGCTCCTAAGTTTTCTCCCTTATCTCCTCCTTACTCAATCTCCTGAACAGTTCAAACTCTTCCTAGCAGAGTTTCACTTAAGTTCCATCACATCCCCTTTCTGTTCACAAAAAAATACCTCAATTTGCTTACCTTGTGACTTGAACCTTAGCTCCCCCTAAACATCTACACGCCACTCCCCAAACACTTATGTCGCGTCACATGCCACTTTGCCATAGGTCTTCTTGTGGCTTGTTTCACCCATGGAATCTTAAAAGCCCAATACACCAAAACCCCTTCTCCTTTAAAATTAAAAATTTGTTAAAACCACCAGGTTTTAACTTAGACTTGGGCCTTCTAGAGGCCCACTAACATACTCAGACCTACACTATACAATCAAAACACAGGAATTCTAAAATTCGTCAAAAATCTCAGAAATCTTAAAAATTAGGGCGTTACACTTTGGCCTTAAACTTTTACATTTTTAACAATTTAGTCCCTATTTCATAAAAACTCAAATTACTCAAAATTCAATAAAACCCATGCTTAGCCGAATTACCATAGTGCCCTTAGCAGCCAATATTTTTCATTTATTTCACATTTCAACCCTTCAATTAATCCCTAATTGGCATTTTTTTGTCAAAAATCACATTACAAAACATATATATCAAGCACCAAGCTTTCCTAATTCATCATAAAACATCCTAAAACTCATGGATTCATCAATGACATTTTTTAAAATCACTAACAAATTCAAAAATTAGGGTACGGGCTAGCTAGTACTCGAAGCAACGATCACAAAAACATAAAAATCATCAAAAATCGAGAAAAGAACATACCTCAATCTAGTTATCAAATTGTCGAATGCAAGAAAGCTTACTATCCCTTGTTTTACTATCCCTTGTTTTCTTTCTATTTTTGGTTGAAAGGATGAATGAATGAATCATTTTTTTATTTTAGTTTTGTTTAATTAAACTTAATTTTACAATTACAAAAATAACCTTTATTAATACATTAATAAAACATATAATGGTTGGTCATTTATGACAAATTCCATTAACCATGGTCTAATTACATCATAAGGACCTCCCTCTCATGTAAAAAGCCTTGGCAATTAGACACCTTTATCATAAAGAATGCAACTTTTGCATTTTACGCGATTAAGTCCTTTTTCTCAAATTGAGCTATTAAACGATAAAATTAGCTCACGAAATTTTCACACATACATATTCACATGATGTAAACACCAAAAATAATATTAAAATAATTTTACAATCTCAGATTTGTGGTCCCAAAGCCACTATTCTTATTCAGCTAAAACTGGGCTATTACAACTCTCCCCCCTTAAGGATTTTCGTCCTCGAAAATCTTACCATTGAATAGGTTTAGATATTGTTTTCTCATAGCATCCTCGGGTTCCCACGTAGCTTCTTCTACCCCGTGTCGATGCCATAAAATTTTCACTAATGAAATTCTTTATTTCTCAGCTCTTTAATCTCACAAGGTAAGATTCGAATCTGTTCTTCACTGTATGATAAATCTGGCTAAATCTTAACTTCGGCCAGGGAAATAACATGCGAAGGATCGGATCGGTATCGTCGAAGCATCGATACATGAATTACATTATGAATCTTTTCTAACTTGGACGACAATGCTAGCCGATAAATCTCAGACTCAACTTACCTTTACAATCGAATCGAAGTATTTTCTTCCACGGAGATACTTTCAAAAACACTCGATCCCTGATCTGAAACTCAATATCTTTTCGTTTCAAGTCTGCGTACGACTTTTAATGATCTAGCGGTGCTTTCAGACTTTCACGAATCACCTTCACTTTCTGTTCAGTCTCTTTAATCAAATCGATCCCGTGAATCTTATTCTCGCTGAGCTCAGTCAAATACAACGGTGTTCGGCATTTACGATCGTATAATACTTCGTAAGGTGCCATTTTAATACTCGATTGAAAACTATTGTTATACGTAAATTCAATCAATGCTAGGTATCATTCCCACGTACCTTTAAACTCAAGAATGCAACATCTCAACCTATCCTCGAGTATCTGAATAATCCTCTCGGATTGACCAACTGTTTGCGGATGAAAGGCAGTACTAAAGTGTAGCTTTGTACCTAGTGCATCTTGCAATTTCTTCTAGAAACACTATGTAAATCTCAGATCTCTATCCAAAATAATAGAAGTAGGTATTCCATGTAATCTCACAACCTTAGAGATATACAATTCAGCTAGGTTGTCAAGTGAATAATCTGTACGCACATGAATGAAATGAGCTGATTTTGTCAACCGATCAACAACAACCTAGATTGCATCTTTCTTACTCGGAGATTGGGGCAATCCCGATACAAAATCTATAGTCATCTATCCTATTTCCACTCAGGAATCATAATCGACTGCAATAAACTAGACGGAACCTGATGCTCAACTTTAACTTGCTGACAAATCAAACATTTAGAAACGAACTCTAAGATATCCTGTTTCATGCCATGCCACCAATAAAGTTGTTTCAAGTCATTATACATTTTTGTGCTTCCCGGATGAACAGACGAACGACTACTATGTGCTTCATTAAAAATCATCTAAATTAACTTTGAATTTCTCAAAACACAAATTTGGCCTTTGAATCTTAAACAATCATCTAAATCAACTTGGAACTCTGAATCAGGGTCCGAATCACATTGAGCTCGTTTAGCTAACATTTCATTATCAACTTTCTGAGCTCCACAAATCTGTTGTAAAAACAATGATCTCACTTTCAACTCAGCTACAATCAAGCCGTCATCAGATAGAGCTAACTGAATATTCATTGCACGTAGAGCGTACAAAGATTTTTGGCTTAATGCATCAGCAACAACATTAGCTATTCCCGGATGGTAATCAATCACTAACTCATAGTCTTTTAGCAATTTTAGCCATCTCCTCTATCACAAATTCAAACCTTTTTGAGTCATTAGATATTTCAAACTCTTGTGATCAGAATAAACGTGGCATTTCTCACCGAACATATGATGATGCCAAATCTTTAACGTGAACACAATTGCAGCTAACTCCAAGTCATGCGTCGGGTAATTCTTTTCATATGGCTTTAATTGTCTCAAGGCATAAGCTATAACTTTTCCTTCTTACATCAAAACGCAACCCAGACCATTCAACGATAACTATAAATAAAAAATTCTTTACTCGATTCAGGCTGTACTAACACTGGAGCTTCAGTCAAAAGAATTTTCAACTGATCAAAACTTTTCTAACGTTTCTTAGACCATTCAAACTTTACATCTTTTTGAAGCAATCTCGTCAACGGAGTCGCAATCATCGAAAAGCCTTTCACAAACCATCAGTAATAGACAGCTAGTCCCAAAAAACTACGGACTTCAGATAGATTTCTTGGAGGTTTCCAATCCATTATTGCAGAAATCTTGCTCGGATCGACTCGGATACCCGATGCTGACACAATATGCCCTAGAAAACCAACTTCACGTAACCAAAATTCACATTTGCTGAACTTTGCATATAGATGTTTATCACGCAAGTTTTGCAATACAATTCTTAAATGCTCGGCATGGTCATTTTCATCTCTCGAATATATCAAAATATCATCTATGAACACAACAACAAATTGATCTAGGTACGGTCTAAAAATTCAATTCATCAAGTCCATAAAGATAGCAGGTACATTTGGTGCATTTGTTAGTCCAAAAGGCATAACTAAAAACTCATAATGACCATACCTCGTTCTAAATGTAGTTTTCTACACATCAGAATCTCTAACTCACAACTGGTAATAACCCGATCTCAAATCTATCTTTGAAAACACTGGAGCTCCTTTCAATTGATCAAACAAATCATCAATTCGCGGTGGTGGATATTTGTTCTTGATTGTCACTTTATTCAACTGTCTGTAGTCAATACACATTCTCATCGTGCCATCTTTCTTATTCACAAACAATATAGGAGCACCCCATGGCGGGAAACTCAGTCGTGTAAATCGTCTATCAGTTAATTCTTACAACTGAGCTTTTAATTTTTTTAACTCTGTTGGAGCCATTCTGTATAGAGCTATCGGTATCAGTGTTGTACCTGACATTGACTCAATACCAATCTTAACCTCTCGGTTCGGTGGTAAACCCGGTAACTCTTCAGGAAACAAATCTAAGTACTCACACACAATTGGTACTGATTCGATGTTCTTTTCAGTCACTTTCGTATCAAGAACATAAGCTAAATAAGCTTTGCAACCCTTTCTCACATATTTCTGAGCTAGCATCAAAGAAATCACTGCTGGCGAACCATTCATATCATCTAACTCAATTTGAGTAATCTCATTATTCTGACATCTCAAATCTATCGTTTTTTTTTTACAATTCACAACAACATCATGCAATGTTAACCAATCCATACCTAGGATTATATCAAACTCGTCCAAGGGCAACAACATCAAATCAGCCGGAAAGTAATTATCTCGTATCATCAATGGACAATTCTTGCACACTTTATCAACCAACACACACTTGCCTAAGGGGTTCGATATTCTAATTACAAATTCAATAGACTCTACAGGCAAAGTCTTACTGGATACTAAATTCACACATACATATGAATGAGTTGATCCTGGATCTATCAATGCAATAACTTTAGTATCATAGAGTGTAAAAATACCAGTAATGACGTCCAAAGATGAAGCTTCTTCATGAGCACGAAGAGCGTAGGCTCGTGCAGGTTCTCTGGCATGATCTCGCAGTAGTGTATCGTGTTACCCCTCTACCACCACTCATATTTCTCGTGTTTTTAGGTGGTCTACCTTTAACTGTAGTGTTACCCGGCCTTGTGTTTTGAGCATTATCTTTTTCGACTAACTCTGGGCAATCTTTAATAAAGTGATCTCATGAACCACAACTGTAACAAGCTCTGTTATTATTTTTCACCTAGCAGTCTCCAAAATGCCATCTTCCACACTGTTGACACTCAGGTTTAGCATCTTTTACATTGCCAACACTCGATACTGATGTGGCTTGAGCTTTATAGTTGGTGTATTGCTTTCCGCGATCTCTATTCTGATATCTCGTTGAAGCTGTCTATCGATTAAATAGTCTCTATATATCTTTGACGAAGAATGATAAGAATTATTCATCAATCTCTTACTCGAATCTCTCACCTCTGAATAAGCTTTTCTCTTTTCTTTGCTAAGATCTTTGGCTTTAAAAGTCTTCTCAACTAGTACTACAAATTCTTTCAATTCAAGTATCCCGAGTAATAGCTTTATATCTTCACTCAATCCATCAACAAATCTTTTACACATGATCTCCTCAGTAGAGACATATTCCAAGGCATATTTACTTAATTGTACAAATTCTCTATCATACTTAGTGACAGTCAGTCAGCCCTGCTTCAATTTTTGAAACTCTTTATGTTTCTGATTGAGAAATCATTGGCTTATATATTTCTTCCAGAACTCGGATTGAAAGAATTCCCAGGTAATTTGTTCTCTTGGAACCACCGATGTCAACGTTTTCCACAAATGATATACATTATCTCTAAACAACGATACAACACATTTGATACATTCCTCTGGATTACATAACAATTCATCAAATACTCTGATTATGTTCTCGAGCCAGAATTATGCTCTCTCTGCGTCGCCATCAATTGTAGCTTGAAAGTCTTCAACCCCGTGCTTACAAATCTTATCCACTGGCGATTTACTAAATCGGATTGGATCTATTACTTGTGGCATATTTGGGATTTGTTGAGGAACAGGTGGGGGTGGAGGTTGTTGAGCAGCTGTATTCGTTCATACGAATTTCATGAACCACTCACTCATCATTTGGAAGAAGGCTTGCTTAGGCTCTCCTCCCTGACTACTAGAAATAGGCCTAGAATCGGCCGACGCTGCCTTTTGAATAGAAGCGGGCGCATTACCTTCCACATCGGTAGCTAAAACTCGATTGGGATCTATTTGCTATACAAAAAAAAAATACATTTTAACTATCAGGAATCATCACACTATCGCAGTTTATATATGGCATGTATAGCTAGACTCTTACACACTACGTTAGTCCTAGAATTGACTAAACCGTAGCTCTGATACCAATAAAATGTAACACCCTTAACCCTTCTTCGTCATCAGATTAGGGTTATGAGGCATTATCAGATAACACACCTCATTCACATACATTTAAGCATTCATAATCGAAATCAAATAAAATCATTCACATTGTCCCTTATAGGGTCCTACGTGACCTTAAAACATGCTTAGAAGTGGTTCGAACTAAACCAATAACATTTGTAAACTTTGAGAAACTTAAAATTTTTTTCAACATATAAGGGTCACACGCCCATGTGAATAGGCCGTGTGCACTAGACATGCCCATGTCACAGGCCGTGTGAAAACAGGGCATACATACTGACTTGTACCACACGGACGAGGACACGCCCGTGTGTCAGACCGTGTGAAATCTAAAGGGGTTACTGACTTGGGTCACACGGCTAGCCACACGCCCATGTGCCAACCCGTGTGCCTCCCACGGCCAATAGACATGCCCGTGTGTCTAGACCGTGTCAAAACTGTAGGGTATACTGACTTTAATTCGAAGGGTACCCTAGGGGACACACGGTCGTATAACATGACCGTGTGTTAGACACGGCTGAGACACATGCCCGTGTCTTTACCCATGTGGAAAAAAAAAAGGCCATTTGAAAAGCCCATTTGCCACCCTACAATCATGTACACATAACAACTAATTTGGAACCATTTCCATACACATATATGCAATCCAAAACATACCAAATCACACACATTTCATGCCATTTCATAGTCAACCTTTTCACTACTCAAATTCGTAACCAAAATCATGCCATTCTTCAAGCATTAATACATCCATCAAAATAACTAACTTAAATATTAAAATAACACTAATTCAATACCTTAATTTTATACCATACTCTACCAAATCCACAAGGCATATCATTCACACCACATAATATATAAAAACATATTATATCATTATCTCAACCCAATCTAACACATAAAGCATTATACACATCACATATAAAACTTACCAAACACATAACTCAAGCCAACTTAAATGGCAATACATACCACAATTACAAGCCAAATCTCATGGCTAATATCAAGACTCAAAACATACTAAAATAACATTAGCCTATACATGCCATATACCATATATACAAAGCTTCAAAAGTACCAACGAGTTAATTGATAGTGTGATAATGGTTCCTGATGATCCCCGATGTCCAAGCTAGCTTGGATACTCTATAAAAAAAAGACAAATAACACACACAGTAAGCTTCATAGCTTAGTAAGTTCGTACCAAAAATACTCAACAGTTCATCATATACAAAACATCAAGTAATAAACACTTAGTAGTTCTTATATCATGATTTAATTCTAATCCAAAACCATTTAACATGTATATACAAATACATCAAGCTTCATACACATAGTATCAACTACCACATAGGTATCGTACATACCTGAACTTTCTCGTATTTATTTATTTCATTCTCACCTCTTTGTTCAACACATTAATTTATTCAAAAGTCTTTCAATGCTCTAAGAACTCACACACTTAGTGTATCAGTGATTAGCCGAAGCTACAACGATCTCGCACACTTAGTGCCATCATATAAAATGGAAGCTGTCTCGGTACCACACACTTAGTGCCTCATATAGCCAAAGTTATTCCAATTCGCACACTAGGTGCTATTTATAGCCGAAGCTATTTTGAAACGGACACTAAGTGCCAAAAATATTCGATTTATCGTCGTACGTAATCATAGTCACATATATACAATTTATGCATTATTAAAGCATTAAAAACATAATTGTAACAACATTTACCATGTACTAATTTACCTTGTACTTGGAATTGACAATTCGGATCGATTACTTGATAACCTTCGGTTTTCCCCGATCTAAATCTGAGTTCTTTCTTTCTTGATATATATGTATTCAAAAATTAACCCATTTAATCACAAATTCATTCAATTTAATCCACAAACACATATTTTTAGCCAATTTACACTTTGGCCCTAAACTTTTACATTTTTAACAATTTAGTCCCTATTTCGTAAAAACTCAAATTACTCAAAATTCAATAAAACCCATGCTTAGCCGAATTACCATAGTGCCCCTAGCAGCCCATATTTTTCATTTATTTCACATTTCAACCCCTCAATTTACACTTTTCTCGAATTAATCCCTAATTGACATTTTTTTTCAAAAATCACATTGCAAAACATATATATCAAGCACCAAGCTTTCATAATTCATCATCAAACATCCTAAAACTCATGGATTCATCAATGACATTTTTCAAAATCATTAAAAAATTTAGAAATTAAGGTACGGGCTAGCAGTACTCGAAGCAACGATCACAAAAACATAAAAATCATTAAAAATCGAGCAATGAACATACTTTAATCTAGCTATCAAAGTGTTGAATGCAAGATAGCTTTCTATCTGATGTTTTCTGTCTATTTGCGGTTCTAAAGATGAATGAATAAATCATTTTTTTATTTTAGTTTTGAACATAAATTTACAATTACAAAAATAACCTTTATTAATACATTAATAAAACACATAATGGTTGGTCATTTATGACAAATTCCATTAACCATGGTCTAATTACATCATAAGGACCTCTCATTTAAAAAGCCTTGGCAATCAGGCATCTTTATCATATAGAATGCAACTTTTGCATTTTACGCAGTTAAGTCTTTTTTCTCAAATTTAGCTATTAAACGATAAAATTAGCTCACGAAATTTTCACACATACATATTCACATGCTGTAAACACCAAAAATAATATTAAAATAATTTTACAACCTCAAATTTGTGGTCCCAAAACCACTATTCCGATTTAGCTAAAACCGGGTTGTTACAAAAATTCCTTAAGGGGGCAAAGTTGTAACAACCCAATTTTCAGTGAAATCAGAATAGTGGTTTTAGGACCACAAAACTGACCCGAAAATAAAGTTTAATTTTATTTCATTATATGATCTGTATTATATTTGAAATGTTATGTGAAAATTTTTGTAAGAAAATTTTATCGATTATGTGTTTAATTACGGGAAGAACATGACAGAAAAGAGCCTGCTGGTCCAGGGGATAAGTGGCGTCTTACTATTATCTGAGGTCTGAAGTTCGAGTCCTGGCTTGTGCAATGGGGGTTCTATTTTGCTGCTTGAGCTGTATGGATAGTAGAATTTGACCGAAACATTGAAAAGTTTGAATGAAATTCAAATTAAGTGGTTGAGTTGTTAAGGGATCAGTTTGAGGATGTTGTGGAGAGATTTTAGGAGGAAATCAAGGGATTTTGAAGGAGAGGGAGTGTTGGTGCCGATTTTGGACTCTCAACACTAAGAATTTGACTTTGAGGCTATCAAAGTGCTCTCCATTTTAGTGGCTATCCCTTTTTTCTTGATTTCATTTTGGTTGGAGGTCAAACGCTACCTTGACCATTCGGGCATTTTCCCTTCTGCATTCTTTTTGATTTTGCCTTTCTTTTAGGCCATTTCTCTACTATTAGTCGATTCTCTTTTTATCTACTATTCTACCTAGCGTCCTCATCCTTGTACCCTTAACCGAATAGCATTCATCCCCTCTCAATTGGTTATGTGCCGTCAATATTTTTTTTTGTACAGTGGCCGAACAATTATGCAAATTAATCGCTGGGCTAGCTAGATTAAGCTTCAAAGTAGCCAAACCCTAGCTGAACAGAAATGGCATCTATCACTTTGATATTTGGTTGAAGAACAAAAGAAAGATGAAAGCTTTTTAATTTCGTTTTAACTTATTGTATCATTATTAACCAAATTATAAAATTAACTTTTATAAACATTATTTATTTCACTAAATGCCAAGCCATTATATTCCACTATCGATATTATGGTCCAATTACCATATAAAGACCTCGACTTTTAATTTCTATAGCTATTTAATACCATTAGCTATTTGAACTCAACTTTTGTACTTAACGCGATTTAGTCCTTTTTATCAAATTGAGCTTGCAAACGGTAAAATTTCTTAACGAAATTTTTATATAGTATTTCTATCATGTTGTAGGTAATAAAATATTAATAAAATAAAATTTTTAACCTCAAATTTGTGGTCCCAAAACCACTATTCCTATTTCACAAAAAATAGGTTGTTACAACTCTCGACCTAAAGGGATTTTCGTCCCTAAAAACTTACCAGAAAAGAGGTTCGGGTATTGCTTTCACATAGCTTCCTCGGATTCCCAAGTGGCTTCTTCTACTCCATGTCATTGCCAAAGAACGTTTACTAAAGTTATGTTTTTATTTCTTAATTTTTTTCACCTCTTGCGCTAGAATTCTGATTGGTTCTTCACTATATGTCATGTCAGGCTAAATCTTGACATTCGTTGGGGAGATAACATGTGAAGGGTCAGATCGGTATCGTCGCAACATAGACACATGAAAGACATTATGAATCCTTTTTAGTTCTGACGGTAAAGCTAATAATATGCAACAGGTCTGATTTTTTCAGTAACCTTGTACGACCCGATAAATTTCGGATTCAACTTTCCTTTGTGACCAAACCGAAGAATTTTCTTCTAGGGCGATACTTTCAAAAATACTCTATCGCTGACTTGAAATTCTATATCTTTATGTTTAAGATCTGCATACAATTTCTAACGATTTGAAGCTACTTTCAAGCTATCTCAAATTGCTTTCACTTTTTCCTCAATCTCGCGAATCAATTCAACCCCGTGTATCTTTTTCTCACTAAGTTCAGTCCAGTATAACGGAGTTCAACATTTATGACCATACAGAGCCTCATACGATGCCATTTTTATGCTCGACTGGAAACTATTGTTATACATGAATTTGACAAATGGCAAATATTTCTCCCAATTGCCTTCGAACTCTAGTACATAACATCGAAGCATATCTTTGAGAATCTGAATTACTCGCTCGGGTTGATCGTCGGTGTGAAGGTGAAATGCAGTGCTAAAATACAACCGCGTACCAAGAGCTTCCTGTAACTTTCTCCAAAATCACGATGTAAATTGCAGATCTCTATCCGAAATAATGAAGATTAGCACTTCGTGTAACCTAAAAAGCTCAGAAACATATAACACAACTAATTTGTTAAGTGAGAAATCTGTACGTACAGGAATAAAATGTTTGGACTTTGTCAAATGGTTAACGATAACCCAAATGGCATCATTCTTTTTCGGAGATAGAGGTAACCTCGATACAAAATCCATAGTAACTCTATCCCATTTCCACTCCGGTATCATCACTGGCTATAACAGTCCTGAAGGTACCTGATTTTTAACTTAAATTTGCTGACATATCAGAAATCTTGATACAAAATCAGAAATCTCACATTATATTCCCGGCCACCAATACATTTATCTCAAATCACTGTACATTTTTTTGCTTCCTGAATGAACAGACAAGCTACCATTATGAGCTTCTTGCAAAATTTTCTGTTTAAGCTCTATTTTTTTGGTACACACACTCTACCTCTAAATAGTAAACAATCATCGGGTCTTATCCAAAAATCTGAATCAAAAGTTGACTCACACTACACCTGTTTAGCTAGCAATTCACTATCACATTTCTGAGCTTCACAAAACTACTTTAAAAACATTGATTTAGCTTTTAACTCGACTAAGATTGAGCCATCATTAGATAATGATAGTAGGGTATTCATAGCAAGTAGAGCAAACAAGGACTTTCTACTCAAAAAATCAGCAACTACGTTTGCTTTTCCCAGATGATAATCAATAATTAAATCATAATCTTTCAACAGTTCGAGCCATCTATGCTATCTAAAATTCAAATATTTTTGTGACATTAGATACTTTAAACTCTTGTGATTGGTAAATATGTGACATTTTTTGCCAAAAAATGATGTCGCCAAATTTTCAATGCAAAGACAATAGTTGCTAACTCTAAGTCATGTGTTGGATAGTTCTTTTCCATTGGCTTTAACTTCCTGGTAGCATAAGCTATTACTTTGTCTTCCTGCGTCAAAACATAGCCTAAACCATTTAAAGATGTATTGCTAAAAATAAAAAATTCTGTACCCAATTCAGGCTAAACTAAAACTGGTGCTTCGGTCAACAGTGCTTTCAACTGATTGAAACTTTGCTGACATTTATCAGACCATTCAAACTTCACATCTTCCTATAACAACAGCCTCATCGGTGTAGCTATCATTGAAAACCCTTTTCTAAATCTTTAGTAATAGCCAGCTAATCCCAAAAAACTTCTAACTTCAGATAAGTTTCTCGGTCGTTTCCAGTCAACAATTGCAAAAATTTTACTCGTATTAACTTTGATACCTTCAGTAGACACAATATCTCCCAAAAAACCAACTTCTCAGAGCCAGAACTCACATTTGCTAAATTTAGCAAATCATTGTTTATCTCACAAAGTTTGCAAAACAACTCTCAAATGCTCAACATGCTTGGACTCATCTCGAGAATATATCCAAATATCATCCATAAATACCACAACAAATCTGTCTAAATATGATCTGAAGATTCTGTTTATTAAATCCATAAATATTGGCAGTGTCCGTAACTGGATCTAAATGCAGTTTTTGGCACATCCAAATCTTTCACTCAAAGTTAATAGTAGCCAGAACGAAGATCAATCTTTGAGAATATTATGGCACCTTTCAACTGATCAAACAAATCATCAATTCAAGGTAGTGGATATTTATTCTTGATTGCAACCTTATTGCGCTGACAGTAGTCTATACACAATCTCATCCATCTATCCTTTTTCTTAACAAACAGAATAGTGCACCCTAATGTGAAAAACTAGGTCGAGCAAAACCCCTATTTGTCAACTTTTGCAGCTATGCTTTCAACTCTTTTAACTTAGTAAGAGCCATTTTATATGGTGCTATCGATATTGATGATGTTCTCGATACAAGTTCTATAGCAAACTCAACCTCTATGACCAGCGGTAATCTAGGTAACTCCTCTGGAAACACATCGAGATACTCGCAAACCACTAACACTGATTCAAGCTTTGATTCAAACACTTTAGTATCCAGTACATAAGCAAGATAAGCATTACAACCTTTTCTCACATATTTTTGCGCCGACATAGTAAATATCACAATAGGCAACCCACTCGAATTATCTGATTCAATACAAAGCATCTCACTATTCTGACATTTTAATACAATTAACTTTTGTCTACAGTTTACAACAGCATCATGCAAATGTAGCCAATCTATGCCCAAAATTACATCAAATTCATCAAACAGTAATAGCATCAAATCAACCAAAACACTGTAAGCCTAAGTCATCAAAGGAGAATTCTTGCAGACTTTACCAGCTAGCACATACTAGCCTAGGGGGTTTGACACTTTAACCACGAATTCAGTGGACTCAACAAGTAAATTCTTATTAGACACTAAATTCGTGCACAAATATGAATGGGTCGATCTCGGATCAATTGAAGCAATTACATCAGTATCATAAATAGAGAAAGTACCGGTAATATCATCTGGCACAAAAGCATCCTCACGAGCATGAATAGCATAAGCCCTAGTTGGTGCTCATGCCTCGGATCTCACAGCAGAGTCTTTTGTCATGCCACGGCTACTATTCATATTTTTGAGATTACAAGGTAGTCTACCTCTCGCAGTAGTATTGCTCGGTCTCGTGGTCTGAGCTTTCTCTTTCTCAAATGTCTCTAGGTAATCTCTAAGATAGTGATTTAAGTAACCAAATCTGAAACACGCTCCCCTCTTTACTCAACACTCACCATAATATGGTCTGTTGCAGTGCTTATAATATGGTCTGTTGCAGTGCTTACATTCAGGTTTGGTATCTTTGACACTACCCACAATCACTACTGGTGTAGCTTGAGGTTTAGGACTGGAGCGTCAGGTACCTCTGTCTCTACTAGAATATTCCATAGAAGTAGTAGAATGGTAATGATGTTCTTTAGATTTCTTCAATGCTGACTGGTATGACCGTCAATCTTTTCGCGAATCTCTAGCTTTAAATTCAGCTTGTCTTTTCTCTTTATCAGCTCTTCGGCTTTATGTGCTCTGTCAACTAAAACAACGAATTCTTTCAACTCAAGGATCCTAACTAAAACCTTTATATCCTCGTTTAATCCATCTTCAAATTACTTACAAATTACAATCTCGGTCGGAATGCACTCTCGAGCATATTTACTCAATCGAACAAATCCCCGTTCATAATCAGACATTGCCATACAACCCTATTTGAGCTTGAGAAATCTTTTACGTTTCTGATCCAGAAACCTCTGACTGATACATTTCTTTCAGAACTTGATTTTAAAGAATTCCCAAGTGACCCTTTCTCTCGGCACTAAAGAAGTCAATATATTCCACCAGTGATAACCAAATCTTTTAGTAGAGATACTGCACACTTAAGACATTCAGCTAGTGAATAGGATAACTCATCAAAAACCTTGATTGTATTCTCTAACTAAAATTCAGCTCTCTTGGGATCATCCTTAGCTGTAGCTCAAAATTTTTTAGCCCCGTACTTACTAACATGAGGCTTGCTAACTTGGATTGATTCCAAACCTTGTGGAATAACAAGAATCAGTTAGGGAATAAGAAGGGTTGGAGGTTGTTAAGTAGTCGGGTTCGTTCATACAAACTCAGTGAACCACTCATTCATCATCTAGAAGAAGGCTTCTTTAGCCTCTCCTCCTCGGCCCTCAAATACAGGCCTTGTACTGTTCGAAGCAACTCCATGAACGGAGGCTTGAGCGTTACTCTCTACTTCATCAGAATCAGCTCAGTTGGATGTCATTTATATACGAAATATGTTTTAAACAGTCAGGAGATATCATACTATCACAGGCTATGTAATGACATGTATAGCTAGACTCGTACACGCTACGTTCAGTTCGAGAATTAACTAAATCGTAGCTTTGATACCAAAAAATGTAACACCTCTAACCCGAATCCGTTGTCAGAATAGGTTTATGGAGCATTACCAGAGATTTCAAATCAATCAGATAGAAATTTCAAATACTTCATAACTTATCAATATTTATAATAAAACCAATCAAAAACCATACATATTGTCCCTTATACTAGCCCTCGAGGCCCTAAATATGCATTAGAAACAAGTCAGGACTAAATTAAAAAATCATAGAATTTTTCAAAAAACCTTACAAATTTTTAAAGCTGTAGGGGTCACACAGCCGTGTGGACATGTAATGCCCCGAATTCTGGGCCTAGAAGTATTGGGCCTTGAGCATGGGAACTGTTAGTAGGCAGCTTATAAATATTTTAGTTAAGTAAGAAAGTGACACAAATTGCATGTTGGGTGTGGTGGTTAAGTGAATTGGGTGTGTTTGGGGATTTCTGAGAAGTCCTGGGTTCAAATCTAGGCTTTAGCAAAATTTTAGTTTTTCCCTTAAGTGAACCTTGGCTTTAGCTTGTATGCCTTATAAATATTAGTGGTTAAAATTTATCACAAGGAAGCATATGGTCTAGAGGTTGTGGCGTCATTATGGTGGAAAGGGGATCTTGATTTTAAATCCCATAGCAAGTAAGGAGTATTTATTTTGTTTGGTGTGGTGGTTAAGTGAATTGGGTGTGTTTGGGGATGTTTGAGAAGTTCTGGGTTCAAATCTAGGCTTTAGCAAAATTTTAGTTTAACCTTGGCTTTAGCTTGTAGGCCTTATAAATATTAGTGGTTAAAATTTATCACAAGGAAGCATGTGGTCTAGTGGTTGTGGCGTCATTATGGTGGAAAGAGGATCTTGAGTTCGAATCCTATAGCAGCAAGAAGTATTTATTTTGTTAATGGGACGGTAAGTGTTTGATTTGGATACAAACTTTGCTGAGGTGGTTGTGGAAGTGGCCAAAGGAAGGAAATCAAGAAATTTGAAAAGGGTGGCTATAAATACGGAGGAGACTTGGGTGGAGAGAATCAGAGATTTCAAACTTGAAGTGTTTGAAGCTGATTGGGGAAAGTTGAATATACAAATTCGGTTAGGAAGTCTATGGGGTGCATGGACGGCAACTTGAGAGTGTTTAGGTGCCGAATTGCTTTTGGTTTTGTGCTCTATTTTTGACAATTCTTTTCCTTGTTGTTTTTGCTTTCATCTTTTGTTTTTCTTTACTTTTGGTAATCGGATGCAACTTGTGGTCTTTTGGGTATTCTCGTATTGTTCGTTTAGGGGTTTTGCGTAATCAATTTGGTCTCCCTTTTCTCACCTCCCTTCTTTATTCTTTTACCCTTGCTGAACCTCTGTATATACTTCCTCACTTATGGTAGACTGAATATTTTGGCTCTTCTTCTTCTCTGTTCTATTTTATTCTCGGCTTTCGCTCATCTCTCTCTCCATCTTTTCTGGTGTTGGCCGAATATTGACTGGTAAGTTTCTAGTGATCACTACTCTTTTCGATTTTTCCTTCTTTTCTCGGAATGCCGAATCTCATCTCTTTCTCTAATGATTTTGGCATTCTTCAGAGATAACACTTCTCGAGGAGTAGAAAAGTGCGCAAGTATTTCTAAACAAACAGAATCTTCGCTCGACTCTCAATCAAAGGTAGCATTTTATTTTGTCTTTGTTTTAAATTGGGTATTTGGCGTGAATTGCTTAGTGTTGGTCAAATGCCCTTCTCTCTGTTACTAGACTTGACTCACGTGTATAGGTAGACATAAGAAATAAGAACCGCTTATTGTGCAGTATGCATCAAGGAGTTCTTTACTAAACCTTCGTCAACGGTTCAGCAAGTAAACCATATTGGCGGATCTAATCAAGTGAGGGGTAGGTTTGGACAACTTATTTTGGTAGGGATTTTGGATAGATTTGTTATTGTAAGTTTAACTGAATCTCGTGAATGAATGTAGGTTGGTGAACTCGCGGATCCTTTGCACGTTTTCGTAAACAGGTGTGTATTCACACACTGTATAGAATGTAGATCGGCAAAAGCTGAAAAGTAAAAAAAGCTGAAATGCCGACATTTGAGGTCTCATAAGCGTGCGATCGCTTGTGTGGTGAACTGAGCCCACGAACATAGGCAAGAGACTGTAGAGGCCACCACGAGCGTTCTCGTGTACTTGGCTATTCTGGGCCTCGATGGGTCGTGTGGGCCCATTGGGCTCGGGGCCCCACTCAAAAAAAATATACAACCAGTGGAAAGTAATGAACTGGGCTATGGTGATCGCATTACCGTGACTAAAATTGGGCTAAATACGCTCCACGAGTGTGTGGGCCCACTTGGGCCGAGTAATGGGCCTTGGGCCCATTTTCACTATTTTGACCATCTAGGTTACTTGTGTCGTTCAAGGCGACGACAGACCATCTATGAAGTCGTAATCTGTATTGGGACCCCAAAATTAGTAAAATGACCAAAATACCCCTAAAGGGTAAAATGACTATTTTGCCTCTCGAGGGTAAATGACTGATTTGTCTGTAATTTGCATGACTGATTTTGTGCATGACATTCTGCATACATAACATACTTCTTGGGATTGGGATATTGTTATGGAGTAAGAAACCGTATTGGTGGTTGTGCCACATATTCTGATATTAGCAGCTTTGCTACGATTCTAGTTAGTGCCGCAACCGGTGCTAACACTGTAAGTGTAGGGATAGCGTGGGAGATTTATACCCCACAAGTACTGCAGGGTTGGACGGAGGCAAGTGCAGGTTTGGATGGGTTATCATGCATTATTCATATGGGTTTGACATTGAAATGGGCTAGGCCTAATTGAAATTGGTTTTGATATGGGCTAGGCCCAACTGATATTGATTCCGAGATGGGCTAGGCCCAACTGAAACTGTGATGGGCTGAGACCCAAATGTTAATGAATCAGGCTTTGGCCCACATATATTCTAAATTGGACTATTTTGTTACTGAATAGGTCTCAAGGCCAAATTGGTTCTAAATTCTATTTTTGACTGACTGTTTGGATGCCAGGGGATTACACACTGAGTTTTCGTAAACTCACCTCATTTTTAACTATGCAAGTAATCCCCAGCATTAGAAGGACCGGTGCTGCGAGGGACTCGGAGATGGCCACACGGCTGCTTTTGTTATCTACTACATTTATTTGATTCTCAGTACTTTAATTTTGGTTTGGTTTGTAATAAGGCCTCTCTGGCTTTTATTTTAAACTTTAGAATTTTATTTACTATGTTTGATATTTGTTAGAAGTAGATTGCGATTTTCCAAGACAATAACTATTTTCAAAACACTACGTTTTCGCTACTTAACTTTTAAACATCACGTTTTCATAAATCGGTTACTTTTAAAATTAACTTCTGCAACCTAAAAAGAATTTCGGGAATAATATTAATAAGTTTTCAATGTACTACGTTTTTAACAAGAAGGTTTTTTAATGAAAACATGGTTTTCGAAAAACTCTTCAATATGACACGCCAAATTCGAGCATAACGTGTAGGCCGAGTTTGGGGTGTTACTTTTAGTGGTATCAGAGCCAAGTTACAAAACTCTGTTTTGGATTGGGTTTTAAAATTGAATTGCCGAAAGAATTGTTTCAAAGGATTTGAAAATATTTTGTGTATTCAAAATATTTTTCTAAATGTTTTCCTGAAAGTGTGGTTCACCGAGTCTTTGGCGCCGTATCCGTAAGTTTTTTGAATACTGTTGTTTTCTTTTAAACTATTATGCAATAGGAAACATTGCGTTTACCTTAAAAATATGACCATACTACTCTAGTTAGAGTAAACTATGAAACCGTAGGAAACTAAGACTGTAGTGAGCCTGAGATTGCGAAAACAACTCTTAACTACTACTGTCATAAAACATCTACTTAATTACTGAAACTATAAGCTAAATTGCATAAAATTTCTAAACCAGATTATACGCGAAGTGATCATGAGCACTAGAAGGGGTGCAAGAGGCAGCGACAGAGGCCGTGGAAGTGCTAGGGTTTGATCTTCGGCATCAGGTCACATGCCTAGCATTGAGGCGAGGGAAGCACCGGCTTCACCTGTAACTAAAACTAGATTTCACTATCAAGCAGCTAGGGACGATGCTCTGTCTCAAGCTATGTTGCAGATTCTGGAAAGGGTTGCTGGGCCCAATAATGGTACTACGGGCCATGGGTCAATTATAGAATGACTTCGGTCGAATGGAGCTTAGACTTTTAGAGGTATTACTGGAGTAGCCGCTAATGTGGCTGAATACTGGATTGAGGCCACGGAAAGGATAATGGATGACCTCGAGTGTACCTCTGAGCAGAAGCTAAAAGGTGCAGTGTATTTGCTACGAGATGAAGCCTATCAGTGGTGGCTTACAGTGAAAGAGGGTACCCAGCCTGATCGGTTAACTTGGGATTTCAAGTTTGCATATCAAGGAAAGTATGTAGGTACTAGTTACGTGGATACCAGAAGAAGGGAGTTTCTAAACGTGACTCAAGGGGATAAATCTGTGGCAGAATACGAAGCGGAGTTCTTACGACTTAGCCACTTTGCTCATGGAATGGTGGCAACAGAATATGAACGTTGTGTTTATTTCGAGGACGGCTTAAAGATAGTCTTCGAGTTTTGATAGCTCTACAGAGGGAGCGAGATAGTGCTGCGTTAGTGGAAAAAGTGAAGATCACCAAGGAGGTGAAGCGCGTGAAGTGCCAGAACCGTGAGAAGGATAGAGGCGGAAGTAAGAAGGATTTAGAGCCCTCAGGTTTATTTGGTAGGTCTAAGAAAAAGGCCAGAATTGATAGGCTAGTCTGAGTTGGGGCCTCTGTTGCTGTTACTGGATCACAGCCTTGTGCAGATTGTGGGAAAAGTTATCTTGACGAGTGCTGGAAAAAGATTCGATCCTGTTTAAGGTGCGGATCGATGGAACACAGTTTCAAAGAGTGTCCTCGAAGGTCGGATTTTGTGTGAGCTACTAGTATGGGTAATAGACAGCCACCGAGGGGTGGTTAGCAGCTGCCCCGGGGCCGTGGTCAGGCCAAGGGTGGAAATGGTTTTGGTTGTGGAGCACCAGGAAAAGGTGTTGGTCATACTAAAGTGAGGCAGCCAGCTTTAGTCTATGCGGTACGCCACCGAGAGGACGAAGACGCTCTAGATGCGAATACCGGTACGTACTTTATCCATAGTGTACTATTTCTCTATTTTGAAATTGGAATCAAAGTGCGCAGCAGAAGTGTAGTGGTGTAACTTAGATTGTGCGACTATTGGATAGTTGGAAATTTTGAGGACGAAATTTCTTTAAGGGGTAGAATTGTAACGCCCCGAATTATGGGCCTAGAAGTATTGGGCCTTGAGTGTGGGAACTGTTAGTAGGTGGCTTATAAATATTTTAGTTCAGTAAAAATGTGACACAAATTGCATGTTTGGTGTAGTGGTTAAGTAAATTGGGTGTGTTTGGGGATGTCTGAGAAGTCCTGGGTTCAAATCTAGGCTTTAGCAAAATTTTAGTTTTCCCCTTAAGTGAACCTTGGCTTTAGCTTGTAGGCCTTATAAATATTGGTGGTTAAAATTTATCACAAGGAAGCACGTGGTCTAGTGGTTGTGGCGTCATTATGGTGGAAAGGGGATCCTGAGTTCGAATCCCGTAGCAAGCAAGGAGTATTTATTTTGTTAATGGGGCAGCACGTGTTTGATTCGGATACAAACTCTGCTGAGGTGGTTGTGAAAATGGTCAAAGGGAGGAAATCAAGGAATTTAAAAAAGGTGGTTATAGATATGGAAGAAAGTTGGGTGGAGAGAATCAGAGATATAAAACTTGGAGAGTTTGAAGCTGATTGGGAAAAGTTGAATATGAAAATTCAGCTAGGGAGTCTATGGAGTGCATGGACGGTAACTTGAGAGTGTTTAGGTGCCGAATTGCTTTTGGTTTTGTGCTCTATTTTTTGACAATTTTTTTCCTTTTTGTTTTCGTTTTCATCTTTTGTTTTGCTTTTCTTTTGGTAGTCGAATGCTACTTGTGGTCTTTTGGGCATTCTCGTATCGTTTGTTTGGGGGTTTTGCGTAATCAATTTAGTCTCCCTTTTCTCACCTCCCTTCTTTATTCCTTTACCCTTGCCGAACCTCAGCATATACTTCCTCTCTTGTGGTAGACCGAATACTATGGCTCTTCTTCTTCTCTGTTCTATTCTATTCTCGGCTTTTGTTCATCTCTCTCTCCCTCTTTTCTGGTGTTGGCCGAATATTGACTGGGAAGTCCCTAGTAATCACTACTATTTTTTATTTTTCCTCCCTTTCTTGGAATGTCGAATCTCATCTCTTTCTCTAATGATTTTGGCATTCTTTAGGGGTAACACTTCTCGAGGAGTAGAGAATGCTCAAGTAATTCTAAACAAACAGAATCTTCGCTCGACTCTCAATCAAAGGTAGCATTTTATTATGTCTTTGTTTTAAATTGAGGTATTTAGCGTGGATCCCTTAGTGTTGGCCGAATGCCCTTCTCTCTGTTACTGGACTCGACTCACGTGCATAGGTAGACATAAGTAATAAAAACTGCTTATTGTGCAGTGTGCATCAAGGAGTTCTTTACCAAACCTTCGTCAACGGTTCAGCAAGACCATATTGTCGGATCTATTCAAGTGAGGAGTAGGTTTGGACAAGTTATTTTGATGGGGATTTTGGATAGATTAGTTATCGTAAGTTTAACTGAATCTCGTGAATGAATGTAGGTTGGAGAACTCGCGGATCCTTTGCACGTTTTCGTAAATAGGTGTGTATTCACACACTATATAGAATATAGATCGCAAAAGCTGAAAAGTCGAAAAGCTGAAATGCCGACATTTGAGGTCTCATAAACGTGCGATCGCTTGTGTGGTGAATCGATCCCACGAACATAGGCAATAGACTGTAGAGGCCACCACGATCATTCTCGTGTACTTGCGCTATTTTGGGCCTCGATGGACCATGTGGGCCCATTGGGCTCGTGGGTCCTATGCGAATAAAATCTACGATAAGTGGCAAGTAATGAACTGGGCTATGGTTATCGCATAGCCGTACCTGAAATTGTGCTAAATGGGCCACATGAGTGTGTGGGCCCACTTGGGCCCAGTAATGGGCCTTGGGCCCATTTTCACCGTTTTGACCATCTAGGTTACTTGAGTCACTTGAGGCGACGGTAGACCGTCTATGAAGTCGTAATCTGTAGTGGGACCGTGAAATTAGTAAAATAACCAAAATACCGTTAAAGGGTAAAATGACTATTTTTCCCCTCGTGGGTAAATGACTGATTTTTCTGTGATCTGCATGACTGATTTTGTGCATGACATTCTGCATACATGACATACTGTTTGGGATTGGGATATTGTTATAGAGGAAGAAACTGTATTGGTGGCTGTGGCACATATTCTGATATTAGTAGCTTTGCTGCAATTCTAGTTAGTGCCACAACCAGTGTTAACACTGTAAGTGTAGGAATGGCGTGGGTGATTTATTCCCTACAGGTACCGCAGGGTTGGACAGAGGCAAGTGTATGGTTGGATGGGTTATCATGCATTATTCATATGGGTTTGACATTGAAATCGGCTAGGCACAATTGAAATTGGTTCTGATATGGGCTAGGCCCAACTGATATTGATTCTGAGATGGGCTAGGCCCATTTAAGACTATGATGGGTTGAGACCCAAATGTTAATGAACCGGGCTTTGGCCAACATATATTCTGAATTGGACTGTTTTGTTACTGAATAGGGCCCAGATTGGTTCTAAATTCTATTTTTGACTGACTGTTTGGATGCCAGGGGATTACACACTGAGCTTTCGTAAACTCACCCCGTTTTTAACATTCTAGGTAATCCCCAGCATTAGGAGGATCGGTGGTGTGAGGAACTCAGAGATGGCCACACAGCTGGTTTTGTTATCTGCTATGTTTATTTGCTTCTCAGTACTTTAATTTCAGTTTGGTTTGTAATAAGGCCTTTCTGGTTTTTATTTTAAACTTTTGGATTTTAATTACTATGTTTGATATTTGTTAGAAGTAGATCACGATTTTCCAAAACAAAAACATTTTTCAAAACACGATGTTTTCGCAACTTAACTGTTAAACATCATATTTTCGTAAATCGGTTACTTTTAAAATTAACTTCAGCAACCTAAAAAGAATTTCAGGAATAATATTATTAAGTTTTCAATGTACTACGTTTTAAACAAGAAGGGTTTTTAATGAAAACATGGTTTTCAAAAAACACTTCAATGTGACACGCCAGATTTGGGCATAAAGTCTAGGTCAGGTTTGGGGTGTTACAGGACATTCGAAATAGGGATACACAGTCGTGTCCCAACCTAAGTCTGTGCCCGTGTAACTCACTGTCTTGGGCTACAAAGCCAAGCCACATGCCCGTATGCTAGGCGATGTACCCTTCAAAGTAGCCTCACAGGCTCATGTGCTAGGCCATGTGCTAGGCCATGTAACAGCCTGACTTGCAACCCTTTAAAACTATAGGGGACAACAGTTGTGTTGTAACGCCCCAAAAATCTTGAACTTTCTTTTTTTTCCGGTTTTGATAAAAGGTGTGCTTAATATTCCTAGTAGAGTGTTATTTATGTGATAATAGGCCTGGTTAAGTTTTGAGTTCAAACTTTGGGGTGAAAGAAATTATAATTTAATAATTAAAAGAACCTTAATGGCAAGTAGTTTGGTTTTTAAGTAAATAAAGGAGGAATTGGACACAAGGAGCCTTGTGTTGGAGTGGCAAGTAGCGTCAGATGTGGGGCTTAGAGGTGGCATCACATGCATGGCAAGGAGGTTTGGGGTTCGAATCCCTCCTTTCTCAAAAGAGTGATTTTTTTTTGCTCAATAGATGGCCAGTAGTGGCGTTGGATGTGAACTCTGAAGGGAGTGATCAGAGGAGAAGTTTAAGGAAGGGATTAAGAAGTTATCAGGGAGAAAATTAGGAGATGAGGGGTGTAGAGAAGTGGAGCTGAATAGGGAATTTGGGGATATAGGTAAATTCAACTATAGTATATATAGGTTCCGATTTTGAGGATTCTAGGTAATGCCAAAATTTCTTCTCTTCCTTTAGCCAAATTTCTCATTTTTTTTTGTGTTACCGAAACACTTTTCTCTCTAAGTACACAGAAGCCAAATTTTTGTTCCTTGCTTGCCAATTTTCCATTCTTTCTCTTCTCAAATTCTCTTTTGATTAACCTTTGGTTTTAGCCGATTTCTTCTTCTCTTCTTCTTATTTGTGTTGAATAACCCTTCCACCATAGAAATCTCAAAAGCTAAATACCTCTTTAGCTGAAAACCCCCTGTACCGCTGTTACTCCCTCTACTTTGGCCGATTCTTGTGGGAGTAGTATCGAATCTCGGATTCCAGATATTTGTCGAATTGCTCCTAGGCATTTTGAGGTTTTGGGTAAGTATTCCTCTTTTATTGGTTAAGGTTGGCTGAATGGCCATGAGGGATCTTAGAGTGACTTAAGATGATTGTGAGTCACTTGTTGTTTAGTTTTAATGATTAAGATTGATGTAGATTTAAGAAATACTCGTGATTAGTGATCAAGGAAGGGCTGTTAAGGCTTGTCGTTCAATGTAAGCCAAATGTGAGATTTTCTGCTTTTGGTGATCGTATTTGATAAGTATGTGATTAATTGTTAAGTGACATCATTTGTAGGTTCATGACTAAGGAGATCACAACACGTTTTAGTACCAGATGTGTACGTACAATGCACACACATAGTAGATCGGCAAATCTCGAAATGTTAAAAAGCTAAAAATTTGGCTACAATAGACTTGCGAGTGCACGAACACTCATAAGGGGAAATCGATAGGTTATCAGAGGCCCCGTGTGCAATTCTGTGGACTTGGGCCGTGTATTGGCCAACCGGGCCTAAATGGGCTAAATGGGCCCGATGGGCTGTAGGGCCCATAATATGCAAAATTGGCAATTTGTTACTAAGTGATGAAAAATCGTATGATTACATGACTATGAATGTGATTGGTGCTGACGGGCCATATGAAAGTGATTTGGGCCTAATGGGCCATAGGAATGTGATTTGGGCCTAATGGGCAATATGAATGAGATTGGGCCTAGTGGGCCATATGCATGTATGTAGACTCGTTTGGGCTTTGTAAGAGGTTTTGGGCCTAGTACCTGATAATTGCTTAAATAGACATAAAACTTAAATAATTAATTAATTGTGACCGTGGACAAGCCATAAGGTTAAGGAATGGCAATGGGTATATGCATGTCTAGGATTGGATCTAGGGAGAGCTTGGTACTTAAGCGGTCTTTTTGACCCACCTCCTCTTCTCTGGATTCCTACCTGGTGCATTGTATCTGATCGCTTTAGCCAATGAGGACTTGTTAATAGGCCAAGGTAAGTAATAACCCATAATAAAGAGAAATTATCGAAAAGCCCCTAAGGGCTAAAATGACTAAAATATCTCTATGTGTTGAATGTAAGGTTTATGGACGTTACATGTATACCTACTGCATTCATATGATATTCTGTTTAGGTTGCATATAGGTTAGGAATTATGGAACGGAGGAAGTATATGAGGATCGCATAGTTGCTTGAAGACCGTGGATCTACCGATGGCTTTTTAAGCCCATTATATGATTAGTAGCTTTGTTGCAAAGTTAGGTAGTACCACAACTAGGCTACCATTGGAGTGTATCGGATGGGTGGGTCGATATTTATATCCCCACATGGTGTGTATCGGGGGATGGAGATGGTGTGTAGCGGTTGGATGGGTGGGATCCATGCATATTTGATTGCCTTACACCTGTTCTGATATTGAATTGGGCTCAAGCCCGAAAAAACTTGCTACTACATGCTTTTCTATTTGCCGAGGGTTGTACACACTAAATTTTTGAAAACTCACCCCCTCTTTTATTTTTCTCAGGTGATCCTTAGTAGGTGGTTCGATGGTAGGAGGGACTCCGAGGTGGCCAACTAGCAAGACGACTTGGACTTGTTTTCTTTAGCATAAAATTTCTAGTATTTTAAGTTGTTTCAGTCTGGATTGTAATAAGGCCTTTTCTCTGGTTATTATTTCAAATTAGGATTATTATTATTTTCATGCTTTATATTTATTAGAAGTAGAACACGGTTTTCCTAATCCATAACTGTTTTTAAATACTACATTTCTGCAACTCAATTTTTAAACGACAAGTTTCCGTAGTTCATTTGTTTTAAATAAAGCTTCAGCAAATGAAAAGTGATTTTACAAAGTAATTATTATCATACAAAAGGGGATAGTTTTTTTTAAATACACCTCGCTTTGAAAGCAACAAATAAAAGTTGAGATTTTACTCAAGGTTTTTATTTTAAAGTAGGGTTTTTAATGAAAACAAGGTTTTCAAAATACACTTCAATGTGACACGCCAGATTCAGCCATAACATCTGGGCCGGGTTTGGGGTACGACATTTAGTGGTATCAGAGTCAAGTTGCAAAACTCGGGCTGTGAAGTGGGCTTTATTATATCACAATTTTTTGGAAAAAAATCTTGTTGTGCTGCACACTGAGTCTCCGACGTCGAACCAAGTAAGTTCTTTTATTAAGCTTGTTTAATTTGATATGCTGTAGATAGTTAGTGGGCTACTTTAGATGATTATACTGAGGCTTTTAGTTGGAGTGAAACTGAAACCCGTAAGACCTTGAAACTGTAGAGGATTTACAAAAACAACTTTTTTTTAATACTTTCATAAAACATCAGCTTAATTATTGAAACTAAAGCTTCATAAAATTTCTAATCCAAATAATACGTGAATCAACGATGAATGCTAGAAGAGGTGCAAGAGACCGTGGAAGTGTTAGGGCTGGATCGTCAATTAGAGTGCGCAGCGGGAGTGTGGAGTGGTAGTCTATGTTATTAGTTGGAAATTTCGTGGACGAAATTTATTTAAGGGGGTAGAGTTGTAACGCCTCAAAAATCTCGAAGTTTTTTCTTTTTCGGTTTTGATAAAAGGTGTGCTTAATATTCCTAGTCGAGTGTTATTTATGTGATAATAGGCCTAGTTAAGTTTTGAGTTCAAACTTTTGGGTGAAAGAAATTATAGTTTAATAATTAAAAGAACATTGATTGCAAGTAGTTTGGTTTTTAAGTAAATAAAAGAGGAATTGGACACAAGGAGCCTTGTGTGAGTGGCAAGTAGAGTTACATGTGGGGCTTAGAGGTGGCGTCACATGCATGGCAAGAAGGTTTGGGGTTCGAATCCCTTCTTTCTCAAAAGAAGGATTATATTTTTGCTCAATAAATGGCCAGTAGTGGCGTTGGATGTGAACTCTGAAGGGAGTGGTTAGAGGAGAAATTTAAGGAAGGGATTAAGGAGTTATCAGGGAGAAAAGTTAGGAGATGAGGGGTGTAGAGAAGTGGAGTCGAATAGGGAATCTGGGGATAGGTAAATTCGACTATAGTATATATAAGTGCCGATTTTGGGGATTCTAGGTAATGCCAAAATTGCTTCTCTTCCTTTAGCCAAATCTTTTCATTTTTTTTGTGTTGCCGAAACACTTTTCTCTCTAAGTGCTAAAAAGCCGAATGCCTTGTTCCTTGCTTGCCAATTTTCCATTCTTTCTCTTTTCAAATTCTCTTTTGATTCACCTTTGGTTTTAGCCGATTCCTTCTTCTCTTCTTTTTATTTATGCCGAATAACCCTTTCACCATACAAATCTCAAAAGCCGAATCCCTCTTTGGCTGAAGACCCTCTGTGCCGCTTCTACTCTCTCTACTTCGACCGATTCCTGTGGCATTAGTATCGAATCTTGGATTCCAGATCTCTGCCGAATTGCTCCTAGGTGTTTTGAGGTTTTGGGTAAGTATTCCTCTTTTATTGGTTAAGGTTGGGTGAATGGCCATGGAGGATTTTAGAGTGACTAAAGATGATTGTGAGTCACTTGTTGTTTAGTTTTAATGATTAAGATTGATGCAGATTTAAGAAATACTTCTGATTAGTGATCAAGGAAGGGCTGTTAAGGCTTGTCGTACAAGGTAAGGCAAAGGTGAGATTTTTGACTTTTGGTGATCGTATTTGATAAGTGTGTGATTAATCGTTGAGTGACATCATTTGTAGGTTCGTGACTAAGGAGATCACAACACGTTTTAGAACCAGGTGTGTACATACACTGCACACACACAGTAGATCGGCAAATCCCGAAATGCCGAAAAGCCGGAAGTTTGGCTACAATAGACTTGCGAGTGCGCGAACACTCGTAAGGGGAAACTGATAGGTTATCAGAGGCCTTATGTGCGATTTCATGGACTTGGGCTGTGTATTGGCCAACCGGGCCTAAATGGGCTAAATGGGCCCGGTGGGCTATAGGGCCCATAAAAGGCAAAATTGACAATTTGTTACTAAGTGATGAAAAATCGTATGATTGGATGACTATGAATGTGATTGGGCCTAACGGGCCACATGAATGTGATTTGGGCCTAATGGGCCATACGAATGTGATTTGGGCCTAATGGACCATATGAATGAGATTGGGCCTAGTGGGCCATATGCATGTATGTAGACTCATTTGGGCTTTGTAAGGGGTTTTGGGCCTAGTATTTGATAATTGCTTAAACAGACATAAAACTTAATTAATTAATTAATTAATTGTGACCGTGGACAAGCCATAAGGTTAAGGTGTGGCAATGGGTATATGCATATCTAGGATTGGATCTAGGGAGAGCTTGGTACTTAAGCGGTCTTATTGACCCACCTCCTCTTCTTTAGATTCCTACCTGGTGCATAGTATCTGTTCTCTTTAGCCAACGAGGACTTGTTAATGGGCTAAGGTAAGTAATAACCCATAATAAAGAGAAATTTCTAAAAAGCCCCTAAGGGCAAAAATGACTAAAATACCCCTATGTGTTGAATGTAAGGTTTATGGATGTTACATGTATACCTGCTGCATTCATATGATATTCTGTTTAGGTTGCATATGGGTTGGGAATTATGGAACGGAGGAAGTATATAAGGATCGCATGGTTGCTGGATGACCATGGATCCACTAATGGATTTTTAAGCCCATTATATGATTAACAGCTTTGCTGCAACGTTAGGTAGTACCGTAATCGGGCTACCATTGAAGTGTATCGGATGGGTGGGTCGATATTTATATCCCCACATGGTGTGTATCGGGGGATAGAGATGGTGTGTAGCGGTTGGATGGGTGGGATCTGTGCATATTTGATTACCTTACATCTGTTCTGATATTGAATTGGGCTCAGGCCCTCAGATATGAGCCTCAATCCAATCGACACTACTCTGTGAACGGAGGCTTACGCGTTACTTTCTACATCATCGAAGTTTGTTTGGTTGGAATCCTTTACTATATGAAAATATAATTCAAAACGTGTTAAGAGTTATCACTCTATTAAAGGTTATATAATGGCATGTATATCTAGACTCACATACGCTACGTTCAGTCTGAGAATTGGCCAATTTTTAGCTCTAATACTAATAAATGTAACACCCCTAGCCCGTATCCATCGCCAGATTAGGGCTATGGAGTATTACCGAAGCATAACGTCATACAACGAACAATTTTAATTCATAAATAAATCATAAGGTAAACATAATGATATCAATCAAAAACATACATACGGTCCCTTATACGAGCCCTCGGAGCCCAAAACAAATAATGGAAATGATTCAGGACTAAATTGGAAACATATGAAATTTTTCAAAAAAAGTTAAAAATTTTCAAACTGTAGGCTTCACACAGCCGTGTGGCCAGGCCGTGTGACTCAAACGGCCAAGAGACACATCCATGTCTTAGGCGATGTGGGCATTTGAAATAGGGACAATAGTCGTATCCCAGCCCGTGTCTGCATCCTTGTAACTCACTGACTTGGGCCACACGGCCAAGCCACACGCCCATGTTTCTGGTAGTGTACCCTTCAAAATAACCCCACACGCCCGTCTGCCAAGCCGTGTGCTGGGCCATGTAACAACCTAGCTTGTAACCCTTAGAGGACACATGGCCGTGTCGTCTGGCTATGTGTCACACACAGCTAAGACACACCCCCGTGTCTCTGCCCGTGTGGTTGAAAAATAGGCCATTTCCAAGCCATTTTTCTTACTCAAACTCACAACTCCCATACAAGCCAATTGCACCTAAAATCAAGAATTTAAAACTCACTTTGCATATGCATATCCAAGCTTAGATAACCTCGAATCTAGCCATTCAACCAATATGCCAAAATGGCACCTTAATTTCAAAAAATCAATTTACTTAAACACCTAACCATTTCATTCCACATCAAAATTACAAATTGGATCATCCCAATGCTATATTTACCACAAAGTTCATAAACCAAATATGCATACATAATCAATAAAAAATAGCCATATTCACAACTAACCTATACCATACCACATTGACCAAAAGATGATAACTTTCAAGCTACAAAATCACCCAAAATACCGCATATTATATACCTCATACCAAATAGATCATTAACCATAATGTCATATATACAATCCACACTGGAACACCCCTAACCCGAATCCGTCGCTGGAACAGGATACGGAGTATTATCGAAGTTTACAATTTAAATGGATAGAAAATTCAAATATTTCATAACATATAACATTCATGTCAGAAATCAATCATAATCATGCATATTATTTCTAATACGAGTCCTCAAGGCCCAAAATACACTTTAGAAACAAATTGAGACTAAATTGGAAACTTAGAAAATATTTCGGAAACATTTAAAATTTTTAAAGCTACAGGGGTCACACGGCGCGATAATACTCTAGAATGACATATTTTTATGTATTAATCACATATTTATTTTTAGTACGATCCTACTAATTTGAGCTATTTATGGTTTTTTATCTTGTAGGGACTAAATTGAAGGCAAAGGGAAATTTGGGGCAAAAAGCGTAAATTTAAAGATAAAATGGGCCAGCATACGAAGTTAGAAGGAAGTGGTGCCAAAAATGCAAAGTGTGGAAGACTTGGGGGCAAAAGTGCAAAGAAGAGATTTTATAAACAGAAGACTCTATTTAATTTTTAATTATATTAGGATAATTGTTAAAGATTATTATTTAGATTTAATTTTAGCTTTTATCTTCATTTATCTTTCATTATCTTTCATTATCTTTCATTATTTGTATTTATCTTTTAGAATTTAATTAGGAATAAACTAGGTTTCCTAGTACTATAAATAGGGGATGGAGTGACACAAACTTTACTCATCTTTTCTGTAAACACTCCCTCTCCCAAAAAGCTTAGCCTTTGTTCTTTTCTTTATTCAATAAAATTTCATTTTTATTAAGTTTATTTCTCTTTTCTCAAAAAGCATGAGCCACTAAATTTATCTAGACAAAGGTTTTCAAAATTCCCCAAAAAGGGTTAATGAGGCTTAGAATCTGCGCTTAGCCTTCTCAATGAGTATTCATCGTTTCTTCGCATTACGGGGCTGACGCTTTTGTCCATGTCCGTTCAAAAGTGACCTTTTCATCTTGCACAAAGGCGGCCGCTTTGTACGTTTTGGGAAGTGATAAACGCCAAATTATACATATTTTTACCCAAATACTTAGCATATTTATGGATGTTTACTATTAGATTTCTGGATTTTGGTGCTCTTAAGCCTTTTATTTCATGTTTTGTACTCAGGAGAGCACCAAGAGTCAAAAGGAGCCAAAAATAAGCTTAAAAGAGACAAAAAAGACGAAATTAAGAAGATCACACGGCCTAAGCCTTGCCTCATGGGCTGCTCACACGCCCGTGTCTGTCGAGGGTGTCGTCCAAGGATTTCATGATTCATACAGCCTGGCAACCACGTAACACGGCCGTGGCACACGGGCGTATCCCCTTTTCAAAGAGTTGTATTTTACACGAAAAAAGGATACTTAGGGAAGAAGAAAGCCAATCTAAAGCCTATATAAACACCCTAAGTATGACCTACTAAAAGGACGGCCAGAACCTCTCTAGAACAGAAACCACACGCCAGGAATTACTTGAAGGAAGCCAGACGATCCATCCCAAAAGCCAAAGCTACTCCAAGACTGAAGATCTCTCTCAGAATCCTTTCAGGAGTTTTAGAGTTTTCTTTATGTTTTGTTATTTTCATACTTTTGAGATGTATTCTTATTTCATTATGAACTAAACCCCTTAGATACCTAAGGGGGATGAAACCTATGATGGATCTTGTTGTTATTATCTGAACTATATGATAAATACTTGATTTGTTCTTAATTATGTGTTTCTAATACTTGAGTAAATATTTCGAGTATTGACTCATGATCTAATGTGCTTATACAGAGGAGAAATAGACCCTGCTTAAGAGTAGACTTGGCATAATTAAGCGTAGTTGATCAAACGCCTAGAGATAGGGTTACGAGATTTTGCCAGATTAGGGTGAAACCTAATAAGGGAGTCCATAGATCGATTTACTGCTTCCCTAGGAGTTTTAATTAGAAAGAGATTTCAATTAATTCAACTGAGGGTTAGGCATTATTAGTCTCGAAAGAGGTAATAATGTAAGTTAGGGGGTCTCACGGATCAAGTCAAGTGAATAAATCGTCTGGTTCAGAGTCAGATAACAAGTGAAATCTAGGTGGATTCCTCTTTGGGTTTCGTCTTTATCTATTGCTTCTCTTCAAGTATTTTTTCAAATTTTCTCTTCGCTTTAGTTTAATTGGTTAATTAGTTTAATAAACAAACCCTTTTATTCCTAGGTTAAATAATAAAAAGATAGTTATTACTATTATTTTTGGTTCCCTTGGGTACAATATCCCGGTCTTGCCATTACTATACTATTGTTCAATAGGTGCGCTTGCCTTTTCGTCGTGATAATAGTTAGTCTAGGTTTGATCTTTATTATAAATATTTATTACTTGTTACGAATCACGCAATCAAGTTTTTGGCGCCGTTGCCGGGGAACTGAAATATTAGGAACACTTAATTTTTATTACTTTAGCCATTTATTTTCCTTGCAATTTAACTTTATTTTTATTTTTTTTTACTAACTTTCTTCTCTTTTCCCCTGGCAGGTTATTGTAGTGTATGACTAGAAGAAACCCATTAGGACTATTGCTTTTTGACGAGGAAATTGATCATACAGCTTGTAGAAATTGACGAGAAAGCAGGCGCAGCTTAAGATACATAGAAGAAGAGCAAGAGGACGATATCTTAACTACTACTGAAGAGATGGCTGAAAATCAAGACAATCCGCTGCCACCAGCCATACCCGCTGAATTAGCAAATCAGAATCTTGCTCCTCGTACTATGTATGATTATGCTAAACCTAATTCTACAGGAACTGAGTCAAGTATAATTAGACCTGCTATTGCTGCTAACAATTTTGAGCTGAAACCTAACACGATTCAGATGATATAGCAATTTGTTCAGTTTGATGGTTTGCAGGAGTGGAAAATTTCCTAGAACTCTGCGACACTTTCAAAATTAATGGTGTTTCTGATGATGCCGTTCACCTTCGGTTATTCCCTTTTCACTAAGGAATAAATCTAAATAGTGGTTAAACTCACTACCACGAGGATCTATTACCACTTAGGAGCAAATGACTGAAAAATTTCTATTAAAATATTTTCCACTGGAAAAAAGAGCTAAGTTGTGTAATGATATTTCTTCTTTTGTGCAAATGGACTTAGAGACACTTTACGATGCATGGGAGAGATTCAAAGACCTTTTGCGAAGGTGCCCACTTCATGGATTACCGCTATGGCTACAAGTTCAAACGTTCTACAATGTTGTGAATCCCTTAACAAGATAAATGATTGATGAAGCTGCTGGTGGGACCATCAATAACAAGACACCTGAAGAGGCTTCTGAATTTATTGAGGAGATATCACTGAATAACTATCAGTGGTAAGTCATGTGGACTAAGCCAACAAAAACAGCAGTGGTTTATAATGTCAATTCAGTCACTATGTTGACAAATCAGGTAGAACTTCTAAATAAGAAAATTGATGGTTTACTTGGTTCTAAGCAGGTACATCCAGCGATGAGGTGTGATTCAAGTGGAGGAGGTGTGAATACAAAATACCCACCATTCAATCCTTCAACCGAAGAGGAACAAGTCAACTATATGGGTAATAATAATTTTAGATCTCAGGATAACCCCTATAGTAACACTTACAATGCAGGCTGGAAGAACGACCCAAATTTCTCTTCAGGTGGTCAAGGAAATCAAAGCTCACAGAATCCTCAGGGTTTCCAACAACCACCTTATCAACAGGAGAAGAAGCCGAACCTTGAAGAGATGCTATCCAAATTCATGTCAGTGTCAGAAACCCGTTTCCAAAATATTGAGACAGCACTTAAGAATTAACAAGCATCGATTTAAGGACTCGAAACTCAAATAGGCCAGCTATAAAAGCTAATCTCCGAACGAACACAAGGGAGCCTACCCAATAATACTGAACCTAAGCTAAGGGAACACCTCAACGCAATCATTACTCAAAACAAGGAAGAATTTGTTGCACCTGAACCAGAATCGAGGTAAGAAATAGTGGTAAACAAAGGTAAAAGTGAGGTAAGTCATAACAAAATAGTAAATGAAGAATATAGACCTCGTGTCCCATACCTTAACGTGGCAAGGAGAGACAGAACAGAAGAACAATTAGGTAAGTTTGTCAAACTCTTAAAGAAATTACATATTAACTTACCTTTTATTAAAGTTCTTTCGTAGATGCCCAACTCAGCAAAATTCTTAAAAGAACTTTTGGCCAATAAAAGGAAATTAGACGCTACATTGCATGTGGAGCTTAATGCAGTCTGCTCAGGTATTCTAAAGAATAAGCTTCCTAACAAATTGAAAGATCCAGGGAGTTTTACAATTCCTTGCTTAATTGGTAGTTTATCAGTGAATAATGCTTTAGCTGATTTAAGGGCAAGTATAAATGTTATGCCTTATAAAATGTTTAAAAGACTAGGTCTCGGTAAACCCAAACAGACTAGGATGAGTATACAATTGGCTAACAAAACAATTAGATTTCCTAAGGGTATTATTGAAGATGCTCTCGTTAAAGTTGATAAATTCATTTACCCAGTAGACTTTGTCATCTTAGATATGGATGAGGATAACGAGATACCTTTAATTTTAGGACAACCCTTTTTAGCAACTGCCAGAACAATTATTAATGTCAGCTCAGGAGAGCTAACACTTCGTGCAGGTGACGACGTAGTAACACTTCAAGCACGTGACTCAGTCAAAACCTCTAAGACTCAGAATGATGCTATACAATCTGTTGATGATAAAACTAATATTCAATCATCCTTGCAGGAATCTCCTCGAACCAAGGCAACAGAGACAATGCGCTACTATCATGAAGAAAACAAAGACATCCATGAAGAACCAAGACTACGGATAGAAGAGCTAGACGAATGGCGAGAGCACAAACCAAGAACACATGATAAACCAAAACTTCGCCAAAACAAACCCGATACCTCTCCTAATCAACTTAAGGTGGGCGATAAAGTCTTACTAGATGCCATAGATCCCCACATTGTCACTACCATACCAAATAAGGAGATCCCTCTTACGGTACTTAGTATCTTCCCATTCGGTATAGTGGAGGTAAGTCACCCTAAGTTCGGCACTTTTAAGGTAAATAATTCCCATCTTAAGCTTTATTTTGATAAGAATGATAGCAGGAACGAGGAGTACGAGCTCCTCAAACCACTATGATAAATCAACGGAGAGGTAAGTCGAGCTTAGACTATAAATAAGCACTTTTCGGGAGGCAACCCGAGTACTAACATACTTTGATTTCTTATTTCTAACACTATAAATAATTAAATTTTTGGAATTGCACAATCTTTCAGAACACACAGCTAGGCACACGGGCGTGCCTCTGGCCGTGGCAAAATAGGGGAAGCAACACGGCCGTGCGATACGGCCGTATGGAAATAGGGCAAAGATTTCCCCAAAACACGGGATGCGATAAATCCCCACGGCCGTGCGACATGGCCGTGGGTGAGGTTGATAGATGACCACTGGCGTGGGAATGGAAAAACACGGGCGTGCCAGGGGCAAGGCTCGATTCTGTTTCTCTAACACGGGCGTGCGACACGGCTATGTCATTAAATTGTGGACAACAACCCACAGGCATGCTACCCTCAAACATGAGCGTGGAAGAAGTGAACGAAGCTAAGCACGACCGTGCGATACGGCCGTGTTTGACACACGCCCAATACACACGGGCATGTGATAATAGCCAGGCACAGTTAAAATGTGACAGCCCTAATTTGACCCTAATCGGGAAGTGGTTTCGGGACCACAGAACCGAGCTATAAAAAAAAAATAATAATTATAAGCTATATTTCATGTTTATGAAGTGATTAAATACAAGTGTGAAAGTTTCAAGCTTTGATTTGGTCATTTGCATTGAATTTGTTCAATAGGACTTAGGTGTAACACTTTTGAAATGTGATAGGTTAATCTATAAGGACCTAATAGTGCATAATGTCAAAAGGGTGTATTTGCATGTCAAATTAACCAAACCTTGGATAGTGGCCGGCCATGTCATGAATTAAATCACATAATAATTATTTGTTATTTATATGTTAGTGTTAAAAAAAAATAAATAAATAAAGTAAAAGATGGAAAATAATAATAGAATAATGAATTAGTGGGAGGAGAAACCAAAGTTTCTCCATCCTTGATTCTCATTGCCGTAGTTAGAAGAGGAAGAACTTGGAGAAATTGGCTATGGTGGGTTTGCTAGATTTAAGGTAAGTTCATTGATATTTCATGGATTTTTTAACATGGTTGAGTTGTCATTTAGTTTTCTTGCTTAACCCATGACTAAATTGGAATGGTGTGATAACTTGAACCTTCGGCTATAGTAGAAAGGGATGGGATAAATAGTTGTTTTCATGTTAATGACTAAGTTGCAAGTAGTTATTATTTGTATGTAGTTTGAATCAATGAATAAAAATAATGCATCTAGTAAGTTGATGAAATTGCCGAATTTGAGCTATGAAGTTATTGAGTAAAGTTTGTTTATTAAATGATAGAATAAGGTTAATACTTGGAATGTGATATGTAGGAATTATAAGTTTAGTTAAGGGTTGTTATATTGCCTTATCATTTTCGGAAGCATGCTTTGTGAAAGGAATTTAAGGTTGATGTTTACATGATGTAAGTATAGGCATATTCGGTTTGAAATTTTATAGATGTAAAATGAGAGTAGGTTGGAATGATGTTTAGGCACGAAGGTGTTTGGATGATTGATTAAAATTCTACTCATTTTATGGTTAGAATATAGGTTGTGTATGAGTTAAGTTTCGGTTAAGATGAATGGTTTTAATGTCATTAGCATTGCTAAGTGTGGAACCTTGTGATGATACATTTGATGGTGGTTTGATTGAGAGCCTTAAGAAGAAATTGGTCATAGACGAATGTGTCTTGAAGAAGATGTCATAAGAGTTCATTATAGATACTTGAGTATTCGGCTAATGAATTAAAATTTTTGTAGCATGAGCTACCTATGTTCTTGCCGAATGAGTGTTTAATAATCAAGGAGTTGTTTTTAATGCTTAAATAAATATTGACAAGGTCTAATATAACTAAACTCATTTAACATAGCTCAAGAGCATAAAGGGGCAACATCGGATAGAGGAAAAGCTAAAGTCGCGGAATAGCTAAACCGAGGTTGTTCAGAAAAGTATAAGGTAAGTTTTCGAGCAATGAACTTAGTTTATGATTTGATTAAGTTATAACATATAAGCATATCAAATAAATAGCAATATAATGATTCTTTTTGAATTGTTTAATGAGGAGATTAGTTTATACCTATGATGGGTATCCAAATGTGTATAAAAATCAGGTTATAAAGTCAAATAAAATCATGTTCTTGTATGTGACTATTTAACCGAAATTAGTAATGTTTGATAA
Source organism: Gossypium anomalum (assembly GCA_025698475.1). Lineage (NCBI taxonomy): Eukaryota > Viridiplantae > Streptophyta > Magnoliopsida > Malvales > Malvaceae > Gossypium > Gossypium anomalum. Next base: position 17,577,338 of record CM046960.1, on the reverse strand, counting down.
ATGTTTTGTGTGTGAGTTTCAGTAATGAACAATTAAATGTGGATGTATCACGATTAAATGACATATGTGTACGATTATTCGAATGACAACCGGGCTAAGACCCAAAGGCAATTGTGCTAGTGGTTTTATCCGGGCTAAGGCTCGATGGCATTTGTGCTAGTGATTACATCCGGGCTAAAACCCGAAGGCTTTTACGCGAGTTGCTACATCCGGGCTAAAACCCGAAGGCTTTTACGCGAGTTGCTACATCCGGGTCCCGTAAGTACTTGAATTTGGAAATGATCAATCTTGCTGTAAAATTTGTAATTTACACATTCATACAAATCCAATGATAAGGTATGTTTAAATATGTATCGAGAAGGTAAATTCCTTTTTGATAGTACTTACGTGATTGATTAACAACTTCCGGCCTCTAGTTAGGTTTAATCCCATATGTATGATTATATTGGTTGGTGTGTGAGATAAGCATGATTTCGGGAATGAGTGTATATGCAAATATTCATTTAGTTATAAGAATGTTATACTGTAATCATAAATAAGTTTTATTACTTGAACTTACTAAGCATTTAAATGCTTACTTCGTTACTTTGATTTCTCTGTTTTATAGATTTTGTTCGTCAGCTATCGGATTTGGGAAGGGCAAGGTCGAAGTCATTCACACTATCTAAGCCACTTTTTGGTACTCTCTCGGTTCTATTTTGAAAAACGGCATGTATAGGACTAACTTTGTTGTTAACTAAGTCCCTTTTGGTAATGTGTATATATATATATATATTCGGTAGGCCATGCGAAAATGGCTTATATATTTTAAACATAGTGTTATAATCTTTTTGTTTATACTTGGTTATAGAGAGGTGTGGAAATGTTGGCAATGGTTAATTCCGATCTTAATTGATGCTATGTATGTCAATAGTTAGTTGTACTATGGAAAACTAGGAAATAGGTGAATTTGGCCTTAAAATAGATGTTGATAACAGCAGTGGTGTGAGTTTGAAAAATCACTAAAAATTGTAGAAATGTAATTAAATAATGAATAAAATATATAATCGAATCTTGATGAGTCTATTTTCATATGGAAGAAGCGAAGCGACCATATGAGCAGTATTTTATGAGATTTTTAAGTTTTCGTAAAACTGGGCCAGAACAAATACTGGATCCCCTGTTCTGAGTTTGAAAATTTACCATAAATTAACCAGAAATAAATAGAAGACATTCCTTACATGTATAGATTCCTTTTTAAGTCTAGTTTCATTAGAAACAAACAGCATATGTATTGGAGCCTTGTACAGGGAGATATATAGGTCGTATTGCATAAAGGTTAGAGTAGTCGAACCCTGAAACAGGGGAGACTTTAGATAATAAACTGTACTAATTGGCCTGTCCAAAAATTCTAGAAAAAAATGTGTAGATAGATATACTAGTCTAGTTTTAGAAAAAATTTACGGAATCAGTTTTCGAGTTTCCAAACTCGAGATATGATTTTTGAGGTAACTGTGATGCAGTTTGCCAGCCTGTCTGGAAAATTTTAAAATGAACCGTGTTAGGAAAAGAATCAAGCCCGTTATTACCTTGTGTTTGACTCCGGTAACAATCTCAGGCATGGGGCGTTACATAAAATGGAAAAATTCGAAAACCACGGGCTCACTCTCAGAGCACACGGGTGTGTCTCTAGGCCGTGTGACCCTCCTAATTTTTTATTTTTATCTTTATTTTTATCTTTATATTTTATTTTTATTCTTAATTTTTAATTTCATTTCAATTTATTATTTTCTTATCAAAGACATATCTATATTAGTAAATTTTTCTTTCTTCATTTTTTTTCTGGTATTTCTAACAAGTAATCCCACTACACTCTCTTTAACACCAACTCTTAATAAGCTCTTCATGATTCTACAGACTTCCCAGCAAGTTGCTAGGAATATTTTACGAAATGAGGAAACAAACAGGGAACAAAACAAAGCAAATGCCATGTTCAATGACCCAATTTCTTCATCTAGCTAAGAACAAAGGTAGCTACTACTTTCCCCAAACACTACAGCCTCAGAATCAAGTTCCGCATCCATATAATAGGGAGTTTCACCTCTTTCCCTCTTATGATTTTCTTTATTTTTGAATAGTCTATCTTTGTACATTGAGGGCAATGTACATCTTAAGTGTGGGGGGGTGAACATAAACATTAAACCTAACTTTTTGCATTATTCTCAAATCCCTGAATGTAGTCTTGTGCTTAAGTGATTTTCTCATAATATTGATAGAATGAATTTTGATTAATCTATAATTATTGCTAATATGTCAATGAATTAGACCAAGGGAATTATGTATGATTATTTGATTGTAGGACCCTAAAGAATCAAGCATGATAAGTTGATATTTTGAGAACTAAAATTTTTAGATTATTTTCCTGAATTGAGGTATTATCTTGAAATCTTAAGTATACAGGAATGACATCAAAAACCTAAATTTTTGGTGAGATTTTTGAGCCTTTTTGAGCATATAGCTTTCTTTCTTGCTCATTTCTTTTGTGGTTTGAGTGTGTCAACATTGAGCATATAGCTTCGATTATACATGTCGAGATCACACGTATGATTTGATATACTAAGATGATAAAGGCACTTAGGATTTAACCCACTTACTCCATAAAAAGCCTTCCCACATAATTAAACCCTTAGTAAACCCCCTTTTGAGCCTACTAACCCTTTTTCTTTATTGATTAACCCTTATCATTAACCTATTAACCCATTAACCCATTTTTATTGAAATCCTCTTACTTAATTTGACCTTTTTTATTCGAGATTGAATTTAATATTGTTACCTCATTATGATCACCAATTTTTGTTACTGAATCATGGAGTATAACTTCTATATTGTATTGAATTGATTTGTTCTTAAAAAAAAAACTAACCTCAGTATTATTATTGTAATTCTTAGCAAGCTAAAGTTGTCAGGAAAAAGAGAACTCATGTAATATAGTTCTAGATATTTGTTGTTATTCAGTAATTAAGTTTTTGATAGTGGGGTGATATATTGAAATCATCTCGATTCTAACCTTTGTTTCTTCAACTTGTATCCATACTCGTAACCTAAACCCTGTTACAACCATGCAAAGACCTTTTGATTTGTGTATCATATCATTTACAAGTGATGGAGATTTGATTTTCATGCAAGCCTATAGTGATAACATCTCATGTTAGACAATCGAGTTCTTAATTTTGAACCTCAAACACTTTGAGTGATTTGAGTGAATCCTTAGTGAGGATGTCATCTTTTATATATTTAGGACTAAAGTTAATTACTTAGAGGAAGGAGATTACCTATAATTTTATTATCAAATTATTTGAATTAGATTGTTTGAGGTTTTTAATGCCCTATGGTTGAATTCTCACTGTATGATTCTTCGTGGAATAATTTGTAACATTATTGGTAATGGTTATGTGATTGAAAGGAATGAATTCTAGCAGTAAATGAGAGTTTTTCTTGAGGGCAAGCAAATGCTTAAGTGTGGGGGTATTTGATAAACGCCAAATTATACATATTGTTACCCCAAATACTTAAAATACTTATGGATGTTTACTATTAGATTTGTGAATTTTGGTCCTCTTAATCTGTTTATTTCATGTTTTGTACTCATGAGAGCACCAAGAGTCAAAAAGAGCCAAAAACGAGCTTAAAAGAGACAAAAAGGACCTAATTAAAAAGATCACACGGCCTAAGCCTTGCCACACAGGCTGCTCATATGCCCGTGTCTGTTGAGGGTGTCGTCCAAAGATTTCACGATTCACACGGCCTGGCAACCACGTAACACGGCCATGGCACACGGGTGTGTCCCCTTTTCAAAGAGTGGTATTTTTCATGGAAAAAGGATACTTAGGAAAGAAGAAAGCCAATCCAAAGCCTATATAAACACCCTAAGTATGACCTACTAAGAGGACGGCCAGAACCTCTCTGGAACATAAAACCACACACCAGGAATTACTTGAAGGAAGCCTGACGATCCATCCCAAAAGCCGAAGCTACTCCAAGACTGAAGATCTCTCTCAGAATCCTTTTAGGAGTTTTATAGTTTTCTTCATGTTTTGTTATTTTCATACTTTTGAGATGTATTCTTATTTCATTATGAACTAAGCCCCTTAGAGGAGGATGAAACCTATGATGGATCTTGTTGTTATTATCTGAACTATATGATAAATACTTGATTTGTTCTTAATTATGTGTTTCTAATGCTTGAGTAATTATTTCGAGTATTGACTCATGATCTAATGTGCTTATGCAGAGGAGAAATAGACCCTGCCTAAGAGTAGACTTGGCATAATTAAGCGGAGTTGATCAAACTCCTAGAGATAGGGTTACGAGATTTTACCGGATTAGGGTGAAACCTAATAAGGGAGTCCATAGGTCGATTTACTGCTTCCCTAGGAGTTTTAATTAGAAAGAGATTTCAATTAATTCAACTGAGGGTTAGGCATTATTAGTCTCGAAAGACATAATAATGTAAGTTAGGGAGTCTCACGGATCAAGTCAAGTGAATAAATCGTCTGGTTTAGAGTCAGATAACAAGTGAAATCTAGGTGGATTTCTCTTTGGGTGTCGTCTTTATTTATTGCTTCTCTTCAAGTCTTTTTCCAAATTTTCTCTTCGCTTTAGTTTAATTGGTTAATTAGTTTAGTTAATTATTTTAATAAACAAACCCTTTTATTCTTAGGTTAAATAATAAAAAGATAGTTATTACTAGTATTTTTGGTTCCCTTGGGTATGATATCCCGGTCTTGCCATTACTATACTATTGTTCGATAGGTGTGCTTGCCTTTTCGTCGTGATAATAGTTAGTCTACGTTTGATTTTTATTATAAATATTTATTACTTGTTACGAATCACGCGATCAGGAAGGTTGCACAGTTGGTTCGTAAGCTTACTGTGTTAGTTGTTGTCGAGCCCAAGAGACAAAATGGCATGGCATTCGCCATTGAGAAGTGATGATCTAGTGTAAGACAACCCCACAAAAGCAACGGTTGGCTAAAGTCAAGTTCCTCTAAATCGTATGTTTAAAATCTAATTGGAGATGGTGGTCATAGGCGTCCTCTTCCACTATAACTAGCTTATTTTGTACGAAAAGGATCACCTAAAAGCCTAGGATTGAACCTAAGGAGGAACGAAACAACCGGAGGCTGGAATCTCTCTATCAAAAACTCTCTTTTTCCTCAACTCTTTTTATCTCTACTGTAACACCCCAAACCCGGCCTAGACATTATGGCCGAATCTAGCACATCACATTGAAGTGTTTTAGTGAAAACCGTGTTTTCATTGAAGACCTTTCTTAAAATAAAAGAAACCTTAACTATCCTTAAAAAAAACTCCTTTCAATCACTTGTTTAAAATATATGATTTTATGAAAACATGTCATTTTAAAATGTAGTTGCGGAAACGTAAAAAAGTCATACTATAGTTTAAGAAACCATGTTCAACTTCTTATAATTACAGCACATAAAAATAATAATCTAAATAATAATAAAGTGGAAGCCCTATTACAATCTGATTTGAAAAGTACTTAATAACATAGAAACTGATAAGCTTTAAAAAGAAAACAAGTCCAAATTATCTTGCTAGCTAGCCACCCAGAGTCCCTCCAAACATCGAACCTTTTACTGAGCATCACCTTAAAATAAAATAAAAGAGGGGGTGTGTTTTCGTAAACTCGGTGTGTACAACCCTCGATGAAAATAAGCATTCAAAAATCATCATACATCAAACATGCAATGTAATCCCATCCCAATAATCCATCCGCTACACACTAGCTCCATCCCCGTCACATTATATGGGGATATAAATATCGACCCACCCAACCGACACGTCAAAGGTAGCCCGGTTGCGAAACTACCTCTATTTACATATTGGGCTTTAAAAGCCGTCGGTGGATCCACGATTGTCAAGCAACCATTCGATCCTCATATACTTCCTCCGTTCCATATTTCCCCATCCCATATGCAACCTAAGCAGAATATCATATGTATGCAGCAAATAGGCATGTCACATTCATAAAACTTACATTTAACACATAGGGGTATTTTGGCCATTTTTACCCTTAGGGGTATTTCGGTAATTTTTCCCTTATTACGGTTCTCACTTACCTTGGCCCATTAACAAATCCCATGAGCTAAGATGAACGAATACTATGCACCAAGTAGGATTCCAAAGAAGAAGAGGTGAGTCATTAAGACCGCTTAAGTACTAAGCTCTCCCTAGATCCAATCCTAGACATGCATATACCTGTTGCTACACCTTAACTCTATGACTTGTTCACGGTCACAATATATTAATTAAGTTCTATGTGGTTATCACATGCATATGGCCCTCTTGGCCCAATCTCATTCATATGGCCCATCGGGCCCAATTCACATTCATATGGCCCATTCGGCCCAATCTCTTTTATATGGCCCATCCGGCCCAAATCACATTATATTCATGCTCACTTACAAATTTCCTATCACATAGCATCGCTTATCAAATTTTGCCTATTATGGACCCAACAGCCCATCGGGCCCATTTAGCCTATTCCAGCCCACTTGGCCTATTCACAACCCAAGTCCATGGAATCGCCCATGGGCTTCAGGCAACCTATCGGTCTCCCCCTTATGAGTATTTGTGCACTCACAAGACTACTGTAGCCAAACTTTCAGCTTTTCGGCATTTCGGCTCTTGCTGATCTACTTGTGTGTGTAGTGTAAGTACACACCTGGTAAGCAAGCGTGATGCGATCTCCTTAGCCCCAAACCTACAATCGATATCACCCTTTGATTAATCGAATGTATAATACATAAATTTTCCAAAAACCGAAGCCTCACCTTAACCTTACCTTGAACACCAATCCCTAATAGTTTTTCCCTGATCACGTACTCGTTAGATCTACATTAAACTTATTTATTAAAACTAGAGTAGTAGGTGACTCGTATCCAACACAAGTCCCCTTACCCTAACTATGAACATTCGGCCAGCTTAGCCAATGGGAGAGGAATACTTACCAAAACCGCAAACACCTAAAGAGCAATTTCGGCAGAGAGCTAAGATCCGAGATCTGATACTAATTCCCTACGACAGTTGATTAGAAAAAGTGAGGAAAGAACAGCGTAATAGATTCTTAGCAAAACCAATTGAAAGAACAAACACTTACACTATATTCGGTCGAAGAGTATTTGGCCCTTGGAAGATTCGACTTTTCAACTTAGTATGGTGAATAAGGTTTATTTGGTATAGATTAAAGAAGAAAAGTAGAAGAAGAAATAGTAAATCGGCACAAGGAAAAGAGAGTAAAACAAAAAGGTTTTCAACTTTTAGGGAAAAGGGTTTTCAGTAACAGGGTGAAAGAAATTTAGCACTAGCTTGGCAACCCTGCATTCGGCACTTATTTATAGCCCTTATAGCCGAATTGCCTGGCCCTTAATTCCCCATTTGGCTCCATCACTTCCCCCTTCTCATCTCCTCATTTTTCTCCCTGATAACCCCTTGATCCCTGAACACTCCCTTTAGAGTCCAACTTCACGCCACTTCCAACCTTCTAGAAGGCCAAATTTAAACTCCTAAAAATACTAAGCTAGGATTCGAACCTAGGATCTCCTTGCTAGCCACTAACGCCACCTCCCTACACTCTAAGTGGCGTCCCTTATCCACTCCACCACAAGGCTTTTTGATGCCATTTTCCCCTATCTTTATTTAAAAGCCCAACTACTTGCCAACAAGACCCTTTTAATTATTAAACTATAATTTCTTCTACCCCTAGATTCGAACTCAAACCTTGACCAAGACCTACCAACACGTAATTAACACTTAACCAAGATTGCTAAGTACAAAAAGAAAAATTCAAGATTTCAGGATTTCAGGATTTTTGGGTTTCGGGATTTTTGGGTTTCGAGATTTTTGGGTTTCAAGATTTTTGGGGTGTTACATCTACAATTTTAATTTTGATTTTTGCAATTTCAATTCAATCAAACTTTTAATTCTGTTTTTTTTCCAAGTATACAGTTTTCTTGGGCACGACTCTATCTGGGATCTCGAGGGACAGGAACTTATGCAAACCCAATCCCTGAGGATTTGACCATACTTCCCTTATACTATCCTTTTCATTATTTTAGAGGGATAGAATATTTTTGGTGTTGTCAATGACACATCAAATTTTGGCGTCGTTGTAGGGACTGGTAATGTACTAAGCTTGTTTCTTTGTTTCTTATGACCAGATATGCTCCAAGTATTATTGCGTTTGATTCAGAAATAGAGAAAACTGCGAGAGCTAATCGCAAGGAGACAAAGTTACGGAAAAAGCAGTTAGAAGTGGTTGGGACTCAGAGTAACCCAGCACCAGAAATCGAAGTCGACGACGACATTGAGTCTAGGGTTAATGAAAACCTTACTCAAACACTTGAAAGCAAAAAAGTAGAAGTGATTCACCAGAAGAAGTGCTCAATGCTAGGGTTAATGAAAACCTAAATCTAGAACATCAACCTATGACTCAAACGATTAGGCAACTGGTCGAAGCTTCGGTAGAACAACCACCATTGTGCATTGTGTATCCTAATATAGATTCTGATTTTGAACTGAAGTCAGGTTTAATCCAGCTACTGCCAGCTTTTCATGGGTTGTAAAATGAAAATCCCCCCAAACATCTGAATGACTTTCATATGGTTTGTCTTAGCATGAAACCTCAAGGGGTAGTTGAGGATCAAATCAAATTGCGTGTTTTCCCTTTTTCCCTAGCAGATTCTTCTAGGGAATGGTTATTTTATCTTTCCCCTGGATCTATTACAACTGGGACTGATCTTTCTCATTTATTTCTCAACAAGTTTTTTTCCAGAATCACGTGCAACTAAATTAAAAAGGGAGATTGTTGGGATAAGGCAAAAAGAAGTAGAGTCTCTTTACGACTATTGGGAGCGATTCAAGAAGTTTTATGCAAGTTGCCCACAACATGGTATAGCGGAACGGTATCTACTCCAATACTTTTACGAAGGCTTAAATCCCATAGAGATGAATATGGTAGATGTCGCCAGTGGAGGAGTGTTGGTCAACATGACTCCTCAACAAGCAAGGGACTTGATATCCATAATGGCTGCAAATACTCAGTAATTTCAAGCCAATCTTGAACCCACTAGAAGGGTTCACCAACTAAGTATTTCAGCTTTAGAAGATAAAGTTGATCGACTTACTAATATCATGAATTCTCTTTTTGTAGTAAAAACAGGACCAACCCAACTGTGTAGAATTTGTGCAGCACCTGAACACACAACTGATGCATGCCCTAGTTTGTGTGACGATACTATGGCCCATTTAGATGTTGTGGGAAACTTTCTTGGACCGCCCCAAAGGTGATATGACCCTTATGCAAATAAGTATAACCCAAGATGGAAAGACCATCCTAACTTGAGTTACGGGGCAAACCTGTAGTATAACTAGCCATACAAAAATTGGTTTCCACAACAATCGTGAGATTTAAGTACCTCTCTAGAAACCATGGTCAATAAATTAGCAGCTAATATGATTTATTTTCAACAGAAAACCGAGGCGTCTATAAGAGAATTGACCATATCAATTGAGAAAATGAACTTACAAGGGAAGCTTCCATCACAAACTGAACCTAAGCCATGACAACATGCAAATGCAGTGACGTTGTGAAGTGGAAAGGTACTAGAACCAATTCCTGGTAGAAATCTTGGCCAAGATTCTACCCAAAAAAAGCACAAGAACGATGAACAGGTCCAAATGAAACCTTTATTGCCTAAAATTCATCCTCCATTTCCAGGACAATTAAACCAATGTCAGAAAGGTAAAGAGGACAAGGAGATCCTTGAAACATTCAGAAATGTCGAGATCAACATACCAATGTTGGATGCCATCAAAAAAATTTCGCGAAATGCCAAGTTCCTTAAAAAGCTCTACACCAACAAGCAAAAATTAATTGGTAATGAAAGGGTAAGTGTTGGTGAGAATGTATCCGCAGTGTTACAGTGGAAGATGTCAGTAAAATGCAAAGATAGGGGCATGTTCGCAATACCATACAAAATAGGCTACTTAGGAATTAAAAAAACTATGTGTGATTTAGGGGCCTCCATAAATGTCATGCCTTTTTTCTATTCATGAATCACTTAACGCGAGTTTTTTGACGAAAATAGGTGTTATCATTTAGTTAGCAGACAGGTTTATTGTGCATCCCGAAGGAGTCTTCAAGGATGTATTAGTGAAAGTCTAGACTTTTCTTCCCTGTAGACTTTTATGTGATAAAAATGGAAGAGGATAACGCTCCTAGGTCTTTAGAAATCTTGTTGGGGCAACCTTTCCTTAGTACTACAAATACTAAGATTGACGTGCATAGCGGAACCCTCACGATGCAATTTGACGGGGAGATCTTGAAGTTTAATGTTTATGATGCTATTAGTCAACCAAGTGAAATCTTGAACATAAACCGTGTCAACATAATTGACTCATTAGGAGAAAAAACTTTTGAGTCATCTTATGGAGATAAATCTAAAATGATGTTTGATGATTTTGAATCTATTAATGAATTATTGGCTACTATGGATACTAAACTTCTACCTTCTGTTGTGCAGGCACCAGATCTAAAATTAAAACCACTTTCCGAGCATCTCAAACACACATTTTTGGAGAATGATGGGACCGTTGCCGACTTAAAAGGGATCAACCCCTTGACATGCACACATAAGATTTTCTTAGAGGAAAATACGAAACCAAAGAAAGAGGCGCAAGGAATATTGAACCCAAATATGGTTGATGTGGTTAAAAAGGAGAATTTTTGAGCCCATACAAATGAAAGAATTCAGCTGGAACAGCTCCAATACTAGTTGGGGCGTCAAGCTAACAACGTTAAACAAGCGCTTGTTGGGAGGCAACCTAATTTTATTTTATTTTATTTATATTTATATTTATATTTTCTATTTTATTTATTTTCTTGCATGTTAATAAATTTTATCTCTCTTCTTATATACAGGAGAATCAAGGAATCAAAAAAATTAAATTTGGAAATGGGAGAAAACAGTAACTAAAATGACATGGGGAGTGTTCTAAACCTTTTATTTTCATCATATTTATTAATATTATTTTTTCACATCGAGGACAATGTGTTTTAAGTAAGGGGAGGCATTCCTCATTATTTTTGTCATTTTATCTATTGTTTTTACTGTTCTATTACTGTTGCTGCTGCCTTATGCTCGTTTCTACCCACATTCATTTTTTTTAGAATATTCTGCCTCTTTTCATGCCTAAGATTTTAATCAGGAATTGGCCACTGTTTGAACTGCGAGAATGATTCTTGTCTACTGAGTTAATTATGATTTTGCTAGTTTGATTTTGTCTCCACTGTTTTATTTCTATTAGGCTAAAATAATTATGATTAATAGAGTTAACCCAATCTTGCTTTTAGTAAAATCGATTGTCTAAATGCAAAGAGGACACTTAATACAATTGCATGCTAAAATTATGTTCATGACTGTTAGGTAGTTGCTGAAACTTATTTTTGACACTTGATTATTTTTCCTAGTTCTCCAAAATTGAAATTTCGTTTAATGATAATAATAAATTTTGATGTCTCCGTAGTTATGAGTGCAGCTTAAAAACGTGACTAGCTAAGTAACCGGAGTAGGGTTCTTGGGTTGTCATCCTACTTCATGTCAAAAGGTTGTGTGACGTGTTAGGTAAAACTCCGCTAACCGAAATTAAACAAATATTTTTAGGAATCTGTTGGGCTAAGTAACCGGGGTGGGGTGCTTGGCTGTCATCTATCTTCGCATCAAAAAGTTCAATATATTCTTAAGAAAAAAACATATATAAATATAATAAATTAGGAGTATGTTGGGCTGAGTAACTGCGGTGGGGTGCTTGGCTGTCATCTCTATTCGCGTCAAAAGGTTCAATATATTCGGAAGCAAAAAAAAAAAAAAGGAAAAAAGTGATGTATTGATAATAAAATTGCATTTGGGAACTAAAGGTGGACACAAATAGGGTGTCTTGGTAGGTTTAGTAAATTACCTAATTTTCATGAAATAATCCAAGTCGATTTTGATTTTTGTGTGTATTAATTGGAATACATTTTCAGTTTTACTTAAAGCAAGCTAAACGTTCTCTTTATTTTCATATACATTAAGCCTAATTTTTATAAACCTTTGGAGTGATATTTCTTTCATGGAAAAATCTAAATTTCACAGTGGATAGGAACCATACTTGAAGGCAAGCATGGGCTAAGTAGGGGGGATTTGATAAAACTCTAAAATGACATATTTTTATGTATTAATTACATATTTATTTTGAGTATGATCCTACTAATTTGAGCTATTTATGGTTTTTTATCTTGTAGGGACTAAATTGAAGGCAAAAGGAAATTTAGGGGCAAAAAGCATGAATTTAAAGATAAAATGGGCCAGCATGCGAAGTAGGAAGGAAGTGGTGCCAAAAATGCAAAGTGTGGAAGACTTGGGGGCAAAAGTGTAAAGAAGATATTTTATAACCACAAGACTCTATTTAATTTTTAATTATATTAGGATAATTGTTAAAGATTATTATTTAGATTTTATCCTTATTTATCTTTAATTATCTTTAATTATCTTTAATTATCTTTATTTATTTGTATTTATCTTTTAGAATTTAATTAGGATTAGACTAGGTTTCCCTGTACTATAAATAGGGGATGGAGTGACACAAATTTCACTCATCTTTTCTGTAAACACTCCCTCTCACAAAAAGCTTAGCCTTTGCTCTTTTCTTTATTCAATAAAATTTCGTTTTTATTAAGTGTATTTCTTTTTTCCAAACAAACATGAGCCATTAAATTTATCTAGCCAAAGGTTGTTGAAATTCCCCAAAAAGGGTTTATGAGGCTTAGAATCTACATTCAGCCTTCTCAACGAGTATTCATCGTTTCTCCACATTACGGGGCTGACACTTCTGTCCATGTCCCTTCAAAAGTGATCTTTCTATCTTGCACAAAGGAGGCCGCTTTGTACGTGTCCGGAAGGTTGCACAGTCAGTTCGTTAGCTTAATGCGTCAGTGGTTGTCAAGCCCAAGAGACAAAATGGTGTGGCATTCGCCATTGAGAAGTGATGATCTAGTGTAAAACAGTCCCACAAAAGTGACAGTTGGCTAGAGTCAGGTTCCTCTAAATCGTAAGTCTAAAATCAAAGTAGAGCTGGTGGTCGTAGGCGTCCTCTTCCACTATTCTGTTCGAGAAGGATCACCTAAAATCCTAAGATTGAACCCAAGGAGGAACGAGACAACCGAAGGCTGGAATCTCTCCATCAAAAACTCTCTTTTTCCTCAACTCTATTTAACTCTACAATTTTAATTTTAATTTTCACAATTTCAATTCAATCAAACTTTTAATTCTCTTTTTTTTTTTTTTCAAGGTACGCAGGTTTCCTTGGGTACGACTCTTTTCGGGATCTCGAGAAACAGGAACTTGTTCAAATCTAGTCCCTGAAGATTTGACCCTACTTCCCTTATACTATTTTTTTCATTATTTTATAGGGATAGGATATTTTTAATGCTCTCAATGATGTATCACGATGGTGTGGCCAAGCTGTGTTAGGCCGTGAGGGCATTTGAAATAGGGACACACGCCCGTGTCCCAGCCCATGTCTGTGCCAGTGTCCGTGCCCGTGCCCGTGTAACTCAATGACTTGTGCCACATGGCCAAGCTACACACCCGTGTGCTAGGATGTGAGCATTGTAACACCCCAAACCTGGCCCAAACGTTATGGTTGAATCTGGCGTGTCACATTGAAGTGTTTTTTTGAAAATCGTGTTTTCGTTGAAAACCCTTCTTACCATTTTAAACTTTTTGCTATTTAAAACCTCAGATTTCGTTTGCTTATTTTTAAAACATGGTTTATAACAAGTCAATCTATTGTAAAACATTATTACCCTTAAAACCTTATTTGTTGGGAAAGCCTAATTTAAAACAATTGTGAAAACGTGATATTTTGAAAAACAGTTGTTGTTTTGGAAAAATCGTGTTCTACTTCTAGCAATTATAAAACAATAAATAAAATTCCAAAATTTAAAATCTAAAAATTATAAAGGCCTTATTACAACCCAAAAATAAGTAATAAGGTAAATAAAATCCAAAGCAAATTTAAGTGTATGGCCAGCTCCAAGTCCCTCGCAGCACTGAACCATCTATATATGGGGATTACCTGCACAGTTAAAATAGTTGGGTGAGTTTATGAAAACTCAATGTGCACCCCAGATAAAAATAGTGACCAACCAGTACAGTCTGGGCCTAGCAGTGTCCAACTGGGCCTAAGCCCATTACAGAACAGATGCAGTGTCGGCCTTAGCCCTAAACAGAATAGAATCAGAATAATCAAACAAGAAAAAACCCTGTCCATCCATGTAACACCCCTAACCCGTAACCGTCGCCAGAAAGGGTTACGAAGTATCACTAACTAAACACAACTTGCAGATAATTATAAATACACATAGAAATTATTCATCTTAAATTATCACAACCGAACATATATTAAATCAAACCAAATTTACAGGTTACACATAAATTAGATAACATACAACTTTAATCATTATCAAATGGCTGGATATAAGCACATGGAAATAAACATTTCATTATTAATTACTTAGATCAGACCTACATGCAACTTTATTAAAAACCAAAGTTACTATTCATATGGTCATTTGTTAAATCTTTAACCAAACATATATATAACATACAAACACATATGCCCTATTTGTTGTCTACTTCTATTACGCTCTATCACTTTATACATATGACTGAATAATCAAACATTTTATTTTATCCTTCACACCAACACATCATTATATATATTATATATTAATTATTCATCCAGTATAAATATAGCATACCAACTCAAATTTTGACATGCTACTAGCACATATCAATTAAATTATCTGTGATAAGTTTTATAAATTTATAATTAATCATTCTTGAAACTAACTATTATCACGACGTAGGCAAATGCACCTATCGAATAGTAGTATAGCTTTAGCAAGACCAGATTGTCGAACCTAAAGGACTAAAAGTACTAGTAATGACTATCTTTTTATTATCTAGCCTAAGAAATAAGGGGTCTATTTTAACTAACTATTTAATTAAACTAAGAAGTTGCAGAAAATAGAACTAGGAAATTACTTCTGGGAAAAACAATTGATTTAGAACAATACCTAAGGAAAAATCCACCTAGACTTTTACTTGTTATTCTGGCTCCGAACTGAACAATTTATTCATTTAACTTGTTCCATAGAAATCCCTAAGTTATGTTGTTATCCTTATTCAAGACTAATAATGTCTAATCCCTAGGTTGAATAACCGAGACTTTTCTCTAATTAACACCCTAGGGTTGCATTAACTCGATCTATGGATTCCCTTATTAGGTTTCACCCTAATCCGGCAAAATATTGTCACCCTATCTCTAGTCGCACAATTAACTCCGCTTAATTATGACAAAGTCACTCTTAGCTAGGGACTATTCATCCTCCAACTAAGAGCATTATCTTGAAGTGATATCCTGAAATACCAAAACAAGAATTAAGGACACATAATTAAGAATAAGACAAATATTTATCATACGATTCAGAAATTAATAACAAGATTCGTCTTAGGTTTCATCCCCTTTAGGTATTAAGGGGTTTTAGTTTATAACTAAATAAGAAAACATCTTAGAATAATAAAGAATACAAAACATAAAGAAAACGCAAAACTCCTGAAGGGAAATTGAGGAGAAATCTTTAGTCTTGATGATGAATCCAGCTTTTGAGATGGATCAATCGGCTTCCTTGGAGTAATTCCTTACTTCCTATTCTCCCCCATTTAGTCTTCCTCTAGGGTGTTTAAATAGGTTTTTAGAATTTATAAAAGCCCTAAAACTTTCCCTTTTTTAAATAGAATTTAGCTAGGGTTCGGCAGGGACACGCCCGTGTGACACGGCCGTGTGCGATACTTCAGGCCATGGTCGAGGCTGAGATATCAACACACCCGTGTTGAGGTTGGTTTGGGTCGTGGTCGAGCTTGTTAGATTGGCACGGGCATGTGTGATGCCCGTGTGAGGAAGTCCAGGCCGTGTTTTTTCCCTTATCGGCTTATTTCCTCCATTTTTGGCCCGTTTCTCACTCTTTTCATCTTCCTATGCTCAGCTAAGCATAAAACATGAAATTAAAGGAGTAGGAGCATCAAATTCACCAAATCTAAGGAGAAATCATTCATAAACGTGTTAAGCGAGGGATAAAAATTTGTATAAATTACAGTTTATCAAATAACCCCACACTTAAGCGTTTGCTTGTCCTCAAGGAAAATCCTCTCTTCGTAATTAAGAATTCCTTTTTCTCAACTTATAATTCCTATCAATAATATCTCAAACTAAATCCATAAGTAATCATATATTGAGAATTCAACTAAACGAACATTAAAGCCTCAAACATTCCAAGTTGAGTATTTTAATAATGAAAAACTTAGGCATTTCCCTTCATCTAAGTAGTTACTATCGATTCGAAATCTCACAGAGTTTAATATCCTCACTAAAGATTCACTCAAATCACTCGAAGTGTTGCAGGATAATGAAATTAGCACTCATCAGTCAATATGAAAAGTTATTACCATAGGCTTGCATGAAAATCAAATCTCCACCACTATAAATCGGGATGATACATTAATCAAAAGGTCTTTAAAGGGCTGTAATGAGGCATGGTTAGGGGTGTGGTTACAAGCTAAAAGAAAGGGTTAGAATCGAAATTGATTTGAAAAAATACTTAACTAGAAAAATAATTAATCATCATTTCTGTACAACAAAGCTTCTTCTCTGACTATGGAATTTGAATACTGAAGCTCAAAAAGATCACTACTAATATGTATTCATTTATTTTAAGAACAAGTCAAATAACACTATGTAACAGCCCTATTCTGACCCTAGTCGGGAAGTGGTTTCGGGACCGCAAAATCGAGTCACAGAAATAATTGAATATAATATTTTATGTCTAAAATATGTGATCATGCATGTGTGAAATTTGAATGCTTCGATTTTTGTCAAATTGAATGTGTTTCTAAATAAAAAGGACTTATGTGAGAAGCTTTGAATATATGTGTGGCTTATTTTAAGTGATTAATTATTGAATGATGCAAATAAGTAGGTTTGCATGGCAATTTGCCACTTTTAATGCTAGTGGCCGCCAAGCTCATAAGTATGGACATTATATGCATGATTTAATATTATTATATCTATTAGTGGTGAGAAATATGTAATAAAAAAATGTATTAAATGAATTAAAGATGAATAAAAGAGTTGGAGTAATAAAAATAATGAAGTGAGTGGGAGGAAAAAAACAAAGTTCTTTCTTTGTTGTTCAACTTGGCGAATAGAAGAAACAAAGGAGGGAAGAATTTGGTCACTTGAATCCTTAGGGAGGTTAGTATATTGTGTTGAAATTGTGAAATAATTACTTGTTTTAGGTAAATTATCATGGTTCTTGCTTAGCCCATGCAAAAATTTCCCTAATGATGGGTGAATAGAGCTTTCGGCTATGGTTATAAGGGAAGGAATTTTGATTGTTTTACTTGAATCTTGATGATGAATGTATTTAGGAAAGAACTTGGCCTTTCTAAAAATATGAATGGTTAAAGCTCATACTAGTATTAGCCGAATTAAAGAATGCTTGATGTCATGAGTAAATGTTGTTCATGTTATTTGGATGAGAAAGGGTAGTTGGGTGAAGTAGAGTCTAGCAAATGAGCACATATGTGCACTAGTTGCTAAATGAAGAAAAATCGGCTAACAAGGGAGTACTAAGGCCGAATATGATTTTGAATATTATTGAGTAATGTATGTGTTTTGAATCGATCGAATGGAGAGAATACTTTAATTGTGTTATGAACAATTAAATGTTAAATTAAGGTTGCTAAGCTAGCTATTAAGTTGAAGTGCAAATGTTAGTATTTGATTACTAGTGTATATATGGTATTAGCCGAGTTTTGAACTTGAAACAAAATGGTATTTAGCCAATACAAGTAACCATATTTGTAGAATGTATTAAGTATATAATCGGCCTCAACATAGACATGCATATTCGGCCACATGAATGGATACATAGGTTGATGTGTACGTTCGGCTATAGGTAAGCATATTGATGGCTTTATCTTGACTTAGAAAATCGGCTATGAAATTAGCTAAATTGAATGATATGTGATTGCCAAATGTGATTGTTAAGTGAATAATATTAGTTAAGTACTCAAGCAAATCTATTGTCTTAGGGAGAGCTTATGAGCAAAGAGGATCAAAGTCGGTTAGAGGAAAAGAGAAAGTAAGCGAATAGCCGTGGATATCTAATCGTCGACCACTTCCGAGGTAAGTTTTAAGTGATTAAACGTTGAGTAAATTCAATCATAATAGGACATAATGAGTTGATTTAATAAGATATGATGTGGCCATGATATGTCTTAAACTCAAATGGTAAGTTAATAAGTGTTTGGACTCGGAAATTTAAGAGCAAATTGTAATAATTTGCTTTGGACAGCAGCAGTAACGTGTTTTTAGAAAATCACTATAAATTGTTGGTGTGGAATTATAGGCTGAATAAAATATGTAATCAAAGCTTAATTAGTCTAGTTTCTTATAAAAGAGACCGTGTAAGCAAAGAAATTGCCTATAAAGAGATATTTAAAATTGTGTGGGACAGTGTCAGAACGACTCCGAAATCCCCTGTTCTGTTTTTAGAAAATCATTATAATTTGTACAACAATGTTTATAGGACAAAATTTATATGCTTAGACTTATTAATGAGTCTAGTTTCAAATGAAATCAACTAGAACATAATTTGAATTCTGCACAATGAGAAATTTGATTTGTAGTGAAGAGTGGTCAGATTAGTCAAACAGTGAAACAGGGAAACTTTAAGAAAAATCTGGTATTGATTGACCAAACCTAAAATTCTGAAAATTTTATGGATGAAAGATATATGAGTCTATATTCAGGAAAATTAACCGCAATTGATTTGGAGTTTTGTAGCTCCGTTATAAATAATTTAGTGACTGTTGCTCAGGAAAAACAGCTTGTAGAGAATTTGTGGTTATGTTGTAAACATGGATAAAACTTGTTTTAATTTGCTCATAAGCTATCGATCAAACCCATACGTGAATTCTAAATTGTGATAATGTAAAATGATATATGAGTATTAGATGGATCTTTGATATTAAAGTTTGTGGAATTGTAAGTTTATAAGTATTCGAATATGAAATGATAGTATGGCATGAAATTGAATTATTCATTGGAAAATAATAGACGTAGATTCAGCTGAGACAAAGTGTATACGTGAAAGTATATGTGGTATGTGAAGTATGTTTAGATAATTGTGATGTGAATACATGAAATTTACATTTTGATTTAGGAATTTATGTGATGAATGTGAACATGCATATATGTGACAAGGCCGAATGGCCAATGTGATGAACGTGGAAGTGTATATATGTGGCAAAGCCGAATGGCTAACGCGAAATGTGTATGAGATGGATCTGTGGTTAAGCCAAATGGCTAATGTGAGATATGTATGAGATGTGTATATATATATATTGTGGCCAAATGATGAGACGGTGGAAGGTGTGTTTTGTTAGATATTTGATGAGGTAAATGAATTACGAATGTGATAGTCGATGTGAATGTTGTAACATGTGAATAAATATGCATGAAACTCTATGAAGTAAACACAGGATTAAAGATCGGATGACCATATGTGGTGACTATATGCAGGTTAAGAACCGTGACTTCGTGTGGAGATTTCATCCTGAGCTAAAGGTCTCGCCGATAATCCGAGTAGAGGTTAAAGCTATACGACTTCGCAATAAGAATTGATTATAAATATATACAATGCGAAGGGTTAAAGCAGTATGTACTCCAAGTTTATATGTGAGCTTGATTTGAACTAAATCATAAGGTAGTTATGTGATGCATACGTGAGCAATCAATGAGACTATTCCTATGATTATGTGACATCGGATCGGTGTGAGGGTTATGTGAAATTATACAATATATCTATGTCACATGAGCTCACTTTTATGTGAAAGTTTATCCGCCTATTATATATGATGAGATGTGCATATTCGGTAAAAGGATGGTATGCCAGAAGGAAAGTGAAATAAAAATACGAACAACTATGTTATAATTTGATTGTTATCTGTTGCTTTGCTTAAAACTTACTAAGCATTGTAATGCTTACTCCGTTTACTTTGTTTCCTCTGTTTTATAGATCTCATTAGGAAGCTACGAGGCTCGGGATCGTCAAACAACTTGTCACACTATCACTATCCACCGCTTGGTACTGCTATGTTTTGGATTATCTTATGGCATGTATAGAATAGACTAGTGACGGAAGAATATTTTGGTTAACGTATATATAAGCCATGCGAAAATGGCATCTTTTGAATGTTTACTTAGAAAAAGTTCAAAATTTTCTTTGTCTCGACATGAGTTACAAGTTCGATAATGCCCTTACCTATTCCTGACGATTTACGGGATAGGGTGTTACATTTATTGGTATCGAGCTACGGTTTAGTCGATTCTAGGACTAACGTATGCACGTGTGAGTCTAGCTATACATGCCATAAAGTGATAAAATGATAGTGTGATGATTTTTGACAGTTAAAATGTGTTTTTAGTATAATAATAAATTTTGATCTGAGAACGAGTTGTGATAGATGGTATTGAGAGCATTGGAACATGCTTATGATGTGTCAAACCGAGAAAAGAGTGAATTATGAATATGGTATGCCATGTGAAATGTACTTGTTGATTTTGCTATGCCTTTTTTGAATGATGCAATGAATTTTATGATATGCATATATCATGTGCGAACTAGAAGTATAAGCCCTAAGGTATGTGATAAATTTAGTAAGTTTTGAGTAATTAAGTTTAGTATAAAAATTAATGGCATGTTATAAAGGTATGATATATGAATCATGGCCCATTGATCTTACTTTACTCAAATTTGTTTACAAGATAGTTGTGTATAAAGCATGTATCCGAATGATCATTAGAAAATAAATTGTGAGAATTAGGTGGATATGTGATCCTTGTATATATAGATCGAATGTCAAATGAAAGTTATACATTATGTGCTTGTATACGAATAAAGCAAATGAAATGCCAATGTGATAAATTAGTGAAATGTATACTTGATGGATAAATATGCATAAAATTTGGTATGTTATATCAGGGCTAAGTCCGAAGAGCATTCGTCTTTGGTGATATATCCGGGCTAAGTCCGAAGAGCATTCATCTTTGGTGATATATCTGGGCTAAGTCCCAAAGAGCATTCGTCTTTGGTGATATATCGGGCTAAGTCCGAAGAGCATTCATCTTTGGTGATATATTCGGGCTAAGTCCCGAAGAGCATTCGTCTTTGGTGATATATCCGGGCTAAGTCCCGAAGAGCATTCGTCTTTGGTGATGTATCCGGGCTAAACCCGAAGGCATTCGTCTTTGGGACAAAATCGGACTTGAGGTCAGAAGGCCTTTGTCTTGAAATTATTTATGGCTTAAAGTTCGCATGAGTCTTGTCTTGGTGATGTGTATTCGGGTCTTCGTGCCTAGCGGGCTTAATGCCGGTGATTCGAGCAAGGTTTAAGTGTTCATTACTATATGAATTCGAAATTAAATGAAAGAATACGTTTAAAGTATACATATATGATGTTTTATAGACTTAGTTAAGTCATTTCAATATGTAATAATGAATGAATATGGGCATTATATGTGCGAATGATTAGAGGCAATGTGTGTGCAAATTCTTTTAACCGAGCACTATGTGTGCGAAATCGGTAATTGAGGCACTGTATGTGCGAGTTCTTCAACCGAGCACTATGTGTGCGAGATCGGTCAGTGGGCACTAAGTGTGTGAAATGAGATTCATGTAAGACCTCGTCTGGTATGAAGGCATTGATTTGAGATGTTGTGTAAGACCATGTCTAGGACATGGCATCGACTCGGTATGTGATAACATGTAAGACCATGGTTGGACTATGGCTTTAAGTAAATGACATACTCAGACAAGTACGACGCTCTTTAAATTGACAAATGTTAAGAAGTAGAATTGAAGTTAGATGTTGAATTTTAATTAGATAATGATATTCGGTATTTGAGTTTGAATTGGGGATTAATAGATATAAATTGACGATTGATTATTGTTTCGGCTATAATTTTGTTATAAGTGGATACATAAAAAAAAAAAAATTTGGTGGATATATTGTTAAGGAATGGATTTATGTTATATGTACACTTAAGTGCTTAGTTGAAAATGTGTTATGGATTTAGTCTATGAGATTCTCGGTATATGAAGTTATATGTGCTATTCTTTGAATGGACACTATTTTGTTAATCTTTTTCAAGAAATTATTTTGATTAAGTTTCGACATTGAAAGTTTGAAAGAATTTTGATGAATCTTGATAATTTTGGATATACGAATTATGCGCTAGAATAAATCTCATGCCAGTGTATTATATTAAGCTTTATGCCTATTCGACTGTATACGGGTAACGTTAACTATGATTGAATGTGCTAAGTGAACTAAATGTTCAGGTACGTGGAAGTTGACTTTTCTTTTGGAAATAAGTTAAGTTGAATATTGAGATATGATAAAGTTATAAAGGATATTCTTTGGGATGTTTGAGAATATGTATACTTTGGGTGAGTTACTGACTTATACATGAATGAAAATGTGGGTTATGAATATGTGAGCTGATATTATGTATTATACATGTTAATATGTGATTTATATGTGTTTGAAATGCAAGCATAAATTCAATTAAGTGATTATTGCTTATGAAATCAAGAAAATGAGATGTATGTGTATACTTGTAGAAAAGTTTATGTATTTGTTTTAAGATAAGAAAGTGATTTTATAGATCGATATGAAAGTAGTAATGAATTACAATTGTTATTGATGAGCTAATGTTTTTATGGACATAATTCAATAAGAGGACATTATCCTAACCTAGTCGCTACTAGGATTTTCAGGGACGAAAATCCCTAAGGGGGAGAGTTGTAACAGCCCTATTCTGACCCTAGTCGGGAAGTGGTTTCGGGACCGCAAAATCGAGTCACAGAAATAATTGAATATAATATTTTATGTCTAAAATATGTGATCATGCATGTGTGAAATTTGAATGCTTCGATTTTTGTCAAATTGAATGTGTTTCTAAATAAAAAGGACTTATGTGAGAAGCTTTGAATATATGTGTGGCTTATTTTAAGTGATTAATTATTGAATGATGCAAATAAGTAGGTTTGCATGGCAATTTGCCACTTTTAATGCTAGTGGCCGGCCAAGCTCATAAGTATGGACATTATATGCATGATTTAATATTATTATATCTATTAGTGGTGAGAAATATGTAATAAAAAAATGTATTAAATGAATTAAAGATGAATAAAAGAGTTGGAGTAATAAAAATAATGAAGTGAGTGGGAGGAAAAAAAACAAAGTTCTTTCTTTGTTGTTCAACTTGGCCGAATAGAAGAAACAAAGGAGGGGAAGAATTTCGGTCACTTGAATCCTTAGGGAGGTTAGTATATTGTGTTGAAATTGTGAAATAATTACTTGTTTTAGGTAAATTATCATGGTTCTTGCTTAGCCCATGCAAAAATTTCCCTAATGATGGGTGAATAGAGCTTTGGCTATGGTTATAAGGAAGGAATTTTGATTGTTTTACTTGAATCTTGATGATGAATGTATTTAGGAAAGAACTTGGCCTTTCTAAAAATATGAATGGTTAAAGCTCATACTAGTATTAGCGAATTAAAGAATGCTTGATGTCATGAGTAAATGTTGTTCATGTTATTTGGATGAGAAAGGGTAGTTGGGTGAAGTAGAGTCTAGCAAATGAGCACATATGTGCACTAGTTGCTAAATGAAGAAAAATCGGCTAACAAGGAGTACTAAGGCCAAATATGATTTTGAATATTATTGAGTAATGTATGTGTTTTGAATCGATCGAATGGAGAGAATACTTTAATTGTGTTATGAACAATTAAATGTTAAATTAAGGTTGCTAAGCTAGCTATTAAGGTGAAGTGCAAATGTTAGTATTTGATTACTAGTGTATATATGGTATTAGCCGAGTTTTGAACTTGAAACAAAATGGTATTTAGCCAATACAAGTAACCATATTTGTAGAATGTATTAAGTATATAATCGGCCTCAACATAGACATGCATATTCGGCCACATGAATGGATACATAGGTTGATGTGTATACGTTCGGCTATAGGTAAGCATATTGATGGCTTTATCTTGACTTAGAAAATCGGCTATGAAATTAGCTAAATTGAATGATATGTGATTGCCAAATGTGATTGTTAAGTGAATAATATTAGTTAAGTACTCAAGCAAATCTATTGTCTTAGGGAGAGCTTACGAGCAAAGAGGATCAAAGTCGGTTAGAGGAAAAGAGAAAGTAAGCGAATAGCCGTGGATATCTAATCGTCGACCACTTCCGAGGTAAGTTTTAAGTGATTAAACGTTGAGTAAATTCAATCATAATAGGACATAATGAGTTGATTTAATAAGATATGATGTGGCCATGATATGTCTTAAACTCAAATGGTAAGTTAATAAGTGTTTGGACTTGGAAATTTAAGAGCAAATTGTAATAATTTGCTTTGGACAGCAGCAGTAACGTGTTTTTAGAAAATCACTATAAATTGTTGGTGTGGAATTATAGGCTGAATAAAATATTTAATCAAAGCTTAATTAGTCTAGTTTCTTATAAAAGAGACCGTGTAAGCAAATAAATTGCCTATAAAGAGATATTTAAAATTGTGTGGGACAGTGTCAGAACGACTCCGAAATCCCCTGTTCTGTATTTAGAAAATCATTATAATTTGTACAACAATGTTTATAGGACAAAATTTATATGCTTAGACTCATTAATGAGTCTAGTTTCAAATGAAATCAACTAGAACATAATTTGAATTCTGCACAATGAGAAATTTTATTTGTAGTGAAGAGTGGTCAGATTAGTCAAACAGTGAAACAGGGGAAATTTTAAGAAAAATCTGGTATTGATTGACCAAACCTAAAATTCTGAAAATTTTATGGATGAAAGATATATGAGTCTATATTCAGGGAAAATTAACCGAAATTGATTTGGAGTTTTGTAGCTCCCGTTATAAATAATTTAGTGACTGCTGCTCAGGAAAAACAGCTTGTAGAGAATTTGTGGTTATGTTGTAAACATGGATAAAACTTGTTTTAGCTGCTCATAAGCTATCGATCAAACCCATACGTGAATTCTAAATTGTGATAATGTAAAATGATATATGAGTATTAGATGGATCTTTGATATTAAAGTTTGTGGAATTGTAAGTTTATAAGTATTCGAATATGAAATGATAGTATGGCATGAAATTGAATTATTCATTGGAAAATGATAGACGTAGATTCAATTTGAGACAAAGTGTATACGTGAAAGTATATGTGGTATGTGAAGTATGTTTGGATAATTGTGATGTGAATACATGAAATTTACATTTTGATTTAGGAATTTATGTGATGAATGTGAACATGCATATATGTGACAAGGCCGAATGGGCGATGTGATGAACGTGGAAGTGTATATATGTGGCAAAGCCGAATGGCTAACGCGAAATGTGTATGAGATGGATCGTGGTTAAGCCAAATGGCTAATGTGAGATATGTATGAGATGTGTATATATATATATTGTGGCCAAATGACAGACGGTGGAAGGTGTGTTTTGTTAGATATTTGATGAGGTAAATGAATTACGAATGTGATAGTCGATGTGAATGTTGTAACATGTGAATAAATATGCATGAAACTCTATGATGTAAACACAGGATTAAAGATCGGATGACCATATGTGGTGACTATGTGCAGGTTAAGAACCGTGACTTCGTGTGGAGATTTCATCTGAGCTAAAGGTCTCGCCGATAATCCGAGTAGAGGTTAAAGCTATACGACTTCGCATAATAAGAATTGATTATAAATATATACAATGCGAAAGGTTAAACAGGTATGTACTCCAAGTTTATATGTGAGCTTGATTTGAACTAAATCATAAGGTAGTTATGTGATGCATACGTGAGCAATCAATGAGACTATTCCTATGATTATGTGACATCGGATCGGTGTGAGGGTTATGTGAAATTATACAATATATCTATGTCACATGAGCTCACTTTTATGTGAAAGTTTATCCGCCTATTATATATGATGAGATGTGCATATTCGGTAAAAGGATGGTATGCTGAAGGAAGAGTGAAATAAAAATACGAACAACTATGTTATAATTTGATTGTTATCTGTTGTTAGCTTCGCTTAAAACTTATTAAGCATTGTAATGCTTACTCTGTTTACTTTGTTTCCTCTGTTTTATAGATCTCATTAGGAAGCTACGAGGCTCTGGGGATCGTCAAACAACTTGTCACACTATCACTATCCATCGCTTTGCTTGGTGCTGCTATGTTTTGGATTATCTTATGGCATGTATAGAATAGACTAGTGACGGAAGAATATTTTGGTTAACGTATATATAAGCCATGCGAAAATGGCATCTTTTGAATGTTTACTTAGAAAAAGTTCAAAATTTTACTGTTCTGACATGAGTTACAAGTCCGATAATGCCCCTTACCTATTCCGGCGATGGTTACGGGATAGGGGTGTTACACACTAACTATTAAGAATAAGACATGCCTAAATAATTTATTCAAATCAAATCTCGACAAAAATAGGGATCAAATTAATTGAGGGGATTTGAACAATAATTGGTTAAGGGTTAATATTAAGGGTAATACAAGGAATGGTTTGTTAGGCTCAAAGGGTTTTACTAAGGTTAATTGTGGAGGTAGGATTTTCATGGCATGAGTGGGTTAATCTTAAGTGCCTCTATCATCTTGACATATCAAATCAAATGGTGTGGTCTTGACATGCATAATCAGGCAAGTTCTAGAATAACAATTCGATATTGACACTCTCAAAGAAATAATAAAAGTGAGCATGAAAGAATTAATAGATGCTCTTGAAGGCTCAAAATCTCACAAAAATTATGGCTTTTTGATGTTTAAACCTGTGGAATTCAATTCAAGATAATACTTAAACTTAGGGGAAACAACTAAAATTTTAAATTCTTAAAAATCAACTTATCATGCTTAATTTTCTAATGTCTTAAAGTTTAAATAATCAATGCATGAATGCCTATGTTTTAATTCAAGATATATCAATAAAAATCATAAGTCAATCAAAATTAATCCTAAACATGATATGAGAAATTTACAAGAGAACAAGACAATATTTTAGAATTTTTCAGATAATAAAATGATTACCCCCCACACTTAAGATGTACATTGCCCTCAATGTATAAAGATAGATATATAAAAAAATATATAAAATTCTAAGATAGGGAGAGAAGTGAAAATTTCTGAGTGTTGAATGAATGAACTCCCTAGTTTGGAGTTATGTAGAGTGGAGGAGGATACTCTGGTGGTGGTAGAGGTTGGGTGCCACAAGTGCTGCGCCAAAAGAATATTATATCTCGTTATCAAGTAAGGCATGGCAGTCATGGAGAACCCTTTCTAATGGAGTTTGAAGTTCCTAAGTGATTGTGAGCTTTGGAGCTCTTTATAACTGTGAGGAAATCAGGAACTTTTTAGGAAACATTAGGAGGAATAATTACTCATAAAGAAATAGCCTAGACTAAAATTAATTAATAAAACCTAAATAAAATATATAAAGATAGTATAAAAAAAGGGAAATAATATTTAAAAGTGAAATTAATAAAGACTTAAAAATATAAATAGAAATAAAACTTAAAAATAAAAATAAAGATAAAAATTAAATTAAATATCATCACATCGCCGGATGTTTCGCGAGGTGGTGGTGGCAATGAGATATAAAAGTGCTGACAGATTTGCTGGAGAGTAGCATCAATGTTGTCAAATCATTGAAAACACTATTGCTCAAAATGGTTGAGGCGCTCAGATATGTCAGCATATGAAGCCGCCGCATGAACTGGACGATGGGAGCGTGGTGGCTCGGATGATGGGTCCTCGTGCTGGGGAGGGACATTATCAGTAATGTCCTCTAGAGCCTCCTCTTCGATAGATTGGGTGAGACAATATTAGGGAGGGTAGGTTCCTCGGCGACTCTCGATCATCCTCATGCTAAGCGTGCTTGAGATGCCTTGTGGAGACATCTGGCCGATAAGGGTAAGGGATGATTCTTGGGCCGCGGTGTTGAGGAGTCCAAAGTGTTGCGCCAGTCGAGTCACATAGGGGCCAATAGAGATGACCCCCTTCTGGTGTCGCTCCGTCTGGTGGTGAATGGCAATGGCTATGAAGTATGCGAGATATAAGACATGCCCGTTTGACATACACCATAAGTAGTAGACGTCGTGGGTAGTGATGATGCCGGTGCTCCCTCTCTGCCCTGTCAAAGTGTGAGATAAAATAGAATGTAGATACCTTAAGGACAGAGGGAGAGATGATGCCTTGGTGCGACTAGGGTCGTAACTGGTCGAACGTGGAATGAGGGCGTCCCAGCAACGTGAGGGAGAATGATGGATGTGGCGGTCGAGAGCATGTAAGTCATTCTCCTCTTTGAACTCCTTGGTATATAAGCCCAATGTAGTGCCGAATTCTAGGACACTTAGTTGGCAGACTAATTCGCCTAAGTGAAACTGGACTGTGTCAGGATCATCATAGTTCGTCATTATCGTTTGAAGATGGAACGTTGAACATAGTTCCATCGTGAGCTCTAGGTATGTCAGCTCGATAATTCCAAAGAAAAGCTCCCAAGGATCGGTGGTTAGGAGAGCCCGGATCGCATTAGTCAACTGAACTTGTTCTACTACAGCCTAGTCGATGCAGCGACCCACAGTTAAAGGTCGGGCCCGTAGTATTTGAAAAAGTTCTTCTTGGGGCCTGTTGGTGAATTGTAGGAAAGGGTGGCAAATTTTTGCGGTAGGGCCCAAGGAAGATGGCGCTCCCTTTCGTTTCTTCGAGGTGGGGACGGCGATGACATAGTGAACCTGTAATTGGAATCATGAATTTGTCTTGTTGAGTAGACAAGGTAAAATGAAACTAAATTTTAAGAGGGAAAAGGCATAAATATGTTCACCCACAAAAATTAAAACAATAAGTTCAATAGCATACTTTTGTGGCATTGCATGGTAGTATGAGTAAGAATGGTGAAGAATTTTAAGGAATGCAACATGATATATGGATGAAAAATGTCAACAAAAAAAGCATGAATATTTCAACTATCCTAAACATGAATACTCACTTCTAACTAATCAAATGGTGTAAAGGAATCATGCAATGGGTAAGAACTTTAACATGAAAAAGATGATAGTTATTCTAGATTATGACATTTAAGTGATAAAAATATGAAAAGAACATGAAAACTTGCATATTATTATGATAAATAGCCTTAGGAATCAGTAAAATAGACAAGGAAGAAGTAAACAAATGCTAGAAAAAGAGGATTGAGCGTCAAAAATAGAGCTGGAGGCAGCGCATGGGCGTGGCAGGGAGGCCGTGTGGACTTACAGCGGCTAGGGTTAGGGTTTTTGAGTGGGGAAGACAATGAATAGTGCAGGGTATTTATAGATTTTGGGGTACACGGCTAGGGGACACGCCCGTGTGCCTCAATTTTTGCCCGTGTGTTTCACGTTTTTCCTATTTTGGCGCGTCTGAAATTCGACACACGCCCGTGTACCTTGGGCGTGTTGGTGCACACGGCCGTGTCGCATGACCGTGTCTAGCTTTGTTCGCTTCTCCCACGCCCATGTATGCAAGCCCCACACCCATGTTAATTTGACAGGTTCAACCACGGGTTCTAGACACAAGCGTGTCACACGTCCATGCTAGTTTCTTAGTTTCAACCACGTCCTAGGGCACGGGCGTGTCGTACGCCCGTGTTGTTTTGACAGGTTTGTCCACGACTATGTCGCATGACTGTGGCAATTTATTGTAACCCGTGTTTTAGGGAAATCTTTGCCCTATTTCCAATGGTCCTAAGCACGCCCGTGTGCTTGGCTGTGTCTTTATGGTGAACCTGTTTTCAAGAGCTTCGTTAGTAGGTTAGGTGTTTAAACACTAAAATTTAAAGAAGTTAATACAATTAGTAGTCGGGTTGCCTCCTGAGAAGTGCTTATTTATAGTCTAAGCTCGACTTACCTCTCCGTTGAATGGTCATGGTGGTTTGAGGAGTTCATGCTCCTCATTCCTGCTATCAATCTCATTAAAAATAAGGTTTTATATGGGTGTTCTTTACCTTAAAAGTGTCAAACTTGGGGTGATTGACCTCGACTGTACCGAATAGAAAAATACTAAGTACCGTAAGAGGGATTTCTTCATTCGGGTTGGTAGTGACAATATGAGGATCTGCGGCATCTAGTAAGACTTTATCTCCAACCTTAAGTTGATTTAGAGAGGTATCGAGCTCGTTTTGTCGTAGTTTTGATTTATCGCGTGTTCTCGGTTTATGTGCTCGCCATTCGTCTAGCTCCTCTATTTGTAGCCTTCGTTCTTCATGAATGGGTCCTCTATTATTGCTGGAACATGGCTCGTGAACTTCTTTCAAACTCAATTCCTACAAAGTAGGTTGCGTCATATTGTCAGTTTTAGTAGACTGGTGTGGAAAATTACCTTTATTATCCGATGTGTTGCCAAAATTACGAGCTTGAAGGGTGATCGTTTTGTCTCCCACATGAAGTGTGAGCTCACCTGTGCCAACATCAATAATTGTTTTAGCAGTTGCTAAAAAGGGCCTCCCTAAATCAAAGGGGTGTTGTTATCCTCCTCTATGTCTAAACAACAAAGTCAATGGGGAATATAAATTTATCTATTTTAACTAGTACATCTTCAATAATACCCCTAGGAAATCTTATAGTTTTATCTGCTAATTGAATGCTCATCCTAGTTTGTTTGGGTTTCCCAAGACCTAGTTGCTTAAACATTTTGTAAGGCATGACATTAACGCTTGCCCCTAAATCAGCTAATGCATTATTAGTATCTAAACTACCAATTAAGCAAGGAATTGTAAAACTCCCTGGATCTTTCAATTTGTGGGGTAGCTTATTCTGTAGAATAGCTGAGCAAACTACGTTTAGCTCCACATGCGATGCTTCGTCCAATTTTCACTTGTTCGCTAAAAGCTCCCTTAAAAATTTCATTGCATTCGGTATCTACGATAAAGCTTCAATAAACGTAAGTTAATATATAATTTTTTCAAAAGTTTAAGGAATTTACCAAATTATTTGTTTGAACGGTCTTTCCTTGTTGCGTTAGGGTATGGCACACGAGGTTTATATTCTACACTCACCATTTTGTTTTCATTATGACTTACCTCACCACATTTTTTTGCCTCGGTTCTGGCTTAGACTCAATGAATCCTTCTTCATCTTGAACATTAATTGCGTTGAGCTGTTCCCTTAGGTTAGGTTTAGTATTACTTGGCAAGCTACCTTGTGGTCGTTCGAAGATTAGTTTGGACAGCTGGCCTATCTGAGTTTCAAGCCCTTGGATTGATGCTTGTTGATTTTTAAGTGCCGTCTCGGTATTCTGGAAATAGGTTTCTGACATCGAGATGAATTTGGATAGCATCTCCTCAAGGTTCGGTTTCTTTTCCTGTTGATAAGGTGGCTGTTGAAAACCCTGAGGATTTTGTGGCCTTTGATTCCCTTGACCACCGTAAGAGAAATTTGGGTGGTTCTTCCAACCTGCATTATAAGTGTTACTGTATAGGTTATTTTGAGATCTAAAGTTATTGTTACCCATATAGTTGACATGTTCCTCTTTGATTGTAGGATTGAATGGTTCATATTCTGTAGGCACACCTCCTCCACTTGAATCACACCTCACCACTGGATGTACCTGCGTAGAACCAAGTAAACCATCAATTTTTTTATTCAGAAGTTCTACCTAATTTGACAACATAGTAACCGAATTAAAGTTATAAACGCCTGTTATTTTAGTCGGTTTAGTCCTCATGACTTACCACTGATAGTTGTTCAGTGACATCTCCTCAATAAATTTGTAGGCCTCTTCAGGTGTTTTGTTGTTGATGGTTCCACCAGCAACTGCGTCAATCATCTGTCTTGTCGAGGGATTCACACCATTGTAGAATGTTTGAACTTACAGCCATAGAGGTAACCCATGGTGAGGGCACCTTCGTAGTAGGTCCTTGTATCTCTCCCATGCATCGTAAAGAGTTTCTAAGTCAATCTGCACAAAAGAAGAGATATCATTACGTAACTTAGAAATTTTAGCTGGCGAAAAATACTTTAATAAAAAATTTTCGATCATTTGTTCCCAAGTAGTGAGGGACCCTCATGGTGACGAGTTCAACCACTATTTAGTCTTGTTCCTCAGTGAAAAAGGGAATAACCGAAGACGAATGGCTTCACCAGAGACGCCATTAATTTTAAAAGTCTCGCAGATTTCAAACTTACAAAAATATGCATTTATCAAACATATAACTATGCATCAAATCTAAATGGAATAAATACACATATAGTTAATATCATAATTATTTTTCACTTCTAAGGTCACAAATAAACCCTTGGCCGAATATACTCATTCATATACGAATATACATAAATCACATTTACAAGGTCGCATATACTAAACATTTAACCAATTATAATTTTCATATACACATATACTTTCGCTTGCATCATGAATACATTTTTAAACCGAACGTATACTTTTACATATGTATATATGTAATTCACGATGACAAATAACATTTATATCATTGATTCAAGTATCTAACTTACCATAATTTCATAACTTAGTATGAATACATACCTGAATCTTTTAACTCGATTATTCATTCAATCTTAACTTAATATTTCCCGTTGAACCATTCGAAAATGGATAGGACAATCTGATAATCACATATATCGTTCATTGCCAACGTCCCAGACATGGTCTTACATATAATCATATATCAATGCCACTGGCCCAGGCAGGGTCTTACTCGTACACATATATTTGAGTCATATATCGATGCCAACGTATTAAACATGGTCTTACTTGCACATATATATCGGAGTCACATATCGATGCCAACGTATTAAACATGGTCTTACTCGTACAAATATATCGGAGTCACATATCGATGCCAATGTAGTAAACGTGGACTTACTTGCACACATATATAAGAGTCACATATCAATGCCAACGTATTAAATGTGGACTTACTCACACACATATATCAGAGTCACATATCAATGCCACATATACTTCTAGGTATCAACTTTAAAAATCAGCCAAATCGTACGTAAGTTCATTAGAAAAATTTTTATTCATAACCAAAATCACATTATCATTAAATAATCGAATATATATATACACATTTAACCATGATTCACATTTAAATGTCACTTACATATTTCATTTAGTCGAATATAGACTTGTAATTAATATAAAAATAACCAACATTTTAACATATATAATTCATGTCATCACCTTTAATACTAAACTCATTCATCACTTATTATCAAACATAGATTATTTCCATTTTCAATACCGATTTGTAATTTACTTTTAATAAATATAACTATTTATTAATCACATATATTGAAATTTAAAAACTTTTATTTACTTATAAACTTACCTTGAACGGGACAGCTAGTTGACGACTTTCACTTTTCCCCGATCCAAATCCGATTTCTTTGATTCTTGATATAAACATATTCAAATTAAGCTCATTCAAATATATTTTCATTAAATTTAGTCCAAAAACACATAAGTGGGAAAATTACTATTTTACCACTGACATTTACACTTTTTATATTTTTCATTTATTTCACATTTTGGTCCCTCAAATTATTATTTTTGCGATTTAGTCCTAATTACTCAAAATCATCAAAAACTCTAATACAAAATATGTTAATCTAAAACATGTCTTTCATATTTCATCATCAAGGAACAAAAATCTCAAGCTCTCAAAAATGGCACAACTCAAAATATTCATCAAAATAAAAAATTAAAGCATGGGTCTTGAAGATTACTAAGCAATGATCTCAAAAACGTAGAAATTATCAAAAATCGAGCTAAGCACGTACCTTGATCGAGCTTGAGAATGGCCGAACTAGGTTTTCTTTTCTTTTTTTCTTTCTTATTTTGGTTTCAACCAAAGAACACAATATGAATTTGGCTTCTTATTTTACTTTTATGATATATATTATATTATAATAGTTTATAATATTAATTTATTAAAGTAACCTTATTTAATTTATATCAAAACCTTATAATATAACCTATTGCGGTCCACTTAATAATTTATAGGCTAATTGCAACATCAAAGCTTCCATTTTAAAAGCCAATAGCATTTTGGCCCTTATAGATTAAATTACCCAATTTTTAATTTACGCGATTAAGTCCTTTTATTTAATCGGACACTCAAACGACAAAATTAAATCACGAAAATTTCACAGATATAAATTCACACAAAATAAACACAAAAATATTTTTTAAATATTTTTTGAATTTGAATTCGTGGTCCCGAAACCACTGTTCCGATTAGGGTCTAAATCGGACTGTTACAACTCTCCCCCCTTAGGGATTTTCGTCCCCGAAAATCTTACCGATGAATAGATTCGGATCATATTCTTTCATTGCTTCCTTCTTACTCAATGTCAATGGTAAATCAGATATAAAATCCATTGTAACTCTGTCCCATTTCCATTCAAATGTCGTAATCAACTGTAACAATTTAGAAGGTACTTGATGCTCGGCTTTTACTTGCTGACAAACTAAACATTTTCATACTGCCCGGTGAATAGATAACCGATTGCTGTGAACTTCTTTCAAAATCATCTTAACCAACTCTGAATTTATTAGGACACATAATTGGTTTCTAAACCTTCAACAACCCTCAGCATCAACTCTAAATTCTGAAACCATGTTCAAGTTACGATAGGCTCGTTTCGCTAACAAATCATCATCCATTTTCTGAGCATCACAAATCCAATTCTGGCTGAACTAGTACTACAGCTTCAGTCAAAAGGGCTTTTACTAATTGAATCTTTTCTGCCACTTTTCTATCCACTCGAACTTAATATCTTTCAGTAATATCTTTTTTGTCATTGGGGTTGCATGTTCCAGAAAACTTCGGACTTCAGAAACATTTCTCGGAGGTTTTCAATCAAGTATAACTAAAATTCTACTTGGATAAACCCAAATACTAGACACTGTTATAGCATGGCCCAAAAAAATGACTTCATGTAACTAGAACTCACATTTACTGAGCTTTAAATACAACTATTTATTTCACAAAGTCTATAACACAAGTCTTAGATGTTTGGCATGCTCGGTTTTATCACGAGAGTAAATTAAAATGTCATCTATGAACACAAACCATAGACCGATCCAGATACTATCTCGTTTAGAAAGTAGTCTTTGGCACATCGGAGTCTTTAACTTGCAACTGATAATGGCCTAATCTCAAATCTATCTTTAAAAACACTATAGCCCCCTTCAATTGATCAAACAAATCATCAATCCGTAGTAACGGATACTTATTCTTTATAATCACCTTATTGAGTTGTCTATAATCAATGTACATTCTCATAATTCCGTCTTTCTTTTCACAAATAAAACTGGTATACCCCAGGGCGAGAAACTCAGTCGTGTGAAACCTCTATCTGTCAACTCTTGCAACTGAGCTTTCAATTCTTTTAATTCAGTAGATGCCATTCTGTACGAAGCTATCAATATCGGAGTCGTCCCCAGCACTAACACAATACCAAACTCTACCTCCCAAATAGGTAGCAAACCCGGCAATTTTTCAGGAAACATCCGGATACTCACACGCAACAAGTACTAATTCAATCTTTCTTTCGGCCATTTTACAATCAAGCTCATAGGCTTCACAACCTGTCCTCACATATTTCTGAACTAACATCGAAGATACTACTTCCAGTAAACCATTCAGATCATTAGACCCAATCCGGTTAATCTCATCATTTTGGTATCTCAAATCAAAAGTCTTTAATTTACAGTTTACAATAGCATTGCATAAAGTCATCCAATCTATGCTTAGAATTATATCTAACTCATCGAATGGTAACAACATCAAATTAGCATGGAAACATAAATCTCAAATCATCGAAGAACAATTCTTACAAACCTTGTCAACCGAAACATATTGGCCCAAGGGTTCAACACTCTAATCACAACCTCAATAGACTCTACAAGGAAAGTCTTACTGAATACTAAAGTCTCACATACATAAGAATGAGTCTAATCAGAATCAATCAATGTAACAACACTAATATCATAGAGAGTGAATATACTATACCAGTGATAATATCTGAGGATGAAGTCTCCTCGCGTGCGCGTATAGCATAAGCTCTGGTAGGTGCACGAGCTTCAGATTGATCTGTTGTGTTTTTAGTTCTTTTCTGACTGTTATTCACATTACCAATATGTCTGGGTAATCTGCCTTGAGCTGACATGTTTCTCGGTCTCACATTCTATATGGTGTTTTGTTCAGTTAACTCAGGACATTCACGAATGAGATGATTCATCGATCCACATTTAAAATAGGCCCGATTAAGCAATCTACAACTACTAAGATGTCATTTACCACAATGTCCGCACTCAGGTCAATTCGACCGAACATTACCAACACTAGTAATCGAAATGACTCGTGAACTCACATGTGGTCTGTCTTGATCATGTCTAGAAAAACTCACAGTATTCTTTGATAGGCTAAAATCATCCCTGCATTTCTTCGATGCTGACAGAAATGTCTTACTTGATGATCTTTTACAGGAATCTCTGGCTTCAAAATCAATTTTTCTTTTCTTACCTTTTCGTATAGCTTGAGAAGTTACAGAAGCTTGAGGGGGTGGAGCTTATTGAGCAACCGGATTCGTTCAAACGAATTTCCTAAACCATTCATTCATTAACTGGAAAAAGGCTTGCTTAGCCTCTCCCTCTATATTTCTCAAAACTGGCTTTAAATCAGCCGGCGCTGCCCCCTGAGCAGGAGCAGGCGCATTATCTTCTACGTAATCCGCTATAGCTCGTTCGGGATCCATCTACTATACGACAACACATTTTCAAAAGTCAGAAGTCATCACACTATCACAATATATAATATGGCATGTATAGCTAGACTCACACGCCTAGAATCGACTACACTGTAGCTCTGATACCAATCAAATGTAACACCCCTAACCCATAACCGTCGCCGGAAAGAGTTACGAAGTATCACTAACTAAACACAACTTTTGGATAATTATAAATACACATAGAAATTATTCATCTTAAATTATCACAACCGAACATATATTAAATCAAACCAAATTTACAGGTTACACATAAATTAGATAACATACAACTTTAATCATTATCAAATGGTCGGATATAAGGACATGGAAATAAACATTTCATTATTAATTACTTAGATTAGACCTACATGCAACTTTATTAAAAACCAAAGTTACTATTCATATGGTCATTTGTTAAATCTTTAACCAAACATATATATAACATGCAAACACATATGCCCTGTTTGTTGTCTACTTCTATTACGCTCTATCCCTTTATACATTTGAAACATTTGCCAAATTACCGGACTGAATAACCAAACATTTTATTTTATCCTTCACATCAACACATCATTTTATATATATATATCGTATATTAATAATCATCCAGCATAAATATAGCATACCAACTCAAATTTTGACGTGCCACTAGCACATATCAATTAAATTAACAATTGTCATACTTAGACTAATTTAATAGCCATATTTTTGGCTAAGTATATATATAAATCCATATAACCAAAGCAATCCAACTTTTCAACAAATACATGATATCTTAATTATTATACAACCACCGAAAGTTAAATCACCCTATTTGCCAAATTTAAACATAGTCATCTCACAAGTTATTTACTAGGCTTAACATCTCATTTATAAACAATGATTTAAGATAATAAACTTGTATTTATATCTATTCCACTACACAGCCGAGCATCCACTCTTCAAAAATATACACCCACAATTTTATTCAAACCAAATATACCATTTACATATAGCATGCTCGATGTTTTCAAAATAGATTTAAACCAAAACCATATTTAGACAACCATTACCAAATGTGCTAGCCACTTCACACATATATATCAAAACTAAAACTTGCTTGTACTTAAACATCATACCTATTCATATCTATCAATCATATTAACCTCACTTAAGCCAAATTTTATAATCAATCACCTTACAAAATATACCATAAATCATACATCTAAAATGAGTTATTTTCATGGTTGATTATGATTCATCATTAACACATCTTTTTTCAATCTTACAATCAGCATCACAAACATATCACCAAAACACAAATCATACATGTCATAAAATATGAATACCAAAATAAACTCCAACCATATCAATTATAACCAAGATTTGGTCAAACCTTAAAACTGAACCTAATAAAATGAACAAGCCATTTTCGCATGGCTTAATCCATATTCAAATTCAAACTTAACTAAATATAATCTAGCCTATACATGCTATAGATCCAAGTTTAAACTTATAAAATACCAAAAACAGTCGATAGTGTGATGGACTTTGCTGACGATCCCAAAGCTTGTAGTTAGATTCCAAAATCTATAAAACAAAGACAAACATAAACTCACACAGTAAGCTTTCATATCTTAGTAAGTCATAAGCAATTAAGTAACTCAATAACATTTATATTTCATTATAACAAAATGGAATCATTATATTATATTCATATACATTTTCAAAGTTGCAAAAATATGCATTTATCAAACATATAACTATGCATCAAATCTAAATGGAATAAATACACATGTAGTTAATATCATAATTATTTTTCACTTCTAAGGTCATAAATAAACCCCTGGCCGAATATACTCATTCATATATGAATATACATAAATCACATTTACAAGGTCGCATATACTAAACATTTAACCAATTATAATTTTCATATACATATATACTTTCGCTTGCATCATGAATACATTATTAAACCGAATGTATGCTTTTAGATATGCATATATGTAATTCACGATGACAAATAACATTTATATCATTGATTCAAGTATCTAACTTTCTATAATTTTATAACTTAGTATGTATACATACCTGAATCTTTTAACTTGATTTTTCATTCGATCTTAACTTAATATTGCCCGTTAAACCATTCGAAAATGGATAGACACTTGGATAATCACATATATCGTACATTGCCAACGTCTCAGACGTGGTCTTACATGTAATCACATATCAATGCCACTGCCCCAGACAGGGTCTTACTCGTACACATATATCGAAGTCATATATCGATGCCAACGTATTAAACGTAGTCTTACTTGCACATATATCGGACTCACATATCGATGCCAACATATTAAACGTGGTCTTACTCGCACACATTTATCGGAGTCACATATCGATGCCAACGTATTAAACATGGACTTACTCGTACACATATCTCGGAGTCACACATATATCGGAGTCACATATCGATGCCAATGTATTAAACATGGACTTACTCGCACACATATATCGGAGTCACATATCGATGCCACATATACTTCCAGGTACCAACTTTAAAAATCGGCCAGCCAAATTGTACATATGTTCATTAGCAAAATTATCATTCATAACCAAAATCACATTATCATTAAATAATCGAATATATATATACACATTTAACCATGATTCACATTTAAATTTCACTTACATATTTCATTTAGCCGAATATAGACTTGTAATTAATATAAAAATAACCAACATTTTAACATATATAATTCATGTCATCACCTTTAATACTAAACTCATTCATCACTTTTATCAAACATAGATTATTTCCATTTTCAATACTGATTTGTAATTTACTTTTAATAAATATATCTATCTATTAATCACATATATTGAAATTTAACAACTGCTATTTACTTATAAACTTACCTTAGACAATGTAAAACAGAACAGGACAGCTAGTCGACGACTTTCGCTTTTCCCCGATCCAAATCTGATTTCTTTGATTCTTGTCTAAACATATTCAAATTAAGCTCATTCAAATATATTTTCATTAAATTTAGTCCAAAAACACATAAATGGGAAAATTACTATTGTACCCCTAACATTTACACTTTTTACAATTTAGTCCCTATTTCACAAGATACAAAATATTCAAAATTTCAAGATGCCCATGTTTGGCCGAATACTCCTAGTGTTCATACAAGCCCATATTTTTTAGTTATTTCACATTTTAGTCCCTCAAATTCTTATTTTTGCTATTTAGTCCTAATTATTCAAAATCATCGAAAACTCCAATACAAAATATGTTAATCTAAAACATATCTTTCATATTTCATCATCAAGCAACAAAAATCTCAAGCTCTCAACAATGGCACAACTCAAAATATTCATCAAAATCAAAAATTAAAGCATGGTTCTTGAAGATTACTAAGCAACGATCTCAAAAACGTAGAAATTATCAAAAATCGAGCTAAGCACGTACCTGGATCGAGCTTGAGAATGGCCGAAATAGGTTTTCTTTTCTTTTTTTCTTTCTTATTTTGGTTTCGATCAAAGAACATTATATGAATTTGGCTTCTTATTTTACTTTTATGATATATATTATATTATAACAGTTTATAATATTAATTTATTAAAGTAGCCTTATTTAATTTATATCAAAACCTTATAATATAACCTATTGCGGTCCACTTAATAATTTACGGGCTAATTGCAACATCAAAGCTTCCATTTTAAAAGCCAATAGCATTTTTGCCCTTATAGATTAAACTACCCAATTTTTAATTTATGCGATTAAGTCCTTTTATTTAATCGGACACTCAAACTACAAAATTAAATCACGAAAATTTCACAGATATAAATTCACACAAAATAAATACAAAAATAGTTTTTAAATATATTTTGGATTCACATTCGTGGTCCCTAAACTATCGTTCTAATTAGGGTCTAAATCGGGCTGTTACAATCCAACCTCTACACACCAGCTCCGTCCAACCCTACACAACATGTGGGGATATAATATCAACCCACCCATCCCTACACACCACATAATAGTACCGATGCGGCACAAAATAGAATTTGGAGTAGAGTTGCCAGAACAGTAGGCTAATAGCCATCAGAGATATGCAGTAGTGTTGCCAGAACAGGATACTTCCTCCAATCACATAACCTAACCCCATGTTATGCAACATACATCAGTGGCATGCTATTAAATTTTATCATGCATGTAAACAGAACAAATATACATATACAAATTATCTCATGGCATACATAGTCACCTATATATCCTATAGGGTCAAAACAAACCTTTTTACCAGTTTGAGCCTGGGTACTTCTAAGCCCATCAGTAAGCCCACGGTAGTCTAGCGACACTTGCAACCGAAAACAGTATAGAAATTGTTGAATAGGCCACAGCCCACTAAGTAGGCCCATGTGGGCCCACACGACTGTGTGGCCCACCAAGCCCAAAATTGGCCTCAACCATGTGTACGTCTTAGCTAGAATAGTAATACCCACTTAACGGTAAGTTTTACACGTACGGGGCCCAAGGGCCCCATATGACCCTTTTCGGCCTAAGCCCATGAAATCATTCATGGTGGCCGGTCCTCGATGTAGGCCTACACTCCGTGAGCTTGATGATCACATGGGCGTTTGGACGCTCATGTGGCCAAGAACCTGCTTTTCCATATTTCAGGATTTTGGCTTTTTGTCGGTCTATGGTTTGAGTGGTGTATGTAAACACCTTGATTATGAAGTGTACGATGAATCCCCAACACCAACCTATCACAATCAAGACTAACAGTTAGTCACTAGATCAACACAAAAGACTCCTTTATCCAATCAAAAGCTGAAACCATACTTCACTAACCTTAATCGATCGCACCTTGTCAAACGCTCTCTAACCGTTAGCAAAAGTTAAACCCCTAGATGAATTTTGCATCACAATGAGCCTTATTAAAAGAAGTTGAGTAATCATGTGATTAAAACCACACTTAAAAGTTTACACACCAACAAGAATATTCAGCCTCAACCAAACAAGGCAAGAACGCTCACCTTGGTCAAGAATTGAGAGTAGAGAGTCGATTACTTCAAGCAGCTTGTCCCTCTATCAAACCCAAGAGAACCTAGGTATCAACCAATATCAAAATATGAGAAAAAGAGGAACTGTTACCACCATAAAGTATTGAAAAGGGAAAGAAGAAGTATGGGGTCAAGAAGCAAATTGTTTAAGAAAGGAAAGGGGAGATTTGGTAGAAAAGAAAATGAATATAACATTAAGAGGAAACACCATCACTTACACTTAATATCGGCAAAAAAAAAGGAGAAGAAATTGAAATTTTATGAAGAAAACAGTAGTTGACAGAGAAAGAGCAGGGTATTTGGCTATGAGAAGTTTAATGGAGAAATATAAAAGAAGAGGGTGGCTTGTCCAGACAGAGAAATAAGTAGAAAATCAAGGCCATGGTTTAAAAGAGAAAAGAAGAACACAATTGGAACAAGCAAGAAGAAAAAGAAGAGAGGTGAAATTGACCAAACAACAAAGAAGAAAACCAAAAATTTGAGAGGTCACTTTTAAAATAAATTCGGCACACAAAGAATGGAGAGAAAGGAAATGTCCCAAAAAAATTGAAAGGCAAAAAACAAAGACCTGAGCGGTAAAAATTTCGGCTCCCACCAATGCAAACTAGGCAAAAATTGAAAAGGAAGACAAAGTATTTACCAAAGCTGAAAAGTGAACCCAAATTTCCCCCTTGCCGAAATTCTATGCACAACAAGAGTCCCATGTCGATTCCATCCTCCCAACAAGTCAAATCTCCTTGATTCACTCCTTAATTCTCTCCATAACCCCCTCCTCAACTTACTCCCACCTCACATTCAAATTCCAAGACCAAATCAACCTTCCACCACATAGAATTCTACTCCAATTCAACTACTTACCGTACACAAGTGCAAAATAAATACTCATCAATATCCCATACCAACGCTCAAACCCTAGACCTCTTTGCCACCCTTGTGACGCCACCTTGCCACTACACCACAAGGCTCTTTGTGTCACAATTTAGCCTCAATTAATTAAAATTATTCACACCAGGAGTCAAGGTTCCTTTAAGGCTAAAAACCAAAATTTTTCCTATACCAAAACTTGAACCCTGGACTTTCTAGAGACCTCTTAACATTCTAAAATCACTAACCCCACAGTTATAACATGCATATGAGACGTTTCTATGTTCCCAAAAAATTTTAACGCTCCCACGCCCAAGGCCTAATTCTTCTAGGCCCAAAATTTAGGGCATTATAAGCATACTGACTTACACTCTATAAAAGATACAGGAGACACACGTCCTTGTCACCTGGTCGTGTTTCACACACGGTTGAGACACATGCCCGGGTCTCTGCTCGTGTGGACGAAAATAGGCCATTTTACAAGCCACATTTTTCACCCAATTTGGCATCCACCTACACTCAACATTTTGCATATACACAATTCATAAATAGTCATCCAAAATAAGCCAAAATCAAGCCTTAAACAAGTAAAATAATCATATACAACTAATATGCCCTTAGGCACCTCAAATGACAACTTATAACATGTAAATCTAAACATTCAATATATCCAATTGTTTAACTAACTCATATGCATATTTGTACCAAAACTTACCATGTAGATCATTAATCAAAACATACCATTTAGTACCATTTATGTATTTGGTCTCTAGAATCAAATGGTCATGTAAGTCAGTTGTAAGTTATGCACTAAAAACACCAATACAAACCATTCAAAAGCTAACCTCATTATACATATGTGCTTTCTACAATAAGCACTAAAACACTCCAAATTATAATACATATCCAAATACATAATCAACTACAATTTAAATTTTCATCCATCAACATAAGTCAATTCACATATTATCTATACCAAACCACACATCAAACATGATAAGGCCATTTGTATATACATAGCAAAATGTACCCAAGTATAAGCCAAAACATATGGCCAAAAATCACAACATCACACATAAGCCAACATTAGCCAAAATAACCTATACATGCCATTATACCCGAAATTAAACAACTAAATGTACCAAAAAAGCTGATAGATAGTGTGATATAGCTCCGACAAGCTTTAAACCTGAGCGAGCTTCCGAATCACTATAATACACAGAAAATAACACAGAGTAAGCATTTAAGCTTAGTAAGTTCGTCTAACAGAATTTAACATACCATTTAACCATAGTTTAGGTAAGTAATCATAGGATATCCCAACCAATTTGGCCAAAAGCCTAAACACATGTTCATCAACATATTAGCCATGCAACAGCCAGGTTTTAGCTAAATTGGAATAGTAGTTTTGGAACCACAAATACGAGGTTGTAAAATTATTTAATATTATTTTTGATGTTTACAGCATGTAATTATACATGTGTGAAAATTTCATGAGCTAATTTTATTGTTTAATAACTTAATTTGTAAAAGGACTAAACCGTGTAAAATGTAAAAGTTGCATTCTATATGTTAAAAGTGCTTAATTGACATGGCTTATTAAATCTGCAGTCCTTATGATGTAATTAGCACATTGATAGTGGGAATGGACATAAATGGGCATAAATTTGATATTTATAAATGGTTTAATAAAGG
Organism: Gossypium anomalum; assembly: GCA_025698475.1. NCBI lineage: Eukaryota > Viridiplantae > Streptophyta > Magnoliopsida > Malvales > Malvaceae > Gossypium > Gossypium anomalum. Next base: position 17,532,644 of record CM046960.1, on the reverse strand, counting down.
TTATTATAGTAAATGACATTTTAAATATTAAGTTAATAAAACAAAAGATGAAAATATGTTCATCTTTGTTTAATTTCAACTAAAAATAGAAATGAAGAATGGGAGAGCTTTAAATTTTGGCACCTTTGAAGCTTGATTAAGGTATGAATTTTGTTTAATTTTTTATGATTTTCATGTTTTTTGTGATTGTTGCTTTGAGTACTAGCTAGCCCGTACCCTAATTTCTGAATTTGTTGGTCATTTTCAAAAATGCCATTGATGAATCCATGAGTTTTATGATGTTTGATGATGAATTATGCAAATTTGGTGTTTGATATACTGTTTTGTAAAGTGATTTTTGACAAAAATGTCAATTAGGGATTAATTTGAGAAAAGTGTAAATTGAGGGGTTAAATTATGAAATAAATGAAAAATATGTCCTGTTAGGGACCTATAGAGAATTTGGCTAAGCATGGGTTATATTGAATTTTGTGAAATTTGTGTATTTATGAAATAGGGACTAAATTGAATAAATTTATAACTGTAGGGGCTAAAGTGTAAATATGCCCAAATATGTGTTTGTGAACTAAATTGAAATATTATGTGATTAAATGAGTTGAATTTTTATAATATAAATCAAGATGAGAGGGACCCGGACTTAGATCGAGGCAAGAACAAAGTACTCGACTAATCGACTAGTTTAGTCATTTTTACATTCGATGTAAGTTTGTACGTGATAAATATTGTTACAATTATGTTTCGAATGATTTAATATCACATAAATTATATATATGAGACTACGGTTGAGTATGACGACAAATTGACTATGTTTGGCACTTAGTGTGCATTTCGAGACAGCTTCAGCTATATATAGCACTTAGTGTGTGAATTGGAATAGCTGCAGCTATATGTGGCACTAAGTGTGCGATACTGAGATAGCTTCAGTTTAATGATATGGCACTAAGTGTGCGATATCGTTATAGCATCAGCTAATCATTTTTGCACTAAGTGTGCGAGTTCCTTAAGTATTGAAAGATTTCTGGATGGATTAACGTATTGAACAAAGAGGTGAAAATGTAATAAATAAATACAGAAGAGTACAGGTACGTACGATACCTATGTTATAGTTGATATTATGTGTATGAAGCTTGATGGATTTGTATATAGGATAAATGGTCATGGGTTAGAATTGAGTGATGATATGAGACTCATTAAGTGTTTATTAATTGATGATTTGAATATTATAACTTTCAAGTTTATTTAGTACGAACTTACTAAGCTATGAAGCTTACTGTGTGTTATTTGTCTGTGTTTTATAGAGTATCAAAGCTAACTCGAACTCAGGGATCATCGGGAAATGTCATTACACTATCGATCAACTTGTTGGTACTTTTGAAGCTTTGTATATATGGTATATGGCATGTATAGGCTAGTGTCATTTTGGTATGTTTTAAGTCATGTTATTAGCCATGAGATTTCGGTTGTAAATGTTGATTTGTATGGCCATTTAAGTTGGCTTAAATTATGTGTTTGACAAGTGATATATGTGATGTATATAAGTTACCATGTGTTTTGGCATATTTGTCATGGTTGTTGATATGGCTAAGTGATTGCTCATTTGGTTAGTTATAGTTGATGTATTAATGCTTGAGGAATGGTAAATGTTTTGTATGATTTGTGGATGATGATTTGGTTGATAGAAAGTTGAGAAAATTCATTTAGGAGTTATGTGAGTTTGATAGTTGTGGCATGTTGATTTGGTATGTGTTGATTATGGAATTTAGTAGTTGAAATGATTGATGATAGATGGCATGATATGTGTGTTAATTAGCATGTTTTGGCTGCCTAAATATGTGTTGAAATGATTGATGATAGATGGCATGATATGTGTGTTAATTGGCATGTTTTGGCTGCCTAAATATGTGTTGAAATGATACCATTTGATGGTTAGGTGTGCATGAGAAAAGGGTGGCAAATTGGCTATGCAAATGGCCTATTTTTGTCCACACAGGCGTGTGTCTCAGCCGTATGCAACACATGGTCATGTTACATGACCATGTGTCCCTTGGGGTACCCTTTCGAATTAAGTCAGTATACCCTACAGTTCTGACACAGCATAGGCACATAGGTGTGTCTATTGGTCGTGTGTGGCACACGGGTTGGCAAATGGGCGTGTGGTCGGCAGTGTGGGCAAGTCAGTAACCTCCCTAATTTTCCCATGGCCATGACACACGGGCGTGTCTCTAGCTGTGTGGTACTAGTCAGTATGTATGCCCTGTTTTCACACGGCCTATTACACTGGTATGTCTGATAGTCGTGTGAGGCACACGGCCTGTTCACACAGGCGTGTGACCCTTAAATGTTTGAAACTTTTCTAAGTCTCCCAAAGTTTGCAAATGTTATTGGTTTAGTCCCGAACCATTTTTAAGCATGTTTTAAGGTCTCGTAGGACCTTATAAGGGACAATGTGATTCATATGAATGGATTTTGATTATGATTACATAAATGTATGTGAATGAAATGTGTTATTCGGTAATGCCTCGTAACCCTATTTTGCGTCAAATACGGGTTAGAGGTGTTACAAGCCATGTAAATTACATATAAAATCCAATATACATGGATGATTTCAACAAGTAATCACATTTCATATACATGTATTATTCATTTCATACATTTCATGTAAGTACATGTAATAGTTCATGTCAAACTCATATTATCTCATAACAGAACTATGCCTGTTGAACCATTTAGAATATTGTTGGATATGCGGGTAGTACACACGAGGTGTACTGAACTGTAATCTGTCAATTCATGTACATGTATGCTCATACGAGCTATAAATAGTAAGCTTTTCAAAGCTGAATAATGGTAAGCTCATACGGGATGAGTACCAATAAGCTCATAAGAGCCGAAATTAGTAACCCTAATGACATGTCATTTGTATCCTACGAATTCCTAAGGTTCAAACTGGGCTCAGTAGTTGTCGTATGTCTTCGAATATGTGATCGGTAATTATATATAGCAATTATACAATCCACATATATATAAACTTTAATTAAAGCATTGATAAACCGCAATTTACACATATTTATAACCCATGCTTACTGCATTTTATGAATGATTTCTCCTTAGATTTGGTGAATTCGATGCTCCTAATGCCTTAATTTCATGTTTTATTCTCAGGTAGGCATAAGAGAACTAAAGGAACGAGAAACGGGCCGAAAACAGAGAAAATGGACCAAAGCACTAAATCAACACATCCTGGACCTCTTCGCACGGGCAGATCACATTGCCGGGTCAATTTGGCTGAATTGAAGCACGATTCACACGGGTATAACACACAGCCGTGTACCTCGAACACGGCCTGAAGTTATCGTACACGGGCGTGTCCCTACCAAGCCCAAGTTAAGTCCAATTCGAGAAAGGCCACTTTTGAGGGTTCTAAGGCATTCCAAAGCCTATACATACACCATAGAGGAGGAAGAAAAGGGAGACGGAGAATAGGGAGTAAGGAATTACTCCAAGGAAGCTGATTGATCCATCTCAGAAGCCGGAGCCACTATCAAAACTGAAGATCTCTCCTCAATTTCCCCTTCAGGAGTTTTGGGTTTTCTTTACGTTTTGTAATCATTATTATTCTGAGATGTTTTCTTGTTTAGTTATGAACTATACCCCTAAATACCTAAGGGGGATGAAACCTATGACAAAACCTTGTTATTATTTCTGAATCGTATGATAAATATTTGACTTGTTCTTAATTATGTGTTCTTAATTCTTGTTTTGGTATTTCAGGATATCACTTCAAGTTACTACTCTTAGTTGGAGGAGGAATAGACCCTGGCTAAGAGTAACTTTGTCGTAAATAAGTGGAGTTGATTGCGTGCCTAGAGATAGGGTGAAAAGATTTTGCTGGATTAGGGTGAAACCTAATAAGGGAATCCATAGATCGAGTTAATGCAACCTTAGAGTGTTAATTAGAGATAACTCTCGGTTATTCAACCTAGGGATTAGACATTGTTAGTCTCGAGAGGGATAATAATATACAGTAGGGATTTTTACGAAACAAGCTAAATGAATAAATCATCCGGTTAGGAGCCAGAATAACAAGTAAAAGTCTAGGTGGATTTTTCCTTAGGTATTGTCTCAATCAATCGCTTTCCCCAAAAGTAATTTCCCAAATTCTATTTTCTGCAAGTTCTTAGTTTAATTAATTAGTTAGTTAAAACAAATCTCTTTTCTTTGGCTAGATAATAAGAAGACAGCCATTACTAGTACTCATAGTCTTTTGGGTTCTACAATCCGGTCTTGCTAAAACTATACTACTGTTCGATAGGTACACTTGCCTACGTCGTGATAATAGTTAGTTTCAAGAACGATTCATTATAAATTTATAAACCTTATCACAGGAAAATCAACGATCAAGTTTTTGGCGCCGTTGTCGGGGACTAAGATATTAGGAACGCTCAATTTTATTACTTTAGCCATTTCTTTTCTTGCAATTTAACTTCAATTTTTATTTTACTAATTTTCTTTCTTTTTTTTTCTCCTGGCAGGTTCTTATAGTTTATGACTAGAAGAAACCCATTAGGACCATATCTTTTTGACGAGAAAATTGATCGTACAGCTCGTAGAAACCAATAAGAAATCAGGCGCAGCTTAAGATACATAGAGGAAGAGTAAGAAGACGATATCTCAACTACAATCGAAGAGATGGCTGAAAATCAAGACAATCCGCTACCTCCAGCCATACCCGCTGAATTAGCAAATCAGAATCCTGCTCCTCGTACTATGTATTATTATGCTAAACCTAATTTTACAGGAACTGAGTCAAGTATAGTTAGGCCTGCTATTGCTGCAAATAATTTTGAACTGAAACCTAACATGATTTAGATGATACAGTAAATTGTTCAGTTTGATGGTTTGCAGGATGAGAACCCCAACACTCACTTGGTGAATTTCCTAGAACTGTGCGACACTTTCAAAATTAATGGCATTTTTTATGATGCCATTCGCCTTCGGTTATTCCCTTTTTCACTGAGGAATAAAGCTAAACAATGGTTGAACTCACTACCACGAGGGTCCATTACCACTTGGGAACAAATGACCGAAAATTTTTTATTAAAATATTTTCCACCGGCAAAAAGAGTTAAGTTGCGTAATGATATCTCTTCTTTTGTACAGATGGATTTAAAAACTCTTTACGATGCATGAGAGAGATACAAGGACCTTTTGCAAAGGTTCCCACACCGTGGACTACCTCTATGGCTACAAGTTCAAACGTTCTACAACGGTGTGAACCCTTCGACAAGACAAATGATTGATGCAGCTACTGGTGGGACCATCAATAACAAAACACCTGAAGAGGCTTCTGAATTTATTGAAGAGATGTCACTGAATAACTATCAGTGGCAAGTCATGAGGACTAAGCCAACGAAAATAGCAGGCATTTATAGCGTCGATTCGGTTACTATGTTGTCAAATCAGGTAGAACTTCTGAATAAAAAAATTGATGGTTTACTTGGTTCTACGCAAGTATATCCAGTAATGAGGTGTGATTCAAGTGGAGGAGGTGTGCTTATAGAATACCCACCATTCAATCCTTCAACCAAAGAAGAACAAGTCAACTATATGGGTAACAATAATTTTAGATCTCAAAATAACCCATATAGTAATACTTATAATGCAGGTTGGAAGAACCACCCAAATTTCTCTTGGGGTGGTCAACGAAATCAAAGGCCACAGAATCCTTAGGGGTTTCAACAGCCACCTTATCAACAGGAAAAGAAACTGAACCTTGAAGAGATGCTCTCTAAATTCATCTTGGTGTCAGAAACTCATTTCCAGAATACCGAGACAACACTCAAAAATCAACAAGCATCAATCCAAGGACTCGAAACTCAGATAGGTCAGCTATCCAAATTAATTTCTGAACGACCACAAGGTAGCTTGCCAAGTAATATTGAACCGAACCCAAGGGAATAGCTCAATACAATTGATGCTCAAGAAGGATGCGTTGAGACCGAGCCAGAACCAAGGCAAGAAAATGTGGAAAGCAAAGGTGATGGTGAGGTAAGTCATAATAAAACGGTGAATGTAGAATATAAGCCTCGAGTGCCATACGCTAACGCGACAAGGAAAGACTGCTCAGATGAACAATTCGGTAAATTCCTTAAACTTTTAAAAAAATTACATATCAACTTACTGTTTATTGAAGTTCTGTCATAGATGCCAAATGCAATGAGTTTTTAAGAGAGCTTTTAGCAAACAAGTAGAAGTTGGACGAAGCATCGCATGTAGAGCTAAATGCAGTTTGCTCAGCTATTCTACAAAATAAGCTACCCAAAAAATTGAAAGATCCAGGGAGTTTTACAATTCCTTACTTAATTGGTAGTTTAGATGTGAATAATGCATTAGCTTATTTAGGGGCAAGTATCAATGTCATGCCTTACAAAACGTTTAAGCAACTAGGTCTTGGGAAACCTAAACAAACTAGGATGAGCATTCAATTGGCATATAAAACTATAAGATTTCCTAGGGGTATCATTGAAGATGTACTAGTGAAAGTGGATAAATTCATATTTCCCGTTGATTTCGTTGTTTTAGACATAGAGGAGGATACCAACACCCCTCTGATTTTAAGGAGGCCCTTTTTAGCAACTGCTAAGACAATTATTGATGCTGGCACAGGTGAGCTCACCCTTCGTGTAGGAGACGAGACGATCACCCTTCAAGCTCGTAATTCTGGCAACACATCGAAAAGTGAAGGTAATTGTCCACATCAATCTGCTATGTTCTAGTAGAAATTAAGTTTGAAAGAAGTTCACGAGCCATGTTCCAGTAACAGCAATAGAGGATCCATTCATGAAGAACGAAGGCTACAGATAGAGGAGCTAGACGAATGGCGAGCACATAAACTGAGAACACCCGATAAACCAAAATTACGCCAAAACAAGCTCGATACCTCTCCAAATCAACTTAAGGTTGGAGATCAAGTCTTCTTAGATGCCGCAGACCCTCACATTGTCACTCCTAACTTGGATGAAGAAACCCCTTTTACGGTACTCAGTATTTTCCCATTCGGTACAGTGGAGGTAAGTCATCCCAAGTTCAGCACTTTTAAGGTAAACAATTCCCGGCTAAAGCTTTATTTTGATATGAATGATAGCGAGAATGAGGAGTACGAACTCCTTAAACCACCTTGATCATTCAACAGAGCGGTAAATCGAGCTTAGACTATAAATAAGCGCTTCTCGGGAGGCAACCCGAGCATTAACAGTATTAACTTCTTTTAATTTCTTTTAATTTTAGCGTTTAACATCTAACATAGCTCTTGAAAACAGGTTTACTACAGGGACACGGCCGAGCACACGGGCGTGTGTAAAATCGTGTGGAAGCAGGGCAAGATTTTCCCCAAAACATGGGCTACGATAAATCGCCACGACCGTGCAACATGGTCGTGGGCGAACCTGCCAAAACAACACGGGCAATCGACACGCCCGTGCTTGCGGACCGTGGTTGAAACTGAGAAACTAGCATGAGCGTGCGACACGCCCATGTCTAACACCCATGGGTGAACCTATCAAATTAACACGGGCGTGGGGATTGTATACACGAGCGTGGGAGAAGCGAACAAGACAAAAGACGACCGTGCAACAAGGCCGTGTTACCCAACACGCCCAAGGTACACGGGTGTGTGTCAAATTTTAGACGCGCCAAAAATGGAAAAACGCAAAACACATGGCCTAAAATTGGGACACACGGGCGTGTCCCCTGGCCGTGTGCCCCAAAATCTATAAATACCCTACGCTATTTATTGTCTTCCTCACCCAAAAACCCTAACCCTAGCCGCTGTAAGTCCATACGGCCTCCACGCCACGCTCGTGCGCCGCCTCTAACTTCGTTTTTGATGCATTTTATCCTCTCCCTCAGCGTTTGTTTACTCTTTTCAACTCTATTTTGCTTAGTTTTTAATGTTTATTCTTAAAATAGTTGTTATTTTCATCATGCTGTGACCATTTTTTAAATTATTTTCTACATTATTGGATTATTTATCATGCATTTCATGTTAAATTAAGTTTTTAGGAAAGTTTCATCCTTCTTTTATTCACATGCCATTACCATGCCCACCCTCATACATTTACAATGATAAGGACAAAAGGATTTTGTTGCTTAGGTTTTGGTACATACTAATATTTTTTGCTGAAATTGGATGTTTAAATTCATGGTTTTTCAAATTCATATATACATACTGTTATTCTTCTTCATTTATGGCAGGTTCACAATGTCGTCCTCACGAGGTAAGAAAGCCACCGTCCCCGGTTCGAAGAAAAGAAAGGGAGCATCATCTTCCGCGGGCCCTACCGCGAAAATTCGCCACCCATTCCTCTAGTTTCCTAACGGACCTCAAGGGGAACTATATCAGATACTACAGGCCCGACCCTTAGCAGCGGGCCACTGCATAGACTGGGCTGCTATCGAACAAGTCCAGTTGGCTGACGCAATCTGAGCTCTCCTTACCACCGACCCATGGGAGTCATTCTTTAGGATTATCGAGCCGACGTACCTCGAGCTCATGATGGAACTGTGTTCGACATTCCATCTTCAAACCATCATGACCAACTACGATGATCCAAGACGATCCGGTTCGGCAAGCGATTAATCTGCCAACTAAGCATTCCCTAGTTCGGTACCGCCTTGGGTCTCTATACCGAGGAGTTCAGAGAAGAGAATGACTTACACACTCTTGACCGCCACATTTATGGTTCTCCCTCACGGTGTTGGGATGCCCTCGTCCCACGCTCGGCCACCTACAACCCCAGTCGCACAAAGGCATTATCCCTCCCTTCATCTCTAAGGTACCTTCATTCTCTATTATCTCACACTTTGATAGGACGGAGGGAGAGCACTAGCGTCGTCACTACCCACGACGTTTATTATTTATGGTGTATGTCCAACGGGCACATTATCGAACTCGCCTACTTCATCGCCCTTGTCATACGCCACCAGACAGAGCGACATCAGAGAGGGGTCATCTCCATTGGCCCATACGTAACTCGACTAGCGCGATACTTCGGACTCCTCAACACCGCGGCCAAAGCATCATCCTTGACCCTTATTGGCCAAATGTCTCCACAAGGCATCTTGAGCATGATGAGCATGAGGATGATCGAGAGGCGCCGAGGAACCTACACTCCCCAGTATCATCTCACTCAATCCACCGAGGAGGAGGTTCTCGAGGACATTACTGATGATGTCCTTACCCAACACGAGGACCTACCACTACCACCTTCTCGGCCAGTTCATGCGGCGGCTTCATACACTGACATCTCTGAGCGCCTAAACAGATTCGAGCAGTAATGTTTTCAAAGATTTGACAACATTGATGCTACTCTACTGCAGATTTGTCAGCACCTCCACATCTCATCGCCAGTCCCACCTCGCGAACCATCAAGCGATGAAGATGTTTAGAAATTTTCATTTTTCTTATTTTATGTTTTTATTTTTTTTTTCATTTAAGACAACTTTTTATTTTCCTTTCATTTTATTTTTGTAAGGATTTATAATATTTATCTAACAATCTTTACTCTCGGCTAATCTTTTACGAGTAAATCATTCTTCCTAATATCCCTTAAACAGTTCCTGGTTTTATCACAGTTATCACAGAGCTCCAAAGCTCACAATCATTTAGGAACTTCAAACTCCAATGGAAAAGGTTCACCACGGTTACCATGCCCTGCTCAATAAGGAGATATAATATTCTTTTGGCACAACACCTGTGGCATCCAACCTCTACTATCACCGGAGTATCCTCCTCTACCTCCATAACCCCAAACAAGGACATTCATTTGGTACTCAGGAAGTTTTAATTCTTTCCCTATCTTATGATTTTATATTTTTCCATTTATCTAACCTTGAATATTGAGGGCAATGTACATCTTAAGTGTGGGGGGTAATTATTTCATTATCTGAAAATCCCTGAATATTGCTTTGTTCTCCTGTGAATCTCTCATATCATGTTTAAGATGAATTTTGATTGACTGATAATTTTGATTGATATATCTTGAATTAAAACATAGGCATTCATGCATTGATTGTTAAACTTTAAGACACTAGAAAATCAAGCATGATAAGTTGAATTTTAAGAATTTAAAATTTTAGGTTGTTTCCCCAAATTTAGGTATTATCTTGAATTGAATCCCACAGATTGAAACATCAAAAAGCCATATTTTTTGTGAGATTTTTGAGCCGTTTGAGCATTTATTAATTCTTTCATGCTCACTTTTATTATTGCTTTGAGTGTGCCAATATTGAATTGTTATTCTAGAACTTGCCTGATTATGTATGTCAAGACCACACTATTTGATTTGATATATCAAGATGATAGAGGCACTTAGGATTAACCCACTCATGCCATGAAAAGCCTACCTCCACGATTAACCCTTAGTAAACCCCTTTGAGCCTAACAAGCCATTCCTTGTACCACCCTCGATATTAACCATTAACCCATTATTGTTAAAATCCCCTTAAATTAATTTGATCCCCAATTTTTGTCGAGAATTGATTTGAATAAATTGCTTAACTGTGTCTTGTTCTTAATAGCAATCTATGATATTTTACTTATTCTTAAAAAAAAAAAAACCCATGTATATAAATCAGTAGTTATCTTTTGCTTGTAAGTCTCATTCCATAGTTAAAGAAGAAAGCTTTGTTGTACGCAAGCGATGATTTAATATTTTTTCTAGTTAAGAAATTTTTCAAGTCAATCTCGATTCTAACCCTTTCTTTCAGCTTGTGACCACACCCCCTAACTAAGCCTCATTACAACCCTTTAAAGACCTTTGGATTGATGTATCATCTCGATTTATAGTGGTGGAGATTTGATTTTTATGCAAGCCTATGGTAATAACTTTTCATATTGACTGATGAGTGCTAATTTCATTGTCCTTAAACACTTCGAGTGATTTGAGTGAATCTTTAGTGAGGATGTTAAACTTTGTGAGGTTCCAAATTAATGATAACTACCTAGTGGAGGGGAGACATAAGTTTTTCATGATTAAAATACTCAATTTAGAATGTTTGAAGCTCTAATGTTCTTTAAGTTAAATTCTCAATGTATGATTACTTATGAGATGATTTGAGATAATATTGATCGGAATTATAACTTGAGAAAAAGGAAATTTTAACTGTGATCCGAGGATTTTGCTTGAGGACAAGCAAACGCTTAAGTGTGGGGGTATTTGATAAACCGTAATTCATACATATTTATAACCCATGCTTAACGCATTTTATGAATGGATTCTCCTTAGATTTTGTGAATTCGATGCTCCTAATGCCTTAATTTCATGTTTTATTCTCAGGTAGGCATATGAGAACGAAAGGAACGAGAAACGGGCCGAAAACAAAGAAAATGGGCCAAGGTACGAAATCAACACGGCCTGGACCTCTTCGCATGGGCAGATCACACGCCCGTGTCAATTTGGCAGAATTCAAGCACGATTCACATGGGTATAACACACGGCCAGGTACCTCGAACACGACCTAAAGTTATCGCACACGGGCATGTCCCTACCGAGCCCAAGTTAAGTCCAATTCGGAAAAGACCACTTTTAAGGGTTCTAAGGCATTCCAAAGCCTATAAATACACGCTAGAGGAGGAAGAAAAGGGAGATGGAGAATAGAGAGTAAGGAATTACTCCAAGGAAGCCTATTGATCCACCTCAGAAGCCGTAGCCACTATCAATACTGAAGATCTCTCCTCAATTTCTCCTTCAGGAGTTTTAGGTTTTCTTTACGTTTTGTAATCATTATTATTCTGAGATGTTTTCTTGTTTAGTTATGAACTAAACCCCTAAATACCTAAAGGGGATGAAACCTATGATAAAACCTTTTTATTATTTCTGAATCGTATGATAAATATTTGACTTGTTCTTAATTATGTGTTCTTAATTCTTGTTTTGGTATTTCAGGATATCACTTCAAGTTACTACTCTTAGTTGGAGGAGGAATAGACCCTGGCTAAGAGTAACTTTGTCGTAATTAAGCGGAGTTGATTGCGCGCCTAGATATAGGGTGACAAGATGTTGTCGGATTAGGGTGAAACCTAATAAGGAAATCCATATATCGAGTTAATGCAACCTTAGGGTGTTAATTAGAGATAAATCTCAGTTATTCAACCTAGGGATTAGACGTTGTTAGTCTCGAGAGGGATAATAATATACAGTAGGGATTTCTATGGAACAAGTTAAATGAATAAATCGTTCGGTTCGGAGCCAGAATAACAAGTAAAAGTCTAGGTGGATATTTCCTTAGGTATTGTCTCAATCAATCGCTTTCCCCAAAAGTAATTTCCCAAATTCTATTTTCTTCAAGTTCTTAGTTTAATTAATTAGTTAGTTAAAACAAATCTCTTTTCTTCGGCTAGATAATAAGAAGACAGTCATTACTAGTACTCACAGTCCTTTATGTTCGACAATCCGGTCCTGCTAAAACTATACAACTGTTCGATAGGTATACTTTCCTATGTCGTGATAATAGTTAGTTTCAAGAACGATTCATTATAAATTTATAAAACTTATCACAGGAAAATCGACGATCAAGCATATAAATACACAATTTAATTACACGAACTTACCTCGACGAGTGTTCATAGATACGGAGGCGACTAATCTGAGATTTTCTATTTGCCTCGATCTAAGTACAAGATCTAACTGGATCTATACGAATGAATTTAACTCTATTCAATATAATTCATATTCAATTTAGTTCAACACGAATTTTTGGCAGCTACAACGATCCCAGAAACATAGAAATTATAAAAAACAGGACAAAAATCACTCACCAATTGAGCTTCAAAGCAGCCGAACCCTAGCTTCAACAAAAATGGCTTTGTTCTCTTCACAACCAGTTGAAGAAAGAATAAAAGATGATACTTGGCTTTTATTTTAATTAATTTTTAAGCTTAATTACAAATTCCAAAATTAACCTTAATAAACTTTAATAATTACAAAATTTCCAAGCCATTATCATCCACTAACTTAATAATGGTCTAATTACCATATAAGGACCTCCACTTTAAATTTCTATAGCTATTTAATACCTTTAGCTATTAGAACTTAACTTTTGTAATTTACGTGATTTAGTCCTTTTTATCAAATTGAGCATGTAAATAGTAAAATTTCTTAACGAAATATTTATACGGTATTTTTATCATGAAGTAGACCATAAAATAATAATAAATATTTTTTTTACTTCAAATTTGTAGTCCCGAAACCACTGCTCTGATTTCACTGAAAACGGGCTATGACACACACTTAATGGCTAGGATTTATGAAATAGAACACCTATACATGCCATTATAACCATGACTCAAAATCTTCAAAATATACTGATATAACCGATGGATAGTGTGATGAAATCTCCGACAACTTCCAACCTGAACTAGCTTCCGATTATCTAGGAACACAAAGGAAAAACAACACGAAGTAAGCATATAATGCTTAGTAAGCTTGTAATTCATAAACAAAGCTTACCATTTCAATTTATAAGCATAAAACAATTTGAGACAATCCAACATGACTTGGCATTAGCCCAAGCAACAACAACCTCTCAAATTAGATAATCACATAGCTTAACAAATCATCTCAAAACATCATAACATATGTACACACTACTTATAAACATTCATATTTTCAAGCATATGGCTAAGCATATTTCAAACATCATCAACTCATACCTTTTCATACTTTCATAGCAACACTTACTGAAGAATTTATTGACCCTTCACTTTTCATACCCGTTGAACCACTACAATAATATCAGATACGTAGGAATCTCGCACACTATGTGCCAACATGTGGTCGAAACCACTACTATCTCATATCTCGTATCAATGCTTTCTCTCGAGCCATAAATGGGTTTTCTCACACAAGCTGTCAGTTAAGACGTAGCTACACGGTGCTACTCACACAAGCTATCAAGTAACTGCAACATATGCCGGAAACTCAGCCACCAGTAGGACGTACAAGACCAGCACTAAAAACACGGTAACCCCTAATGACATGTCATTTTTTTCCTATATATTCCTAAGGTTCAAACGGGATCCGGAAGTTGCCGAAACTTTGTTGGAAAGTAATAGATTCATCTAATACTTTATCTTTTCCCCAATCTAATTCCATACGTTGCTTTTATTAATATATATAGTCAAATTTATAGCATTCAAATTTTATTCTATTCAATTTAATCCAAAAATCATATTTTGGAAAATTTATCATTTTGCCCCTATACTTTTAATTTCTTTACAATTTAGTCCCTAGTTCATAAAAATGGAAATTCATGTAATTTAATACAATTCCATTGTAGCCGAATATCACTAATGCCCTTAGCAAGCCTTACATTTCCTTTATTTCAAAATTTAACCATGAATATTTTTTTTTTAATTTAACCCCTAATTGACAATTTCATCAAAATTTCCTTTACTAAAGTTCAATTATCATCAAGCATTCATTTTCATCCATAAAACATAAAAAACAACTAATATACATTCATGGTCAAAACCTAGACTTTTAACAGTTTTGCAAATTAGTCCCTAAGCTAGCTAAATTAAGCTACAACGATTCCAAAAACATAAAAAATCATTAAAAACAGTATGAAAAATACTTACATGCACAAGAAAAAAGGTTGGCTGAATGTTGGATGCTCAACAATGGTGGTTTCTTCCTCAAAATTTTGGTTAGGAGAAGATGGACAAGGTAATTTGGTTTTTATTTTATTTATTTTTCTATTTAATTATTTATTTACTTATATAACCTTACTTAATCCCATTAATGATGTCCAAACTTGTCCACTACTAATTTTAATGGTCTATTTAGCACTTAAGGCCTCTCATGTTTTAATTTCATAACAAATTGACACCTTTTCCTAATAGAACCTAAGTTTTACACCTTACACAATTTAGTCCTTTTTATCAAATTAAGCATACAAACGATAAAATTTCTTCACGGAATTTATATACGATGCTACTACCATGTTGCAGAGCATAAAATAATAATAAATTAAATTTTACAATGTCAAATTTATGGTCCCGAAACCACTATTCTGATTTCACTAAAAAAGGGTTGTTACACTTGAGCCCTTAGAAACACTTTAGAAATGGTTCGAGACTAAATCAGAAACATTTAAAACATTTAAGAAAAAAGTTGGAAAATTGAACTGTAGGAGTGTAACACCCCAAACCCGACCCAGACGTTATGGTCGGATCCGACGTGTCACAATGGAGTTTTTAAGAAAACTCATGCCTTTCTCAGAATCCTTCTTAATGTTTTAATAGATAGTCTTTGCTAAAAAAAAAAACAAAGTGAATGGAAGCTGTGCACCAGGTAGGTATCCGAAACAGAGGAGGTGAACCATGAAGGCTGCTTAAGTACCAAGCTCTCGAATGGATCCAATCCTTGATATGCCCACAACCATTGCTACACTTTGGTAAACGAGTTGAAATTCATTTAAGTAGATACCTTTGATAAACTGATTAATTGTATCGTTGCGTTATTTAGAAAACGAGTATCATTTTGAAAACGCGCCCTAAGTCTAGCCCATTTTGAATTATTATCAGAAAAATATAGAGTATAAGATAAATTAAAATAATTCCAGAAAAATAATTCAAATGGCCTTATTACAACCCAAAACCAAATAGTAACAATAATTTTAAAAAAAATTGGTTACTTATTGTAAAGTTCGAAAGCGATCACCATGGCCACTCTGAATCCCCTCCGGCTCCAAGTCTCCACATCAAGGCTCACCTGCAAGGTTAAGGGAAGGGGGTGAGTTTGGACACTCAGAGTGCAACAAGCCCCTTCTGGAGCCCAACTAATATTAGCATACTAGGCCGAAGCCTTTTCATAAATCATATCACTGGGTCGAAGACTTTACTATAAACGGTATGGCCCATAGGCCCATTTCGATATCCCATGTAATATCAATGGATGTATGCAAGCCCATTTGGGGAGACTACTCAACCCACCATCCGCTACTCTCCACCTGTACCAACCAAGCTCTCCATGTGGGGAATAACTCAACCCACCCAACCAAACTCTGCACTGGAAGCATAGCTGCTTTATCATATAACTGGAGGCCTAGCCTCTTTTAATAACTTGGGCAAAGCCCTTTTCGCACTTCCTCCATTGTATCAAACCTAACCCATGCATATAATGAGTATATCATGTGCATCTCATAACATACCATGTGCATATCATGTCATATCATGTATATCAAAATCTCAAGCATCACATTCATAATTAAACCCTAAAGGCATAATGGTCATTTTTACCTAGGGGCAAAATCGTCATTTTTTATATTTTAAGGGTAATTTCATAAATTGACCAAATATTATGGGTTTTCCACATTCATTAACAATTATCAATATTTCCAAGTGTCTAAACAATGATTTTAACGCAATTTAACAAATTCGGGATTTTGGGCCCAAAACCCCTAAGGGCCCTACGAATGCCAATTTAGCCCATTAAGCCCACTTAACCCAAATTTTACAACAGTACTATCCATGTTAACATGCAAATTTTCCAAGTTCCATTTTCTATTAATTTTACCCAAATGGGCCCGAAAGCCCATTAGGCCCAATTCCAACCCATTGAGGCCCAACGTACCATCATACACAAAATTGCGCTCTTACCTATTCCATCGAACCCAACACCGATCATATCGTATTTATCGCATCTAAACCACATGCAAAATCTCAAGTTCTCGAAATGCCAAAATTTTAACATTTCGACTTTTTAGCGAATATTAGCCTAAGCTACTACGAGGGTTGTTACACACCTATTTTGTGACGTTCGCTAACAAAGTCTCCCACGAAAATCTACAATTAATCACCACCATTCTTAGGTTATAGCTCATGCTAATCAAACCCAAAGTCCACCTTATCATAATCGGCCAAAGAACCCCTAATAGCCATAGATCACTTACCTTCACAGGGTCCGACGATTCGGTCCAAGTTTATCCAAAACTGATACTCCAAGCCTTGTTGCTCCTCCAAAATTGTCTATATCACTACACAAATCATAAAAGTTGAAAGAAAAAAGCCCAGTGAGGCCTAAACCACAAATTGATAACCTCCCTAAACTATAGGGGGCTCGGCTTTACTTAATATTTACACTACTAAATTGATTTGGAAAAACGAGTACTTACCAGATGAAGGGATCAATCACCACAAATAAAGAGAACAAGAAAGGTGCTAGTCTAAATGCAATCAGCACAACCAATCTTCAAAGGTTCCAGCTCATGTGGCTATTCGGCAAAGGTGAAAAAAAGAAAGGAAGTAGTAGATGAAAAGAAAGGGAGTAGTGGTTAGGTTTTGGCAATAAAAGAGAAAGAAAATTGGATGAAAAGAGTGGTGATTTCGGCTAGAGAAGAATAGGGAAGAAAAGAATAACCCTATGATGTTTAAACAGAAGAAAAACGGCACAACTAAACCCCTAATGCCGAAATACTAACCTAAAACCCCTAAGCCGATTCCTCCTCCCTAATTCCCACTATTCGACCAACTCTAAGCCTCCCTTCAAATCCCCAAAATCTCTCCCCTTATCACTCCTTAATCCATGCATTTGACTGATTCAAACTCTCTCCAACAGAGTTCCATTCAACTTCCAACTCCTGCATGCCCAAGACATAAAAATAACAACACAATTGCCAACTTAGTGAATCGAACCTTGGCCTTCCCCCAACCACTTACACGCCACTTTTTTAGCTCCTTAGTGGCGTCACTTAGCCACTTTGCCAGGGGCTCTCTTACGTTATATTTTACCCACATCTTTTAATAAGGCCACCTATCCAATACCCCTAACTCCTTAAGTCTAAAATTCAAAAATTCTACCGGGTTTTGGCCAACACATGGGCCATCCACAGGCCCATTTACATTCCCAACTATGAATTTCACAACCACATACCAAAATTTAAAACTTTTACCAAAATCTCAAAAATTACGAAAATCTCAAAAATCAGGGTGTTACAACTCTACCCTCCTTAAAGAAATTTCGACCTCGAAATTTTACCTGATCCAAACAGTTGAGGGTATTGTTGGCGCATCGCGTCCTCTGACTCCCAAGTAGCTTCTTCTTTGCCATGGTTTCTCCAAAGTACCTTCACCAATGGGACTGACTTTCTTCTCAATGCCTTGACGTCACGATCAAGTATCTGCATAGGTTCTGCTTCGAAAGTCAAATCTGACTGTACCTCAATTTCTGTAGCTGGCACGATATGAGTAGGGTCAGAACGATATCGCCTTAGCATGGACACATGAAAGACGTCGTGAATACGATCTAGTTCTGGAGGTAACTCTAGCTGATAAGCCACCGGCCCTATCCGCTTAAGGATCCGATAAGGCCTAATGAACCGTGGACTCAACTTGCCCTTCTTACCAAACCTCAATATCTTTTTCTAAGGCGAAACCTTCAAAAAGACCATGTCCCCTACAGCATACTCAATATCTTTACGCTTTAGATCAGCATAAGACTTTTGTCAATCCGCTGCCTCCTTTAACCGATTCCTGATCATCTTAACTTTTTCTTCAGTATCCGCTACTAACTCTGGTCCAAGTACTTGCCTTTCCCCTAACTCTGCCCAACAAGTAGGCGAACGACACCTTCGCCCATATAGTGCCTCGTAAGGAGCAATCTGAATACTTGCTTGGTAACTGTTGTTATACACGAACTCCGCCAATGGCAAGTAATCATCCCAACTGCCCCCAAAGTCGATAACACAACCCCTCAACATGTCTTCTAGAATCTGAATGACCCTCTCTGACTGCCCATCCGAATGAGGGTGAAAAGCCGTACTAAAATCCAATCGCATTCCCAACGTCTCATGCAACTTCTGCCAAAACCGAGATGTAAACCTTGGGTCTCGGTCAGAAATTATCGATACTGGCACCCCATGCAACCGCACTATCTCTTCCACATACAACTTGGCCAATCTTTGAAGTGAGTAATCAGTTCAGACAGGTATAAAATGGGCAGATTTTGTCAGCCTATCCACAATCACCCAAACTGAGTCCTTCTAGGAAGGTGTCAATGGCAGACAACTCACAAAATCCATGGTTACCCTTTCCCATTTCCGAAGTGGTATCTTCACTGGCTGTAACAATCCTAAAGGCAGTTGATGCTCGGCCTTTACTTGTTGACACGTCAAACATTTCCCCACAAATTCAGTCACTTCTCACTTAAGCCCAAGCCACCAATATACATCTTGCAAATCTCGATACAACTTACTCCCTCCTAGATACATAGCACAAGGTCCACTATGTGCCTCTCTCAAAATCATCAATCTCAAATTAGAGTCCTTCGGCATATAAATTCTTCCTCGAAAATAAAGAACCCCATCACCATTTAATCGAAAGTTTGGATTCTCCCCCTTCTCAGCTTGCTAAAACCGAGAAACCAACAACTCATCCACCAACTGCTGTTTCTTAATCTGCTCCACCCAAGTTGGTCTCACTTGTAACTCGGCCAATAAGTTTCCATCATCATACAAGCTTAAACGAGCAAACATTGCCTTCAATTCTGCCACAGTCCTTCGACTCAACGCATCAGCCACGACATTTGCCTTACCTGGATGGTACTCAATCGAACAGTCATAGTCCTTTAACAACTCTATCCACCTTCACTGTCTAAGATTCAGCTTCTTTTAAGTCAGCAAGTACTTAAGACTCTTATGATCCGTATAGATAATGCATCTCTCCTCATACAAGTAGTGCCGCTATATCTTAAGCGCAAAGATCACTGCTGCCAACTCGCTGCCAACTCCAAGTCATGAGTAAGATAGTTTACCTCATAAGGCTTAAGCTGTCGTGAAGCATAAGCGACCACTTTACCCTCTTGCATGAACACACAGCCCAAACCTACATGTGACGCATCACTGTACACAGTGAAATCCTTACAGACTCTGGCTGAATCAACACTAGTGCCTCAGTCAAAACCTTCTTTAACTTTTCAAAAGCCTCTTACTGCTTATTTGTCCAAACAAATGGTGCTCCCTTCCTTATAAGTTTCGTTAACGGTACTGCCAACACAGAAAATCCTTCCACAAATCTTCGATGATAACCTACCAACCCCAGAAAACTTTGAATTTCTGTTACTGACCTCGGTGGCTTCCACTCCAAAATCGCCTCAATCTTCTGAGGGTCTACCTTGATCCCCTCAGCAGACACAACATGCCCCAAGAAAGTTACTTCACTCAACCAAAACCCGCACTTACTGAACTTTGCATAGAGTTGTTTTTCCCTTAGCACTTGCAGCGTAATCCGAAGATGGTCATCATGCTTCTCTTCCGTTTCTGAGTACACCAAGATATCATCGATAAAAACGACTACGAACTGATCCAAGTATGGCTGAAATACACGATTCATCATATCCATGAATGCTGCCGGTGCATTAGTCAAACCAAAAGGCATAACCAGAAACTCGTAATACTATATCGAGTTCTGAATGCCGTCTTATGAATATTCTCTTCTTTGACTCTCAACTGATGATATCCTGACCGAAGGTCGATGTTAGAAAATACTGAAGCCCCTCTCAGTTGGTCGAGCAAATCGTCGATTCTTGGCAAAAGATACTTGTTCTTGATCGTTAGTTTGTTCAACTGCCGATAATCAATACACATCCGCATGGTCCCATCTTTCTTCTTTATGAACAACACTGGTGTGCCCCACGAAGAAACACTTGGTCTTATAAACCCCTATCCAACAGTTCTTGAATCCAAGCTTTCAGTTCCACCAACTCCTTTGGTGCTATCCGGTAAGGTGCAATGGACATTGGAGCTGTTCCAGGTAACAAGTCGATTCCGAAATCGACTTCTCTGTTCGGAGGTAGTCCAGGAAGTTCCTCTGGAAATACATCTTGAAATTCTTTGATGGTCCTAACTGACTCCAAGTCATCACCTCAGGTTTAGCTTGACTCAAAAATGCTAAAAATGCCTCACAACCTTTCCGAATCAACTTCTCAGCCCTTAAAGCCGAGACAACTTTGGACAAATAGTTTCTTCGCTCCCCTATGACCATTATCTCCTCATCCTTGGCAGTTCTCAGCACCATTCTCTTAACAGCACAATCCAACGTTACCCTATGCTTAGTTAGCCAGTCCATTCCCAAAATAAGGTTAAATTCCCCAAATGGTAGCTCTATCAAATCTACTACAAATATCCTATCTTGTGTCTCTAAAGGCACATCCTTAAAGAGTTTATCTACCTTAACCGAGTGTCCCAAAGGACTCATCACTGATACCCTACTCACAGTCTCCTCAAGAAGCACACCCAACGCCCCAGATACATTACAGGCAATATACGAGTGAGTGGAACCCACATCAATCAAAGTAGTGTAAGGCGTGCTATGAATGAAGAACGTACCGGTTATAACATCATGAGCATCACCCTCCTCACGATACCGTGCAGCATAAACCAACGCCGGCTGTCGAGCTTCAGCATGTCCAACACCCCTGCCAGGTGCCCCACGTCCTCGTCTATTACCATTGCCACCTCAACCTTTCCCACGGCCTCTCTGTGGTGGTGGTCCTCCTCGCTGCGGTTGGACACCTCTTTGCTCCGCAACTTGATCCTGAGCTGCTTTCCGAGGACACTCTCTGAACTTATGTTCCTTTGACCCACATCGGAAACATGCTCCATTTCGTTTCCAGCACTCCCCCATATGCGCTCTGCCACTGTCCTTGCGAGCCTGCAGTCTAAGGGTATTCACCGGAACTGATTGAACCGGTTCTTTCATTCTTTGCTCTTTTAGCATTCCTATATGTAGCACCCGCGGGTCCAGAATCCCTCCTGAATTTGGGTCGATCCCTCTCATGATTCTGCCGTTCAGTTCGTTTTACTTCCTCGACTATCTTAGCCTTCTCTACCAACGCAGTGAAATTACGCTCCCTCTATGGAGCTATTAGCACCCTAAGCTCATCGCGGAGGCCATCCTCGAATCGGACACTGCGCTAATATTCGGTCGCAACTATCCCGCTAGCATATCAACTCAGTCTCAAGAATTCTGCCTCATACTCTGCAACAGTCTTATTACCTTGAGCCAGATTCAAAAATTCCTTTCAACGGGTATCCACGTAACTAGCTCCAACATACCTCCCCTTAAAAGCAGTCTTGAACAGTTCCCAGATTACTCGTTTGATCGGGGTACTTTCCCTTACAGTGATCCACCACTGGTATGCCTCATCTCGTAGCAACGACACGGCCCCCTTCAGCTTTTGCTCCGTAGAGCAATCGAGGTCGTCCATAATCCGCTCTGTTGCCTCTAGCCAATATTCAGCCACATTTGGGGCTACTCCAGATGCACCCCTAAAAACCTCTGCTCCATTAGCCCGGAGTCGCTCAGAGATGGATCCCCTATTCACTGTCCCGGTGCTAGCTCCAACAACCCTTTCCAAAACCCTTAACATCACTTGGGATAAAGAATCGTCCCCTGCAACCCGATCATGTGACCCAGTCTCAATTGCCTGTGGCACGAATGCCTCCTCAGCTGGCCTATGCCCTGAGGATGAAGATTCAGCTTGCACCCTTCCGCGACCACGTCCGCAGCCTCGTCCATGAGTTCCTCTTGTACTCATATCGAATTATCTGATTACGAATTTTATGACATTAGTTTAATATTTCAGTTGTTTATTACAAGATACTTTATGGAAATATAGCAGTTCAGGAATCATTTTCGCAACGTCGTGGCCTAGCTATAGTCTCAATCCTACTGTTTTACAACTCTACCTTATCTAAAGTCTCATAGTAAGGTCTCAATTCTAGCATCATATTAATATCACATGGTGTAAAGGAAAGTATACTTACAGACTTGGTGCCGGGGATTCAGTGTGCCACTTCTTTCTCCAAACTATTTAAAACGTAAAAACATGTATTTGGTCACAGAAAATAGAAATTCTTAAAAATTGATTTAAAATACCCTTGTTTTGAAATTCCTGATTTTAAACCTGTTTAGAAACCCACAGCCGAGTTGTTGTAACTTGGCTTTGATACCACTAAATGTAACACCCCAAACCTGGCCAAGACGTTATTGCCGGATCTAACGTGTCACAATGGAGTTTTTAAGAAAACTCATGCCTTTCTCAGAATCCTTCTTAATGTTTTAATAGATAGTCTTTGCTAAAAAAAACAAAGTGAATGGAAGCTGTGCACCAGGTAGGTATCCGAAACAGAGGAGGTGAACCATGAAGGCTGCTTAAGTACCAAGCTCTCGAATGGATCCAATCCTTGACATGCCCACAACTATTGCCACATTTTGGTAAACGAGTTGAAATTCATTTAAGTAGATAACTTTTGATAAATCGATTAATTGTATTGTTGCGTTATTTTGAAAACGAGTATCATTTTGAAAATGCGCCCTAAGTCTAGCCCATTTTGAATTATTATCAGAAAAATATAGAGTATAAGATAAATTAAAATAATTCCAGAAAAGTAATTAAAATGGCCTTATTACAACCTAAAACCAAATAGTAATAATAATTTAAAAAAAAACCGGTTACTTATTGTAAAGTTTGAAAGCGATCACCACGGCCACTCTGAGTCCCCTCCGGCTCCAAGTCTCCACATCAAGGCTCACCTGCAAGGTTAAGGGAAGGGGTGGGTTTGGAAACTCAAAGTGCAACAAGCCCCGTTTGGAGCCCAACTAATATCAGCATACCGGGCCGAAGCCTTTTCATAAATCATATCACTGGGTCGAAGACTTTACTGTAAACGGTATGGCTCATAGGCCCATTTCGATATCCCATGTAATATCAATGGATGTATGCAAGCCCATTTGGGGAGACTACTCAACCCACCATCCGCTACTCTCCACCCGTACCAACCAAGCTCTCCATGTGGGGAATAACTCAACCCACCCAACCAAACTCTCTACTGGCAGCATAGCTGCTTTATCATATAACTGGCGGCCTAGCCTCTTTTAATAACTAGGACAAAGCCCTTTCCGCACTTCCTCCATTGTATCAAACCCAACCCATGCATATAATGAGTATGTCATGTGCATCTCATAACATATCATGTGCATATCATGTCATATCATGTATATCAAAATCTCATGCATCACATTCATAATTAAAGCCTAGAGGCATAATGGTCATTTTTACCTAGGGGAAAAACTGTCATTTTTCATATTTTAAGGGTAATTTCGTAAATTTACCAAATATTATGGGTTTTCCACATTCATTAACAATTATCAATATTTACAAGTGTCTAAACAATGATTTTAATGCACTTTAACAAATTCGGGCTTTTGGGCCCAAAACCCCTGAAGGCCCTACGAATGTCAATTTAGCCCATTAAGCCCACTTAACCCAAATTTTACAACAGTACTATCCGTGTTAACTTGCAACTTTTCCAAGTTCCATTTTCTATCAATTTTACCCAAATGGGCCCGGAAGCCCATTGGGCCCAATTCCAGCCTATTGAGGCCCAACTTACCATCGTACACAAAATTACGCTCTTACCTGTTCCATCGAAGCCAACACCGATTATATCGTATTTATCACATCTAAACCACATGCAAAATCTCAAGTTCTCGAAATGCCAGAATTTTAGCATTTTGGCTTTTTAGCGAATATTAGCCTAAGCTACTACGAGGGTTGTTACACACCTATTTTGTGACTTTCGCTAACAAAATCTCCCACGAAAACCTACAATTAATCACCACCATTCTTAGTTTACAGCTCATGCTCATCAAACCCGAAGTCCACCTTACCATAATCGGCCAAAGAACCCCTAATAGCCATAGATCACTTACCTTCACAGGGTCTGACGATTCGGTCCAAGTTTATCCAAAACTGATACTCCGAGCCTTACTGCTCCTCCAAAATTGTCTATATCACTACACAAATCATAAAAGTTGAAAGAAAAAATCCCAGTGAGGCCTAAACCACAAATCGATAACCTCCCTAAACTATAGGGGGTTCGGCTTCACTTAATATTTACACTACTAAATCGATTTGGAAAAATGAGTACTTACCAGATGAAGGGATCAGTCACCACAAATAAAGAGAATAGGAAAGGTGCTAGTCTAAATGCAATCGACACAACCAATCTTCAAAGGTTTCAGCTCATGTGGCTATTCGGAAAAGGTGAAGAAAAGAAAGGAAGTAGTATATGAAAAGAAAGGGAGTAGTGGTTAGGTTTTGGCAATAAAAGAGAAAGAAAACTGGATGAAAAGAGTGGTGATTTCGGCTAGAGAAGAATAGGGAAGAAAAGAATAACCCTATGATGTTTAAACAGAAGAAAAACGGCACAACTAAAGCCCTAATGCTGAAATACTAACCTAAAACCCCTAAGCCGATTCCTCCTCCCTAATTCCTACTATTCGGCCAACTCTAAGCCTCCCTTCAAATCCCCAAAATCTCTCCCCTTATCACTCCTTAATCCATGCATTTGACTGATTCAAACTCTCTCCAATAGAGTTCCATTCGACTTCCAACTCCTGCATGCCCAAGACATAAAAATAACAACACAATTGCCAGCTTAGTGAATCGAACCTTGGCCTTCCCCCAACCACTTACATGCCACTTTTTTAGCTCCTTAGTGGCGTCACTTAGCCACTTTTCCAGGGGCTCTCTTGCGTTATATTTTACCCACATCTTTTAATAAGGCCACCTATCCAATGCCCCTAACTTCTTAAGTCTAAAATTCAAAAATTCTACCGGGTTTTGGCCAACACATGGGCCTTCCACAGGCCCATTTACATTCCAACTATGAATTTCACAACCAAATACCAAAATTTAAAACTTTTACCAAAATCTCAAAAATTACGAAAATTTCAAAAATCAGGGTGTTACAAGGAGTCACATGGTCATGTGGCCAAACCATGTGACTCACACGGCTGAGACACATGCCCATGTCTCAGGCCGTGTAACAATCATAATAAGGACACACGGCCATGTCCCAACCCGTGTCTGTGTCTGTGCTTGTGTAACTCTCTGAGTTGGGTCACATGGCCAAGCCACACGCCCATGTGCCAGGCCGTGTGCTTGGCTGTGTAACTGCCTGACTTGTAACTTTTGAAATGTACAGGGGACACACGACCGTGTCACATGGCCATGTGGTATACACCTAGCTCAATTCCATAACAAAACATACCATACTTGACCACATTGTAGCTACTCCATCACAAACCAATTAGGCTATTGAAACATACATCAACTTAACCATATTAACACATAACAACAAGGCACTAAGAGTACCAAAAGTTCATCAACCAAAATAACATATACATGCCAAACTTATCAACTAACATCAAACACAAGTCAACCTATACATGCAATTATAACCTTGGCCAAAACATCAAAAACTACTGAAATATTCACTGGATAGTGTGATAGATCTCCAACGAGCTTCCGATTATCTATAAAACATGGGAAAGAAAGCTACGTAAGCATATAATGCTTAGTAAGTTCGTAAAACATGAACATAACTTACCATTTCAATGCATAACATTAAAATTAAGCATGATATTATAATCCAACCACAATCTTGGCACAAGCCTAAGCACCATCAACAACATATGTTAGTACATCAACTTACAATTCACTTGCACTATCATAAGGTAAGTCATTATACACGAACAATTTCATTAGAAATCATCAACTTTATGAACATAAGTATACTTACATTAAACATTTCCTTTTCAATTCTTTTAATAGATTCATAACATAAGTCATTAGGATACTTACTGTTCCTTTCTCTTTTCATGCCCGTTAAACCATTTAGAGTAACATCAGACACATAAGAAATCTCAGACGAAGTGTGCTAAACATATAACCTTTCATTTCCTTTTCCTTTACATCATTGCTCACTCGAGCCGTAAAATAGGTCAGCTCACACAAGTTGACGGTTGGAATTTAAGCTACACGGTGTTGCTCACACAAGCTACTGAGTATTCACAACAAATGCTAGACCTCAGCCATTGGCAGGACATTCAGGACCAGACCTGAAACATGGTAACCCTAATGACATGTTATTTGTATCCTATATATTCCTACGGTTCAAACAGGGCTTGATAATCATCGTAACATCATTGGATTTCCGTCATTTCTTTACATGATAAATAGCACAATAACATATATATCAAAATAAAATTAAAATGTTATTTAAACATATGAACTTACCTCGATTACAAAGACGTCGAAACGAAATCAACTAATCTAATGCTTTAGCTTTTCCTTGATCTAGATTCGTACGAGGTTTATCTTGATCTAAATAAGCAAATTCAGTCCATTTAATACTCATACTATTTAATTTAGTCCAAAATTCATACTTTTGTAGAATTACACTTTTACCCCTAATATTTTAACTTTTTTACAATTTAGTCCTTAAACCCATAAAGTGAAATTTATGCAATTTCGTCCACATTTCATGCTAGCAAAATTCACTAGGGACCTATACAACCTCATACAAATCAACATTTCACAAATTTATCATGATATTTTACTACTTTTACAAATAAATCCCTAATTGACAATTTCATCAAAAATCTCTTTACAAAACTTGTTTATTTAACAAGAAGGACTCATAATCTTTCATTAAAATTCAAGAATCATGCAAATATGTTCATGGAAATACTCTAAATCTTTAAAAAATTTGCAAATTAGTCCCTATGCTAGTTAGATTAAGCTACAACGACTTCAAAAACATAGAAATCATTAAAAACGGGATGAAATTTCACTTACAAGCAAGCTAAGCAAGTGACCGAAGCTTTAAAACCCTAGCTATGGCTTCTCCAATACCAAATTTTGGTGGAACATAATGATTAGGAAGATGATACATTATTTTTACCTATTTTACTTTAACTTATTAATTGAATTACATAATTAAACTTATCTTTTAACTTAAAGATCATCTAATTTATGTCTATAAAAGTCCACTAATAATAATAATGGTCTAATTACCATCTAAGTCCTCTTATATTAAAGTTTCATAGCTATTTAATATCTTTAACTTTAGAACTCTACTTTTGTACCTTTTACGATTTAGCCCTTTTCACTTAATTAAGCATGCAAACGTCAAAATATCTTAACGAATTTTTTATACGACCTTACTAATATTCCATAGACATTAAAATAATAAAAAATTAAATTGTACTCATCAAATTTGTGGTTCTAAAACCACTTTTTTATTTCACTAAAAATAGGCTATTACAAGAACTTTTGACGCAAGAAAAGATGAGTAAGAAAAATAAATAAGAATCAAAGATAAGAAACATAGGATTAAAGGAATCCACTATGGCTCGCGACAGTGATGGAAAAAGAAAGAGGAGGGAAAGGGCGGTGCTAAGGTGGCTAAAAGGTGTGACGATGGTGGTGCTATGGTTGGTTGTGGTGGAGGAAAGGAAAAGACTAAAAGAAAAGAGTGGTGGTTATTTTGTGAAGGAAGAGAAAATGGATAAGAAAAGAAATTAAAAAGTGAAAGAATGGGAGCAATAGGGAGGTAGGGACAGCAAAAGGTGGTGAAAGCTTGGTCAACTGTGACTAAGTTCAATGAATCACAACAAAAGGCAAGAAATAAGGTTTTGGTAAGGGAGGGAGACATGGAGTGAAAATGGATCATGTTGCCTCAACATATGGTAAGTTTGACTCTTAAAGTAGGAAATGAGTCGTCCTAAACATGGTAACAATCGGGCGGATGACAAGTACATTATGCACATGAAAATTGTGTTAAAAATTAAATAAAAAGATGAGAACAAGGGGACTTAAACTTAGGACCTCTAGGATAGCTTAGGAGCACTTAACCACTTGACCACTTGGTTTCCTTTTCTTAATTCCTACCACATTTATTTTTAAAACATAGTGTAACCTTTCCTAAGGTTTGAGGCAAAATTGCGCCACATAGAAAATAGTGTGAGGGAAGGGATTCGAACATAATTCATCATGGACAGCTCCACCACAACTCAACCATTATACTTTATATTTATTAATATCAAAAGATCATCTAGAATAATAAATAAATAAATAAAATTTGGGTGACCACTCTCTCGGTTCATTAACCCAATTTCCTACTAACCCGGTTTTTGAGATGTGACAAATACAACCTGAATCTGTGAATCCAGTAAAGAATTTGTAGTTTTCAGTGATGCATCACATGTTGGTTTGGGTTATGTTCTGATGCAAGATGGAAAGGTAGTGGCTTATGCATCCCGACAAATTAAGTCACACGAAGGCAACTATCCTGTAACACCCCTAATCTGTATCCATCGCTGGAGTAGGTTTACGAGGTATTACCGATCAATTCACAACATATAGCATATGTTTATCAAACATAAAGCATTCATTCTCATAAATCATTCAACATAATCACATTATCCCTTATAAGGGCCTACGATGCCTTAAACATGCTTTAGAAGTGGTTCAGGACTAAACCGATAACATATGAAATTTTTAGAAACTTAGAAAAATTTCAACCATACAGGGGTCACACGCCCGTGCGAACAGGCTATTTGCCTCACACGACTTTAGACAGGCCCGTGTCTCAGGCCGTGTGGAAATAGGGCATACATACTAACTTGGGTCACACGGCTGACCACAAGCCCGTGTGTCTTGGCCGTGCCAAGTCTGTAGGGTATATTGACTTAACACGGCCAAGTTACACGCCCGTGTGCTAGGCCGTGTGCCAATTAGGGGGTATACTGACTTGTACCACACGGCCAGTCAGATGCCCGTGTGTGAGACCATGTGGAGCATACTGACTTCAATTCAATTTCAACACTAGGGGACACACGGCCATATAACATGAACGTGTGTCACACACGGCTGAGACACACGCCCGTGCCTTTGCCCGTGTGGAAAAAAATAGGCCATTTACCAAGCCATTTTGCCACCCATTTCACACATGCCTATACAAGATCAATTGGTACAATTTTAAAACACAAATATGCAGTGAAAATTCATCAACCAATACACAATCATAGTGTATCCATTTCAACCAATTCAATACTCAATTCAATGCCATTTACCTATTCAATTACCTATCATTTCAACTTGACTTACTATACATAATTCACATATATATTTCATATATTTCATTTAGTTAAACCATTCCAAACATGCATTCTTAAATCAACCTCATTTACTCAATATTGGTAAATTACCTAACTCAAAATAATGCCATTTACACATCTTTATACATTAACAAATTCATCATCACAAACCAACTCAAATTTCCTAACTACATGTTCATCAAACATACCAAAATGACACAAGCCTATACATGCCATAAACCATATTTACACAACTCAAAAGTAACAAATAGATGCTCGGTAGTGCGATGAAGTCTCTGACGATCCACGGATCCGAGCTAGCTTCGTAAAACTATAAAACATCGAAAATTAAACAAAGTAAGATATAAAGCTTAGTAAGTTTGTATGTAAATATGAAATTATCACAACATTCATTAACATTTCAAAATGGATAACATAATTAACATTTAAAGCATCAAACAATGAGCTAACATAAAGTTTATCCATATCATACTCATAAGTTCTCAACTTCTTCTAACTCGTTACTTGAATAAGTTTTCCGTACATACTTGTACCAATACTTATCTATTTCTCAACAATTCTCTTATCAAACCACTCCGGCTTATAAATGCTTACTATACAAATACTTTGATTTTCCAATGCTATAGTCCAACTATGGTCTTACACATACATTGCCAAGGCCCTATTGTGGTCTTACATTCACATGCCATAACCCGATTATGGTCTTATTATTTGATTTGCCATAGCCCAACTATGATCTTATTCAATATCTCGTTTACTTTAACCGTACATCAAATTTAATATCTCCATATTTATCTATTATAATAAATACTATCTCAATTTCATCCATCAAATAAATAGATACACTTTTAAGTTCAATTATATGAACTTATCTCGTATACGAAAATAACGGAACGGACCGACTATTTAATTACTTTGCTTTTTCCCCGATCTAAGTCTGAATTCCTCTTTTCTTGATCTATAAATAATCAAAATTAACTTATTTAATCAATTAATCATTCAATTTAGTCCAAAACATACTTTAAGGCATTTTTACACTTTTACCCCACATATTTTACATTTTTTACAATTTAGTCCTTATTTCATAAAATCACAAATTAATGAAAATTCACAATAGACCCATGCTAGAAAAATTGCCATAATGCCCTTAGCAGCCCATAATTTTTATTTATTTCACATTTTAACCACTAACTTTACACTTTTCTCAATTTAATCCCTATTTTGCATTTTTACTAAAAATCACTTAACAAAACTTGTTTACCTAACATCAAATATTCATAATCTATCATCAAACATCAAAATACTCATGTATTCATTAATGGAATCATTCAAAATCTTTAACAGTTTTGCAAATTAGTCCCTGGGCTAGTTAGTACTAGCTGCAACGATCTCAAAAACATAAAAATCATTAAAAACAGAACAAAAATCTACCTTAATGAGCAAAAATGCCCTAGCCGAATGGTAGCCCTGAAATGGTGTTTATTCTCTTCCAAAAATCAGTGGAGAAGATGATATCCACCATTAATTTGGTTTTGTTTTATTTATTATTATGATAATAACCAAATTACCAAATTGACCTTACTAATAAACTATTTAAACACATAATAATGTGTCCATATAGGTCCACTCATACTAATATTGGTCTAATTACAACATAAGGGCCTTAACTTTAATAAACCATAACTAATAGACATTTTTAACTAATAAAACAACACTTTTGCAATTTACGGGATTTAGTCCTTTTTCTCAAATTGAGCAATTAAAGGATAAAATTTCTTAACGAAATTTTCACACCAACATGGTATCATACTGTAAACATTAAAATAATAAAATAATTATTTTGACCTCGAATTTATGGTCCCAAAATCACTATTCCTATTTGACTAAAAACGGGCTATTACATATCCCATGCACGATCTTAAGTTGGTTGCAGTTATCTTCACTTTAAAAAGCTGAAGGCATTATCTGTATGGTGAGAGGTATATCATTTACACTAATTACAAGAGCTTCAAATATCTCCTTACTCAGAAGAAGTTGAACCTTAGGCGGCGTAGATGGATTGAGTTGTTTAAGGACTACAACTGCACTATTGAGTATCATCCCGATAAGGCCAATGTTGTGGTCGATGCTCTTAGTCGTAGAGCAATGTCTGATTTGAGGGCAGTGTTTTTTGGCCTAAGTTTGTTCGATGATAGGAGTCTGTTAGCCAAGTTTTAAGTTAAGCCAACTTGGATTGATCAAATTTGGGTTAAGCAATTGAGGGATGATCTTTAATTCTACAGTTTTTGTTAGGTTGAGGAAGGTGGTACTTCTAATTTTGGGCTGAACAGTGATGGGGTTCTGTGTTTCCAAGGCCGGGTTTATGTGCCTAATGATTCTAATTTGAGGTAATCTATTTTGTGGGAGGCGCATAATAGTCCTTATGCTATGCATCCTGGTGGAAATAAAAGGTACCAGGATCTCTGTGAGTTATATTAGTGGCATGGTTTGAAACGAGAGGTAACGAATTTTGTGTCTTGTTGTCTGACTTGCCAGTAGGTTAAAGCTGAGCACCAGTTGCCTTCGGGTTTGCTTCAACCCATTAAGATTCCTCTTTAGAAATGGGAACAGATAACTATGAATGTCATGGAGTTCCAGTCTTGCTTATTTCTGATAGAAATCATCGCTTTACTTCTCAATTTTTGAGGAAGCTTCATGAGGCTCTGGGTACTCGATTGGACTTCAGTACTATATTCCATCGTTAAACAGATGGACAATCTGAAAGGGTGATTCAAATACTAAAGGATATGTTACAGTGTTATGTGATCAACTTCCAAGGTAGTTGGGAGGAGTTTCTACCATTACTCGAGTTTGCGTATAATAAAATTTTCCAGTCCAGTATTCAAATGGCACCTTATGAGGCTTTCTCTAGTTGTAAATATCGTACTCCATTGTGTTTGACTGAGTTGGGTGAGCGACGGGTTTTGTGTCCTGAGTTGGTTTTTGAAACTGAGGATAAGTTTAGACTAATTCGGGATCGTCTTAAGGCGGCTTTTGATAGACAGAAGTCATATTCAGATCTGAATAGGCAAGATATTGAGTATTCTGTGGGTGATTATGTTTTTCTTAAAGCATCTCTATGGAAGAAGGTCCTTTGTTTTGGACATAAGGGCAAGTTGAGCCCTAGGTTCATTGGGTCGTATCGGATTTGGAAACATGGGGGGTCGGTCACCTATCAGTTAAAGCTACCTCCAGAGTTGGATCGTATTCATGATGTGTTACACGTCCCTATGTTGAGGTGGTATTAGTTGGACCCATCTCACATTATGTTTGTTGTGGAGATAGAGGTAAGGCCAGATTTGACCTTCGAGGAGGAGCCAGTTTAGACTTTGGATCGAGATGTCAAGGTCTTGAGAAGAAACTTCATTCTGTTAGTTAAGTTTCTATAGAAAAATCATGGCACTAAGGAAGCCACTTGGGAACATGAGAACTCGATTTGGCAACAATATCCCCATCTATTTGAATCAGGGAAATTTTGAAGCTGAAACTTCTTTTAGGGGGAAGAGTTGTAATGCCCTAAAATATGAGAGTATTTGACTTGTGATATTTTGTCAAGTAATCTGATCTGATCTAGTGGTTAGTGCTTAGGTGTATGTTGGGGTCCGGTGTTTGAACCCCCTCAAAAGTTTTTAGGTATATTTATTCTTTTATTTTTCATGCTGTGAGAGGAGTTGGAGGGGGTTTGGAATTTTAATTTAATCCGTAGTTATGTGAGGATAAAGATGATTTTAATTTTTTCTTATCTTGAGAATTAAATCCCAAGAAAATCTCTCATTATCCCATTTTTTGTTTCACGTTTGTTCCCCTCTGTGCATCCAAATTTCTTTGTTTCTTTTGTGGGTCTTATATTTCTTATTTTTTCTTTATTGTGTTTTATCCATTTTTGTTAAGTGTTTTTCCCAAATATTTTCTTTTCAATTTTGACTTTCCTTTGATCCATTTGCCAAGCCAAAATTACTATAACCTTTGTTCTTCAATTCCTCTTCTGCTATTAAGCTTCTGTGTAGTTTTGTGGTGTAGGGTAAGGTTTAAATTCTTTTTTTAGTTTTGTATTTATTTTTTATGTTTGTTGCGAAGGAGCTAGTTTGGAATTAAATTCTATCGGTATTATGAATAGGAGAGGATCGTGAGACGGTGAGTGCTCCAAAAAATTGAATTTCCTTCAAGCCACTATTTTGATTGAAGGTGACTGTTCTGCTATTTTGGGGGCTCGTTCATTTCGGTTGTTGGGTTCGTTGTTGTGTGATTTGTTATATCAATTGTTTGGATTGGTAATTTTTCTGATTATTAATTCGTAATATTCGTAAATCTAGGTACTAGAAAATTTGATTTCCAGCATGCATCAAATTTTTATTCAAGTTGTGTAATGAGAAACCCGAGAAACAGTGAACATCAGAAGCCAAAAAACTGCACTGTTGACGCCACACGATCGTGTGAGAAACACAGTCTGGGCAAATTGGGCCGTGTGGGTCACATGGGCGTGTGTGAGACCGTGTACTAGACTGTGTGGGCCTAAAATTCTGAATTTTTCCCTTGGGCCATAAACAACATTTGGATCGAAGGTAGCCTTCTGTAGGGTCAGTATGTTATTAATTAAGCTATAAAACATGCATTTTAACCACCTGTTAGCGTAAAATTAGATGTATGTATGCATGTTGGTAGTGATTTGTGAAGAGTAAAATCTATAATATGCCATGTAAAATCTGAAAAATGGTATGTATGCTTTATACCTGTCATGATAAGCATGTATATTGCAAATATGTTATATATCTGTTACTTCTGCATTTGCATTTGGGATGGGATTTATGTATTGGAGGAAGTGTGGGTAGTTTGGTTATCTGTTATAATTGGTGGCACTGCCACATTGATTTCTGCACACGACTATATTTTGCCTATTGATTTGGCAGCTAAGCTGCAAATATTCTGAAAAGTGTCATACCAACACTAAGTGGTGTATAGGGCTGGATGAGTGTTTCACACCCCATATGGTGTGTTGGGATGGTAAGAGTTGGTGTGTAGTGGATAGGGGTAGGATTATATTTTGCATTTGTATTGTCTGATATGTGTAGCTTCTGATATATTTGCTCGATTAATCCCTATTGTTAAAATTATATGTTACACACTAAGTTTCAAAAACTCACTATCTGTTTGTCTGTCACTTTCAGATAGCCTTCAAACTTAGGCGGGTTAGTGCGATAGGAGCTCGATTATAATAATATTTCCGTAATTTAATTTATTTAAATTCAGGTTTAAAAATTTCGATAAATTTAGAATGTCTTTGGTCATTTTGGGATTGTTAAAATTTCTGGATTTTACTTTCTGATTTTAACTGTTTAATTATTTGTGGGGATTTATAATATATTCCGCGGACTGATGATTTTAAAATAATAAATCGTGTTTTCAAAATTGGACTCAAATAAGATTTTTTCGTTGCAAACTTAAATGTTTTAAAAATATACTTATATATGTATAAACAATGTTGTTTTTATTTATAACCGAATAGGAAAGATAGATTTCCAAACAAGTCAGATTTTTATGTAACGAAAGCTAACAATGTTTTTTCAAATTAACGAGCTCTGGATTTTTAATCGATTTACGGTAACATCTCCAGATTTAGCCATAACGTCTAGGTCGAGTTTGGGGTAT
Source organism: Gossypium anomalum (assembly GCA_025698475.1). NCBI lineage: Eukaryota > Viridiplantae > Streptophyta > Magnoliopsida > Malvales > Malvaceae > Gossypium > Gossypium anomalum. Next base: position 17,496,931 of record CM046960.1, on the reverse strand, counting down.
TACATGACTAGTTTGCTCATCGATCTAATTTTGAAAATCTTAAATTTTTAAAAGTAAAATTAATTAATTATTATTTTGATTTTGAAAACCGTATGAAAGAAAAGAGAATAAAAAAGTTATTATGTTTTTATAATCCATTTTGGATTTTAAAAATTTTAAAATTTAAAATTTAACTCTTATCAAATTATACTTAAATTTATTAAAATTCAAATCAATTTTTTATTTATAAAAAAAATTGATTTTTAAATCCAAACTTTTTATCGAAATCATCATTTCCAAATTAACAAATTTGTCCACTTTCAACAAAATCAAAGCCGACGAGTGGAACTAAAAGAGTGACTTTTTAAATTTCGAGAAATAGTTGATATAGGAATTTTAGTCCGATTCCTGAAACGTTGTTTTGTTTGCTAATAAGAGTTCAGAGAAAAGATGCATGGCATTATTAAGGTATAATAAAAAATTTAATTTTTAATATTTAATATTTTATTAATTTAATTATTTTTTAAGACTAAATTTAATTTTTAATCTTTAAAAAAGTCAAACCTAATTATTAACCTTTAAAAAGGAATTAAATTGTTGATGAATATAGTAACTAAAACATTAATTTTTTAAATACTGGAGCCTACATGATAATTCATATGTACTTTTTTTTAATTTTTTTAATTTTTAAAATTAATTTTTTAATATCTTTTAATTTTTAAATTATTTATTGACATGATATATAAAACAAATAATACTATATTAACATAAAGTATAAATAGATTATTACACGAGTTATCATATTAACATAGTTAAAAAATTAATTTTTAATAGGTGTTTTTATTAAAAATAATTTGATTTTTTTAAAAGATTAATTATTAAATTTAATTAAAAAAATAAAGCCAACTTTATTATTATGCCTTTATTAATGTTGGATAGTTTAATATATATATATATAAATATATATATAAAGCAAAGAATATTTTAAGGCCAAGTCCTCGATAAAATCAAAGAGAAATTAAATGATTGATTAATATGAAGTTTAAATGCCCCATAAAATAATAATTAATATTGAATTTTTAATATAGTTTTAATTAATTAATTAATGGTAATGATTAGATTAGATACGTGAATGAGGCGATAGAGAAAGTCAATTCACTTTACATGACACTGAAGTTGACCTAAATATTCATGAGTTATTTAATAATTATTAGAGAACGTAATGTTAAAGTCTTCAATTAAAATTACCAAAAAGAAAAGTCTTCAATAAAAGTTTTTCTTTTCTTAAGGAATTAAAGTCTATTTTTTCATCAAGCTTCCATTAGAAAGAAAATTAGTAGATTAGTTTATTATTATAAATACCTCTTATGATATACTTTATTATTATAAACATTTAAAAAAACAGTTAATTAGTTAAGAAAAGAAAAATAATTTAATTAATGGTAATAATTATTTGATAATTGGTGGAAGAATAATGATGAAATTTTAGCAATGATATTTAGGTTGATTTTTTTTTAAATAATTGGAGTGGGTGGTGCTAAAGATTGAAGTGATTAAACATAATAATTTTACCAATAAATTAAGAGGTTGTTGGCTAAATTCATCATCTTAAATAGACAGATTAAATGGAAAATGATTCAGCTTATTCATTTTTATAAGAAAACCATTTGTTAACATTTTCCACTCTTAATAACTTATCTATAAATATAGAAGTATGATTTTAGAGAAATATTTGAACTAACAAGATATTATGCAAATAGAGTAAAAGAGAGTAAATTATCGTATTAGAAAACTACATTAGTTTTAATTCCCAAGAAAAATTAGAGGTCACAAACGGTCTCATTTAAAACCCAACCTCTAAGATAGAATCTACCTACAAAGTAATTTAATAGCACAATATATCACTATAATTGTACCCTACAAAATATCAAAAGATAAATAAAAACAATAAAGAACACCGAAAATTTAGTGAGATTCGACAAATTACGCCTACATCCTCGAACACTACCAAATATATTTCACAATAAAAGATACAAGTGAAATATCACGAATAAGAAGAGAGAATATTACTTTATGAAGAAAATGACAATTTTTGGGATGATTTAAAGGTGGAGAATGTTGGATTTGGTGCCCTATGTATAGTATATTCGTTTTGTATACTTGTATTTTTTGATTAAATTGATTTAATAAAATTATCCGTGAACTACATTAATACCCTTTGTATATATCCTCAATGATTTTTTCACGCAAAGCAAAATTAAAGCAAATATTGGCTCATTGATTATCTAATGTTTAACTAATACTAAGCGCTATTACATGGTTGGATCGTAATATAGAAAGACAACTTATATTAGTAGATAAACCTAAACACGTCCTTAGTCTAATTAAAAATGAGCAAACCAGTTGAAAGACTAAGATGTCGTTTATCAAGTCCAATCGTGGAGATGTTTTGTCTAGAGCATCGAAGAGGATAGCTCCCAGAAGATAGAGATATAAATGTGACTGACTGGAGTGATAGTAAATTAGATAGAACCCAAGTTGAATAGATCATAAATTTGTTTATGGATTTATTCACTTGTAATGTTCATTGTGTGACATACTTAATTCAAAATGAATGATGAACTATGTATGCATGACTTGTATGCCTTAATGTAACTAAAAGCCTGAGGTCAAATAGATAAGGAACTGAAAGCTGGTATTGTCATAATCAAATTTATTAGGTCCTAGGTTTCAAAAGAGTTTAGTGTGCTAAATTGAAAGGATATCTAATCTAGTGGATCCTTTCTACAATTAAGAGCAAGCGAAGGGCTAGTTGAGGAAAGGTTGGGTTTCAAACATGGGCTGGTTGGCTATGAACTAGAATTATTTTAGTGGGAAACATAATGATTATGGTTATGTACACTTGACTATTTATAATTGAGATTAGTGAAGGTGTGAAGGAGTATTATTTAAGGGAGAGATGTTAGTCTTCGAGATGATTCTTTTCCTTTTTGTTATTTCTTTATCGTCCCCATGGATAAAGTTAGAAGAAAGGAAGATTAATGAGAGAGATGCATAGAGGGAGGAAGCTAAAGCTAGTGTACTAATAGCTAAGGATTTATCAAGTTGGTAAGCTTCTAATCTCTCTGTACTAATGGAAGTAAGGAAAGGAAAGAAGGTTAAATATTTTTGGTTAGCTGTCGAATCTATTTTTTTCTGGGTTGAGGTTGTAAATTTTTGCTGAATGGCTTTTACATGCCTACCAAGTATGATCCTTATGGGGATTTAGGATTTTGAATTGGTTGTTATGTTCTCTTGTTAATGAGGCTCGTGTAGTACGGGGGAAAGCTTAGTGGGAAGAATTGGTGTATATTTCCATGTGATTTCTCGAACTTAAATCTTAATGGATGTACTCTGTGTCATAAATTTATTAAATATCAGGTACTGTTACTAATATTAAATCAAATTGTGGTGAAGTGTTGATGCCTTGTGTGTGCATGAGGTATTGAATGTAAATATTTTTTAGAAAAATCTGATCATAATTGATTAGATGAGTTATGGCATGATATATGTTGTTTAATGAGGTGCAATTGTATGGTTGTAAGCAAAATATATTGAGTGAACGATTTGTTTGGCGTAATGCATTATTGCATATTAATGTTCTATGACTGGCTGATAGTAAGTGTGTTTATGATATGCCAATGGATTTGGCGTGTTATATGTCGTATGATTCATAGCCTTTATTAGCAGAATGTGTGTATGATATGCATTCTATTTATGTATGTAGCTTTAGGGAGGTTCAGATGGTCATGCACGGGAATTGCATATACATTATATTTATATGGCTTTGGGGGATGTTCAATTGGACTGAGTCAGGAAAGGAGATAAAGGATACGGAGACTCCCCTATGTGAGACATAATAGTGCCCTTAATGGGACGTTTAAGAGCCCCTCATGGGACATATGAGAGCCCTTAATGAGATGTATGGAAGACCATGGCCATGGCATTATAATGAATGTGGGAAGTTCGCAAGGACTATCTAATGTGAGAAGCCTGCAAGAACTATCTTTTGTGGAAAGTCTGTCAGGTCTATCATTTGATAGAAGACTGCGAGGACTATCTAATATGGGGAAAGTCCTCCAAGACTTTTGTAACACCCCAAACCCGGCCCGGACGTTACGGCCTGATCCAGCGTGTCATATTGAAGTGTTTTAGCGAAAATCGTGTTTTCATTGAAAACCTTACTTAAAATAAGAGAGAATTTTAACTAAAAACTTGTTCAAACATAAGATTTGATGAAAACAAAGCATTTAGAAATTTTAGTTGCGGAAGTATAGAAAATATACTATAACTTAAGAAATCCATGTTCAACTTCTCGTAGATACAATGAAAATAATAATAATTCAAGTAATAATAACATAATGAAAACGTTATTACAATCTGGTCTGAGCATACTTAAAAAGAAATAAAAACTTAAATGCTTAAAAAAAACCAAGTCCGATTTATCTTGCTAGCCGACCACCCAGAGTACCTCCTGACATCGAACCTTCTACTGAGCATCACCTGAAAATAAAATAAAAGGGGGGGTGAGTTTTTGCAAACTCAGTGTGTACAACCCTCTATGAAGAAAAAAATAAGCATTCAAAGAAGAATCATCAAACATGTAATGCAAAGCCATCCAAATTATCCATCCGCTACACACCAGCTCCGTCCCCCATCACACCATGTGGGGATATAAATATCGACCCACCCAGCCTACACACCAATGGTAGCCCGGTTGTGCAACTACCTTCATTTACATATTGGGCTTTAAAAGCCGTCGGTGGATCCACGATTGTCAAGCAAACATGCGATCCTCATATACTTCCTCTGTTCCATATTTCCCATCCCATATGCAACCTAAGCAGAATATCATATGTATGCAGCAAATAGGCATGTTACATTCAATAAACTTACATTTAACACATAGGGGTATTTTGGTCATTTTTACCTTTAGGGGCATTTCGATAATTTTCCCTTAATTATGCTTTTCACTTACCTTGGCCCTTTAACAAGTCCCGCGAGCTAAGATAAACGAATACTATGCACCAGGTAGGATTCCAGAGAAGAGGAGGTGGGTCATTAAGACCGCTTAAGTACCAAGCTCTCCCTAGATCCAATCCTAGACATACATATACCCGTTGCCACATCTTAACCCTATGACTTGTCCATGGTCGCAATATATTAATTAAGTTTTATGTAGTTATCATATACTAGGCCCAAAAAAACCCCTTACGAAGCCTAAACAAATTCACATACCTGTATCTGGCCCCTTAAGCCCAATCATATTCATATGGTCCATTAGGCCCAAATCACTTGTATATGGCCCATTAGGCCCAAGTCACATTTATTTGGCCCGTTAGGCCCAGTCACACTCATATACATTCTCACATACAAATTTCTATCACATGGCATCAATATTCAGTTTTTTGCCTATCATGGGCCCAATATCCCATCGGGCCCATTTAGCCCATTCTGGCCCGTATGGACAAATCACAACCCAATTCCACGGAATCACCCGTGGGTCTCAGAAAACCTATCAGTCTCTCCTTTACGAGTGTTCACGCACTCGCAAGACTACCGTAGCTAAACTTTTGACTTTTCGGCATTTCGGCATTTCGGTTTTTGCCGATTCATAGTATGTGTGCAGTGTATGTACACACCTGGTAAGCAAGCGTGATGCGATCTCCTTAGCCCAAACCTACAATCGATATCACTAAAAGATTAATCTTACATACTTATCGAATGCTTTACCAAAAGCCGGAATCTCACCTTAACCTTACCTGAACGCCAAGCCTTTACTAACTTTTACTTTGATCACTAAACACGCGTATTTCTCAGATCTGAAGAGCAAATTGGCAGGAATCCAAAACCGAGATCTGATACTAATTCCACTAGATTCGGTCAAAGAGTATTCAGCCCTTGATAGATTCAGCTTTTCAGCTTTTCAAATTTAGTATGGTGAATAAGGTTTATTTGGTACAGATTAAAGAAGAAGAGTAGAAGAAGAAATCGGCTAAGTGAAACAAAGAAAATTGTGTAGAGAAGAATAGAAATCGGCAGGAAGAAAAGAAAGAAAAGCAAAAGGGTTTTCAGCATTTTGGATCTTGAAAAGAAAAGGGTTTTCGGCTTTTAGAGAAAAGGGTTTCTGGCAACAAGGTGAAGAAGACTTTCGGCAGTAGCCTGGCAACCTTGTATTCGGACCCTATTGATAGCCCTTATAGCTGAATTTTCTATGCCCAATTCCCAATTCAGCTCCATCACTTCTCCCTTCTCATCTCCTCGTTTTTCTCCCTGATAACCCCTTGATCTTTTACTTAATTTTCTCTCCTGAACACTTCCCTTGGAGTCTTCTTTCACGCCACTACCATCCTTCTAGAAGGCCAAAATTAAACTTCTAAAAAATACTAAGCTAGGATTCGAACCTTGGATCTCCTTGCTAGCTACTAACGCCACCTCCCTGCTCTCTAAGTGGCGTCACTTAGCCACTCCTCCACAAGGCTTTTTGATGCTATTTTTCCCTATTTTTATTTAAAAGCCCAACTACTTGCCAACCCTGATTCTTTTAATAATTAAACTATAATTTCATTTATTCTTAGGTTTGAACTCAAACCTTAATTAAGACCTACTATAATTATCACATGGCTAGGAACATAAAATACAATTTTTATCAAAACCAAAAACAAAAAAATTCTAGGATTTTGAGATTTTTAGGTTTCGGGATTTTTGGGGCATTACAAATTTCATTGGGAGGAAGTTTGCCAAAACTATTTTGTGAATAAGATTCCACCCAATGTTTGTATATATGAAGTCCCCAAAAAGCTGATCTATTATTTTTGAGAAGGACATGGTACCTGTGATAATAGATACCATGAGAGAACACAACAATCCTCTAGTTTATTCTTACAATTGTACATCTATCGTAGTGATAGAAATTCACCGTGGTGCGAGATGCATGTTTGTTTGGAGACCAAACCTAAGTTTATAATTTCACGAAGAACGAGTTCGCATGCTAGATGCACATCCTATGTTTGATTCCACTGTACAGGAAAATTGTATGGAAGTCATATTATATATAATATTCCTTCAGGTCCCTTTGGGGATAATACAAAGGTATTCTCTTTTAATCCAAAAGGAAGAAAGTGTTAATCTAGGAAAGTGTTTCGTGTCTGAAACACTGTACGAGGTATCTTTTTATACGAAACTGTATATGAAAGACATGGTAGTCAACACGACTGTCTCATAAGTATGATTCTACAATTAGAGGATTCACTATTAAGAATCTGCCTACAAGTCATCTATTCAAATAGAACTACTTGGAGGATTGTAAAATGAGTATAAGAACGGTAAGATAAGTTGGTATTAATAGTTCACAATAGGGACTATTCGCTAAGAATAAACTCATGAGAATCTCGATCGTCATTGGGTAAGGCGTATCATGGGAAAAGTTCATGGAGTATCTTTTATAGTAAGAAAGAAAGAATATGGAAGCTAGATAGATCAACTTAAAATCAGCAAGAAGGGGTGAATTGGCCTTTAAGAAAATGGTGAAAGAAATGAATAAATTAGTAACAAAGAACACAACGATTTATAGTGGTTTGGCCCTAATTGCCTAATCCACTACCTTAGCTTTCCATAACTAAGGATTTTCACAAATTCAATAATTTGATAACTTTTGAGGACAATGTTTAACCTTACACTCTCCCTTAACATTTTTACCAAAAATTTTAAGATTGTAACTACCTTAAGGTTTCTACGCAAATCTTAAGACTCAACACTCTCAAAGAGTAAATACAAATAGCAAACTAAGAAGTAATCCTTACAAGATTAGAATGTTTTCCAATTAAACACAAATAAACAAGAATACACTTGATCTAAAGAATAAAAATGAAAGCTCACAAGTGTTTACAAGGAAAATATGAAAGAATTAAGCACTACGGTTGTATTGATTGATCTTTAGGCTTGATGATCTCTTTTTTGTTGTAGGACCTTTAAAAGATGTTATTTATACCTTCTAGTTCATTTCTAACCGTTTTAATTGTTGGAAACATGAATAGAGCTGTTAGGGATGAAAATACCAGATCATTAAATTCACCTGCAACAAAATGTATCGATGCTTTTTCTTCGAGTATCGATACTATTATCATTTAATGTCTGATTCAGAATGTATCGATACCTTTTGGAAAGGTAAAAAGTATCGATATGGTACTTTTTTCATTGATTGAAAATAGAACGTCAATTTGCTATCGATTTTAGAATAAGTATTGATATTTTGAAAACTATCAAAACTTTTCCAAAAAGAATCGAAATTTTTTGGCCTGGAGCAATACTAAATTGTTTAAAAATAATTTTAACATGATTGGAAAAGTCTAACTAAATTGAAACCATTTAAGCTTGATTTTATCATTTTTTTCCAATTTTGTTCAACTTTAACTTTTATTCAAAAACACTTTAATTTGTTATATCAAAACAAATTATCAAATAAAACTTGGTTTAATAGAATCTACAAGGATGTCCTTCTTGAAGAGGTAATCATATGAGGATCCATTAAGGCAACTAATTGAAAAGGAAATTAGAAGGAAAATCATTAAGGAATTTTCTACTATGACAAAGAGGATAACGAATTGTCCTAATACGGGCAAGACAATTGTGGAGTCCTAACCACGAATGTCTTTTGTATTAACGTTGTGTTAATAAGGTTTGAAGACTCATTAAATTATATAGAACTTGTGTTGTTATGCATTGCAGGTAAATAGGGAATTTTGGAATTTTAAGAAGGGACAAGACCAGAGATCATTGTGCATCAACAAATTTTATTTGTTAGTTGTAATATGCATCTTGCGGGGCGACGCAGAGGTGGAGTCTTAAGGTCTGTGTTGTAAATGAATCTAAGGGGTCAAAATATTAGGTGGTTGCTAACATATGTCGAAGAAATTGTTGTATATAAATTTAAAGTTTTATCAACATAGATTGTTAAAGATTTAATTTACTTAATAGTAAAACCAATTGTATTATTTGTCTTTATTTTTTAATTATTGCAGATAAGAATAATGCTGAATATCTTAGTTAAAATTTAAATTTGGAGTGTAGCATCCTATAGTCTAGACCCGACGATTGGGTCAAGTATAGGGTGTTACAGGTACATTGGGTATATGACTTATGTAGTATGTAACTTCATTAAGAATAGTGGAATTCATAACCCAAGGAATGAGTAAATGATATCCTCTCACTAACATTACATGATTGATGAAAAGTAAACATGGCCATGGGTCGTTTTCCTTTGTGATAAATGACTTAACTACTATTTGATAGTAATTGACTTTTCATGAAGGAAGATGCAATGGTTACCATGAGATAAAATAAGATCATATTGGGAGCATAGATTTAGCCTAAAGAGATTAATGATACCCTATGAGACTTATGACAAGGTCATTGGACGAGCTTGATCTAGTAGCTTTTGTAATGGTATGTAATTGGGGAGAGCTTAGTCAAGATAATATAGTGGAATGACTTCATGACTAAATGAGTTTATAATTAATATGCGAAAAATTGGAACTTAATTATAAATCATTTGAGCCCTAGTTATATATGTCCAATTAGTCCCTTCGTTAGCCCGTTGAAACCAAAAATGAATTGCATAAAGAATCAAATGAACATAAATTGATAGAAATGATAAGGTTAGAGAAATAAGTTACATTCAGGAATGAATGTGGTTTCCCACTAACTAAGAAAATGATTTGATAATTAATTTAAGTTTTTCAAATTATTATTTGACTAAATAATTGAAGTTCGAAAATGAAATTAAATTAATTGGTCATTGCGAATCCGTTAATATGAAAATTAAATATATTTTCTCATAGATTATTTTACAATAAAATAGAATTAGAAATGGGTTGACAAAATTACTTACTTGGAAAATTAATTTAATAAATAATATTTATTTGGGAAATAAAAAAAATTTATTGGGTTGCCGCCCCTTTCTCTTTGTTAAACTAAGGGACTAGTTTTTGTATCAAATAAGTATTGTTTTTATTCTACTAATTCAACCAATATTCTTCTATCTCTCCCTATAAATAGATGGCACTAGTAGGGCTAAAAACACAAGTTACACACAACTTTGAGATATTATTATTCTGCCCAAAAATAGTGAGAACCAAACATGTCTTCTAGCTTATTTAGAACTGCTTTGGCAGTCTTACAACTCTCTAGTTGCTTATATAAGGTGTTGGTCATGCTTACCAGCATATAGCAATGAGCTATATCATCAGACTCCTCCCATCATAATCTAGCCTCAGCTCAAGTGGTTGGTGGGCACTTATTATCAAGAACTGTTTTAAGTTTCTTGCAGCTCAGGACAATTATCAAGTTTCTGTAACGGCCCAAATTTTGGGCCTAGAAGTTTTAAGTCTTGAGTGGGTGCAGCTAGGAGACTGCACATAAATATTTAGTTGTGCAAAGAAGTGACACAAATGCATGTCTACTTCAGTGGTTAGGTGTTTTGGGAAGTGTCTAAGAAGTCCTGAGTTCAAGCCTTAGCTTTATCAAAATTTTGATTTTACTTGATTAAACCCTATCTCTAGTCAGTAGGCTTCTTAAATAAATATGGATAAGGCATGTCATAAAAAGCCTGTTAGTCTAGTGGTAAGTGGCGTGTTAGGATGCCTAGGGGTCTTGAGTTCGAGCCCTCCTATGCGTAAAGGTGTTCTATTTTGCTGCATAAGCCGTGTGGGTAGCAAAGTTTGGCCGAAACATGGCCGAGTGGAGTGGAGTTTGAATTGGTCATGAAGGAATTGTAGGAGGGAGTTGAGGAAAAATATGAAGAGAGTTTTTAGGAGAGAATCAAGGGATTTTGATGTTGTGGGCAGTTGGAGCCGAAGAATGACTCTAAGCACTCAAGAATTCGGCCTAAAGGTCATGCTTCTCATTTTCTCAATTTTGGTATACTCATTTTTTTTTTGTCCTTTTGCGTTTTGGGGGTTCTTTTCACTCACTTGCTTAGTAGCCAATTTTTACTAGGGGTTTGCGGGTACTCTTCTTTTTGTCTACCAGGGCATCTTTGGGGTCTGCTTATTTCATTTTTGCTCTCCGCAACAGGGCTTTACTGATCGACTGTCTTCTCTCCCTCTCTTTCATTACTTTCGGGCTGTTGGTTCTTGATTCTTTGATTGGTGGTTTTACCTTTTCTTCTCTTCTCAATAAGCTTTGCCTTTGCCGAATCTCTGCACCCCGCTCCTTCACTCAAGAAGTAGTCGAATACCCTTTTCCTTTCTTCTTTCTTCTTGGCATCCCTTCATCTTAATATCTTGACTATTTGCTACATCTCTCTGTACCTCTATTGTGTTTCAGCTTTTAAAGTGGTTCTTTGAACAATCGGTTAGGGGTCAAGTGCAAGGTTCTTTCTCCTTTTTCATCACTTTATTTCTTTTCTCCCCTCTTTTGTATTGGCTGAAATAACCTTTGTTTAATAACTCTCTTTTCTGACGTTTTGTAACGCCCCCACGCCCGAAACCGTCACCAGAGTCAAGCTTGAGGTGCTACTAAACTTATCTTACCTTTTAAACAACTCTAAACCACTTATTTTAATTTTCGGAATAAACTATTTTTCTGCGTCATAGCTGCTTAAAAATTCATTTCTCGAGTTTAAAAACTCAAAATTAAGATCCGTAAATTTTTCCTGAAACTAGACTCATATATCTATCTAATAACTTTTTTCTAGAATTTTTGACTTAGCCAATTAGTACAGTTTATTAGTTAAAATTACCCCTATTTCAGAATTTGACTGCACTGACCTCTACTTACTATGAACCACTTTTCTCCCTATAAAAAATTAATATGACTATAAAGTTTGTTTCTATTAAAACTAGATTCAATAAGGATTCTAAACATATAAATTAAACCACCTAATTATTTTTTTAAAATTTATGGTGAATTTCCAAAGTTGAAACAGGGGATCTAGAAATTGCTCTGACCCTGTTTCACTAAAACTCAGATATCTCATAAAATATAATACCTTTACCTGTTTTGCTTATTCCATAAGAAAATAGACATAATAAGCTTTAATTTCATATATTATTCATCTTAAAAATATGTTTACACAATTTTTAGTGATTTTTCAAAGTCACGTCATTTTTGTTATTTGAATCTGTTTTTAGGTTACTTTCACATTTTTCATAATTTTCATGTGATAACCACCATTCAATCATACATATTAATAAACATGCATATCATCGGCCATTTTTATTAGCTAGTCTCCAGCAAGCATTTACACATCATTCATTGTTCATATTATACTAAAGATAGCTAAGTTTCTATACATGCCATACACAAAACAAAACGTCTAATTATACCGAGTTATTTCTTGGATAGTGTGATCGGCCTCCGACGTTTCCTTCGATCCCCGAGTGGCTTGATAAAAACTATAAGAAAAAGAAAATAAAGAGAGTAAGCACTAGGCTTAGTAAGCTTACAAGCAAATAAATTACAACATTCAACATAATGAATAATTATACATAATGTCACCTAGCCTCATAAACTTTCTTTACTTCTCATTTTCTACCTTCTTCTTTACTCACATACCTTCTTTCTTACCTGACCTTTCACTATCCATAAATATAATCTACCTTCCCTTTTGCTGATAATTCACTGTAATTTAACGTGTACATTGACCCATTGAACCCCTCGGAATACTAAGAATATCGGGTCGTTCTGTCTATCAATATCTCGCCAATGCCATGTCTTGACATGGACTTACATGAATTATTCCTGTCTCCAATGCCATATATATATAATATGGGCTTACATGGCTCATTCCTGTCTCCAAAGCCATATAAGCGATATGGACTTACATGGCTCATTTCGTCTCTGTCCCGTCTCATCAACCCCAATATCCTAATATTCCTAAGGTTCAAACGGGGCTTCCTAATGCTTTTTCTCTCATTACTTACTTTAATTCGACTTTAAATATCCTCATAAAATAAGTATATAAATTCTGAAATTAACAATAATAATGTAAAATAAAAGAACATTGCATTTATTTATCAGTAAACTTACCTCGTATGCAAAAATAGCTACTTTTACCATTTCGTCCACAACTTGGTATTTTCTCCATTTTAGCTTGAATTTTAGTTTTCCTTGCTCTATCATTTAAAATATAGTCTAATTAGGACTCAAATTATTCAAATTGACCCAAAATCATATTTTGGCAAAATTACAATTTTACCCCTAAACTTTTGCATATTTACACTTTTACCCCAAAGCTCGTAAATTAAACTTCAGCCTATTTTCTTATGTTTCATGACATGCTGGTCATTTTTCCCTTCTATGGCAGCATCAAATTCATACTCTAACAAGCACTTATGACTATTAAGTATTTTTACCGATTAAGTCCTTTTACTCGTTTTTGCTTAAAACCGAGTAGTACAAGTTGTCTAACATAATTTAAAACCTCATATTCTATCATAAAACACCAAAATACACAAATTTCACCTATGGGTATTTTTCCAAATATGAACCCTAACTTAAATTATTGCTAGCATAAGCTTTATCGAGCTACCGGGACTCCGAAAACGTAAAGAACATTAAAAACGGGGCTTGGAATCACTTACTATTGAGCTTGGAAAGCTTGAAACAAACCCTAGCTATGGAGAACCCTTGAAATTTCGTTCTAATGAAGAAGATGGACAAAAATTGGCTTTTAATTTTGTTTTTAATTCATTTTAATAACTAAATGACCAAAATGCCCTTACTACTAAACTTTCAAAAATTCCTTCCATGTCCTAATTTTGTCCATGAACTTAAAATTGGTCAAATTGCTATTTAAGACCTCCTAATTAATATTCTAATTCAATTTTATGCAAAATACTTCTAGAACACAAGTTTTGCAATTTATTCAATTTAGTCCCTAATTTCAAATTAAGTACTTTATGCATAGAATTTCTTCACGAGCTTTTCACACAATCATGCAACCATATCATAGACCTCAAAATAATAATAAAATAAATTTTCTACCTCAAATTTGTGGTTTCGCAACCACTATTCCGTTTAGGCCCTATTTCAGGATGTTACACGTTTTCTGCTAAAGAGCGAGATTGTTTAATCTCGTGCCTCGAAACTAAGGTGTGCTTTGGGTGTTGGCTGAATACTGCTATCCCTCACTCCTTGTCTTCGCTTTTGGTAAGTTACTATACATTTGGTTTAATGGATTGTGTATGATAAAGGTTTACAAGTGGTGTATGGGTTGCAGGTAGTCTCTTAGGATTGGAAACGATTGCTTGCAACGGTTCTTGGATCAATCAAGGCGAGGGATAGGTAGTTATACTGAATTAGTGTTTCGATTAGGGTTGCTTTAATTCGATTTTAGGCTATTAATTGAAGCTTCTGTTTGAAATAGGTTGGAGTGCTCGTGGGCTGGTTGTACATTTTTGCAAACAGGTGTGTAACCACACTGCTCTTATCGTAGACCGATAAAAGTCGAAAAGTATGAATTTTGGCACTACACGAGTGTGCGCTCGCTCGTGTGGTAATCCAAACATGTAAAACGTAGGCATTCATGTGTAGAGGCCACCATGAGCGCTTTCATAGGCTTAGGCCGTTTTGGGCCATGTTGGGCCGAATTAGGCCGTGTGGGCCCTAAATCACATGGACAAGTGGAGATTATTGGGCCAGACTATGTAGTTCGCACAGTTAAGGCCATTTTTTTGGGCTTATTGGGCCACACGGGCGTGTAGGCCCACATGGGCTGCATCATGGGCTTTGGGCCCATTTTCACTGTTTGATTGTCAAGGTTTCACGGGTTGCCCGAGACGATTATGGACCTATTTTTGGGCCGGTAAGTATACCTAGACCCCAAATTGATGAAATGACCGTTATACCCTTATGAGGTAAATGACTGGTATACCCCTATGTGATGTATGGCTGTTTGAGCATGCCATTTTTACTGTATATACATTTATATTATGTTGATTGCATGGAGTGGGATATATGATTTTGGAGGAAGTGTGCTGAAAGGCTATAAGCCTATTACTGACAGCTCTGCTGCAAATACTGTTTAGTGCTGCAACCGGTGCTACTTGGTGTGTAGGAATGGGTGAGTCGATTTTATCCCCACATGGTGTGTAGGGTTGGTACGGAGATGGTGTGTAGAGGTTGGATTGGGTAGGATTTTTACGATAGCATCTTGTATTGATATCAGAATGGGCATAAGCCCCACCGATCATCGATTCTCACATGGATTGGCTAGGCCCACACTATTTCTGATTCTGAAATAGGCTATGGCCCTAACTGAAACTGAAAGGGCTTAGGCCCAAATTGTATTTACTCTGATTGTTTGCTTATATAGGATTACACACTGAGTTTTCGTAAACTCACCAATCTGTTAATCTGTACAGAAAATTCCCAGCCTTAGACGGATTGGTGCTGCGAGGGATTCAGAGGTGGCCACACTACTGCTCCTGCTGTATATTTGACTTTTATTTACTATTAAATTTTGAATTGGGTATTTATTTATGTAATAAGGCCTCTCTAAGGTTTTGACTTTTAATTTGGGATTTTTACTTGCTTTGATATAAACTGCTAGTTGTAGGAAGAAGATGTATTTTTAAAAGATAACTGTTTTTTTAAAAACACAACGTCTCCTTAATATAATTTTAAAGCTTTCACAACAAACATAGTTTTAAAGTATAATAACAATCTAATATGATTTACAAATCTTCGTTAATGATATAATAAGGTTTTAATATATAACGGGCTTTTTAATGAAATTTATGATTTCGAAAAACACTTCAATGTGACACCGCCATATTCAACCATAACGTCTAGGCCGGGTTTGGGGTGTTGCATTTTCTTTTCCATTCCTTATAGTTATTTCTGTTTAGTTTGTTTTTAGTGAGTATGTCAAATAAGGGAGTTGGTGTCATTTTCGAACTGAAATAAAATATTGATATATTAATATCTTTGTATTAATAAAATGTTTGAAAACATTTTGCAACATTATGATATTCATTAAGATGATGCATGCGTCTTACATTAACCTTAAAAACATTTGTAAGTCGTTGCAACGATAATTCCTACACCCATTAAATCAAGCCACCTTGGGGTGATCATGATCAACTAGTAAGAACATGAATTTCCATCCAATTAATACTTGAACCTAATTCTTTAGGCATTCACATGTACTGATAATCGTGTAATGTTTGACCATCATTCTAAATTAAGCATAATCCTTGGGGAGTTACTTAACTAGATGATTTTGAGTGTATAACCATTAACTTAAGACCTATCGCATCATGCATCACAAATGAGTCATCTTGGGACAATCTCACCGAGTAGTATGCTATGACTACTTGTCCTCTTTGAAGATAGAAATTCTTGATGTATCTCATGATAATACCTACCACAAAGGCCGGTCCAACTATCATCCGATAAGAAGAAAATTCTACTTACTTTTAGGAAATCTCCTTGGTGAGATCCACATGACAACATCTACCTTGGGGCAAACCCGTTTCATGCCATCACAAAATACCGTTGATGGAGGTTGTAGGTCTTGTTTAGAGACCTTCTCTCACTCAATATTTTAAAAACATGCAAGGTTTATAATTTTCGATTTCAATCATGAATGATCAATATATGCATTACAAGTATATGTGGCATTCTTCCCTAATCTATATGACATGCTTATCTCATATATGCATGAATATACATTCGTAGTCATATAATTAACATCATGCTTTTCTCATAAATATAAAAGTATAAAATTAAACTACTTTGACCAGCCAAAGTTTCCATGATTTCATCCTAGAAAAATAATAAAATTATAGGATTACAAAATTTACCCCAAAACATACTTTGGGTCTTCAATTTTGCCACCATAGTCTTCTATTGCAGCATTAGTTTACATTTCCATCGTCGCCATCTTTTCGTCATCATTTTTGTGTCACCACCACTGTCACTTGGATCGACGTCGAACCACTATCGTTGGACCGCCATCGGTTTAACTGGGTTAGGTTTCTGTCATCTTGGTTTATCGAGTTTCGTCGGGAAAAATTAGGTTACAAAATTCCTATGTCAGTTTTCGGCTAACATATTTTATTCTAAATGAATGAAATTAAAATCCTATATGGAGATGATAGCCCACGGTCTAAAATACTAGCCCACGGTCTAAAATACACATTCTCAAAAAATAAATTAAATTACAAATAAATTTATAGGAATCACAAATTTGGAAAAATTACTTTATCATCCATAACAATAAAATAATTATATACATTCAATCATATAAATTCCCCTAAGCTTGCAAATAATTACAAGAATTCCACATCTTACTAAATATTCATCAAACAAGATGAAGAGAGAGATTTGGTCTCAATTTACATTATAAACATAGCATAATTTGGGTCCTAATACTAATTGTTGGAAAAATTCCGGTTTGACAATGGTTTTCTTACACATCGAAAAAATAAAATTTTGAAAATCGACCTGATTTGTGATATTTATAGCAATAAACTTTAAACTGAAATCATACATGTGTTTTTGGATAAGCGGATCCTTGACGTTTTTCAGCTTTCAACCAAAAGATCTTCTCTGCTATTCTTGTACCACGAATTACTTTGTGTGTGGGCTCAAACCAATTAAATCAAAATATATAACTAGAAAAAGTTTTATTTTATATTTCAAGTGAAAATGAAAATTCTCTCTTTTTTTAATAGAAACTGATAGAACTATTATTCTAGAAAAATATATTTAATAACTGAGTATAAATTCTCTCTATTTTTTGGCAGAGTAGCAATCTCTCCAAGTTATGTAAATAGCTCTACCAGTGCCATCTATGTATAGGGAGAGAAAGTTGAATTCTTTTTGAATTGTAAAAGTTTATTTCAAATAGAAAAAGAACTTCTTAGTCCAACTAGGAGAGGGAGAAGGGCTACTAAGGTGTGCTTCTCCTCATATGTATTATGATAAGGATTCAAGCCTGTCATTGTATTGGGCCCAATTGTATGTGTTTTTTGGATTTTTAATCCAACACTTTATAATATAATCTAATCCAATACATATTTTTCTATTTTCTAACATAAATATTAATTTTACAATTAAATAATTTTCTCATCCCAATTTTACTTCCGATAAAATTATGATGATTTTACTCATAGTAAAATTTCTAAGAAAATATATTCAATATTTCACAAATCAACTTGTTCACTATGACCGAAATGTTTATTTTCATTTTCAGATTTTAAAACTGATCAAAAATATGAACTCATTCTTCCAATTATTTCTAAGTAATCCATATATATTTCCAAATAAATTATTTCTCATTTTCATTTTCATTTTCATTTCCATTTCCATTTCCATTTTTTGAGAAACCTGTAAACTCGAAATTATATAAGATTTTTCTAGTAATTTTTCCACCTTTTCATTTAAAAATACTACTAATCTTGAGCATTTGCTAATTAATTAAGTGAATTTTGATTAAATGTTAATAATGGACATGAGTTTATAAAGTATGCGAATTTGTGCTTTTTTATATGATTTTGTGCATAAAATTAAAATATTTCATATTATTTATTAATATGTTAAATTTACTTATGCAGTGGGGCCATAGAGTTGAGTTTATAATAATATTTCATAGACTTGAGCTATTTGGATGGCAGGGCCAAACTTAATGGCTCATCAAGATGCCACCTTGACCCAATAAAAAAAGATGATACATGTTGGTCAAGTCTACAATCTAGTCAAGTCATTAACCATCCAGTTCAAGAGAAGAGTGGTCCAATTCCACAACCACAATTGGGAAGCCAAGAAATCAATTTTGGGACAACTATTTGAAGGTACTCACACTTGGAAGAACATTGCAAATCGGCACACAAGATTTGAATGAGAAACCGACCACCTCTTGCATGATTCAAGCATGAAATCATGCTTGAATATAGCAATCAAAGCACATTCCCTTCCACATATCATGGCCAGCCATAGGAGGGACAAATACATGGGATTGTTGCTGCTATTTTTAGTAAACTCCCCCACTTACTTCAAGTATAAATACCACACCTATCTCACCTTTTCAATCATCCCTTACTCATCCCTTCATCCTTCATTTTCACAACATTCTTCATTCACTCTCTTGCTCTCTTCATCCAACATGTCTAACATTCCATTTTCCCCTTAGTTTGTGGCCAGAAAAAGCCTTGAAGAGATCATCTCTTGGTCATCCACATTGAGGAGCCATTAGAAAAATATGCAATAGGAGCGGAGGAAAATACCCTCAATTAGAGTCCGTGAGACTGCTGACTTGAAATAGAGTTTATTCTTCCCTTGTCGTTTTAAATTAATTATGTTTGCAATGTGTTTTGTGATCTTGACATCAAAAATGGTAGCTTAAATCTTGACATAAAAAATTGTAGCTTAAATAAATTTTAAAGTGTTTGTGCATTAGTCAATATGTTTTCAATTAAATTCAAGTATGTATTTCATTCATACGTGATTGGATGCATTAGAAGCTGAGCAATACTAACCAGACGATGACTAGTGGATGTAAAATTGAAAAGTGCATGCTTAATTTAGATCCTAACCCGACTAAATTGAAGGTTCATACTAACTTTAACAAGCTCTATTATCTTGCATTGTTTTTAGGTTTATGTGATTAAACTGATCCAGACCTAACCTGTCCCTATTACTTCAAATAAATACTAAGAAACCCTTAGTTTAATATATCAGTAAAATGCATGTTTCACTAGGTAAAATATTTTGGAAGGACTTAATTTGGTTTCCAAACTCATGAAAGATCAAGTTGCCATGGAATGTTTTTCGAACACTATTAAGCATGATGAAAATGAATCAAGTTGATTAATGTAATTATCCTAACCTATTCATGTTATTGATTGTTAAAGTTGTGTTTTTGCTGCTAAATTCATTAACACATTTAGATAGTTTGCATACATAGATTAGAATTGCATCAGGGATCAATTTTGCATCTAGTTAAATTAATCTACTTTAATCATCAACACTTAAATTATTGTGTTTTTATCACAAAATTGTAAACTTATAGTTTTACAATTAATCGATTAACATACATAGTCCCTGTGGAGATGATAACTCATTTACTTACTTATTACTTGAACGATTGTGTACACTTGCACACTTGCACAAAATGTAAATACAATTTAATAAGGGGGTCAAATTGGCCCAAGTACTAATAAGTTTATTTTAAGTAGTCCATTTTGTAAATATAGTTTAGGCTCAAGGCATGAAACAACAAAGAGGAGAAAATTTACCCCACATTATCGTCTAAAGAGTTCCCAAAACCCTATTTTTTCCACCATTTTCTTTTCCATCATACCTTGCTGCCCAAGCCACCCTTGTAGCTAAATTTTTGCTACAAGTTTTCCCAAATTTATTACTATATAAACCCCTATTTACCACCATATTTTTCAAAACCATTCAAGCAATTAAATTAAACCTAGCCAGTTATTCTTTTTCCTCTTAGCCGTCGGCCTTAAATCTCGAAAAATCTCCCCAATTTCCTTCCCTTGTAGCAAAACCCTCGTTATTGCCTCTACAAGTCTTTTGTCGGATCCTTACTATTGCACCGCATAGCTCTTGCTGGAGCAATCTTATCACCGCTACAAGCCTTTTGCCAGCACAATCTCATTGCTATTGTAAGCCTATCGTCGCCGCAAACCTCTTACCATCATCCATTCCCGATTTCTTTTCCTTTCCTTTTGCCAAAATTCTACCTATTTTTCGGGAAAAATCACTATGTCTTGCAAAAGAACTAGATCCTCCAAGACCTCTGTCGAAAATCCAATCATGATTCAAGATGAGGAAGCGAAAGAAAGGTTTGATTCCATCTTCAAAAATCAACCTATGATGCTGGAAAAAAGTTTCAATTTGGAGAGCAATGACACACCCAAAATCTGACCCAACTGTTTAGAATTTGGAAAAACTGTGTTGATTTCAAAAATATTTTTTAAACCATTTGCACAGATCGTTCAAAACTAGTAAAATCGAATGTTCAACTTTATTTTCAATCTCATTTAAAAATCATTTGTCCACGAAAATGGCCAGAATAAACTTTCGGAATTTTGAAAAAAATATTAAAATTATTGGCTTATTAATTCAAAACAATGAAATAAAACGTTTATTTTAATTTCATAAAAACCATGCAAATTTCAGGAATCCAAATAAATAATATCTCAATTGTAAACATTCCATCATTTACTCGTAACTATTTCAGATTTTCAATCATACTTCTAAATCAATTGTCTTTTTATTCAAAATTGGGGAACTTGGTTATTCGTCAATATTTCAGAAATAAAAACATATTAACTTCATAAATCGAATGTCTTTAGAAAAATCATTTGTAAACATTAATAATTTTGAAAACTAAGTCTAATTTTATTGAAAACTTAGTTTCTCAGAAATGCAACTAAAAAATGTGTTATTGAAAGATTTTATTTTAGAAATAGAGTTTGAAGCAAAATCTTATCAAATACTAATTTATGCAATTTTTACAACTTAATGTCGTGCAAGTAATTTATGCTAATCAAAATGAAAAATCCCCAAAATAAAGTCCCATTAAGTTATTAAAATAAACCAAAATCAAAGTCCATAATATGATATAAAGTCCATAATTTATTAAAAAGTTCACTTCCGAGACCATCACCGAAAATTCGCATCTGAGTTCTAATTACAAGGATTACCTAAAACATACACATAAGATGGGTGAGCTTACAAGCCTAGTGTGAGATCATCACAAATATAATCGCATATATATCAAAATATCAATCATCATAATAATCACAATTTTTAACATTGATACTTATGCATGAACATGTCGTCGCATATTTTAAAACGATGCACATTTTATAAAATTTCCTACCCATCTCCACTACACACCCATATCGAGTCCCCTAGAACCTGTCCATCCAATAACACACCATTTGTGGACAAGCCACCACATAATTGCTGATAAACGGCCACATAACACATTGTGGACAAACCACTACATAATTGCCAATAACGGCCACATAATCGTAGATAAGCTACCATATAACTTTCACCTTTCACAAAACCCACCCCATGCATATGATATGGTCATTTTCAAATTTAACACATAGAATCACTTTTCACATTTCTCATGTAGTCATGCTCATAGTCGCGTATTTCTCAATTTTACACATTTGCACGTAAAGATGCTCACATTTTCATATATCACATAATATTTACTTTTTATTCACTTTAGCATGGTTTAATATATTTTCATATTAAATTATGGATCTCATCACACATGTATATATAACACATAGTTAGATCATCACATATTAATGAAGCCATGTATTACATAACATAAAGATGAGATTTGTAAACATATCATCGTCACATACATCAATACATCACAAACCATAGTTTTCATGAAGTAATAATTTTAGGAACACTTACTTAGAATTTCCCTATGATGAGTTTTTCAACTCCGCTTTGAGTACATAGTGTACTCTCAAATAAATATTTAATAGCATTTTATTAAAAAAAGTAGCATATTATACTCAAATCAAAGATTTAGATCCCACACGTTATATCAAAGATTCGATTGCCACAATCCTATTAGAAGATGTTTCGCTTGGATCTAAACCTAGTAGATGAATCTATCGCATCAAACACCTATTTTAATTATAGATCTATCAGTAAAGATTAATCATTGAAATAATTTTCATCAATTACTTACCCTTAAATTGAGACCTAGATTCGATGCCTTCATTATCACACAAGGATCTCTTAGATTGGCGTTGTTTGGCCCTTCAAAGAGTATAGGAACAAAATGTTAACACATGAAGAAAAATTTGTCTTAAAACCATTCAGCTATAAGGAAAAACAATAGAGAGGAAAGAATGTTCCCAACACCTCTCATGCACTTTGTAAAGCCCCAATTTTCGAGATTTCTGAGATTTTTGACGAATTTTAGAATTCCTGTGTTTTGACTGTATAGTGTAGGTCTGAGTATGTTAGTGGGCCTCTAGAAGGCCCAAGTCTAAGTTAAAACCTGGTGGTTTTAACAAATTTTTAATTTTAAAGGAGAAGGGGTTCTGGTGTATTGGGCTTTTAAGATTCCATGGGTGAAATAAGCCACAAGAAGACCTAGGGCAAAGTGGCATGTGACGCCATATAAGTGTTTGGGGAGTGGCGTGTAGATGTTTAGGGGGAGCTAAGGTTCAAGTCCCAAGGTAAGCAAATTAAGGTATTATTTTTGTGAACAGAAAAGAGATGTGATGGAACTTAAGTGAAACTCTGCTAGGAAGAGTTTGAGCTATTTAGGAGATTGAGTAAGGAAGAGATAAGGGAGAAAATTTAGGATCTGATCAAGGAGTGTGGTATTGGCCAAATGTTAGACTCTTGAGGAGTAAGAGTTGGCCGGCCAAGGGTCTCTGGTATAGGTGGATTCAACTAGGTCTTTGAAGGGGGAAATTCGGCATTAGGGAAGTGTCGTGCCGTCCCTGACAATTCTTTTTCTTTCTTTTCTTCTTTTGGGCTTGCCAGAATAGGGTTGGCTTAGGGTTTGTCTCTTTTTTTTCACTTTTATTTTGCTAATAGCTGAACTTGGAAACCCCATAACTTTTTGTGACGTCTCCCATAACTGAATACAACTTCCCTTCTCACTTTTCCTTATTTCATCTTCTCTTTTTCCCCATAGCCGAACCTATACTCTTCTCTCTTCTGTTTCTTCCCTTATTTTCTTTTCTTCATTATTCCTCAGTAAGCCAAATTTTTACTGTAGCCGAACCTTTATTCTTTTCTTCCTTAAAAAGTCGAAACCCTCATACCTGTGGTATTGGAAGTCGAATCTTTGGCGACTTGAATCTGCTTCTTCTCGTAACTACGGGTGATCGGAGTTAAGATCATAGATAAAAGCACTATTCTAGGCTGAACAATGATTGGTAAGTTTGTCGAATAACTTTTGTTAATTATTTATGATTTAAGGTGAAAGTCGAAACCCCTTAAGGGTGGCTAACGTTTGGACTAAGGGCGTTGGTGCCTCTTTATTTTTGGTTGTGTAAGCATTAGCGTGGACAAAGGGGTGTACAGTGAAGGGCTTGAAGACTGATTCGGTTGGATCTCTAGATCTAATCCATATTTTGGAAAACAGGTAAGAACTCTAGGATCTAAGGTAATGTTGGTCGAATATGGTAAGGGGGAATAGTACGTAGTTTGTTTTCGGTATGTAGACTAACATTTAGTAGCTCG
This sequence comes from Gossypium anomalum, assembly GCA_025698475.1. NCBI lineage: Eukaryota > Viridiplantae > Streptophyta > Magnoliopsida > Malvales > Malvaceae > Gossypium > Gossypium anomalum. The sequence goes on along the minus strand of CM046960.1, from coordinate 17,472,706 downwards.
ATTGTAGGCAACTCGTGAGTGGATCTCACCAACATACCGTTACAAATCAGGTGTGTAATCGACACCCACTCATAGACTAGATCGAAAAAAGCCGAAAAGTTGAAATGCCAAAAAGCCGGTATTTTGTGAACTTGCGAGCGTGCGAGCACTCGTGAGATGGTTGTTTGTTAGTTTTGGTAATCTAAAGTGGTAAGATTGCAAAGTGCACAATTTTGTGCACTTCGGTATATTCGGGCTTAATGGATCGAAATCGGGGTAATGGGCCAACGGGCCCTATTCGATAAGAATGCTTGGTAAGTGTTTCTGTTAATGCGTTAATGGCTGAAATATGCATGAAAACCCTAAAATGGTAAGTTTATTGGAATACCCTAGGTATGAAAAATTACTATTATACCCCTAAGTGCAAAATGACCGTTTTACCCCTAGGGTTAATTGTGACTAAAATGCATGATATTCTGATTTTGTGTGATGTATGCCATGACATGTATATCTGTTGCATGGGCTATGGGTTATATTGATGGAGGAAGCGTTCTGGTGGCTCTGCCACAAATATATGTTCTGGTGGCTATGCCACAATTATCTATTCTGGTGGCTCTGCCATAATATCTGTATTTGGTGTCTCTGTCACAATATCTATTCTGGCAGCCATGCTGCAAATTCTATAGTGTGTAGCGGATGGGTGGGTCGAGTTGTCTCCCCACATGGTGTAAGGTTGGTACGGGGGTGTATACAGATGGATATGGGTTGGGTTTTTGTATGCATGAATTATCTGTTCTGTCTCCATTATGGGCCTATGGGCTTCATTCTGCATTCTGTATAGGGCTAAGGCACAACTTGATCTGTTCTGTGGTTTGACCTGATTTGGACTATGGTTGGGTTATTTTGCACACTGAGTTTTCCAAACTCACCCCCCTTAATTTCATCCTTGTAGGTAATCCCCAACCATAGTGGACTCGGAGCTGTGAAGGGTTCGGAGTGGCCACTTATTCTGCAAATTTGATTTTCCTCTGGTCATTTGAACAGCTTTTTATTTACTTTAATGGTTTTGGTTTTTGAGTTGTAATAAGGCCGCTTTTATTATTTTTAATCGTTTTAGTTTGTTTTGTTAAGCTTAGGTATGATACTGTCTTAATCGTGGAAATTGAATAGCTTTAAGGCGTGTTTTAAAAGAGTTACCTGATTTGAAAATATCGTAATAATAAAGCAAAGCTTCCGCAACGAAAATGTTTTTCAAAATTAATAACCTTCTCTAATGGATTTTAAACGAATTGGTATTCTAAGAACATTCACTAAGTTAAGGTGTGACAATGGTGGTGTGCATGTCTAGGATTGGATCTGAAGGGAGCTTGGTACTTAAGCAGTCTACTGGGCACTCCTCCTCTTTTCTAGCATCCTACCTGGTGCACAGTTTTCATTCACTTTAACCTATAATGAAGTTATCCTTTACACACTGAGAAAGTTTTTAGATTAACAATGTAAAAATGTTTTTAACGCTTCGATGTGGCACGTCAGATTCGATCATAACGTCTAAGCCAGGTTTGGGGTGTTACATTTAGTGGTATCAGAGCCCAATTGCAACAACTCGGCTGTGGAATGAATCTAAAAAAACAAATATTTTTGAAAATATTTTTTTTACAATAAATGATTTCTAAAATTGCAAAATCTAGTTTTCTAAAATTTGGATCCTGAGAAGGTGGCACCCCGAATCTCTGGCCCAAGTCTGTAAGTATCATTCTGAATTTTTCTGAATACTTTTGAATTGTCTGTCTGTACTGAAACCCTATTAGGATACTCTAGTTAGGGTGGTACTCAAATCAGAGGGAAATTTTGATATGATCGAGATCAGTAGCTAGACTTTGGTTCCGTGAAAAACAAACTCTGAATTATTGTCTGTTCGTAAAACGTCTATAATAAACACTGAAATATTTAATTGATGCATAAAATTTGTAATCAGAGAATAATATATGAGTATGAGAGTAGCTCGTGAAAGAGGCCGTGGACGTGGCCGAGGTAGTGCACGGGCTAGATCTTCGTCTTCAGGACATATGCCAGTGGCAGATGCACTGGTACCTCCGATAACAGAAATGGAGTCTCATGATCGAGTTGTCGGGGATGACACTCTATCTTAGGCGATGCTTCGTGTACTGGAAAGGGTTGTCAAGGCAGGTACGGGTAACGGACTTCGAGGATCTATTTCTGAGCGACTCTGGGCTAATGGAGCGGAGATCTTCAGGGGTGTATCTGGTGTAGCCCCGAATGTGGCGAAATATTGGTTAGAGGCCATGGAATGGATTATGGATGATTTGGATTGTTTCGTGGAGCAGAAACTGAAGGGAGCCATATCATTACTACAAGATGAGGCTTATCAGTGGTGGCTCACTCTGAGAGATGGGACCCCAGCTGACAGGGTAACTTGGGAGCAGTTTAAGATAGCCTTCAAGGGAAAATATGTTGGGGCGAGTTATGTCGACGCCCGCAGGAAAGAATTCCTGAACCTGGTTTAAGTGGATTAGACGGTCGCTGAGTACGAGGCTGAGTTTCTGAGGCTGAGCCGGTATGTTGTGGGGATAGTCGCTACAGAGTATGAACGTAGTGTGCGCTTCGAGGATGGTTTTAGAGATGAACTTAGGGTACTGATTGCTCCGCAAAGGGAGCGTGACTTTGCTGCTTTGGTGGAGAAAGCTAAGATAGCTGAGGAGGTAAAGCGTGCTGAAAGGAAGAATCGTCAGAGGGATCAAAACCGTTTCTGGAGGGATTCAGGACCTTTAGGTGGTACAAATAGGAATGTTAAGAGAGCAAGAGTGGAAGAACCAGTTCGAGTAGTTCCGATAAATGTGGTTAGACCGCAAGTCTGTGGGGACTGTGGTAAGGTACATCTGAGTGAGTGTAAGAAACGTTCTGGTGCTTGTTTCTGGTACGGGTCTATGGAGCATAAAGTTAAGAACTGTCCTCAGAAGATGGATCAGGTTCAAATTGAAGAACAGAGGGTTGCTTAACCAATTAGAGGTGGACTACAACCACCGAGAGGACGTGGTCAAGGTAGGGGAGGTAATGGAAATGGTCAGGGACGAGGAGCACCTGGCAGGGGTGCCGAAAATGCTGAGGCTCGACAGCCAGCATTGGTGTATGCAGCTCATCGTTGAGAGGAGGGTGATGCACCCGAAGTCATAACTGGTACGTTCTTGGTTTCTAGCATGCCGTACACTGCTTTGATAGATATTGGATCTACTCATTCGTATGTTGCATGTGCCATATCTGGGTCGTTGGGTGTGCACTCTGAGGAGACTGTGAGTGAGGTATCTGTACTAAGTCCTTTGGGTCACTCGGTTAGGGTAGACAAACTGTATAGGGACGTGCCTTTAGAAACTCAAGGTAAGATTTTCACTGGAGACTTGATGGAATTACCGTTCGGAGAATTCGATCTCATTCTGGGAATGGACTGGCTTGTTAAGCATAGGGCAACTCTAGATTGTGCCGCTAAGCGGATAGTGTTAAAGACCACGGAGGGTGAGGAGGTTATGATGATAGGTGAGCGGAGGGACTATTTGTCCAATGTGGTGTCGACGTTAAGAGCTGAGAAGTGGATTCGTAAGGGTTGTGAGGCTTATTTGGCATTTGTAAGTCAGTCGAGGGCTGAGGGACTGACGGTGGATAAAGTTAGAACCGTTAAGGAATTTTAAGATGTCTTTCTAGAGGAGCTTCCAGGATTGCCTCCGAACTGAAAAGTCGAGTTTGGAATCAACTTGTTGCTTAGAATGGCCCCAGTGTCCATCGCACCGTATAGGATGGCACCGAAGGAGTTAGTAGAGCTGAAAGCTCAAATTCAAGAGTTGATCGATAGAGGCTTTATCAGGCTGAGTGTGTCTCCGTGGAGAGCACCAGTGTTGTTTGTGAAAAAGAAGGATGGGACGATGCAGATGTGTATTGATTGTCGGTAGTTGAATAAACTGACGATTAAGAATAAGTACCCTCTGCCAAGAATCGACGATCTGTTTGACCAACTTAGAGGAGCTTGGTATTCTCCAAGATCGATCTTCGATCTGGATATCATCAGTTGAGGGTCAAAGAGGCAGATATTCATAAGACGGCATTCAGGACTCAGTATGGTCATTACGAGTTTCTGGTTATGCCATTTGGACTGACGAACGCTCCTGCAGCGTTCATGGATCTGATGAATCGTGCATTCCAACCATTTTTGGATAGACTCGTGGTCGTTTTTATTAATGATATTTTGGTATATTCTGAAACTGAAGAGAAGCATGATGAGCATCTCCGCATTGTGCTGCAAATATTGAGAGAGAAGGAATTGTATGCGAAATTCAGTAAGTGTGAATTCTTGTTGGGGGAGGTAACCTTTTTAGGACATGTTGTCTCCGCTGAGGGGATCAAGGTAGACCCTCGAAAGATTGAAGCGATTTTGGAATGGAAGCCACCTAGGTCGGTGTCAGAAATTCAGAGTTTCCTCAGTTTGGTAAGATACTACAGAAGGTTTGTGAAAGGCTTTTCTGTGATGGCAGCACCTTTGACAAAGCTTATAAGGAAAGGAGCACCGTTTGTTTGGACTGAGAAGCAGCAAGAAGCTTTTGAGAAATTGTCAGAAGTTCTGACCAAGGCACCTGTATTAATTCAGCCAGAGTCTGGGAAGGATTTTACTGTGTACAGTGACGCATCACATGTGGGTTTGGGCTGTGTGTTGATGTAAGAAGGTAAGGTGGTCGCTTATGCATGAAGACAGTTTAAGCCTCACGAAGTAAATTATCCTACTCGCGATCTGGAATTGGCAGCAGTAATTTTTGTGCTTAAGATTTGGAGACACTACTTGTACGGTGAAAGGTGTGTCATATACACGGATCACAAGAGTCTTAAGTACTTGCTGACTCAGAAGGAGTTGAACCTTAGGCAACGAAGATGGATAGAGTTGCTTAAGGATTATGACTATTCGATTGAGTATCACCCAGGCAAGGCTAATGTGGTAGCCGATGCCTTAAGCCATAGAGCTATATCTGATCTGAGAGCAATGTTTGCTCGTCTGAGTCTGTATGATGATGGTAGTCTGTTGCTGAGTTACAAGTAAGGCCAACCTGGGTGGATCAGATTAAGGAAAAGTAGTTGAGGGATGAGTCTTTGGCTGCTCGATTCCAGCAAGTTAAGAAAGGGGAAACTTCTGAGTTTGGGTTGAATAGTGAAGGAGTTTTGTGTTTTCGAGGAAGAATTTACGTTCCAAAGGACTCTAACTTAAGGCAGTCAATACTGGAAGAAGCTCATGGAGGACCTTGTGCCATGCATCCTGGAGGGAATAAGTTGTATCACGACTTGAGAGAATTGTATTAGTGGCCTGGGCTTAAACGAAAAGTAACGGAGTTTGTAGGGAAATGTCTGACATGCCAACAAGTGAAAGCTCAGCATCAACTACCCTCCGGACTTTTGCAGCCAGTGAATATACCACTTTGGAAGTGGGAAAGGGTAACCATGGACTTTGTGAGTGGGCTACCTTTGACACCAATGAAGAAGGACTCGGTATGGGTGATTGTGAATAGGTTGACCAAATCTGCTCATTTCATACCTGTCTGCACCGATTATTCACTTCAAAAGCTAGCCAAATTGTATGTGATGGAGATCGTTTGACTTTATGGAGTCCCAGTTTCAATTATTTCTGACCGGGATCCTAGGTTCATATCTCGGTTCTGGAAAAAGTTGCATAAGGCGTTGGGAACGTGATTGAACTTTAGCATGGCTTTTCATCCCCAGACTGATGGTCAGTCAGAAAGGGTTATTCAGATTTTGGAAGACATGTTGAGAGGATGCGTCATTGACTTCCGAGGTAGTTGGGAGGATTACTTGCCGTTGGCAGATTTCGCGTACAACAACAGTTATCAGACGAGTATCTGAATGGCACCTATGAAGCGCTGTATGGGCAAAGGTGTCGTACACTTAGTTGTTGGACCGAATTGGGAGAGCGATAGGTTCTTGGACCTAAGTTGGTAGCTGATATCGAAGATAAAGTCAGAATAATCAGGGATCGGTTAAAAGAAGCATCTGATAGGCAAAAGTCGTATGCAGATTTGAAGCGTAAGGAGATTGAGTACTCGGTAGGTGATATGGTTTTCTTGAAAGTTTCTCCTTAGAAGAAGATATTAAGGTTCGGTAAGAAGGGCAAGTTGAGTCCGTGGTTCGTTGGGCCTTATTGGGTTTTGAAGCGAGTGGGTCCAGTGGCTTATCAATTGGAATTACCTCCAGAGTTAGACAGGATTCACGATGTTTTTCACGTCTCCATGTTAAGGCATTATTGCTCTGACCCTACTCATGTCGTGCCGATTGCAGAGATTGAGGTGCAGCCTAATTTAACTTTTGAGGAAGAGCCTGTGCAGATATTGGATCGTGATGTTAAGGTTCTGAGAAGGAAGTCCGTTCCCTTAGTAAAAGTGCTTTGGCGTAATCATGGCAGAGAGGAAGCTATTTGGGAGCCAGAAGAGGTGATGCGTCAACAATAACCTCATCTGTTTGAATCAGGTAAATTTCGAGGACAAAATTCCTTTAAGGAGGGTAGAGTTGTAACGCCTCAATTTTTAGAATTTCTGAGCTTTTGATGGATTTTAGAATTCCTGTGTTTTGACTGTATAGTGTAGGTCTGAGTATGTTAGTGGGAAGATCCACGATTGTGCTAGAAAGAAGCCAGGAACTGCCTATTTTCCATTATTGATTACTTCACTTTGTTTAAGGGCCTCAGTTAAATCAAAAGCAACATTAAGGGCCAGTATGTTCACGGTTACATCATAGCCCATGCTCTTGAAAGGTTAATAGAGAATGTCCGTGAGCTTATCCTAATTGAATCGTGTGAACCAACCAAACTAAAAACTGACGACTCATCCAATAAGTCTAGACTAGAAGCTGACTTATTGAGGAGATAGAAGAAGCAGAATCTAAAGAGGAACCAAACAACCCTGAACCGAGGGTGGAACCTAGTGTTGCTAAACTAGTAAAGTCGAGTTTTAGTATTGAGTTGACCATGCCAATGCCTCCTTCTTCAAATACTATGAAGAAATCAGAATTTTCAACTATTATGGATATGTGAACTTTATGCATAACCAATAACAAGCCTATTGGAGATATACAAAAATTAGAGATGATCCTATTCAAAATACTTATAAGAATATCTCTAACACTTTTGTTCCTAAGTTCCCAGATCATATCTTTGAGACATGGTAAGAAGAGCTTGTGGGATCAAGTGCAACTGAGCTTGTGGGATCAAGTGCAATCAATAAGGGAAAGGAGGAAGATTTAGAGGACAATTCAAATTAAAAAGGGGGAAATTTGCTTTCTTAGTAGTTTTAGTTATTTACTTTGGCAGTTAGTATTTTATTTTTGCACAATAAAATTGCAAGTATGAATAAAATAAAGTTCAATGCCTCTACTCTAATAAAAAAAAGCTAAGTAGTGTGGTACTGTGAATAAACATGCCTAAGATTGGATTGTTGAGAAAAAACTTGGTACTTAAACAGTCTTTATGACTCACCTCTCTTTCTTACTATCCTACCTGGTGTTCAGTTCTCATTCATTACTTTGCTTACACAATGAGGATATTGTTTCTTTTTAAGGTGGGGGTTAGAGCAATATTAGCTTGAAATTTATTTAGAATAGCAATTAACATGAATTTTATATTTTTTTCTTAAGTATGTTTCAATGATTACACGTAAGTATGCTGAAATAAAATGATGATCAGATAAAATTTTTGTTCATAAATTAGCTAAAATGCAAGTATGATTTCTAATTTTATTTGAGTTTTTTTATGTTATCTTGAGTTAAGGAACGCTTGTATGTTCTTAGGTCGTATGTAGCATTTTTCCATGAAAATTGAACTTCTTTTGAAATAGACATTCATTAAGGTTTAATCCTTAAAATTTACTTAGTAACTTTCTTGAGGCGAAATCCTAGGAGGCATAAGAATCTAAGCATGATTTAGGCACATTTTCTTTGGATATTTTGAGTCTTTCAAGCCTACCATATGAATGTGAGTCTTGAAACCTTAATTTGAGCCTTAAAACCTATTTTTTTCTTTACTTACATAATAAGCCATGTTACCATCTTTTGAAATTTTATCTTATTTTTGCACCTATCTTAACTACACTTATCTTGGTGAGCAAAGATCGAGGAAAAATTAAAACATATTCTTCATATGTTCATAGGTGTTTAAAAGAAAAGAGAAAGAGAGATCTCTATTTGAATGTCAAGAAAAAAAATAAAATAAAGAGCTTAAAGTATTCAGAAATATTGGGCATGTGCTTTAAAATTAAGTTTGAGGGCCTAAAGAACCCATTAGTTGGAGAGATGTACCTCCAATTGATCCAAGGAAAAAACTAGGGTTAAGATTAATGAACCTAAAAATTCAGTTCTCTTTTATCCTTACCTTGATCCTAGCCTTATTACAACCTATAAAAGACCTATTGATTTTGATGATTATGTCGACTACATTAGTGGAGAGGAATTGCTAAGTTCAACATATAAGGACCATTAATTAAACTTTATGACTGTTTTGTTTGATTGATAAGAAATTTTGATTGAATGGTAAATTGTAACAGCCTGATTTTGGGCCTAGTTGAAATAGTGGTTTTGGAACCACTATTTTGGGCCAGAGAAATTATTTTTAATGTTATTTTATGTGTTATAGCATGATTATATGAGTACATGAAAATTTTAGTGAATTAATTTTAGAGATTGGAAGCTTAATTTTGAAAAAGGACTAAATCGCATAAAGGGAAAAAGTTGTGATTTGCTAGCAAATGGTGTTAAATGGCCATGGATTATAAAGTTAGGGTATTTAATGTGCAAATAGGCCAATTTTTAAGGCATATCCGACCATTGAGACAAAGAAAGTAAAAAAAAAAAATAAAATCAAGGGTTGTTAGCATTAGGTGATGTATTTAACTAATAAATAAAATAAAGAGAAAATGTTGTCATCCTTTTTTTACTCTTCCTTCTTCCACTGATTTTTCCTCCAAGAAATAGCCATGGGAGCTTGAAAATTTCAGCCACCTATTCCTCTCTCAAGTAAGTGATTTAGATGGTTATTTTTGATAATTTTTGTACTTTTGTGACCTTTGTAGCATAATCTAGCTAATAAGGGGACTATTTTGCAAAATGGATGAAAGTATAGGTGTAACGCCTCGAATTTGGGCCTAGAAGTATTGGGCCTTGAGTATAGGTCCATAAGGAGGTTGTATATAAGTATTTAATTGTTCAAGGAAATGACACAATTAAATGACTGCTCAAGTGGTTAAAGGTTTTGAGAGGAGTTGGAAAAGTCATGAGTTCAAACCTGGACTTTAGCCTTTAGACCTTATAATTAATTGAGAATAAAATGTGTCACAAAAGAACTTGTGGCAAGGGGGCAAGTGACGTGTTAAGCAACTGAGAGGGCTTGGGTTCGAATCCCATTGCATGCAAAAGGATATTTATTTTGCGTCATGGGATGGCAAGTTTGATGTGGTTTCGAACTCTATTGTGTGAGAGTTTGAACTAGTCTTGGTGGTTGTTATGGAGGATATCAAGGAGGGATAAGGGAAGGGATTTATGGAGATTTTCAAGGGATTGGAAAGTTAAGGAGTTGTAGCTGGTTGGGAGACTTGTATGTTCAATTGGGCTGAGGGGGTCTTTGGGTATGAATTTTCGACAATTAGTGAGGGAATAGGTGCCGAATTTCCCCTCTGTCTTTTTGGGTTTTTTTTCCTCTTGGCTTTTCTGAATTCTTTTCTCCCTAGTTTCGGTTTAGCAAGTAACCTTTCGCGCTCTTTCAGGATTTGTTTAATGTAAGTTCTTAGTACCAAAATCCCCATACTCAACTTCCTTCTCTTTGCCGGATCATTCTTCTACTCCTAACTCTTATCTATTTCCCAGACTAGGCCAAACATCTGCTGCTTGTTCCTTTCTTTTCTTTCAGCCGGGCCTCTATCCATCCCTTGCTCTTCATATTTCTTTTCTTCTCCTTTTCTTTTAGCTACTTATGGCCTTTTTGTGTTTCCTCTTCTTCTTTTCCTTCTATTCTTGGGCGATTATCTCCGTGTTCTACTGCGAGTACTATTATTTCGATTCTATGAGGAATCGTAACAACGATAGGTGCTCATACTTTCTCCTCTCGTTCAAATTTGTTCCTTCTTATTCTTTTTATTTAAATCGACTGCTTCTTGTTCATGCGGGCTCTAATGTTGACTCTTGTTCTCTTCTCTTATATGTGTGGGTTTTTTAGGTTTCTAAAACTCTCGATGAGTAAAGGGATAGAAAAGGTGTGCTTTGGGGGTGTTGGCTGAATGCTATTGTTCCTCACTCTTAGTCTTCATTTTTGGTAAGTGGCTTTTGGTAAGTGGCTATACGCTTGGTACAATGGATTGTGTATTTACAAAGAGTGTATGGGTTGCAGGTAGTCGCTAAGGATTGTAAATGATTACTTGCAACGGCTCTTTGATCGGTCAAAGAAAGGGGTAGGTAGTGCTATGAAAAGTGTTTCGATTAGGGTTTGCTTTAATTTGATTTTAGACTAATAACCGAAACTTTTACTTGGAACAGATTGGTGAATCTCATAGGCCGGTAGGGCAATTTCGTAATCAGGTGTGTAATCGGATGCCTTGTTTGATAATCAACTGAAAAGTCGAAAATGTGCGAGATGTTTATTCTGCTATGACTGTAGATCGACAAAATGCCGAAAATCCAGAAACATGGCGTATGATGCCACACGAGCGTGCGATCACACGTGTGGTGAACCGAGTCCACAAAACATGGGCGATAGGCTGTGGAGGTCGCCACGGGCGCTCTTGTGGACTTGGACCGTTAAGGGCCTCAATGGTCGAATGGGCCCAATGGGCCCTATGGGCCCGTATGGGTAAATCTAACGGTTAGGTGGGAAATAGTTAGTTGTCATGTTGTGTACATGGCAAAGGCTGTTATGGGCCTCGTTGGTCTGAAATGGGCCGTGTAGGCCCAATGGGCTCGTGGGCCCACACGGATAAATGTATGTGATGTGATAACTGTTGTTTGGACTTTGATGTTCGCATAGCCGTGGCTGTTTCAGGGCTAAATGGGCCACAAGACTATGTGGGCCCACTTGGGCCGAGTAATGGGCCTTAGTCCCACTTACACCATTATGTCTGTTTAGGTTAGTTAAGTCGCTCGAGGCGACGGTGAACCATCTATTGGGTCGTTAAGACCCCTGATGTGTAAAATTACTAAAATACCCCCAGTTTGTAAAATTACCGAAATACCCTTAGTTTGTAAAATTACCGAAATACCTCTGGTTTATAAAATGACCACAATACCCCTGTAGGGTAGAATTACCGTAATACCCCTGTAGGGTAGAATTACCGTAATACCCCTGTAGGGTAGAATGACCATAGTACCCTTGTAGGGTAAAATGACCGTAATGCCCTTGTATGGTAAAATGACGAGTATGCCCTTATGTTCTGTATGACTGATGTGCTTATGATTTACTTATAAGATTGCACTGGGTATGACTATGCATACACGTAATGATTATACATAACAACATGGGGTTGGGATTTTGATATGGAGGAAGCACTGTACCGGTGACTATGTCACATTTTCTGATACTGGTGGCTTTGCCACATTTACTGTTTCTGGCAGCTATATTATTATTACTTGTAGCTTTGCTGCGATATTGGTGTGCTGGCTGGGTGGGTCGATTTATATCCCCACATTGTGTGTTGGTTGGTACGGGTGGTGTGCTGGCTGGATTTGGGTGGGATGCATAATTGCATTACACTGTAATGATACTGTATTGGGCTTAGACCCACTCTACTACTATATAGGGCTAAAGCCCAGACTGCTCTGTTACTAAATAGGGCTCAGGCCCAGACTATTACTACAAGCATTGTTTACTATTTGACTGATAAAGGATTACACACTGAGTTTTCGTAAACTCACCCTTTCTTCTAACTATACAGGTAATCCCTGGCCTTAGACGATTTGGAGCAGCGAGGGACTCAGAGGTGGCCACATGATTACTACTATTTGGATATGATTTTAATTATTTCTAAATTTTAGTTTGGGTATTTTAATTTTGTAATAAGGCCTCTCTAAATTCCCTAGCTTTTAATTTGGGACTTATGATCATTATGTTTTATATCTACTAAGAGTAGAACGCGGTTTTCGAAAATGATAACTGTTTTCAAAGTACTACGTTTTCGCAACACTTATGAAATGCTTTTGCAGCAAACAAAGTTTTAAAGGTGATGACAATTTAAAATGAAAAACAGATCTTAGAATGATTCAAGTTCTAACAAAGAGGTTTTAAATTCAGTATCGGACTTTTATCGAAAAGATCAATTTTCAGAAAAACACTTCGATGTGACACGCTAGATTCGGCCATAACGTCTAGGCCGGGTTTGGGGTGTTACACTAGGGTTTTTCCATGAGAGCATTTATGTTGTTATCTAAAATTTTATGGAAGAAAAATGAATCTTGGTTGTGTAATAAACAACTTTTGTGAAGGAAGTTTGCATGAAAACACCTAAAAAGGGCTTTTTTGTAAAGTTGTAAAATAAGTTGTAAATGTGTGAAATAATTAAAATTGAGAGTTGCTATAGTTATAAAAAGAGTTCTTCTAGGCTTGGTAAAGGAGGAAATTCGATAAAATTTAATTTATGAGCCTAAGGGCAAAATCGTAATTTTTGTAAAGTCTAAGGGCAAAACAGTCATTTTGTCAAATTATGAATTATAGAATGTTTTAATTAACATAATGATTAAATGAGTGAATTTTATCATGTTAGATCAAGAAAATCGAGATTTGGGCTTAAATCAGAAAGTACAAGGTTATGGACTAAAATGGAATAATTAGCTGAAATTGCATTCGAGGTAAGTCCGTGTGAGTAAATAAGCATGTTATCCATGTTATTGTTAATATAACTGAAATCTATCTTGCTTTGGTTATATTGAATTATATGTTGATGATATTGAGTATGATGAAAGTGATGCCAAACGTTAATAATATTCATGTGATGATAAAATACATTAGAAGTTTGATGGAATATGATATCCCATAGAAACGAGTAAGTTGTACGCAAATAATGCAACTTAGTCATATTTATGCATTGAATATTTGATTATGTATATGATGCTTGAATGTATCTATGAGTAATATATGGTGAGATATAATGCGGTAAAAACCCCCGGTTGAACCTTAGGAATAGATCGAATATCCTTGCCATGACATTTGGGTGATATGGATGTGTGCTAGTGTAAAACATGTTTGGGACATGCATCGGCCACATTATGAGAGCCAGTGTAAGACCATCTCTGGGACATGGCATCGGCATTAAGACAAAAGCTAGTATAAGACATGTCTGGGACATGCATCGACCTCGAGATATGCAAGCTAGTGTAAGACCTGTCTGGGACATGGCATCGGCTTGACATGTGTCAGTGTAAGACCTATCTAGGACATGGCATCGACACTGATAGATGAGAGCCAGTTTAAGACCTATCTAGGACATGACATCAGCCTCGATATCTGAAAGTCAGTGTAAGACCTATCTGGGACATGGCATCGACTTAGATATGTGAGCCAGTGTAAGACCATGTTAGGAACATGGCATCGGCATTGTACCCTATGTTTGAGGCTTAGTGATTATCCTGTGGTATTCCAAAGGGTTCAACGGGAAATTTAAGGTTTAAGTCAAAATGATAGAGCTTATGGCTATGTTGTGAGTGGTACAGGTACTTACATGAAATTGATGAGATGTGAATTCAATTCATGTTGTATGATTAGTAAGGAATGAATATGAGCATGTTGAGTGGCACAGGTATGTAAGCCAAGCTCATGAGAAATGATTTCGGTTCATGATGCACATTTGGTGAAGATGTACATAGGTAATTCATGCCTATGAGAATGATTTTGTGATGACCTTTTGAGTATAGGTCTATACTTATGACGTAGAAATATATATTTTTTTACCAATGTGGTGAAAATAAATTAATAAGGTGTGATAAACCTAGTATCATTAATTTACACTAAAGTAGTTTTGGACAGCAACCGTAGTCTGACTTTGAAAATCCACCAAGAATTGTGTAAATTGAGTTAGAGGCTGAATAAAATATTAAATTAAATCTAAAAAAGTATACTTTCACATAGAAGAAACGGTGTACGCAAAAGAGTTTCGTATTATGAAATATTTAAATTGTTGTGAGACAGAGTTAGAATGATTTTGAAATCCCCTATTCTAATTTGAGAAAATCATTAAAAATTGTAAAAAAATATTTGTGGGTTATAGTTTATATTATTAGAATTCTTAATGAGTCTAATTTCAAGGGAAATATATGGGAACATCACTCGAGCCCCGTATTATGAGATAATTATTTTTTTGTAAAGAAGGGTCAGAACTGTCGGACAGCGTAAAAGGGGTAAGTTTGAAGAATAAACTGTACTAATTGGATAAACGAAAAATTCTGAAAATTTTATGGTAAAAATATATGTGAGTCTAGTTTCTGGGAAAATTAGTTTATCTCAATTAGGACTTACATAACTCAAGATATAAATAATTTAGTGACTGTTATTCGAGAAAACAGCTTGACCTAAACATAGGTAAAAAGGCAATTATGATGGTATTACCTTGAGATCATGTTGGAAGAATTGGTGGAAGTATATTGATAAATTTCTTATTATTTTCATATGGATTTACTAAGCGTGAAGCTTACTCCCTCATTTCCTTTTCTTTTAGCTTGTTAGGTTAGCTCGGGGTTGAAGATCGTTAGAGGCAGCATCACACTATCAAGTCACTACCTTTGGAATGCATATTAGAAATTTCAAGTTAGTGCCACATATAGGGATCTAGTTTACTGACATGTGTTATTATGCTTTGGCCAAATGTATTGGCTTATATTGAGTTATATGTATATGGCCATGAGATGTGGCTCATATTGATTATGACTTGTAAACCTAGCTATTCATGACATGTCTAATGTTTATGATGTGATTATGTTTGTTTGTCATGCTTGGTTGGTAATATGACATGTGTGTTGGATATATGCTCTATGACAAATTGAGGTGGTCATAGCCATGTAGTAATTGCACGTTATAAAAACAACATGATAATGGTTGAATATGAGTGCTTGATGGAGAAGTTGGTAACCTTAGTAAAATGGTAAAAGTGATCATCAAAATGACGAGTCTTATGAATGTGAATTAAGGAATCTAGACTTGGTAATGCATGAATAGATGCATTGCTTATAAGAGGACATGTTAATGTTATGAATATGTCTTAATAAAGGTTGTTTAATCACTAAAATGATGTCATGATTTGTGGTCTAAATATGTATAAGGTTGTAAGGGTTTATGGGTAATATGAAGGCTTGGAAAATAGCCTAAGTGTTGACTACACGGGCCGAGACACGGTTGTGTGTCTCAACCATGTGGGAGACACGGCCGTAGCACACGGGTATGTGGCTTGGCCGTGTAGTTCAAATTATTCGCTAAGTCATAGTTAGAGAGTTACACAGCCTAAGGACACGAGCGTGTCGAAGGCCCACAGGCGTGTCCCTGCGTCCACACAAGCGTGTGACCTTATGTTATGGAAAAATTTTCTAATTTTTCCCAAAAATTTCTAAGGTTCTCAGTTTAGTCCCGAACTACTTCCAATGCATGTTTAGGGTTTTGTAGGATCGTGTATAGGACATTATGCATGTGTATGAAAAGTTTTGATACGAATGAAATTTTGTAGCCAATTTTTGCATGTTTGTGAATGATTAAGTCCGGTAATGCCTCATACCCTGTTTCGGCATCGGACACGGGTAAGGTTGGTTACATGAATGGTATGTATGATCTTGAAAAGCATACATTCTACGACTTATGCAAGCATATTTCTGCACTTAGAATAAAAATTTTGAAATAATGTTTGCATATGAGCGACTTATCAATAAAAAGAGTTTGTAAGCATGATTTTGTTGATGCATGATTATATGAAAATATTGATGCTGCTTAATCATATTACAAAATTGCCTTAGCAAAATTTTTTGTTCTGCTTGAACATTACTCGGGATGAGCAATGGTTTAAGTTTGGGGCTGTGTAAACTCGAAATTACATAGGATTTTTCTAGTAACTTTTACCATATTTTTACTTAAAAATAATAATAATCTTGAGTATTTGTTAATTAATTAAGTGAGTTTTTTTAAATGTTAATAATGGACATGAATTTATAAAATATACGAATTTGTGCTTTTTCATATGATTTTGTGCATAAAATTAAAGTATTTCATGTTATTTATTAATATGATAAATTTACTCATGCAGTAGGACCATAGAATTGAGTTTATTACAATGTTGCATGGACATGAGCTATAATTCTCATGTGTTGGATGGCAAGACCAAGCTTAACGAGTCATCAAGATGCCACTTTGACCCAATAAAAAAAGATGATACATGTTGGTCAAGTCTACAAGCTAGTTAGGTCATTAACCATCTAGTTCAAGAGAAGAGAGGCCCAATTCGACATCCACAACTCAGCCAAGAAATTAATTTTGGGACAATTATTTGAAGGTCCTCACACTTGAAAGAACATTGGAAATCAGCACATAAGATTTTCTTGAGAAACTATCCACCCTTTGTATGATTCAAGCATGAAATCATTATTGAATCAAGCAACCAAACCATCTTCTCTTCCACATATCATGGTCGGCCATTGGAGGGAGAAATCCTAGGGATTGTTGCTACTATTTTTAGTAAACTCTCCCACTTACTTCAAGTATAAATGCCACACCTATCTCACCTTTTCAATCATCCCTTAGTCATCCCTTCATCCCTCATTTTCACAACATTCTTCATTCCCTCTCTTGCTCTCTTCATCCACCATGCCTATCATTCCTTTTTCCCTTAGTTTTTAGCCAGAAAAAGCCTTAAAGGTATCATCTCTTGGCTGACCATCTTGAGGAGCCATTAGCAAAAGTGCAACAAGATGAGTAGAGGAAAATACCATCAATCAGTGTCTGTGAGACTGCTGACTTGAAATAGAGTTTATTCTTCCCTCGTTGTTTTAAATTAATCATGTTTGCAAAGTGTTTTGTGATCTTGACGTCAACAATGGTAGCTTAAATTTGTTTAGCTATGTTAACTGAATTAATTAAATTAGATTTGTTTGATTCATTTTTAAAGTGTTTATGCCTCAATCAATCATATTTTTGATTAAATTCAAGTATGCTTTTCATTCATACGTGATTAGATGCATTAGAATTAGCTGAGTGATCCTAACCAGATGATGGGTAGTGGACGCAATAATTGAAAAGTGCTTGCTTAGTTTAAATCCTAACCTGACTATATTGAAGTCACATAATAACTTTAATGAGCTCTATTATCTTGCATAGTTTTTAGGTTTACGTGAGTAAACTGTTTCAAACCTAACTCGTCCCTATTACTTCACATTAATATAAGAAACCCTTAGTTTAATGTGATCAATAAAATGCATGTTTCACTATGTAAAAGATTTCGAAAGGACTTAATTTGGTTTCCAAACTCATGAAAGATTGAATTGCCATGTAATGTTTTTCGAACACTATTAAGCATGATGAAAATGTTTCTACTGCTAAATTCATTCATACATTTAGATAATTTTCATACTTAGATTAAAATTGCATTAAGGATCAATTTTGCATCTATTTAAACTAATCTAGTTTAATCATCATCACTCAAATTATTGTGTTTTTATCACCAAATTGTTAACTTATAATTTTACTATTAATAGATTAACATACATAGTCCCTGTGGAGACAATAACTCATTTACTTAATTATTACTTGAACGACTGTATACATTTGCACAAACGGAGTGTTACAAAACCCACATTCATTTTCAAATTATTCCATTTCTACATTTAGGGGAAAAAATAATCATTTCTGAATTATTTTCATTTCTCCATTTTTAGTCATTCTATTCAATTCATTTATGGTTTCAAACAGCTAGCTGAGCGACCGATTGGACATATGCAACTATGGTTCAAATGATTTATAATTATGTTTCGATTTTTCACCTATTAATTTTAAACTCATTTAGTCACAAAATCATTCCACTATAGTATCATGACTAAGCTCTTTCTAACGACATACCATTGCGAAAGAAACTACTCAGTTCTCGTCCAATGACCTTGTCATAAGTGTGTTACCCTCATAAGATATCCTTAATCTGTTTAGGATAATACTCGATCTCCTAATATGATCATATTTTATCATATGGTAACCATTACATCTTCCTTCATGAAAAGTCAATTACTATCAAATAGTAATCAAGTCATTCATCACAAAGACGAACAACTTGTGGCCACTTTTACTTTTCATCAACCATGTAATGCCAATGAGAGGATATCATTTACGCATGTTTTGGGCTATGAATTCAACTGTTGTGAATGACACTACATACTACAAAACTCATACACGAAACACATCAACTTTCAGTTCTTTATCTATTTGGACATAGACTTTTACTTACATCAAAGCGTACGAGTCATGCATATATAGTTCGCTACCATTAAGGATTTAGGTATGCCACACTATGAACGTTACAAGTGAATAAATCCATAAACAAATTCAAGATCTATTCTTCTTATTTCTATTAGATGTATTGTTAGCCTAGTCAGTCACATCTATGTCTCTATCTTTTGGGAGTCAACAACTTCGATACCCAAGACAAATAATATCCTCAATTAGACATGGTAGATGACATATTAGTCTTTTAATCGATTTTCTCATTTTATATTATACCAATGACATGTTTAGGTTCATTTACTAATATAAGTTTTCTTTTGTGTTACGATCTAACCACGTAATACCCTTAGTATTAGTTTAAACGTTAGGCAACCAATCAGTAACATTTGCTTTAATTTTGCTTTACGTGCAAAAAACATGTGAGGACAAAGCACATAATATTAATGTAGTTCTTGAATAATTTTATTAATCAATCTGTTCAAAAAATTACAAGTGTACTTAGACGAAAATACTACACTTAGGGCACCAGATCCAACACTCTAAACCATCACAAGTGGAAAGGAAGAGAATAAAAAAACCTAAAGACTTATCTAAGTCTAAATTATTCTTCTACAGTAAAAAAGAATACTTCAAGGCAAACTATAAAGAATGGAAGCAATACCTAGTCACCAAAGGCAAATGTACAAAACTCTTTATAATTGCAACTTTTTTAGTGGAGGATTCAATAAACCACTGGGTCATTAAATTGAGAGCCACTAATCTTGTATCTGTTTCTCAACAGGGGTTTGAGGAAACGAAAGATTTTAGTGATAAGAGTCTATTGTTGCAGATCAAAAATAGGATAGTGTCAGTTGAAGCCATGGTAGATGTACATCTTTATTTTGATAATTTTAGGAAGATTATTTTGAAAGATGTTTTCTGTGTACCAAGTTTCAAAAGAAACATCATTTTTGTTACATGTTTATGTAAAGACTGCTTGACCATTACTTTTAATAGTAGTATTAAAATATTTAGAAATCATAAACTTATCTATAGTGGATGGATGTCAAATAATCTTTCTTTGATCAAACCAAAGATGTACACACTACTTGAGACTTAAATATTGAATAAAAGACTTAAAACTTCTCACTCTAATGAGGCGTACCTTAGGCATTTGAGACTTGATCATATTAACCAAGAAAGGATGACTAGACTTGTGAAAGATGACACTTTAAGTTCCCTTAAAAAGGTTAATATTCCATAATGTGAATCTTTCTTGAAAGGTGCGATCTTTTAATGAAAAAAGAATGAAGGCTGTGAAACCCCTAGAACTGGTGCACACTGATGTATGTGGCCTCATGAGCATTAGCGCAAGAGGTGGTTACGAGTATTATGTAACCTTTATTAATGATTATTCTAGATATGGGTATGTGTACCTAATGCACCTAAAAAGTGAAACCTTTGATAAATTCAAAGAGTTTCGTGCGAAAGTGGAGAAACAACAAGGTTTACCCATAAAGACACTTTTATCTGATCGAGGTGGGGAATATTTGTCAAATGAGTTTTTAGGGTACCTCATAGAGAATGAGATTCTATCTCAGTTAATAGTGTTAGACACTCAGAATAAAATGGCATGGAAAAGAGAAGGAATCGAATGTTTTTAGACATGGTTTATTAGATGTTAAGTTAGTTGAAGCTGCCAATCTCTTTTTGAGGATATACAGTACAAACAACTAGCTATATTCTGAATGATGTCCCATCTAAGTTAGCATCAAAAACTCTATAAAAATTGTGCCATGGTAGGAAGTCGAATCTAAACCATTTTAGGATTTTGGGATTTCTGGCCTACGAATTGGATAAAGATGCGAGGAAGTTGGACACATAGATAGAATTGCACATATTTGTAGAATATCTGAAGGGAACAAATGGTGGTTTGTTTTATAACTCAAAAGACCAAACTATGATAGTGTCATCTCATGCTACTTTCCTTGAAGAAAGTTACATGCATGATTTCAAACCTTGGAGTAAAGAAGTACGCAAGAAACTTTCAGGATATGTACAAAACCTTACAAAAATGGTTCCAAAACCAACTCCTATTAGTAGACCTACAAACAATCAAAAGAATTGGGTGTTTTGTCGTAGTGGGAGGGTCTTTCATAGGCCTGAGTTCTTCCAATTTGGCAAAAATGTAACACCCCTAACCCGTGTCCGTCGCCGAAATAGGACTACGAGCCATTATTGAACAATACATATCATTCGCATTCATAGTACATACATTTATGCATTCATAATCAAAATCCATTGTACACATCCCTTATAAGGCTCTATGAGACCTTAAAACATGCTTAAAAGAGGTTTAGTACTAAATCGATAACATTTGAAAACTTTGGGAAACTTAGAAAATTCTCATGCAATTAAGGGTCACACGCATGTGTGAAGGAACACGGCCACCAGACACGCCCGTGTCTCAGACCATGTAAAAACAGGGCATACATAATGACTTGCACCACACAGCTGGAGACACGCCCATGTGCCATGGCAGTGGGAAATCTAGAGGGGTTACTGACTTGGGTCACACGGCCAGCCACACGCCTATGTGCCAGCCCGTGTACCTCACACGGCTAGTAGACACGCCCGTGTGTCTAGGCCGTGTCAAACCTGTAGGGTATACTGACTTAATTCGAAAGGGTACCCTAGGGGACACACGATAGTGTACCAAGGCCATGTGTCACACACGGTCAATACACATTTACTACTCCAATCATATTGATTTCATATGCCAAAACAACAAGTCATAACCTTAACTTCTATATGCATTTTCTCACCATCTTACTAACTATTTTATGCCTTATAACATACCATTTAATCATCAATATAGCAATCCACAATATGCCATGACAATCATACCAACACACATGGTATTTAATAAAACACATTTCATTTTCCAAACTCATAACTTAAGCCAACTTAGATGGCCAAATGCATACCAACATTTACATCATATACAAGCCAAATCTCATGGCTATATCATAATTCAAAACATATCATCATATCTCTAGCCTATACATGCCATATACCATATTTACAAAGAACCAAAAGTACTAACAAGTTGATCGATAGTGTGACGATGTTCCTGATGATCACTGATGTCTAAGCTAGCCCCGATAATCTATAAAACAGGGAAAAAACACACAAAGTAAGCTTTAAAAGCTTAGAAAGCCATATACAAATAACGTCATCATATGAATAATTACATATCAATTCAAATATGCTAAGCATAGCTAAACACATACAAGTTCATAAACCTTTCTCATTGTACACATATTCAATATCATAATTGAATTCATCAAATACTTCCCTTTTCAATACTTGTATGAATCTTGTATGTACCTGAGTTACTTAACTCATTCATACGTTCTTTCCAGACATGGTCTTACATGTAATCACATCTCGATAACCTAATGTCATAACATTCGTATCCTATACTATTCCTAAGGTTCGTACGGGACTTTCAGATTCGTAACTTTGTCGATTCTTGCTCGTATTTTTTCATTCAACATTCATAGCAATTCAATGATAATGAAGCATACATAATTCAATTAAAAGACATTTATTTGCATATGAACTTACCTCGATCGTAGAAACAACGAAACTAGACGATTAATCAAGTACTTTATTCTTGCCTCAATCTAAGTCTGATTTCTTTTGTTCTTGATCTATATACATTCAAAATTAACTCATTTATTTGTTGATTCATTCAATTTAATCCACAAACACATATTAGGTTTTTTTACACTTTAGCCCCTAAAGTTCCACATTTATTTAATTTAGTCCCTATTTCATAAATACACAAAATTCAATAAGACCCATGATTCGCCGAATTACCCTTATGCCCTTAGTAGCTCATATATTTCATTTATTCACATTTTTAACCCCACATTTTTATCTTTTCACAATTTAATCCCTAATTTGTTTTTTCTCTAAAAATCACTTAACAAAACATATTAATCTATCATTTATATTCCATTTTTCATCATCAACCATCACAAAGCACATAGATTCAACAATGGCACTTCATAAAATCATCAAAAAATTCAAAAATTAAGGCACGGGCTAGCTAGTACTCAAAGTAATGATCATAAAAATGTGGAAATCATAAAAAACCGAGCAAAGAACATACCTTAATCAAGGAATATGCTAGCCGAATATCAAAGCTCTAAAATGTCTTCTTGTTCTTTCTCAATTTTGGTTAAAATATGATAATAAAACGTGATTTTGATTTTTGTTTTTACTTATTATATGTTAATTTACTAAAGTACATATTTAACCTTTAAAAATAACTTCAAAATCACTTAAACCATGGTCATAATTGTCCAATTACCTTAATTATGGTCTAATAACATCATTAGGACCTTTCATTTATTAAGCCATGGCAATTAAGCACATTTAACATATAGAATTCCACTTTTACATTTTATGCGATTTAATCCTTTTTCTCAAATTGAGCTATTAAACGGTAAAATTAGCTCACGAAATTTTCACACATATATAATCACATGCTATAAACATAAAAAATAATATTAAAATAATTTTCCAACATTGGATTTGTGGTTTTGAAACTACTGTTCTAATTTAGCTAAAATCGAGCTGTTACAAGAAGTGTTTTTAACATTGAGCGTGCCAAATAGAAAGATGATGACCCACTCACGCATGATGAAACAATGTAGAGTGCTGATTCCAAGCTATAGAAATAACTTTGAAAGTTAAGATGAATTGTATGGATTTCAACTTACTACGGGAACTTGTAGACTTACCGAAATGGATAAAACCCATAGGGTGTAAGTGGATCTACAAGAGGAAAAAAATACATATGGAAAAGTGAAACTTATAAGGCCATACTTGTAGCAAAAAGGTTATACTCAGAAACAATGTATTGATTACAAAAAAACCTATTGGCTATACTCAAGTGGATAAAACCCATAGGGTGTAAGTGGATCTAAACAATTTGCAAACTTTATGCTCATTTCCTTTAGTTATATATCTAATGAGTTGCATCATATAGATGCTCTCTTTTAGATGGCAATTTAAACACGTTTTCTTGACATCCATTTTCCAAATCTCATAATCGAGAGTTGTTGCAATGGATAATAATATACTCAAGTATTTATAGAGAATGATGGATTATATGCTTGTGTATTTCGAAGAAGATCTTAATCCTATTAGCTATACTAATTTAGACTTCCAAACATGTTGGGGTTCGAGGAAATCAACATTGGGTTATGTCTTAGTGTAGGTGGCAGGTCCATAGCGTGAAGATGTGTCAAGCAAAGTTGTATTGTTGACACCGCTATTGAGGCCAATTATGTTGTTGCTTCTAAAGCTACAAAATAAGCCATGTGGTTTTAAAAGTTCCTTAAGGATCATGGACCCATTCTTGGTATGGAAAAACTATCACACTATATTGTGATAACAGTATGACAATAGTTAACCCCAAGGAAATAAAAAACTAGAAGAGGACGAAACACATTGATAAAAAAAATATCATATCGAAAAAGAGGTAGTAGCAGACAAAATAGTGAATGTAGTCAAAGTTGCATCAAAGGACAACCTTGCAGACCCGTTTACTAAGAGTAATAGCTAGGAGTTTTGAGAAACAAGTAGAGAGTATAGGAATACGATATATGACTCATCTACTTCTTTGGGCCAAGTGGAAGACTATTAGATTTGGTGCCTTAGATGTAATATATTTGTTTTCTATACTTGTATTTTATCGAACATATTAGTTTAATAAAATTATTCTTGAATTACATTAATACCCTTTGTATATTGTCCTCAATGGTTTTTGCACACAAAACAAAATGAAAGTAAATATTAGCTTATTGGTTATTTAATACTTAACTAATACTAAGAAGAACTACGTGGCCGAATCATAATACAAAAAGACAACTTATATTATTAGATGAACCTAAACATGATTTTAGTCTAATCAAAAATGAAAAGACTAATTGAAAGACTAATATGTCATCCATCAATTCCAATTGGGGAAATGTTTTGTCTTAAGCATCAAAGTGGATGACTCCTAGAAGATAGAGATACATATGTGACTGATAGTAAATCAGACAGGAACCAAGTTGAATAGATCCTAAATCTGTTTATGGCTTTGTTCACTTATGACTTTCATAATTTGACATACCTTAATCTTAAGTGAATGATGGGCTATGTATGCATGACTCATATACTTTGATGTAAGTAAAAGTTTGAGCTTAAATAAATAAGGAATCAAAAGTTGGTGCATAAGGTATACAACTTTTGTAGTATGTAGCATCATTCACAATAGTGAAATTCATAGCCCAAGAAATGGGTAAATGATATCCTCTTAATGGCATTACATGATAGATGAAAACTAAATGTGGTGACTAAACTAAACGTGGTCACTGGTCATTTGTCCTTGTGATAAATAACTTGATTACTATTTGATGATATCTTATGAGGGTAACACACTTATGACAAGGTCGTTGGATGAGCACTAATAGAGTAGCTTTCCTAATTATATGTAATTGGGGAGAGCTTAGTCATGATATTATAATGGAATAACTTCATGACTAAATAAATTTATAATTAATAAGTAAAAAGCAAGAACTTAATTACATATGTCCAATCGGTCCCTCCGCTAGCTCGTTAAAATAAGAAATTATAATGCCCTCCACCCGATTTGATCAATCAAATCTGAGTATTGGGTGTTATTTCCTAAAACAAATGTTACCTAGACTCTTCTATTCACCTATGTACTAGAGAAGCAATGACTTAATAAAAATTTTCCACTTTCATTTACTGAATTACCTCATATATTCTTATTAGTTTAACTCATTGTACAATGTATTCCTATTTACATAACAAAACTACGAAGTTCATCGAATACATCTTGCTTTTACTGAATACAAAATCAGAAAACTATAACTTAAGCCTTGACTTAAACTTTTCCATAAGGCTTCTCGTAGAATATCACATGTTATCATTATTTCCAACTAATTGTGTGGCTTTCTTATCTTTTCCTTAGGTGTAGGTCACTACTTTGCCACAATATTTCTTTTCTCTGTATGCATACCAACACAAACCGTTGCTCCTATGGAGTAGCCTTGACATTGTCTCTTGTTTTCCTTATTTTAAACTAATCCTACAATCAGAGGCATCCACAATAAGTTCACAAGAACTTAGTGAGGCATTATCATTCTTTTATTAAGCATTTCATTTTAAATATAAACATTTCACTTAACTCTATGGAACCAAACAGACATTCATCAAACTCAGCAAGAACATGTGTTATAACTTGCATACCTCGTACTCATTTATATTCTGTAAACATTCTTACCTCAGTTGTTACCATTTGACTTACTTACGGGTTGTACTGGTAATACTCTCTATTCTTTTATTGTCTCAAGTTGAACATTTTTCACTTTATTCAGAGTTCACCACTTCGACGTTGCCATTGAATCTCTATCCTAAGGTCATTTCATATACTATGCCACTAAGACATATTCTTGACTTTAGTTGTCTTCCTTTATCTCCAGAAGCTTCAGACACTTGTTTGATCAAAAGATAGCCATGAAGGTGTCCACTTGACTTAGATTGCCATAGAGGCATCCATACATTATTAGATAGCCAAAAAGGCATCCACACATCATTAAATAGACATAAAGGCATCCAGATACATCAATAAACATCACCATGAAGGCGCCATTAATAAAACTAGCCATAAGGGCTCTCATATGACAGAATCAACCACAAAGGCATCCATATTAACATGTTTTGCCATGAAGGTGCATTCACAGATCTGTCGCTAAGGCTTCATATAATAGATATCTTCATAAAAAATTATGTTTAATAGAGTACAACTATAGAGGCTTCCAGTTATCAGAGAATAGCCACAGAGGCTTCAACATTTTGGTAAATGACATTTTTGACGATAGGGATTTGCCTAAACTCAACATCTTGACTTTTTCCCCTCATCGTCTGGTACTCGCTTGACTGTCTTTTATTGTTTCCCCACATGACGCCATAGTCTCAGGCTAGGTCTTATACTATGTGGTTTTCGTATCCCCATATGATGCTATATTCCTAGATTAGGTCTTACACTATATGGTCTTCTTTCCATGGTCTCGATGTTTACTCTCTTGATGGACTCACACGCAAGCAGACTTATGCAACTCACGCATCTTATGCACAAACTCCTCATGCAAAGACTTACTCATGTAGAGACTCTATAATGCTTTTAGGCGTGTTTATGCATGTACATACTTATAGCGGACATAAACATATCATCAGGTTCACGCCTTATTTACACATGCATCGTGCATGCATTTAGTTTTCTTAATACAGGCGCATTGTGCTTTAGGTATCAAGCCACACAGACAATCTTATCAGATACACATTTTCACAGAATCAACATATCACACATGCATAGTGTAACAGTTCGGTTTAGACCCTAGTCAAAAAAGTCATTTTAGGACCACGAATCTGAGTCAAAAAAAAATATTTTATTATTAGTTTCTATGCTTATAATATGTGAATTAGTATGTGTGAAAATTTCGTATGAAAACTTAATCGTTTTTGTGCCTGATTTGATAAAAAGACTTCATCGCGTAAAATGTAAAAGTTGCATGTTGTTTGTTAAAATGTCTCTTTATTGTGATTTTTAATTGATAGGTCCTTATATTGCTATTTGACCATAGAGCATATGAGTGGAAATTTATGACCTTAATGTTAATGTTTTATATGTTATTTTATTAAGGGTAAAATTGTTATTTGGTTATTAAGGTTAATATTAATAAAACCAACATAAAAAATTAGCTTATTATTCATCTTCTTGGTCAAAAATCACAAAGAAAGTCAGGGTTGGAAGAGCTTTCATGTTCGGCACTATTAAGCTTTGAATTAGGTATGTTTTTGTCTCGATTTTTGATAATTTCTACGTTTTTATGATCGTTGCTTAATAATCTATGAAGCTTATGCCCTAATTTTTGATATTTTTTGATGATTTTAGGTTGAGCCATTGATGAAACTATGAGTTTTATGAATTTTAGTGATAGTATGTGAAAGCTTGATGTTAGGTTAATATGTTTTGTCTTTAAAATTTTGATGAATTTGATTTATTTGGACTAAATTGTGAAAATAAGTTTTTGAGGGACTAAAATATGAAATAAATGAAATATGTGGACTTTTATGAGCTATATGAAAATTTGGCTAGACATGTGTATAAAGGAATTATGTGTATTTTGTGATTTGATGAAATAGTGACTAAAATGACAAATTGTGAAAATGTGAGGGTTAATTTGTCAAATGCCCTAAATGTGTGTTTTTGGATTGAATTAAATGATTTGGTGAATAAAAGAGTTAAATTTGAATTTATATAGATCAAGAATTAAAGGAAACAAAATTAGATCAGGGAAAGTCGAAAGTAGTTGAGTTGCCGATTCCGTCTATCCGAATCCGTATGAGGTAAGTCTATATACAAATAAATGTATTTGAAATGGTTTATGATATCCAAGAAAGTATCGACAAAGGTCCGACGTCCGAAAAGCCCCGTACGAACCTTAGAAATAGTTAGGATACATATACCATGACATAAGATCCTGTAACGCCCCCACGCCCGAGACCGTCGCCGGAGTCGAGTATAAGGTGTTACTAAGCTTAATTTAACATTTTTAGAACTTTGGATTATTTGTTTCTACATTCACAGCTTTTAAGCTACTTGCGTCACAGTCACAAGAAAAATCATATCTCGAGTTACGAAACTCGAAATCAAGATCCGTAAATTTTTCTTGAATCTAGACTCATATACCTATCTACTAATTTTTTCCTAGAAATTTTGGTTGAGCCAATTAGTACAGTTTATTAGTTAAAGTTACCCCTGTTTCAGGACTTGACTAGTTTGACCTCTGTTTACTACGAACCACATTTCTCTCTGTAAAAAATTCATATGACTATGAGGTTTATTTCTACTAAAACTAGACTCAATAAGGATTTTTAGGATATAAACACCACCTAATTATATCTTTACAATTTATGGTGAATTTATAAAGTTGGAACAGGGGATTTAGAAATTGCTATGACCCTGTTTCACTAAAATTCAAATATCTTTTAACATATAATTCCTTTACCTGTTTCATTTGTTTCATGTGAAAATAGACATAATAAGATTCAATTTGATATGTATTCCATCACTAAATTCAATTTCTATGATTTTTAGTAAATTTTCAAACTCGTGTCGAGTGTTGCTTTGCAGATTATTCATTTATGGCAAATTTCATCCCTTTTATGAGTTTTTATGCACTAAGTATCTTAATAATTTTCCTTAACATCAAACATAATCTAAACTAACCATTTTCATAATTTATCATTATCAAACATTTTCTCAACCATTCCTTCACCATATCATAAGATCATTTACACAAAATAGGTATATTGCTATACATGCCATACTTAAATTTACAAGCCATTTACCAAAAGTCTTCCGGATAGTGTGATTGAGCCTTCGACCTATCCCGATTCCTGAGCTGGCTTGTCCAAAATTGGTACCAAAATACAAAGATTTTGCAATTTAGTCCACAATCTTTTCTTTTCCTCGATTGAGGTCGATTCCACGTCTTTCTTGATTATGGAGCTTGGAAGCTTGAAACAAACCCTAGCAATGGAGAACCCTTGAAATTTCGGCCTAATGAAGAAGATGGACAAAAATTGGCTTTTAATTTTGTTTTTAATTCATTTTAATAACTAAATGACCAAAATGCCCTTACTACTAAACTTTCCAAAAATTCCTTCCATGTCCTAATTTTGTCCATGAACTTAAATTAGTCAAATTGCTATTTAAGACATCCTAATTAATATTTCAATGCAATTTCATACTAAAAACTTCTAGAATGCAAATTTTGCAACTTATTCGATTTAGTCCCTACTTTAAATTTAAACACTTTAGGCATAGAATTTCTTCACGAAATTTTTACACAATCATGTAATCATATCATAAACCTCAAAATAATTATAAAATAATTATTTATATCTCGAATTTGTGGTCACGAAACCACTATTCCGATTAGGCCCTAATTCGGGATATTACAACTCTCCCCCTTTAAGGATTTTCGGTCTCGAAAATCTTCTTGCAGAAACAGATGTGGGTATTGATTTCTCATAATTTCTTTGATTCCCATGTAGCTTCTTCTATTCCATGCCTTTGCCACAACACCTTCACAAGTGCAACATTTTTATTCCTTAGTTGTTTGACCTCTCGAGCTAAAATCTTAATCGGTTCTTCTTCGTAGGTCATATCTAGTTGTAGTTCAATTTCTGTCGGTGAAACTACATGTGAAGGATCCGAACGATACCGACGTAACATAGATACCTGGAACACATCATGAATCTTCTCTAATTCAGGTGGTAATGCTAGCCGATATGCTACCGGTCCAACTTTTTCAATTACTTCATACGACCCAATAAAACGCGGACTTAATTTGCCCTTCTGTCCAAATCTAAGGACTTTCTTCCACGGGGATACTTTCAAAAACACTTTGTCACCAACTTGATATTCAATCTCTTTTCTCTTCAAATCGCATACGATTTCGTCTCTATCAAGCGACTTTCAAACAATCTTGAATCACTTTCACCTTTTCTTGATTTCTTTTATTAGATCAACTGCATAAATCTAATTTTCCTTGAGCTCAGTCCAATACAAAGACGTTCGACACTTACGACCATACAATGCTTCATAAGGTGCCATTTTCAAGCTCGTCTGATAACTATTGTTGTAAGCAAATTCTACAATGGCAAATATCTTTCCCAACTTCCTTGAAATTCCAATACACAACATCTGAGCATGTCTTCAAGAATCGAATTACTCTTTCGATTGTCCATCGGTTTGTGGATGAAAGCGATCTTTGAAATTTAACTTTGTACCTAATGCTTCTTGCAACTTTTGCCAAAACCGTGAAGTAAATCTCGGATCTCTATCCAAAATGATTGACAAAGGTATTCCATGAAGTCTAACAATCTCACGGATATACAATACAGCCAACTTATTAAGAGAATAATCAGACGCATAGGAATAAAATAAGCCTATTTAGTCGATCTGTTAACTATTACCCGGATGGCATTTTTCTTCCCGGAGTTAACTGCAGCAACCCCGATATAAAATCCATGGTAATTCGATCCCATTTCCATTCAGGAACCATAATAGGCTGAAGTAATCCCGAAGGCACTTGGTGTTTAGCTTTCACCTGTTGACAAATTAAGCATTTGGACATAAACTCTGATATATCTCTTTTCATTCCATTCCACCAATACATTTTCTTCAAGTTATTATACATTTTCGTACTACCCGGATGAATCGAGAAATAACCACTATGTGCTTCCTGTAGGATCTTTTGAATCAATTCCTCATTCTTTGGTACACAAATCCGATCTTTAAACATTAAACATCCATTAGAACCATTTCTGAAATCTGACTCTGTATCAACTTCACACTGTTTTCTCTTAGCTTGCAAATCTTGATCATTTTTCTGAGCTTCACAAATCTCTTGTAAAAACATCGGTCTTGCTCTTAACTCTGCTAGAATCGAACCATCATCTGATACCTTTAACTGAGTGTTCATAGCTCTCAAAGCAAACAGTAACTTTTTGCTCAAAGCATCAGCAACCACATTCACTTTTCCCGGATGATAATCAATAACAAGCTCGTAATCTTTCAATAACTCCAACCATCTTCGCTGTCTTAAATTCAAGTCTTTTTGTAACATCAAGTACTTAAGACTTTTATGGTCGATATATACCCGGCACTTTTCACCATACAAATAATGTCGCCAAATTTTCAAAGCAAACACCACCATGACCAATTCCAAATCGTGAGTAGGATAATTCCTCTCATGAGGTTTTAAGCGCCTCGAAGCATATGCCACCACTTTTCCTTCTTGCATGAGCACACACCCCAAACCATTTAGAGAAGCATCACTATACACCATAAATTCTTTACGATTGGGTTTGTACTAACACTGGTGCCTCTGTTAATAACTTTTTCAATTCTTCAAAACTCTGTTGACATTCTTCCGTCCATTCAAATTTAACATCCTTTTTAGAGTAATATAGTTATAGGAGCAGCAATTATAGAAAATCCATTTACAAACCGCCGATAATACCAGCTAGCCCCAAGAAACTTCTAACTTGATTTACATTTTTTTCGTGGTTTCCAATCAACAATGGCTGAAATTTTACTAGGATCAACCCAGTATACCATCACACGAAACAATATGACCCAAAAATCCAACTTCACGTAGCCAAAATTCACTTTTACTAAACTTAGCATACAATTTGCTTATCTCTCAAAGTTTGTAAAACTATCCTCAAATGCTCGGCATGCTCTGTATCATCTTTTGAATAAATTAAAATATCATCTATAAACACCACAACAAATTTGTCCAAGTATGGTGAGAATATGCGATTCATTAAATCCATAAACACAAAGAGGAGCATTTGTCAACCCGAATGGCATAACTAAAAATTCATAATGACCATACCTTGTTCTAAAAGCGATTTTAGGCACATCAGACTCTTTTACCCGCAGATTGGTAATACCGGATCTCAAGTCAATCTTTGAAAACCATGTCGCTCCTTTTAGTGATCAAACAAATCATCAATTCTTGGCAGCGGATATTTGTTTTTGATTGTCACCTTGTTTAACTAGCGATAATCAACACACAACCTCATAGAACCATCCTTCTTTTTCACAAATAACACGGAGCACCCCAAGGTGAAAAACTCGGTCTCACAAAACCTTTATCACCAACTCTTGCAATCTGCGACTTTAATTCCTTCAACTCTGCTGGTGCCATTCTATACGGACAATCGAAATCGAAAGTTGTTCGGTATCAAATCAATACCAAATTCTACTTCCCTGACTGGAGGCAAACCCGGCAATTCTTCTAGAAATACGTTCGCAAATTCACACACAACCGACACTGATTCAAATTTCTTTTCAACTTCTTTTGTATTAATTACATACGCCAAATAAGCTTCATAACCCTTTCTCAGATATCTTTGAGCCGACATTGAAGAAATCACACTAGGTAATGTCTCTGATTTATCTGATTCAACCCGTAGAGTTTCACCATTTTCACACTTTAATTCTATAACCTTTTCTTTGCAATTTATTTTAGCATCATGCAATGTCAACCAATCCCTACCCAAAATAACATCAAACTCATCAAACGGCAACAACATCAAGTCGGCCGGAAAGTAATGATCTCGAATCATTAAAGGACATTTCTTACATACTTTAT
Source organism: Gossypium anomalum (assembly GCA_025698475.1). NCBI lineage: Eukaryota > Viridiplantae > Streptophyta > Magnoliopsida > Malvales > Malvaceae > Gossypium > Gossypium anomalum. Next base: position 17,439,937 of record CM046960.1, on the reverse strand, counting down.
CAACAGTCACACATTTGCCTAACGGATTTGACACTCTAATCATAAATTCTGTGTTCTCAACAGGTATATTCATACTAGACCCCAATTTCATGCATACATATAAATGGGTAGAACTGGGATCAATCAAAGCAATAACATTAACATTATAGAGAGAAAATGTACCGGTAATCACATCAGGTGAGGAAGCATCTTCACGCGCTTTAATAGCATAAGTTCTAGTTGGAGCCCTTCCTTCAGGTCTAACTGGTGCATCCCTGGCTACATTCTTACTGCTTGCTTCACTCCCAGCTTTTCTTGGATATCTTCCTCTCGAATCCGCCCTTGTTTTTGTATTTAGAAATTTTTCTTTTTCATCTCTCTCTGGGGAGTCTCTAATAAAATGATCCGGAGAACCACATCAAAAACATTCATTTGCTCTACACAGACCAAAATGATTTCTACCATACCACTGGCACTCAGGTTTAACAAATCTCGAGTTCCCTACACTGGCTGTCGAAGTAGTCTAGGATTTAGGACCCACATTTTGCTTCTTATAATTCCCATATGATTGCCCAGCTGAAGCTTGGGAACGAGGATTCATATTCCTTGACTTTCCAGGTTGCTGTGAAAATGAACTGCTCATCGGTCTTTTCTTCCAATTTCTAGTCTCAGCCTCTACCTTTTTCTTTTCTTTAAGTAATTATTCGGCCTTACAAGCTCGATCAACCAATACTACCATTTCTTTTAATTCAAGAATTCCAACAAATACCTTGATGTCTTCGTTGAGCCCATCTTCAAATCGTCGGCACATCTTGGCCTCTGTGGGAACATACTCTCTGGCATACTTACTTAATTGAACAAACTCTCTTTCATATTCTGTAACCGTCATATTACCTTGCTTCAGCTCAAGAAATTCTTTACGCTTCTGATCAATAAATCTTTCACTAATATATTTCTTCCGAAACTCTTTTTGAAAGAATTCCCAAGTTATTTTCTCTTTCGGTACACCACGAAATCAAAGTCTTCCACCAATTATAAATTTGAATCCCTCAACAAAGATATAGCACATTTCAAACATTCTTGTGTGTACAAGATAATTCGTCAAATACCCGGATAGAATTTTCAAGCGAACTCGCTTTCGACATCATCATCAATATTTGCTTTAAATTCTTGCCCCTTGCTTGCGAATTCTATCACTGGAGTTCGTGAAATTTCATCAGATCCATACCTTGAGGCGTCGGGGTACAGGTTGAGGAATTGGGGGAGGTGGGGCGGAGTTGTACATTTGGGTTCGTCTTAACGAACTCGGTGTACCATGCACTCATCATTTGGAGAAAGGCTTCGACCCCTTTCTCCTCCTCCACGACCAACGATAGGAGGTGGATTTTCGGTCATGTGCTGCTCCTTCAATGAGTCTGGTGATTACTCTCTACTTCATCGCCACATTTGGATCGGGATCCATTTACTATAAAAAAATCATTTAAATGGTCGAAGAAGTCGTCACACTATCACAATTTATACATATGGCATGTATAGCAAAATCCGTACATACAACACGTAGTCCAAGAACCGACTAAACCTGCTCTGATACCACTTAATGTAACGCCCCCATGCTCGAGACCGTCGCCGGAGTCGAGTATGAGGTGTTACTAAGCTTAATTTAACATTTTTAGAACTTTGGATTATTTGTTTCTACATTCATGACTTTTAAGCTACTTGCGTCATCACAACAAGAAAATCATATCTCGAGTTACGAAACTTGAAATCAAGATCCGTAAATTTTCCTTGAATCTAGACTCATATACCTATCTACTAATTTTTTCTAGAAATTTTGGTTGAGCCAATTAGTACAGTTTATTAGTTAAAGTTACCCCTATTTCAGGACTTGACTAGTTTGACCTCTGTTTACTACGAACCATATTTCTCTCTGTAAAACATTCATATGACTATGAGGTTTATTTCTACTAAAACTAGACTCAATAAGGGTTTTTAGGATATAAAATACACCACCTAATTATATCTTTGCAATTTATGGTGAATTTCTAAAGTTGGAACAGGGGATTTAGAAACTGCTATGACCCTGTTTCACTAAAATTCAAATATCTTTTAACATATAATTCCTTTACCTGTTTCATTTGTTTCATGTGAAACTAGACATAATAAGATTCAATTTGATATGTATTCCATCACTAAATTCAATTTCTATGATTTTTAGTAAATTTTCAAACTCGTGTCGATGTTGCTGTGATGATTCATTTATGGCAAATTTCATCCCTTTTATGAGCTTTTATGCACTAAGTATCTTAATAATTTTCCTTAACATCAAACATAATCTAAACTAACCATTTTCATAATTTATCATTATCAAACATTTTCTCAACCATTCCTTCACCATATCATAAGATCATTTACACAAAATAGGTATATTGCTATACATGCCATACTTAAATTTACAAGCCATTTACCAAAAGTCTTCCGGATAGTGTGATTGAGCCTTCGACCTATCCCGATTCCTGAGTTGGCTTGTCCAAAACTTGGTACTAAAATACAAAGATTTTGCAATTTAGTCCACAATCTTTTCTTTTCCTCGATTGAAGTCGATTCCACGTCTTTCTTGATTATGGAGCTTGGAAGCTTGAAACAAACCCTAGCTATGGAGAACCCTTGAAATTTCGGCCTAATGAAGAAGATGGACAAAAATTGGCTTTTAATTTTGTTTTTAATTCATTTTAATAACTAAATGACCAAAATGCCCTTACTACTAAACTTTCCAAAAATTCCTTCCATGTCCTAATTTTGTCCATGAACTTAAATTAGTCAAATTGCTATTTAAGACCTCCTAATTAATATTTCAATGCAATTTCATACTAAAAACTTCTAGAATGCAAATTTTGCAACTTATTCGATTTAGTCCCTACTTTAAATTTAAACACTTTAGGCATAGAATTTCTTCACGAAATTTTTACACAATCATGTAATCATATCATAAACCTCAAAATGATTATAAAATAATTATTTATATCTCGGATTTGTGGTCACGAAACCACTATTCTGATTAGGCCCTAATTCGGGATATTACAGATCCGATATGTGTTATTGTGCAAGACCACATCTAAGACGTTGTCATCGAATTATGATATAGGTGTAAGACTATGTCTGGGACATTGGCATCGTATTTGATTTTGTGTAAGACCCTGTCTGAGACACTGGCATCGATGTTTGATTACATGTAAGACCACGTCTGGGACGTTGTCATTGTATGAGCTTTCCGAGTTGTCCTCGTATCCTTATGATTTTGAATGGTTCAACGAGCATTCCAAGAAATTGAATGATTATATGAGATGTGTATCCAATTTAGGTACGTTTGAATTGTATACTATGTTTGAGAATGAAAGGTAAGTATATAAGCAAATGATGATATATAATCTAAGCATGTGAATATATGATATATGTGTAAATGATTTGAGAATATGTGATATGTTTATGAATGAGAATAGGTGTCTGATGATGCCTTCTTCTTCACAAATCTTTACAAATGGATCACTTCTATACTCTCCATTTTTTCTATGCGAAAATGCTTAATCCTTTTTCCCTTTTGAATTTCCATCACATTTTCCACTTAAGGAAACTGCTTAACACTTCATCATTTGTCTTTATTGTATACACCCACACTCTTCAAGAATAACCATCAACAAAAGTTACATGATAATGTTTTCCTCCCAAAAAGCTTGTTTAGAGGGACCCCAGAAATCTAAGTGAACATAATCCAAACTTCACCCTTATTTACTTCCTTTTGATGAAATGCTCACAGAAATATAATTTACAGGTTCTTACTCCTTTCAATAATCCTTGATTTATGAGTAAGTTCAAGGATTTTTATTTGCATGCTCCAAGTGCATATGGCATAGCTAAAGTGCTTCTAACTCTTGATTTTCAGTTGATGTCATAGCAATTGTCCCATTAACTGTACTAACCAGATAGTGTTACAAGTTATTATTCTTGCAAACTCCTTTCATTACCATGCATGCACCAGAAATAATCTTCATCACACTAACTTTAGCTTTCACTTCGAAGCCTTTTAATTATAAGGTTCCCACAAAAATGAGATTCTTTATCGAATCCAACATATAACGAACATCGTTTAAATTTATTATTGATTCATCATGATTTCTCAATTGAATAAAACTAATTCCATATGTGGTAAGAGTAATATTATTTGTTGTGTAGACATCTCTACCTTTTAATTCTTTAAAATTAAAGAACCACTTCAAATGAAACACATATGATAGCTACAACCAAATCCAACATTCATTCATCAGAATGGCTAGTTACTAATATAAGAAGTGGGAAATCTGAATATTCATCTGTCGGATCTCGTGCCCTAAGTTTAGTATATTTGTTTGTATACTTGTATTTTTTTGAACAGATTGGTTTAACAAAATTATCCATAAGTTGCATTAATACCCTTTATATATTGTCTTCAATGGTTTTTGCACACAAAGTAAGATGGAAGCAAATATTGGCTTATTAGTTACCTAACGTTTAACTAATACTAAGTGCTACTAAGTGGTGGAATCTTAATATGGAAAGACAACCTATATTAGTAGATGAACCTAAACATGTCCTTATTCTAATCATAAATGATGAAACCGATGGAAACACTAATATGTCATCTGACAAGTCCAAATTGGTAGATACTTTGTCTTGAGCATTGGAGTTGATGGCTCCTAAAAGATAGAGATATAAATGTGACTGACTGGACAGAAAATACATTGAGCAACACCCAACTATAATAGATCTTGAATTCTTTTATAGATTTATTCACTTGTGATGTTTATAGTGTGACATACTTTATGTCACATGAAACATTTTTATTGTTAGTGGCGCAAAATTAAAAAAAGAAAGTGAAGTAGTCTAGTGGTTTAATACTCCTTAGCTATCCTTGTGGTCCTAAGTTCAAGTCCCCTTGTTCACACCCTTTTACTTAATATTTTTAAACAAAAACCCATGTGATTATTAACCTTGCCCTCCACCCCATAGCTTCCATGAATAGGGGGATTCCTTTCCTCCAATATGGGTCAAACTTACAATAAGTTAAGGGAGTATGATCCCCTTTTATACACCATGTCTCCCTCCCTTTCCATTTCTTCCCATCCTTGCCATGGAAGAGGTTCATTAAACCTAGATGAAGTTGACCAACCTCTCTTCTCACTCACCCACCTCTCATTGTCATCTTATCCTCATTCTTTCCCATTTCTCTATTTTTCCCCTTCTATTCTCACCAATCTTCTTTATTTTTGCAAAACCACAACTCTTTTCTCTTTTCATTTTTACTTCCTTCCTCCAATGTGATCGAACCCTTCACCACCAACCATCGCGCCTCGTAGCCACAGTTCCTCCTCCTCTTTCTCTTTCCTGTCATCACCTATCGCCATCGTGACCACCACCACAAGCCACCACAAATTATTTCTCTTCTATCCCTCTTCCTTTCATCACAATATTTCACCTTTGTTATGTCAAACCTCTACCATTTTTTTTTTGCTACACCCTTCGCCAGACCAATGTTTGCTCTGGTCACTAGACCACCAGTGGTGGAGTTTTCTTCTTCTTTTCTTTTCAATCTCTTCTGTCTCCTCTAGTAATAAAACCTACTCCACTCTCCTAATTGAATTCCAAATAATGACAAATGATTTCTACCAAATTTTTTGAAATTAAACTTAATCATTTTTTAAGAGAAATAATAACAAATGTTTTTCAAAGATGAATAAATTCACTTCAACTAATGTTTTTTCCATATCTATGGCCCATGTAATTGCTTAGATTGGACGGTAACATCTAAGCCTAATTTGAGGGATTATATTTAGTGGTATCAGAGTCCGGTTCACTTCAACTACTGTGTTCTTCATGCAGAATTTTTTGAATAAGCTCTGTATTTTTCGGTACATAAATTCTATTCTGGAACATTAAACAATCATCAATTCCAATATGAAATTCAGAATCAAAAATAGACTCACATTGGATACGTTTAGCTTATAGTTCACGATCATCTTTCTGAGCTTCACAAATTTGTTATAGAAATATCAGTTTATCTCATAATTCAGCTACATTAGACCGGTCATCACATAACATCAACTTGGTATTCATAGCTCGTAACGCAAACAATGATTTTCTACTCAGGGCATTAGCAACAACATTAGCTTTTCCCGGGTGATAATAAATTACAAAGTCATAATCTTTCAACAACTCAATCCATCTTCTTTGTCGTAAATTCAAATACTTCTGTGACATCAGATATTTCAAACTATTATGGTCTATATAAATGTGGAATTTTTCACCGTATAAGTAGTGTTGCCATATTTTTAATGCAAATACAATCGTAGCCAATTCTAAATCATGCGTCGGATAGTTCTTTTCATGCGCTTTCAGCTGACGGGAAGCATAAGCTATAACTTTTCCATCTTGCATCAAAACACAGCCTAATTCGCTTAGTGATGCATCGCTATAGATCATGAATTCCTTACCCGATTCAGGTTGAACCAAAAGCGTAGCTACATTATGAGTGCTTCAAGCTCATTCAAAACTCACGACACTTTTTTTCGACCATTCAAACTTCACATCTTTTTGTAGTAGTCGAGTTATTGGTGCCGCAATCATTGAGAAGTCTTTCACAAATCTTCGATAAAAACCTGCTAATCCCAGAAAATTAAGAACATCTGACACATTTCTTTGAGGTTTCCAATCAACAATAGCAAAAATCTTGCTCGGATCAACTCTAATACCGCCGGCTGAGACAATTTGTCCCAAGAATCCAACCTCTTTGAGCCAGAACTCACATTTACTGAACTATGCAAATAACTGCTTATCACGTAGAGTTTGTAATACAATTCTCAAGTGCTCGGTATGTTCAAATTCATCACATGAATAAATCAGAATATTATCAATGAATACCACAACAAATCTGTCTAAATACGGCCTGAAAATACGATTAACCAAATCCATAAAATGGCAGGAGCATTATTTAAACTGAAAGGCATAACAAGGAATTCATAATGGCTATACCTTGTTCTGAAAGTAATTTTTGGTACATCCGACTCTTTAACTCGCAACTATAGTAACCTGATCTCATATCAATCTTTGAAAATACAATAGCCCCTTTTAACTGATCAAATAAGTCATCAATCCATAGTAGAGGATATTTTTTATTTATAGTCACTTTATTCAACTATCTATAGTCGATACACATGCACATTGTACCATCGTTCATTTTCACAAACAGTACTAGTGCACCCCAGGGGGAATAATCGGTTGTACAAAACCTCTATCTGTCAATTTTTTCACCTAAACTTTCAACTCTTTTAATTCTGTTGGAGTTATTTTGTACGGAGCTATCGATATCGGAGTTGTTCCCTTTACTAACTCAATACCAAATTCGACTTCTTTGGTTGGCGGTAATCTCAGTAATTCTTCTAGAAATACATCCAAGAACTCACAAATAATAGGTACAAATTCAATCTTTAATTTTGACACTTTTGTATCCAAAATAAATGCAAGATATGCATCATAGCCCTCTCTTAAGTATTTCTGAGCTAACATAGATGATATCACAGTAGGTAATTCAGTTGAATCAATAGACTCAATCTGAAGAATCTCACCATTTTGACATTTCAATTCTATAATCTTCTGTCTATCCAGAATCACATCAAACTCATCAAACAGTAGAAGCATCTAATCAACCTGAAAACAGTAACCCTGGATCATCAGAGGGCAATTCTTACAAATTTTATCAACTAAAACAAACTTGCCTAAGGGATTCGATACTTTAATTACAAATTCTGTAGACTTGACATGCAAACTATTATTAAATACTAAATTCATATAGATATATGAATGGGTTGATCCAGGATCTATAACACCCCAAACCCGACCTAGACGTTATGGCCGAATCCGACGTGCCACATCGAAGCGTTCAAAACCTTTTATTTTTTTTAATCTAGAAAAACTTACTTAGTGTTTAAAGTATGGTTTCTTTAAAGGTTAAAGTGAATGGAAGCTGTGCACCAGGTAGGAAACTGGAAAAGAAGAGGTGAGTCCATCGAACAACTTAAGTACCAAGCTCCCTTCGGATCCAATCCTAGACATGCACATCGCCATTGCCACACCTTAACTTCGAGTGTATTCTTAGAAAACCCAATTCGATTGTGTCCATTTTAAGAAAAGTGATTAATTTTGGAAAACATTTTTGTTGCGGAGGTATTGCTTTGTTGTCGTATTATTTTGAAATCAATTACTATTTTTTTTAAAAACGCACTCTAAAGTTACTCAATTTCAATAGGTAAAAATAATAACATATCTACTCTAGCAAATCCTATCAAAACCATAAAAATAATTAGAGAGGCCTTACTACAACTTAAAACCCAAAATATTTAAAAAAAAATCTGTCTAATTCACCAGAAGAAAATCGAGATTTGCAGAACGTGTGGCCACTCTGAATCCCTCACAGCTCCAAGCCCACTATGGTTGGGGATTACTTGCGTGGATGAAAATAAGGGGTGAGTTTGGGGAAACTCAGTGTGTAAATTAATCCAACCATTGCCTATATCAGTTCAAACCACAGAAACAGATTAAGCTGGCCTTAGCCTAGAACAGAGATCAGAAAGAAGCCCTTAGGCCCATAACAATACAGAACAGATATCACATAAAAATGCATAAAACCAACCCATATCCAACCATATACACCCCCATCTAACCTTACAGCATGTGGGGAGACTACTCGACCCACCCAACCGCTACAAGCCATGATTTTTGCAGCATGGCGCAGAATGCGAAAAATGTGACAGAGTCACGGATCATGAGATAATCTTGGCAGAGCCACCAGAACAGATAAATGTGGCAGAGCCACCAGATCAGATAATTGTGGCATAGCCACCAGGATGCTTCCTCTATAAATATAACCCATGTCCCTATGCAACAGATATACAATCATGGCATACATCATACAGAATTAGACTATCATGCTTTTCAGTCAAAATTAACCCTAAGGGTATAATGGTCATTTGCACCTAGGGGTATAATGGTAATTTTCCATACATAAGGGTATTCTAGTAATTTAACTATTTGTAAGGTTTCCATGCATATCGTAGCCGTTTACGTACTATCAGAAACACTTACCCAGTATTCTTACCGAATTGGGCCCGTTGGCCCATTATCCCGATTTTGGCCCATTAAGCCCAAAAATATCGAAATGCACGGAATCGTGCATACTGCAGTCTTATCACTTCAGATTACCAAATATGTTAATCCACTTATCTTATGAGCATTCGCACATTTGCAAGTTCACGAAATACCGATTTTCTGGCATTTCGGCTTTTTGACTTTTGCCGATCTAGTCTATGAGAGGGTGTCAGTTACACACCTGTTTGTGACGAAACGTTGGCGAATTCCACTCACGAGTTTCCTACAGTCAGTTAGTAATATGTCAACTATGAATCCATAATAGCTTGAATACAAAACTCCTTACCCAAAAGTCGGCCATTAATATTTTAGGCACTAAAACCTACCTTTGCCGAAACTAGCGACTAGGTTTAGATCCTGTCATTCCACTTGTCCAAGCCTTCGATCAGTAGCCTCTAGATCACACCATCATCATAAGAAAATAGTTGTCACAACCCTTAAAGCCATAGAGCCCAATCGATAGCCTCCCTAAGCTTTTAGGGATTTTGGCTTTTCTAAAACTTGAAATAAAGAATAGATTTGAAAGCTTACCACCGGTTCCTTAGGTTAATGATCCCACTTCAATTCCTATTCGATTCTGATGCAGATCTAATCTCAAACCTTAGTAAAAATCGAACCTTGATAGTCTACAGATTCGGCTATGCCCCTATAACTATGGTGTTTTTGGCCTTTTGTAGCTGTGTAGAAAAAGATGGAATATGGGAGTTTTGCTGTGGTCTTGTCGACAAGAACTTGGGGTTCAGAGGATTAGAGAATCGATCAAAAAGATGGAGAAAAGTAAGAGGGTTTGGCTAGGAGAAATCGGCACAGAAGAAATATAGGCTTTCGGGATTTCGGCTTTTTATTGCAAACGGTTATGAAGGTTTAGAAACAACTGATAAAAGATGGAGATGAACAGGATGGTAAGAAGATTTGGCTATAGAGGAAAAGAAGAAGAAGAGAAAGTTGATGAAGAGAGAAGAAAAGAAAAAGAAGAGGAAGAATGGTCAGAAAACGGCATAACTTACCCTAAATGCCGAAATTACAACTGGTAGTAGCCCTAGCCGAATTTTGCCCTCTAAAGAAACCCTTGGCGAGCCAACTCTTGCTCCTCAAGAGTCCACCATTCGGCCAACATTGCTCTCCCTAATCAGCTCCTAAATCTTCTCCCTTATCCCCTCCTTACTCAATCTCTTGAACAGCTCAAACTCTTCCTAACAGAGTTCCACTTGGGTTCCATCACCTCCCCTTTCTATTCATAAAAATAATACCATAGCTTGCTTACCTTGTGACTTGATCCTTGGCTCTCCATTATCATCCACACGCCACTTTTATAGCCTTCCAGTGGCGTCACATGCCCACTTTGCCACATGCCTTCTTGTGGCTTATTTTACCAATTAATTTCTTAAAAGCCCAATGTACCCGAATTCCTTTTTCCTTCAGAATTAAAATTAATTAAAATTACCAGATTTTAATTTAAAGTTGGGCCTTCTAGAGGCCCACTAACATAATTAGACCTATGCCAAACAGTCAAAACAAAGAAATTCTAAAATTAACTAAAATTCTCAGTAATCCCAAAAATCCCAAAAATTGGGGCGTTACAGGATCTATCAACACAACTATATCAGTATCAAAAAGAGAAAATATACCGGTGATAACGTCTGGTGATGATGCTTCCTCTTGTGCACGTATAGCATAAGCCCTGGTAGGTGCTCGTGCCTCAGACCTCATAGTCGAATCTCTCGTTACACCTCAATTACCACTCACATTTTCAGTGTTTCGGGGCGGTCTCCCTCTAGTAGTCGTGTTACTTGTTTTCACTAGTTGTTCTCTTTTAGCTGTCAACTTTTCTGGACAATAAAGGAGAAAATGATCCAATGATCCACATTTAAAACAAGCTCCACTCACTAATTTGTATTCACTGTAATGTCGCTTATTGAAATGTTTACATTCAGATCCAACATTTCTAACACTTCTCGCACTGACCACAGATGTTGCCTGAGGTGTTGAACTTGATTGTCTCGCATTTCTGTCTTTGATAGAAATTCCCGCAGAAGCTGTAGAATGAGGGTGATATTCTTTAAATTTCTTTGATGCTGACTGATGTGATTTGCCCGTAAATCTTTTTCTAGACTTTCTAGCCTCAGAATAAGCTTTTCTTTTCTCTTTACAAAGATCTTTGACCTTACAAGCTCGGTCAAACAGGACAACAAACTCTTTAAGCTCAAGAATTCCTACCAACAATCTGATTTCTTCAGTCAATCCATCCTTAAATCGTTTACACATCATAGCTTCAGACGATACACATTCACGGTCATATTTGCTAAGTCGTACAAACTCTCTTTCATGCTCTGTAAGTGACATACGGCCCTACTTCAATTCAAGAAATTCTTTTCTCTTCTGATCAATGAATCTTTGGCTAATGTATTTCTTTCTAAAGTCAACTTGGAAGAAATCCGAAGTGACTTACTCTGGCGGAACTACGGATATCAAGGTATTCCACCACTGATACGCAATATCTCTCAACAATGATACAACACACTTCATACATTCTTCGGGTGTGTAGGACAATTCATCAAACACCCAAATCGTGTTCTCAAGCCAAAATTCAGCCTTTTCATGTCATCATTAGCAGTAGCTCTAAATTCCTCAGCTTCTTGTTTCTGTATTCTTTCAACAGGCAGTTTATTCAATCACAGAGGATCAGCACCTTGAGGAACTACTGGAATAGGTTGGGGAACAGGTTGGGGTGGAGGTTACGAAACAACTGAATTCGTACGTATATTTTGTGTGAACCACTCATTTAATATCTGAAAGAAGGCTTCTTTAGCCTCACCCCGTGACTACCCGTCACAGGTCTAGATTCAGTAGGTGCTGCTCCTTGAGTAGGAACAAACGCGTTACTTTCTACATCGTCAGCTACAGCTCCTTCAGGATCCATTACTATATAAAAACACATTTAGGAACGTCAGGAGTCATCATACTATCACAGTTTTATATATGACATGTATAGCTAGACTCACATACACTAAATCGTAGCTTTGATACCAACAAAATGTAATACCCCTAACCCGTAACCGTCGCTGGAATAGGTTAAGAGGCATTACCAGACCTGTAACTCAATTCAAAACATTCATTTAACAAATTCCATCTCATTTCAGTAACTATTAATCATTCACATTGAAATGTATTTAAAATCAATCATACAAAGCTTTAAACATGCATTTGGGACCAATTTGATACAATATAAAAGTTTCAAAAACTTAGAAAATTTTCAACTTTTAAAGTGTCACACGCCCGTGAGCAGGACGTGTGCCTCACACGACATTAGACACGCCCGTGTGTCTAAGTCGTGGCCAAACAGGGCATACATAATGACTTGCTAACACAGCCATAAGACACGCCCGTGTGCCTTGGCCATGGTTGAAACTGACTTGGGTCATACGGCTAGCCACACTCCCGCGTGTCTTGGCCGTGCTCAAGCCTGACTTGCAATTGTAGGGTACCCTAAAGGACACACGGCCGTGCAACATGACCGTGTATCGCACACGGCTAAGACACAAGCCCGTGTCTCTTCCCGTGTGGACAAAAATAAGTCATTTGAAAAGCCAAATTTGCCACCCTAAAACATGAGCATATACATTCATATTTGACCATATTTAAGAAACTCAATTGGCAACCAAATCAACCATTTCAATACACCTTATAAGCCATAATCAAACTTACCATTTACATGTCCATATACATATATAACTACATATACAATTCATTCATCTAACATCCATATATTAAGACTTATTTTTCATAATTTCATTCAAACATTACATACCAAAACATATCATCATTAAGCACATATATGCAATCCAAATGATACCAAAATAAGCCAATTCATATGGCTTAACTTATATACAAAATTCATTCTTAAACTATGATACCAAAACATAACTTTTACTATCAAACTAGCCTATACATGCCATATTTACATAAGTTCATAAGTTTAAAATACCAAACGGAAATTTGGATAGTGTGACGTGTAACTCCGACTTGTCCAGAACGAGCGAGCTAACGGACCTCTATAAGACATAGAAATAGAAACACAGTATGCTTCTAAGCTTAGTAAGCCCATATAATTTAGAATTAAGCTTACCATTTAAAGTAATTAAAACAATAATAAAATGCCAACAATTCAATATAACCATCACCTAATCACACATAATCATCACATGTTAGTCATTTAACTAATACATAAACCATAACTTGTTCATATAACATTATTTAGGCCAGTTGAATCTATTAGCACTTCATAGGATAATTGAGTGAACAATGTCAATAATCTGTCAATTCATCATCATACATGCTCTTTCGAGTCATGGTCGGTAAGGTCTTACTGAGCTGAATAACATTAAGCTCTATTAAGCTAAAAATGGTAAGCTCTGTTGAGCTAACAGTAAGCTCTTTCGAGCTGACTCTGTAAGCTCCAATGAGCTAAAATAGTAAGCTCATATGAACTATGGTGAGTTCGCAACAAATGAAGGAGCTCGACCATTACGGTAATTCTAGTAACACGTCACTCTTACCCAATGAATTCACATAGTTCAAACAAGGCTCGGTAACAATTTTGATATATCATCGAGGCATTCATATTTCAAATAATTCAATTAAATACATTCAATTCAACCATTACAAGTATAGTAAATTTCAATTCTAATTATACAAACTTACCTCGTATTTGCTCGTATAACCGTCGTCCACTGGTCTACCTTTTGTTTCCCCCGATCTAATTTTGATATGTTTGTCTTGATCTATATTTATCAAATTCAATATTTTCAGTAACTATTCATTTCAATTTAGTCCGTAATTCACATATATAGCAATTTACATATTTGCCCCCATAATTTTAACTATTTTACAATTTAGTCCTTTATACATAAATGGCAATTTACACATTTTTAACCCCAATCCACCTTAGCCGAATCCTATATGGTAATATAATAGCCATATTTTCACTTATTTCACATTTCTAACCATAATATTTTTCAATTTAATCCCCTATGCTCTTTTTTGTCAAAATTCATTTAATAAAACTTGCATATCTTTTAATATCCATCAATAATCTAGCATAATACTTCAAAATATACTAGTATTGAACAATGGCACATTTCAAAATCATCACCAATTTCAGAAATTGAGGTACGGGCATGATAGAACACAAAACAACGATCTTAAAAACATAGAAATTATTAAAAACCGAAGCAAAACATACCTTAATCTAGCCAAATTTCTAGTCGAACCCTAACTTGGTATTTTTCTTTTCTTTCTTTGATAAAATCGGCCAACAAGATGATAATGGCCTTTATTTTATGTTGGTTTTACATTTTAATTCATTTAAATTCAATTTACCATTTTCTCCATACTTAATAAACATATAAAACATATATAATAAGGTCATTAATATCCACTAACATTTAAAAGGATCTAATTATCATTTAAGGCCTCTATATTAAAAATACAAAGCAATTTAATACATTTAACATATAGAATGCTACTTTTATCTTTTCTGAGATTTAATGCTTTAAACAGTAAAATTTCTTTACGAAACTTTCACATAATAAATCTATCATGTTGTAGACCTTACTAAAATAATAAAATAAATATTTTGACTTTGATTTTGTGGTCTTGAATCCACGTTCTAATTTGACCTAAAAACAGGCTGTTACAACTCTCCCCCTTTAGGGATTTTCGTCCTAAAAAATCTTACCGATAAAGAGGTTAGGGTACTGTTTTTGCATAGCTTCCTCGAGTTCCTACATAGCTTTCTCAATTTTATGTTTATGCTAAAGAACTTTCACAAGAGCTATACATTTATTCCTCAATTCTTTAATCTCCCAAGCCAAAATCCTGATCGGTTCTTCGTTATACGATAAATCAGACTGAATCTCTACATCAACAAGAGAAATCACATGTGACGGATCCAATCTATACCGACCTAGCATCGAAACATGAAAAACATTATGTATCTTTTCAAGTTCTGATTGTCAAGCAGGTCGATAAGCTACAGGTGCTATTCTTTCAACAATCTCATACGGCCCGATAAAACGCGGACTTAACTTCCCTTTACAACCGAATCGAATAACCTTTTTCCATGGTGACACTTTTAGAAACACTTTGTCTCCGACTTGAAATTCAATCTCTCTTCATTTCAAATCTGCATAAGATTTCTATCGACCTGAAGCTACTTTTAAACTATCACGAATCGTTTTTACTTTTTCTTACTCAATTCAGTCTAGTATAACGGTGTTTGACACTTGTGACCATATAAAGCTTTGTACGCTGCCATCTTTATACTTGTTTGAAAATTGTTGTTATACGTAAATTCAATCAGAGGCAAGTATTTCTCCTAGTTACCTTCAAATTCAAGAATACAACAATGCAACATATCCTCAAGTATCTGTATAACTCTTTCAGACTGATCATCTATCTGGGGATGAAAGCTGAAATTCAATTTCATTCCAAGAACTTCTTGTAATTTCTTCCAGAATCTCGACGTAAATCTCGGGTCTCTATTAGAGATAATAGATAGTGATACACCATGTAATCTTACGATTTCAGACAAGTACAATTTAGCTAATCTATCCAGAGAGTAATCCGTACGTACCAGTATGAAATGAGCAGATTTTGTTATCAATCAACAACAACCCAGATAGCATTTTTCTTTTTCAAAGTTACTGGCAGTCCCAATACAAAATCCATAGTGACTCTATCCCATTTCCATTCAGGAATCAATATAGGCTGCAGTAAACCAGATGGTACTTGATGTTCAGCTTTCTCTTATTGACAAATCAAACATTTCAATACAAACTCCGATATATCTCGTTTCATTCCTGACCACCAATACTGTTGTTTCAAATCATTATACATCTTGGTATAACCCAGATGAACAGAAAAGTGACTACTGTGTTCTTCATGCAGAATTTTTTGAATAAGCTCTGTATTTTTCTGTACACAAATTCTATTCTGGAATATTAAACAATCATCAATTCCAATATGAAATTCAAAATCAGAAACAGACTCACATTGGATACGTTTAGCTTGTAGTTCACGATCATCTTTCTGAGCTACAAATATTTGTTGTAGAAATACCAGTTTAGCTCTTAATTCATCTACAATAGACCCGTCATCACATAACATCAACTGGGTATTCATAGCTCGTAACGCAAACAATGATTTTCTACTCAGGGCATCAACAACAACATTAACTTTTCCCGGGAGATAATCAATTACAAAGTCATAATCTTTCAACAACTCAAGCTGTCTTCTTTGTCGTAAATTCAAATCCTTTTGTGACATTAGATATTTCAAACTCTTATGGTCCGTATAAATGTGGCAATTTTCACCGCCTAAGTAGTGTCGCTAGATTTTTAATGCAAATACAATTGCAGACAGTTCTAAATCATGCGTCGGATAGTTCTTTTCATGCGGTTTCAGCTGACGGGAAGCATAAGCTATAACTTTTCCATCTTGCATCAAAACACAGCCTAATCCGTTTAGTGATGCATCGCTATAGATCACGAATTCCATACCCTATTCAGGTTGAACCAAAACTGGTGCTTCTATTAACAGTGCTTTCAACTATTCAAAACTCTGCTGACACTTTTCTGACCATTCAAACTTTACATCTTTTTGTAGCAGTCGAGTCATTGGTGTTGCAATCATTGAGAAGCCTTTCACAAATCTTCAATAATAACCTGCTAACCCGAGAAAACTACGAACTTCTAACACATTTCTTCGAGGTTTCCAATCAAGAATAGCAGAAATCTTGCTCTGATCAACTCTAATATCGTCGGCTGAGATAATATGTCCCAAGAATCCAACCTCTTTGAGCTAGAATTCACATTTATTGAACTTTGCAAATAACAGCTTATCACGTAGAGTTTGTAATACAATTCTCAAGTGCTTGGTATGTTCAAATTCATCTCGTGAATAAATCAGAATATCATCAATGAATACCACAGCAAATTTGTTTAAATACGGACTGAAAATGCGATTTATCAAGTCCATAAAAATGGTAGGAGCATTAGTTAAATCGAAAGGTATAACAAGGAATTCATAATGGCCATACCTTGTTCTGAAAATAGCTTTCAGTACATCTGACTCTTTAACTCACAACTAATAGTAGCCCGATCTCCCATCAATCTTTGAAAATACGGTAGCCCTTTTTAACTGATCAAATAAGTCATCAATCTGCGATAGAGGATATTTGTTCTTTATAGTCACTTTATTCAACTGTCTATAGTCGATACACATGCGCATCATACCATCTTTCTTTTTTCACAAATAGTACTGGTGCACCCCAAGAGGAACAACTCGGTTGTACAAAACCTCTATTTGTCAATTCTTGCAACTGAACTTTCAACTCTTTTAATTTTGTTGGAGCTATTCTGCTCCTGTACGAAGCTATCAACATTGGAGTTGTTCCCGGTATTAAGTCAATACCAAATTCTACTTCTTTGGTCGGCGGTAATCCCAGTAATTCTTCTAGAAATACATACGAGAACTCACAAACAACAGGTATGGATTCAATTTTTGATTTTGACACTTTCGTATCCAAAATATATGCAAGAAATGCATCATAGCCCTTTCTAAAGTATTTCTGAGCTAACATAGAGATTATATCACAGTAGATAAGTTATTTGAATCAATAGACTCAATCCGAAGAATCTCACCATTTTGACATTTCAATTCTATAATCTTCTGTCTAGAATTTACAACTGTATCGTGCATAGTCAGCCAGTCCATATCTAGAATCACATCAAACTCATCAAACGGTAGAAGCATCTAATCAACCTGAAAACAGTAACCCTGGATCATCAAAGGGCAATTCTTACAAATTTTATCAACTAAAACAAACTTTCCTAAGGTATTCAATACTTTAAATAAAAATTCTATAGACTCGACATGTAAAATCTTTTTAAATACTAAATTCATATAGATATATGAATGGGTTGATCTAGGATCTATCAACGTAACTATATCAGTATCAAAAAGAGAAAAAGTACCGGTGATAAGCCTGGTGATAATGCTTCCTCTTGTGCACGTATAGCATAAGCCCTAGCAGGTGCTCGTGCCTCGGATCTCACAGTAGAATCTCTTGTAGCACCTCGATAACCACTCATATTTTTGGTGTTTTGGGGAGGTCTCCCTCTAGCAGTCATGTTACTTGTTTTCACTAGTTGTTCTCTTTCAACTGTCAACTTTTCTGGATAATCACGGAGAAAATGATCCAAAGATCCACATTTAAAATAAACTCCGCTCACTAATTTGCATTCACCATAATGTCACTTATTGCAAAGTTTATATTTAGATTCAGCGTTTCTAACACTTCCTGCACTGGACACAGATGTTGCTTAAGGTTTTGAACTTGATTGTCTCACATTTCTGTCTTTGATAGAAATTCCCGCAGAGGCTATAGAACGAGGGTGATAATCTTTAAATTTCTTTGATGCTGACAGATGTGATTTGCCCGAAAATCTTTTTCTAGGCTCTCTAGCCTCAGAATCAACTTTTCTTTTCTCTTTACAAAGAGCTTCGGCCTTACAGGCTCAGTCAAACAGGACAAAAAACTCTTTAAGATCAAGAATTCTAACCAACATTCTTGTTTCTTCATTCAATCCATCCTCAAATCGTTTACACGTTATAGCTTCAGACGATACACATTCACGGCCATATTTGCTGAGTTGTACAAACTCTTTTTCATACTCTGTAACTGACATACGACCCTGCTTCAATTCAAGAAATTCTTTTCTCTTCTAATCAATAAATCTTTGGCTAATGTATTTCTTTCTAAATTCAACTTGGAAGAAATCCCAAGTGACTCGCTCTAGCGAAACTACGGATATCAAGGTATTCCACCACTGATACGCAGTATCTCTCAACAATGATACATCACACTTCATACATTCTTCAGGTGTGCAAGACAATTAATCAAACACCCGAATCGTGTTTTCAAGACAAAATTTAGCCTTTTTAGGTCATCATTAGCAATAGCTCTAAATTCCTCAGCCCCATATTTCCATATTCTATCAACAGGTGGTTTGTTCAATCGCAGAGGATTGGTACCTTAAGGAACTACTAGAATCGGTTGGGGAACAGGTGGGGGTAGAGGTTGTGGAACACCCAGATTCGTACGTATATATTGTTTGAACCACTCATTTAATATCTGAAAGAAGGCTTCTTTAGCCTCACCCCCATGACAACTCGTCACAGGTCTAGATTCAGTAGGCGTTACTTCTTGGGCGGGAGCTAGCGTGTTACTTTCTATGTCGTTAGCTACAGCTTGTTCAGGATCCATTACTATATAAAAAAACATTTAGGAAAATCAAGAGCCATCACACTATCACGGTTTTATATATGGCATATATAGCTAGACTCACATACGCTACGTTAGTCTTAGAATTGACTAAACTGTAGCTCTTATACCAATAAAATGTAACATCCCTAACCCGTAACGGTTGCCGGAATAGGTTAAGAGGCATTACCAGGCTTGTACTTCAATTCAAAACATTCATTTAACAAATTTCATCTCATTTCAGTAACTATTAATTATTCATATTCAAATGTATTTAAAATCAATCATACAAAGCTTTAATCATGCATTTGGGACCAATTTGATACCATATAAAAGTTTCAGAAACTTAAAAAAATTTTAACTTTTAAAGTGTCACACACCCGTATGAACAGGCCGTGTGCCTCACACAGCATTAGACATGCCCGTGTGTCTAAGCCGTGGCCAAACAGGGTATACATAATGACTTGCTCACACGGCCACAAGACACGCCCGTGTGCCCTGGCAGTGGTCGACACTAACTTGGGTCACACGGCTAGCCACACTCTCGTGTGTCTTGGCCGTGCTCAAGCCTGACTTACAATTGTAGGGTACCCTAGGGGACACGCGGCAGTGCAACATGACTTTGTGTCGTACACGCCTGAGACACACGCCCTTGTCTCTGCCCATGTGGACAAATATAGGCCATTTGAAAAGCCAAATTTGCCACCCTAAAACATGAGCATGTACATTCATATTTGACCACATTTAAGCAACTCAATTGGCAACCAAATCAACCATTTCAATACACCTTATAAACCATAATCAAACTTACCATTTACATGTCCATATACCTATATAACTACATATACAATTCATTCATCTAACATCCATATATTAAGAATTATTTTGCATAATTTCATTCAAACATTACATACCAAAACATATCATCATTAAGCACATATATGCAATCCAAAGATACCAAAATAAGCCAAATCACATGGCTTAACTTATATACAATATTCATTCTTAAAACATGATACCAAAACATAACTTTTACTATTAAACTAGCCTATACATGCCATATTTACATAAGTTCAAAATACCAAACAAAAATTTGGATAGTGTGACGTGCAACTCCAGCTTGTCCAGAATGAGCGAGCTATTGAAATTCTATAAGACATAGAAACAGAAATAGAGTAAGCTTCTAAGCTCTTACTGAGCTGAATAATAGTAAGCTCTATTGAGCTGAAAACGGTAAGCTCTGTTGAGCTAAACAGTAAGATCTTTTGAGCTGAATCGGTAAGCTCCAATGAGTTGAAACAGTAAGCTCATACGGGCTATGGTGAGTCCTTAAAAAATGCAGAAGCTCGACCATTATGGTAATTCCAGTAACACATCACTCGTATCCAATGAATTCACATAGTTCAAACAAGGCTCGGTAATAATTTTGATATATCATCGAGGCATTCATATTTCAAATAAATTCAATTAAATACATTCAATTCAACCATTACAAGTATAGTAAAGTTCAATTCTAATTATACGAACTTACCTCGTATTTGCTCGTATCACTGTCGTCTACTCGTCTACCTTTTGTATCCCCCGATCTAATTCCGGTATTTGTTCTTCTTGATTTATATTTATCAAATACAATATTTTTAGTAACTATTCATTTCAATTTAGTCCGTAATTCACATATATAACAATTTACATATTTACCCCCATAATTTTAACTATTTTACAATTTAGTCCTTTATACATAAAATGGTAATTTACACATTTTTAACCCCAATCCACCTTAGCCAAATTCTATATGGTATTATAATAGCCCATATTTTCACTTATTTCACATTTCTAAGCATAATATTTCTATCATTTTCAATTTAATCCCCTATGCTCATTTTTGTCAAAATTCATTTAATAAAACTTGCATATATTTTAATATCCATCAATAATTTAGCATAATACTTCAAAATATACTAGTATTCAATAATGGCACATTTCAAAATCACCACCAATTTCAGAAATTGAGGTATGGGCATGATAGAACACAAAGCAACGATCTCAAAAACGTAAAAATTATCAAAAATCGAAACAAAACATACCTTAATCTAGCCAAATTTCTAGCCAAACCCCAACTTGGTATTTTTCTTTTCTTTCTTTGATAAAATCGGCCAACAAGATGATAATGGCCTTTATTTTATGTTGGTTTTACATTTTAATTCATTTAAATTCAATTTACCATTTTATCCATACTTAATAAACATATATAACATATATAACAAGGTCATTAATGTCCACTAACATTTAAAAGGGTCTAATTATCATTTAAGGCCTCTATATTAAAAATCCAAAGCAATTTAATACATTTAACATATAGACTGCTACTTTTATCTTTTCTGCGATTTAATCCTTTTCATCGAATTAACCATTTAAACAGTAAAATTTGTTTATGAAACTTTCACATAATATATCTATCATGCTGTAGACCTTATTAAAATAATAAAATAAATATTTTGACTTCAGATTTCTAGTCCCAAAACCATTATTCTGATTTGACCTAAAAACGAGTTGTTACACCTACACCCTAATTAGGTAAAACAGAATGCCCAGTAGTAAACACACAGGTAGAGACACGGCTATGTGTCTCAGCCGTGTGAAGGACACGGCCTCAGGACATGGGCGTTTGACCTGGCCGTGTGAAGTCTGCACTTGATTTTTGAAATTTAATTCACCACACGGCCTAAGCACACGGGCGAGTGACCCTATTTTGTTGATGACATCATAAATAGAGAGTTACAAGGGCTGGGGACATGGGCGTGTCCCAAGACACGCAGGCGTGTGTGACCACACGACCTACCCACACGGTCGTGTAACCCTCCAAAATAAGAAAATTTTTTATGTGTTGTATAAGTTTCGAAAGTTCTCGATTTAGTCCCAAACCACACCCAATGTATGTTTTGGGCCTTGTGGGCCTATATAAGGGACGATATGTATGTTAATGAATGGTTTTAATTTGGGCAAAATTTTATAGCCCGGTTTTGTATGAATGTTTATGTTTGAGTTAGGTAACGCCTTAGACCCTGTCCCTATGTCAGATACGGGTAAGGGGTGTTACATTAATGGAATTTACTTTTGGATAAATTTATCTCATATTGGGCACGGATTGGTTAAGTGGGCATCGAGTTAGTCTTGATTGTGATACAAAACAAGTTACCCTAAGGACTCCAGATGGGAATGAAATAATTATGATCGGGGAGTGTTAGAATTATTTATCAAATGTGATCCATTCGTTAGTAGTGGATAATTTGATTTGTAAAGGATGTGAGGCGTATCTAGCGTATATCTTGGATACGAAGGTGGATGGTGTAGTGTTGGAGAAAATTGGTGTAGTGAAAGAGTTTCCAGACATCTTTTTGGAAGAGTTGTCTGGTTTACCTTTAGAATTTGAGGTCAAGTTTGGAATTGAATTGATGTTTGGGACAACACCGGTGTCCATTGCTCCTTATCGCATGTCACCTAATAAGCTTAAAGAGCTCAAAGTGTAGTTACAAAAGTTACTCGATCGTGGCTTTATAAGACCAAGAGTATCACCGTAGGGAGCTCCAGTGCTATTTGTAAATAAGAATGATGGGTGGATGTGGCTTTGTATCGATTATCGTCAGTTGAACAAACTGACTATGAAGAATAAGTATCCTTTCCCGAGGATCGATGACCTTTTTGATCAATTTAGGGGTGTCATAGGTTTCTCCAAGATTAAAATGAGGTCAAGTTACTATTAGTTGTAGGTGAAAGAGGTTGATATACCTAAAACTACATTCAGGACTTGATATGGTCATTATGAATATCTAGTGATGCCCTTCGGACTTACGAATTCTCCTGCCGCCTTTATGGATCTCATGAACAGAGTCTTTCAGCCTTATCTTGATCAATTTGTAGTGGTTTTCATTGATGAAATTTTGATCTACTCCAAGTCTGAGTTGGAACATGAGGAACACTTAAGGTTAGTCCTTCAAACCTTACGAGATAAAAAGTTGTACGCGGAGCTAAGTAAGTGTGAGTTTTGGCTATAAGAAGTGATGTTTTTGGGACACGTGCTGTCTAATGAGGGTATCTGTGTTGACCCCGAAAAGATTGAGGTTATTTTGGATTGGAAGCAACATAAAAATGTTAGTGTGATTTGAAGTTTTCTCGGGCTTGTTGGCTATTATCAGAGATTTGTTGAAGG
Organism: Gossypium anomalum; assembly: GCA_025698475.1. NCBI lineage: Eukaryota > Viridiplantae > Streptophyta > Magnoliopsida > Malvales > Malvaceae > Gossypium > Gossypium anomalum. The sequence goes on along the minus strand of CM046960.1, from coordinate 17,416,196 downwards.
ATTTTCATTGATTGCGACACCGATGATGAAGCTAATGAGATAGAGTGCACAGTTTAAATGGATTGATGAACAACAGGATAGTTTTGAGAAACTCAAGACAGTATTAATACAAGCACCCCTATTGATTCAACCCAAGTCTGGTAAGGATTATGTGGTTTATAGTGACGCTTCTCATACAGACCTTGGATGTCTGTTAATGCAAGGCAGGAAAGTAGTGGTTTATGCTTCAAGGTAGCTCAAACCGCATGGGTGTAACTATCCAAGGCATGACCTTGAATTGGCTACAATGGTTTTTGCTCTTAAGATCTAGAGGCACTACCATTATGGGGAGAAGTGTGTCATCTACACAGATTATAAGAGTCTTAAGTATCTCCTTACTCAAAAGGTGTTGAACTTAATACAGAAACATTGGATAGAGCTAATTAAGGACTACGATTGTACTATTTGGTACCATACGAGTAAAACTAATGTCATGGCTGATGCATTGAGTAGAGAAGTGATGAATGAGTTAAGAGAAATGTTTGGTAGGTTGAGTTTGTTTGAAGATGGAGGCTTACTTGTGGAATTACAAGTGTGGCCTAATCTTTTGGTGGAGATTAAGTTGAAATAGTTATCATATACATCTTTAGTACCTTATGTAAAACATATCAAGGAGGGCAAGACTTTAGGTTTTGCTTTTAATTCTAAGGGAGTTTTGTGCTATCGTGGGAGATATTATGTACCTTCAGATTTAGAGTTGAGACAGTCTATTCTGAGGGAAGTGCATAGCAGTCCTTACGATATACATCTCAGAGGGAGTAAGATGTACCAAGATCTTCGTAAGCAGTATTGGTGGCCAAGACTTAAGCATGATGTGACTAATTTTGTGGCAAAATGCTTGAAATGCCAACAATTCAAGACCGAGCACCAGTTTCCTTCAGGTGTGCTCCAACCTATTCAAATTTTTCGATGAAAATGGGAGCATGTCACCATGGACTTTGTTAGTGGGGTATCTTTGATGCCTTCTAAGAAATACTCCATTTGGGTGATTGTTGACCGATTGACCAAGTCCGCCCATTTTCAACCAGTGCGTATTGACTACTCGTTAATGAGGTTGGCGAAATTGTATATCTCCTAAATTGTGAGACTTCATAGGGTATCGATTTCTATCATTTCTGATTGGGATCTTTATTTCACATCTCGATTTTGGAAAAAAACTACATAAGGCACTTGGTACAAGGTTAAACTTCAGTAAAACTTTTCATCTGCAATCTGATTGGCAACCGGTGAAAGTTATCCAGATTCTTGAGGATATGCTGACAGGTTGTGTGATTGATTGTCGAGACAGTTGGGAGGAACACTTGTCACTTACTAAATTCGCCTATAATAATAGCTTCCAGTCAAGTGATGACTCCTTATGAAGCTCTTTATGGACGAAAGTGAAGGAAACCTCTATGTTAGATGAAATTGGGGGAGAAGAAAGTGTTGGGACCAGATTTAGTGCAAGAAACTGAAAATACTATGAAGATTATTCGGGATCATTTACGAGCAGTATCAAATTGATAAAACTCTTATTTTAACTTGAAAAGGAAGTATATAGAGTTCAGTGTTGGTGATCGAGTCTTCCTTAAGATTTCTACTTGGAAGAAAGTGTTGAGGTTTGGTTGTAAGAGGAAATTGAGTCCGAGATTCATTGGACCCTATCGCATCATTAAGAGAGTTGGACCAGTTGCATATCAGCTAGAGTTAACTCCAAAGATGGATCGTATCCACAATATTTTTCACGTGTCCATGTTGAGACGATACCAATCTGACCTTTCTCATATAGTTTCAATTGAGGAGATTGAGGTTTGTTTAGATTTGTCATTTGATGAGGAACCGATACAGATTCTTGATTGCGAGGTCAAGGTTTTGTGAAGGAAACAAATTCCACTTGTAAAGGTTTTATGGAGGAACAACGACTCTAATGAGGCTACTTAGGAGTCAGATGATTCGATGCGACAATGATATCCTCACCCATTTCCATCACAAAAATTTCAAGGACGAATTTTGTTTTTAAGGAGAGTAGAGTTGTCAACCATCACCGTCGTAACCACCACTGCAAGCCACGACGAATTATTTCTCCTTTAGCCCTCTTCTTTTCATTACAATATTTCACCTTTGTTATGTCAAGCCTCCACCCTTTCTATTTTCCTACACCCTTCGCCAGACCGATGCTGCTCTAGTCACCGGACCGTCAGTGGTTGAGTTTTCTTCTTCTTTTCTTTTCAATCTCTTCAGTCTCCTCTAGTGATCAAACCTACTCCACTCTCCTACTTGAATTCCTTACTTTGTATTTTAGGCTCACCAATCAAATGATTCTTGTAGATCACTAAACTTTTCCATTCCTTTACCAAGTCGAATCACCGACCTTGTCGTGTTAATCGTATAAAGTAAGTACACGAGTAGTTTTGGTATCATTCCCTTCTCCCTATTTTCCCCTTAAATCGAATAGTATAGTGGTCATAGAAGTTATTTTTATTTTACATGTTAACGCTATTCTTTATATTCTTTCAAAGGTCAAATGATAACAATAGGAGAGATCCTTAACTTTGGATCAAAGATCATTAATTTGAGTGTGCAAACTGTGGGGTAAGTGTTATGGTAAGATTTTTAGTGACTAATTTATTAGTAATAAAATACCTTCGAAGGGTTGCAACCAATATACATTGTTGTGTGCTAGATACATTTGTCGGGTTTATATCCAAGTGAAATCACCACTAGGGGATTATGGCATTTTGGATCTACGAAAAAGGTGTGGGTTCAATACCATTTAGATAAAATATAATGTTGCGATAAACAGAGTATGTTAATATTAAAATTGAGATTAAATGCAAGTACAATGAGTACTTGAAAAGAGGGTTGAAAAACTCATCGAAAATGACTACCGAGTAAGTAAACTTAACCAAACAATTCTATAAAAGCATGATATATGTTGTGATGGTAACTATGATTGTGATATATGTATAAATCTCATCCTTATGATATGTGATACGTGACATGTGTGATACTTTTGATGATCTAAAGCAAGTGATATTTATATATTGTATGTGTAAATTTGAGATCCACGATCTAATGTGAAAAACATGTTAAAGTGACTATAAGTGATCAATATGTGATATGTTATTATAAGAGCATGTTTACATGCCTAAGTGTCAAAGTGAATAATATGTGTTAAAAAGTGAAATTTCCATATCACATGCACGGGGTGGGTTTGTGAAAGGTGGAAGTAAGTGGTAGTTTATCTGCAAATCAATGGTGGCTTGTCCACAAAGTGTTTCAGTGGGAGTATATTTGCATATGTGATGGCTTCTCCACAAAGTGTTATCAGTGGTATTTTATCTGCAAATCAATGCTGGCTTGTCCACAAATGGTTTTTCAGATGGACGAGTTCTTGGGAACTCGGTTTGGTTTTTAGCGGAGATGGGTAGGAAATTTAATAAAAATGTGCATCATATTTAAAATATGCATTGATAAGTTCATCCATAAGTAACAGTGTTAGAATTTATGAAAGTTATGATGATTGATATGTTGAGATTTATATTTTGATATTTATGTGAATATATATTTGTGTTTATATCACACTGGTCCCTTTAAAGCTCACCTATTTTACTTGTATGTTTCAGAAAATCCTTGTGGTTAGGACTCAAATGTGGTCATCAGTGATGCTCTCAGAAATGTTTTTAAATAAACATATTGTAACACCCCAAACCCGGCCTAGACATTATGGCTGAATCTGGAGCGATTATGTAAAATGGTTTGAAACCTAGCTTTTGTTTTTTTTTTTTAAAACAAAAAAATCGTGAACTTTTTGTTACTTAAAAGCCCATTTTATTTGAAACGTGTTTGACATAATTATTCAGTTAAAACGTTGTTTATTTACATTTTCTAAATAAATCGAATACTTTTTAGCGAAAATTCTAAAAATGTTATTTGTTTCTTAAAATTCTTAAAATTATTCTAAATAATTATTCAGTTGAAACTAGGTTTGTTTTCTTAAAATAAATTATTTGTAGGAAAACAGACATTTTCGATAAAATCATTTTACCAGTATCACGTGAAAATCGAAAATAAAATCCAAACCAAAAATTTTTCCATATGTTCAGAGTGACCAAAATTTGCAAAACTCTCAAACTAGAATTTTAAACGAATCAAGTTTAAAATAAGCTAAGTTTATGGAAATGTGGATGTATCCGAGCTCTCGTCGCACCGACCCGCCTAAGTCTGAGGGTTACTTGAACTTAATAAACAAACAGAAAGTGAATTTTCATAACTCAATGTGTAACTTAAAAGAAAACAAATTAACAAATTTATTTCCAGATTTATTACATAGCAGAGCAGATACAATTGTATAACTCATATAGAATTAGAATCATATGCAAATTTACAATCCTACCCCCATCCACTGCACACCACTTAGTGTCAATATGACACTTTTTAGAATATTCGTAACAGCGCCGCGCTACCAGTATAATGGACAAGAAATTGCCTCTAACATAAAACTTCCTCCACATAATGTATATACCACCCCAGAATAAAATAAAGATAGAATAGAAATCATGCATAACATTTCAGATGCAAATCATGTGCTTATTTAACATCATACTCGGTTTGAATTATCATATGACAGCTTAGATACACCGACAAGTATTAGAATTCATAATGATAGATGACCAGATTTGATGTTTCATAGCATGTATAAATACATACCGACCCCACAGAAGGCCCACAGTTGATTGGGATGACGTGTACGACACTAGGAAAAATCCTAAAATACATGGCCCAAAATAGCTTAGACCGTGTGTCATACATGGCTCAATACATGGCCTACCACATGGCCTACCACATGGCCTGGCATATTTCCCACCACACGGCCTGGTACACAACCGCGAGGCCTCGACAGTGCCCAACTTCAGCTTTCACCGTTTGCTGTTTTCTGGGTTTCTCGTTGCACACCTGACTCAATTTTGATACGAATGCAACCATGTGATTCTCAATACCTAAAAACAGTGTCCTAACGATTAATTAAGTAACTTATTTACAAATTCAAACAAGAATTGATCGTGAACTTAGCCTCTCAATTTCGAACAAATGCATACGTACATTTACCATCAACGAACAACAACCACACGACACTTAAAATGCTAGAGGGGCATCAATCGTCTTTTGATTTTCCTCTATTTGAGTATTAAGATGAACAAAACCAGCAATAAATTTTCCATTTCAAGAATAATGAAAACCCCCAAATCACTTGATTAATGAACTACCCAACAACTTACCTATCTAGAACGAATCAAAGAAGCCAAATGGATAGCACCCACAACCACAAATACAATAGACAAGGATCAAAGAAGAAAAAAAAACAAAAAAGGGGAAGAAACCAGAAGGAAAAACGTCAAAAGGAAATTGCAGAGAAAAATAAAAAGAACGTGGAAAAGAAGAGGGGATTTTTGGGAAACAAAACAAAATTAAAATTAAAATTAAAATCCAAAAAGAAAAATGTTCTAAAATCCCCACTACCTTCACTAGCAACCAAATCCCACAAAATCTGACACATTAATCCTCATCCAACTACCATACAATTTAAATTCCACCAAACCTCTACAACACAACCAGTTTGCACACACAGAAGTAAAAATTATTGCCTTTCGCTCACATGGGGATTTGAACACAAGATTTTTGGGCAAGCTAACACCTTACCACTTAACTAACAGGCTCATTCTGACATGAGTTGACCGAAAATATAATATAAGCCAAACAATTAAGGATAAGGCTAGGAACAAAACAAATTGAATTTTCTCAAAATCATATTTGAACCCATGACCTCAAACTCGCACCCAAAACACTTAACCACTGAAGTAGATACTTATTTGTGAAAAAAATTAACAAATCAAAACTTATGACTTTTGCAATGTTACAACTCTCCCCCAAAAGAAATTTCGGCCTCGAAATTTACCTGATTCAAACAAAAATGGATATTGTTGACGAATTAAGTCTTCAGGTTCTCATGTGGGTTCCTTTGTGTCATGATTCTGCCACAGAACCTTAACTAGCGGAATAGACTTCCTCTTCAACACCTTATCGTCTTGATAAAAAATCTAAACCTGCTCTTCTTTACAGGTCAAATTGATATTACCTCAATCTCCTCAAAAGGAATAATATGAGATGAATGAGACCGATACTACCTCAACATAGAAATGTGAAACACATCATAAATATGGTTTAACCCTAGAGGTAGCTCCAACTGATAGGCAACTGGACCCACACATTTCAAAATTTGATACGGCCCAATGAACCTATGGCTCAACTTGCCTTTACATCTAAATCGTAGAGCTTTCTTCCATGGAAACACCTTAAGAAACACATAATCACCCACGAAGTACTCAATGTCCTTTCTTTTTAGATCTGCATAGGACTTCTATCTATCAGAAGCTGCCTTAAGATGATCCTGAATCAATCTAACTTTATCTTCAGTCTTAGAAACCAACTTAGGACCCAAAACATGTTGCTCACCAAACTCAGTCCAACACAACAGAGTATGACACTTACGACTATACAATGTATCGTAAGGTGTCATCTGAATACTGGAGTGGAAACTGCTATTGTAGGAGAACTCAGCTAACCGTAAAAAATCCTCTCAACTACCTCAAAAATCGATCACACAGCTCTAAAACATATCCTCTAGTATCTGAATCACCCTCTCAGATTGACCATCTATTTGAGGATAGAACGCAATACTGAAGTCTAACCTCGAACCCAGAGCCTCATAAAGTTTCCTCCAAAACTGAGAAGTGAAGTGAGGATCTCTATCAGAAATAATTGAGATTGGAACCTCATGAAGCCTCACAATCTCTGAAACATACAACTTGGCCAATTTTTGGAGGGAGTAATCTGTCTGAACAGGAATGAAGTGAGCAAACTTAGTCAAATGATCTACGATGTAGGTGTCAAGTGTAACATCCTGAAATAGGGCCTAGTCAAAATAGTGGTTTTGGGACCATAAATCTGACATCAAAATATTTGTTTTATGATCATTATGAGGTTTGGAATATAAAAATGTGCATGTCTTAAAGTTTCATGAAGAAATCCTATCAGTAAGGTGTCCAATTGGAAAATAAAGACTAAATTGAATAAATTGCAAAACTTGGATTCTAGAAGCAATCTATATAAAATTGATTTATATTATTAATTAGAAGGGCTTAAAGAGTAATTTTCCCAATTTTTAAGTTTTTGGACAAAAATAGGCATGTATGCATTAAATTTTAAAGAAAGGGCTTGAGCGTATTTTGGTCATTTGGCTAATTAATGAAATAAAATGGAAAAAATAAGCCATTCTTCTCCCTCATCCAGCCAAAATTCTCAAGCTCTCTATAGCTAGGGTTTTCAACATTTTCAAGCTCAATAGTAAGTGCTCCCAAGCCCCGTTTTTAATGTTTTTCGTGTTTTTAAAATCCCAGTAACTTACTCTCTCTATTTCTACCCATATTTCATGCTAGGGTTCATGTTTAGAAATTTACCCATGCATGAGTTACTTTTATTTTGATGGTTTATGAAGGAATATGAAAGTTTAAAAGATGGTAAATAACTTTTACTAAGTGATTTTTCATGGAAATGGCTTTACGGACCATTTTGTAAAAGTTGTAAAAATGGGTAGAAAGATGAGAAATAATGGAAAAATGTGGGCTTTCATAAGAGGGGAAAACATTCAGCTAGGCTTGGGTAATGTAGAAATTACATGCATTTCATTATATGAGCCTAGGGACTAAATAGTGAAAATGTGAAAGGTTAGGGGCAAAACGGTCATTTTGTCCAGGGATGAAATTTAGACTCGAAAGGATTAATTTGAGGTATTAATGATTCATTTTTATTGTTATAGACCCCGAGGAACAAATTTTGGAGGTCAATCGAGGAAAACGAAAGGTTTCGGAATAACCGAAACACAATACCGGAATGAGTACCTGGTAAGTTTGAATAACTTAAAGTAAACTCATAATGTGCCTAATTGCATGATTTATTATTGTATGATAATTGCATTTGATGATGGCATGAAAATTCATGGAATGTATCATTAAAAATGACATGTTGGTAAATGTCCCGTTTGAGGCTAAAAAGGAAGTTCGATGAATGAACCATGTTTTACATGTGACTTGAGATCCTGCATGTGTTACAGAAAGGATTTAGCCCAGACGGGTAATCCGTTGATCTCAAATATAGAAAGGATCTACCCCTGACGGGTGTTCCTTGAGTGATCGAGCCTCTCAAGAATATGTGTGCATTATGGATTTAGCCCGGACAGGTAATCCGATTAGGGTCTGAATTTAGCGTGGATTGGTAATTCAGATTTGAGCTCATTAAGAATATTTGTCACTAAAAGGGATTTAGCCTAGACTGGTAATCCCAAAGTCACTCTATGAGTTTATATTACAGGGGATTTACCCTGGACTAGTAATCCCACCTTAAGATGTGAGGTTTGCGGAAGTGCATACATGAGATGATCGCTCTTATGACTTGACGATAAATGGATAATCCATCAATATTTCCAAGAAACTCAATGGGATTAATATGATATATATATATAGATATGAAGATGTTGAATGATGAGCTCATCTAAGACAAATTACATAGTGCATTTTTATGTGGCTAACTTGTTGATTGAGTGCATGTGATAGGGAAACCATTCTATGCTTATTGATTTTATTGCCTAATATGGTTGTATGCTAATTAATCGGTAAGTTTACTTTCCAATTATTCAGGCTTACTAAGCATGTAAATGCTTACCCCTCTCTTTTCCCTATCTTACAGAGCTCGAGGACTCGTAAAGATTGGAAGATGGTCGGAGATTCAACACACTATCATCTTGTCCAGCTTTGGTATATAGATAGTTTTATTTTGTTCAATGGCATGTATAGGGTTTTTGTTTATTTTGTTATATGTGTCATTTGATTTGCCAAAATGAAGGCATGTAAAGATATACATATTCACTTATATATGGTCATGGGAATTGGCTCATTTTGATGTAGGTTATGGCCTACAAATTTGTGCATGTTTACAACTAAATTTTCTCGTGATATTTAAATGTAGCATATCACAATTAGGCTTAAGTAATGTGACCAAACTACATGGGATAGCTAGGCCATAATTGGCAATGAGTTGTAATAATGAGCCAATCTTAAAAGTGTTATAAGGCATAGGAATCCTTAATACAAGGGAAATAACCTAGCAGTGTAAAATCGATGAAATAAAGTTTACATGCAATGAGGTTTATCGAGGTCATTTAAGTGTATAAGCAGGCCTTATTATGCATTATGGAAACCTACAAGTGAGAGTGGATGATAGAGGGTGACCAAAGGCTTGGAAAATAGCCTAACAAGGTCCACACGGGTAGACACACGGGCGTGTTTCTAGGCCGTGTGTGACACACGGATTGTCCCATAGGTGTGTGGTATGGTCGTGTGTCCCCTACACCTAAAAATTTTAAGTCAGAATGCATGGTAGTAAACACACGGATGGAGATACGGCTGTGTATCTCAACTGTGTGGAGGGCACGGCCTAACACACGGGCTTGTGTCTTGGACATGTGCCCCTAAATGCATGCTGATGTCATAAGCAGAATGCTCGAGTTTTTGGACACGGGAGACCACACAGGCGTGTCTAGGCCGTGTGAAGGACACGGGCCAGGGACACGGACGTGTGCTTGGCAGTGTGAAAACCCCTATAGGTTCGAAATAGAAAATAAATTCATTTAATTCCACACGGGTTAGGGACACGGGTGTGTCCCAAAGCACACGGACGTGTGCATTGCCTCCACACGGGGGTGTGAGGCATTAACCTAAAAATTTTCTTAAAATTTTCCTAAGTCCTCGGTTTACTTCTGGGCTGTAATCAATGTATGTTTAAGGCCTCGTAGGCCCATAATAGGGACATTAAGATGTCGTTCGACTAGTTTTAAATTGGAACAAAATTTTATAACCCGTATTTCCTGTAAATATTCGAGTGCATGTCTGGTAACACCTCGTACCTAGTCTCGGTCTCGCGTACGGGTAAGGGGTGTTACATTTAGTGGTATCAGAGCTACAGTTTAGTCGGTTCTAGGACTACCGTAGAGAGTATTGAGTTTTGCTATACATGCCATTATACGAACGTTGATAGTGTGACATCTTGTAACTGCTTAATTGTCTTTGAATATAGTAAATGTCTTCCAATCAAGCACAAGATGAGTCCGAGAGAGCCGAGAGCCATGCTCCAGCTTCCGTACAACGAGTTGTTTCTAGCAGTAGTAGAAGGCTAATGTCTGAAGGCCGAAAAGAGGCTAGAGCCACCTTCTTTGACATGATGGATGAGTGGTTTAGGGGTTATTTGAGAAGTTGCCCCAACATACCATGACCTCCCCCCTAACCAACTTGATGAGGAATTGCCATGGGGTATGACACCTGTAAGAATTGGTAAAGCCCTTGTAGATAAACTTAGAAAGTATGGGGCTGAGGAATTTAGAGCTAAAATCGATGATGATGCTGAAAGAGCCAAGTTCTGGCTCAAGAATACTACATGGGTATTAGATGAATTATCGTGCACACCCAAATAGTGCTTAAAGTGTGCCATGTCTCTCCTGAAGGATACCGCATATCACTAGTGGAAGGCTGTATCTTTAGTGGTGCCAAAGGAAAACATCACTTGGGAATTTTTCCAAGCAGAGTTTAAGAAGAAATACATCAGTCAAAGGTTCTTAGACTCGAAGCGAAAGGAGTTCCTGGAACTTAAACAAGGAAATAAGACTATAGCGGAATACGGAAGGGAGTTTGTACGACTAAGTCAATATGCGACTGAATGGGTTCAAACCGAGTCAGAAACATGTAAATGCTTTGAGGAAGGTCTGAATGAAGAAATCAAGCTATTGATTGGGATTCTTGAGATACGAGAGTTCACTGCATTAGCTGATTGGGCCAAGAAGGCCGAGGAGCTCAATAATGAAAGGAAGCAAGCAAAGAGAGAAGCTCGAGTTTTGAGCAAGAGATCCAGCTGTAAGACATTCTCATTTCCCACAAAGAAGTCAATGAGCCAACATAAACGTTCCACTTCATCAGTAGGATATTCGAGTAGAGCGAGAGGCTCCAAACGACATAATCAGAAGTCTTCCTCCCTGATGGTGACCAGTGTAAGGAGTGTAGATGACCATAAGCTGAAGTGTAAAAGCTGCAATAAATTTCACTTTAGAGAGTGTCGAATGAAGAGTGGTACATGCTATAGATGTGGTTCTCTTGACCACTTCCTCAGAGACTGCCCAGAGTGAACTGATAAAAAGGTGGAAGTAGCCCCGAAGTCGAGTACTCCTATTCCACGAGGTAGACCACTGAGATATCCTAGAACTGCTAGTGGCAGTTGAGTTGTGGCCGAAGACACTGCAAAATCAGAGGCTCAGACCCCGACAAGAACATATGCAATACGCGCTCGAAAGGAAGCCTCTGCTCTTGCCGTCATCACGAGTAGTTTTTCTCTTTTTAATACATGTATTGTCACCTTAATTGATCCGGGGTTGACGCATTCATACATTTGCATGGGATTGGTGTCTAGCATGAATATACCCATTGAACCTGCGAAATTTATTATCAGAGTGTCGAACCCATTAGGCAAGTCAGTTCTGGTTGATAAAGTCTGTAAGAATTATCTTTTGGCGATTCAGGGTCATTGTTTTTCGGGTAACCTTATGTTATTTCCATTTGATGAGTTTGATGTAATACTTGGTATGGATTGGTTAGCCCTGCATGATGTAATTGTAAATAGTAGTAGTAAGTATATTGAACTGAAGTGCCCAGATGGCGAAACTCTATGGGTTGATTCCGGAGAATTGGGTACACCGCCAGTCGTAATTACCTCAACGATGGCTCAGAGATATATAAGAAAAGGGTACGAAGCCTACCTTGCTTTTGTACTGAACACTAAGGAAACAGAGTTGAAGATTGAGTCCGTGCCAATAGTATGTGAATATCCAGACGTGTTCCCGGAGGAATTACCCGGATTACCTCCTAAAACAATGATAGAGTTTGGTATTGAATTGGTGCCAGGAACAGCTCCTATTTCTATTGCTCCGTATAGGATGGCACCAACTGAGCTGAAAGAGTTAAAAGGACAGTTGCAAAAGCTGACGGATAAAGGTTTGGCAAGGCCGAGTTTTTCGCCCTAGGGTGCTCCCGTATTATTTGTAAAGAAGAAAGATGGTTCAATGATGCTGTGTATAGATTATCGGCAATTGAACAAGGTGACTATCAAGAATAAGTGTCCTTTGCCAAGGATCGATGACTTGTTCAACCAGTTGAGAGGATCCACTGTGTTCTCTAAGATAGACCTGAGGTCCAGCTACTATCAGTTGCGAGTTAAGAAATCAGATGTGCCTAAGATAGGTTTCAGGACGAGATATGGCCACTATGAATTTCTTGTCATGCTGTTTGGGTTAACGAATGCACCGACCATATTCATGGACCTAATGAATAGGATCTTTTGGCCATACATGGACAAGTTCATCGTTATGTTCATTGACGACATTTTGATTTATTCCAAGGATGAGATAGAGCATGCGAAGCACCTGAGAACTGTGCTGCAGACCTTACGGGGAAAACAATTGTATGCTAAGTTTAGCAAGAGTGAGTTTTGGCTCCAAGAAGTTGGGTTTTTGGGTCATATTATTTCGGGTGATGGCATCCGAGTTGATCCAAGTAAGATCTCTACTATTTTTGAATGGAAACCACCTAAAAATGTAATCGAGGTTAGAAGCTTTTTGGGCTTAGCCAGTTACTACTGAAGATTTGTGAAAGGATTCTCCATGATAGCGACTCCAATGACGAGGTTGCTACAGAAAGATGTTAAGTTTGAATGGACAAAAAAGTGTTAGTAGAGTTTCGAGAAGTTGAAGACATTACTGACTAATGCTCCTGTTCTAGTATTACCCGAGTTGGGAAAAGAATTTGTGGCATACAGTATGCATCCTTAAATGGACTGGGTTGTGTACTTATGCAAGATGGCAAGGTGATAGCCTATGCTTCATGGTAGTTGAAGCCACATGAGAAGAATTATTCGACGCACGACTTAGAGCTTGCCGTTATTGTTTTTGCCTTGAAAATCTGGAGGCATTATTTATATGGTGAGACTTGTCATATATTTACCGAGCACAAGAGTTTGAAGTATTTTATGACTCAAAAAGAATTGAATCTGAGACAACAGAGATGGTTAGAATTAATTAAAGATTATGAGCTGATCATTGGTTATCACTCGGGAAAGGCGAATGTGGTCGCCGACGCGTTAAGCAGAAAATATTTGTTTTTAGTGAGAGCTATGGATGCTCGATTGGCATTGCTTGATGATGGTTAAGCCTTGGCTGAATTAAGGGCTAGGCCGACACTTCTTCAAGAAATTTATGATGCTCAGGCTAATGATAGTGACCTACAAGCTATAAGAGCTCAATGTGAGTCGGGCATTGAATTAGATTTTTAGATTAGTTTTGATGGATATTTGATGTTCAGAGAAAGGGTTTATGTACCCAGAGGTGATGAGATTATTCAAAAAATCTTGCAAGAGGCACATGATACCATTTGTCTATTCATCTAGGAAGTACCAAGATGTACAATGATTTGAAGAAAATGTACTGGTGGAACGGCATGAAAAGAGACATCTCTAAATTTGTATCGAAATGCTTGATATGTCAGCAAGTCAAAGCTAAACATCAATTACCTTTGGATTTATTACAGCCTGTGATGGTTCCCGAATTAAAGTGGGGCAAAATTACTATGAACTTTGTGATAGGATTACCATTGACCCCGAAAAAGAAAGATGCCATATGGGTTGTGGTGGATAAGTTGATGAAGTCGGCTCATTTTATTCCAGTAAGGAAAGACTACCCTCTTGATAAGTTGGCCGACTTGTATATCTCTGAGATTGCAAGATTACACGGAGTACCGCTGTCAATTATTTCAGACAGAGACCCGAGATTGACTTTAAGATTCTAGAAGAAGTTACAAGAAGCCTTGGGTACAAAATTGAGTTTTAGTACAACTTTTCACCTGCAAGTTGATGGTCAGTCTGAGCGGATGATTCAGATCCTTGAGGATATATTACGATGTTGCATCATCGAATTTCAAGGCAGCTGGGAAAAATACTTGCCATTGGTAGAATTCGTCTACAACAACAGCTTTCAAACGAGTTTGAAGATGGCACCTTTTGAGGCCTTGTATGGCAGAAAGTGTCAAACTCCATTGTATTGGATGGAGCTCAAGGAGAATTAGACTCACGGAGTCGATCTGATCAAAGAAACTGAATAAAAGGTTAAAGTGATACAAGATTGTTTAAAAGCAACATCGAATAGGCAAAAGTCATATGCTAATTTGAAAAGAAAAGAGGTCGAATTTCAAGTTGGAGATAGAGTATTCTTGAAAGTATCTCCATGGAAAAAGGTATTGAGATTTGGCCGGAAAGGCAAACTGAGTCTGCGATTTATCGGACCATACAAGATCACTAAAAGAGTTGGACCATTAGCCTATTGCTTGGCATTGCCTTCCAAATTGGAAAAGATTCACGATGTGTTTCATGTATCTATGTTAAGGTGATATCGATCAGACCCCTCTCATGTGATTTCACCAACGGAGATTGAAATTAGACCGGACATGACTTATGGTGAGGAACCGGTTAAGATTTTGGCTCGTGAGATTAAACAGCTGAGAAATAAAGATGTGGCTTTGGTAAAAGTCTTATGGCATCGACATGGTGTGGAAGAGGCTACATGAGACCTGAAAGAAACCATGAGAAGTCAATATCTGAACCTGTTTACTGGTAAGACTTTCGAAGAAGAAAGTCTCTAAGAGGGGGAGAAATGTAACATCCTGAACTAGGGCCTAGTCGAAACAGTGGTTTCAAGACCAAAAATTTGACATCAAAATATTTTTTTTATGATTATTATGAGGTTTGGAATATGAAAATATGCATGTCTTAAAGTTTCATGAAGAAATCCTATCAGTAAGGTGTCTAATTGGAAAATAAGGACCAAATTGAATAAATTACAAAACTTGGATTCTAGAAGCAATTTGTATAAAATTGCTTTAGATTATTAATTAGAATGTCTTAAAGAGCAATTTTCCCAATTTCTAGGTTTTTGGAGAAAAATGGGCATATATGGATGAAATTTTAAAGAAAGGGCTTGAGGGCATTTTGGTTATTTGGCTAATTAATTAAATAAAATGGGAAAAATAAGCCAAAAATTAGCCATTCTTCTCCCTCATCCAGCCGAAATCCTCAAGCTCTCCATATCTAGGGTCTTCAACATTTTCAAGCTCAATAGTAAGTGCTCCTAAGCCCCGTTTTTAATGTTCTTCATATTTTTGAAATCCCGGTAACTTACTCTCTCTATTTCTGCCCATATTTCATTCTAGGGTTCATGTTTAGAAATTTACCCATGCATGAGTAACTTGTAATTTGATGGTTGGTAAAGGAATATGAAAGTTTAAAAGATGGTAAACAACTTTTACTAAGTGATTTTTCATGGAAATGGCTTTAGGGACCATTTTGTAAAAGTTATAAAAATGGGTAAAAAGATGGGAAATAATGGAAAAATGTGGGCTGCCATAAGAGGGAAAAACATTCGGCTAGGCTTGGGTGATGTAGAAATTGCGTGCATTTCATTATACGATCCTAAGGACTAAATTGTAAAAATGTGAAAGGTTAGGGGCAAAAAGGTCATTTTGTCTGGGGGTGAAATTTAGACTCAAAAGGATTAATGTGAGGTATTAATGATTCATTTTTATTGTTATAGACCCTGAGGAACAAATTTTGAAGGTCGATCGAGGAAAACGAAAGGTTTTAGAATAACCGAAACACGATACCGGAACGAGTACCAGGTAAGTTCGAATGACTTAAAGTAAACTCATTATGTGCCTAATTGCATGATTTATGATTGTATGATAATTTCATTTGATGATGGCATGAAAATCCATGGAATGTATCATTAATAATGACATGTTGGTAACTGTCCCGGTTGAGGTTAAAAAGGAAGTTCGATGAATGAACCATGTTTTACATGTGACTTGAGATCCTGCATGTGTTGCAGAAAGGATTTAGCCTAGACGGGTAATCCATTGATCTCAATTATAGAAAGGATCTTGCCCAGACGGATGTTCCTTGAGTGATCAAGCCTCTCGAAGAATATGTATGCATTATGGATTTAGCCCGGACTGGTAATCCGATTAGGGTCTGAATTTAGCTTCGACTGGTAATTCAGATCCGAGCTCATTAAGAGTTTTTGTCACTACAAGGGATTTAGCCTGGACTGGTAATCCCGACATCACTCTATAAGTTTATATTATAGGGGATTTAGCTTGGACTGGTAATCCCGCCGTAAGATGTGAGGTTCGCGGGAGTGCATACATGAGATGATTGCTCTTATGACTTGACGATAAATGGATAATACATCGAGATTTCCAAGAAACTCAACGGGATTAATATGAGATATATATATGAAGATGTTGAATGATGAGTTCATCTAAGACAAATTACAATGTGCATTGTTATGTGACTAACTTGTTGATTGAGTGCATATGATCGAGAAACCATTCTATGCTTGTTGATTTTATTGCCTAATATGGTTGTGTGCTAATTAGTCGGTAAGTTTACTTTCCAGTTATTCGGGCTTACTAAGCATGTAAATGCTTACCCCTCTCTTTTCCCTATCTTACAGAGCTTGAGGACTCGTAAAGATTGGAAGACGGTCAAAGATTCAACACACTATCATCTTGTCTAGCTTTGGTATATAGATAGTTTTATTTTGTTCAATGGCATGTATAGGGCTTTTGTTTATTTTGTTATATGTGTCATTTTATTTGCCAAAATGAAGGCATGTAAAGATATACATATTCACTTATATATGGTCATGGGAATTGGCTCATTTTGATGTAGGTTATGGCCTACAAATTTGTACATGTTTACGACTAAATGTTCTCGTGATATTTAAATGTGGCATATCACAATTAGGCTTAAGTAATGTGACTAAACTAGATGGGATGGCTTAGCCATAATTGGCAATGAGTTATAATAATGAGCCAATCTTAAAAGTGTTATAAGGCATAGAAATCCTTAATACAAGGGAAATAACCTAGCATGTGTAAAACCGATAAAATGAGGTTTACATGAAATGAGGTTTATCGAGGTCATTTAAGTGTATAAACAGGCCTTGTTATGCATTATGGAAACCTATAAGTGAGAGTGGATGATAGAGGGTGACCAAAGGCTTGGAAAATAGCCTAACAAGGTCTACATGGGTAGACACACGGGCGTGTGTCTAGGCCGTGTGTGACACACGGATTGTCCCATAGGCGTGTGGTATGGTCGTGTGTCCCCTGCACCTAAAAATTTTAAGTCAGAATGCATGGTAGTAAACATATGGGTAGAGACACGGCCGTGTGTCTCAACTATGTGGAGGGTATGGCCTAACACAGGGGCGTGTGTCTTGGACGTGTGCCCCTAAATGCATGTTGACGTCATAAACAGAATGCTCGAGTTTTTGGACACGGGTGACCACACAGGCATGTTTAGACCGTGTGAAGGACACCAGTACAGTTTGCGAAGATCTCGATACATCTTATTTCCATTGGGATGCATAGCATAAGGGCTACTATGTGCCTCCCTCAGAATGGACTGCCTTAAATCAGAATCATTAGGTACACAAACCTGGCCTTGAAAATGTAGAACCCCATCACTATTTAGCCCAAAATCAGACGTACTACCATCCTCCACCTGACAGAATCGCAAAACTAGAGAATCATCCCCCAACTATTTATCCCATATCTAATCAATCCAAGTCGGCTTAACTTACAACTCGGTTAACAGACTCCCATTATCAAATAGACTTTCGGTGAGCAAACATCGCCCTCAAATCAGTCATTGCCCTACGGCTAAGAGCATTGACCACCACATTAGCCTTACCAGGATGATACTCAATTGTGCAATCGTAATCCTTAAGCAAATTAATCCATCTACGTTGCCTAAGGTTGAACTCCTTTTCAGTAAGGAGATACTTAAGACTCTTGTGATCGGTGTAAATGATACACCTCTCACCATACAGATAGTGCCTCCAAATCTTCAAGGCGAAGACAACTACAACTAACTTAAGGTCATGTGTAGGATAATTGCCCTTGTGTGACTTAAGTTGTCGGGACACATAAGCCACAACCTTACCATCTTGCATCAGAACACAACCCAAATCGACATGAGATGCATCACTATAAACCACGAACTCCTTACGTGACTCAGGCTATACCAGGATAGGAGCCTGAGTCAAAACAGATTTGAGCTAATCAAAGTTCGATTACTGCTCATCAGTCCACCCAAATAGGGCGTTCTTACGCAATAGCCTAGTCACAAGAGCTACAATTAAAGAAAACCCCTCGATAAATCTCTGATAATAACCCACAAGCCTAAGAAAACTACGGATCTCAAAAACATTCCTAGGCTCTTTCCACTCAAGCACAGCCTCAATTTTCCTAGGATCAACTTGAATCCCCTTCGCAGAAACTACATGCCTCAGAAAAATCACCTCCCTCTACCAGAATTCACACTTGCTCAACTTAGCGAAAAATTGTTTCTCTCAGAGTATCTGAAAAAATACTCTAAGATGCTCATCATGATCATCTTTGGTCTTAGAGAATACCAGAATGTCAACGATGAAGACTACGATGAACTGATCCAAGTACGGCTCAAAAACTCGATTCATAAGATTCATGAATGAAGTCGGAGCATTTTTCAAACCAAAAGGCATGACTACGAACTTATAGTGCCCATAGCGAGTCCTAAAAGTAGCCTTATAGACATCAACCTCCTTAACCTTAAGTGGATGGGACCCAAAACGGGCATCTATCTTGGAAAACATAGAAGCCCCATGAAGTAAATCAAACAAGTCATCAATCCTCAGAAATGGGTACTTATTTTTCACCGTTAATTTATTCAACTGACGGTAGTTGATACACATCCTTACAATACCATCCTTTTTCTTTACAAATAACACCGATGCCCCCCATAAAGACACACTAGGATGGATGAACCCCCAATCAAGGAGTTATTGAAGCTGAGCTTTTAACTCTATAAACTCATTTAGACAATACAGTAAAGAGTGATGGACACTGGAGTTGTACCTGGTAGAAGCTCAATACTGAAAGATAAACTCGGTAACTCCTCAAGAAAAAAAATCCAGAAACTCTTTAACCATTCGAATGACCCAAACAGATAAACCTATAGAAGTTGAGTTACTCACAAAAGCTAGATATGTTTCACACCCTTTTCGTACCAATTTTTTGGCCATAAGAGCGGAGATCACATTGGATAAGTAATCCCAATGCTTGCCAACCATAACCACCTCCATATCATTCTAAGATATCAGAACTATCCTCTTATTAGTACAATCCAAACTAACCCGATGCTCCACATAACAGTACATCCCCAAAATCAAAACAAATTCCCCAAATGGTAGCTCTATCAGATTAGCCAGAAACACAACCTCTTGTATCTCTAATGGTACATTCTTATATAGTCTATTAACCCGAACGGATTGACCCAATGGACTCAGTACATTAATCTCTCCAAAAGTGCTTTCAACAAAAATCTCGAAGTTTATAGAAATAGAGCTAGCTACATAGGAATGTGTTGACCCTATATTTATCAGTGCAAAATAAGGGGTAGTATGAATAAAGAACGTATCGATAATAACATCAACAACATCCCTATCCTCACGATGTCTAGCAGCATAAACTAATGTAGGTTGCCTCGCTTCAATCTGGTTAGCACCTTTGTCCGATGCTCTCTGCCCTCTACCCATACCATTACCACCCTTGGTTGGACCATGGCCCCTAGGCAACTATTAAACTGTCCGCTGAGGCTGAACAAATCCCAAAGCTAGAGCTCGCATCTGATCAAAATATTGTGGGAAATTCCTTATACGGTGCTCCATCGACCCACATTGTAGAAACAATCCTAGCCTTCTCCGACATTCGCCCGAATGGCGTCTACCATAGTCCCCACACAGCTGAGCCAAAGTAGGAGCAACTTAAACCCCAACTCTTGAAGGCCCATCAGACTTGGCCCATTTATTAAGCCTCTAAATAGAACTAGAGGGCTCTGAATCCCTTTTATTCTTACCCCTCTAACGCTCCCTATTTTCGCGCTCAACACGATTAACCTTCTCAGCGATCTTCATATTGTCCAATAAGACGGTGAATTTTTGCTCCATTTGTGGAGCTATCAGAACCCTTAGATTATCCCTTAATCCTTCCTCGAAGTGAACACACTTCTCATAATCAATCGACACCATCCCACGAGCATAACAACTCAGTCTTAGAAATTCGGCCTCATACTTAGCTACAGTTCTATCGCCCTAAATAAGGTTCATAAACTCACGTCTACGAGCATCGACATAACTTGCCCCCACATATTTACTCTAAAAGGCACTCTTAAACTGATTCCAAGTAATCTGATCTGGCTGAGTACCCTCCTCAACCGTTAACCACCACTGATATGCCTCATCGTGAATCAGAGATACTGCACCCTTCAATTTCTGCTCAAGGGTGCAGTCGATATCATTCATGATCCTCTTATTGGCCTCTAACCAATACTCATCCATAGTTGGGGCGACTCCTATAACGCCCCTAAACAACTCAATGCCATTAGACTATAGTCACTAAGTTACTGACCATGTCTCCCAGAACTAGAATGGGGCCCAAAGACCCCCTCCAACACTCTAAGCATGGCTTGGGACAATGCGTCATCCCCAGCTAAGCGACTTTGAGAGCCGGTCTCAGTAGTAGTTGTAGTTGGTGTCTCATTCGTATCTAGATTAGGCATAGTACCCATTCAAGATGACTCAGCTCGAGCCCCTCTATGGCGCCCGCCGCGCCTAAGGGTACCGTGTCCTTGTGTCCCACGAGTACTCATTGTATTCATAAATTATCTATATTACGAAGTTTTATGTATCAGTTTTAATATTTATTAGCAAGTATTTTATGCTTCAAATAAGTACTAAAAGAAACTTCAGGAATCTCAGAAATGTTTCAGTCTCTAGCTATCTTATCAGAGTTTTCTAGACTAAAGTATTTCAAAGTTAGAAGTACTTACAGGATTGGTACCGGAGACTCGATATTCCACAAACTTACTTTTCAAATTTATAAATAAAATTTAATCAGAAAAAAATTTTTTTTACAAATACAATTTTGAACCCAAAATTTCACAGCCCGAGCTTTGTAACTTGGCTCTGATACCACTAAATGTAACACCCCAAACCCGGCCTAGATTTCATAGCCAAATCTGAAGTGATTACGTAAAATGGTTTGAAACCTAACTTTCATTTATTTAAAAACAAATCCTAGCCTTTTGTTACTTAAAAGCTCGTTTTATTTGAAACATGTTTGACGTAATTATTCAGTTTAAAAATTGTTTATTTACATTTTCTAAATAAACCGAATACTCTGCAGCGAAAATTTTTAAAACGTTGTATTTTGGAAATCAGGTTTGTTTTCTTTAAATCAATTATTTGCAAGCAAACATACGTTTTCGATAAAATTGTTTTACCAGTATCACGTGAAAATCGAAAATAAAATCCAAACTAAAAAATTCCTAAATGTCCAGAGAATCCAAGATTTACAAAGCTCTGAAACCAGAATTCTAAATGAATCAAGTTTAAAATAAGCTGAGTTTACAAAAATGTGGATATATCCGAGCACCCGTCGCACCGACTCACCTAAGTCTGAGGGTTATCTGAATGTAATAGACAAACAGAAAGTGAGTGTTCATAACTCAGTGTGTAAATTAAAAGAAAATAGATTTATAGATTTATTTCTAGATTTATTACATAACAAGGCAAATACAGATGTATAGCTCATACATAATCAAAATCATATGCAAATTTAAAATCCTACCCCCATTCGCTACATACCATCTCTAACCATCCCTACATACCATGTAGGGTCTTAGAGACCCATCCAGCTCTACACACCACTTAGTGCTGATATGACACTTTTAGAATATTCGCAATAGTGCTGCCAATATAATGGGCGAGTAATCACCTCTAATGGAACACTTCCTCCAAATAATGTATATCCCACCCCAGAATAAAATATAGATAGAACAGAAATCATGCATAACATTTCAGATGCAAATCATGTGCGTATTTAACATCACACTCAGTTTGAATTATCATATGATAGCTCAAATGCACCTACAAGTATCAGAATTCATAATAACAGATGACCAGATTTCATGTTTTATAGCATATTTAAATACATACTGACCCCACAGAAGGCCCATAGTCGATCGAGATGACCTGTACGACACTAGGGAAAAATCCTAAAATTTGGGCCCCCACAGCCCAAATTGCCTAGCCGGTGTGGCACACATGGCCTAGCACATGGCTCACACACACCCGTGTAGCCCACACATCCATGTGGTCCACGCAGCCCAAAATATCCTAGATCGTGTCTCACATACGGTCGTGTAGCGTCGGCAATGCTCAATTTCAGCTTTTACTGTTCGCTATTTTTTGGGTTTCTCGTTACACACTGGCTCGATTTTGATACGAAAGCAACCATGTGATTCCTAGTACCTAAAAACAGTAACCGAACGATTAATTTAGTAATCAATTTACAAATTCAAACAAGAATTGACCGTGAACTTAGCTTTTCAATTCCAAACAATGCATACGTACACTTAGAGTCAACGAACAACAACCACACGACACTTAAAATGCTGGAGGAGTACCGATCGTCTCTTGATTTTCCCCTATTTGAGCATTAAGACGAACAACACCATCAATAAATTTTCCATTACAAGAATAATGAAAACCCCCAAATCACTCTATTAAAGAACTACCCAACAACTTACCTATCTAGAACGAATTGAAGAAGCCAAATGAACAGCACCCACAACTACAAACACGATGGACAAGGATCAAAGGAGAAAAAAAAAAGGGAAGAAACTAGAAGAAAAAATGTCAGAAGGAAATTGTAGAGAAAAAGAAAAAGAACGTGGAAAAGAAGAGGAGACTTTTGGGAAACAAAACAAAATTAAAATTAAAATTAAAATCCAAAAAGAAAAATGATCTAAAATCTCCACTACCCTCACTAACAACCAAATCCCACAAAATTTGACACATAAATCCTCATTTAGCTACCATAGAATTTCAATTCCACCAAACCTCTACTACACAACCAGCACCCACACACGAGCAAAAATTATTACCATTCGCTCACATGGAGCTTCGAACACAAGATCTTAGGGCAAGCTAACACCTTAGCACTTTAACCAACAGGCTCATTTTTATATGAGTTGACCAAAAATATAATATAAGCCAAACAATTAAGGATAAGGCTAGGAACAAAAATAATTGAATTTTCCCAAAATCATAACCAAATCGATGACGTCAAACTCACACCCAAATGATAACCACTAAAGCAAATACTTATTTATGAAAAGAATTAATGAATCAAAACTTAAGACTTTGGGATGTTACACATATGGACTTTTGTTTATGATTTGGATGTTTATTGACTTTATTGCTATTTGGGAGATTTTATGTTAAATTATGGTACTGTGGCATGGGATTTTTAACAATGGTCATTATGCATGGATTATACTTATGGATTGAATAAATTGCACTTTTTGCTAATAAATAAAGTTATGAACAATTAAAGAAAAACTTTTTTTTTTTTTTGCAAACTTGTTTTATCAAATTTGAATTTAAGTTGTTTTCCAAATAATGACAAATGATATCTACTAAAGTTTTTGAAATTAAACTTATCATTTTTTTAAGAGAAATAATAACACATGTTTTTCAAAGATGAACGAATTCTACTCAACTAATGTTTTCACCATATCTATGGCCCATGTAATTGCTTAGATTGGGCCATAACATCTAGTCCCAATTTGAGGGGTTACACCTTAACCCTAAGTGGATGATGGACTATGTGTGTGTGACTCGTATGCTTTAATGTAAGTAAACATCTAAGTTCAAATAGATAAGGAATCGAAAGCTGGTGTTTTGGGTATAAGACTTCTGCAGTATGTAGTATCATTCACAATAATGGAATTGATAGCCCAAAAAATGGGTAAATGATATCCTCTCATCGACATTACATTATAGATGTAAAATAAACGCCACCATGAGTCATATTTCTTAATGATAAATGACTTAATTACTATTTTATGCTAATTAACTTTTCATGAAGGAAGATGTAATGGTTACCATGACATAAAATAGTATCATATTAGGAGAACGAATTTATCCTAAAGAGATTAAGGATATCCTATGAGGGTAACACACTTATGACAAGGTCAGTAGACAAGCACTGATTAACTTTTGTAATTGTTGTAATTGGGGAGAGCTTAGGCATGATACTGTAGTGGAATGACTTCATGACTAAATGAGTTTATAATTAATAGGTAAAATTTTGGAACTTATTTATAAATCATTTGAGCCCTAATTTCCTATATCCAATTAGTCCCTCAGCTAGCTCGTTGAAACTAAAAATGAATTGCATATATAATTAAATAAAGAGAAATGGATAGAAATGTTAAACTTAGAGAAATGGGTTACATTCGAAAATGAATGTGGTTTCTCACTAAGTACGGGAATGACCTAAGATTTAATTAAAGTTTTTTGAATTATTATATAATCAAATAATTTATGTTCGAAAAATGGAATTAAATTAATTGGTCATCATGAATCCATTGAATATGGAAATTAAATTTTACATAGATCTTTTACAGTAAAGTTGTCATGACTTTAACGAAATCAGAATTGGGTTAAGAAAATTATTTAATTGGACAATTAGTTTAATAAATAATATTTATTTTTGGAAATAGAAAAACATGTATTGGGTTGGATTAAATTGTAAAGTGTTGAATTAAAAGTCAAGGAGGCACATATAATTAGACCCGATATAAGAGAGACTAGAAACCCCTCATAATTCATATGAGGGGTGGAAATCGTAGCATAATATATTAGGGTTGTTAGTGCTCTCTCCTAGTAGAACTAGGGGACTAGTTTTTCTATCAAATAGGTATATTGTATTCTATTAATTCAACTAGAATTCTTCTATCTCTCCTTATAGATAGATGGCACTAGTAGTGCTAAAAATATAAAACTTTGAGATATTGTTAATCTGCCCAAAAATAGTGAGAATTTAATTTCTAAGTCTAAATTCTATTTTCTAGGAATAAAAATTCTATGGGTGTCTATTGTGAGAGAAATAGTTTACTATTGAAAGTAAAAAAAATTTGATTATATGTTTGATTCATAATTGTTTGAGCCCACACTCGAAGCGATTCATGGTACAAGAACAGTGCAGAAGGTCATTCATTTAAAAGTTAGGAACATTAAAGATCTACCTCACACAAAGCACAAGTACTTTTTGGGAAAAGTTTATTGTTGTAAATATCACAAACCGACTCGATTTTCAAAATTTTAATTTTTTGCTATGACAATTTTTAAAACTAGATTTTTTCCAACAACATCATCACACTTAGCTATTATTTATTTTTCAACTTTGGGCAATATTTCTTCCAATGTCCTTTTCCTTAACAAAAAGCACACTCATCTTTTTTTAGTTTTCCCATTGACTTGGATCACCCCTTCTAAACTTTATTTTAGGTGTGTGAATGACCCCGAACTACCAAAGCTTCTGCACCTCCAGTTGAATTTCTTTACTTTTCTTTCTTTCTCAGTTCATAATTGTATAAAGCTTCAAACACTTCACTAAGATATACATCAGCCTTCCCATGACGTAGAGTAGTTTAGAGGAACTCAAACTCATTAGGAAGTGATCCTAACAGCATCAAAGCCAAATCTTTATCCTTGAAAGCCTTATCTATATTCACTAAATCGATGACTAATTGATTAAAACTGATGATGTGATCATTCATTGTCACGCCCTAGATTTTATTTATTTATGTGCACTAGTTTATGTCACAAGGGAATTAATGGTCTAGTGGTTAAGTGTGTTAGTCTATAATGTCCCAACTTTAAGCCCCCACAAGCAAATCTTTTAATTAAATTTTTTGACAATTTTGAGCTAGTGCCAACACTCTTGTCGTCCAACACATATTGCCATACAAGGGAAGATTCTTTCCTTGATTACAAGGTCAACCTTCCCAAAGTTCTCCCCTTTTCACTTCCATGATTGTCCACTCAAATTGCCAAAACCTCTCCCTTACCTTACCTAGGTCGACCATTGAACCTAGACACTCCCTATTTCATTTTTATTTTCTCCATTTTCTCTCCTCCTCTACTTTAGCCGCACTACCACTTTGCTTCTTCATTCTTCTCTCATTTTCTTCATTTTTACCACATTATAAGTCCCTTTATCCTCGTTTCTCTTCCACACCACCACCTCTCCTCCGCTGCCACTATCGTCGTCGCGCCGCCACTGTCGACCACCACCAAAATTCTTCATTTTTCTTCTTTTTTTCTCCTTTTTTTGAAACTCATCTTTGTAATCCCTCAATTCTAATTTTTATTTCATTAAAAGATCATTTCTTATCTTATCTTTCTAACTTTTTATTTTCTGCATTTTACTGTCGAATCCTCCTATTTAGTCAATTTTTCGGGAAATTTTGTCGAGCCTTTTTCCTCTGTTATTATGTAAATATAGAAGATCCTCTAGTTCATGATTTTCTTTCATACTATTATTTTGATTAGGATTTTACTAACACTTTGTTTATCGTACCTTCATGAAGTGCCATTCAAAAATCTTAGAATCATATTCCATTTGTAGAAGTGTGCAATTTGGTGATCAATTACGTAAATCTCACCAAATCACAATCATTTTTAATCAAGGGCTGTTTATTTATTTATTAAATTCATACTAACACAAGTATTTGGTCAAAACCATAGTGACTCGAGAATCGAACTCTCCCCTTTCGAAGTGGAATCAAGATTTGTGCAATCAAATTTACAAGATGTGGGGATTTACTTTTAATAATGATGGTTGATGATAATATTGACAAAAATAATTTAATAAGTAATAAAATATTATTGTTAATATTATTCTTGAATATTGAAATATTATATGAGCACAAAAGTGTTCTTAAAGATTGATTTAAGATTCAATAAAAGAGGATACCAAGCAAGTTCCCGAAACTTCATATCTGTGATAATGATTGTGATTTGACAATTTCTATAAAATATGTTATCATGTGATTGCTATTACTCATGACATGTGATTTATGGCTATTGGATTATGTATGTGTAAATGATGTGACAATATGATTATCGAGGTTCTGATTTGCATGAAAAATATGTTACTATTCTTATCATTTGATTAGCATGTTAAGCATGCCATATTTCTGGTTCTTATTTTCATGTTTAACATGCCATTGTGATAAAATATATACGATGTAACGCCCCCATGCCCGAGACCGTCGCCGGAGTCGAGTATGAGGTGTTACTAAGCTTAATTTAACATTTTTAGAACTTTGGATTATTTGTTTCTACATTCACAGCTTTTAAGCTACTTGCGTCACAGTCACAAGAAAAATCATATCTCGAGTTACGAAACTCGAAATCAAGATCCGTAAATTTTCCTTGAATCTAAACTCATATACCTATCTACTAATTTTTTTCTAGAATTTTTGGTTTATCCAATTAGTACAGTTTATTAGTTAAAGTTACCCCTGTTTCAGGACTTGACTGAGTTGACCTCTTTTTACTACGAACCACATTTCTCTCTGTAAAAAATTCATATGATTATGAGGTTTATTTCTACTAAAACTAGACTCAATAAGTATTTTTAGGATATAAAATACACAACCTAATTATATCTTTACAATTTATGGTGAATTTCTAAATTTGGAACAGGGGATTTAGAAACTGCTATGACCCTGTTTCACTAAAATTCAAATATCTTTTAACATATAATTCCTTTGCATGTTTCATTTGTTTCATGTGAAACTAGACATAATAAGCTTAAATTTTATATGTATTCCATCACCAAATTCAATTTCTATGATTTTTAGTAAATTTTCAAACTCATGTCAGTGTTGCTGCAGTATTCTGTTTATGGCAAATTTCATCCCTTTTATGAGTTTTTTATGCACTAAGTATCTTAATAATTTTCCTTAACATCAAACATAATCTAAACTAACCATTTTCATAATTTATCATTATCAAAAATTTTCTCAACCATTCCATCACCATATCATAAGATCATTTACACAAAATAGGTATATTGCTATACATGCCATACTTAAATTTACAAGCCATTTACCAAAAGTCTTCCGGATAGTGTGATTGAGTCTTCGACCTATCCTGATTCCTGAGCTGGCTTGTTCAAAACTACAATGAGTAAGAAGGAGGGAGTAAGCATAAATGCTTAGTAAGTTCATATGCAAATAATAAGTAACATAACAAACGGTCATACCAATCAACATTAGCATGCATCACTAAAACACATATCACATTTCTAATCATTTTTCATCATTTTATTATCTTATCGTGATTGTATCAATACTCAACCCGAGGGTTAACTACATACCTGTCCAAAATATCCATTTCACATCACTTACCAATACGTCTCTTTACATCTCGAATATTCCTCCATTTGAGTATAACTTTACCCATTGAACACATCGGAATATAATTCGGATACATGGATAACTTGCACATAAGTGCCATATATGCAATCCAGCAATCATATAACCCGCCCATCAGCGAACTCGGACTCAACTCAACGAGCTCGGGCGTTCGCATCCATAAGTGAACTCGGACTCAACTCAACGAGCTCGGATGCCTAGTTACATCTTACGAACTCGGACTCAACTCAACGAGTTCGGACATTCCCATCCATAAGTGAACTCGGACTCAACTCAATGAGTTCGGATGCTCAACCATCCTAGTGACATGTCACTTGTATCCTAATCTATTCCTAAGGTTCAAACGGGATTTTCCTCGAACACATATCCTTGCCATCTTCCGTAAAATACCAAAACCAATGCTCGGTAACACTTTATATTTAACAAATAATACAAATAATTTGCATTTTATTCGAAAATAACCACAAAGCATATATTTCATGATAAAAATCAGCATATCATATAATTAACATCAATAATTTAAAACAAACAATTATACTACATTATTTACACATGAACTTACCTTGGTACCAAAATACAAAGATTTTGCAATTTAGTCCACAATCTTTTCTTTTCCTCGATTGAGGTCGATTCCACGTCTTTCTTGATCTAAAATAACACATTTAGCTTATTTAATACTCACATTATCAAATTAATCCTTAACTCAAATTTTGGCAAAATTACAATTTTACCCCTAAACTTTTACATATTTACATTTTTTCCCTTAGGCTCGGGATTAAACTTTATTCCTTATTCTTATGTTTTACAACATGCTGATCACTTTTCTCTTCTATGGCAACATCAAATTCTCACTCTAACATGTACTTGTGACTATTAGGTATTTTTACCGATTAAGCCCTTTTACTCGTTTTTGCTTAAAATCGAGTAGTACAAGTTGTCTAATATAATTTAAAACTTCATATTCTATCATAAAACATCAAAATACACAAATTTCACCTATGGGTATTTTTCCAAATATAAACCCTAGGTTAAATTATTGCTAACATAAGCTTAATCGAGTTATCGGGATCTCAAAAACGTAAAGAACATTAAAAATGGGGCTTGGAATCACTTACTATGGAGCTTGGAAGCTTGAAACAAACCCTAGCTATGGAGAACCCTTGAAATTTCGGCCTAATGAAGAAGATGGACAAAAATTGGCTTTTAATTTTGTTTTTAATTCATTTTAATAACTAAATGACCAAAATGCCCTTACTACTAAACTTTCCAAAAATTCCTTCCATGTCCTAATTTTGTCCATGAACTTAAATTATTCAAATTGCTATTTAAGACCTCCTAATTAATATTTCAATGCAATTTCATACTAAAAACTTCTAGAATGCAAATTTTGCAGCTTATTCGATTTAGTCCCTACTTTCAATTTAAACACTTTAGGTATAGAATTTCTTCACGAAATTTTCACACAATCATGTAATCATATCATAAACCTCAAAATAACTATAAAATAATTATTTCTATCTCGGATTTGTGGTCACGAAACCACTATTCTGATTAGGCCCTAATTCGGGATATTACAACTCTCCCCCCTTTAAGGATTTTCGTCCTCAAAAATCTTACCGGTAAACAGATGTGGGTATTGATTTCTCATAGTTTCTTCTATTCCATGCCTTTGCCACAACACCTTCACAAGTGCAACATTTTTATTCCTTAGTTGTTTGACCTCTCGAGCTAAAATCTTAATCGGTTCTTCTTCGTAGGTCATATCTAGTTGTAGTTCAATTTCTGTCGGTGAAACTACATGTGAAGGATCTGAACGATACCAACGTAACATAGATACGTGTAATACATCATGAATCTTCTCTAATTCAGGTGGTAATGCTAGCCGATATGCTACCAGTCCAACTTTTTCAATTACTTCATACAGCCCAATAAAACGCGGACTTAATTTGCCCTTCCGTCCAAATCTAAGGACTTTCTTCCACGGGGATACTTTCAAAAACACATTGTCACCAACTTGATATTCAATCTCTTTTCTCTTCAAATCGCATACGATTTTGTCTATCTCGGCGACTTTCAAACAATCTTGAATCACTTTCACCTTTTCTTTGATTTCTTTTATTAGATCAACTCCATAAATCTGATTTTCCTTGAGCTCGGTCCAATACAAAGGCGTTCGACACTTACGACCATACAATGCTTCATAAGGTGCCATTTTCAAGCTCGTCTCGATAACTATTGTTTTAAGCAAATTCTACCAACAAAGCAAATATCTTTCCCAACTTCCTTGAAATTCCAATACACAACATCGAGCATGTCTTCAAGAAATGAATTACTCTTTACGATTCTCCATCGGTTTAATGGATGAAAGGCGATCTTTGAAATTTAACTTTGTACCTAATGCTTCTTGCAACTTTTGCCAAAACCGTGAAGTAAATCTCGGATCTCTATCCGAAATGATTGACAAAGGTATTCCATGAAGTCTAACAATCTCACGATATACAATTCAGCCAACTTATTAAGAGAATAATGCACGCGTCTCAGGAATAAAATGAGCCGATTTATTGATCATCAACTATTACCCAGATGGCACTTTTCTTCCTCAGAGTTAATGGCAACCCTGATATAAAATCCATGGTAATTCGATCCCATTTCCATTCAGGAATCATGATAGGCTGAAGTAATCCCGAAGGCACTTGGTGTTCAGCTTTCACCTCTTGAAAAATTAAGCATTTGGACACAAACTCTGATATATCTCTTTTCATTTCATTCCACCAATACATTTTCTTCAAGTCATTATACATTTTCGTACTACCCGGATGAATCGAGAAATAACCACTATGTGCTTCCTGTAGGATCTTTTGAATTAGTTCCTCATTCTTTGGTACACAAACCCGATCTTTAAACATTAAACATCCATTAGAACCAATTCTGAAATCTGACTCTGTATCAACTTCACACAGTTTTCTCTTGGCTTGCAAATCTTGATCATTTTTCTGAGCTTCACAAATCTCTTGTAAAAACATCGGTCTTGCTCTTAACTCTGCTAGAATTGAACCATCATCTAATACCTTTAACCGAGTGTTCATAGCTCTCAAAGCAAGCAAGTAACTTTCGCTCAAAGCATCAAGCAACCACATTCGCTTTTCCCGGATGATAATTAATAACAAGCTCATAATCTTTCAATAACTCCAACCATCTTCACTGTCTTAAATTCAAGTCTTTTTGTGACATCAAGTACTTAAGACTTTTATGGTCGGTATATACCCGGCACTTTTCACCATACAAATAATGTCGCCAAATTTTCAAAGCAAACACCACCGCAGCCAATTCCAAATCCTGAGTAGGATAATTCCTCTCGTGAGGTTTTAACTACCTCGAAGCATATGCCACCACTTTTCCTTCTTGCATGAGCACACCCCCCAAACCATTTAGAGAAGCATCACTATACACCATAAATTCTTTACCTGATTCGGGCTGTACTAACACTGGTGCCTCTGTTAATAACTTTTTCAATTCTTCAAAACTCTGTTGACATTATTCCGTCCATTCAAATTTAACATCCTTTCGGAGTAATCTAGTTATAGGAGTAGAAATTATAGAAAATTCATTTACAAACCGCCGATAATACCTAGCTAGCCCCAAGAAACTTCTAACTTCAGTTACATTTTTCGGTGGTTTCCAATCAACAATGGCTGAAATTTTACTAGGATCAACCTGTATACCATCACCTGAAACAATATGACCCAAAAATCCAACTTCCCGTAGCCAAAATTCACTTTTACTAAACTTAGCATACAGCTGCTTATCTCTCAAAGTTTGTAAAACTATCCTCAAATGCTCAGCATGCTCTGTATCATCTTTTGAATAAATTAAAATATCATCTATAAACACCATAACAAATTTGTCCAAGTATGGTCAGACTATGCGATTCATTAAATCCATAAACACAGCAGGAGCATTTGTCAACCCGAATGGCACAACTAAAAATTCATAATGACCATACCTTGTTCTACAAGCGGTTTTTAGGCACATCCGACTCTTTTACCCGCAGATTGGTAATACCGGATCTCAAGTCAATCTTTGAAAACCATGTCGCTCCTTTTAATTGATCAAACAAATCATCAATTCTTGGCAACGGATATTTGTTTTTGATTGTCACCTTATTTAATGGCGATAATCAACACACAACCTCATAGAACCATCCTTCTTTTTCACAAATAACACGGAGCACCCCAAGGTGAAAAACTCGGTCTCACAAAACCTTTATCAGTCCAACTCTTGCAATCTGCGACTTTAATTCCTTCAACTCTGCTTTGGTGCCATTCTATACTGAGCAATCGAAATCGGAGTGTTCTCGGTATCAAATCAATACCAAATTCTACTTCCACGATCGAGCAAACCCGGCAATTCTTCCGAAATACGTCAGTAAATTCACATACAAAGACTTCGATTCAACTTTCTTTTCAACTTCTTTTGTATTAATTACATACGCCAAATAAGCTTCATAACCCTTTCTCGGATATCTTTGAGCCGACATTGAAGAAATCACACTAGGTAATGCCTCTCGATTTATCCGATTCAACCCGCAGAGTTTCACCATTTTCACACTTTAATTCTATAACCTTTTCTTTGCAATTTATTTTAGCATCATGCAATGTCAACCAATCCATACCCAAAATAACATCAAACTCATCAAACGGCAACAACATCAAGTCGGCGAAAGTAATGATCCCGAATCATTAAAGGACATTTCTTACATACCTTATCAATGATCACACATTTGCCTAACTGATTCGACACTCTAATCATAAATTTCGTGTTCTCAACGGTATATTCATACTAGACACCAATTTCATGCATACATATGAATGAGTAGAACGGGATCAATCAAAGCAATAACATTAACATTATAGAGAGAAAATGTACCAGTAATCACATCGGTGAGGAAGCATCTTCACGCGCTTTAATAGCATAAGTTCATTGGAGCCCTTCCTTTGAGTCTAACTGGTGCATCCTCAGCTACATTCTTACCGCTTGCTTCGCTCCCGACTTTTCTTGGATATCTTCCTCTCGAATCCGCCCCACTTGTTTTTGTATTTTGAAATTTTTCTTTTTCAGCTCTCTCTGGGTAGTCTCTAATAAAATGATCCGAAGAACCACATCGAAAACATTCATTTGCTCTACACGGACCAAAATGATTTCTACACACACCATTGGTACTCAGTTTAACAAATCTCGAGTTCCCTACTACTTGCGTGTGCCAAGTAGTCCGGGATTTAGGACCCACATTTTGCTTCTTATAATTCCCATATGATTGCCCCAGTGAAGCTTGGGAACGAGGATTCATATTCCTTGACTTTCCAAGTTCTTTGTGAAAATGAACCGCTCATCGGTCTTTTCTTCCAATTTCTAGTCTCACCTCTACCTTTTCTTTTCTTTAAGTAATTCTTCACCTTACAAGCTCGATCAACCAATACTACCATTTCTTTTAATTCAAGAATTCCAACAAATACCTTGATGCCTTTGTTGAGCCCGTCTTCAAATCGTCGGCACATCTTGGCCTCTGAGGAACATACTCTCGGCATACTTACTTAATCGAACAAACTCTCTTTCATATTCTCAGAAGTCATATTACCTTGCTTCACTCAAGAAATTCTTTACGCTTCGATCAATAAATCTTTCACTAATATATTTCTTCCGAAACTCTTCTTGAAAGAATTCCCAAGTTATTTTCTCTTCGGTACCACCAAAATCAAAGTCTTCCACCAATTATAAGTGAATCCCTCAACAAAGATATAGCACATTTCAAACATTCTTGGTGTACAAGATAATTCGTCAAATACCGGATAGAATTTTCAAGCCGTAACTCGCTTTCTCGGCATCATCATCAATATTTGCTTTAAATTCTTCTCCCCTTGCTTGCGTAATTCTATCAATTGGAGTTCGTGAAATTTCATCGATCCATACCTTGAGGCATCTGGGAGTGCAGGTTGAGGAATTGGGGAGGTGGGGAGGTTGTACATTTGGGTTCGTCTGAACGAACTCGGTGTACCATGCACTCATCATTTGGAGAAAGGCTTCCCGCCCTTTCTCCTCCTCCCCGACCAACAAGAGGAGGTGGATTTTCAGTCGGCACTGCTCCTTCAATGAGCTGGCGCATTACTCTCTACTTCATCGCCACACTGAATCGGGATCCATTTACTATAAAAAAATCATTTAAATGGGTCAGAAGTCGTCACACTATCACAATTTATACATCTGGCATGTATAGCAAAATCCATACATACAACACGTAGTCCGAGAATCGACTAAACCTGCTCTGATACCACTTAACATAACGCCCCCATGCCCGAGACCGTCGCCGGAGTCGAGTATGAGGTGTTACTAAGCTTAATTTAACATTTTTAGAACTTTGGATTATTTGTTTCTACATTCACAGCTTTTAAGCTACTTGCGTCACAGTCACAAGAAAAATCATATCTCGAGTTACGAAACTCAAAATTAAGATCCGTAAATTTTCCTTGAATCTAAACTCATATACCTATCTACTAATTTTTTTATAAAATTTTTGGTTGATCCAATTAGTACAGTTTATTAGTTAAATTTACCCCTGTTTCAGGACTTGACTGGTTTGACCTCTGTTTACTACGAACCACATTTCTCTCTGTACAAAATTCATATAATTATGAGGTTTATTTATAATAACACTAGACTCAATAAGGAGTTTTAGGATATAAAATACACAACCTAGTTATATCTTTAGAATTTATGGTGAATTTCTAAAGTTGGAACAGGGGATTCAGAAACTGCTATGACCCTGTTTCACTAAAATTCAAATATCTTTTAACATATATTTCATTTACCTGTTTCATTTGTTTCATGTGAAACTAGACATAATAATCTTCAATTTGATATGTATTTCATCACCAAATTAAATTTCTATGATTTTTAGTAAATTTTCAAACTCGTGTCAGTGTTGCTGCAGTATTCTGTTTATGGCAAATTTCATCCCTTTTATGAGTTTTTTATGCACTAAGTATCTTAATAATTTTCCTTAACATCAAACATAATCTAAACTAACCATTTTCATAATTTATCATTATCAAACATTTTCTCAACCATTCCATCACCATATCATAAGATCATTTACACAAAATAGGTATATTGCTATACATGCCATACTTAAATTTACAAGCAATTTACCAAAAGTCTTCCGGATAGTGTGATTGAGTCTTCGACCTATCCTGATTCCTGAGCTGGCTTGTTCAAAACTACAATGAGTAAGAAGGACGGAGTAAGCATAAATGCTTAGTAAGTTCATATGCAAATAATAAGTAACATAACAAACGGTCACACCAATCAACATTAGCATGCATCACTAAAACACATATCACATTTCTAATCATTTTTCATCATTTTATTATCTTATCGTGATTCTATCAATACTCAACCCGAGGGTTAACTACATACCTGTCCAAAATATCCATTTCACATCACTTACCAATACGTCTCTTTACATCTCGAATATTCCTCCATTTGAGTATAACTTTACCCGTTGAACACATCGGAATATAATTCGGATACATGGATAACTTGCACATAAGTGCCATATATACAATCCAGCAATCATGTAACCCGCCCATAAGCGAACTCGGACTCAACTCAACGAGCTCGGGCGTTCGCATCCATAAGTGAACTCGGACTCAACTCAACGAGCTCGGATGCCTAGTTACATCTTACGAACTCGGACTCAACTCAACGAGTTCGGACATTCGCATCCATAAGTGAACTCGGACTCAACTCAACGAGTTCGGATGCTCAACCATCCTAGTGACATGTCACTTGTATCTAATCTATTCCTAAGGTTCAAACGGGATTTTCCTCGAACACATATCCTTGCCATCTTCCGTAAAATACCGAAACCAATGCTCGGTAACACTTTATATTTAACAAATAATACAAATAATTTGCATTTTATTCGAAAATAACCACAAAGTATATATTTCATGATAAAAATCAGCATATCATATAATTAACATCAATAATTTAAAACAAACAATTATACTACATTATTTACACATGAACTTACCTTGGTACCAAAATACAAAGATTTTGCAATTTAGTCCACAATCTTTTCTTTTCCTCGATTGAGGTCGATTCCACGTCTTTCTTGATCTAAAATAACACATTTAGCTTATTTAATACTCACATTATCAAATTAATCCTTAACTCAAATTTTTGCAAAATTACAATTTTACCCCTAAACTTTTACATATTTACATTTTTGCCCCTAGGCTCGGGATTAAACTTTATTCCTTATTCTTATGTTTTACAACATGCTGATCACTTTTCTCTTCTATGGCAACATCAAATTCTCACTCTAACATGTACTTGTGACTATTAGGTATTTTTACCGATTAAGCCCTTTACTCGCTTTTTGCTTAAAATCGAGTAGTACAAGTTGTCTAATATAATTTAAAACTTCATATTCTATCATAAAACATCAAAATACACAAATTTCAACTATGGGTATTTTTCCAAATATAAACCCTAGGTTAAATTATTGCTAACATAAGCTTAATCGAGTTATCGGGATCTCAAAAACGTAAAGAACATTAAAAACGGGGCTTGGAATCACTTACTATGGAGCTTGGAAGCTTGAAACAAACCCTAGCTATGGGGAACCCTTGAAATTTCGGCCTAATGAAGAAGATGGACAAAAATTGGCTTTTAATTTTGTTTTTAATTCATTTTAATAACTAAATGACCAAAATGCCCTTACTACTAAACTTTCCAAAAATTCCTTCCATGTCCTAATTTTGTCCATGAACTTAAATTAGTCAAATTGCTATTTAAGACCTCCTAATTAATATTTCAATGCAATTTCATTCTAAAAACTTCTAGAATGCAAATTTTGCAACTTATTCGATTTAGTCCCTACTTTCAATTTAAACACTTTAGGCATAGAATTTCTTCACGAAATTTTCACACAATCATGTAATCATATCATAAACCTCAAAATAACTATAAAATAATTATTTCTATCTCGGATTTGTGGTCACGAAACCACTATTCCGATTAGGCCCTAATTCGGGATATTACATACGAGATTTGATCCGCATGTTAGGCATGTCATATTTCAATATTCTGATTTGCATATAAAGGATGCCTATTTAAAATATGTTTTGTATGTCATATCACATGCATGTGGTTGGGAAAATATGTACGGTGGAAGTAGCTAGTAGTAAATATGCATTATCTAGTGGCTTGACTACAATATTTTGTATGTGGTAGTAAATCTGCAATATCTGGTGGTTTGACCATATTATTATGTTTCTGGCAGCTTGAGTGCACTATCTGGTGGGCAGTCCACATTATTTGTGTGTTATTAGGTGGATGAGTTTTGAGGAACTATTTATGGTGTGCAGCGGAGTTGGGTAGGATCTGTTTTCTAAAAATCTGCACTATTTTCTGAAAAGTGTTGCATTGACATCGTCATTGGGCATTCTACCATATCTGATTCTATGAATAAATATTTGGCATGTTATGATCTGCTTAAATTGATGTTGTTATGAGTTAAATTATGTTATCTTTACTATTGGTAACCCACACTAGGCTTTCTAAGTTCACCCCTTTTAAATTTTGATTTTTCAGATAATCAAGGTCAAGATGGGCTCAACTTATAGAGGCGTTCTCGGTCATTTTTCAATAAACTATTTATATTGGGTATTTGATATTTTGGGATGTGTTTATTTACTATAGACTTTGATTTTGGACTTTGGTTTTTGGTTTTAGACTTTGGATTTTTCTGCATGGTTTATGATTTTAAAAAACTATCATTTAAGTGATTTGTGAAAATAGCAATTTCTGATGGATTTTCATAATAATGAAAAAATTAAGCTCAATAAAGATGATTTCTAGAATTCAATACTATGTTTTCAAAACTCAACACCATCTACTCACAAGACTGGTATTTCACAATATGCATGTTCAATCTATGTTTTTAAAATGACAAATGAGTTTAGATATAAAAATTTATCTGCTGTGATGTTTTAATGTAATTACGACATTTTTTTGAAACACTATCAATACTTGAGTTTTCTAAAGTTAAACGATATCAACTAAATTTGGTTTTACTTAAATGAAACTCAAAAATGTTTTTGCGATGACAATTCTTTTTAAAAGAGGAAACTTTCAAACATTTTACTGCACCATTGTCATGGCCAATGTGATCTTCGAGTTTCGGACATAACGTCTAAGTCGGGCTTAGGGGGTTACATTCATAGTGGTACCTGGAACATAAATGAAGCAAAACAACCTTTTCTTTATATGGAGCTTATTCTAATTGTTTTTCTTCAAAACAATTTCTTCTAGTGTCAACCACGACCTATTCATAGAAGTCACTTTTGAGAAAAGCATACCTCTTCTCTCGAGAAAGGCACAATTTTATTGTACCACATGCCAAATGATTTATAGTCTTCGTATCTTTCTCCTCCACATCATCTGGTTTCTTTTTGTCAATGACAATGTTTAGACCTTACTGAAATAGAGTACCTAGAAACTACTCTGCAACATGTTGAAATGACCTGTGCCAATGAAGAGCTCCAATACCAATCTCGTATTTGTCACTTTTGGTCTTGCCCACATGGACGATGTTGTAGATGTAGATCCTCTTGGATTGTCTACCATTTTAGCCATAATCTTTCAGTATGTTTGAGTAAATATTTTTCAATATGGAAGATCAATTTAAACCATAACCAAAGAGCATACTTAAAAAAACATTTGGCTCTAATACCACTTGTTGTACGAATAGGGTAGAAGCAAATAAATTATTATACTAGTAGATCACATTAGGTTGAATTCACAAAAAAAAAAAAAGATTGGAGGGGTCACAAATCGTCCCGCTTGAAACCCGAACTCTTGGAAAAAAATCTCTCTACAATGTATTTTAATATCACAATATATCATTACAATTGTAACCTAAAAATATTGAAAGATAAATAAAAAACAATAAACAATATAAAAAATTTAATGAGGTTCAGCAAATTACGCCTACTTCCTCAAACACAATCAAATATATTTCACTACAAATGATATAAGTGAAAAATTATAAAATAGGAAAAGGAAAATTTGCCTTATGAAGAAAATCACAAATTTTAGATGATTTAAAGGTGGAGAAACCACCTCTATTTATAGTAGTACAAACACTCTTCAACATTGTATTTTTTAGATGTGAGATTGTGTTATTTCAATACAATAATATCGTTCATTTTTTTTTTTACAATAAGAATATCATTCATTTTTAATTATATTACTAAGTTGACATTAGAATAATAGTTCATTAGTATTATTATGTGATAATAATAAATTAAATATGAATTAATATGATAGTATATTAATGTGAAATTAATTAATTTGGTCTTATCTTTTAGAAGTTCTTAAAGAATAACATAACATATTATTAATTGATAAAATTATAAATATATAAAATCTTTGAATATAATTGGATAACTTAAAAATAATAAAAATTCAATTTTTTAATTAAATAATATAATTGTTTATATATAAACATGATTATATTTTAATTATGATAATAATTAATAATGTTAAAGTTATTTTTTATAATTAATAAAAATTAAATGTGTGAGATTAATATTATATATGTAATGATAATATCAATATATTGCTAACCTAATTTATAATATATAAATTTATTTATTTATTCTTAATTTTTATGTCAAAACTCGAAAGAAAATAAATACATTTTATAATTAAATTAAATATTTTTTTATAAATACTAATTGCTTTCAATCAAATCGATTCAACACAAAGTCAAACTCGACAAATAGTTTGACTCATATCTATTTGAGAAATTAAGATTAAAAAAAAAATTATCAATTAAGATTTAGTATTTCTTATTATCTATGTTTCTATTTTTAGTCTATAAAATCAATAATGTAATATAAAAATATATAATTATTTTGTTAATAATGTTTCTATTAAATCTTGAATATAAATTGTGTTGATAACAAATTAATAATATATAATAATTATAATTATAATTATAATCATTATTATTATTGTTTTAATAATAATGTTTTCATTATCAATGTGATAATTATTATCACTTAATTAGACTTTGTATCCATATTAAATTAAATTTATTATTTTAGATTAATTACCATTTAATTAGTATTATAGTTATATACCAATTAAAAATATATGCATTACTAGACATTTTCATTAAAACATCTAAACATTTACTAGAAAAATCATATTTTAGCATTATTTAATAGATTTATGATTTTTATTATTATGTGAGATGTTTAGCTATTATTATTTGATATCTGATAGTTTTATTATTATTTATATAATTTTGAATTTTGTTTACCATTGTGTTATGAAATATTATGTCAATGGGTAATCTAGTATTAAAATAATGCTTCTTTGGAGGTGAAATTTTAACTCAAATTGGAATAACAACTTATTTTATCTAATTACATAATATTTTACTATCAATTGTTTCTTATTTTTTATTTTCATTATTTTTAAAATATTATTTTATTCTCTCAATCATTTTTCATAATTAATAATATTTATTATAAATTATACCATTTTTATTTATTTAGCATATATTTTTGAAATTATAAAAATATATTATTTAATAAATTTTAAAAATAAATACATAAAGTTACGTGTAACACATGAGATGAGAACTCATTTATCTAAATGAATAAATTCAAACTTATAGTTATAATAATACTTTTTTCTATTTGTAGTAAATTTTCAATGATGTCATTTCTTATAATCCAAGGAACCAATAAAATTTGAACTTCCATGTAAAATGAATGTGCTTAGAATTTTTATCCCTATTGCTTATTGTTTGCACTTGAATTTTTTATACACTATTTTTTCTATTACTTCTTTTGTCCCAATTAAGATACCACAAACGTATTTTTTAAATTTTTTATGTTTAATTAATATTTATTTGTTAAATAATTTCGTCATTTAAATTTTATAAAAAAAAATCTTTAAAAGCTACTTTATTCAAGTTTTTGTAATATATTTGTTTCAAATTTTATCAATAAAATTTAAAACAATTAATGTAAAAAAAATATTGACTATCTAACATAAAAAATCAAAAGCAAAAAATGACAATTTATTTGGAGGAGGTAGTTTATATAAATTTTTTTACAATAATAATTTGAATCTAAATTATTTCTGAAATAAATCAACAATAGATTAATAAATCGTAATTTAAGATTCAAAAGTAATTTGTATTGTGCTAGCTTAAATAATCAAATCGAGAATGCTAAAAGGGGGTGAATTGGCTTTTAAAAAATTAGTGAAAGCTAGAGAGAAAGGATAGAAAATCAAACACAAGAATTTAGAGTGGTTCGGCCCCAATTGTCTACTCTATTATCTTGGCTTTCCACACATAAGAATTTTCTCAAATTCACTAATTTGATAAGTTTTGAGGATAATGTTTAATCTTACAAGGTTTCTACCCAAACCTTAAGACACAAACCCTCTAAAAAAAGATACAAAGAAGCAAACAAAGAAATACTCCTTACAAGATCAATGCGCTTGCAAATTAGATTCAATTAAAATGAAAAATACTTGAGAAAATAGAATGGAAATAAAACTCACAAGTTTATGAAAGAAAAGCATGGAAATATTTGGCAAAAAGGTTGTTGATTGATCTTTTTGCTTGAATATGCTTTCTTAGTTTTTGTAGGATTTTTGGAAGCTAGTATTTTTGCCCCCTAATTGATTTCCAACCATTGTGGTTGTTGGAGATATTAATAGAGTCGTTGGGGATGTGAAAACTAGTGCATTTAATCCACTTACAACAGCTAGTATCGATACCAAATAAAAATGTATCAATAAATTTTGCATTAAATACAAAATTCAGTGACCGTTGGAGCTAAAATATCAATACCAGACAAATTTTATCGATACTATATGAAAAGGACCGATATCGAATTAATACTTAGCTGAAATTGTGAAAAGAAAAATGTCAAATTGATATTGTTTTTAAGAGGGGTCTCGATATTTTGAAAATTGTGGTCACTTAGCCAAAAAGTATCGATACTTTTTGGCCTAAATCTATATTGACTTGTTTAAAAAACAGTTTGTCAAGTTGAAAGAATTCTTACTTGATTAAAATCATTTTAACTTGATTTTAAAGTTTATTCAAAATTTCTCTAAGAGTCCAAAGTAAGGATTCAAAATTCTATCTCTTAGACTTCATTTGGGAAATCAATTTGTCAATTTTTTTCAATTTTAACTTTTATTCAAAAATATTTTAATTTTTTATATCAAAACATATTATCAAATAAAACTTAGTTTAACAATCTCCCCCTTTTGATATAATAAAACATTTGGTAAATTTGTTTTTGAATAAATTGCTCCTTATAATAAAAGTCTTTTCAATTTAAGGCCTAAATTAAAAAATTGATATAAATTCAAAATTTGACATTCAATTTTACTTTGAAGAAAATGGTTACATAATTTGAAAAAGTTAATTCATTTTAGCACAATATCAAGCAATTTACATTTACTTTCTCCCCATGTTTGTTATAAAAAAATCAAATAAAGCTTTAGGAGAAAAGGATGGTTAGTTCAAGAGTATGTATAAAAATAAAGACTAAGTGAACTAACATGTAAAAAAAATTTACCAAAGTAAGTTATATTACTAATAAATAGATTAAGGTTCAACAAGCCATAGACATAGGAAATAAGCAAAAGTAATAGTGTAAATGCTATGAATAATGATATGAAGATGCGAACTTAAAAATATACTCTAATTGTCATCCTGAGGAGAAAAAGGAGGTGTCAAAGGAAAATGAGTGAGAAGAGATTCCATTTGCATCTCTAATCGACAACAGAGACTTAACCTCATCTCTAAGTCCTCAAACATCATTACTCAAAGAGTGTAGAGCATCAAGGATGGAAATGTTAATATTAGATGAAAGTTAAGCAACTTGGGATGAAGTATCCAGAGGAGGAACATGATTGATTATCAGAATGTCTTCAGAATGGACAAAATCAAGCCACAAATAATCAGTGTTACGAAGCTAGGCATGTTTCTTAATAGGATGCCAATTTCAAGTGATAATCAAATGGAGAACACGATCATGAATATTAAGTTTGGATGCTAATCCCAACTCAATGTAGATAACGGGATTATAATGACCTTTTTCATCGGAGTTACCTCCGGGAGGTAAATGAAGTAAATTTTCAAACTCTTCCAAAGTTAGATGAATAGGGGAGTTCATTAAAAATGATGTGATAAATAGGGGTGTTCATTAAAAATGATGTGATGGCTATAACAGTATCGCCAGACTCATCATGTTCGAGTTTGGCGGTAAAGGAAAAGGCTTGAACAATATTGTAAAAAGTCGGCAAGGAAATTTTGAGAAAACCCATCCAACCCCAATTTTGAAAAATAGGAAGATAAGAAACATTTATCCCTTCTAACATGGTCATATCAACCTTTCTAGACTCTCAAACCCATTTTGAGGCAAAGTTCCTATCGAAACATTCACGTTCATTATTGGAATGAAAACATTCATTGAAATATGATCTAAGACCACTAAGAGGATTTGGCGATGAGGCACCAGTTCTAATACACTTCTTAAGGGCCATACTAGAGATTTAAGCACTAAAAATGCACTAAGACACT
The DNA here is from genome assembly GCA_025698475.1 of Gossypium anomalum. Classification (NCBI taxonomy): domain Eukaryota; kingdom Viridiplantae; phylum Streptophyta; class Magnoliopsida; order Malvales; family Malvaceae; genus Gossypium; species Gossypium anomalum. The sequence continues at coordinate 17,371,891 of CM046960.1, read as the reverse complement.
AAAAATTTTAGTCTAGGAATCTTAACAAACACTTGGTGTGCAAAGGGTTTGAAATAAAATGTTGACAAACTTTTAGAAATAGGATACCCCTGTAACAAAACACAATAAATATAGTCCAAATCAACCCAATAATTCATCAAAACGTAATATTTCAATCTATAGTTCATAAAATCAACATATTGAAAATATTACGTTTTACCTCAAAAGTGTTGAACTATTAAAAACCTTGACCAATGTTGTTGAAATCTTGACACAATGGTATTAGCTTTAAAAATTCTTGACAATGAAGATCATTAATAGAACCAAAAATAATATCACAACATATATTTGAACTACTAATAAATCATTATCTTTCCTTTTGATAAAAAAGTGTTATGTCAATCTTCCTTTTACAAAAACCTTTTTCAATAAGAAAATTTGGTAATCTTTCATACCAAGCTCTAAGAGCTTGTTTTAAAGCATATAATGCTTTTGAATGTTTGAAAACAAGATTTGGAAATTTTGAATCTTCAAAATCGGGTGGTTGTTCAACATACAATTCTTCATTTATAAAACTATTTAGAAAAACACTTTTTACATCTATTTGATATAATTTAAAATCATGAAAGCAAGCAAAAGCTAAAAGCATCCTAATGGCTTCCATTCTAGCTATAACAGCATATGTTTCATCAAATTCTATTCCTTCCTCTTGAGTGTAACCTGAGCAATAAGCCTAGCCTTGTTCCTCACAATGTTTCCACTATTATCTAGCTTATTCCTAAAAGCCCATTTAGTACCTATAGTAGATTTTTCACTAGGTCTTTCAACTAGGGTCCATACTTCTCTCAAATGGATTTAACTCTTCTTGCATGACCAATATCCAATATTCATCATTTAATTCTTCTTTGATATTTTTAGGCTCAATGCATGAAATAAATGCAATATAATTACTTGTATTTCTAAGAGAAGATCTAGTTGTTACCCCATTGGATGGATCTACCAAAATATTACCATCCTTTACATAGTTGGACTCTCTTAGATGAGTGAATTCCCTCTCCTCTATTGTAAGCTATATTAGAGCATCTTGAGTTTGTTCTTGTATCTTCCCACTTGATGATTGATCAACTTTATCATCATTGTGAAAATTTTTTGCATCATCATCATCAATACAAGAATCCTTTCTAGGAGGAAGGTTAGGTCATAAAAAACATGTATAGACTTTTTTACTACTAATGTTGTTCTGTTAAACACTTGAAAAGCTTTAAAATTTAAAGAATAACTAAGAAAAATTCCTTTATCATTTTTTGCATCAAATTTATCAAGATTGTCTTCACCACTTTTTAAAATAAAACACTTGCATCCAAAAGGATGAAAATAGCTAATGCTAGATTTTTCTATTTTTGAAAAGTTTATATGAAGTTTTCTTAAAATAGGCCTAATCATTACTCTATTAACAATATAGCAAGAGGTGTTTGTGGCTTCCGCCAAAAAATATTTTGGTAAATTGTTTTCATAAAGCATGGTTCTAGCCATTTCTTCTAAAGTTTTATTTTTCCTCTAAACTCCATTTTGTTGAGGGGTTATAAGTGCTGAAAAATTATGGCTAATTCCATTTGAGTTGCAAAAAATTTCAAAATCAAGATTTTGAAATTCGGTTCCATGGTCACTTTTAACACTAGTGATAGGGTAATCCTTTTCATTTTCATTCATTTTTTAAAATGTGATGAATTTTTCTAAAGCCCCATCTTTAGTACTTAAGAGAAGAACCTAAGTAAACCTAGAATAGACATCAACAAGCACAAAAGCATATTGTTTTCCACCCAAGCTAGCTGTCCTAATAGGATCAAATAAGTCTATGTGAATTTGTTGATACATCATTAATAGGTTTAAATGAGACTATTCTATGTTTACCATTAACACATGCATCACAAACTTTATCTAAGTCAAATTCAATTTTAGGCAAACTTCTAACTAAGTCAATTTTGGCTAATTTATAAAAAATGCTCATGCTAGCATGTCCTAGTTTTCTACACAACAATAAAGAATTATTTTCATTTTTAGCAACAAGGCATATGAATGAATAATACAAATCATCTAAATGCACCATATAAGTATTCCCTATCCTTTTTCATACAAGCATAATCTTCTTAAACACAATGTCAATTACTTTACATCCATTAAACATAAAAATGACATTGAGACCTTTTTCACATAATTGACTAATACATAGAAGATTATGCTTAAGACCATTGACATACAAAACATTTTCTATAAGAATTGAAGAGTTTTTACCAATAGAGCCAATTCTTTCTATTTGTCCTTTGGAGTTGTCACCAAATGTAACTCCTTCACTTTTTGGCTTAAATTTGATGAAGTGGCTCTTGTCATAGGTCTTGTGCCTTGAGCATCCACTATCAAGGTACCATGAGTTTTTCCTTGAATTGCCTACCTTGAAGCAATGCTCCTCTTCCTACAAACATAGAATTAAACATTGATTTTTGGTACTCAAATTCTTTAGGGTCCATAAGCATTAGTTTCTATAATTTCAGTCCCTTTAGGATTACATTTTGAAAGAATGTCCTTATCTTGAGTAGTTATGGGTCCTTTAAGGGCCCATACACTTTTAATAATTTTTCCTTTATAAAAACTTGGGGGACCTCTATGTTTATAGAAATTAAAATTAGTTTTAACAAAGTTTTATTTTAAGCTTTCTTCTCTTAGAAATATTTTTGGTAAAACTTTGTTAGAGAGAGTTTTTTCACTCTTAAGCAACTCAAGTTACTTTTGATGATCACCATGAACCTTTGAAAGAAAATTATGCAAGTCTTGGTTTTTTTTCTTAAAATAATTTATAATTACTTGTATACCATGAATTTTATTTTCAAGTTCATGATTGGCCTTAGAGAGTGAATTAATTTCATCTTTTAATTTTAAAATAGTTTTATTATATTTTGAAACCATAGTTTCAAACTTCAAGCCTAGTTCATCATAGGCATCTTGTAACTCATCAAATGAATAGGAAATTGAAATAGATGAGTTAAAAGTTACCTTAGGATCATCAACGGCTGTAAGACAAAGGTTGGCTACTTGATCTTTATTGTTGGATGAATCCTAATCACTCCAAGTAGCAACATGAACCTTAAGCTTTTGTTTTTGCTTGACCCATTTTTCTTCTATTGAGGATAATCAAACTTGATATCTTTCGGCTTCTTGCATTCATAGCACATGATAAGGTCCTTCTTCTTGGTAGATTCAACCTTGAGTCCTTCATTCTTTTGGAATTTTCTCTCTCTATTGGACCTCATAAACTTCTTAAATCTTCTAGCAAACATGGTCATCTCTTTGTCCTCATCCACCTTTTCACTTGATTAACTATATTAATTTTTGGTGGATTTAAAAGCAATACCAACAATTTTGGCTTCTTCAACCCTTTTATTAAGCTTCATCTCGTGTGCAAGTAAAGAACCGATGAGCTCATCCATAGCCAACATTTCTAAATATTTTGCTTCTTTAATTGCAGTCATATTGGCTTCCCATGATTTAGGTAAGTTTCGAAGTATATTCCTTACCACCTCTTCATCTGGATATGTCTTCCCAAAAGACTTCAATCCATTGATGATGATAGTAAACTGATCGAACACTGCCTTGACATCTTTTTCGGGCTTAATTTTGAAAGTTTCATAACTGAAAGTAAGAATGCCAACCTTTTCTTCTTTACTTGGCTAGTACCTTTATGTGTGACTTTGAGCTTATCTCATATCTCCTTGGCATTAGAAAAGTATGAAACTCTACTATATTCTTCCTAACTAGGTGCACAAAATAGAGTGTGCATAGTCTTGGAATTCAACTGAATACTTCTTCTACCTTCTTCATTCCACTATTTCTTGCTCTTTGGAATAAGGAGCTCTCCTTGGTTAAGACATATGGATGGACCGTCCATGATGATGTCTTATACGGGAAGATTATTTGCTTGTATGAACAATATCATTCTTGTCTTCTGATAGAAGTAGTTGACATCGTTGAAGTAAGGAGGCTTTGAGATGGATTGTGATTCTTCAAGAAAAACTGAATCGAATGTAGACGTAATCTCTTGTGGATTGATTGGCTGAATGTTGAGTTACCTTAAGGATATCTTCTTTGTAACACCCTGATTTTGGGCCTAGTCGGAATAGTGATGTCGAGACCACAAATTCGAGATAGAAATAATTATTTTATGATTATTTTGAGGTCTATGATATGATTGCATGATTGTGTGAAAATTTCGTGAAGAAATTCAATGCATAAAGTGCTTAATTTAAAGTTAGGGACTAAATTGAATAAGTTGCAAAACTTGCATTCTAGAAGTTTTTAGTATGAAATTGCATTGAAATATTAATTAGGAGGTCTTAAATAGAAATTTGACCAATTTTAAGTTCATGGACAAAATTAGGACATGGAAGGAATTGTTGAAAGTTTAGTAGTAAGGGCATTTTGGTCATTTAGGGGTAAAATGAATTAAAATACAAAATTAAAAGCCAATTTTGCTCATCTTCTTCATGGAGGCCGAAATTAGCATGGGGGAGGCCATGGCTAGGGTTTTCAAGCTTTCCAAGCTGAATAGTAAGTGATTCCAAGCCCCGTTTTTAATGTTCTTTATGTTTTTGGAATCCCGGTAGCTCGATTAAGCTTATTCTAGCAATAATTTAAGCTAGGGTTCATATTTGGAAAAATACCCATAGGTGAAATTTGTGTATTTTGATGTTTTATGATAGAATATGAGGTTTTAAATTATGTTAAACAACTTGTGCTACTCGGTTTTAAGTGAAAACGAGTAAAACGGCATAATCGGTAAAAATACTTATTGTTCATAACTATATGTTAGAGTGAGAATTTGATGTTGTTGTAGAAGAGAAAAATGTTCAGCATGTCATAAAACATAGGAATAAGGGCTGAAATTAAATTTTCGAGTCTTGGGGCAAAAGTGCAAATATGCAAAAGTTTAGGGGTCAAAATGCAAATTTGTAAAAATATGATTTTTGGACCCGTATGAATAATGTGACTAATTATTAGGCTAAATGTGATATTATAGATGAAGGAAATCGAGATTCGGGCTTAAATCGGGAAAATACAAGGTTATGGATTAAAATAGTAAATTGCCGTTTCTGAATCGAGGTAAGTTCGTGTGTTAATAATAATGCAATACCGTGCATGAATTGTAATTCTCTATTGATATGGCATAAATTGTATGATTTAATATGTTTAAGAGAAGTTGATGGATGGTATGTATGATATAAAAAAATGTAATGCTAGTTGTGTCATGTGAAATTGAATGGAATTATTGTTACAAGAATTGAGTGTTAAATTACTATTAAGCTGGGTTGTATGAATTGTTGCACGGTTGTACCTGACGAGATTTTGATAAGTTTGTACGTAAATAATTTATCGATTTATTTTATTTTATTTTATTATATTTTGTTATCATATGAAATGTGGCTACCTATAGATTGACTATTTCTTTGTAAATTGAAAATTGAAAAAGGACTATGAATAAATTTGTAACATATTGGAAATATGTTTGTTGGTAATTACTTGATTGGTGAAATTGTTAGAAAAAGAGAGAAATCCTGTTGAACCTTCGGAAAGATTGGATGATACAGATGGTATGTAGCTAGGTCACATGTATGGTTTGAGTGCACATCATGTGTACAAGAGAGCTACGAGATATTATGATGTAGCTAGGTCACATGGGTGATACTATGTGTACACCATGTAGACAAGAGAGCTACGGGATATATGTAGCTAGGTCACATGCGTGGTTCCAGGTGAAGGACACCATGTAGACAAGAGAGCTACGAGATAAACTGGCTAGGTCACATGGGTGATACTAAGTGTTCACCATGTGTACAAGAGAGCCGAACTTTATGATGGGTGGAGCTATTTGCGGAAACCACCAAGTATCGAGGATTGATCCGAAGTGTTCAACGGGAGACTTATTATGTACTGCTTTGTGAGTTTTGTGATGAATAAGTGCAGGAATTTGGTTATGTGAATAATGTGTTCATTAAGTGATCGGGTTGTGGTAAGGTTATAAACAATTAAGTTATACATGAGGATGATTTTATGGTGACCTTGTAATCATGGGCCTATACTTGTGATGTATGAAATGTGGTGAAAATGATTTGTGATATGCATGTTAAAATGAGGTTAATACAAAGAAAGTGTGAAAGAGTGAATTAGCAATAAAATTGTCTTGGACGGCAGCAGTTGCGTGACTTTGAAAATTCACTAAAAATTGTGGAAGTTGAATAAAAATGCAAATGATATATGAAAATAAATCTTAATGAGTCTATTTTCACATGAAAGAAACAGGGGAAGCAAAAGAATTCTATATTGTGTGATATTTGAATTATTGTGAAATAGGGTCTGAATGAATTCGAGATCCCCTGTTCTGACTTTAGAAATTCATCATAAATTGTACAAAACTTATTAAGAGTAATACCTTACATGTATGGATTCCTTATTGAGTCTATTTTCAAGGGAAACAAACGGCATGGTCGTTGGAATTCTGTACAGAGAGAAATTTGGTTCGTAGTACACAGAGGTCAGAGTAGTCATACTCTGAAACAGGGGAGAATTTAACTAATAAACTGTACTAATTGGCGAAACCAAAAATTCTGAAAATTTTATGGGAGAAAGATATATGAATCTAGTTTCAAATAAAATTAACGAAACTAAATTTGGAGTTTTGTAGCTTCAGATATGAATGATTTAGTAACTGTAACTCAATAACACAGCTTAACCTGAATATATGTAATTGTACAATTATAGTGTTTTATCTTGAAAAGCATCGCTTATTATTTTCATATGAACTTACTAAGCGTAAAGCTTACCCATCCTCTCCATTTCTTTAGTATTGATAGGTCGGCTCGGGGTTGGAGATCATCGGAGGCAAAATCACACTATCAAACTATCATTTTTGGGAGAATTAATTCAAATATTGGAAATATCAAGTGAGTGGCATGTATAGGAAGTTGGTTTGTAATATGTATTTTTATTATGATTTTGATCGCACGTATCAGTCTGCATTGAGTTATTGTATATGATTATGAGATGTGGTCCTTATCCATTATGGTTTATAAGTTTAATTAATCATGCTACGTCATATGTTTTGATGTAATGATATAGTTAGCTTTGTTTGTTATGCATGTGTTCGAAAAGTTTTAAATTAAATGAAATTTTATGGCCCAGTTTTTGTCTATGTGTTGTTAAGTCTGGTAATGCCTCGTACTCTGTTCCGGCCTTAGATACGGGTAAGGGGTGTTACATTCTTGGTTGTTAAACCATCTAAAAGAGGCTATCTCTGATACCAATTGTTAGCTCAAATAATCAAACTGAAACTGCCAAGAGGGGGTGAATTGGCTTTTAAAAAATTTATGAAAGCTAGAGAGAAAGGAGTCAAAACCATCTCAACAAGAATTTAAAGTGGTTCGGCCCCAATTGCCTAGTCCACTACCTTACCTTTCCACAACTAAGGATTTTTCCAAATTCACTAATTTGATAACTTTTGAGGACAATGTTTAACCTTACAAACTCCCTTAAGATTTCTACCCAAACCTTATAACTCAGATCCTCTCAAAGAGGTACAAAGAAGCAAACAAAAAAATAATCCTTACAAGATCAATGTGTTTGCAAATTAGGCTCAATTACAATGAAAAACACTTGAGCAAATACAATGAGAATAAAGCCCACAAGTGTATGAAAGAAAAGTATAGAAATATTTGGCACAAAGGTTGTTTGATTGATCTTTTTGCTTGAATATGATTTCTTAGTGTTTGTAGGATCTTAGGAAGTTGATATTTATACCCCCTAATTGATTTCCAACTGTTGTAGTTGTTGGAGATATGAATAGATTTATTAGGGATGTGAAAACCAATGCATTTAACTCACTTGCAACAGCAAGTATCGGTACCATATAAAATGGTATCAATAAATTTTGCATTAAATGCAAAATCCAGTGACTATTGAAGCTGAAATATCAATACCAGACAAATTATATTGATACCATATGAAAAGTATCGATACCAAATTGATAGCTGGTATTGTGAAAACCAAAATGTCAAATTGGTACCATTTTTAAGAGAGGTATCGATATTTTGAAAATTATCGTCGCTTAGCCAAAAAGTATCTATACTTTTTGACCTAAAGCTATACTGACTTGTTTTAAAAGCAATTTGTCAAGTTGAAAGAATTCTTACTTGATTAAAATTATTTTAACTTGATTATAAAGTTAATTCAAAAATTTTCTAAGAGTTCAAAGTAAGGATTCAAAATTTTATCTCTTAGATTTCATTGGAGAAATAATTTTATTAATTTTGTTCAATTTCAACTTTTATTCAAAAATATTTTAATTTATTATATCAAAACATATTATCAAATAAAATTTAGTTTTACATATTGATATAAACTCCAAAAATACCCTTAAATAAGTATAATAAAATGTTTACTTGATGTATAGTTGACATAAAATATAAGAGTTGGAGATTATTGGTGCATGATATCAAAACCAATAAAATAATAATTATCATAGAAGGTGCTTATCATTGGAGAACTGACCTCCAAAAAGAATCATTTTCAAAATCACATGCTATCTCATGGCCATTGGCACCATTGCCCAACACCCTCTCTATTTAAATCCTTCACCTCCCCCTCCCCTACATATCATTTCAAACACAACAATCCATTTTAGTTTCTTCTCCATCTTAATCACCACTTTCAAAACCTGTCTCTCCCAACTCCTGTTTTCCATTTGTTTTAATATACATATGTTTTCTCGACGGTGCATATGGGTGAATGGACCAGTGATAGTTGGGGCTGGTCCCTCGGGTCTGGCCGTTGGTGCAGGCCTTAAAAACCAAGGTGTGCCCTTCATAATCCTTGAACGAGCCGACTGCATTGCTTCTCTTTGGCAGAAACGGACTTATGATAGGCTTAAGCTTCATCTTCCTAAGCAATATTGCCAGTTACCCTACTTCCCATTCCCAGATGATTTCCCCGAGTACCCTACTAAACACCAGTTCATAAAATATCTTGAATCATATGCAAAACATTTTGACATAAACCCAAATTTCAATGAGACAGTGCAGTCGGCTAAGTACGATGAAACTTTCGGTTTATGGCGAGTCAAAACCATCTCAACAGGCGGTCCGATTCCGGTGGAAGTCGAATATATTTGCCGGTGGCTTGCAGTAGCCACAGGAGAGAATGCGGAGAAAGTAGTTCCGGAATTCGAGGGCTTGGAAGATTTTGGTGGCCATGTTACACATGCTTGCGACTACAAATCTGGTAAAAGTTATTTTGGAGAGCGTGTTCTAGTAGTTGGATGTGGGAATTCAGGCATGGAAGTTTCTCTGGACCTCTGCAACCACAATGCGAATCCATCGATGGTTGTTCGAAGCTCGGTAAGCGAACATAAAGTTCTGCTATGAATATAAAGGAATGATATTTCAAAATATAATTAACCATGTTGCTTTGATTTGATCAACAGGTCCATGTGTTGCCGAGGGAAGTTTTTGGTACATCAACTTTTGAATTTGCCGTCTCATTGATGAAATGGCTACCCCTTTGGCTTGTTGACAAGATACTGATCATTTTAGCCTATCTAATACTTGGAAATATTGAAAAATATGGTCTGAAAAGGCCTTGTTTGGGACCTCTAGAGCTCAAAAACACTGCAGGGAAGACACCAGTATTGGACATTGGTGCATTGCAGAAGATTAAATCTGGGAAAATCAAGATTGTCCCAGGGATCAAAAAGTTCTCAAGGGGAAAAGTTGAGCTTGTCAATGGCCAAACTCTTGATATTGACTCTGTTATCCTGGCAACTGGCTATCGAAGCAATGTTCCTTCATGGCTTAAGGTGAAGCAGCTTCCCGTTGTCCCATTGACTTTGTTTTTATTCTATTTTCTTCTGTTCTGTGATTCATGTGACGGTTGACAGTTATGGAAGTCTTTGACTCCATTTTTAGATTCTCCCCTCCATTTTTTATATATTTTTTATACTCAACTGATTAAGACATATGCATTCACATGTTTTTTTTCTTCAGAAATTTCAGTTTTGTCTCTCATGGTTTGTTTTATCTTAATTCAAAGATCAAACTTCTTTTATTATCTATTTGTATTTTTCTTCCATGATTGAAAAATATATATATTTAAGTTGACTTTTCATTTCCTCCTATAATTATTTATCATAATTCATTGCACTAGCACTCATTATATCGAATACTTAAATTCAAACTTGTAACGGATGGATGAATTAAGTGTAATTTTATGTACTTGGAATGCAGGAAAATGAATTATTTTCAAATGATGGGGTACCAAAGAATCCATTCCCTAATGGGTGGAAAAGCAAGGGAGGGCTATATGCAGTTGGGTTCACAAGGAGAGGTCTTTCAGGTGCATCTTTGGATGCCATTAGTGTAGCACTTGACATTGCCAAAACCTGGAAAGATGAAACTAAGCAGAAGAAAAAATCTGTTGCCGCAAGGCATAGGAGATGCATTTCACATTTCTGAAATACTAAAAATTTTCTTCCCTTTTTATAAAAATAAAAAAATAAAAAAAACTGTTTTTTGTTTTCAGTAGCCCTCTCCTCAAGAAGAAAGAAAAGAAACAAAAATCAGATTTATGAATTCAAAAGGAAGATGAGGCTAATTTATTTATTGATTGATTGATTTTGGATATGGTTCCACTTCTTTAAGAAACTTTGTAGCACAATACCAATAATTGAAATGTGAAAAAATTCATTTCATTTTACTTCTCTTTCGCTATCTCTTCTGGTTTAATGTGACATTAATTATTAATTAGTTTTTTTAATAACTACAAAGAGATCTGAACTATTGTTTTGGGGTATCAAGAAAGAAAAGCTTCAGCTATTGGTTCAAGGAAATTATGACTAATAAATTATTTATTTAGTACTAAATGATGGGCACTCAAGAATTTGGTCCACTTAGGACCTCTTGGATATGCTAGACCCTGCGTCCATTATACCTTGCAACACAAGATGGTCCGAGTTTATTTATGCTAAAAGTGAAGAAGGAAATTGAATGTTTCTACAATCGGATAAATATCTTTTTTCAAATTAGTCCCTAGATTTGATAAATATTTTCATATTAGGGTTTGAGTTCTTTTTAATTCAATTTAATTTTTGAACTTGACAATTGTTCTCACATTGGAGTTTAAATTTTTTTTGTCTAATAGTTTTTCAAGAAAATATAATGAAGAACAATTACTAAGTTCAAACACTAACTTAAATAAAAAAAAATTGAAGCCCTAAAATAAGAACAATTATCAAGTTTAAAGATTATCTTGGATAAAGAAAAAATTCAAAACTAATGTGAAAATGTCAATATAAATTTTATCTTCACAAGATAAATTGGAAAATATATAAATAAATAAAAATTAAAATATGCAATGTTAATAGAAATTTTAACTTCGGAAATATTTAAATTTTGAAAAATTAAAAATATGCAACATATGCTAATATAAACTTTATCTTCATGAATTTTCAAATTTAATTATAGAATTATTCATTAAAAATAATTACATTATTTCTAGTAGAAATCTTATTTTTTTCAAAAGATTTATTTTTAAAAAATTCGAATAGAGTTGATTGAGTTTTAGTTCGATTCACATCAGTTGCTAGTGCGGGAGGACATGAGTTTGAGTGGGCTGAAGTGCATTACCCTCTTATTTAAGAGTTGGGAAAGGTTATTACATTGTATCAAAAAGAACAAATATGATAAAAATCTATAATAAAATTATTATTACAAAAATCAAGTAAACTATTTCAGTGGTGAATTAAATTTTTAACTGATATGCAATTATCATTTTTACATTTTTTTTATTTTGATATTCTACTATTATCATTTTTAATTTTAGTTTTTTTTTATATTTCGAATTTATCTGTAGTGAATGTGCAGCGATGGAAGAATCCAAAGAATTTACAGCCATGGGTGACACGGGATTTTCTTTCATTTTTAACAGAAACTTATACAAATAATGTTGTGTTTTAGAAGTTTTTTCATAGAAGAATTTGAAGGGTGCGATGGTTTCAAATATTTTGGAAGAATATATGAGAGTAGATGGAAGTTTTTTGGAGCAATGATGTTGAAAATCGGAGAGAAGGTGGGGAGAGTAGTTCTTTGCAGCGTGAAGATGGAAAGAAAATAAGGGTTTGAAAACCCTAAATAAATTGCATCTCTAAATAAGTTTAAATTATTTTTAATATGTCTATGACTCAGTAATTCACTTGTTTATAATTAGTACGATTGAGTGAAAATACTTTGATAGTTTTAGTATTGATATTTAACATATAATTGTTTAATATAAATTTCTAAAATTAATCTAAAGAGTTACATAATATTAAAAATACAATGTCCATGGGATTATTCCGGAGAATTTACACCATAGCAATTGTTCTTATGTATGGCGATCTATTGCTAATGTTTGGAGTGAGGTGAAGCATAGTCTCATCTATTGGGACAGCTGGTACCCCCATGGCACAGCGGAAAAAAATTTTTAGCTATCCACAGTGAAGGATCTATGTACGAAGTACGAATTGGGTTGAATTAGGGTTGAAAATATATCTTCTTTACTGAAAATGTTGAAAGGATGCTACTGATTCAATGTCGATTCCAAACCACAGCAAAAACGTCCCGACCTCTACGTAGTCCACCCCGTAAAAAACGAACAACCACTTTCTTTTAAATATTTCAAAGAGACTTAAAAGCAGTTGCTAGAACTTTTAAATTATTAAGTTGGTAACATTAACACACTAATGGATTATCATCCTTTTATCCTCTTTGATATCACATATCAAAAAGGAAAACCAAGATTATTCTTTATTAATAGAGAAGACAAATGGAAAGTTAGAAAAATAAATTATATTCTTTCCAAAAGAATATTAACTTCCATGTCTTTTATATTTTGATCAAAATTAATTAATATAATTGTTTATATTAATAAATTCGGTAAAATATATACAATTAATAATTTGTATGAATCAAATTCATATATTAATTATATTTTTTCCAAAAGAATATTAATTTTCATGTCTTTTATATTTTGACCGAAATTAATTATTATAACTGTTTACATTAATTAATTCGGTAAAATATAAAAATTAATATTTTGTATGAATCAAATTCATAATTAATTGTATTATTTCCAAAAGAATATTAATTTCCATATCTTTTATATTTTGATCGAAATTAATTAATATAATTGTTTATATTAATTAATTCAGTAAAATATATATAATTAATATTTTATACGAATCAAATTCATATATTAATTATATTCTTTTCAAAAGAATATTAATTTCCATGTCTTTTATATTTTGACCGAAATTAATTAATATAATTGTTTATATTAATTAATTCGGTAAAATATATACAATTAATATTTTGTATGAATCAAATTCATATATTAATTATATATATGTTCTTTATTTGTGTACAACAAGTTTGTACATATAATGTGTTTAATATTTAACAATCAAATTAAAATAATTCAACAATCAAATGTGACAACTAAATACAAATACCAAATGTATTTGGATTCTGTTCGTTTCAACAATAGGGTGTGATCCTCTAGGATCTTGTAATGTTGGTAGTAATACTAGAATGTTTCTAACATTACAAGCGATGAGTGACATCTAGCAATATATCATTGCCACCCAAGTTAGAAGAAGTTGTGATTTGACATAACCTTTATGTGACAATCTTTTCATGTATTATATCATTTTATTCTTAATAACTATATTGGACACAAGTAATGAAATAGTCACACTTTTATTGTTCGATATCATATTTCTTGATTTTCTGAAATAAGTGTGATATCTCATAACAACTTATTCGAGCATGGCCAGGCATTTCTAGTCTCACTCCATTAAGAGGCCTAAGATATTGCTTCCATTATGTAAGAGGGATAAATCCTATCTTGATCAACTATATCCCACTACATGGATCGTGGTATCTCCAACATTAGTCTTTATAGTATAACTTGTTATGGTAGATGTTTTAACTGTATCAAAATATACAATTCACGATGTTGGGACAACGATGATCTCAAGTCTGAGGATCATATACATAGTTATCACTATGAGTAATATTGTAACTATTACATAATAATTCAAGAAAAAAACTCATAACAGGTTAGTCCAATATGTTGTTCTCTAACACATAGTCATGTATTGATTTTGACATCCTTATGCCAATGACAATTCTTTATCATCAATCAACTACACATTAGTATCAATGCATTATTGTTGTTCAAGCCCACGATAATACTTGACTAAGGAACCTTTTAAGAATAATCATATTTTCTTAAGACTTTATTACAATTCAGTTTATTTATATACACAGAAAGACAAACTGAAATAATAATTGCAATGCCTTATATAAATAAATAAGGTAAAGTAAGTATGACACTAAGACCAATCTAAAACACCCCTTACCCGTGTCTAATGCCGGGACAGGATACAAGGCATTACTAACTTAATCACAAGCGTACAAACTTTCTCGAGTCGTAAAAATGCGAACAAATTAAAAACCTTTCAAATTTCACCTTTACAACTCTAATATGGGTCTACGAGGCCCAAAACTTACTTAGAAACCAATTCGGGATAAATCCGGATCTCCTAAAGAACTTTGGAAATTTTCACTAAAGACAGGGGCGCCCGTGTCGAAAAACTAGGGTATTCTGTTTCTAACGTCAGCATACCCCAAAAGTCACACTGTTAAAGCACACGCCCGTGTGCTAGGCTGTGTCCTCCACACGGCTGAGACACACAGCCGTGTCTCTTTCCGTGTGATTATTACCATGCATACTGACTTGAAATTTTTACGTGCAGGGGACACACGACCTTCTCACATGCCCATGGGGCTGTCCGTGTGTCACACACGGCCTAGACACATGCTCGTGTGCCTACTCATGTGAACAGTATGAAGCTATTTACCAGACCTCATTGTCACCCCTTACATACCTGGTTCCATACAAATATCCGACACTATCAAACCACACATTTCATATGACCAAATTAGCCACAATAGGCATTCATTCATAAGGCAATTTACTCAACCAAGGAGATAACATCTTTGTATAAAATCAAAATGAATATTAACCAACATCAAGGCTAAATAGAAAGTATGGAGACTTGTCTCAAGCTCACACCTTTGGCGAAAGTTTAAAGACACAAAATAATCTAGTCTAAATCCTATACATGCCATATTCAAAAATATAAATCCAACTATACCGAGGGTTTCAGACGATAGTGTGATCGATATCTCTGACTTCGAGTGATCCTTGAGCTAGATAGGCTGCACTATAAGAAAATGGAAAGAAAGGAGGGTAAGCATAAAAGCTTAGTAAGTTGCATATAAATAAATATACAACAACAATCCATCAATGATCATCATGCTCATACTTATCATCTATTTTGCAACCTACGCAAAATAGTCCCTTTTGGTGTTTTCATGTTAACACCTTTCACAAAAGTTGTTTAGAACTCTTCTAAGGTTTATTTTCTTCCATAAAATTTTAGAAAACAACATGACTCTCTCATGGTAAATCCTTAGACTTATCATCATTTTGCAAAATAGACCTCTCATTTGAAAACCCATGATACAAGCATGCCAAAAATGTAAAAATCATCAAGAAAATCATCAAGATCACTTATTTTATGAGAGGAATAAGTTGCTCAAAATTTTTAGTTTTCAAACCTCCATATTTGCTAATATTTTCGGTGGAGAGAAGAGATGGAGAAGAAGAAAAATGCTAGATAGGCCTTAGGCATTATTTTATCACCAAATCATGACATCACTTACCTAAACTTTGACTATTTGTTTAAAATTCATCTCATGGCCAACCAACACAATTAAAAAGGGTTTAGTTGCCCTTTAGAAGCCTTCAATTTTAGTTCTCTAGCTATTTAACGCTTTTGGGTACTAAAATGTAACTTTTTTCTTTTATGCGGTTTAGTCATTTTTCGCAATTGGGCTCTTAAACATCAAAATTAACTCACCAAATTTTTCATGCACTAATATAATCATGCTATAACCTCATAATAATAATAATAATTTTCCCAACTTCAGATTTGTGGTCCCGATACCACTGTTCTGACTAGGCCCTAAATCGGGCTGTTACACAATCAATCATACATCTAATACCGAGTGACTTAGTGTGACAATCATGCTTCGCTATGTCAGAGGCTTTGTCAATGGATCAACGATGTTATCATTTGTTGGTACTTTGCCTATTTCCACATATCCTCCATAAATGATTTCTTGAATGAGATGAAAGTGCCTAAGTATATGTTTGGATCACTGGTGAGATCTAGGTTCCTTTTCTTGTGTAATAGCTTCGTTGTTCTCACAATGAAGTTCCACAGCATCTGATATGCTAGGCACAACCCCTAATTTGGATATAAACTTCTTAATCCAAACAGCCTCTTTTGTAACCTTACTAGTTACAATATACTCGACCTCAGTTGTAGAATCAACTATTGTATCTTGCTTTGAACTTTTCTAGCTCACAGCACCACCATTAAGGCAAAACACAAAAGCCGTTTGCGATCGTGAATCATCCTTGTCTGGTTTGAAACTAGCATCAGCGTAACCTTTTACATTAAACTCTTTCTCACCTCCATATATAAGGAATATATCCTTAGTCCTCCTTAAGTACTTAAGGTTATTTTTAACTACGACCCAATGACTTTCATTAGGATCTACTTGGCACCGACTCGACATGCTTAAATCATACGATACATCTGGATGAGTATATAACATGACAAACATGATAGATCCAATAGCCAAAGCATATGGAATCTTACTCATATGTTTTCTCTTTTGTAAAGTTGAAGGACATATTTCCTTTGAGAGTGAAATACCATGTTTCATAGGTAGAAATCATCTATTAGATTCTTCTATACTAAACCTTTTTAGTACTTTATCTATGTATATACTTTAGCTTAGACCTAGAAGTCGTCTTGATATATCTCTATAGATTTTGACTCTTAATATGTATTTAGCCTCGCTCAAGTCTTTCATAGAAAAACAACTTCCTAACTAAGTCTTAACAAACTATAAGGTAGGTATAACATTTCCTATGACAAGTATGTCATCTACATATAATACTAAGAGTATAATAGTTCTTCCACTAATTTTCTTATAAACATAAGGATCATATTCATTTATGATAAAACCAAACTCTTTGATCGCATCATTAAAATGAAGAGTCCAACTTCGAGAAGCTTGCTTTAACCCATAAATGGTTCTTTGTAGCTTGCATATCATACTAACATCTTTTGGATTGAAAAAACCTTCAGGTTGTGTCATGTACACATCCTTTTCCAGTTTCCTATTAAGGAAAGTTGTTTTGATGTCCATCTACCATATTTTATAATCATGAAATGCAGCTATTGCAAGTAAGATCCAGATAGATTTAAACATAGCAACAGGAGAAAAGGTTTCATTATAGCCAATACCATGAACTTGGAAAAAACCTTTAGCGACCAATTGCCCTTTGTATGTTTGTATATTGCCATCCATGTCAGTTTTATTTTTGAAAACCCACTTGCACCATACGGGTTTAACCCCTTTAGGTGGGTCAACCAAGACCCATACTTCGTTTTCTGACATGGAATTCATCTCAGACCTCATGGCCTCAAGCTATTTCTCAGAATCTGGGCTTACAACCACTTCTTGATGAGTCCTAGGTTCATATTGATCCATAAGTAGAATATCACCATGTATTGTAATAAGAAATTCATATCTCTCAACTACATGATGTTCTTTTAAAGATCTTCACTATAGTTGTGTTTCCAAAACAATTGATTATTCCGCAACAACTTGTGGAACCTATTGTTGTTCAATTTCTGGTTCAGTGATCTATTGCTATTCTCAAATTTCTCCGAGTTCTATTCTTTTACCACTTGCTTTTCTATAGATAAAGTCTCTTTCAAGGAAGACTCCTATCAAAGTAACAAACACTTTGTTCTCGATAGGATTGAAGAAATAATATCCTTTAGTTTCTTTAGGATATCCCACAAAGATACACTTTTGAGATTTAGGTTGAAGTGTAGTAGATGTCTGACATTTAACATAAGCTTCACAACCCCAAATCTTCATGAAAGACATACTAGGACACTTTTCAGTCCACATCTCATATGGTGTCTTTTGAATCGATTTAGATGGAACACGATTTAGTATAAAAGTAACTGTTTCAAGTGCATGTCCCCAAAACGAAGTAGGAAGATCAACACGAATCATCATTGATCGAACCGTATCTAGCAGTGTCTGGTTTCTCCTTTCAGAAACTCCATTCCATTGTGGAGTACCAGGTTGTGTAATTTGTGAGACAATCCCACATTCTTTCAAAAAACTCATCAAACTCTAAGCTTAAGTATTATCTTCCTCAATCTAATCGAAGTGCCTTAATACTTTTACCTACTTGGTTTTGTACTTCATTTTTAAATTCCTTGAACTTTTCAAGGGCTTCAAATTTATAGCGTATAAACTAAATATATCCATACCTAATGAAGTCATCAATGAAAGTAAAGAAGTATTGAAAACCTTCTTTGGCTTTTGTGTTCATTGGTCCATATACATCACTATGTATTAAGCTCAATAAATCACTAGCTCACTCATTTTTACTATTAGAAGGAGTTTCAGTCATTTTACCTAATAAACAAGACTCACATATATCCAATTATTCGAAAACAAAAGAATCCAAAATCCCATCTTTATGGGGCTTTGATATGCGCTTCTCACTTATATTGCCTAAGCAAAAATGCTAAAGATAAGTTTAATTAGAGTAATTTATTTTTGATCATTTAGTATTTATGTTATAAATGGGTCTATCTTAATCTAAAATGTAATTAAACCATAGAAAAAATTATTGAGATAAATTAAACAACAATTATTCTTAATAATTATCTCCAAACCGATTTTGTTTAAACAAGAAATTGAAATGATGTTTCTAGTCAAACTAGGCACAAAATAACAATCCTTTAAAATTAAATCAAGTCCACTAGGAAATGATAAAATATGTGTTCCTACAGCTAATGCAGCAACTCTTGCTCCATTCCCAACTCGCAGGTCCACATGTCCTTTAACAAGATTCTTACTCCTTTGCAGTCCCTATACATAGGTACAAATATGAGAACCACATCTGGTATCTAATACCCAAGAAGTAGATGTTGATAAATTAATATCAATAATATAAATACAAATTAATATCAATAATATAAATACCTAAAGCGAATGCTCTATTTTCCTTTGCCTTCTTGACATCTTCAAGATAGGTAGGGCAGTTCGTCTTCCATTGTCCGGTCTTACCATAATGGAAACATTTTCCTTCCTTAGAATTTCCTCCTTTAGGTTTCAATGCAACTTTTACTTTGTTGGGCTTGGCCTTGCCATTGGGCTTAGCCTTGCCATTGTCCTTAGGCTTTGCCTTAGCTATAGCCTTTCCTTTGACCTGCGAACCATCAAAATGGGTTAGGCCCAATCCTTTTCATGTTACTTTCAACATTTCGTAACACGCTGAGCAACTGTGGCAAAGTCTTATTAATCTCATTCATGTTGAAATTAAGGATAAATTGGCTAAAACTATCTGACAACGTAAGTTCCCACAAGAGTTCCCTTCACCATTTTGCATCGGAATAGAGCTTTAGAGGTTTTGTACCTCTCCTGACGTGTTTTCCCCTCATATAATTGCTTGAGGTGTTGAATCATATCATAGGCAACCATATCCTCATGTTGCTTTTGAAGCTCAGGAATCATGGTGGAAAATATTAGACATCCTATCAAGATGCTTCTTATAAGCATCTTTGTCAGCTCTAAAGGCATTAGCTGTTGGTTCATAAGAAATGGGTTCTTCAATGACATATAATTTTTGTTCTTGTTTGAGGACAATCCTCAAGTTGTGGAACCAATCAAGGAAGTTCAAGCCATTCAACTTGTCCTTCTCAAGGACCAATCACAATGATAAAGAACTTGTGTTGTTTTCCATAATTAATCTACAATAATAATAAATGCTCATGAGCACTTTTACCAAGTTTATTATAATGATTAAAAGGAATTTATTAAATGATGCTCCCACTATTTTATTCAAAAATAATAACCCTCATATTTTAATTTTGGAAAGACTTTCTCTAAAGTTTTCTAGTGTATAAAGATCCATTTTCACCTCTTCTTAAGTCAACTTTGGCTTTACTCTCAAGATTATGGTTATTTAGGTAAGCAACACTTGCTAATTACATCACATGTAATTCCTCTATTTTGTTCCAATCATCTCATGATTTA
Organism: Gossypium anomalum; assembly: GCA_025698475.1. NCBI lineage: Eukaryota > Viridiplantae > Streptophyta > Magnoliopsida > Malvales > Malvaceae > Gossypium > Gossypium anomalum. The sequence continues at coordinate 17,351,570 of CM046960.1, read as the reverse complement.
TTCAAATCTCCTGCCTCTAGGTATCTAATCCTATTAGAGTAACCTAGTTAAGTTATTAACCAATATCATAACTAAAGTAACGCCCTGATTTTCAGGATTTTCGAGATTTTTGTAATTTTTGGTGAATTTTAGAATTTTTGTGTTTTGAATGTATAATGTAGGTCTGAGTATGTTAGTGGGCGTCGAGACGGCCCAAGTTTAAGTTAAAACCTAGTGGATTTAACAAATTTTAATCTTAAAGGAGAAGGGGTTCTGGTGTATTGGGCTTTTAAGATTTAATAAGTGAAATAAGCCACAAGAGGACCTGTGGCAAAGTGGCATGTGATGCCACATAGGTGCTTGGGGAGTGGCGTGTAGATGTTTAGGGGGAGCTAAGGTTCAAGTCACAAGGAAAGCAAATTGAGGTGTTGTTTTTTGTGAACAGAAAGGGGATGTGATGGAACTCAAGTGAAACTCTGCCAGGAAGAGTTTGAGCTGTTCAGGGGATTGGGTAAGGAGGAGATAAGGGATAAAATTTAGGAGCTGATCAAGGGGTGTGGTATTAGCCGAATGTTGGACTCTTAAGGAGCAAGATTTGGCCGGCCAAGGGTCTCTGGTATAGGTAGATTTGGCTAGGTCTTTGAAGGGGGAATTTCGGCATTAGGGAGGTGTTGTGCCGTCTCTGATAATTCTTTTCCTTTCTTTTCTTCATTTGGTTTGTCAAAATAGGGTTATGCTTAGGGTTTCTCTTTCATTTTTGCTAGTAGCCGAACCTGGAAACCCTATAACTCTCTGTTCCATCCTCCATAACCGAATACTACTTCCCTTTCTCACTTTTACTTTTTTTCATCTTTTCTTTTCCCCATAGCCGAACCCATACTCTTCTCTCTTCTATCTTTTCCCTTATTTTCCTTTCTTCATTATTTCTCAATAGGCCGAATCTTGCTATAGCCGAACCTCTTTCTTTTTCTTCTTTAAAAAGCCGAAACCTTCATACCTGTGGTATAAGAGGTCGAATCTTTGGCTACTTGAATCTATTTCATCTCGTAACTACAGTGGATCGGAGTTAAGATCAAAGATAGGAGCACTCTTCTGGGCTGAACAACGATTGGTAAGTTTGTCGAATAACTTTTGTTAGTTATTTATGATTTAAGGTAGAAGCCGAAACCCCTTAAGGGTGGCTAACGTTTGGAATAAGGGCATTGTTACCTCTTTCTTTTTGGTTGTGTATGCGTTAGCGTGGACAAGGGGGCGTACAGCGAAGGGCTTGAAGATTAATTCGGTTGGATCTCTAGATCTTATCCATATTTCGGCAAAAAGGTAAGAACTCTAGGGTCTAAGGCAATGTTGGCCGAATATGGTAAGGGGATTGGTACATAGTTTGCTTTCGATATGTAGATTAATGTTTTAGTAACTCGATTTTAGGCAACTCATGTGTGGATCTCACCAACGTACCGTTACAAATCAGGTGTGTAAACGACACCCATTCGTAGACTAAATCGGCAAAAGTTGAAAAGCTGAAATGTCGAAAAGCTGGCATTTTGGGAACTTGCGAGCGTGCGAATGCTCGTGAGATAGTTTGTTTGTCAATCTCAGTAATCTCAAGTGGTAAGATTGCAGAGTGCGCAATTTCGTGCACCTCGGTATAATTGAGCTTAATGGGCCAAAATCAGGTTAATGGGCCAACGGGCCCAAGCCAGTAAAAACACTTGGTAAGAGTTTCTATGAATACGTTAATGGTTGTAATATGCATGAAAGCCCTAAAATAGTTAATTTACTAGAATACCCCTAAGTATGGAATTACTATTATACCTCTAGGTGCGAAATTACCATTATAACCCTAGGGTTAATTCTGACTGAAATGCATGATAAACTGATTTTGTATGTTGTATGCCATGAAATATATATCTGTTGCATGGGATATGGGTTATATTGATGGAGGAAGCGTTCTGGTGGTTATGCCACAAATATCTGTTCTGGTGGCCCTGCCACAAATATCTCAGATCGCTTGACTCGGTCACCACACTATACATTCTCGCGACCATGCTGCAAATTCTGTGGCGTGTAGCAGATAGGTAGGTCGAGTTGTCTCCCCACATGGTGTAAGGTTGGTACGGGGGTGTATACGGTTGGATATGGGTTGGGTTTCTGCATATATGAAATATCTGTTCTGTCTCTGTTATGGGCCTATGGGCTTCATTCTGAACTCTGTTTTGGGCTAAAGCCCAACTTAATCTGTTTCTGTGGCTTGAGCTGATTTAGACTATGGTTGGGTTATTTTACACACTGAGTTTCCCAAACTCACCCCTTATTTTTGTCCATGCAGGTAATCCCCAACCATAGTGGGCTTAGAGCTATGAGGGATTCGGAGTGGCCACACGTTCTGCAAATTCGATTTTCTTTTGGTGATTCGGACAGCTTTTTATTTACTTTAATAGTTTGGGTTTTAAGTTGTAATAAGGCCACTTTAATTATTTTCAATTATTTTAATATATTTTGTTAGAATAGATATGATATTATTTAAATCGTTGAAATTGAATAACCTTAGGGCGCGTTTTTAAAAATAGTTACTTGATTTCAAAATATCACGATAACAAAGCAAAGCTTCTGCAACGAAAATGTTTTCAAAATTAATAACAACAAAATAGTTTTCCATGAACAACCACTCATTTAAAGTGTGGCAATGGTGGTGTGCATGTCTAGGATTGGATCCGTGAAGAGCTTGGTACTTAAGCAGTCTAATTTGACTCACCTCCTAAAACCCTAAGGAAAGACTTTAGATAAAACATGATTTTTCTAGCAACGTTTCAATGTGACACGCCGAATTCGGTCGTAACGTCTGGGCCAGGTTTGAGGTGTTACAACCAACGAATATCACTTGCTTATTCTTCATATTTGACCAAGATAAATACATGTAATTCACTTTAGCAGAACTTATATTGTATCAATCAAGGCTTTAACGAGGGTAAATATTGGAAGACAATCTTAACATAATATTTTATTGATGGGTTTTAAATTAAATTAATGTCACCATTAATGGTTAACATTTGTCCATTTAATCATTTAATTAATCTTATCAATATCCTATAACATCCATGCTAACATATCATCAATTGTATCATATAAATGAAACGTATAAAGTAGTGAATAAATGCAATGGTTATAGTCCATAAAACTAAGGTGGTTCCTTCCAAGCCAATGGGAAAATCGTAAGGAATCCTAAGGTTATATGCAGCTTCTCAAGCTTTTTTTCCACTTTAGGTAACCCAACCTTATTTTCCTCTAGTCCTTATCAACTCTTACAATTTACAATTATAGAAACTCATTTTACATATGAGGGAGTAAGATGAGAAGAGAAGTTGTCGCGTGTGAATATGTAATGCAAATGTGCAAGTATACACGTCGAATTAAGTAATAAAGTGATCAGTGAGATCATTTCCACAGGATCAAAATGGATCAAAATGATTGAGTTATCACCATGACCTATACTAATTAAGCTATAACAAAATGAATAAAATAACAATTTCATGAGGAGTATTAATGTATGAAATATTAAGATCAAATACTAAATAAATTACTGTGGAAAATCTACAAGACAAAGTTGAGAGGATTATGCTGTTGAAAGGGAAGGTTGAAATTACTCAGTTTATATCTTTATAACATAATAATACCCTGACAAAAACTTAACCAAATTACTTTTCAGAGCATAACTACTACAGTCTGCTTCTTTCGAGAGCTACACTTTAAGCTACCATTCCAAGACTTTGTATGTCTACAAGTCACAAGAACGATACCTAACACTATCTTTCTTTTCTCTATACAAAACACAACTTTATGTCTAGAGTGCTACAAGTATTTTTTCAAGTACTCGCTTGTATCATTCGATTACGATCCAACTCACTTAACCTTTTCGAAATTAAATCAAGTCTAGGAACATGCTAGGCATTCATCTTTTCTAGAGTTTGTATTCATGCATTTAAGATAACCCAATTTTAATGAAATAGTAGATCTACTCAAGATAATATCATGGTCAATAAAAGTAATGAAAATTCATCTAATAATTCCAACCCGATGATATTAGCTCATGGGTTGGGAATTAAAATCCAAAATATCAACATCATTCAACATTATCATCCACCATTTAAAAATCAAAGAAATCAATTAATAGAATGAAGGTAGAACTACTGGAAGCTTTTTCCACTCCAACTTTAACTCTAATGCTACCAAATCATGCAAGATCCAAGGTTGAATGCGTCGTCCCCTTCCTTGCGTCTTTGCTTTCTTCTTACACTGTTACCCTCTTCCCTTTTTCTCTGACATTTCCACGAGATTTTTCTGGAGAGAAAAAACTCATCTTCTTCTCTTTCTCCATCTTCTTTTATAGGGTAGGTCCCTCCTTTCTCAGCACACACAACAAATTCACACAACAATACATCCAAAAATCAATCAAGGACTCATTACAAGCATACCAAACATAAGCCTAAACTAAGTTCTCATGTAACTGAAACCTTTAACATGACAAACATTAAATATGAATATCTCGGTCTATACTTAATATTTTTTCCTAAGACCAATTCCGCTCATCTTATAATTCACCTACGACTAATTCTCAACATTTAAACTACACAAAACTACTCAATTCATGATATCGACTTTTTTGACATGTTTTTGGCTATTTTTTTGAAAATTCATTAAAACTTAAGAAATCTTTAATGAATCAACAAAGTAAGTTTAGAAACCTTCTAATCATGTTAAAAAAATTTGAAAAACACTTTGAAATCACGTTTTTATCCTTAAACTTGAAATTTGCCATTAAAGACCTGATTTTCGGCTTTTATTTAAATCATGCATTTCAATGGCTAAAAATTCAATTTAAGGGACTAGATATCATTTAAAATTCATAGAAAGTCAAATAGTTACCTTCGATGGAAGACAAATAAGCTTTGATGTAAATCCAGAAAAGCCCACGTTTAGAGAAAATGATGTAAATGATGACATTTTTGGGTGATTTTCTAGGTTTTTTTTTATAGAGTTTTATAACTTAAGAGATGATAGAAATCGAAAGGAATTAGGACTTGAAGTTCAAAATTGATTGAAATAGCAAGAGAGAATCAAGGGATGACAAATACAATATTGGGGAAGAAACTAACGTGAAACTGATATGTGGGGGATAATTTTAGGTTGGTTCTTAAAATTTGGTTTAGTTACCTCTTAAAAACTCACATTTTTCACTCTTTTACAAATCAGTCCTTTTTCCAAAATTAAAGGTATTTAAAAATTATTTTCAGAAATTGATTTAATTTTTTAAAAAACATAATTGAAAAAATTATCGATATACCATGTTACAAAATTCTGAATACTCTAAGGCTAAAATTCCTAAAATACCCTTAAAACTCTTAGGCCCTATTTTGGTGTGTTACAAATCTCCCCCTCTAAAAAGGATTTCGTCCTCAAAATTCCCTACTAATATGTCACTTGTTTTGTCACAAAATATGCTATTTCTACTTTTAAACTAACCATCACACTAGCGCTTCACACTCCGCTTCCTATTTTCTCTAACTTTTGACTGCTTTTCTTAATGATCTTATTCATTATCACAAACTTATTCTACAAGAACTTTGCTAACAATTTCCTCTATTCACTACGACACTCTCGTCTAAAGAACTCGTAATCATTTTTCTAATTCACTAGTTTCTATCAGGATTCTCTATTTATTAGCTGATTCACTTAAAATTTACAAAGGCATAGTATCTAAGTCTACTAACAAGAATAAAAAAATTGATCACAAGACAAAAATACTCACAATCTCAACGTTTGAATCTTGATCCTATTGTTCCCTATTGGCATAAACTCGAGTTGAACCTCCAGACTCAACTGGTGTAGCAATAGTATAAGCAAAAATCCACTGCCTAACCAGTCTTCCATTACTTCCACCACAACCATGGCGTCTAGTAGGCACAGAAACAGGTGTCAAACTTTGAGTCAGTGAAACCTCTACTCTATTCAGGCAATCCCTCAAAAAATGTTCCTTAGAACCACATTTAAAATAACCACTTGTCAACTTATGACATTCACTAAAATTCTTACACTCACAACACACACAAACCAGGCCATCCAGAACCCCCCGCCGAACCACTATTACTAACCACTACATTACTCTGTTGCTTAGACTCACTTGGTCAAAACTCATGTCGTACACTCCCATCAGAACCCTGAATATCACGCATTTTCTTAAGCAGTCGATCAGATACACCATCAGAAGTCCTCTTACCCGATTTAGTTACCACAGAACAAGGCAGCTCAGCCAAAGTCTCCTTAACTGCTTTGCCTTTCTCAACTAACTCATCAGACATCTCTACATTTTGTGCTACCAGATAAACCTGAATCTCACGATTAAACCCAAAACAAAACCTCATACAACTATCCCTTTCAAAAAGTATCATCTCAAAAGAATACTAACTATGTTGCTCAAACTTAGCCTCATAGTCAACCACTGGAAAATTACCTTGAACAAGATCTAGAAATTCCCACTTACGAGCTTCCATTATAGCAGCCCGTTTTTAGTCAAATCAAAAAAATGGTTTCAGAACCACAAATCCAAGATCAAAGAATTATTTTAATATTATTTTAAGTGTTTAAAACATGATAGCATGTATGTGTGAAAGTTTCGTGCATTAATTTTATCGTTTGAATGCTTAATTCGATAAAAAGGACTAAATTACGTAAAGTGTAAAGGTGGAGTTCTATTAGCTAAAAGTATCTAATAGTTATAGAACCTTAAATTTAAGGTCCGTATGTTGAAATTAGACCACTTTGTTGGTAAATAGACAATATTGGACTTGTAATATGTGATTTTAATGTTTATTAACTAAGGTTAATTATGTAAAATGTTAATAAACATAAGATAAATAAAAACAAAATAATAAAATGGTGTCCATCTTTCATCTACAATCGAAAATAAAAGGAAGAAGAAGCCATAAAAGCTATTTAGGGTTAGGTCATTGCTTAGCTCAATTGTAAATCCATTTTTGTTCGGTTTTTAGTGATTTTTATGTTTTTGTGATTGTTGCAACTAGTACTAGCTAGCCCATGGACTATTTTGCAAAACTGTTAAAGATTTTGAATGATGCCATTGATGAATACATGTGTATTTTGAAGTTTCTTGATAGATTATGAATGCTTTTTGATAGATATACAAGTTTTGTTAAATGGTTTTTGAGAAAAATGCAAAATAGGGATTAAATTGAGAAATGTGTAAATTGTGTGGTAGAAATGTGAAATAAATGGAAAATATGGGCTGCTAGGGACCTACTAAAATTTGGCTAACATGGGTTATGCTTGAATTTTCTGAATTTGTTATTTTTTGAATTAAAGACTAAATTGTAAAAGTGGTAAAACATTAGGAGAAAATGTGTAAATGTGCTTAAATGTGTGTTTTGGATTAAATTGAATAGAGAGATTATTAAATAAGTTAATTTTGAACATTTTTAGATCAAGAAAAGCGGAACTTGGATCTAGATTGGGGGAAAACTAAATTTATCGACTAATCGACTTATTTCGTCATTTCTACATTTGAGGTAAGTTCGTATGTGATAAATTTCAATAAAAGTATATTTCATATGCTTTGATATTGCATAAATTGTGAATACGAGATTGTGAATATGAACGATAGTGATTCGACGATAATTCGACATACGAAATCCCGGTTGAACCTTAAGAATAGTTTAGTATGCCAGTGACATGCCATTAAGGGATACATTGAGTTGGCTTCGGGCCATGATATAGCTCTTCAGGTGCAAGTTATACCGATTTGTCTTCGGGCGATGTATATCGGCTGATTTGGCTATGGGCCATGATATCAGTACTTCATAGATAAGTTACCTTAATTTGGCTATGGGCCATGGTATAAGTACTTATTGAGTGAGACCCTTGAGTATCTAACTTCTATTTTGAATGGTTCAACGGGTACAAGAAAGACGAGAATATGTATGAAATTGGTAAGGGGTGGTACAGGTATGTGCATAAACCATATTAGCTCTGAATCGAAGAAATGGCGAAAGAAGTATATAGTTTTGTGAATGAGTAATTGAGATGTTTGTTAGTTGATGTGAATTCTTATACTTATGATCAAGTGTTGAATTATGTGTTATGATTATATCAAATTTATATCATACGAGCTTACTAAGCTTTATAGCTTACTTTATTTATTTTTCTCGTATTTTATAGTGTACTCAAGCTAGCTCAGATTCGGGGATCGTCGGAGATTGCTTCACACTATCCACCTATCTTTCGGTACCTATGTGTAACACCCCTAACCTGTATCCGTCGTCGAAATAGGTTAAGAGGCATTATGAAATCCATAACACAACCCAGAACAAATGAATATCAAATATCATCTCATTTCAGTAATTCTCAATCATTCACATTCATTAAGATCACAAAAACGAGTATACAATACTTAAACAAACATTCGTGACAAAATTAACAACATATAAAAGTTCTTGAACTTATAAAAATATTCAACTTTTAAAGGGTCACACGCCCGTGTGAATAGGCCGTGTGCCCTACACGGTCTAGACACGTCCGTGTGTCTAAGCCGTGGTAAAACAGAGCATAGCTACTGACTTGCCTACACGGTTACAAGACACGCCCTTCTGTCTTGACCGTGGTCAATCCTGACTTGGCCACACGGCTAGCCACATGCCCGTGTCCTTTGGCCGTACTCGGGTCTGACTTATAATTGTAAGGTACCTTAGGGGACACGCGACCTTGCAACATGGCCATGTATCGCACACGGCTGAGACACATGCCGTGTCTCTTTCCGTGTGGACAAAAATAGGCCATTTGAATAACCAATTTTCCACCCCAAATGGGTTAACCTACAATCAAAGAAAACAAACGCATTTGTACCACCATTTCAGCCAATTTCACACCAAAACATAAACCAATCATATCATATAATAATCACCTAATTCCATACTCACACACCTTACCAAATTCATGCCAACATGAATAAGATCATGCTAAAACAATTCCTATATATATCATTCAATCTCAAGCTAAATTTACCACAACTTAACAACTAAATCATACCACATTTGCAACTTAACATCACATACCATAAGTCATTAACAACTTTGAGTTTTAACACCAAATAGCCAAATCACATGGCTAAATATATACATCACAAAACATACTTCCACAACTACTAGCCTATACATGCCATACTTCAAAATATATAATTTCAAAAGTACCAAAATAAGACTTGATAGTGTGGTGACGATCTTTGACGATCCCCGAGCTGCCAGTAGCTTCAATATCTAAAAAAAAAATGCAAACACACACATAGTAAGCTTTCCAAACCTTAGTAAGCTCGTACTAAAATCATCAACAGTATATAAAACATAAACATCAATCCATAAGTATATAAACATTTTCAATCCTTATGTTCATACTAATCCAATAAACTTTACATACATAATATCATCTACCACCTAGGTATCGTACATACCTAAATCTTCCCATACTTATTCATTTTCATTCTTACCTCTCGATGAATATTTTAAGACTTCCGTACATTATTCATACTTTAGAGATCCGCACACCTAGTGCTATAATGGTCAGCTGAAGCTAAAATGATTTTCGCACACTTAATGCCATTTCAATTAGCCGAAGCTAAATCAGTATCGCACACTTAGTGCCTCATATAGTCGAAACTAGTTCCAATCGCACACTTAGTGCCAAATATTATTGATTCATCATCGTATTCATTCAACCAAGCATATATATACAATCTATGTATATCAAAACATCAAAGTATACTTAATATCATATTTTAAGTACGAACTTACCTCGTACTCGGAATTTGTTGATTCAGACTGTTTATTCTACAACCTACAACCTTTGATTTCCCTCGGTCTAAATCAGAATTCCTCTTTTTTTGATCTATAAGTATTCAAAATTAACCCTTTTATTCACTAAATCATTCAAAACAATCTATATACACACAATTAGGGCATTCTACAAAATAACCCTCACATTTTCACATTCACAAAATCACAAAATACATAAAATTTGCTTGTACACAAGCTTAGCCGAATTCACCTAGCTCTCATACAAATCTATACATTTCATTTATTTCCTATTTTAGTCCCTCAAAATAACATTTTTTACAATTTATCCCAAACTACTCAATTTCATCAAAAATTCAAAGACAAAACGTTTAAACCCAACATCAAGCTTCCATAATTCATCAAGTAACACCACAAAACTCATAGTTTCATCAATGGCACATTTCAAAATCATCACCAAAATCAGGAATTGAAGCATGGGTTCAATAGTATACGAAGCAACGATTACAAAAATGTAAAAACTATCAAAAATCGATCAAAAATCATACCTCAATTAAGCTTTAACCTAGCCGAACCCTTAAAGCTTCTTTATCTTATATTTTTTTTGTATTTTTGGTAAGAACAAGGATGATTATGGCCATTTTCATGTATATTAAGTTAATATTAACATGAATTATCAATTACCATTTTTAACCTTAATAAAAACATTATCAGAGCACATATATTAAGGCCATTAATGTCCATTAACCATGTTAATGGTCCAATTGCAACATAAGGACTTCACAATTATAAAGCCAAGTCATATAGGCACTTTTAACATCTAGCACACAACTTTTACATTTTACGCGATAATGTCCTTTTTGCAAATTAAGCACACAAACAGTTAAATTTTCATAGGAGACTTTCACACATGTCAATTCACTTATAATGGGCATGAAAAATAATATTAAAATATTTTTTTGACTTGGATATGTGGTCCCAAAACCACTATTCTGACTAGGGTCAAAACCGGAATGTTACACTATGAACTTGATATTTTAAGTATATGACATGTATAGGGACTTTGAGTCATTTTGGTATTTGTAGCATGATTTTGGCCATTTGTGTTGGCTTGTATATATTAAGTGTTTGGTTTTGTTTTAGCCATGTAAGTTGGTTTATTTTGGCACTTATGTGATGTATATATATAAGCATTAATGCCTCTTAGTGATGTGGTTCATGTTTGATAGTGAATGGCTTGTTAAATGTAACTCATGGTAGGTAATGGTTGAAGAACTGAGAATGTTTGTGTTTGTGATTTTATGCTAAGAAATGCTTAGTTGATATGGTATATATATGAATGCTTTGGAAATGTGGATTAGCATGATTTGAGTAGGAAAAGTATGGTGTTGAAAGTATGTTAGATGTAGATAATGAAATGATACATTTTAGTCTTGGTTATGGTTGATTTGGATATCTATATATGCTATGAAGGTGTACCAATTGGATTGTGTAGGTGTGTGCAATTTGGGGTGGCAAATTGGCTTAGTAAATAACCTATTTTTGTCCACACGGGCGTATGTCTCGGCCGTGTGTGACACACAGTCATTTTACACGGTCGTGTGTCCCCTGGTGTTGAATTTAAAATTAAGTCAATATGCTCCACACGGCCTGACACATGGGCGTGTGACTTGGCCATGTGGCATAAGTCAGTATACTCTCTAACACCCTAAATTTTGGGCCTTGAGTTTGGGATCGGTTAGAAGGCGACTTGGATAAAAGAAATGTGTTTAAATAGTTTATAATTGTGTGTTTAGTTTAAGTGATTAATTATTTAGGAAAGGTTGGTAGTGTGGAAAAAGTCCTAGGTTCGACCCGGGGCTTTAGTAAAATTTTGCATTGTTTTTCTAAAGAACCCTGAGCATTAGGTGGAAGGCTTATTAATAAGGCCTGGTAAAATCTAACACAAGGAAATGCTTGGCCTAGTGGCAAAAGGCGTGGGTAGTAAGCAGGAGGTCCAGGGTTTAAGTCCTAGCCTTGGCAAAAAAATTTATTTCGCATGTGACTAGTAAGGAAGCTAGCGTTTAGGCTTTATAAATATGTTAGGTGGAAATCTGACACAAAGGATGCACTTGGCCCAGTGGCATGATGGTGTTAGGAGTAAGGAGAGGTGCTGGGTTCAAGTCACAGCATGAGCAAAAGTTGTGGGTTTTTTTTAAGACAACCTAGAGGTCAGCAGAAAGACTTTATAATTAATTAGGGAGGAGAAATGACACAAAAGAAGCATGTGGTCATGTGGCAAGGAGGCGTTAAGAGTGTGCATGTGGTCAGGGGTTCGAATCTAAATGGTAGCAAATATTTTTAGGATAATTTGGTTGCGGGTTAATAGGTCTTAAAATTAGTTAGGGATGGAATATGGCACAAGAGTGCCAGCGGTGCAATGGCGAGAAGCATGCTATTGTTATGAGAGGGTGCAGGTTCGAATCCCAGGCCTGGAAAAGGTTAAATTTTTATTATTTAAGAAAACTGAGGCTTAGGCATATAAGCCTTATAATTAATTGTGACCGAATGGTAGAACAAGAAAGGATGCGGTGCAGTGGCTAGCAGTGTGTTGGGGGTTAGAGGGCTAGAGTTCGAGTCGTGGCGCGCGCAAAGGAGAATTTAATTTTGCTACTTAACGCAGGGAAGGAGTGTTGTTCGATGGAAGCAATTTGAATGCAATTCAAATTGGAATTGTTGGCTAAAATCAATGGGATTAGGATGAGGATTAAGTATAGATATGATTGGAGAATTTAAAGGGAATTTATCTTGTCGTATGGGCGAGTAAGGGCATTTGTTGTTTTTGTGTGCTTCAGTCGTATATCACCTCCTCTTTTCCTTAAGCCAAACTCTTGATCTTTTCTTCCCTATTTTTTGAATCAAACTTTTCCCTCTTCAACTTAGCCGACTGTTTCTTTTTCATTTAAAAGCCGATTCATACACTTTGGGGGTTTGATTTCTTGTTGGCAAGTAATCTCGTGATCGGTAAGTAAGTTAGATCTTCTTTGGCTTTTGTTAAATATTTCTAAGTTCTTTCGTTTCTACACTTTTAAAAGTCGATTTTTCTTTATCCTTTCCAATACTTTCGTTAACCCATGGTTTCTCTATTTATTTCTCTTTCTCCCTCTCATTCAAGAGTGTGATCGCAGGCTAAGTATTAGTTGATGGAAAAAGGGGGTTCTAGCAGAGAAGTTGGGATAGAGGCTCCCAAGTTTAAGCGACGTAAGGTGTCAGCTGTTTGGGACTTTCCGCCTGGATGTGGAAGGGGGACTATGTCAGATTTCGAGTTACATAGGCAGATCGCAGTTGATCGATCTAGTCAAGGTTCGGGCGATTATGAATACTTAGTACTCCATGTGGTAAGGTGTGTACTTCTACCTATGATAACTTGATATAAAGCCGAAGGTGTGTACATACACTGTACACATCAGTAGATCGGCAAAATTTGAAAAGCCGAAATGCCAAAAAGCTAAAATGCCGAAAAGCTGAAATGCCGAAAAGCCAAAAGTTTGGCTGTGGTAGTATCGCGAGTGCGCGAACACTCATGAGGAGGAAACCGATAGGTTGTCTGAGGCTCATGGGTGATTCCATGGACTTGGGCTGTGATCTGGCCAACCGGGCCAGAGTAGGCTTAATGGGCCCGATAGGCTATTAGGCCCATAATAGGCAAAATTTGATAATTGATGCTATGTGATAGAAAATTTGTGTGTGAGCATGAATATAAGGTGATTTGGGCCTAACGGGCCATATAAGGGTGATTTGGGCCTAATGAGCCATATGAATATGAATTGGGCCTGATAGGCCATATGAATGAGATTGGGCCAAGTGGGCCATATGCATGTATGTAGGGGTTTTAGGCTTAATATATGATAACTACATAAAAATTAATTAATATATTGCGACCGTGGACAAGTTATAGGGTTAAGGTGTGGCAACAGGTATATACATGTCTAGGATTGGATCTAAGGAGAGCTTGGTACTTAAGCGGTCTTAATGACTCACCTCCTCTTCTCTGGAGTCCTACCTGGTGCATAGTATTCGTTCACCTTAGCTCACGGTATTTGTTAGCGGGCCAAGGTAAGTGATAACCGTATTAAAGGGAAAATTAACGAAATGCCCCTAAGGGTAAAAATAACCAAAATACCCCTAGGTGCTGAATGTAAGTTTTATGGATGTGACATGCATATCTGTTGCATACATATGATATTCTGCTTAGGTTGCATATGGGTTGGGAATTATGGAACGGAGGAAGTATATGAGGATCGCATGGTTGCTTGACAATCATGGATCCACCGACGGCTTTTAAGCCCAATATGTAAATAAAGGTAGTTCCGCAACCGGGCTACCATTGATGTGTCGGTTGGGTGGGTCGATATTTATATCCCCACATGATGTGACGGGGGACAGAGCCGGTGTGTAGCGAATGGATTATTGGGATGGGATTGCACACCATTGCATTACATGTATGATATTATTGTGATATTATTGTGATGTGGGCTTCGACCCAACTGAGGCTAATATGGGCTAAGGCCCAAAGACCACTGTTATTGGATTGGGCTCTGGCCCAAAATGTCTAATGATTGCTTTATACTCGTTGAAGGTTGTACACACTGAGTTTTTGAATCTCACCCCCTCCTTCTAAACTTTTCAAGTGATCCTTAGTAGGTGGTTCGACGGATGAAGGGACTCGGAGGTGGCCAATTAGCATAAAAAGTTTAGACTTAGTCTTTATGTAAATTTTAAGATATTGACTTTAAATTATCTCTATTTGATTTGGGTTGTAACAAGGTCTTTCCTCTGGCTAATATTTCAAATTAGGATTATTATCATTTTTATGCTTTCTATTTATTAGGAGTAGAACGTGCTTTCCTAAACCATAACTATTTTTAAATACTACGCTTCCGTAACTCAATCTTTAAATGACGAGTTTTCATAAACTCATATGTTCTAAATAAAGCTTCTGCAACTGAAAAGAGATTTTACAAAGTAATTAAGGTAAGGTTTTTCATTTTAAGGAAGTGTTTCCAATGAAAACAAGGTTTTCAATAAAACACTTCAATGTGACGTGCCAGATTCGACCATAACATCTGGGCCGGGTTTGGGGTGTTACATGCTCTACAAGTTTGGCATGGCCTAGTACATGGCCTGGAACAAGGGCATGTATGGCCATTTTTAGGGCACATAGGCTAGCCACACGGGCATGTGTGTTGGCCGTGTGACCCAAGTCACAGAGTTACACAGGGTTAGACACAGGCTGGGACACCGCCATGTGCTCCCATTTCGAATGTCCACGTTGCTCGTGACACGGGCGTGTCTGGTGGTCGTATGTCCCCTATTTTGAGAAAAATTTTCAAAGTTTTGTGAAAGTTTTTTAAGTTATCGATGTAGTCCCAAACCACTCCCAATGTATGTTTAGGGCCTAGCAGGCTCATATTAGAGACAAATTGATTTAGATTGAATGATGATTGTATGTATTGATTAAATGTATGGGAAAAGTATGTTTAAATGTGTTTTAAGTTCGATAATGTTTCTTAACCTTATTCTGGCATTGAATACGGGTGAGGGGTGTTACATCCATATAGTGCTCACCCATAAACTTTCTCTTAAAAACCTCAAGAAAATATCCTCAGGTCAAACGATCAATAGTAGTACCTCTCTTAATAGTATTCCACCAACGATGAGCCTCACCATCTAGTAAAGACACAGCACAACCCAATCTTTCCTCTTCAGAATAGAACATTTGCTTGAGGATCCTGTAACAGTCCGATTTAGACCCTAGTTGGAACAGTGGTATCGAGACCAAGTAACTG
Source organism: Gossypium anomalum (assembly GCA_025698475.1). Lineage (NCBI taxonomy): Eukaryota > Viridiplantae > Streptophyta > Magnoliopsida > Malvales > Malvaceae > Gossypium > Gossypium anomalum. Next base: position 17,335,912 of record CM046960.1, on the reverse strand, counting down.
ATTCTAAAAAAAAAATTAATATTATTTTTTGTATCTGTGAAATGTGAATTTATATTTGCGAAGTTTCTGTGATTTAATTTGTCTGTTTCTGTGCTTAATTATGAAAAAAGACATAATCGCGTGAAGTGTAAAAGTTGTGTGCTAGATGTGAAAAGTACCTATTTGATTTGGCTTATTTAAGTGAGGGTCCTTGCATGTCAAATTTACCATTTGTTTTAATGGTGGACAAATATGGACATGTAGTTGGTAAGTTTAATGTTATTTCATTAAGGGCATAATAGTAAACTAAGCATAAAAGATGTATTAAATAAAAGAAAAGCTAAAATCATCTTATTTTCTATCATCCATGACCAAATATTAGAGAAAAAGAAGAAGAAAAGTTGGTTTTAGGGTTTCGACACTTTAATTGGTGATTAAGGTATGGATTTTGTTCGGTTTTTGATAATTTCTACGTTTCTGTGATCGTTGCTTCGTGTTCTTCAAAATCCATGTTTGAATTTCTGTTTCTGTTGAAGATTATGAAATGTGCCATTGATGATTATGTGAGCTTTGTAATGTTTTTATATGGATTATGAAAGATATATGTGAGATTATCATGTTTTGTTCTTGAATTTTTGATGGAATAGAGCTATTTGGGCTAATTTGTGAAAATGAGGTTTTTAAGTACTAAATTGTGAATTAAATACGTTATTTGGTCTTGTATGGAATCCATGTGTATTCGACCAAGCTATAGTCTTGGTGAATTTTACATATTTGTGATTTTGTGAAAAATGGACTAAATTGTCAAAGTGTGAAAATGTAAGGGCTAAAATGAAAAGTGCCCTAAATATGTGTTCGTGGATGATTTTGAATGAAATGAATGATTGAATGGTTGAATTTGAATTGTATTAGATCAAGAACAAAGAAAATTAGACTTAGATCGAGAGAACTCCAAAATAGTTGAATAGTTGACTCATTTCCGTCCGAAATCCGTACAAGGTAAGTCAAATTACAATTAAGTGTTAAATTGACTTAATTCTATGTATACAAATTGTAATCTGTCGTGGATGGCCTTGAGAGCCTAATGAATCAATTTAGAGTAAACTCTGATAATATGCTAGTATCTGAAAAGCTCTATACGATTCTAAAAGAATGTGGACATTGAACTGGGATATCGTGTAAAACCCTTTCTGGGACACAGGCCTCGATTTGAGATTTACATGTAAGACCATGTCTGGGACATCAGCATCATATCTGATTTCATGTAAGACCCTGTCTGGGACAGAGGCATCGATACTAAATTACATGTAAGACCACGTATGAGACATCAGCATTGTACCCGTTTATGAGTATCTGTATCGTTTCTGAACCATCTGATGACAAAGTACGAGATATGGAAATGAATATGTGAAATGTAAAATCTATGCAGGTATGTATATATCGTACTAAATTTTTGAATATGGAAGACTCTGTTTTTGTGAAATAATGAATGTGCAGTATGTATGAAATTTGGAAATGAAGCATGACATGTATGTGAACAAATGAGCATGGTTAGGCTTATGAACTATTCTGTGAAATGGTTATGAGTTCTTGCTGTTGACTTTTACTTTATATGCTTTAATAGTTAGACTAGTTATATTTGACTTACTAAGCTCTTTGTAGCTTACTCTGTGTGATTTCTGTCTGTTTTTCAGTTATCGTAGCTACTGAAGGCTCGAGATAGACGAGGATTGTCACCACACTATCGAACTCATTTTGGGTACTTTTGAAAGTGTAAATATTTTTAAGTATGGCATGTATAGGCTAGAATGCCTATGTATCTAAGCTTTGATATGTATATATGTTATGCCATGAGAGTTAGTTAGCAAATGGTATATTGTGCTTAGTTTTGGTATTTGGTTGGTGATGCTAAATGGTGTATGATTGTGATGTTTTATGATATTATATTATTTTGTCATTTTAAGCATGGAATTGGCTGAAATTGTGGCATGAATGTTATTTAATATTGCTTATAGGAATGACCCAAAAAAAGGGTGGCAAGTTGGCTTAAACCAAGCCTGCATTGTGCCACACGGTCAAGGAACACGGGCATGCCTTGTGGCTCTGTATGTAAAGCAGTAACCTCTTAAAATCACACGGTTTAGACATAAGGGTGTGTCATATGGCTGTGGGCTTAAGTCAATAGGTAGCTAAGTATCACACGGCCATAGCACACGGGCGTGTTTGTTGGCTGTGGGTGAAAGTCAGTATGTATGCTCTGTATTGGCACGGCTGGATCGCTTGGGCATGTCTGGTGCCCGTGTAAGGCACACAGCCTGGTCACATGGGCGTGTGACCTCAACAGGATTGAAAATTTTTCTGAGTTCTGAAATTTATGAATGTGTTTGATTTAGTCCTAACTGTCCTTAAAAGTATGTTTTAGGTCTCGTAGGCCATCATAAGGGATGAATTGTTGATGATTGCTTATGTATTAATGTTATGTGATATCTGTGATTCTAAATTGGTCTGAAATGTTCTGTCTATCTGGTAATGCCTCGTAACCCTAATCTGATGAGGGTTACGGGTTAAGGGTGTTACAGATCCTTTCAGCCTTTTCCAACCAATACTTAGCTACAGTCAGATCAATACCTTTTACTTCAGAAAACTCTTTACCACCCAATGCCCGAAGACGTTCAAGTGGTAACCCACAACTAACAGGTGTAGGATTGGTAGGTGCAGGAGTAGGGTTAGCACCAAAAATCTGCTGAAATGCTCCAATTATCACTTCCATCAGAGTGCTTACAATTTCATCAGGTGTATTCACTCTACACGGCGGTATAGGAGATGCAGAAGATGTATCATCCTTTTGAGCACTAGCTCTAACATTAACATATCTAGGAGGCATATCTAATAATCTAACATACACACAAACAAATAAAAAAAATGGTGTGAATGGCGAGGAGATGATCCAAGTCTCATTCCTGCAAGCAAACTTTAGGATTAAAGGTAACGTGTTCCCGTTCCCACCCCACATGCATCACAATCAAGAGACATCTCATGTGATTCAAACATTCAACATAGTTTAATCACTTGGATTTCCAAGATCCATGGGTTACGAAACCCCAATCAACACATCACAAACAATCACCTAGGTCTGAGGGTTATTGAACCTAGAGCTCTGATACAACTGAATGTAACACCACATACCCAGCCTGGACGCCAGGCCAAATACCGAGATGCCACACCACCATCTTACGTCAATTTAATTGTAATTATCAAAGTTGAAATACATGTAGTTTTATTTTACTTTAATTATTCAAGCATTTAAGAGAATATCAAGTCATGCAAGCTTAGTTTAGCGTTTGATTATACTAACATATGACAAACAAACATAAAATGTGCATATCTAGAGCATTGGGACCACTTAGCAAATTTTTCCAAAGATGTTACGTAGGTATCGACACTGCCTCTGTGGTATCAATATTTCCTTTAAGTGGTATCGATACCACTTGAAAAATCGATACCAAACTAGCATTTTATTCTCGCCAATTTTTAAAACATCGAAAAATATCGGTACCTTTTGTAAAGTACCGATAATTACACCACGAGTATAGATACTTGGGCCAAGGTATCGATACCAAATTGGTATTCTAACTCCCTGCACTTTCAAAATATAGAAGTATCATTTTTAAACCTCAAATATCGATAGCTCTACCCCTGAGCATAGAAATACAACATACATATGCAAGTACCTCATTCCAAAATGGTTCCTAGGCGTCATACAACAAATACTTTGATTAATACTCATTCGATGGCTAAATTTAACAGTTCAAATCAAAGCATGGCCAAACGAAAAACATTGTTCCAACATTTTTGTTTATATTCCTAAGCAAATATATACATTTATAAAATAAAGAACAAGAGTAAAATCGGTAAATAGTCAAAATACATCATGGCAATAACCATTCATAAATCTACCACATTTTCTTATTCCCCAAATACAAATAAATAAATGAATAAACACCTATAGAAATAAACAAGACTCCCTTGGATCACTCTTTTGGACAACCACACCACTCATAGCGGCACACAACTAATCTTCAATGGTTAAAAAAGAGAGTGGGTGAGCTTAACAAGCTTAGTGAATGCCTAGAACAAGTACCATGCAAATAGTTCATCAAGCATTAACGAAACAACCATGTAGCATAACCTTAATAGTTCCAAATTTAGTGTCATAATATTCTTACTCGTGCATTATTATAAGTTCTTTTACATAGTAAACATATTAACTTTGAAGCATGTATCCTATTCAACATATAATCACCTAGCATTCAAGCATATATCACAATATTCAAAAATAGGTTTATAGATAAATTGCATAATGGTCACACGTCATATAAACACATATCACAATACATACAAATTTAAGATAATTTGGCACTTGAGCTATGAAACATAAAAGTGAGCTTTATCATCACTTGTCAGATATGTGGATCTCCAACACACCAAACATAGACTCATAGAGTCAAACATGTCCTAAAAGTGAAGCATAAAGCTAACATTCTCCTTATTTCCCCTCACATGTCCTATTGAATGAATCTTAGCTCACATTCCCTTATCCCTCCAACATGGCCCAAGGCCTCAACGCCCAAAATCATTATACATATAGGTGAGTACTCAAATGTCCTAGGGCATGCCATCTGTTGGAACGCCGGTGCCTCTAAGGTGCAGCGGAAAAATAAAATAATTAAAAACATTTCGGCGATCCAAACCATGGATCCGTGTGTAAGGAATGTATCGGGGTGATTAAAGGTTTCGAAATTACCAAAACTTCAATCTGAGTAGACAGTGACGCCTAGGCAACGGGGATCCTGAATCACTATCGAACCAAGCCGCAACCTTTCCGATATCGGCCTCTACATAGTCCACCCAGTTGACAATGAACGGTAGAAAATCTCAGAAACTATTTCGATGATTTTTATGCTTGCTATTTGCTAGACCCTTTAGCATAGTTTCGGGCTTATTTATAGATTCTCTCTTTAGGGTTTTTACCCTTGCCATATATAACACCCTTTTAATTGGTAAATCTTTTTAATGAATATTAATTCATTAAAATTAATTTGAACATAATAGTCATCATTAAAATAAATATAATAATATTTAACTGAAAATTATAATTACATTAATTATAATAAAGATTTCGGTAAACTATATTTATTTAAACTTATATACGAACCAAATTCATATACTATTGAAATTATGTTCTGATTATGTGTACAACATCCTTGTACGTATAGTATGTTCAACAATTTGATTGCCCAATTAAATTAATTCTATAATTAATTAAATTCATTTGACAATGAGAATACAATACCAACTATGTTTTATTCCGTTCATTTCAACCATAGGGTGTGACCCTATAGGTTCTTGTAACGTTAGCAGTAATATTAGAACGATTCTAATGTTACAAACAATGAGTGGCATCTAGCAATGCATCATTGCTACCTAAGTTACGAGAAGTCATGATTCGACATAACCTTTTGCGATTAACCTTTCATGCATTAATCTTTAAGTCCTATATCTTTTGAATGGACACAAGTCATGGAATAGTCACACTTGCATAGTCCATCCCATGTTTCTTGATACCTTAAGTGAACTATGATACACAAATAAGTATGACATCTCATATCAACTTATTTGAGCATGGCCATGCATTTCTAGTCTCACTCAATCAAGTGGCTTAAGATATTACTCCCATTATGTAGGAGGGACTTATCCTATATTAATAAACCATATCCCTCTACATAGATTGTAGTATATCCAACATCAGTCTTTATAGAACAACCAGTTACGATGTTCGTTTGACTATATCAAAATATACAACTCACGATTGGGATAATGATGATCTCAAGTATGAGGATCATATACGTATTAATCACTATGAGTAATGTTGTGAAAATTACATAAAAATCAAAGAAACATACTCATAGCAGGTCAGTCCAATATGTTGTTCTCTAACACACATATTCATGCATTGATTTTGACACTCCATATCAATGACAACTCTTTATCATCAATCAAGTACATGTTAGTCTTAATGCATTATTGTTGTCCTAGCCAACAATAATACTTGACTAAGGATCTTTTAAGAATAATCATATTATTCTCAGGACATTATTATAAAACAATTTATTTATGTGCACAAAAAAGAAACTGAAATAATAATGGCAACGCCTTATATCAATAAACATGATAAATCAAGTGTGTTATTACAACCATCTCGTGATTGATCTTTGGGCATACTCTTACACCAACTATATCCAACAGTTTCAAGATCACAAGGCCAAAATATTCGATGTAACAGCCCAATTTAGACCTTAATCGGAATGGTAGTTTCGGGACCATGAATCTGAGTCAGAAAGATATTTAAAAATTATTTTCTGTGTTTATTTTGTGTGAATTTATATCTATGAAATTTTCGTGATTTAATATTGTCGTTTAGGTATCCGATTAAATAAAATGACTTAATCGCGTAAATTGAAAACTTGATAGTTTAAAGCATAAAGGCCAAATTATTAGTGGCTTTCTAAGTTGGGGCATTTATGTTGTAAATATCCTATTAATACATTGGTGGGACGGTATAAGACATATATTATATGGTTTTTATATTATATCATTAAGGGTATATAAGTAAATTAAACATTAAATTAATATATGTTATAATATAAAATAAAACATAAAAAAATAAAGCCATTTTGGTGTTCATATTGTTGTTGCCGAATACAAAAGAAAAGAAAAAGAAAATAAAAGAGTTTTAGGGTTCGGCTATTCTCCAACTTGATGATATGAGTAACTAGGTAAGAAGTTTGTTATATATGTACGATATGATTTAATATGAATATTTGAGTATGACTCAAATTGATATAATTATATGCGCATAAATTTGTGATGAGTAGAAAGGAATATTTTATTTTAATATATTGCTTGTTATGTGATATAAATATAAAAGTATAATAAACATGCCGTGTGGATGTTATAGATGATGTAAAGAATGGCAAAGTATGTGCATGTTTCAGGATTAATTGGTTGGCTAATATGTGATGTGAATATATGAAATTTTATTCAATTTTATATGTGTTTAATGCACTGAAAATGGCTGATAATTTTGGATATATGTTTGGTATGTGAAATGACACATATACTTGGTTATGAATTTAACATTCGAGTTTCTTGATTCTTTGATTGTATTTATTAAACATAAAATTTGGAAATTATATGATTTATAGAATTGAAGTACGTTAGTTTGGATTAAAATTTTATTTAGATGATTAATACTGAAATGAAACTTTGTTCTGAGTTGTATTTTGTTTGGTAATGCCTCGTAACCCTAATCCAATGTCGGATACAGGTTAGGGGTGATACATTCAAAGTTAAACACATATCACTTACTGATTATCCGTGCACAATCACTGTATATTTGCATCTTTAGCAAAACACTGTCACTAACATTTAACATATATATAACATGTACATATTTGCACTTTCACAATAGTTATCATAACTAGGGGTGAGTATTTGATCGAGTCTAGTCGAATCGAGTCAAAAAATTTTGAGTTATTCGAGTTGACGAGTCTTATTTTAGCACTGAACTCGATTTGAATTTTTTTCGAATCAAATCGAATCGAGTCAAAAAATTTTGAGTCGAGTCGAATTAACGAATCCTATTATTTATACCCACTGTTGCATTTACATGGACTGACTATTTAACTAGTAGACAAATTATAAAATTGTTTAACTACATAAACAATATAATGGTTTTGCCTTTTAACTGAATGTGTAAACATTTCTCAAAACAACGCAGTTTTGTCTTTTAACTTAATGGTTTTGACTTTTAATTTTAGAAAAGGTGAACATTTATCAAAATGAAGTAGTTTTGCCTTTTCTTATTCTGATTTTTAGATAACTTGAATTGTGTAATTTATATTTGAGTTAAACCAAAAAACTTAATTTTTTATTCGAGTTTATCTGAATAACTTGATTAACTCAAATAACTCGAACTATTTAATTCAAAATTTGAATTTTTTATCGAGTTTTTCAAATTGAATTGGATTTTTCTCACCCCTAATCATAACCACATATCACATTTTATAGCATCTCATCTTAATTCACATATTTGCAAACACATAAGCACTTCATTCACAAGATAGCATAGGTATGAGAAAACTTACACTTGGAATTTAGATTAGGGGTTTAGGTTACTACTAAATTCCCAAATATGCATTGAATCATGTTCACAAATAATTATTCCAAACACTGGCCAATTACTCTTTCGTTGAAAAGCCGAAAGCTCAAACTAGTTTTTCCTTGCCTTTATCTCTACTCGTAGAAGGTTTTATCGAATCCAAAACTTCAACACAACAAATTCACACAACAATACATCTAAAAATTAGTCAAGAACTCATTACAAGCATACCAAACATAAGCCTAAACTAAGTTCTCATGTAATCGAAACCTTTAACATGACAAACTTTAAATCCAAATATCTCGGTCTATACTTAATCTTTTTACCTAAAACCAATAGTGTTCATCTTATAATTCACCTACGACTAATTCTCAACCTCTAAACTACACAAAACTACTTAATTCATGATATTGACTTTTTCAACATGTTTTATGGCTATTTTTTGAAAATTCATTAAAACTCAAGAAATATTTAACGAAATGGCAAAGTAAGTTTAGAAACCTTTCAATCATGTTAAAACAAGTTAAAAACACTTTGAAACCACATTTTTATCCATAAACCCAAAATTCACCATTAAAGACCCGATTTTTAGCTTTTATTTCAATAATTCCTTTCAATAGCTAAAAATTTAGTTTAAGGGACTAGATATCATTTAAAACTCATAAAAGGTCAAATGGTTATCTTCAGTGGAAGAAAAACGAGATTTGATGCAAATCCGAAAAAACCCACGTTTGGAGAAGATGATGTAGAAAGTGAAGTTTTTGGGTGATTTTCTTGGTTTTTTATAGAGGTTTATAACTTAAGAGATGACAGAAATCGAAAGGAATTAGGATTTGAAGTTCAAAATTGATTGAAATAGGAAGAGAGAATCAAGAGATGATAAACACTATTGGGGAAAAAACTAACGTCAACGTGAAACTTATAAGTAGGGGATGATTTTAGTTTGGTTTTTAAAATTTGGTTTAATATCCTTTTAAACGCTCACAATTTTGACTCTTTTACAAACCAGCCCTTTTTTCAAAATTAAAGGTATTTAAAGCTCATTTTCAGAAATTGACTTAATTTTCTAAAAATCATAATTGAAAATATTACGGGTATACAATGTCACAAAATTTTGAACACTCTAAGGCTAACATTTGTTAAATACCCTAAAACTCCTAGGCCTTATTTTGGGGTGTTACATGTTGCATACAACAACCAATTCCTTTCTTCCCAATAATAAATGTAACATATAATGACATTCAAGGCACAATCCAAACTTTATTATGCAATATTCTAATAATAACCTAGAAGTGCAAATATATCCACTTGAGTAGTGGCAATTAATTAAGTTTAAAGGCTTCAGATATATCTCTTTTCAAGGATTATCACACCCCTAAACTTGAGTTCTTGCTTGTCCTCAAGAAAAATATGTATGAATGCATGGTTGCAATTTGCCAATACAACACAATTACCTCTTATACTGCTAAACCGTACGAAGCATAATTTATACCTCAATTCTCATTAGTCTTCTGTCTAAAAAAATTGGCTCAAATTTTATAAGCTTGTCTAGCATATGAAATGCAGAAAATGTTACCTAAAAATAAAATTTCCTAACTATTCATGAAATTCTAACCCTAGCAAACACCTCCTAATGTTCTTAGTTTATCTTTCCTTTAAAATCAATTTCTCTACTCACAATTATTCTGCCATTGCATAATTTAATTACAATTTTTTTTCTAGGGAATTCATCTTGTCACATGGTTTCTTTACTTGACAATCTCAATGGAGCATACACTAGATTGCCAGGTATTATATCATGCCACAATTTGAATTTAATTCACTCATGAAGCTAAGGCTTTTAACTTAGAAGATGGATGGAGTAAACAACTACCTCATTAGCTACTCAGCCTAAAACTGTAGTGGAGTGTCCCTAAACTATTTTTTTTACTCACTCTTGTTTGAACTTGCTTTTCTGGTCAATAGTACAATGGATCAAACAAAATATTACTGACCTAATCAACATTTTCAAACATTGGAGTGTTTCATGGCGTCTCTCTTTCTCTTTGTTTTTTTTAGATTTGCCATGGTTTTTATTATTATTCATTGCCAATTTACTAAACTTAAGTTCAGGAACTTCTAAGTGTATTAAAAGAAACCTACTATAGACTAATTACAAGTATAATTAGGTGATTCTACTTTTAGGGGTTAATTTTCACACAACTATCCTAAGCTAAACAGACCTAATCAACTATCACAAATTTTTAAGCTTATTGAAGAATTAATGTCCTAATTGAACATCATAGATAACAATATACTTATCATAGTCTAACAGCCATTTGGCATTGGTATGTCATGACAAAATGAGTAACAAATAAGCGTATGTTAAGACAATTATCCAATGAATACAATATTATTTTTGTATTTGTAACCTTTTGATGCTTATTGTTTTTGAATTCCATACTTGTCCTAAGCCTCAAATCGTTACAAGCTGAAAAGCCCTATGTGACCAAGCATCCTCATACATGAATGGACATCATAGTGAGCATATGTATAAATGACTATTTGTATTCTGCTCAGATAATCAAAGTACTTGTACGATTTGTTGATTCATTCTTATAGGTGAGAACCTTAATACTTGTATATTTTGTAACATACTAAACTTAGATGCTTGTAATGAAAAGTAGTAAGTCAACTACTCATCATGTTGAAATTGTTAATACCCTAAAATTAGTTTAAAAGTAATCAGGGATCAAAATGAATCAAAACGTAAATTTTAGAAAAAACTTGAAAATTTAGAAATAGGGGTCACATGACCGTGTGACATAGCCCAGACCGTGTGGGTATTCAAAGTAGGGACACACGGTCGTGTCCTAACCCGTGTCTCAAACCGTGTAACTCACTAACATGGCTCACACAGCCGTGTTGTAGGCCGTGTGCTAGCCTGTGTAACTCATTGACTAGAGACACATGACCATGTCTCAGCTTGTGTCTCAAATCGTGAAACCCGCACTAAAACTAACAGATCACACAAGACTATGTGGGATAATCCTGTGTGGCACACAGTCATGTGACAGCCCATGTCTCTGGCTGTGTGTTTCCAAATTAACTTATTAAACAAACTACAATCAAACCAAAACTTGCCTTAAAAGGTACAACTAAAACACAAATCATCCTATGACCAAAACAACCAAAACATACATTTAAAACATATCAAAATTAACAACCTAAGCTTCAAACCAATGGGCCATTCATAGGAATTACAATTTGAACCAAACATCATACCAAAACTCAGTACATCAAATCAATGCAATTCAACTTTCATAACCAACCACATTAACATCTTCCAAACATACTACCAAAGTTTACCATTCAACATTACATAACTCATCCCTAAGTACTAAATAACGTTTCACATCATCCCAAAACTACTATCATTACTTTCTTACAACAAAACCTATATACATACCACAACCCAAAAAGAGATGAAAAGGCTACCAAAAGTAAATGGATAGTGTGATATTTTATGTCGATCCTTCCAACCGTCCACAATTGTTAACTACAAAATAACGTGAGATAAACCAATTGCATAATTGTATTTAGTGACTAAATGAGTGCATTTTGCTATTATAGATCAAGAATTACAAAATTTGAACCTAGACCAAGGCAAGGCCAAGCAAATCGACTAAATCGACTAGTCGTGTACATTTTGTAATCCGATGTAAGTTGTATGTAAATAATACAACTACATTGTTAATATATGTGTTTGAATGGTCATTGGATTGATATAGAAAGAATTTCTTGATTGTGGAATTGAGAATGTATAATGATAATTGAGATAGTAGAATTCCTATTGGAACCTTAGGAAGTAAATAGGATATTCATGCCATGACATTTGGGTCACTTGTGTGAGCTAGTGTAAGACATTTCTGGGACATGTATCGGCCACATTATGAGAGCCAGTGTAAGACCATGTCTGGGACATGGCATCAGCATTGAGACGAGAGCTAGTGTAAGACCATGTCTAGGACATGGCATCGGCCTCAAGTGTAAGACCATGTTTGGGACATGGCATCGGCACCTTACCCCATGTTGAGGCTTAATGAATATCTGGTAGTGCTCCAAATGGTTCAACGGTAAAAGTTATGATTTTAAGTTAATGAAGAAAAGTATAACCTTGTGTTGAGTGGTACAGGTACCTATTCGGTACGTATGAGATATGAGAATATATATACTATGTGACTTGTATTGATAGTGATGAGTAAGTTATGCTTATGCCCACTTTTGTATCATGAGCTTGCTGATAAATGGCAAAGTTGTTGTATATTTATTTATGTGCAACTTACTAAGCTATATGCTTACTCCCTTTTTCTTTCCATTTTTTTTATAATGTCGTCTAACTAGCTCAAGGATCACCAGAAGTTAGAGATATCGGTCACACTATCAACCGAAACATTTGGTATAGTTGGATTTATATTTTTGAATATGGCATGTATAGGGAACTAGACTTGTATTTTATGTTCTTATTAATTGGCCATATGTGTTGGCTTGGGTTAGAAACCTTTCATTTTGTATTAAGCCTTGAATGATGGCTAACATTCATTTTGATTTTATAAAAGATGCATTTTCATGGTTGAATTAATGTCTATTATAACTAATTTAGTTGTATGAATTATGCTTATTTTGGTATTGGTTGGTTTTGTATGGAAATATGTATGTAAGGGTGGCAAGGAGGCTTGGTAAATAGCCTCATATTGTATTCACGGGTAGACACACGGGAGTGTGTCTAGGCCGTGTGTAACACACGGCTAGCCTCATGTGTTTGTGGTTTGGCTGTGTGTCCCCTGCACGTAAAAATTTCAAGTCAGTATGCATGGTAATAAACACACGGGCAGAGACACGGCCGTGTGAAGGACGCGGCCTAGCATACAGGCGTGTACCTTGGCCGTGTGATGTTTTGGTGATGCTGACGTCAGAAATAGAATGTCCATGTTTTTGCACACGGGCTAAGACACGGGCATGTCATGGTCGTGTGAGGGACACAGGCCATGGACACGGGCGTGTGTCTGGCCATGTGAAAACCCCTAGGTTTGAATTAGAAATTAATTCCACACGGGAGTAGGACACGGGTGTGTCCCTATGTGCTTAAGCCGTGTGAGCCACATGGGCCATTAGCACGACCATGTTGAGAGGGTTACACGAGCGTGTTGCCTTCCACACGGGCATGTGCCCTATTTTAAAGACAAAAGTTTAATAGATGGTTTAAGGACCTGGGATAGTCCCGAATAGCTCCCAATGGTCGATTTAAGGGTCGTAGACCCATAATGAGGAGATTAAAGTAGAAATTGAAAAAGTTTTAATTTGGACTAATTCTTGGTGACTTGAGATTGGTTGTCTACATGAGATTAAGTTAGGTAATGCCTTGTAGTCTGCCCCGACGTGGGTTACTGGTATGGGGTGTTACAATAACTTACTTGAGATGCTTTAACATAACCACTTATAAATTATAACATGACAATTGAAATTCTCAATTGCATTGTCTATAAGTTTTCAAGAATTTCATCATCACTAGAATATATCAATTCCATGTGATCCTTTGTATATTTTAATCAAGTTCATCGATACTCGGTTCACATACTCAGACCTTATTCCACATTTTAGAGCATATTAGATACAAAAATAGGGAAACCAATGTGCAACAAAAGCACAGGTGTACATTCAGGGGCACCATAGTGCTTACCAGGCACGAATGTACAAATAGGGGTACCGAAGTACGAGCAGGAGTACCAAGTACAGATAGGGCTACCGAAGTACATACAAGAGTATCGAAGTATAAACAGGGGTACCAAAGTACATACAGGAGACCGAAGTACAAGCAGGGGTACCAAAGTACATACAAGAGTACCGAAGTACAAACAGGGATGCCAAAATACAAACAAAGGTACTGAAGTACATACATGAGTACCGAAGTACAAAAGGGGGTATTGAAGTACAAATAGAGGTACCAAAGTACAAATAGGGGTATCAAAGTACGTACAGGTGTACCGAAGTAAATTCACATATATATATAAATGAATTAACTAGAGAACAACAATATAAAACACAAGAAAATTTTATTTATGTATTGAAATAATATAAACTTACCTACAACACTTCCGATTTAAATACAAGAACCTATTCTGCAATTTCCCCTTTTCCTCGGTTTAAGTCTTTCTGGCTCGGTTCTTGATCTATATAACAAATAATTACTACCCATTAATTTTATATACATTTTTCTTTCAAAGTAATGCATATGACCTTTATCTTTTCATTAATTACACTTTTTCCCCACACTTTTATATTATTTACAATTAAGACTCTATCTTCAAAATTCCAAAATTATCAAAATATTAAACTACCATAAGTTAGCTGAATTTTCACCATAACATAGTCAGCCCACATATATTAAAATTCACATAAATTATTTATTAATTATAACATTAATTTAATATAGTCCTTTAACCTAAACTAGCAAAAATTACTTTACAATTTCATTATAAATAACAACCACTTTAAATCAAAGCTTTAACATCATAAACAACAAGTGTTCATCAATGGCAACATTCAAAAACTTTAATAGTTTCAAAAACGAAAGTATGGGTTAGCTGGACCTAGTTGCAACGATCTCAAAAACATAAAAATTACAAGAAACAGAATTAAAACAAGCTTACATGCAAGGGAACTATGATGGCCAAACTTAGAGCTCCAAAAATGATGTCTTTCATTTTAATTTTTGGTGGAAGAAAACATGAAAGAGATGTTACCATATTATATTTTAATTAGTCTTTATCTTATTATTTAATTACAATTTTACCCCTTTTTATTTAACATATATTTAACCAATTCTTATGCAAAACCATCCACTTAACTTTACTAGGGTCTAATTACCACATAAGTCCTCCTTTTAATAGTTAAACAACTTATTCCATACAATTCAATTATGATATGATTTTTTTCCATTTTTACAATTTGATCCTTTCCCTAAACTAACAAGGTAAACCTTAAAATTTCATCATTAAAATTTAATACAGCTTTAATGTTACTCTATAAATGATAATTCAATAATAACCATGATCACAAAAATCAAAATTGTGGTCCCGAAACCCCTATTTTTGTCACCACTAAAAAAAGGGATATTACACACCCCATACATGTGATATGGCCATTTTAGCGCATATTTATCACTTATCACATTTTTCGTATTTTCATTATCATAATTCATTATCTTGATTTTCACTATCCATGTGTCATGCTCATATTTTCACATATCACATAGTTTCACTTTAGCATGCTTTAACATACATAATATGTGTTAGAACATGGATCTTATCATATACATACAAATATCACATTTTAGATGATCGCATATTAATCTAGCCATAAATCACATAACATAGAGTTGATATCAACATTTCACGCATCACATATCACAAATCATGGAATTTTCACAACACTTAATAGTTTAGGTCACTTGATTTCCTCTTCGATTGAGTTTTTCAACTCCACACGAGTACTTAAGGTACTCACACATTAATTAATTAAATAAATAACATTTTAATTAAATACTAATATTAAACTTCACTTAAAACGAGAGTTAGATCCCACACCTTAATATAGATCTAAATCGTTTGCTCCCTTGTAGAAGTTTCGTTTAGGTATAGTCTTGATCGCAAATCTAAACACAGGATTAACCCATTTTAGTCATTGTCTATTTGAATAACATGGCTTTTAATACAGTATTTAATGTGAAAATCTCACCAATACTTACCCTCGATTCAAATGCTTGGATTCATCACTCTTGCAATGTTTTATTATTGATTTCCTAGAGGATTGTTAATGAATCCTTCATGTTAACACAAGATTGTATTAGTACTAATGATTTTAAAAATAATAAAAATAAAATACAAATTATTTAGGCACTATACCATTCGACCATGTCACAAAATTTTAAGACAAAGGATTTTCAATCCCAAAACTTCACTTACACTTGTTTTGTTACGAGATGATTGAAGGAATGAAAATGGAACGAAAAGAATGGTTGTATAATCTAAAATAATCAAATAAAAGAAAGGAAAATATGTGTTTTAATCACTAGGTTAATTGAAAAAGAAAGAGAAAACAAAATGGAAGAAATTGGTCACCGACGGTGACGGCTTGGGCGTGGTTCAACTATGAGGGCGTGGTTCTCCGATGGTGGTGCGAAAAACAAGTAGGAAGGAGGGTTCAATCACTTTTAATTGAAAGAAAGGAGAAAAAGAGAGAAGAAAAGAAAATTGGTAGAAGAGAAGGTGACTCGCGGTGGTTGCGGTGGTGGACATGGTGGCTTACAGTGGTGCACAGTGGAAGAGGCGAGGGGAAATAGAAAGGAAAAGGGAGGGAATGTTGGTTTTGGACGCTGATGAGGCAGTGGTGAAAATAAACTCACGGTGGTGGAAAGAAAAGGGTGGTGGTTGTGGTGGCTAAAAAGAAAAGAAAAAAAGAGTAGAGAGGAGAGGAGAGGAGGAAGAAAAAGAAGAAAGTAATGGAAAATAGGGTATATGGCTGGCCAATAGGTTTTTTGGTGGTCAATGCAAGCACTTTTGGTAAGGATGAGGTATGGGAAAGATGATGGAACATAGGATTAATAAGGAAGATATGTTTCTCTTAAAAAGGCAAGTCTGACTTGATAATGGAGAAAAGGACTCCTCCCTATATGGAAACATAGGTGGACGACAAGGCTAGCTAGCACATGCTAAAAATGCTCAAAAATTTAATAAAAAAAATGTACACATAGGGGTTCGAACTAGGGACCTTAAGGATAGCTAAGAAGGTTCCTACCACTCAGCCACAACACTTCCTTATTTTCAAATTGTGCGATTATTTTTTAAAACATGGGTGCTGACAGATTCACCCTTTTAATTACATTAAGTTAATTAAGAAAATGGGATCTAACAAATACAAAAATTTTTGTTATGTTTTAGTTAAGTTTCTTTAGTTTTACTTACATTCAATAAAATGTGCACATCGAGTCTTTTATTAACCTTAATAGCTGAACGAGGCCTAAAGGAGAGCTAACGTACTTCGTGAGTGTGTAGAAGGCATTTCGAGCCAATACTGGATGCTATGTCTCTACATGGGAGATCCAATATCGCAACATAGAAAGCAGAATAGAGAAAATGAGAAATTCCCTTCAATGTCATGACACAGGTTGAGGACTTGTGTCATGACATACCCTTGAAGAGGGTTGCAGAGGAGCATACTAGTTGCTTTGTCGCGACATAAGTCCTGGTGTCTTGCAACATCGAGTCTATGATGAGAATAAAACATGAAGTAGGGGTGTTTTAGTTTGCACAATTGAACTTAAAGCTCGGGAACGTCAGCTAACCTAAGGTTAAGGACGACAGCTACCAAAAGGCTATAAATAGGCTTCTTTGGAACGCATTATAGACAACATTCCATTATCTTAGATTCCTTTCATAGATTTTTAGATTTGTTTTCTTGTTTCTCATAGGTTTTCATAGTTTAGTTTATTTGTTTCTTCAAGAGATCTGATTGTAAAGCAAGATCAACTTCTGTGGATTCATATTATTCAATATCAATCAATCTTTCTTAAACTCTTTACTATGTTTCATTCCCCATGATCAAATTTTCCATTATTTCCATGTTGTTTATTAAAGCCATAAGGAACTAATCCTTCTATGGGGGATTAGCGAGTAGAGGCATGATCTCTTAACTATTTTGTAGGGTTACTCAACGGATCAATTGTTTGGACAAGAAAGAATGTGAAACAAACCTTAGGCCTGAAATGTAACACCCTTAACCTATATCTGTTACCGAAACAAGGTTATGGAGCATTACTAGAGTAAACAAATCAAATATAGACATTTCACATATTTTAACATTCACAACAAAAATTATTTAAAAAAGTCCCTTATAAGAACCCTCAAGGCCCAAAATACATATTAGAATCGAATCAAGACTAAATCGAAAACTCAGAAAATTTTTCGTGAAATTTTAAAATTTTTCCTAAATACAAGGCACACACGTTGGTGTGGTCAAGGGACATGCTCGTGTGACCATAGGATAAGCCCGTGTTGTAGGTCGTGTTCGACCCCATGTAACTCTCTGGCTTGTTCCATACGGCCTACCACACGTCCATGTGGCTAATTTAATTTTTACAAATTAGGTGCAGGTTTCACATGGCCAAGACATATGCCAGTGTTCTAAGCCGTGTAGCACACACGGTTGAGACACACGCCCGTGTCTCTACTTGTGTACCAAATTTTGAGCATTCTGTTTCTCAATTTTATGATGCAGGGGACACACAACCAAACCACAAGCCTATGTGCCAGGCTATGTGGTACACACGATCAAGACACACGGTCGTGTGTCTACCTGTGTGGACAAAATAAAGTCATTTCCTAGCTTTATTTCTTACCTAAATTGCCAACAACCTACATCAACACTTACATACATATATCAACCAATTCAATACATAATAATCAACAAAAAACAAGTCTTTGGCATGACTTATTAATTCATTTGTTTATGTGATTTAACTTACCAATGATACAATTATAACTATAAATTTATGTTATCAAATATACCAATTTAAAACCATTCATCCATCAAACATGACTAAGCCATATATAATTACATCAAAATATACTTTACACCAGCCATTCCAATGGCTAGTTACAACCAAAATATTTCATCATTTTGCCTAACTAGCTTAATATAGATCTAAAACGGGATGAAGGATAGTATGATGATGCTCCGATCGATCTCCAACCTTTGTGAGCTCTTGAGCACTATAAAACAGAGAAAATAAAACCTATTAAGCATTTAATACTTAGTAAGCTCGTATAACAAGAATTAAAGTTACCCATTTACATTTTTTCAAATAAGCATACAATAACATGATTCCCAACAAATTGGAAAATTTGCCTAATCATATACACTCAAACAAGTATGTTAGTCACATATTTCACATATTCATCAAATAAGAATAGATGAGTTCATCATGTTACAAACTTTCAAGTATTTCGGGAACATTCGAGATATAATTTATTTAATCGCATAGATTCTCATTTCGGGAATTTATTCCTTGAACCATCGAATACTCAGGTAATACACACAAGGTGTACAAAATCGTAAATAGTCAACTCATAATCAGGGTTACCCGTTAGGGCACTTAATTAGGGAGCACACTCTCAAGCCACATATCAGGATGCTCAGATGAGCCATGTAACAGGACACTTATCTGGGTTAAATAGGAAACTCATAAGAGTTTCAATCAGAGAGCTCATAGAGCTTAACAGATCACTCTGAAGAGTTAATATTAGGGAGCACAAGATAAGGTAACAGGGAGTTCAAGTGAGCCATGTTAGGAATCCCAAAGGAGCTTATATCAGGACGCTCATGTAGAGTTGCATTTGTGTCCGCATTATATGCTGGATCACAACTGATCGAATCATGTAACAGGATGCTCACATAGAGCTGCGATAGTGTGCAACACATGCAAAATCACTACCAATCAGGATGCTCGTAGGAACTATATGTTAGTATGCTCGAGAGGGCTTATAACAGAATTGCTCGTCCGAGCTATATTTTGTCCGCAACATATGCAGGACCACATGTAATACAGGAAATCACTTATATCCATCGAATTTCTTTATTCAAACGGAACTTATCATTTATCGGGCATTATCGGACATGTATTCAATTTTCATATGCATAACCACTACATAATTCTCATACACAACAATAAATTCAAGTGTATAAATGTATAAACTTAGTTATACGAACTTACCTCAACACTTGTTTGTGTATGAAAATCTACTAATCCGAAACTTTTTCTTTTTCTCGATCTAGCTTCAAATTTGAATTGACCGGATCTATATAAAAGAATTTAATCATCAATTCATCACATTTCATGTTCAATTGGATTCAATTTACACCCTAAGCAAAATTACCATTTTGCCCCTAAACTTTCCATAAATTCCATTTTCGTCCCTAGGATCGGAAAATGGAATTCATGCAATTTAATACTTATTTCAAGCCTAACCAAATTTTACATGTTACAATAACAACTCATGAACTTCACAAAAATCAGAATTTTTCCATGTATTTTACCACTTTTTAATTTATTCCCTAATTCAAGATTTCATCAAAATTCTCTTTGTAAAAGTTATTTATCTACTAACAACCTTTTATTTTCTACCATAAATTTCAAATTTTCAGCATATTCATCCATGGAAAAATTTTTATACTTTGATATCTTTACAAATTAATCCCCAAAATAGATAGATTAGACTATCCTGATCTCGGAAATATAAAAATTACTAAAAACTGGACAATAAAACATACCTAATTAAGCTTGATTAGTTTCCTTTCTCTCTCCTAGGGTTTCCATAAAATTTGGGGATGAAGATGATGAAAATAAGATGATATTTTCTATTTAATTAGTTATCATCTTTTAATTTTTCTTATTTCCAATTTAGTCCTTAGCCTTTTCTAATTTTTCCATGGATGACTCACCAAAAATATCTACTAACTTTTCTTTAATGATATAATTACCATATAAGGACCTCAAGTTTTGAATTCCATAGCTATTTGATCCTTCTAGCTACTAGAATTCAACTTTTGCATTTTATACAATTTGGTCCTTTCCTTAATTAAACACATAATCGATAAAATTTTTTTATCATAACTTTCATATAAAAATCCTATCATAATGCAGACCATGCAATAATATTAAAATAAATTTTCTTTTCGGCTCGAATTTGTGGTCCCGAAACCACTGTTCCGATTTTACTAAAAATGGGCTGTTACATGACAACCCTTGGAAGTCATTAAGGTCGAAAGTAACGCAAAATTGGTATTTCCCATTTGTGAACACCTTTACCCCAAGCCAGTCTGGACTGTGAGGTCGGAAGATAAGTAGTTCTTGCTAACTCGTTATGTTGGTGGAAGATCAGAAGATCTTGCTAGGGTAGCGACTAGTTGGTCAACGAAAACCCAACACGACAGTTAATTGGAATTGTTAAAGAAAGCTAATCACCCATTCCCAGATTTGATTCACTTTATTTATCTTTATCTATTGCAATTTTAATTTCTCTTTTTATGTTATGTTATTTTATTATTTTACAAATACTATTTCTTATTTTAATCCTGTACTATAACTGACCTAAATTATTAATTAGATCTTTAATTGTTTAGGTTAAGATTGTTTTAGTACTCGCCTTTCTTAGATTGTTTTAGTACTCGCCTCTCTTAGATACGATCCTTGGAGTACTCACCTCTTTCGTTGTAAAATCTATATTACAAATAGACCCGTATACTTGCGGATATTGCCTTATAACTCTCTATTTTCTTGCAGTATTCACATTGAGGATGTTAGCACGTCTGGAGGCGGCTAATAGTGTTGTTGTGCAGGAAATTTTCTGAAAAGTCTGCGTTATAATTTTTCAAAAATTTTGCATTGTCGTAAGCATGCATGCACAATTTTTCCATTTAACTTTGATGGAATTCTCTAAAATGTTATTATCTATTTATTATGTTATTTGTGTTTCTGTTTAAGTTTAGTTACACACTGAGCTTTATAGCTTACCCTTTTATTTCACCATTTCAGGTAACTAGCGGACTTATGATTGTGTGGCGTTTGGGAACTCAGATTGGTTTTCTCTCATATGATGGTTTGAATTACTAATAATTAAATTTCTGGACTTTTGCTTTTTGTAGTAATTTTTGGATTGAATTTTGGTTTCGGGTTTTTGCGGTGGTTTTTGTTAATTAGTTAAAGGTTTCTGCATGATTTATGTCATTTAAAATAGATGCTTGGTTTTCAAAATTAAACAAGCTAGGGATTTTCCTCTACAAATTTGAAATGAGTTTTATTAAGATTAATAATGAAAGTTTCAGAATATGCTCAATTGGCAAAGTTATATGTTTTCACTTACCAAAATCATGGTTTTCAAATTATCAGCTGTCAAATTTCCACTGCAAAGCTAAGTATCATTTTTAAGCAATTTTCCGTAAAATAGATAAGTACTACACATGGTTTTGAAAAAAAAAACATGTAAGAATGGAACGACGAAAATGTGGAAGTGTACACAATCGTATCAAGTAATAAACTAACAAAAAAATGTCGAGTTATCATACCCACAGGGACTGTGAAAGAAAAATATTTATGAAATGTAAATCAAACACTTTGGTGATGGGAAAAATATGTTGTTTTGAAGAATTGATTTAAAGACTAAAAATTATCTAAGTAATAGAAATAAAAAGTAAAAACTCCAAAGCACGATTTCAAAAAGATGAGTTTTAATCAATATGACATAATTGTGTTAAATCAATTACATTCCTTAACTTAGAAATACTAAACCCATGCTCATGTTGTTACGAATATTTTCACGGAAACTTAGTAATTTGTTAACTACTGCACATACATACTTACTAAATTAACCAATCTCTTGAGCATTTTTAATTGCCAATTCAAACAATTAATCAATCTTCATAGGCACATATAATATTAACTGAGGTAACAATAATCTTGCAAGTTATGCAAGGCTAATGTATAGTTTAATACCATTGCTAATTTAACCTTCAGCTACCTTAGAAGATTAAACATGTATCAATCAAATACCGTGCCAATTAATTATATTTTCAATACGTTTAATAATCAATTCATTTATTATCTTACATTTTATAATGCAAGTATAACATAAGCATAGTTTTATTTAATTGAACAATTCACCAAGGCTTATAACAACACAAACATGATTTTAATAATTCAAGTGGGCAGAATGTAATCAATCTAACACGAATTAAATTAATCCATTTTAATTAGAAAAAGAACAAAAACAAAACAATTAATAATATTCATGATCATAACATAAAAAAGAAAATTAAAAAGAAGGGAACTAGGAAGCAAATCCAGTATTTCTCTAAAGCCAGACTAGTGCGCTCCTCTTTTTCTCTGCTCATTCTGTTGAGCCAAGGCCTCCACGAAAAATTAAATAATGTTATTCCAAGGTGGAAGAAGGCTCTTTCCCAATAGGGAAACCAGCAAGGGAAATGGGAAAATAAGGAAGGGAATGAAAGAGTGAAAAACAAGTGAAAGAGATAGATGTGTGGGAAATGAATAGTGTGTTGAATGAGGTAGAAAAGCTGGCTATTTGTAGGTGTGAATGGCTGCTAAAAATAGCAAATAATTAGCAGCCACACACTCTTCCTTGGCCGGCCATACAACAAGCATGTTTGAATATTTCAAACTTGCTATTTTAAGCTAGGGGCAAATCTTCAAAGGCACAAAAAGTGCAAGAGTTTGAAAGGAGTTTAGGGAAACTTTGAGGGCTGTTTTCCAAGCATAAAAATCAGAAAAATTTGGTTGATTGCGTCAGCTTATTGGACAGTTTTGGGCTACCAATTTGCTTGGTGGATTAGTCTTCTCTTTTCAGCATACTGGGTCACTTTCTCCTTTAAGCTTTACATTAATTTTTAACCCAATTATATTTGGATAAAAAATTAAATAAAAAATGTAGATTTTAGTATTGCCAAAAATAATATGATCATATCACACAATTTCCAAAGGTAGATTTTAGTATGGGCTTTTAAATAAAAAATGTAATACCTCAAGATCTGGTCGCAATGTTTAAACTAGGTGTGAGGTGTTATACTAAACTGTCTCGTGTCTTAATTGACTAAGTCTTTAATTGATTAAGTAATTAAATAAACATTATTGGTCAGCTTTGACTCTGACACATACAGTGAGCAAATCACTGTTAAAAGACACCACTAACAAATAATTCTTGTGATTTAGTGCAACGACATGGATATGACGTTCACACGTCTGACCAATGAACTAATCGTTGCCACATCACCATTTAGTATACATTAATTTACATTTCGTAATTATTTCTCTTGCATATCTTTCAAAAAGGAAAAAAAAAAAATTTCTCCTCCAGAAATAAGGTAATTAGTGACATGTTTCTTAATTTGCTAACTATTATTCCTTTTTATCTTGATTTGTTTCCTTAATTTGTTCCTTTTACACTAATATAAATCCTCTCATAATTATCTCACAAAAAATCCAAAAAGAAAAGCAAAGCAAGAATGCCTTACAATAATTTTAGGACTCTTAACTCCTTTGCTTTGCATGCTTATGCTTGCAAGTTGCATTTCTCAAACACCGGTTTCATATGCAAAATTAGTAGATAATTTAGTTATTCGTTTCCGTTATAAGGTTCACATTATCAATGGCCTTCCAGACAATGCTAAGCCACTAGAGCTTAGTTGCCATTCGAACGATGATGATCTCGGACACCATACTCTTTGGAAAGACCAAGAATTCCAGTTCAAGTTTGGCATTCACTTTTGGAAGAAAACTCATTTCGTCTGCAACTTCAGTTGGGGATCCAAGTCCTTGAATCATATCACTGTTTTCGTGAACGAGGTTGAAACTCGTACATGTAGGGAGACACGGAACTGCTTCTGGAAAGTAGAAACGGATGGGATTTATTTTAGCAATAATGATCAAAATTGGGAGAAACGGTTTAATTGGTAACCATTTATATCAATGCTTCAATTCTCAAATCTAATACATCTATGTTATTATCGTGATGGAAATTTATTTAAATAAATTGTGTATGTTTTTCTTTGGCTCCTCATTTGTTAAAAATGAGATGATAGTTACATATAAAAGTTCTAATTATAATCTAATCTAATCATATATATTATATTACAACGTCTAAAGCTCCCAGATAACTTGGACAACATTTTTTTTTTTACCATGTCAACTATTCATATTTTAAGTTGATTAAAATTTTAAGAAAAAATTTGATTAGTTAAAAAAAGAATTTCATTTAAGTGATAAGGTTCGAGAATAAAATGTAATAAGATTAACTATTCAAAATTTCTTTAAAATATCTATATTTACAAAATAATATTTTTGAATATGATAAATACTTTTTTTAAAATATATGTGATGAGTTCAAAGTTAAAATATATATATATATATACTTGATAAGTTCACTAAATAAAAACTAATAACTTTAATAGTTGAATTCTTGATAAGTTTTGTTAGCTTTGATTTTAAAATGTTTCGATATAACAAACTTAATTCTAGATTCCCTTAATCAAATTTGCAAAAATTACTTTGATCAATTTTAAATATATTTTTAAGTGTTGCAAACTCAAAAGTAAAGTTAATAAATGACTTAAACTTCCTACAAAAGTTTTTGAGTACCCTTGAGTCTTTTAAAAATGTTTCTAAGCCTTGTTTCTAAGTTTCCCCAACAGTGTTTCGAGACACACAAACTTTGAATGTAAAATTGTTCAGGGGGAGTTTTATCTCAATACAATTTGTGTTTTGTCTTAAGACACAGACCATGTCTCGAGACAGACCAACTACAAGGGAACCCTTTCTTGAGACAAAAGCCCATTTGTCTCAAGAGAAGCAAACATCGAAGCTAATGTTTACTTTAAGGAAGCCTTCTCTTGAGACAATTGTGTAATTACCTCGAGACATACCTATTGTGTCTTCAGATAGCATGCTCTAATGGTCATATTTTGTTCTTTTTGTCATGAGACAAGGATTCTATGTCTCGAGACATACACTTGCAGAGTAGCATTTAATGCGTGAAATAAATGCTATTAAAGGCAAGAAACTCCCTCCAATGGCTCTGAGCATCCATAAATCAATGAGAGGACATAAATATCATTCAAGGACACTCATATTGTAACACTCTTAACACGTATCTGTCATCGGAATAGGACTACGAGGCATTACCGGATAATACACATCATTAACATACATTTATACAATCATAATCAAAATCCATTCAATTTATTATAAGGTCTTACAGGACCTTAAAACATACTTAGAAGTGGTCTAGGACTAAACTAATAACATTTGTAAACTTTGAGAAACATATAAAATTTTTAAACATAAAAGGGTCACACGCCCGTATGAACAGGCTGTGTGAAAACAGGGCATACATACTGATTTGCACCACACAGCCGAGGACACGCTCGTGTGCCAGGCCGTGTGAAATCTAAAGGGGTTACTGACTTGGGTCACATTGCCGACCACACGCCTATGTGTCAGCCCGTGTGCTACACACGGCTAGTACACACCCCCGTGTGTCTAGGCCGTGTCAAAACTGTAAGGTATACTGACTTTAATTCGAAGCGTACCCCAGGGGACACACTGCCGTGTAACATGACCGTGTGTTGCACACGGCTGAGACACACGCTTGTGTCTCTACTCGTGTGGACAAAATAGACCATTTGAAAAGCCAATTTGCCACCCTACTCTCATGTTCACTTAGCCATCAAAATGGTATCAATTCATTACATATATGGGCAGCCAAAACATACCAAATCACATATAATTCATGTCATTTCATAATCAACCATTTCACAACTTAAATTCTCAACCACAATCATGCCAGAATAATCAAACTTGCATAACTTCTAATTGCATTTCATCACCATTATCTTATCACCTATTTCAAACCACAAGACTTACCATTTTAACATCACATAATCAAGCCATCACATAAGCATTATATACATCATATAACTTACTTATCAAACACATTATTTAGACCAACTTAAATGACCAAATACATACCAACAATTACAACAAAAAGTAAGCCAAATCTTATGGCTTAAATCATAATTCAAAACATATCATCAACTCACTAGCCTATACATGCCATATACCATATTTACAAGCATCCAAAAGTACCAACAAGATGATCGATAGGTGATGATGTATTCCCAACGATCTCCTAGTCTGAGCTAGCTTCGATAATCTATAAAACAAAGACAAATAACATACAATAAGCTTCATAGCTTAGTAAGTTCGTACCAACAATACTCAACAGTTCATAAAATACAAATCATCAATTAATAAACACTTAGTAGTTCTCATATCATCATCAATTCTAATTCATGACCATTTATCGTGTATATACAAATTCATTAGCTTCATACACATAGTATCAACTACCACATAGGTATAGTACTACCTATACTTTCTCGTATTTATTTATCTCATTTTCACCTCTTTGTTCAATACATTAAATCGTTCGAAAATCTTTCAATGCTTTAAGAACTTGCACACTTAGTGCATACATGTTTAGCCGAAGCTACAACTATATCGCACACTCAGTGCCATCACATTAAACCGAAGCTATCTCGGTATCACACACTTAGTGCCACATAAAGCCGAAACTATTCCAATTCGTACATTAAGTGCTGTATATAGCTGAAGCTATCTCGAAACGCACACTAAGTGCCAAATACAGTCTATTCACCGTCATATGCATTCATAGTTGCATATATACAATTTATACATTATTAAAGCATTAAAAGCATAATTGTAACAATGTTTATCCTATATGAACTTACCTCGTACTCGAAACTGACAAATCGGATCGATTACTCGATAACCTTCGATTTTCCCCGATCTAAATCCAAATTCTTTTTTTCTTGGTCTATATGTATTAAAATTAACCCATTTAATCACCAATTCATTCAATTTAATCCACAAGCACATATTTGGGCTTTTTCCACTTAGCCCCTAAAGTTCCACATTTATTCAATTTAGTCCCTAATTTACAAAAACACAAATTATACAAAATTTAATTACACCCAAGCCTAACTGAATTTCCTAGGGACTCCTAGTAGCCCAAAACTTTCATTTATTTCACAATTTCACCCTTCAATTTACACTTTTCTAAATTTAATCCCTAATATGCATTTTTACTCAAAATCACTTTACAAAACATGTATATCAAGCACCAAGCTTTCATAATTCATCATCAAACATCATAAAACACATGTGTTCATCAATGGAAACTTTCAAAATCATCAACACTTTCAGAAATTGAGGCATGGGTTAGCTAGTACTCAAAGCAACAATCACAAAAGCATTAAAATCATTAAAAATCGAGCTCAAAACATACCTTAATCAAGCTATCTCCTAGCTGAACCCTAAAACACCAAAAATGGCATCTTTTCTACTTCAATATTCGGCCAACAACAAGAAATATGGACAAAATTCATGTTTTGTTGTATTTTAATTAACATAATTACAAAATTACTAATTTACCCTTAATGAATAAACATTAAAAACATGTAATAGTTGCCCATAATTGTCTACTATCATTTAAAATGGTTTAATTACCATTTAAGACCATCATATTTAAAAGCCAAGCCACTTTGACACCTTTAACTAATAGCATACAACTTTTACATTTTTCGCGATTAAGTTCTTTTCTCAAATTAACCACTTATACGATAAAATTATTTCACAAAATTTTTATACATATATAATCACATACTGTAAGCACCAAAAATAATATTAAAATAATTTTACTACCTCGAATTTGTGGTTCCAAAACTAGTGTTCCGATTTAGCTAAAATTGAGCTGTTACAACTCTCCCCCTTTAGGGACTTTTGTCCCCAAAAATCTTACCAGCAAATAGGTTGGATATTGTTTTCTCATAGCATCCTCGGGTTCCCACGTAGCTTCTTCTACCCCGTGTCGATGCCATAACACTTTTACCAATGCTATTCTTTTATTTCTCAGCTCTTTAATCTCACGAGCTAGAATTTGGATCGATTCTTCACTATACGATAAATCTAACTGAATCAAAACTTCAGTCTGGGAAATGACATGTGAAGGGTCAGATCGGTATCATTGAACTATTGATACATGAAATACATTATGAATCTTATCTAACTCAGAAGGCAATGCTAGCCGATAAGCTACTGGTCCAATTCGCTTAATAATCTCGTACAGCCCGATGAATCGCAGACTCAATTTGCCTTTACAACCAAATCGAAGTATTTTCTTCCACAGAGATACTTTCAAGAACACTATCTTTGAACTGAAACTCAACATCTTTCCGTTTCAAGTCTGCGTATGATTTCTGACTATCTGACCCTGCTTTCAAACTATCGCGGATCACTTTCACTTTCTCTACAGTTTCTCTAATTAGATCAACCCTGTGAATCTTATTCTCGCTAAACTCAGTCTAATACAACGGTGTTCGGCACTTTCGACCATATAAAGCTTCGTACGGTGCCATTTTAATGCTCGATTGAAAACTATTATTATACGTAAATTCAATCAATGGCAAATACTTTTCTCACGTACCTTCAAACTCAAGAATGCAACAACGTAATATATCCTTGAGTATCTGAATAACTCACGAGGTACTGAAATGTAACTTTGTACCCAGTGCGTCTTGTAATTTCTTCCAAAACCTCGATGTGAACCTTGGATCTCTATCCGAAACAATAGAAATAGGTACTTAATGTAATTGAACAATTTTTGAAATGTACAACTCAGCAAGCTTGTCAAGCGAATAGTCCGTTTGTACCGGAATGAACTGAGCTGATTTTGTCAATCGGTCAACAATAACCTAGATTCCATCTTTCTTACTCAGAGATAGGGGCAAACCCGAAACAAAATCCATAGTCACTCTATCCCACTTCCACTCAGGGATCATAATCGGCTGCAATAAACCAGACGACACTTGATGTTCAGCTTTTACTTGCTGACAAACTAAATATTTTGAAACAAATTCCAAAATATCATATTTCATACCATGCCACCAATAGAGTTGTTTTAAATCGTTATACATTTTCATACTTCCCAGATGAACATGTAAATGACTATTATGTGCTTCGTTCAAAATCATCTGAATCAACTCTGAATTTCTTGGAACACATATTCGGCCTTTGAATATTAAACAATCATCTATATCAACTTGAAACTCTGAATCAGGGTTCGAATCACATTAAACTCATTTTGCTAATATTTCATTATCAACTTTCTGAGCTTCACAAATCTATTGTATAAACAACGGTTTCGCTTTCAATTCAGCTACAATTGAGCCGTTATCAGATAGAGCCAACTGAGTATTCATTGCACGTAGAGCATATAAAGATTTTCGGCTTAATGCATCAACAACAACATTTGATTTTCCCGTATGATAATCAATCAATGGCTCGTAATCTTTTAGCAATTCTAGCCATCCCGCAGTAGCAAATTCAAATCTCTTGTGATCTGAATAAACATGGCATTTCTCATCGAACAGATAATGGCGCAAAATCTTCAATGTAAAAACAATGACTGCTAACTCTTAATCGTGCATCGGATAATTCTTTTCATGCGTGTAACATCCTTAACCCATATTCATCGTCAGAATACGGCTACGAGTCATTACCGAACCATACACAACATTCACACACATCCATATATATATGCATTCATAATCAAATTCCATTCAATCACAATTACATTGTCACTTATAAGGCCCTATTTAGCCTTAGAACATACTTAAAAAAGGTTCGGGACTAAACCAACAACATTCAAAAACTTTAGAACTCTTGAAAATTTTTTTCATCTACACATGTCACACGCTCGTGTGAACAGGCCGTGTGAGGCACACCCGTGTCTTAGGCCGTGTGAATACATGACATACATACTGACTTGCCTACACGACCAGGTCACACGCCCGTGTGCCTAGCCCGTGTATAAACTAAAAGGGTTACTGACTTGGCCACACGGCCGGCCACATGCCCGTGTGCCTCACACGGCCAGTAGACACGCCCGTGTGTCTAAGCCGTGTCAAAACTGTAGGGTATATTGCCTTACTTTGAAAGGGTACCCTAGGGGTCACACGGCCGTGTACCAAGGCCATGTCTCACACACGGTCGAGCCACACGCCTGTGTGCTCAGTCGTGTGGAGTGAAGTTAGGCTTGGTTTAAGCCACACTTTTCACCCCTTTTTAAGCATACCTAAACACTACATTTCATACCAATTCAATACATAAATAGGAAACTAAACAAGCTATTCCATGCATATATCATGCCATCTAACCACGACTATTTCAATTTCTCAATTCCATATTCCAAAACATACCAAGTTATTAAACCAAAATCATCAATTCTTACATAAGTACCAAATACATAACTTATTGTCTTATCACCTATTTCATATCATCTTGATAAACCATATTATCATCAATTTATCCATCCACAACATGCCATAGTAAACATACCCAAAAATACCAAGCAATTAACACAACATATTTCATTCAGCAAATCCATAACTTAGGCCAACTTGAATGGCCAAATACATAATCACATTTACATCACATACAAGCCAAATCTCTTGGCTATATCACAGCTTAAAATATACCAAAATAACACTAGCTTATACGTGCCATATACCATATATATAAAACCCCAAAGAGTACCAAAAAGACGCTCGATAGTGTGATGACATTCCTTGACGATCCCCGAGTCTGAGCTAGCTTTAAATATCTATCAAACACAGAGGAAGCACACAAAGTAAGCTTTTAAAGCTTAGTAAGCTAGTATGATAGAAAACTCATCTATATGCATATACAATAACAGTTCAGATAACATACACATTATCCAGGATTTCTAACAAACGTTTCACCAGTTTATTCTTAAACTTGTACATACCCAAAGTTTGTCGTTGCATAATCAATGTCTTACAACCAAAGTATTGTTCTCGAAGTTTCGCACACTCAGTGCCTTCACGGATGTATCGCACACTAAGCGCCATCCTAGATGTCTCGCACACTAAGTGCCATCCTAGATGTCTCGCACACTAAGTGCCATCCTCGATAATTTGCTCATTAAGTGCCATTTCTAGATGTTTCGTACACTAAGGGCCACTTTCATAATCGATATACTATCCACCAATCTAGTAACCACAAATATACCAATTAACCATTATTAAGCATTATATATAAAGAAATAATTCCCTTATAACATACTAACTTTCCTTGGGTTTGAAAATGACGAGACAGGTTAATTACTCGACAACTTTGTCCTTGCCTCGATCTAATTTTGAATTCCTCTTTTCTTGATCTAAATATATTCAAAATTAGCTTATTTATTCATCAAATCATTCAATTTCACCACAAACGTATAAATAGGCTTTTTGTAGTTTAGCCCCTAATATTTCACATTTATTCAATCTCTGACAGATTAATCACATGTGAAGGATTAGACCGATATCGACAAAGCATAGAAACATGGAATACATTATGAATCTTTTCTAGCTCTAGTGGCAACAACAACCTATAAGCAATCGGCCCAACACACTCGGTAATTTCATACGGCCCGATGAACCTCAGACTCAACTTGCCTTAACGATCAGATCTGAGTATTTTCTTCGACGGCGAGACTTTCAAAAAGACTTTGTCACTGATCTGAAACTCAATATCTTTTCTTGTTAAATCTGCATATGATTTCTGATGATCGGAAGCTACTTTCATACTATTTTGGATTACTTTCACTTTTTGTTCAGTCTCTTTTATCAAATCAATTCTGTGAATCTTATTCTCGCTAAGTTCAGTCCAATACAAAGGTGTATGACATTTGCAACCATACAAAGCTTCGTACGGTGCCATTTTGATGCTCGATTGAAAACTATTATTATAAGCAAATTTAATCAAAGGCAGATATTGTTCCCACGTACCTTCAACCTCAAGAATACAACATCTCAACATATCTTTTAGGATCTGAATAATCTGCTCGAATTGACCATCCGTTTACGGGTGAAAAGCAATACTGAAGTGCAATTTAGTACCCAGAGCATCTTGTAATTTCTTCAAGAATCATTATGTGAATCTCAAATCTCTATCCGAAACAATATAAATAGGTACTCCATGTAGTCTTACAATCTGAGAAACATACAATTCAGCTAACTTATCAAGCGAGTAATTTGTGCGAACCAGAACAAAATGAGCCAATTTAGTCAATCTATCCACAATAACCCAGATTGCATCTTTCTTGCTTGGTGTCAATGGTAGACCAGATACAAAAGCCTTCGTGACTCTGTCCCATTTCCACTCAAGTATCATGATCAGCTGAAGTAATTTAGAAGGTACTTGATGCTCGGCTTTTACTTGCTAACAGACTAAACATTTCGAAACAAAGTCAGGAATGTCTCGTTTCATACCATGCCACCAATAAAGCTGTTTCAGATCGTTATACATTTTCGTACTACCCGGATGAATAGATAAACGACTGTTATGAGCTTCAGTCAAAGTTATCTGAAGTAACTCTGGATTTTTTGGAACACAAATTTGATCTGAGAATCTCAAATAATCATCTTTATCAACTCTGAATTTTGAATCAGAATCTAATTCGCACTGAGCTCGTTTAGCTAAAATCTTATTATCAGCCTTCTGTGCTTTGATAATCTATTGCAAAAACAATGGTCTTGCTTTCAATTTGGCTAAAATCGAACCACCATCAGACATACATAACTGAGCATTCATCACATGCAGAGCAAGCAATGATTTTTGACTTAGAGCACCAGTAACAACATTCGCTTTTCCCGGATGATAATCAATTTCAAGCTCATGATCTTTTAACAGATCCAGTCATCTTCGCTGACACAGATTCAAATCTTTCTGAGTCATTAGGTATTTCAGGCTTTTATGATCTGAAAAACACGTAACGTATTTCACTAAATAGATAGTGGCGCCAAATCTTCAAAGCGAACACAATTGCATCCAACTCAAGATCGTGCTTCGGATAATTCTTTTCATGCAGCTTTAATTGTCTTAAGCATATGCAATGACTTTGCCTTCTTGCATCAAAACACATCCCAGACTGATCAACAAAGCATCACTATAAATCACAAATTCTTTACCCGATTCAGGTTGTACCAATACTGGAGCTTCAGTCAACAAAGTTTTCAACTGATCAAAAATTTTCTGATACTTTTCATACCATTCAAATTTCACATCTTTCTAAACCAATTTTGTCAACGGGGTCGCGATCATAGAAAAGTCTTTTACGAACCATCGATAATAACCAGTAAGTCCCAGAAAACTGTAGACTTTAGAAACATTTCTTGGAGGCTTCTAATCCAAAATAGCCGAAATCTTGCTCAAATCAACTTGGATACTAGATGCCGACACAACATGACCCAAAAAACTGACTTCTCGCAACCAAAATTCACATTTGCTAAACTTCGCATATAACTGCTTATCTCGCAAAGTCTATAGTACTATTCTCAGATGCTCGGCATGTTCAGTTTCATCACGCAAATAAATCAAAATGTCACCAATGAATATGACAACAAATCGATCTAAATACAGTCTGAAAATTTTGTTTATCAAATCCATAAACACAGCAGGTGCATTTGTTAATCCAAAAGGCATAACTAAAAACTTATAGTGTCCGTACCTCGTTCAGAAAGCAATTTTGGAATGTTTGAGTCTTTCACTCATAACCGGTAATAGCCTGAACTCGAATCTATCTTAGAAAACACTGTAGCCTCTTTTAGTTGATCGAACAAGTCGTCAATCTGTGGCAATAGATATTTATTCTTTATAGTCACCTTATTGAGATTTCTATAGTCGATACACATTCTCATAGTTCTGTCTTTCTTTTTCACAAATAAAACAAGTGCACCCGAGGGAGAAAAAATCGGTCTAGCAAAACATCTATCTGTCAATTCTTGCAACTGAGCTTTCAACTATTTTAATTCAGTCGGTGCCATTCTATACGCAAAGTAAGCTTCATAACCTTTTCTCACATATTTTTAAGCTAACATCGAAGATAACACTGCCAACAAACCATTCATATCATCTAACTCAATACAGATACTCTCATTATTCTAACATCTCAAATTAATAATCTTCCATTTGAAATTCACAATAGCATCATGCATCGTTAGCCAATCCATACCTAGGATCATGTCAAACTCGTCAAATGGTAACAACATCAAATCGTTTGGAAAGTAATTACCCCGAATCATAAATGGACAATTCTTACACACTTTATCAACTAATACACACTTGCCTAAGGGGTTCGATACTTTAATTACTATTTCAGTAGACTCTACAAGCAAAGTCTCACTGGATACTAAATTCACATATATATATATACGAATGAGTAGACCCTGGATTTATCAATGTAATAACTTTAGTATCATAAAGAGTAAAAGTATCGGTAATAACATCTAGAGATGACGCTTCTTCTCGTGTTCGTATAGTATAGGCTCGTGCAAGCACTCTAGCATCAGATCTCGCTGTAGTGTCTCGCGTCACACCTCTACCACCACTCACGTTTCCCGTGTTTCTCGGTGGTCTACCTCTAGCTGCAGTGTTACTAGGCCTCATGTTCTGAGCATTATCTTTCTCAACTAACTCTGGGCAATCTTTTATGAAATGATCTTGAGAACCACAACTGTAGCAAGGTCAACTATTAAATTTTCCCTAGCACTCTTCAAAATGCTGTCTTCCACATTGGTTACACTCAGGCTTTTCATCCTTCGCATTACCAACACTCGATACTGAGGTAGTCTAAGCTTTGGGATTGGTATATTACTTTCCACGATCTCTATTCTGATGTCCCGCTGAAACTGTCGATCGATCATTGAAATTTTTAGATTTCTTCGATGAGGAATGAGAAGATTTAGTCATCGATCGCTTCCTCAAATCTCTAGCCTCTGAATCAGCTTTTCTCTTTTCTTTACTAAGATCCTCAGCTTTACAAGCCCTCTAAACCAGTACTACGAATTCTTTCAACTCAAGTATCCCGACTAACAGCTTTATATCTTCGTTCAATCCATCAACAAATCTTTTGCACATAATCTCTTCCGTAGACACGTATTCCCGAGCATACTTGCTCAAACGTACAAATTCTCTTTCGTGCTCTTTTACAGTCCTCCGGGCCTGTTTCAACTCTAGAAACTCTTTATTTTTTTGATCGAGGAATTTCTAGCTTATGTACTTCTTTTGGAACTCAGTCTGAAAGAATTCCCAGGTAACTCGTTCCCTAGGAACCACCGATGTTAAAGTTTTCTACCAGTGATATGCATTGTCTCTAAGCAAAGAAACTACACATTTGATACACTCATCCAGTGTACAGGACAACTCATCGAATACTCAAATAGTTTTCTCAAGCCAGAACTTTCAGCATCATCATCAGTCGTAGCCCGAAACTCTTCAGCCCCGTGTTTACGAATCTTATAGATAGGTGGCTTATTCAACCGAATAGGGTCTATTACTTGTGGCGCAATCAGGACTTGTTGAGAAATAGGTGGGGGTGGAGGTTGTTGAGTAGCTGGATTTGTTCATACGGAATTCGTGAACCACTCAGTCATTATTTGAAAGAAGGCTTACTTAGCCTCTCCTCCTTGACAACTTGATATCGGTCTAGATTCGGCCGGCGCTATCCGTTGAGCGGGAGCAGGCACATTGCTCTCAACATTATCAGCTATTTCTCGTTCGGGATCCATTTACTATATGAAAAATACATCTCAAAGGTCAAGAATCATCACACTATCGAATTTTATATATATGGCATGTATAGCTAGACCCATATACGCTATGGTAATCCTAGAACTGACTAAACCATAGCTCTGATACCAATAAAATGTAACACCCTTAACCAGTATTCATCGTTGGAATAGGGCTACGAGGCATTACCGAACCATACACAACATGCACACAAACATCTACATGTAGATGCATTCATAATCAAATCCCATTCAATCACAATTACATTGTCCCTTATGAGGCCCTATTAAGCCTTAGAACATACTTAAAAGAAGTTCCGGACTAAACCGACAACATTCAAAAACTTTTGAAAAACTTTAGAACTCTTGAAATTTTTTTTCATCTACACATATCACACGCCCGTGCGAACAGTGTGCCTCACACGGCTACAAGACATGCCCATGTCTTAGGCCGTGTGGATACAGGACATACATACTAACTTGCCCAAACGACCACGTCACATGCCCGTGTGCCTAGCCCATGTGTAAACTAAGGGGGTTACTGACTCGGCCACACGCCTGTGTGCCTCACACGCCTAGTAGACACACCCGTGCGTCTAAGTCGTGTCAAAATTGTAGGGTATACTGCCTTAATTCGAAAGGGTACCCCAGGGATCACACAGCCGTATACCAAGGCCATGTCTCACACACGGTCGAGCCATACACCGGTGTGCTCAGCCGTGTGGAGTGAAGTTAGGCTTGGTTTAAGCCACACTTTTCACCCCTTTTTAAGCATACCTAAACACCACATTTCATACCAATTCAATATATCAATAGGCAACTAAACTAGCTATCCCACGCATATATCATGCCATCTAACCACACCTATTTCAATTTCTCAATTCCATATTCCAAAACATACCAAGTTATTAAACCAAAATTATGAATTCTTACATAAGTACCGAATACATAACTCATTTTCTTATCACCTATTTCATATCATCTTGATAAACCATATTATCATCAATTTATCAATCCACAACAATCCATAGTAAACATACCCAAAAATACCAAGCAATTAACACAACATATTTCATTCACCAAATCCCTAACTTAGGCCAACTTGGATGGCCAAATACACAATAACATTTACATCACAGACAAGCCAAATCTTATGGCTATATCATAGCTTAAAATATACCAAAATAACACTAGCCTATACATGCCATATACCATATATATAAAATCCCAAAAAGTACCAAAAAGACGCTCGATAGTGTGATGACATTCCTTGACGATCCCCGAGTCCGAGCTAGCTTTAAATATCTATCAAACATAGATGGAGCACACAAAGGAAGCTTTTAAAACTTAGTAAGCTAGTACGATAGAAAACTCATCTATATACATATACAATAACAGTTCAAATAACATACACATTATCTGGGATTTCTAACAAACCTTTCACCAGCTTATTCTTAAACTTGTATATACCCGAAGTTTGCCGTTGCATAATCAATGCCTTACAAGCAAAGTATTGTTCTCGAAGTTTCGCACATTCAGTGCCTTCATGGATGTATCGCACACTAGGTGACATCCTAGATGTCTCGCACACTAAGTGCCATCCTCAATAATTCGCTCACAAAGTGCCATATCTAGAAATTTCGCACACTAAGTGTCATCCTCAGTAACTCGCACACTAAGTGTCATTTTCATAATCGATATACTATCCATCAATCTAGTAACCATAAATATACCAATTAACCGTTCTTAAGCATTATATACAAAGAAATAATGCCCTTATAACATACTAACTTACCTCGGGTTTGAAAATGGCAAGATAGGGCAATTATTTGGTAACTTTGTCCTTCCACCGATCTAATTTCGAATTCCTCTTTTCTTGATCTAAATGTATTCAAAACTAGCTTATTTATTCATCAAATCATTCAATTTCACCTAAAAACGCATAAATGGACATTTTGTAGTTTAGCCCCTAATATTTTACATTTATTCAATTTAGTGCTTATTTCACAAATACACAAAATTCATCAAAACCATGCCTTAGCCGAATCTTCCTATAGTCCCTAACAACTCATAACTTTTATTTATTTTAAATTTTAGTCCCTAAATTTACAAATTTTATAATTTAGCCCATTATACTTAAAACCACCAAAAATTCTAAGATAAAATATATTAACCCAACATCAAGCTTTAATAATTCACCATTTAACAACATAACTGAAAACATTCATCAAAATAAAAAATTCAAGCCTTGGCTTTGTAGTATACTAAGCAACGATCACAAAAATGTAGAAATTATAAAAAATCGAGCTCAAAACATACCTTAATTCAAGCTCAAAATGCTAAAACCCTAGCTTGAGTTTTTCTTTCTTTTTCTTTAGTATATTCGGCCAACACGGAGAAATAATGAACAATTTCATGCTTTGTTTTATTATTAATTACATTAATCTACATTTTACTATTTTAACCCTATTATAAACATTAAAACTTACCAACTACATGTCCTTAGTTGTCCACCATTAAAATTAATGGTAAATTTGACATGCAAGGACCTTCACTTAAATAAGTCATATCAATTTAGCACATTAGCAAATAGAAAGCCACTTTTGCATTTTACGCGATTAGGTCATTTTTTCAAATTAACCACTTAAACGATAAAATTAACACCAAATTTTCACACATACTAATTCATATATCATAAGAACGAAAAATAATATTAAAATATTTTTTGACTCAGATTTGTGGTCTCGAAACAACTATTCCAACTAGGGTCTAAACGGGGCTGTTACAACTCTCCCCCTTAGGGATTTTCGTCCTCGGAAATCTTATCGGTGACTAGGTTTGGATATTGTTTCCTCATAGTACCTTCGAGCTCCCACGTGGCTTCTTCAACCCCGTGTCGATGACTAATGAAATTTTCTTATTTCTCAATTCTTTATCCTCATAAGCCAATATATGAATCGATTCTTCCTCATATGTCATATCAAGCTTAATTTCAATCTCTGACAGATTAATCACATGTGAAGGATCAAACCGATATCGACAAAGCATAGAAACATGGAATACATTATGAATCTTTACTAGCTCTGGTGGCAACAACAACCTATAAGCAACCGGCCTAATACGCTCGGTAATTTCATACGGCCCAATGAACCTCAAACTCAACTTGCCTTTACGACTGGATCTGAGTATTTTCTTCATGGTGAGACTTTTAAAAAGACTTTGTCACCGATCTAAAACTCAATATCTTTTCTTTTTAAATCTGCATATGATTTCTGACGATCGGAAGCTGCTTTCAGACTATCTCGGATTACTCTCATTTTCTGTTCAGTCTCTTTTATCAAATCAATTCTGTGGATCTTATTCTCGCTAAGTTCAGTCCAATACAAAGGTGTACGGCTTTTGCGACCATGCAAAGCTTCGTACGGTGCCATTTTGATGCTTGATTGAAAACTATTATTATAACCAAATTCAATCAAAGGCAGATATTGTTCCCACGTACCTTCAACCTCAAGAATACAACATCTCAACATATCTTCGAGGATCTGAATAATCTACTCGGATTGACTATCCGTTTAAGGGTGAAAAGCAGTACTGAAGTGCAATTTAGTGCCCAGAGCATCTTGTAATTTCTTCCAGAATCGTGATGTGAATATCTGATCTCTATCCTAAATAATAGAAATAGGCACTTCATGTAGTCTTACAATTTGAGAAACATACAATTCAGCTAACTTATCAAGTGAGTACTCTGTGCCAACCGGAACAAAATAAGCTGATTTAGTCAATCTATCCACAATAACCTAGATTGCATCTTTCTTGCTTGGTGTCAACGATAGACTGGATACAAAATCCATCGTGACTTTGTCCCATTTCCACTCAAGTATCATGATCGGCTGAAGCAATCCAGAAGGTACTTGATGCTCGACTTTTACTCCCTGACAGATTAAACATTTCGAAACAATGTCAGAAATGTCTTGTTTCATACCAAGCCACCAATAAAGCTATTTCATATCTTTATACATTTTCATACTACCCGGATGAACAGATAAAGGACTGTTATGATCTTTATTCAAAGTCATCTGAAGTAACTCTGGATTTATCGGAACAGAAATTCGATCTCAGAATCTCAAATAATCGTCTTTATCAACTCTGAATTCTAAATTAGAATCTAATTCACACTGAGCTCGTTTAGCTAAAATCTCATTATCAACCTTCTGTGCTTCGATAATATGCTATAAAAACAATGGTCTTGCTTTCAATTCGGCTAAAATCGAAAGCATTCATCGCAAGCAGAGCAAACAATAATTTTTGACTTAGAGCATCAGCAACAACGTTTGCTTTTCCCGGATGATAATCAATTACAAGCTCATAATCTTGTAACAGATCTAACCATCTTCTCTGACGTAGATTCAAATCTTTCTGAGTCATTAGGTATTTCAAGCTTTTATGATCTGAAAACAGGTGACATTTTTCAGCAAATAGATTGTGGCGCCAAATCTTCAAAGCGAACACAATTGCATCCAACTCAAGATCGTGATTCGGATAATTCTTTTCATGTGACTTTAATTGTCTCGAAGCATATACAATGACTTTTCCTTCTTGCATCAAAACATATGCCAGACCGATCAACGAAGCATCACTATAAATCACAAATTCTTTACCCGATTCAGGTTGTACCAATACCGAAGCGTCAGTCAACAAAGTTTTCAATTGATCAAAACTTTTCTGACACTTTTCAGACCATTCGAATTTCACATCTTTCTGAAGAAATTTTGTCGACGGCGTCGTGATCATAGAAAAGCCTTTTATGAACTGTCGATAATAACCAGTAAGTCCCAAAAAACTGCAGACTTTAGAAACAATTCTCAGAGGCTTCCAATCCAAAATTGCTGAAATCTTGCTCGGATCAACTTGGATACCAGATGCCAACACAACATGACCCAGAAAACTGACTTCTTGCAACCAAAATTCACATTTTCTGAACTTCACATATAACTGCTTATCTCGCAAAGTCTATAGTACTATTCTTAGATGCTCGGCATGTTCAGTTTCATCGTGCGAATAAATCAAAATGTCATCAATGAATAAGACAACAAATCGATCTAAATACAGTCTAAAAATTCTATTCATCAAATCCATAAACATAACAGGTGAATTTGTTAACTCGAAAGGCATAACTAAAAACTCATAGTGTCCGTACATCGTTCAGAAAGTAGTTTTCGGGATGTCTGAGTCTTTCACTCGTAACTGGTAATAGCCTGATCTCAAATCTATCTTGGAAAACATAGTAGCCCCTTTTAGCTGATCGAACAAGTCGTCAATTTGTGGCAACAAATATTTATTCTTTATAGTCACCTTATTGAGTTGTCTATAGTCGATACACATTCTCATAGTTCCGTCTTTCTTTTTCACAAATAAAACCGGTGCACCTAAGGGAGAAAAACTTGGTCTAGCAAAACCTCTATCTATCAATTCTTGCAATTGAGCTTTCAACTCTTTTAATTCAGTCGGTGCAATTCTATACGGAGCTATCGAAATCGGAGTAGTTCCAAGCACTAACTCAATACCAAATTCAACCTCTCGGATCGGTGGTAAACCTGGTAATTCTTCAGGAAACACATCCAGATACTCGCACACTACTAGTATTGATTCAATCTTTCTTTCAGTAATTTTGCTATCAAGCACATACGTAAAGTAAGCTTCATAACCTTTTCTCACATATTTTTGAGCTAACATCAAAGATATCACTGCCAATAAACCATTCATATCATCTGACTCAACACGGATACTCTCATTATTCTGACATCTCAAATCAATCATCTTCCGTTTGCAATTCACAACAGCATCATGCATCGTTAGCCAATCCATACCCAGGATTATGTCAAACTCGTCAAATGGTAACAACATCAAATCGGTCGGAAAGCAATTACCCCTAATCATCAATGGACAATTCTTGCACACTTTATCAACTAATACACACTTGCCTAAGGGGTTTGATACTTTAATTACTATTTTAGAAGACTCTAGAGGCAAAGTCTTATTGGATACTAAATTCACACATATATACAAATGAGTAGACCCTAGATTTATCAATGCAATAACTTTAGTATCATAAAGAATAAAAGTACCGGTAATAACATCTAGAGATGACGCTTCTTCTCGTGCTCGTATAGCATAGGCTTGCGCAGGTGCTCTAGCATTAGATCTCGCTGTAGTGTCTCACGTCACACCTCTACCACGACTCGCATTTCCCGTATTTCTCGATGGTGCACCTCTAGCTGCAGTGTTACTCGGCCACATGTTCTGAGCATTATCTTTCTCAGCTCACTCGAGGTAATATTTTATGAAATGATCTCGAGAACCACAACTGTAGCAAGCTCAACTATTAATTTTTCCCCAGCACTCTCCAAAATGTCGTCTTCCACATTGGTTACACTCAGGCTTTTCATCCTTCGTAGTACCAACACTCGATACTGAGGTAGTCTGAGCTTTAGGATTGGTATATTGCTTTCCACGATCTCTATTCTGATGTCCTGCTAAAAGTGTCGATCGATCATTGAAATTTTTAGATTTCTTTGATGAGGAAGGATAAGATTTAGTCATCGATCGCTTCCTCAAACCTCTAGCCTCTGAATCAACTTTTCTCTTTTCTTTATTGAGATTCTCAGCTTTACAGGCCCTCTAAACCAGTACTACGAATTCTTTCAACTCAAGTATCCCGACTAACAACTTTATATCTTTGTTCAATCTATCAACAAATCTTTTGCACATAATCTCTTCCGTATACACGTATTCCTGAGCATACTTCTCAAATGTACAAATTCTCTTTCGTACTCTGTTACAGT
This sequence comes from Gossypium anomalum, assembly GCA_025698475.1. Lineage (NCBI taxonomy): Eukaryota > Viridiplantae > Streptophyta > Magnoliopsida > Malvales > Malvaceae > Gossypium > Gossypium anomalum. The sequence goes on along the minus strand of CM046960.1, from coordinate 17,292,553 downwards.
CTTCCGACCTTATTTCAACTCTAGAAACTCTTTATTTTTCTGATCGAGGAATCTCTGGCTTATGTACTTCTTTTGGAACTCGGTCTGAAAGAATTCCCAGGTAACTCGTTCCCTAGGAACCACCGATGTCAAAGTTTTCCACAGTGATATGCATTGTCTCTAAGCAAAGATACTACACATTTGATACACTCATCCGGTGTACAGGATAACTCATTGAATACTTGAATAGTGTTCTCAAGCCAGAACTTAGCCCTTTCAGCATCATAATCAGCCGTAGCCCGAAACTCTTCAGCCCCGTGTTTACGAATCTTATCGACAGGTGACTTATTCAACCGAATCGGTTCTATTACTTGTGGCACAGCCGGGACTTGTTGAGGAATAGGTGGGAGTGGAGATTGTTAAGCAACCGGTTCGTTCGTATGAAATTCGTGAACCACTCAGTCATCATTTAAAAGAAGGCTTGCTTAACCTTTCCTCCTTGATAACTTGATATTGGCCTAGATTCAGCCGGTGCTGTCCCTTGAGTGGGAGCAGGCATATTGCTCTCAACATCATTAGCTGTTTCTCATTCGGGATCCATTTGCTATAACAAAAACACATTTCCAAGGTCAAGAATCATCACACTTTTGAATTTCATATATATGGCCTGTATAGCTAGACCCACACACCCTATGGTAATCCTATAACCAACTAAACCATAGCTCTGATACCAATAAAATGTAAAACCCTTAACCAGTATTCATCGTCAGAATAGGGCTACGAGGCATTACCGAACCATACACAACATTCACACACACATCCAGATGTATATGCATTCATAATGAAATTCCATTCAATCATAATTACATTGTCCCTTAAAAGGCCCTATTAAGCCCTAGAACAAACTTAAAAGAGGTTTGGGACTAAACCGACAACATTCAAAAACTTTAGAAAAAAATTAGAACTCTTGAAATTTTTTTTCATCTACACATGTCACACACCCGTGTGAACTGGCCATGTGAGGCAGACACACCCGTGTCTTAGGCCGTGTGGATACAGGGCATACATACTGACTTACCCACACGACCAGGTCACAAGCCCGTGTGCCTAGCCCGTGTGGAAACTAAGGGGGTTACTGACTTGGCCACACGGCCGGCCACACGCCCGTATGTCTAAGCCGGGTATACTGCCTTAATTCGAAAGGGTACCCCAGGGATCAATGCCCGTGTACTAAGGCCATGTCTCACATACGGTTGAGCCACACGCCCGTGTGCTCAGTCGTGTGGAGTGAAGTTAGGCTTGGCCTAAGCCACACTTTCACCCCTTTTTAAGCATATCTAAACACCACATTTCATACCAATTCAATACATCAATAGGCAACTAAACTAGCTATCCCATGCATATATCATGCCATCTAACCACAACTATTTCAACTTCTCAATTCCATATTCCAATACATACCAAGTTATTAAACCAAAATCATCAATTCTTACATAAGTACCAAATACATAACTCATTATCTTATCACCTATTTCATATCATCTTCATAAACCATATTATCATCAATTTATCCATCCACAACATGCCATAGTAAACATACCCAAAAATACCAAGCATTAACACAACATATTTCATTCACCAAATCCATAACTTAGGCCAACTTGGATGGCCAACTCCACAATCACATTTACATCACATACAAGCCAAATCTCATGGATATATCATAGCTTAAAATATACCAAAATAACACTAGCCTATACATGCCATATACCATATATATAAAATCCTAAAAAGTACCAAAAAGACGCTCGATAGTGTGGTGACGTTCCTTGACGATCCCCGAGTCCAAGCTAGATTTAAACATCTATCAAACACAGAGGGAGCACACAAAGCAAGCTTTTAAAACTTAGTAAGCTAGTATGATCGAAAACTCATCTATATACATATACAATAATAGTTCAAATAACATACACATTATCTGGGATTTCTAACAAACCTTTCACCAACTTATTCTTAAACTTGTACATACCCGAAGCTTGTCATTGGAAAATCAATGTCTTACAACCAAAGCATTGTTCTCGAAGTTTCGCACACTCAGTGCCTTCATGGATGTATCGCACACTAAGTGCCATCCTAGATGTCTCGCACACTAAGTTCCATCCTCGATAATTCGCTCACTAAGTGCCATTTTTGGATGTTTCGCACACCAACTGCCATCCTCAGTAACTTACACACTAAGTGCCATTTTCATAATCAATATACAATCCATCATTGTAGTAACCACAAATATACCAATTAACCATTCTTAAGCATTATATATAAAGAAATAATGCCCTTATAACATACTAACTTACCTCGAGTTTGAAAATGGCAAGATAGGTCAATTACTCGATAACTTTGTCCTTCCCCCTATCTAATTTTGAATTCGTCTTTTCTTGATCTAAATGTATTCAAAATTAGCTTATTTATTCATCAAATCATTCAATTTCACCCCAAAATGCTTAAATAGGCATTTTGCAGTTTACCCCATAATATTTCCCATTTATTCAATTTAGTGCTTATTTCACAAATACACAAAATTCATTAAAACCATGCCTTAGCCGAATCTTCCTATAGTCCCTAACAACCCATAACTTTCATTTATTTCACATTTTAGTCCCTCAATTTACAAATTTTACAATTTAGCCCATTACACTTAAAACCACCAAAAATTCCAAGACAAAATATATTAAACCAACATCAAGCTTTCATAATTCACCATTTAACTACATAAAACTCATGAATTCATCCATGGCCTAACTCAAAATATTCATCAAAATCAAAAATTCAAGCATGGGCTTTGTAATATAATAAGCAACGATTACAAAAACGTAGAAATTATCAAAAATCGAAAACAAAACATATCTTAATTCAAGCTCAAAATGCCGAAACCCTAGCTTGAGATTTTCTTTCTTTTTCTTTAGTATATTCGGCCAACACAGAGAAATAATGAACAATTTCATGCTTTTTTTTATTATTAATTACATTAATATACATTTTACTATTTTAACCCTATTATAAACATTAAAACTTACCAACTACATGTCCTTAGTTGTCCACCATTAAAATTAATGGTAAATTTGACATGCAAGGACCCTTACTTAAATAAGTCATATCAATTTAGCACATTAGCAAATAGAAAGCCACTTTTGCATTTTACGCGATTAGGTCATTTTCTCAAATTAGCCACTTAAATGGTAAAATTAACACCAAATTTTCACACATACTAATTCACATATCATAAGCACCGAAAATAATATTAAAATATTTTTTTGACTCAGATTTGTGGTGCCGAAACCACTATTCCGACTAGGGTCTAAACGGGGCTATTACAACTCTCCCCCTTAGGGATTTTTGTCCTCGAAAATCTTATTTGTGAATAGGTTTGGATATTTTTTTCTCATAGTATCTACAAGCTCCCACCTAGATTCTTCAACCCCGTTCTGATGCCACAACAGTTTCACTAATGAAATTTTCTTATTTCTCAATTCTTTAACCTCGTAAGCCGAAATACAAATCGATTCTTCCTCATATGTCGTAGCAAGCTTAATTTCAATCTCTGACAGATTAATCACATGTGAAGGATCAGACTGATATCGACGAAGCATAGAAACATGGAATACATTATGAATCTTTTCTAGCTCTCGTGGCAACAGCAGCCTATAAGTAACCGTCCCGAATGCTCGGTAATTTCATATGGCCGATGAACCTCAGACTCAACTTTCCTTTACGACCGAATCTGAGTATTTTCTTCCACGGCGAGACTTTTAAAAAGACTTTGTCACCAATCTGAAACTCAATATCTTTTCTTTTTAAATCTGCATATGATTTCTAACAATCAGAAGCTGTTTTTAGACTATCTCGCTAAGTTCAGTTCAATACCAAGGTGTACGACATTTGCGACCATACAAAGCTTCGTAAGGTGCCATTTTGATGCTCGATTGAAAGCTATTATTATAAATAAATTCAATCAAAGGCAGATATTGTTCCCATGTACCTTCAACCTCAAGAATTCAACATCTTAACATATCCTCGAGGATCTGAATAATCTGCTCGGATTGGCCGTCTGTTTGCGGGTGAAAAGCAGTACTGAAGTGCAATTTAGTACCCAGAGCATCTTGTAATTTCTTCCAGAATCATTATGTGAATCTCGGATCTCTATCCAAAAGAATAGAAATAGGTACTCCATGTAGTCTTACAATCTGAGAAACATACAATTCACCTAACTTACCAAGCAAGTAATCTGTGCGAACCGGACAAAATAAGCTGATTTAGTCAATCTATCCACAATAACCCAGATTGCATCTTTCTTGCTTGGTGTCAACGATAGACCGGATACAAAATCCATCGTGACTCTGTCCCATTTCCACTCAAATATCATGATCGACTGAAGTAATCCAGAAGGTACTTGATGCTCGGCTTTTACTTGCTGACAGACTAAACATTTCGAAACAAAGTCAGAAATGCCTCGTTTCATACCATGCCACCAATAAAGCTGTTTCATAACGTTATACATTTTCATACTACTCGGATGAATAGATAAACGACTGTTATGAGCTTCATTCAAAGCCATCTGAAGTAACTCTGAATTTCTCGAAACACAAATTTGATCTCAGATTCTCAAATAATCATCTTTATCAACTCTGAATCTTGAATCAGAATCTAATTCACACTGAGCTCGTTTAGCTAAAATCTCATTATCAACCTTCTCTGCTTCAATAATCTGCTGTAAAAACAATGGCCTTGCTTTCAATTCGGCTAAAATCAAACCATCATCAGACATACATAATTGAGCATTCATCACACGCAGAGCAAGCAATGATTTTTGACTTAGAGCATCAGCAACAACATTTGCTTTTTTCAGATGATAATCAATTACAAGCTCATAATCTTTTAACAGATCTAACCATCTTCTCTAACGCAGATTCAAATCTTTCTGAGTCATTAGGTATTTCAGGCTTTTATGATCTGAAAACACGTGACATTTTTCACCAACTAGATAGTGGCGCCAAATCTTTGAAGCGAACACAATTGCAGCCAACTGAAGATTGTGCATCGGATAATTCTTTTCATGCGCCTTTAATTGTCTCGAAGCATATGCAATGACTTTGCCTTCTTGCATCAAAACACATCCCAGACCAATCAACGAAGCATCACTGTAAATAAAAAATTCTTACCCGATTTAGGTTGTACCAATATCGGAGCTTCAGTCAACAAAGTTTCCAACTGATCAAAACTTTTCTAACACTTTTCAGACCATTCAAATTTCACATCTTTCTGAAGCAATTTCGTCAACGGGGTCAAAATCATAGAAAAGCCTTTTGAATTCCTCTTTTCTTGATCTAAATGTATTCAAAATTAGCTTATTTAATCATCAAATCCTTCAATTTTACCCAAAAATGCATAAATGGGCATTTTACATTTTAGCCCTAATATTTCACATTTATTCAATTTAGTCCTTATTTCACAAATACACAAAATTCATCAAAACCATGCATTAGCCGAATCTTCCTATGGTCCCTAGCAGCCCATTACTTTCATTTATTTCACATTTTAGTCCCTCAATTTACAAATTTCACAAGTTAACCCATTATACTAAAAACCACCAAAAATTCCAAGACAAAATATATTAACCCAACATTAAGCTTTCATAATTCACCATTTAACAGCATAAAACTCATGAATTCATCCATGAAATAACTCAAAATATTCATCAAAATCAAAAATTCAAGCATGTGCTTTGTAGTATACTAAACAACGATCACAAAAATGTAGAAATTATCAAAAACCGAGCTCAAAATATACCTTAATTCAAGCTCAAAATGCTGAAACCCTAGCTTGATTTTTTTCTTTCTTTTTCTTTAGTATATTCGGCCAACATGGAGAAACAATGAACAATTTCATGCATTGTTTTATTATTATTACATTAATATACATTTTACTATTTTAACCCTATTATAAACGTTAAAACTTACCAACTACATGTCCTTAGTTGTCCACCAATAAAATTAATGGTAAATTTGACATGCAAGGACCATCACTTAAATAAGTCATATCAATTTAGCACATTAGCAAATAGAAAGCCACTTTTGCATTTTACGCGATTAGGTCCTTTTCTCAAATTAACCACTTAAACGATAAAATTAACACACCAAATTTTCACACATACTAATTCACATATCATAAGCACAGAAAATAATATTAAAATATTTTTTTGACTCAAATTTGTGGTCTCGAAACCACTATTCTGACTAGGGTCTAAACTGGGCTGTTACAATGCAGCTTTAATTGTCTCGTGGCATAAGCTATGACTTTTCCTTCTTGCATTAAAACGCAGCCCAAAACATTCAACGATGCATCACTATAGACTACAAATTTTTTACCCGATTTTGGCTGTACAAACCGTCTATAATAACTGGCAAGTCCCAGAAAACTGCAGACCTCAGATACATTTCTCGGAGGCTTCCAATCCATTATTGCAGAAATCTTGCTCGGATTGACTAGGATACCCGATGTTGACACAATATGCCCTAGAAAACCATCCTCACGCAACCAGAATTCACATTTACTGAACTTTGCATATAACTACTTATCACGCAGAGTCTGCAATATAATTTTCAAATGCTCAACATGCTCAGTTTCATCACATGAATAAATCAAAATGTCATCAATAAATACAACGAAAAATCGATCTAAGTATTGTCTGAAAACCTGATTTATTAAGTCCATAAAGATAGCTGGTGCATTCGTTAGTCCGAAAGGCATAACTAAAAATTCATAATGTTTGTACCTCGTTCTAAAAGCAGTCTTTGGTACATCAGAGTCTTTAACTTGCAACTAGTAATAACCCGATCTCTAATCTATCTTCTAAAATACTATAGCCCCTTTCAATTGGTGAAACAAATCATCTATTCGCGACAGAGGATATTTGTTCTTGATTGTTACTTTGTTGAGCTGTCGGTAGTCTATACACATTCTCATCGTACCATCTTTCTTTTTCACAAACAATACTGGAGCACCCCAAGGCGAGAAACTTGGTCTTCCAAACCCTCTGTCAGTCAACTCTTGCAACTGAGTTTTCAATTCTTTTAACTTTGTCGGAGCCATTCTGTATGGAGCTATCGATATCAGCATTGTACCCGACATTAACTTAATACCAAATTCAACCTCTCGGATCGGTGGTAAACCTGGTAACTCATCAGGAAACACATCTAGATACTCACACACAACTGGCACTGATTCAATCTTCTTTTCAGTTACTTTCGTATCCAGCACATAAGTAAAATAAGCTTCACAGCCCTTTCTCACATATTTCTGAGGTAACATTAATGAAATCATCGCTAGCAAACCATTTAAATCATCTGACTCAATTCGGATAATCTCACTGATCGGGATTTCCTGTGATAAGTTTTATAAATTTATAATTAAACGTTCTTGAAACTAACTATTATCATGACGTAGGCAAGTGTACCTATCGAACAGTAGTATAGCTTTAGCAAGACCTGATTGTCGAACCCAAAGGACTAAAAGTACTAGTAATGACTGTCTTTTTATTATCTAGCCTAAGAAATAAGGGGTTTGTTTTAACTAACTAATTAATTAAACTAAGAAGTTGCAGAAAATAGAATTGGGAAATTACTTTTGGGAAAAACGATTGATTTAGGACAATACCTAAGGAAAAATCCACCCAGACTTTTACTTGTTATTTTGGCTCCGAACCGGATGATTTATTCATTTAACTTGTTCCGTAGAAATCCCTAAGTTATGTTATTATCCCTATTCAAGACTAATAACGTCTAAAAACCATCAAACTGAACAAACTACTGTATCAATTGAATTATGTTAGGTTTCAGTTCAAAATTATTTGCAGCAATAGCAGCCCTAACTATACTTAACTCAGTTCCTGTTAAATTAGGTTTAGCATAATCATACATAGTACGAGGAGCAGGATTCTGATTTGCTAATTCAGTGGGTTTTGCTGGAGGTAGCTGATTGTCTTGATTTTCAGCCATCTCCTTGGTTGTAGTTGAGATATCGTCCTCCTGTTCTTCTTTTGTGTATCTTAGGTTTTGCTTGATTTCTTGTCGGTTTTTACAAGCTGTGTAATCAATTTCTACGTCAAAAAGCAGTGGTCCTGACGGGTTTCTTCTAGTCATAAACTATAAGAACCTGCCAGAAGAAAGAAAAAAAATAGTAAATAAAAATAAAATTAAAATTAAATTGCAAGAAAAATAAATGGCTAAAGTAATAAAAATTGAGTGTTCCTAATATTTTAGTCCCGGGTAACGGCACTAAAAACTTGATCGTGATTTTTCGTGATAAGTTTTATAAATTTATAATTTATCGTTCTTGAAACTAACTATTATCACGATGTAGGCAAGTGTACCTATCGAATAGTAGTATAGCTTTAGCAAGAACGGATCGTCGAACCCAAAGGTCTAAAAGTACTAGTAATGGTTGTCTTTTTATTATCTAGCCTAAGAAATAAGGGGTTTGTTTTAACTAACTAATTAATTAAACTAAGAAGTTGCAGAAAATAGAATTGAGAAATTACTTTTGGGAAAACGATTGATTTAGGACAATACCTAAGGAAAAATCCACCTAGACTTTTACTTGTTATTCTGGCTCCGAACCGGACGATTTATTCATTTAACTTGTTCCATAAAAATCCCTAAGTTATGTTATTATCCCTATTCAAGACTAATAATGTATAATCTCTAGGTTGAATAACCAAGACTTTTCTCTAATTAACGCCCTAGGGTTGCATTAACTCGATCTATGGATTCCCTTATTAGGTTTCACCCTAATTTGACAAAATCTTGTCACCCTATCTCTAGGCGCGCAATCAAATTCGCTTAATTATGACAAAGTCACTCTTAGCCAGGGACTATTCATCCTCCAACTAAGATTATTAACTTGAAGTGATATCCTGAAATACCAAAAAGAATTAAGAACACATAATTAAGAACAAGTCAAATATTTATCATATGGTTCAGAAATTAATAACAAGATTCGTCTTAGGTTTCATCCCCCTTAGGTATTTAGGGGTTGTAGTTCATAACTAAATAAGAAAACATCTCAGAATGATAAAGAATACAAAACATAAAGAAAACCCAAAACTCCTGAAGAGAAATTGAGGAGAAATCTTCTGTCTTGATGATGAATCAGGCTTTAGAGATAGATCAATCGGCTTCCTTAGAGTAATTTCTCACTCCCTATTCTCCGTCTCCCCTTTAGTCTTCTCTAGGGTGCTTAAATAGGCTTTAGAATGCCTAAAAGCCCTAAAACTTGCCCTTTTTCGAATGGAACTTAGCTAGGGTTTGGCAAGGACACGCCCGTGTGTGAATACTTTAGGCCGTGGTTGAGGCTGAGATATCAACACGCCCGTGCTAAGGTTGATTTGGGCCGTGGTCGAGCCTATTAGATTGGCATGGGCGTGTGTGCTACCCGTGTGAGGAAGTCCAGGCCGTGTTGTTTTCCCTTGTCGGTCCATTTTCTCTGTTTTTGGCCCGTTTCTCGTTCTTTTTTTCCTCCTATGCTCACCTTAGTACAAAACATGAAATTAAAGGATTAGGAGCATCAAATTCACAAAATCTAAGGAGAAACCATTCATAAAAGTGATAAGCGAGGGATAAAAATATGTATAAATTATGGTTTATCACTCATTATTCAGACATCTCAGATCAATCATCTTTCATTTGTAATTCGTAATAGCATCATGCAACATTAACCAATCCATACCCAAAATTATATTAAATTTGTAACACCCCAAACCTGGCCTAGACTTTATGGCCAAATCTGGCATGTCACATCGAAGTGTTTTTTGAAAATTGATCTTTTCGGTAAAAATCCGCTACTAAATTTAAATCCTTTTATTTATTAATCAAAAGATCTCATCGAAACGTTTACCTTTTTAACAATTAGTGTTATATTAAATTGATTTAAAAATGCGAAAGCTTTTAAATTCGATGAAGTTTAAAATGCATGTTTTAGTACACAGTAATTGTTTTAAAGACTTGTCTTTACCTAGACTAGCAGTTTAAAAATATATAGTCCAAAGCCCAATTAAGAATTAAAACCCATAAATGGCCTTATTACAAAATTAAAAACCTAAAAGGAAAGTTTAATTTAAATAAAGTCAAATGCAAAACACAACAGTCATGTGGCCACCTCTAAGCCCCTCGTAGCACCAAATCGTCTAAGGCTAGGGATTACCTGTATAGTTAAAAAGAAAGGGTGAGTTTACGAAAACTCAGTGTGTAGCCCCTATCAGTCAAACAGAAAACAGTGCATGCAGTAACAGTCTGGGCTTGAGCCCTATTCAATAGCAGTACAGTCTGGGCCTTAGCCATATATAGTAACAAGGTGGGCCTAAGCCCAATACAATATTAGTGTAGTGTAATGCAATTATGCATCCCACCCAAATCCAGCTAGCACACCACCCGTACCAACCAACACACCATGCAGGGATATAAATCGACCCACCCAGCCAGCACACCAATATCGCAGCAAAGCTGTAATAATAATATAGTATAGCTGCCAGAAACGGTAAATGTGGCAAAGCCACCAGTATCAGTAATTGTGGCATAGCCACCAGTAACAGTGAATGTGACATAATCACCAGAACAGTACTTCCTCCATATCAAAATCCCAACCCCATGCAGTATGTCATGTCATAAATATTACGTGTATCCAAAGTCATACTTAGTACAATCATATATGTAAATCATAAGCACATCAGTCATACGGAACATAAGAGCGTAATCGTCATTTTACCATACAGGGGTATTACGATTATTTTACCCTACAGGGGTATTACAGCCATTTTACCTTTTTTAGGGTTTCAGCTCAGATAACGACCTTTCCCAAGGTCTACAGTCACCCCGAGCGACACAGATAACCTAAATGATCATAACGGTGTAAATGGACCCAAGGCCCATTACTCAGCCCAAGTGGGCCCATACGCTCGTGTGGCCTATTTAGCCCAAATTCAGTTACGGCTATGTGACCTACATAGCCCAGTCTAATATTTATCACTTACCATGGATTTAATCTTTATGGGGCCCACGAGCCCATTAGGCCTACATGGCCCATTTCGGCTCAACGTGGCCCATAACGACCCAAGTCCACGAAAAAGCTCGTTGTGGCCTTTACAGTCTATCACCCATGATTTGTGGGCTTAGTGATCGCACACTCGTGAGGCTTCAAATGCCAAGGTTTTGGCACTTCAGCTTTTCGACTTTTGCCGATCTACAGTAAGGAAGGGTGTAGTTACACACCTTTTTTGGCTTTTTGACAGTAATAGATTTTGGTGCACAGTTACACACCTGTTTATGCAACCGTTCCAAGTTCCTCAAATGCCCAACCTACATTCAATTCCACCTATAGTCAATCTTTCATTTGTTAGTGTTCATAAACACTACATCCCCAAATCGGTACTCCCATCTACCTTGACCGACAGTAGTGTGGCTAAATACACAAAGATCGATGACTAAAATGATCACACGCTTCTCACAGCTAACTGCATAAACCATAGATCTTATTAAACAGGACCGCTCATAGGTGTGGCTTAAATCCATGATCATCAACTCCAAAACAGGGTATCGTATTACCTTCATAGAATAATGAGGAAAAAGGTTTTGATCGCCACCAAAATACTTGCTCTCTACCACTTCCCGCAAGAACCTAGAAACTTAATGATCCACACAAGAAACCAACAATCGATCGTCAAAGCAAAAGGAAAAAGGGGTATCAAAGCACAAGGAGGGAAAACAAGCTAAACTAACAGAAGACAATACATCACATACCTTTGGTCAAGAACTCTTGTAAAAATCAAATTAATCAACCCTCACCATAGAGCTCAGTAATTATCGACCAAGAGTACCCAATAGCAGAGAAAACCGAAGAAAGTAGAGAAAGACAGGGGGACAATCGACTATTGAAGAAAAATCTAAAAGAAAGAATAGAATCGTGAGGAGGGAGAGAGAGCAGCCTAGAAAAATTGCCCAAGATGCAGTGGAAATAACAAGAGGGGGAAAAAGGAAGAAAATGGCGAACAGAAGAGGAGCAATCTCGACAGTGCTTAAGGGATGTATTCAACCAGTATTGAAGGAAAAGAAAAAATGCAAAGACTCGGCCAATCAAAGTAAAGAAGAGTGCAAAACTGAAAAAACCTCACAATAAAAACAACTTAAAATGAAAAGCTAATTTCGGCCTTAGAGAGAAAAAATACCGAAGCAAGGAAAAATCGAAGGCAAGGTCCCCAGCAACAAATGGCTACGAAAACCCTAAAAAGAACCCCTGATAGCCGAATGTATGAGTGCCCAAAGCCCCCATATGGCACAACTCTTCTCCCCAACCCAAATTCCTTGATTTTCTCCCAATATCTCTTCATGAATCTATCCACAAATCACTCCAACATCCCATTGAAACTTTATTCAAACTCCCATGACCAAGTCCACAACCACCTTAGTAGAATTTCAATCCAACTCTACCTCTCTCACCTCATGGCAACAAAATAAATACACCTTGTATGCCATGGGATTCGAACCCAGGTTCTCCTAGTTACCAAGTCACGCCTCCTGCCACCAAACCACAAGGCTTTTTATGACACATTTTACCCACAAATATTTATAAAGCCTATAAGCTAAAGCCAAGGTTCACTTAAGGGGAAAAACTAAAATATTTGCAAAAGCTCAGACTTGAACCCAAGCTTCTCAATCACTCTCAAGCACACCCAAGTCACTTAGCCAATAAAGCAAACATAAAATTTGTGTCACTTTCTTACTTAACTAAAATATTTATGAGCAGTCTCCTAACCGCTCCCATGCTCAAGGCCCAATACTTGTAGGCCTAATTTTGGGGCATTACAAAATTCGTCAAATGGAAACAACATCAAATCAGCTGGAAAGCAATTATCCTGAATCATTAATGGACAGTTCTTGCATACTTTAACAACCAACACACACTTGCCTAAGGGTTCGATACTCTAATTACAAATTTAGTAGACTCTACAGGCAAAGTCTTACTAGATACTAAATTCAAACATACATATAAATGGGTTGATCCTGGATCTATCAATGCAATTACTTTAGTATCATAGAGAGTAAAAGTACCAGTAATAACATCTGAGATGACGCTTCTTCATGAGCGCGAATAGCGTAGGCTCATGCAGGTGCTCTAGCATCAAATCTCGCAGTAGTGTCTCATGTGACACCTCTACCACCACTTACATTTCCTGTGTTTCTAAGTGGTCTACATTTCCCGTGTTTCTAAGTGGTCTATCTCTAACTGCAGTGTTACTTGGCCTCGTACGCTGAGCATTATCTTTTTCAGCTAACTCTGGGTAATCTCTGATAAAATGATCTCGTGAACTACAACTGTAACAAGTTCTATTATTATTATTATTATTATTATTATTATTATTATTATTATATTTTATGTTTCCAACACTCAATACTGATGTAGCTTGAGTTTTAGGGTTGGTGAATTACTTCCCGCTGTCTCTATTCTGATATCCTGCTGAAGCTGTTGATCGATTAAAATAGTCTCTAGATTTCTTCAACGAGGAATGATAAGATTTACTCATCGATCTCTTCCTTGAATCTCTTGTATCTGAATTAGCCTTTCTCTTTTCTTTGCTGAGATCCTTAGCTTTACAAGCCCTCTCAACTAGTACTACAAATTCTTTCAATTCGAGTATCCCGACTAATAGCTTTATATCTTCATTCAACCCGTTAGTAAATTGTTTGCACATGATTTCCTTAGTAGATACATATTCTCGAGCATACTTACTCAAACGTACAAATTCTCTTTCATATTCTATCATAGTCATTCGACCCTATTTCAACTCTAGAAACTTTTTATGTTTCTGATCGAGAAATCTTTGACTTATGTACTTTTTTTGAAACTCGATCTGAAAGAATTCCCAGGTAACCTGTTCTCTAGAAACCACTGATGTCAACATTTCCACCAATGATATTGTGACAGCCCTAATTTGACCCTAGTCGGAATGTGGTTTCTGGACCATAAAATCGAATCATAAAATTTATTAAAAATTAATTTTCATATCTTCTATGTGTGATAGTGCATGTGTGAAAAATTTGATGTTTTTATTTAGTCATATGAATGTGAACTTCACTTGAAAGGACTTAGTTGAGAAACTTAGAAAATAATGTTAGGTAAATGTGTGAGGACCAAATAATTTCAAAGTATGAAAGTTGGGTTTGCATGTCAAAATGCCCAATATGCATTAAGTGACCGGCCAAGTAATGATGTCCTTCCACTAAGTTTAAATTAATTATAATATTATATTGATAAGTGATTAAAACATCATAATAATATGAATTAATAATTAAAAGATGAATAAAAGAAGAAATTGAAACATAATTTTTCATCTTCTTCTTCTTGCAAAACCAAAACAAAAGGAAAGAAAAAAAGAAATTACACTAAGGCAATTTGGCACCTTCTTTTGCTAGTTGGAGTTGGAGTTGGAGCTCAAGATCAAAGGGAGCCAAGTTCGGCCAAAGGGAAAGCGAAAGCGGTTGAGTAGCCGATCGGAGTTGTTCATCTGACTAAAAAGTAAGTCTTTAAGTAATTTAAGTTACTGTTAACATTGCACATAAATGACACAAAATAAGTTGGATAAGAAACCATGGTATGTAAGAGTTTTTGAAAATCGAATGCGAAAATATTGACCTATCTATGATCTTGTGGTAGCTATAGATAAGAAAATACAGCACTATGTGTACAAGGTTATACGGCACTATGTGTGCAAAAACTACGTGGCACTATGTGTGCGAGAAAACGTGGCACTTTGTGTGCAAATAAGTAAGAGCACTATGTGTGCGGACTTTCAAATAAGCATTAAGTGTGCGATATCGATCATGGAGCACTACTTGTGCAAATGAAAATTCATTAAAACATTAAATTGGGAGTAATGAAATGTGCATGGATACTAGACATAGGATTTGAATCTAATTTGTGTATTAATATATAATGCTTGGGAAGAGAGAAAGAAGAGAAAGGTAATCGACTCAATTAGTATATATAATTGAACAAAAATATAAAGTAGTGATAAATGAATCTAAATGGATTAGAGATTGGATTGATAGATGGAGCGGCTTGGTTTGTGCTTTATTTAAATAATTGGACATTGTATGTCATTTACATATATGCCAATGATTTGTATATGACACTTACCATGGTATTTTCAATTTGTGATTAAATGGTGTAGGAGGACATAGTGACATAAGATTTCCTTGTGATATCATGGTTGAATTCAACTAGTATTAGATTGAAATTTTATTTTGCTAAGATAATCGGGTTATTACATTCTTGAAATTTCTTAGGACTTACTGAGTTAATAACTCACTTGGTGTGTTTATTGGTTTTGTATAGATCATCTTGTCGAGGAAAGCTTGGAATCGTTACGAAGTCTTCACATCTTTTGACAACCTTTTTGGTACCTTTGTTTAAAACTCTAGTAGACATTATGGCATGTATAGGATAATATTTTGGGAGGTTTGCTATTTTGATAGTATTGTATAGAAAGCCATGAGAATATGGCTAAAGTCCTATGTATGGATTTGATAATGGTTTAGATATAAATCTTGAAGTGTTAATCAACTTGACATATAAGTTCATATTTGTGATATGATTGTGATTATGTTATGCTCGAACTAACATGTTAAGCATTTGAGATATATATTATGTATGTGTATTCGGTCAAAAGGAAAAAAATCACCAAATGAATCTATAGAGGAGTTGAGTAGGTTAATGGTTATGTTATGTGACCCTACTCCAGCAATGGACACGGGTATTTGGGTGTTACAGATATGCATTGTCTCTAAGCAAAGATAGCACACATTTGATACATGCATCAGGAGTACAGGATAATTTATCAAATACTCTGATCGTATTCTCGAGCTAGAACTCAGATCCCTTGGCATCATCATCAACTGTAGCCCGAAACTCTTTAGCCCCTTGTTTACGAATCTTATCAACATGTGGCTTACTCAATCAAATTGGACCTATAACTTGTGGTACAATCAGGACTTGTTGAGGCACAGGTGGGGGTGGAGGTTGTTGAGAAGCCAGATTCATTCGTACAAATTCCGTGAACCACTCACTCATCATTTGGAAGAAGGCTTGCTTAGCCTCTCCCCCTTGGCTGCTCGAAAAAGGCCTAGAATCGATCGGCGCTGCCCCTTGAGCGGGAGTGGGCACATTACTTTCAACATCGTCAACTACAGCTCGATCGGGATCCATTTGCTATATAAAAACACATTTTAACTGCAAGGAATCATCACACTATCGCAGTTTATATAAATGGCATGTATAGCTAGACTTTCACACACTACGTTAGTCCTAGAATTGACTAAACCGTAGCTTTGACAACAATAAAATGTAACACCCCTAACCCATATCTGTCGCCAGAATAGGGTTACGAGGTATTACCGGATACTACACATCATTCACATACATTTATACAATCATAATCAAAATCCATTCAATTCATTCACATTGTCCCTTATAAGGTCTTACAGGACCTTAAAACATACTTAGTAGTGGTTTGGGACTAAACCGATAACATTAGCAAACTTTGAGAAACTATAGAATTTTTAAACATAAAAGGGTCACACGCCCATCTGAACAGGCCGTGTGGCTCACACGGTCACCAGATACACTAGAACTTCTTGTTTCAGAGGGTGAATCTATCAAACTCGATCAACAATTAACAATTAATCCTAATGTGGGTGGATTTGGTCAGGGGGATGCAAAAATAGTACTTCCTCGTGTGAAATCTAAGGGGGTTACTAACTTGGGTCACATGGCCGACCACACGCCCATGTGCCAGCCCGTGTGCTACACACGGCTGGTAGACACATCCATGTGCCTGGGCTTTGTCAAAAGTGCAGGGTATACTGAATTTAATTCAAAGGGTACCCTAGGGGACACACGGCCATGTAACATGACCGTGTGTCACACACGGCTAAGACACACTCCCGTGTCTCTACCCGTGTGGACAAAAATAGGCCATTTGAAAAGCCAATTTTCCACCCTACTCTCATGTTCACCTAGCCATCAAAATGGTATCAGTTCATTACATATATGGGCAGCCAATACATACCAAATCACATATAATTCATGTCATTTCATAATCAACCATTTCACTACTTAAATTCTCAACCACAATCATGCCAAAATAATCAAACTTGCATAACTTCTAATTGCATTTCATCATCATTATCTTATCACCTATTTCAAACCACAAGACTTACCATTTTAACATCACATAATCAAGCCATCACATAAGCATTATATACATCATATAACTTACTTATCAAACACATCGGTTAGGCTAACTTAAATGACCAAATACATATCAATCAAAACATATCATCAACTTATTGGCCTATACATGCCATATACCATATTTACAAGCATCCAAAAGTACCAACAAGATGATCAATAGTGTGATGATGTATTCCCGACGATCCCCAAGTCCAATATAGCTTTGATAATCTATAAAAGAAAAAAAAATAATACACAGTAAACTTTATAGCTTAGTAAGTTCATACCAACAATACTCAACAGTTCATAAAATACAAATCATCAATTAATAAACAGTTAGTAGTTCTCATATCATCATTCAATTCTAATTCATGACCATTTATCGTGTATATACAAATTCATTAGCTTCATACACATAGTATCAACTACCACATAGGTATAGTATGTACCTGTACTTTCTCGTATTTATTTATCTCATTCTCACCTCTTTGTTAAATACATTAAATCGTTCGAAAATCCTTCAATGCTTTAAGAACTCACACACTTAGTGCATACATGTTTAGTCGAAGCTACAACTATATCGCACACTTAGTGCCATCACATTCAACCGAAGCTATCTCAATATCGCACACTTATTGCCATATAAAGCCGAAACTATTCTAATTCGCACACTAAGTGCTGTATATAGCCGAAGGTATCTCGAAATGCACACTAAGTGCCAAATATAGTTGATTCATTGTCGTATGCATTCGTAGTTTCATATATACAATTTATACATTATTAAAGCATTAAAAACATAATTGTAATAATGTTTATCCCGTACGAACTTACCTCGTACTCAAAACTGACGAATCGGGTCGATTACTCAATAACCTTCGATTTTCCCCGATCTAAATCTGAATTATTTTTTTCTTGATCTATATGTATTAAAAATTAACCCATTTAATCACCAATTCATTCAATTTAATCCACAAACACATATTTGGGCATTTTTGCACTTTAGCCCTTAAAGTTCCACATTTATTCAATTTAGTTCCTAATTCACAAAAACACAAAATTTAATTACACCCAAGCCTAACTGAATTTCCTAGGGACTCCTAGCAACCCAAAACTTTCATTTATTTAACAATTTCACCCTTCAATTTACACTTTTCTCAATTTAATCCCTAATATGTATTTTTACTCAAAATCACTTTACAGAACATGTATATCAAGAACCAAGCTTTCATAATTCATCATCAAACATCATAAAACATATGATTTCATCAATGGAAACTTTCAAAATCATCAACACTTTCAGAAATTGAGGCATGGGCTAGCTAGTACTCAACGATCACAACAATGTAGAAATCATTAAAAACCGAGCTCAAAACATACCTTAGTCAAGCTATCTCCTAGCCGAACCCTAAAACACCAAAAATGGCTTCTTTTCTACTTCAATATTCAGCCAACAACAAAAAAGATGGACAAAAATCATGTTTTGTTGTATTTTAATTAACATAATTACAAATTTACTAATTTACCCTTAATGAATAAACATTAAAAACTTGTAATAGTTGTCCATAATTGTCCATTATCATTTAAAATAGTTTAATTACCATTTAAGGCCATCATATTTAAAAGCCAAGGCAATTTGATACCTTTAACTAATAGCATACAACTTTTACATTTTTCGCGATGAAGTCCTTTTCTCAAATTAACCACTGATACGATAAAATTATTTCACAAAATTTTTATACATATATAATCACATACTGTAAGCACCAAAAATAATATTAAAATAATTTTACTACCTCAAATTTGTGGTTCCAAAACCACTGTTCTGATTTAGCTAAAACTGGGTTGTTACACATATTAATACAGGAAACAAGTTTACAAATACTAAGAGTTAAAAATTTAATTAATTCTCATAACTATTATTTTCAATTAAACACACTTGTGGGTTTAGTTGTGATTCATTCTTTCAAGTGTTCTCTTGTATTGTGAGGTTGTTTAATTGTTGTATATCTACCTTCTAGAAGTGGTAAACCATTCTTAATTTTATTTTTCATTTTTGTGAGGATTTACTTAAGGTTTTGGGTAGAAAACCTTCAGGCGAAGTGACCCTGTCTTTATTATGGAAAAGATAGAGATTGAAAAGATTAAATCTTGACCTTGAAAGATTCAAATTAGTGAATTTGAGAAATCCATAGTTGTGGTAAGCTAAAGAGGTAAGCTATTGGCGCTGAACCACTATAAATTCTTCTGTCTCTCTTAATTGCCATTTTTTGCTTTATATTTTTAAAACACCAATTCTGTAACACCCCAAACCCGGCCCAGAAGTTAGACCCGAATCTGGCGTGTCACATTGAAGTGTTTTCGAAAACCATGTTTTCATTAGAAACCCTTCTTATTTAAAACATACTGCATTGAAAATTTCTTAATTTTATTTCCAAAATTCCTTTTTACTTTGCAGAAGCTAATTCTAAAAGTAATCAATTTACGACAAAGTGATGTTTAAAAGTTAAGTTGCAAAAATGTAGTGTTTTGAACACAGTTGTAGTTTTGGAAAACTGCGATCTACTTTTAACCGTTATAAAACATAGGAATTAAAATCCCAAAGTAAAATAAAAACCAGAATCAATAGAGGCCTTATTACAACCCAATTAAAAAGATATACAAAATAGTAATAACAAATTTGAAAACATAAGCAGTGTGTGGTCATCTCCGAGTCCCTCGCAGCACCGAATCACCTAACGCTGGGGATTACTTGCACAATTAAAATGGGGTGAGTTTATGAAAACTCAGTGTGTAATGCCCTCCTAAACTACAATAGGTAACAGTCAGTAAGACAAACAGAACATAATCAAATTGGACTTGTGCCCTTTTATAGAATCAAGTGGGCCTAAGCCCAAATCAACATCAGTACAATTGCAGTGGTCCTAAGCCTATTGCAGAATCACTTGGGTCTCAGCCCTTGTCAGAATCAAATCATATGCATAATGCAAAAATACATGCTAACCCATCCTAATAATCCATTCGCAACACATCTAGCTCTGTCCCCAGTCACATCATGTGGGGATATGAGTATCAACCCACCCAACCGACACATCAATAGTAGCCTAGTTATGGAACTACCTTCGTTGCAGCAAGCTGCCAATCACATAAATACGGCTTTAAGCCTTCAGTAGCAGTATTGTAATTGGCACAAAGCCATCGGTAATTGTAATAAGTTCGGCACATAACCATCATAATCGGCACATAGCCCTAGGTAAATGTAATCGACACTGAGTCGTCAATAATCATATATTGGCACATATCCTTAGGCAAATACGTTTGGCACACAGCCATAATCAGGTTGGCACAGAGCCATATGTAGGTTGGCGCAAAGCCATAATCAGAATAATTGGCTTTAAGCCATCGGTAGCTATATCATGTTAGGCACATAGCCATTAGCGACGGTAATATAGTCAGCACACAGCCTCGGGTAAATATGATTGACACAGAGTCGTCAGTAATCATATATTGGGCTTAAAAGCCATCGGTGGATCCACGGTCGTCAAGTAACCATGCGATCCTTAATTGGTGGATCCACAGTCGTCAAGCAACCATGCGATCCTCAATCGGTGGATCCACGGTCGCCAAGCAACCATGCAATCCTCATATACTTCCTCTGCTCCACAATTCCCACCTATGTGCAACATAATATTATGTGAATACAGCAAATATACACACAGCATACAAAATCATACAAATTACAGTCACAACAGTCCAATCACAGTCATACATTCTCAATCAAAACATAGTCAAATCAATCAAATTGTATTATCAGTGAGTCATATACCCTAGAAGGGCAGAACGGTCCTTTTTACCTATTAGGGGTATTTTAGTCATTTCACCCTACAAGGGTGTTTTGGTAAATCTACAAACCAAGGGTATTTCAATAATTTTACAAATCAAGGGTATTTCTGTGATTTTATAAATAAAGGGTATTTCTATAATTTTCCAAATCAAGGGTATTTCGATAATTTTCTAAATCAGGGGTATTTTGATAATTTTACAAATCGAGGGTATTTTAATAATTTTACAAGTCAAGGGTATTTCGGTAATTCTACCCTATAGGGGTATTTCCGTAATTCTACCTTACAAGGGTATTTTCGTAATACTAACCTACAGATATGAGATTCACATAGTCCAATCTAATATTTACTACAAAATCATACAATTTACCCACATAGGCCCATGGGCCCATTGGGCCCACATGGCCCATCGTGGCCCAAAGTAACCTAATCCCACGAGAGCACTCATGATGGCCTCAACCATCATGTCAAAGCTCCCACACATGCGCTCGCACGCTCATGTGGCTGCCATCACCGTGTGACCGGTATTTCGGCATTCTGGCATTTGCTGTTCTACAACTAGAGTAGTACGAAATCCACACATACGATCACCAACCTTGGCACATCCTGCATTCAGTCTTCCTCCCAACTCATCTGGTTCGCTCTATTTAAAGCCAGGTTCTCACCAATTCTCATGTTAGCTTCCCGGTGTGGGATTACTTTCAACCATTAGGAAAATTCCTCATTCTATGACCACTTCAACCACAGAGTTTTAGTCCAACTCCACCTCCTTCGCAGCTTAAATAGCAAAATAAATACTCCACAATTTATCCCAAGACTTGAATCTCAGACCTCACAGTTACACAACACGCCACCTTGCCACTCCACCACAAGGCTTTTTGTGTGATAAAAATGTCCCTAATTAACTTTAAGATATATGTGCCAGCATTCAGATTCACTTAAGAGAAAAACCAAAATGAATTGTAAGAGCCAAAACTTGAACCCAGGCTCCCTTGCAACCTTAAGGATGCCACAACCACTAGACCACATGCTTTCTTGTGTCATTTATTTAACACAATAATTTCAAAGGTCATCATCCAAGCATCCAGGGTTTTATTCACTTAATATCAAAATTTTTGCTAAAGCCTAGGTTTGAACCTAAGATTTCTCCAACACTTCTCAGGGCCATTAACCACCAAAGTAGACATTTAATTGTGTCATTTCCTTGCACAATTAATTATTTATATACAACCTCCTTACGAACCCATACTCAAGGCCCAATACTTCTAGGCCCAAATTCGGGGCATTACAAATTCACCCTCCTCTTGGTGTATATTGAGCTTATCAATTGGTATCAGAGCTAGAACTTTAGAGATGATATTACTCCCAAGAGAAAAGATTCAAAAGAAGCTCAAGATGGAATCAAGAAGTTAATAAATTTTTCTTATGGCCTTGGAGCAAAATTCAACTATGTTGGGAGAAGTTCATTCCACCATGATGCCTCTTCTATTCAATGGCACCAACTACTCTTATTTGAGGACAAGAATGAAGTCATTCATCAAAGGAATTGATTGTGAAGTATGGAGGGTGATAACAAAAGAGCCATCCATTCCAAAGAAAAAAGTTGACAATTTCATTGTTGTCGAGGAGGAAGATGAATGGGATGGAGTTGATATCAAGATGGTGCAACTAAATACTAAAGCTATGCACACTAAATACTAAACCTTAAACATATGGTATAATATCATACAACCAATATGCCCTTAGGTACCTCAGATGACAATTTATAACATGACCAACCATATGTTCTATTTAACCAAATAGCCAAATAACTTGTGTGCATACTTGCATCAATACATACCATGTATTTTAATTACCAAAACACAACCATTTGGTACCAAAATTCCATTCTTTAACAAGCACCAATTTACCAAATGAATCATACCTACTTAAGTATCAATCTACCACAAATTCATCATAACACAAGACACATATACCATATGACACTTAACTATCATTTTACCGTTCAACATTTAATCACTAATCAAGCCACACATCAACCATATTAAAGCAGCTTATATTCATACCAAAATATGCCAAAACACAAGCCAAATCATATGGCCACAATTAGAACAAAACATATAGGCCAACATTAGCCAAAATAACCTATACATGCCATTATAACTGAAATTAAACATCTGAAAGTACCAAAAGAGCCGATGGATAGTGTGATATAGCTCCGGCAAGCGTCCAACTCAAACGAGCTTTTGATTCACTATAATCACTGAAAAATAACACAGAGTAAGCATTTAAGCTTAGTAAGATAGTATAACATGGAATTAAACTTACCATTTAGTCACAATTTAGGAAAGTAAACATAACATATCCCAACTCAATTTGGTCAAATGCCTAGGCACATATTCATCAATATGTTAGCAATGTAAAACAGATATAACAACCAATAAACATAGATGAACATAACCACTAAGCAAGTTTCATTTACATGTATCATCCATTTCATGTTTCAATATATCAAGTAATTTCATTTCCATGTATTTCATGTATATACCTATAACAACCCAATTTCAGTGAAATCGGAACAGTGGTTTCGAGACCACAAATCTGAGTTGGAAAGAAAATTTATTTTAATATTATTGCATGATCTACATAGTGATAGGAATGTCATACGAAAATTCTGATAAGAAAATTTTATCAATTATATGCTTAATTGGGGAAAAGACCAAATTGCATAAAATACAAAAGTTGAATTCTAGTAGCTAAAAGAATTAAATAGCTACAAAATTCAAATTTGAGGTCCTATATGGTAATTAGAAAACTAAAGAAAAGTTAGTAGATATTTTTGATGATTCATCCATGGAAAAAGTAGAAAAGGAGAAGGATTAAATTGGAAATAAGAAAAGTTAGTGGATGATAAATAATTAATAAGAAATAATATAATTTTATTATCATTATCCCCAAATTTGATGGAAACCCTAGGAGAGAGGAAGGAAACTTATCAAGCTTAATTGGGTAAGTATTCAAGTCCTGTTTTTAGTAATTTTTATATTTTTGAGATCGGGATAGTCTAATGTATCTATTTTGGGAATTAATTTGAAAAGTTATCAGAGTAAAAATTTTTTTCCATGGATGAATATGCTGAAAATTTGAAATTTATGGTAGATAATGAAAGGTTGTAGATAGATAAATAACTTTTACAAAGTGAATTTTGATGAAATTATGATTTAAGGACTAAACTGTAAAGATGTGAAAGTTGAAGAAAAATTCTAAATTTTATGGAATAAATGTGCTGTAAATGTTATACTAAAATTTTAGTTAGGCTTGGAATAAGGATGAGATTGCATGAATTTCATTTTCTGAGCCTAGGGACGAAATTGTCATTTATGAAAAGTATAGGGATAAAATAGTAATTTTGCCTAGGATGTAAATTAAATCCCATTGAATATGAAATGTGAGAAATTGATGATCAAATTTGAAGCTAGATCGAGGAAAAAAAAGTTTCGGATTAGTAGAATTTCTTGTATGAACGACTATTAGGTTAAGTTCGTGTAATTGAATTGTGTTTATTTATATGAATGTATTGAATGCGTTATGTGATTGTACGAATTATGAATGTTTAAAGTATGAAATTAATTATATGCCTGATATAGCTTGGACAAATGTCAAGTTTCGTTTGAATAATGAAATTCGATGGATATATGTAATTTCCCATATTGGATTGATTCTACATATGCTGCAGACAAGATTTAGATCAGACAAGTAATCCTGATATAACCCTCTTGATCACTCTGTTATATTGTTCCTACCAGCAATCCTAATCAGTAGTGATTCTGCATGTGTTGCGCACTACTGCAGCACTATGTGAGTGTCCTGTTACATGACTCGATTGGTTGTAATCCAGCATATAATGCGTACACAAACGTAGCTCTACTCGAGTGTCTTGATATAATCTCTTATGGGCTTCCTGACATGGCTCGCTTGAACTCCCTGTTACCTTATCCAGTGCTCCCTGATATTAACTCTTCGAAGTTATCTGTTAAGCTCTATGAGCTCTCTAAGTAAAACTTTTATGAGTTTCCTGTTTAGTCCGGATAAGTGTCCTGTTACATGGCCCATCTAAGCATCCTGATATGTGACTCGAGAGTGTGCTTCTTGATTATGTGCCCTAATGGGTACCCTTGATCATGAATTGATGGATTATTGATTTGTACACCTTGTGTGTACTACCTGAGTATCCATCGAAATTTCAATGAGTCAACAGATAAATCCATGAAATGAGAAATTATGAGATTCAATGAATTATATTTCGTATGAACCCGAAATACCTGAAAGTTTGTAACTTGATGAGCTCATCTATGTAACACCCCATACCCAGCCTAGACGTTATGGTCGAATCTGGTGTGTCACATCGAAGTGTTTTTCGAAAATTGATCTTTTCAGTAAAAATCTGTTACTGAAATTAAATCCTTTTATTTTTATTTAATAAAATTTCTTGTCAAAACGTTTACCTTATTAACCATCAGTGTTATATTAAATTGATTTAAAAAATGTGGAAGCTTTTTAAGTCGATGAAGTTTTAAAGGGGTGTTTTAAAAAACAATATTTGTTTTTAAAAACACGTCTTTACCTAGACTAGCAGTTTAAAAATATATAGTGCAAAGCCCAATTAAAAATTAAAACCCACAAACAGCCTTATATAAAATTAAAAACCCAAAAGTAAAATTTAAATTAAATAAAGTCAAATGCAAGACACAGTAGTCGTGTGGCCACCTCCAAGTCCCTCGCAACACCAAATCGTCTAAGGCTAAGGATTACCTGTACAGTTAAAAAGGAAAGGGTGAGTTTATGAAAACTCAGTGTGTAATCCCCTAACAGACAACAGAAATCAAAATATGCAAAACAGTCTGGGCCGTAGCCTTATTTAGTAACAAAGAAGTCTGGACTTTAGCCCTATACAGTAGCAGAATAGGCCCAAGCCTAAAATAGAATCAATACCGAGCAAATAAGTATCCCAACCCAATCCAACTAGCACACCACCGCTTTTCACCAACACACCATGTGGGGATTGATCCTCTACTACCCGGTAACACACCAATAATAACGAACGAACCTGCTAATAATAGAAATCGTAGCGGTGCCACTAGAATCAAAATACGTGGCAAAACCACTAGTACAGAACTTCCTCCAAATCAGACCCCAACCCTATGCAGTACGTCATGTTATAAATATTACGTGTATGCAAAGCCATACTCAGTACAACCATATATGTAGATCATAAGCACATCAATCATACGGAACATAAGGGCATATTGTCATTTTACCATACAGAGGTATTACGGTCATTTTTCTCTACAAGGGCATTACGGTCATTTTACCTATTTTGGGGTTTCAGCTCAGATAACGACCTCTCCGAAGGTCTGTAGTCACCTCAAGCGACACAGATAACCTAAATGATCATAACGGTGTAAATGGGCCCAAGGCCCATTACTCGACCTGAGCGGGCCCACACGTTTGTGTGGCTCATTTAGCCTAAATTTAGTTACAGCTATGTGACCTATATAGCCCACTCTAAAATTTACCACAAATTACAGATTTTATCCGTGTGGGGCCCATGAGCCCATTGGGCCCATACGACCCATTTCGGCCTATCGAGGCGCATAACGGCCTCTACAATCCTACGCCCAAGATTTGTAGGCTTGAATCACTCTACGTTCGATCACACGCTCATGTGGCATCAAACGTCGTATTTTGACTTTTCAGATTTTCGACTTTTGTCGATCTATAGTCCAATTAGTGTGGAATACACACCTATTGCGAAAACTGCGCTAAGATCCACAAGCTCCGAATCCTTGGTCAATCGTGTGCAAATCTCACACTTAATCCTTTACAAGAGATAGTCTACAGATCCCTTTAGAGATATCTGAAATGTTGACTAAAAGTTAATAGATACCACTAATCAGCTTACCAGAGTATGCCCTTACACCAAGGCACAAAAACGAACACCCCCTTAGATGAAAGATTCGACGATTGACCAAAAATCAACTGTAAAAGCTGAAACCAGAAGTAGGGAGAGAGCAATGCGGTAACAGCTCAAATATTAATGGTGAAAGGATGACAATAAGAGAGGAGATGATAAAGGTTATTCGGCAATAGATCGAAAGAAAAGAGAAATAGTTTGAGGGCTAACTGAGAGGAAATGTTTGGGTAATCAAACATTAAAAGCAAACATGAAGCAAAAGAGAGACGAAAGAGGAGGAAATGGCATAATCGGCTAGAGGGAGAACAACTAAAAATGTTGATTGGAGACAGAGAGTTAAGAGAGAAATGGTAACAAGGAAACCAAAAAGTAGTGAAAAGAGCACAGAACGAAAGGAACTACCCAAAAATCAACACTACACTCAGCTTCAGAATAAAGAGTAGCCAAAAACCTGAAATAAAGAGTCCCACTCCCCCTACTAAGCTGAATTCCTAAATGGTTGATTTCCACCAACGTCCACAACTCTTCCCCTCATCAAAAATCCCTTAATTTTCTACCCCTATCCCTCCTAAAAATCCTCCTTAATCTCCTTCTTGATTTACTCCACCATCTACTCTTTGACCAATTCAAATTCCACCTTGTAGAGTTCAATCCACTTCTGCTTCTCATATGGCAAGAGTAGCAAAATAAATACCCTTTTTACCTTTCCAAGACTTGAACCTTAGACCTCAAGCAACTACCACATGCCACTTACCATAGGACAACAAGCTCATTTGTGACACTTTTTCACCACAATTAAATATAAGGCTCACCTGCTAACGCCAGAATTCATTTAAGAGGAAAACTAAAAATTTTGCTAATGCCCAGATTTGAACCTAGGATTCTAAAACACTCCCAACTACTCTTAAATTACTTAACCAATAGAGCAAACATTTTATTTGTTATATTTCTTGCACACATAAACTTTTATGTGCAGTCTCTTAGCGGCTCCCATGCACAAGGCCCAACATTTCTAGGCCCAAAGGCATTACAATCTATGCTTACTTGATGTATATGTGAATATTGTAACTAGCTTGCTTAAATGAGTTTTATGTGATTAGGAAAATTTGCTAAATTGATGGGAAAGCATGTTATTATATGCTTATTATAATGAATGTGATTGGTAAGTTTATTTCCTGTTATACAAACTTACTATGCATTAAATGCTTAATAGGTTTTATTTTCTTTGTTTTATAGTATTCAGAAGCTCATAAAGGTTGGAGGTCAGTTGGAGCAACATCAAACTATCCATTAACTTGTTTTGGTATAAAAAATAATCTTATTTTGATATAATGAAATGTACAGGTTAACTTGGACAATGTTGGCATGTAAATAGTTGTTGTAACTTAGCTATTGGAATGGCTAATAATGATTTGTTTTGGTATATTTATATAAGGTTATATATTATGTTTAACTTATATGCATGTGGTTTTGTTTGATTGAATTATGTTAAATAAATGTGTTAATAAAAAGGTGAGGATATAAACATGAATGTATGTGATGATATATCACGTTAGATGATAGAATTTGCTTGGTTTAGTCGTGTGTCCCCTGCATTTTAAATTTTCAAAATAAAATGCTCAGAATTGGGCGCACGGGCAGAAACACGGGCATGTGTCTCAGCCGTGTGTGATACACGGCCTAGAACACAAGCGTGTGTCTTGGCTGTGTGAAACCTACACCTAAATTATGAAAATTAAATTAACCACACAGCTTAGCACACGAGCGTGTGGCAGGCCGTGTGGCACAAGTCAGAAAGTTACATGGGGTCGGACATGGCCTGTAGCACGGGCGTGTCTTATGGTCACACAGGCATGTCCCTTGACCACACGGGCGTGTGTGCCCTGCATCTAGAAATAAATTTTGAAATTTCACGAAAAATTCTCTGAGTTCATGATTTAGTCCTAACTCGATTCCAATGTTTATATTGGGCCTCGACCTCGAGAGTCCATCCAAAGGATATTATGACTAGTTTCGAAAATTGAATAGTAATTAACATGAACTATTTGTAATTGTTCTATAAACTCTAGTAATACTCTATAACCCTATTTCGGTGACACATACGGGTTAGGGGTATTACAATACCTACAATAGTTCGTATCAAACTCATATCATCTCATAACAGAACATTACTCATTGAACCATTTAGGATATCGTCAATTTCTATACATGTATGCTCATACGAGCTATGAATCGTTATGCTCTCACGAGCTGTAAATTGGTAAGCTTATACGAGCTGAGAATCGGTAAGCTCTCATGAGCTGCAATCAGTAAGCTCATATGAGCTGCGAATTGGTAATCCCTAATGACAGGTCATTTGTATCCTATAAATTTTTTAGGTTCAAACGGGACTGGATAATCATCGTACGTCATTGTATATGCAATCGGTATTTATACATGGAAACTATACAAATCACATACATATAATTCATTTAAAACATATAAATACTCAATTTAATTACACGAACTTACCTGGATGAGTGTACGTATATATGGAGGCGATTAATCTGAGATTTTCTCTTTGCCTCAATCTAACTCCATACAAGGTCTGACTGGATCTATATGGATAAATTTTATTCAATTTAATATATTTCTCATTCAATTTAGTCCTTTGGCTCAAAAAATGAAAGTCATGCAATTTAACCCTTACCCAAGCCTAGTCGATTTTTATACATATTAGTAGCAGTCCATATATTTCACAAAATTACAAATTTTACCATAAATTTATCACCTTTTCCTATTTAACCCTTAATTGACAATTTCACCAAAAATCCCTTTACAAAAGTTATTTATCTAACAACAACCATTCATTTTCTACCATCAAACTTCAAAACTCATATATATTCATCAATGGTAAAACTTAACAGCTATAGAAATTAGTCTGCAGGCTAGCTAGATTAAGCTACAAGAATCCCAAAAATGTAAAAATAATAAAAACCGGGACAAAAATCATACCAATTTAGCAAAGATGAAGATGGTTGAACCTAGCTTCTTCCATGGCTAATCTTCCATTTTAGTTTCGATTGAAACAAGTAAAAGATGATGACTTTTTCATTTGTTTCATTTATTATTAACTTTATTTACTAATTACTTAATTAAACTTTAAAAAGATTAATATTTACACAATTTCCAAGCCATGTACATTGACTATTAAGTTAAATGGTCGAATTACCATATAAGGACTTCCACTTTAAAGTTCTATGTAACAACCTGTTTTTAGTGAAATCAGAATACTGGTTTCGAGACTACAAATCTGATGTTGAAATATTTATTTTATTAATATTTTATTGTCTACAGCATGATAGTAGTTGTTAAGAAATTTTACAGTTTGCATGCTTAATTCGATAAAAAAGGCAAAATTGTAATAAGTGCAAAACTTGATTTCTATAAGTTAAAGAGATCTAATAGTCACGATATTAAATTTTTAGAGGGTTTATGTTGTAATTAAACCATTTTTATTATTAGTGGAAAAAGATGGTCATGAGATTGAGTTTTAATTAATTTAAATTTAAGGTTAATTAAGTAATTTGGTAAATAAAGAAAGAAAATAATGTAAAAGGTGTTATCATCTTCTTGGTTTAGTCTTAATGAAGAAGCCATATTTGAACCTTGAAAATTTGGCTAGATATATTACCTTGCATGTGAGTAATTTTATCCCGTTTTTAATAATGTCTATGTTTTAGAGATCGTTGTAGCTTAATCTAGCTAGCCCAGGGATTAATTTGTGAAATTGTTAAACTATTAGGGTTTTTCCATTAATGAATATGTATAAGTTTTGATGATTTTTGGAATAAAATGATTAGTTGTTGTTAAATAAACAACTTTTGTTAAGTGATTCTTAATGAAATTGACAAATAGGAATTAAATTGAAAAATATAAAATGTACATGGTAAATTTGTGAAAAAAATGGAATATAAGGCTTGCTAGGGACCTATATGAAGTTCGGCTATAGTGGATTGAGGATGAATTGCATAAATTTCCATTTTTATGAGCTAAGGACTAAATTGAAAAGAAATCAAAAGTATAGGGGTAAAATTATAATTTTGTTAAAATGTGAATTTCAGTTAAATTGATTAGAAGATTATTGAATTGAGCTGAATTTATTCATTTAGATCAAGATAAACCACATACGGCTCTAGATTGAGGAAAAGAAAAAGCTTCAGGTTAGTCGACTTCATTTTTTTACGTTTATCGTCGAGGTAAGTTTGTACGTTTAAGTTTTTCTTTTATCTTATTAGTTGAATACTATTATTGTATAATATTAAATTGAGTGTTGACAGAAAAAATTCAACGTTGTAACGGTGATCATCGACGAATGAAAAGGAATAGCTTCAGCTATCGATTATGTAAAGGGATGGTGACAACCATCGAACTATGTAAAAGGATGGTGACGACCATCGAAATAGGAAAAGGCATTGCTTTGGCTATCGAACTATGAAAAGGGATGGCTTCGGCTATTAATCTATGAAAAGGAATGGCTTAGGCTATCAATCTATGAAAACAGATATTTTCAGCTATCAAATTATGAAAAGGTATAGCTTTGGCGTTTGAACTATGAAAAGGGATAGCTTCGGTTATCAAATTACAAAAAGGGATGTGTCAACCATCTTATTATTACCTCGTGTAAGCTTCGATAAGAGATTTTAATGTAACTTTACATTAATATGATGAAAGGTAAGTAATGCGTACCTTTGTGGAAATTAAAAGTAAGAATATATATATATAAGAGTTTTCGAATTAGATGTGCTCATGTTGATTTTGGATATACATGCTTTGTGGTTGTTTAATGTATTGATAAATTTAGACTATATTTGTTACAAACTTACTAAGCATGACGTGCTTACTTTGTATTGTAAGCTCGCTTGAGTTGGAAAGTTGTCAGAGGTCTATCACACTATCTATCGGCTCTTTCGGTACTTATGGATGTTTTATTTTGGTCATAGTGGCATGTATAGGTATTTTGGCTAATGTTGGCTATGTATTTTGGTTGTTGAAATGACTATTTGTTTTGGCTTGAATAATGGCATTTTTGTGGTGTAATAGATATAGTTTTGGCATGTAAATATTAGCTTTAAAATGGTTGATGATTGACCTGTTATGTTTGAAAGATGGTTGAAGGTAGGATAGGGTAAATATGCATATGGTAGGTGTTTTATGAGGTATGTGAACGTGGTGATTTTGTGCATTAGTTATAAGTGACTTGTATGACTACTTGGAGCTAAATCTTGAATGGTATATTTAGTACCTTTTTGGTACGTTTTTGGTTGGTAAAACAAATTGTACAATATGGTATAAACTTGGTTAAGCATTAGTTAAACAATTGACCAATATGTGTTTATATTGTTACATGTTTTAAATGTTGTTATTTGAGGTGCCATTGGGCATATTGGTTGTATGAAATTATAACATATGTATATAGCTTAATTATGCATGATTTTGGTGCCTTGTTATGGCTTGTGCATATGTGAAATTTTGGTTGTACGTACATGCATAGTTGGGTGAGAAAAATGGCTTGTAAAATGGCCTATTTTCGTCCATACGGACAGAGACACGGCATGTGTCTCAGCCATCTGTGACACACGGTTAGGTAACACGGCCATGTGTCACCTATAGCTTTCAAAGAGTTGCAAGTCAGGCTGTTACATGACCTATCACATGGGCACGGCCACAGGTGTGTGAGGTTATTTCGAAGGGTACACGGTCAGGCGCACGGGCGTATGGCTGGGCCGTGTGTCCCAAGTCAGTGAGTTACAGAGGCACAGACACGGGCTGGGACATGGCTGTGTCCTTACTTCGGATGCCCACATGACCTGTGACACGGGCGTGTCTCTTGACCATGCCAGTCACATGGCCGTGTGCCCTTGTAGTTTGAAAATTTTTATCTTCTTTTAAAAAATTTTGCAAGTTTATAATTTAGTCCTGACTTGTTTCTAACATGTATTTAGGGCATCGAGGGTTCATTTAAGGGACAATATGTATGTATTGAATTAGTTTTAATGTATATATTGATATGGTTTGAAAAGTTTAAAATTTATGTCCGTTTGATTTGAAAGCTCTAGTAATGCTCCATAACCCTGTTCCGTCAATGGATACGGGTTAGAGGTGTTACATTCTATAGCTATTTAATACCTTTAGCTACTAGAACTCAACTTTTACACTTTTTTTATCAAATTAAGCATCTAAATGGTAAAATTTCTTAACGAAATTTTTATACGGTAATACTACCATGCTATAGACCATAAAATAATATCAAAATAAATTTTTTGACTTCGGATTTGTGATCCCGAAACCACTGTTTCGATTTCACTGAAAATAGGTTGTTACAACTCTCCCCCTAAAGGGATTTTCGTCCCCGAAAATCTTACCAGAAAAGCGGTTCGAATATTGCTTCCTCATAGCTTCCTCTGGTTCCTAGCTGGCTTCTTCTATTTTGTGTCGTTGTGAGAGAATTTTTACTAAAGTTATGTTCTTATTTCTCAATTCTTTCATCTCTCGTGCTAGAATTCTAATCGATTCCTCATTATATGTCATATTAGGCTGAATCTCGACATTCGTCAGGGAAATAATATGTGAAGGCTTAGATCAGTACCATCGTAACATAGACACGTGAAAGATATTATGAATATTGTAACATCCCAAAATTCTAAGTATTTATTTTTGTATGTTTGTGTTACACAAATGCATGTCTATTTCAGTGGTTAAGTGTCTTGGGAGGAGTCTGAGAAGTATTGGGTTTGAGCCTTGGCTTGTGCAAAAGTTTTATTTTAAAAGAATAAACCCTGTGTCTAGTAAGTAGGCTTTTAAAATAAATTTGGGTAAAACATGACAGAATAGGTCTGTTGGTCTAAGGGATAGGTGGTGTGTTGTTGTTGCTTGAGGACTGAGGTTCGAGTCCTGGTGGGCATAGTGGAGTGTTTTATTTTGCTGCTGTGCTGTGGGAGTGTTGTGGTTTGACCGAAACACTGAGGTGTTTGAGAGGAACCAGAATTAGGTGGTTGGAGGAAGAGTGGTCGATTTTGAGTGATTTGAGGAGGAATTTGTGGGATTTTGGAAGAAGGGGGGATGTTATGCTGATTTTGAACTCTTGCTCAGAGAGTTTAAACTAAGGTTGGAGAGGTTTGAAGAACAAGTGAGGGGATTGCTTAGAAGTCTTGCCAATTTAGGAGTCTCTTTTTTTGGCAAAATCGGTCATAGCTCACCCTTTTTACTTTTTTGGTGCCGAACTTTTGCTCCTGGTTTTGCTTCACTCTCGTCGGTTTTTGGTTGTGTTTTTCTATGCTGGGAAGTTGAATTTTGCTAGGGACTTCGGGTATCATTTGGTTTCGGATTTGTTTGCAATTTTGCTTTTCCTTTGAAGTGCCTTACCCACTGATTTTCCTTATTCTCCCCCTTCTCCCAATCGGTTTTCTCTCTTGACCGATTACTTTTTCTTCTTTTTCTTTCCCCTCTCAATAGTCTGCTTTGGCCGAATACTCTCCCTCTCTTTCTTTCTCTTGATTGTTTTCTCCTTTTGTGTGGTTTCCGAATACTTCTTTTCTTCCCCTCTACTGCCTTTCGGTTTTTATCTGAAAAGGGGTAAAGTTGGCATTGGTTACTTCTGTTCATAGTGGACTACTTTCCACTGGTAAGTCTTTTGGTAAGGAAGAAAAACTGTGTCCCAATTTATTTGGAATATTTCATTCATTAAATATGTTAAGTTCTTAATCCTCTGTGGTTCCAAATGTTGATTTGATAGCGTTAAATCACATCAGACTGGGTTTGCCAACGGAATCGTAGGCTATATCTTTTTTGAGCAGTAGGGGTAAGCAACATAACTAAAGTTTGACTATTGCTTTATTGGTATTGGTTCTAACTGTGACTAATGTTGGGCATGGAATTGCCATTTGTTTTAGGTGTGGTTTATCTCAGGAGCATTGCATATCAAAGATTAGATCAGGTGTATAAACACAATTCCAACTATGCAAATTGACAAAAGTCGGAATAGGTGAGCAAGGAAGCTACACGGGCGTGCGCCCGCTCGTGTGGTGGTCCGTGTGGCTAAGCATGGGCATTGGATTGTTGAGGCTGGCCATGAGTGATTTCATGGGCCGAGGTCGTTTTGGCTCCTTTCAGGCCGAACTGGGCCGAGTAGGCCCCACGGGCATATGGACCCCACACGGGAAAACACACAAACGCGTGGAGAATATTTGGCTAGGCTGTGTAACCCACACGGCCAAGGCCATTTCTGGGCTAGGTAGGCCACACAGGCGTATGGGCCCACATAAGCCCGCATTTTGAGCCTTGGCCCCATTTTCACTGTTTGACTATTAAGGTTTCACGGGTCGCTCGAGGCAACTGTAGACCTACTGATGGGTCGGTAAGTGTACCTGGACCCCTAATCGATAAAATGACTACTATACCCCTGTGTGATAAAATGATTGTTATGCCCTATGAGATGTATGATTATATTTGAGCATGCCACTTTAAACATATTGATTACACGTATGATATTTTGACATGACATGACACGATGCATGATATGTTACATGGGGATGGGTTTTATTATTATTGGAGGAAGTGTACTGTACTGGCAGCTCAGCTGCGAATACTGACTAGTGCCGCAATCAGTACTACTTGGAGTGTAGGGATGGGTGGGTTGATTATATCCCCACATGGAGTGCAGGGTTGGACGGTGATGGAGTGTAGAGGTTGGTTGGGTAGGATCTCTTGATTGCATATCTATCTTGATCAGAATCGAGATGGGCTCTAACCCAGCGTCTTGATCGAATCACTTTGGATTGGGCTTAGGCCCAGACTGTGTACACACTGTTTGTCTTTTTGGCATGGGATTACACACTAAGTTTTTCATAACTCACCCATCTGTTTATCTGTATAGGTAATCCCCAGTCTTAGGCGGATCAGTGCTGCGAGGGACTCAAAGGTGGCCACATAATTGCACGTATTTCTATATTTGCTTTTTAAATTATAAATAATTTTATTTTGGGTATTTTTTATTGTAATAATGACTCTTTGTATTTTATCTTTAATTTGGGATCTTAATTTGCTTTGGTTATAATTGCTAGTATTAGGAACTCGAGTTTTAAAAAGAAACAACGTTTTTACAAAGTAAACGTAGGAACGCAATAGTTTTAGAAAGCTTCCGCTTTTAAATGATATCTTGACATTCAAACAGTTTTTAAAGTGAATACCTTTTGATTGGGACGCTAGTTTAAGATGAACGACATGTTTTATAATCGTCACTAAGATCACTCAACATAAATAAATATAGTGAAGGTTTTTCAACGATATCAAACTTTGCGATAAACACTTCAACGTGACCTCGCCAAATTCAGCCATAACGTCCAGGCCAGGTTTGGGGTGTTACATTCAGTGGTATCAGAGCTAGGTTACAAAAATCGATTGTGAATTTGGGTTTTTCAAAACTTAGAATTTCTAAAAGAACTGTTCCAAATGATTTGAAGTATTTTGAAATGTTTTACTAAATGTGTGATACACCGAGTCTCTGGCGCCGATTTTGTAAGTCTACTAAAACTATTGTTGTTTGAATTGAAATACTGATAGGTAGTATACTATACTAAAATACTCTATTTAGGGTAAATTAAAGACTATAGTAAGACTGCGATCTGCGAAAACGAACTCTGAATTACTAAGATTATTTTCCATAAAATATCCGTTAATAAACACTGAAACTGTAAACTGATTCATAAAACTGTTAATACAGATAAAACGTAATTTCATAATGAGCACTAGAGGTACTTGTGGAAGGGGCACAAGAGGCCGTGGTGGAGGCCGAGGAAGTGCTCAAGCTGGGTCTTCGCCATTTGGCCACATGCCTAATGTTGAGGCTAGAGAGGCACCGGCTTCACCTATGACTAAAACTAGGTCTCATGATTGTACGACTGGGGATGATGCACTGTCCTAAGCTATGTTGCGGATTCTAGAGAGGGTCGTTGGGCCCAATACTGGTGCTGTGGGCTGTGGGTCGGTTACAGAACAATTTCGATCTAATGGAGTTGATATTTTTAGAGGTATTGCTGGAGTTTCCCCTAATGTGGCTGAGTATTTGATTGAGGCCACAGAGAGGATCATGGATGATCTTGACTGCACCCTTGAGCAGAAACTAAAGGGTGCAGTGTCACTGCTGAGAGATGAGGCTTACCAGTGGTGGCTTATGGTTAAAGAGGGCACTCAACCTGATCGACAAACCTGGGAATTTTTCAAGACTACTTTTCAGGGAAAGTATGTGGGTGCTAGTTATGTGGATGCCCGGAGGAGAGAGTTTCTGAATCTGACTCAAGGGGATAAATCAGTGGCTGAATATGAGGCTAAATTTTTGCAATTAAGCCACTATGCACGAGGAATGGTAGCAACCGAGTACAAGCAGTGTGTTCATTTTGAGGACGGCCTCAGGGATAGTCTATGAGTTCTGATAGCTCCACAAAGAGAGCGAGATTTTACTGTATAGTTGATAAGGCGAAGATCGCCGAGGAGGTAAAGTACGCTGAGTGCCAGAACCATAAGAAGGAGAGAGGTGGGAAAAAGAGGGATTCAGAGCCCTTAAGTTCCTTTCTGAGGCCTAAGAAAAAAGGTTAGAGTTGATGGGCCGGTCAGAGTTGGGGCCCTTATTGCTACTACTGGACCGTAGTCCTGTGCTGATTGTGGGAGGTGCCATCAAGGCAAGTGCTGGAAAAGGACTGGGGCTTGCTTAAGGTGCAGATCTATGGAGCACCGTATCAGAGAGTGTCCACGGAGACCCGATCAGGAGTAAGCTACAGGTTTAGGTATCTTAGTGGATAGCACTATGAGTGAGGTTACTATATTGAGTCCATTAGGGCAGTGAGTAAGGGTAAATAAACTATTCAGAGAAGTACCTTTGGAGGTTCAAGGAGTTATCTTTTTGGCAGATTTGATGGAACTTCCTTTTGGAGAATTTAACTTAATTCTGGGAATAAACTGGCTTGTTACACATCAGGTGACGCTTGGACTGTGCTACCAAACGGATGGTACTAAGAATTGCGGAGGGTGACGAGGTAGTTGTAATTAGGGAGCATCAGAACTACTTGTCTAATGTGATCTTTGCACTGAGGGTAGAGAAGTTAGTTTGTAAGGGTTGCGAGACATACTTGGCCTACATTTGTGATTCAGATTCTGGAGTTTCTTCTGTAAAAATATAAGAACGATTAAAGACTTTCTAGATGTTTTTTCCTGATGGGCTACCTGGGTTACCTCCAAATCGTGAGGTTGAGTTTGGGATTGAGCTCCTGCCTGGTACAGCTCCAGTGTCTATCGCCCCTTAAAGAATGGCACCAAAGGAGCTTGTGGAGCTTAAAGCTCAGATTCAAGAGTTGTTAGATCATGGGTTCATCAACCCTAGTGTGTCTCCGTGGGGAGCACCAGTTTTATTTGTGAAAAAGAAGGATGGATCCATGCGTATATGCATCAATTACAGATAATTGAATAAATTGACCATTAAGAATAAGTGCCCCCTACCGAGGATAGATGATATGTTCGATCAGTTTCAAGGAGCTTTGGTTTTCTCTAAGATTAATCTCCGATCGGGGTACCATCAACTAAGGGTCAAAGAGACTGATGTATATAAGAAAGCGTTTAGGACTCGTTATGGTCATTATGAGTTCCTAGTGATGCTGTTGGACTGAAGAATGCACCAATAGCTTTTATGGATCTGATGAACCGAGTGTTCCGGCCCTATCTGGATCAATTTGTAGTGGTTTTTATTGATGACATTCTGGTGTATTCGAGAACTGAAGATGAACATGATGTACATCTTCGAGTTGTTTTGCAGATTCTGAGGGAGAAACAATTGTACGCCAAGTTCAGTAAGTGTGAGCTCTGGTTACGAGAGGTAACATTTCTGGGCCATGTGGTATCTGCTGAAGGGATTAGGGTTAACCCTTGAAAGGTTAAGGCTATTTTGGATTGGAAGCCGCCTAGGATATCTAAGATCCGTAGTTTTCTGGGACTAATAGGGTATTATAGACGTTTTGTAGAGGGGTTTTCACTGATTGTAGCACCATTGACTAAGTCGTTATGTAAGGGTGTGCCATTTAACAGGACTGATGCGTAGCAAGGGAGTTTCAAGAAGCTCAAGAAAGTTTTGACTGAGGCCCCTGTCTTGATTCAGCCAGAGTCTGGGATAGAGTTCACTATCTACAGTGATGCATCACATGTCAGTTTGGGTTGTGTGTTGGTGCAATATGGTAAGGTCGTAGCATATGCATCTCATCAGCTTAAGACACATGAAGTGAATTATCCGACGTATAACTTGGAGTTGGCCGCAATGGTATTCGCACTGAAGATGGAGGCATTACCTGTACAGTGAGAAGTGTATCATTTATATTGATCATAAGAGCCTTAAATATCTCCTCACTCAGAAGGAGCTGAATCATAGGTAGCGTAGATGGATTGAGCTATTTAAAGACTGTGACTATGCAATCAAATACCATCCTAGAAAGGCCAATGTGGTGGCGGACGCACTGAGTTGGAGAGCAATGACTGATCTGAGAGTGATGTTTGCTCACCTTATTTTATTTGATGATGGTAGCTTATTGGTCGAGCTCCAAGTTAAACCATCGTGGATTGAGCAGATTAAGGGTAAACAGTTAGAGGATGAGTCACTGGGTCATTGTTTTCGTTAGTTTAAAAGTGGTGATACTGTGGATTTTGGACTAAATAGCGAAGGGGTGCTCTATTTTTGTGGGAGAATCTGTGTACCAAGGGATACTGAGTTAAGATAGTCTATGCTACGTGAGGCGCATAGTAGTCCTTATGCTATGTATCCTGGTGGGAATAAGATGTATCGAGACCTTCATGAGTTATATTGGTGGTCGGGTCTTAAGCGTGAAGTTACTATCTTTGTGAGTAAATGTCTGACTTACCAGCAGGTTAAGGCTGAACGTCAGTTACCTACAGGGTTACTTTGGCTAGTTAAAATTACACTTTGGAAGTAGGAGAGGGTGACTATGGACTTCATTAGTGGGCTGCCCCCAACGCCTACTAAGAAGGATTCAATATGGGCCATTATGGATCGATTGACCAAATCTGCCCATTTCATACTAGTTCGTACTGATTACTCTTTGCAAAAGTTGGCTAAGCTGTATGTGTCTGAAATAGTGAGATTGCATAGGGTACCGGTTTCGATAATATCTGATAGGGATCCTCACTTTACGTCTCAGTTCTGGAAGAAGTTGCATGAAGCTCTTGGTACAAGGTTGGACTTCAGTACTGCGTTCCATCCCAAGATAGATGGCCAATAAGAGAGGGTGATTCAGATACTAGAGGACATGTTAAGGAGTTGTGCGATTGATTTCTGAGGTAGTTGGGAGGATTACTGATAAACCGTAATTTATACATATTTTTATCCCATGCTTAACACATTTTTGAATGAATTATCCTTAGATTTGGTGAATTTGGTGCTCCTAATCCTTTAGTTTCATGTTTTATACTTAGCTGAGCATAGGAGAGCGAAAAGAACAAGAAACGGGCCAAAAACAGAGAAAATGGGCCGACATGGGAAAACAACACGGCTTGAACTTCCTCACACGGGTAGAACACATGCCCGTGCCATTTTAACAGGCTCGACCACGGCCTAAAATAACCTCAGCACGGGCATCTTGATCTCTCAGCCTTGACCACGGCCTGAAGTAATCGCACATGGGTGTGTCCCTGTCGAGCCCTAGTTAAGTTCTATTCGAAAAAGGGCAAGTTTGAGGGCTCTTAGGCATTCTAAAGCCTATTTAACCACCCTAGAGGAGGACTAAAAGGGAGATAGAGAAGAGGGAGCAAGGAATTACTCCAAGGAAGCCAATTGATCCATCTCAGAAGCCAGATTCATCATCAAGACTGAAGATCTCTCCTCAATTTCTCTTCAGGAGTTTTAGGTTTTCTTTATGTTTTGTATTCTTTATTCTACTGAGATGTTTTCCTATTTAGTAATGAACTAAAACCCCTAAACACCTAAGGGGAATGAAACCTAAGACGAATCTTGTTATTAGTTTCTGAATTGTATGATAAATATTTAACTTGTTCTTAATTATGTGTTCTTAATTCTTGTTTCGGTATTTCAGGATATTGATTCAAGTTAATGCTCTTAGTTGGAGGATGAATAGTCCCTGTCTAAGAGTGACTTTGTCATAATTAAGCGGAGTTGATTGCGTGCCTAGAGATAGAGTAACAAGATTTTACCGAATTAGGGTGAAACCTAATAAGGGGACCTATAGATCTAGTTAATGCAACCCCAGGGTGTTAATTAGAAAGAAATTTCAATTATTCAATCTAGGGTTAGACGTTATTAGTCTTGAATAGGGGTAATAACATAACTTAGGGATTTCTACGGAACAAGTTAAATGAATAAATCGTCTTATTCGGAGTCAAAATAACAAGTGAAGTCTAGGTGGATTTTTCCTTAGGTATTGTCTTAATTCAATCGTTTTCCCAAAGTACTTCCCCAATCTATTTTCTGTGATCTCTTAGTTTAGTTAATTAAAACAAACCCTTTTATTCTTAGGCTAGATAATAAAAAGACAGTTATTACTAGTACTTTTAGTTCCTTTGGGTTCTACAATCTGGTTTTGCTAAAGCTATACTACTATTCGATAGGTACACTTGCCTACATCGTGATGATAGTTAGTTTCAAGAATAATTAATTATAAATTTATAAAACTTATCAGGAAAAATCACGATCAATTACTTGCCACTAGCAGAGTTTGCTTATAATAATAGTTATTAGTCGAGCATACAGATGGCACCTTATGAAGCATTGTATGGTCGTAGGTGTCACACACGTTCATGTTAGACTGAGTTGGGCGAACGGTGTGTTCTGAGCCCTGAGCTAGATTCTAATACCGAGGATAAAGTTAGATTAATTTGAGATCGACTGAAGGTGACATCAAACATACAGAAGTTGTATGCAGATCTGAAGCGCAAATAGATTGAGTATCCTGTGGGGACTTCATTTTTCTAAAGGTCTCGCCATGGAAGAAGGTATTGAGGTTTGGACATAAGGGCAAGTTGAGCCCTAGGTTTATTGGGCCTTACTGAATACTGAAACGTGTGGGACCGGTTGCCTATTAGTTAGAGTTACCTCCAGAGTTAGACCAAATTCACAATGTGTTTCACGTCTCTATGCTAAGATGCTACCGCTCTGATCCCACGCATGTGATTTTGGTTGAGGAGGTTGAGGTTAGGCCAGATCTAACTATTGAGGAGGAATCGATTCAGATATTAGATCGCGATGTAAGAGTCTTAAGGAGGAAGTCTATCCCACTGGTTAAGGTTTTTTGGGGTAATTACAACTCTGAGGAGGCCACGTGGGAACCTGAGGAGGCGATGCGACAATAATACCTTCATCTGTTCTGATTAGGTAAATTTCGAGGCCAAAATTTTCTTTTAGGGGG
The DNA here is from genome assembly GCA_025698475.1 of Gossypium anomalum. Lineage (NCBI taxonomy): Eukaryota > Viridiplantae > Streptophyta > Magnoliopsida > Malvales > Malvaceae > Gossypium > Gossypium anomalum. The sequence continues at coordinate 17,249,975 of CM046960.1, read as the reverse complement.
TAGAATTGTAACGCCCCAAAATTATAAGTATTTATTTTTGTATGTTTGTGTTACACAAATGCATGTCTGCTTTAGTGGTTAAGTGTCCTAGGAGGAATCTGAGAAGTCTTGGGTTCGAGCCTTGGCTTGTGCAAAAGTTTTGTTTTAAAAGAATAAACCCTGTCTCTAGTCAGTAGGCTTTTAAAATAAATTTGGGTAAAACATGACATAATAGGTCTGCTGGTCTAAGGGATAGGTGGCGTGTTGTTGTTGCTTGAGGACTGAGGTTCGAGTCCAGGTGGGTACAGTGGAGTGTTTTATTTTGCTGCTGTGCCGTGGGAGAGTTGTGGTTTGACCGAAACACTAAGGTGTTTGAGAGGAATTTGAATTAGGTGGTTGAGAGAGGAGTGGTCGATTTTGAGTGATTTGAGGAGGAATTTGTGGGATTTTGAAAGAAAGGGGAATGTTGTGCCGGTTTTGAACTCTTGCTCAGAGAGTTTAAGCTAAGGTTGGAGAGGTTTGAGGAGTCAAGTGAGGGGATTGGTTAGAAGTCTTGCCGATTTACGAGTCTCTTTTTTTGTCAAAATCGATCATAGCTCACCCTTTTTGCTTTTTCGGTGCCAAACTTTTGCTCCTGGTTTTGCTTCACTCTCGTCAGTTTTTAGTTGCGCTTTTCTATGCTAGGAAGCTGAATTTTGCTAGGGACTTTGGTATCATTTGGTTTTGGATTTGTTTGCAATTTTTCTTTTCCTTTCAAGTGCCTTACCCATCGATTTTCCTTTTTCTCCCCTTTTCCCAATCAGTTTTCCCATTTGACCGATTACTTCTTCTTCTTTTTCTTCCCTCTCTCAATCGGTCTGCTTTGGCCAAATACTCTCCCTCTCTTTCTTTCTCTTGATTCTTTTCTCCTTTTGTATGGTTGCCGAATGCTTCTTCTCTTCCCCTCTCTTGCCTTTCGGTATTTCTCTGAAAAGGGGTAAATTTGGCATTGGTTACTTCTGTTCATAGTGGACTACTTTCGACTGGTAAGTTTTTTGGTAAGGGGGAAAAAGTCTGTCCTAATTGATTTGGAATATTTCATTCATTTATTATGCTATAATTATGTTAATTTCTTAATCCTTTATGGTGAAAACTGTTGATTTGACAGCATCAAATTGCATCGAACTTGGTTCGCCAACAGAATCGTAGGCTATATATTTTTGGAGTAGTAGGGGTAGGCAACATAACTGAAGTTTGACTGTTGCTTTATTGGTATTGGTTCTAACTGTGATTAATGTTGGGCATGGAATTGCCATTTGTTTTAGGCGTGGTTTATCTCAGGAGCGTTACATATCAAAAATTAGATCAAGTATGTAAACACAATTCCAACTATGCAAATCGGCAAAAGCCAGAATAGGTGAGCCAGGACGCTACACGGGCGTGCACTCGCTCGTGTGGTGGTCCGTGTGGCTAAGCATGGGAGTTGGATTGTTGAGGCTGGCCATGAGCGATTTCATGGGCCGAGGTCATTTTGGGTCATTTTGGGCCAAATTGGGCCGAGTGGGCCCCACGAGCATGTGGGCCTCACATGGGAAAACCATACGAATGCGCGGAGAATATTTGGCCAGGCTATGTAATCCACATAGCTAAGGCCATTTCTGGGCTAGGTGGGCCACACGGGCGTGTGGGCCTACATAAGCCCACATTGTGGGCCTTGGGCCCATTTCCACTGTTTGACTCTTAAGGTTGCACGGGTCGCCCAAGACGATTGTGGACCTACTGATGGGTCAGTAAGTGTACCTGGACCCCTAATCGATAAAATGACTATTATGCCCCTGTGTGATAAAAATAACTGTTATGCCCTATGAGATGTATGATTATATTTGAGCATGCCACTTTAAACATATTGACTACACGTATGATATTTTGACACGACATGACACAATGCATGATATGTTGCATGGGGATGGGTTTTATTATGATTAGAGGAAGTGTATTGTACTAGCAGCTTAGCTGCAAATACTAATTAGTGCCACAACCGGTACTACTTGGAGTGTAGGGATGGGTGGGTTGATTATATCCCCACGTGGAATGCAGGGTTGGACGGTGATGGAGTGTAAAGGTTGGTTGGTAGGATCTCTTGATTGCATATCTGTACTGTACTGTTATTGAGATGGGCTCTGACCCAAATTGATACTGAATTGTCACTAGATTAGGCTTAGGCCCAGACTGTGTACACACTGTTTGCCTTTTTGGTATTAGATTACACACTGAGTTTTTCATAACTCACCCATCTGTTTATTTGTACAGGTAATCCCCAGTCTTAAGCGGATCGGCGTTGCTAGGGACTCAAAGGTGGCCACACAACTGCACGATTTTTGTATTTCCTTTTTAAATTATATGTAATTTTATTTTAGGTATTTTTATTGGAACAAGGACTCTTTGGATTTTATCTTTAATTTGGGATCTTAATTTGCTTTGGTTATAACTGCTAGTATTAGGAACTCGAGTTTTAAAAAGAAACAACATTTTTAGAAAGTAAACGTAAGAACACAATAGTTTTAGAAAGCTTCTGCTTTTAAATGATATCTTGACATTCAAACAGTCTTTAAAGTAAATACCTTTTGATTGGGATGCAAGATTAAGAAGAACGACACGTTTTATAATTGTCACTAAGATCACTCAACGTAAATAAATATGGTGAAGGTTTTTCAATGATATCACAGTTTGCAAAAAATACTTCAATGTGACTCGGCAGATTCGGCCATTACGTCCAGGCTGGGTTTGGGGTGTTACATTTAGTGGTATCAGAGCCAGGTTACAAAAATCGACTATGGATTTTGGTCGCCCGAGATGGCTGTGGACCTACTGATAGGTCGGTAAGTGTACTTGGACCCTTAATCGATAAAATGACTATTGTGCCCCTGTGTGATAAAATGACTGTTATGCCCTATGAGATGTATGATTATATTTGAGCATGCCACTTTAAACATATTGATTACACGTATGATATTTTGACATGACGTGACACTATGCATGATATGTTGTATGGGGATGGGTTTTATTATGATTGGAGGAAGTGTACTGTACTGGTAGCTCAGCTGCAAATACTGATTAGTGCCGCAACCGGTACTACTTGGTGTGTAGGGTTGGGTGGGTTGATTATATCCCCACATGGAGTACAGGGTTGGACGGAGATGGAGTGTAGAGGCTGGTTGGGTAGGATCTCTTGATTGCATATATGTATTATACTGTTAATGAGATGGGCTTTGACCCAAATCGATCATCGATCATTGTTGTGGGCGAAACCCTAATCGATCATTGACATCCTTTGGATTGGGCTTAGGCCAGACTGTGTACACACTATTTATCTTTTTGGTATGGGATTACACACTTAGTTTTTCATAACTCACCCATCTATTTTTCTGTACAGGTAATCCCCAGTCTTAAGTGAATCGGTGTTGCGAGGGACTCAAAGGTGGCCACACAACCGCACGTATTTCTGTATTTGATTTTTAAATTATAAGTAATTTTATTTTGGTTATTTTTATTGTAATAAGGTCTCTTTGGATTTTATCTTTAATTTAGGATCTTAATTTGCTTTGGTTATAACTGCTTGTAACACCCCTAGCCCGTATCCTTCGTCGGGTTAGGATTATGAGGCATTATTGATCAACGATTCAATTCTAAACATTTATACATATGCATATATTCACTCAAGTCGAATTCAACAATAATAGAAAATAAAATCAATTTACGTTTCATAACAAGTAATGACATATATCTTGCATAAACAATGTTGCAACTAAACTCAACGTATTAATTACAGCGTCAAAGTATTTACATGCGCGATATTAACTAATACCAACATGGTCAAATATAACTCTAATGTCAGTTATGTGGTTATTCACATGGTAACCAATTCACATACACATTTAAAATTTAATAAGCCATAAAACATATTTTAAACCACCACATATGCGACATAGGAAATAGGCAAAATAATCTTGCATGCTTTAATCTTTAATACAAAGTGAGTCAATATTTGGGCTTCTTAACTATTAATCTCTTAATGCCATTCACAAATCCACATTAAGAGCAAATCCCTAGAACCCACGTCTAATCATGCAACCATATTATGACTTTTAATAAGTAATCACGAATAGATGTTTAACACGTTACACCATGGCTGAATAAATTAACATATACATATACATAATATGCAATCAACTTTAAGGTAGCGGTCACATTTTGCATTAAACACATGATAAAATAATTGACTATTTATTCACAAGACACATACAATATTCATCACTTAACAAACAAATCAATTAACTTGTATACACTTATCCAACACTTTCTTTCTATTTTATCGTGTCTATTATCACCTAAACCGATTCAAAACATAGAACACCTAACATATATATAAATCGTAACCAGCCTGCACATTTAGTAAAATTAACCATTCGCATATTTACGTGTATATATATATATATATATGTAACATCTATAATATAATCATTTTATGCGCTGATAAAATATAAATAAATTTTCAACTAAATCAAAATGACCGAATATTTCATATACACATGTCCTAGTATGTATATATTGATGGTTATTAATTTATTACAAGCATATGACATAATTGTAATCTAGCAAACACATGACAAACCTTAGCATAAATTTCATCATTTATAAACATATGACCGAACCATAAGTATTTTATTTTTGCAAGCTATATTTATATATATACTTTAATACAATTCCAGAATAACATAATGATTTTAAGAGACCACAACATATAATATATTTATCAAAAGGCTTGATCAATAGTTCAATCCTAAACCGAATTCAACCTAAAATATAAAACCATTATCATTATACCAAGGTATTTACCCCATACCAAACCATGATCAAACATTATAGCATATACCAAACCAAAATCATGGACACCAAAACTAAGCACATATAAAACTAAAACTAAACATAAGTAACAAGCCATTTTCGCATGGCCTTAGTTACATAACCAAAATCAACATTTCAAAAATATATTCCAGCTTATACATGCCATAATTTAAGTTTAGCCAATAAGATACCAAAACGGTAGATAGTGTGATGAACTTGGCTGACGGTTTCCCGAGCTTGTAGCTTGACTCCAAAATCTATAAAAAAAATAATCAAATACACGGGTAAGCTAACATAGGTTAGTAAGTTTAAAACAAATAGACAGTTTCAAGATTTAATCAATTCTTTCAAGCTAAGCCGAATGGTATAAACAAAACCAATTTTAACTTCGAATTTACAAGTGAAATAAATAGTAGCATTTCCGTGCATATTTCTACATAGCCAAATGCTATCACAACCACTTTAACAAATACGAAACCAACTTCCTAGGTTATAACATCACTATACAATTAAATCCATATACATACTTATTCACAAAAGCACAAGAAATCAACTAACAATATCATGTGCATTTGTATACAATTGTATCTTACTTAAACCGAATGCTTATATAATCAAAATTAATAAAGCATTATTTAACCTTCAAGGCCGATTGATCAATAGGTACCTAGTTCACACATTCATAATATAATCCCATGTACATATGCTGCTCATTTGACCGAATACACATAAATGCACATACACAAAATTAACACTCATTCAATAATGTACAATAGACCAAATATACTTACCTTATTTTTGTTAATAATCAAACTAACTCATACCTGGCCATTTAACTCGTATTATACAATCCGTACACAATTACCTTTGCGCGATAAACCATTCGAAATTGGATAGGACACTCGGATAATCACATAAATCGTACAATATCAACATCCCAGACGTGGTCTTACATGTAGCCACATATCGATGCCACTGTGCCAGACAGGGTCTTACTCGTAAACACATATCAGAATCACAAATCGATGCCATGGACTCACTCGCACACATATATCGAAATCCTATGTCATGACATATATATCCTAGCTATTCCTAAGGTTCATACGGGGCTTTCAGACGTCATATCTTGGTCGAATCGAACTTGGAAATGTCATAGCCAAATTTAATATATTCGGCCTTAGCATAATTTAATTATAACATTTCATAACAGCATGTACTTATAACATTTTACTATCAATAAACACGTCTATTTGCTTATAAGCTTACCTCGAAAGTCGTAAAACAGGACGGGGCTGCTAGTCGACAACTTTTGTTTTTCCCCGATCCAAATCTGATTTCTTTGGTTCTTGATCTAAACATATTCAAATTAAGCTCATTCAAACATATTTTCATTCAATTTAGTCCAAAAACACATAAATAGGAAAATTACCATTCCACCCCTGATAAATATAATTTTTGCAATTTAGCCCCTGTTGCACAAAACACAAAATACACAAAATTTCAAAACACTCATGTTAGGCCGAATGGTACCCATGCCTTTACAAGTCCATATGTTTTATCAATTTCACATTTTAGTCCCTCAAATTATTATTTTTGTAATTAAGTCCTAATTACTCAAAATCATTAAAAACTCCAATACAAAATATGTTAATCTAAAACATATCTTTTATTTTTCATCATCAAACAACAAAAATCACAAGCTATCAGCAATGGCACAACTCAAAATATTCATCAAAATCAAAAATTAAAGCATGGGTCTTGAAGATTACTAAGCAACGATATTAAAAACATAAAAATTATCAAAAACTGAGTTAAACTCTTACCTTGATTGAGCTCCAAATTGGCCGAACCTAGCTTGGTTTGCTTTTCTTTTTCTTTGTTTATATTCAGCAATGAAGAACCATTATAACAAAATGTAAAGTTTATTTCATGTTTTATAATATATGTTATATTATAATTGTTTATAATGTTAGTTTACAAAAATAACCTTAACTAATATATATTAAAACCTTATAATAAAAACCCATTACCGTACACCTAATAAGTTATGGGCTATTCGCAACATAAATGCCCCAACTTAAAAAGCCACAAACTTTTTGACCCTTATACTTTAAACTATCAAATTTTCTATTTACGCGATTAAGTACTTTTATTTAATCAGGCACCTAAACAACAAAATTAAATCACAAAAATTTCACAGATATAAATTCACACAGAATAAACACAGAAAATAATTTTAAAATATTTTTCTGACTCAGATTCGTGGTCCCGAAACCACTGTTCCAATTAGGATCTAAATCAGTCTATTACACTGCTAGTATTAGGAACTCGAGTTTTAAAAAGACACAATGTTTTTACAAAGTAAACGTAGGAATGCAATAGTTTTAGAAAGCTTCTGCTTTTAAATGATATCTTAACATTCAAACAATCTTTAAAGTAAATACCTTTTGGTTGGGACGCAAGTTTAAGATGAACGACATGTTTTAAAATCGTCACTAAGATCACTCAACGTAAATAAATATGGTGAAGGTTTTTCAACGATATCACACTTTGTGAAAAACACTTCAATGTGACCTCACCAGATTTGGCCATAACGTCCAGGCTGAGTCTGGGGTGTTACAAATATTTTCTAATTCTGACGGTAAAGCTAATCGGTATGCAACAGGTTTGATTTTTTTAGTAATCTCATACGGCCCAATAAATCGCAGATTCAGCTTTCCTTTGTGACCGAACCGAAGAACTTTCTTCTAGGGTGAAACTTTCAAGAATACTCTGCTGCCAACACGAAATTCTATATCTTTACATTTAAGATCCGCATACGATTTCTGATAATCGGAAGCTGCTTTCAAATATCTCTGATCACTTTCACTTTTTCTTTAGTCTCACGAATCAAATCAACCCCGTGTATCTTTTCCTCAATAAGCTCAGTCCAGTATAATGGAGTTTGGCATTTACGGCCATACAAAGCCTCATATGGTGCCATTTTTATACTCGACTAAAAACTGTTATTATACGCGAATTCAACTAATGGTAAATATTTTTCCCATGTACCTTCAAACTCTAATACACAGCAACGAAGCATATCCTCAAGAATCTGAATCATACACCTGGATTGACCATCGGTCTAAGGGTGAAATGCAGTGCTAAAATACAACCGTGTACCTAAAGCTTCCTGTAACCTTCTCTAGAATTGTAATGTAAACAGCGGTTCTCTATTTGAAATAATGGAGATTGGCACTCCATGTACTCTGACAATCTCTGAAATGTATAACTCAACTAATCTGTCAAGGGAGTAGTTTGTACATGCTGGAATAAAATGTACAAACTTTGTCAAACGGTCAACGAAAACCCAGATGGCATCTTTCTTTCTCGATGATAGGGGTAAACCCGATACGAAATCCATAATAACTCTATCTCATTTCCACTTTGGTATCATCACTGTCTGTAATAGTCCTGAAGGTACCTGATGTTCAACTTTAACTGCTAACATATCAAACATCTCGATACAAAATCAGAAAACTCACGTTTCATTCCCGTCCACCGGTACATCTGTCTCAAATCACAATACATTTTATTGCTTCCCAGATGAACAAACAAGCTACTATTATGAGCTTTATGCAAAATGGTCTATTTTCGTCCACACAGGTAGAGACACGGGTGTGTGTAATAGCCCGATTTTGGGCCTAGTCGAATCAGTGGTTTCGAGACCACAAATCTGATGTAAGAAAATTTATTTTTATTATGTTTTTATGGTATACAATTTTTAACGAAATGATTTCATGAAAATCTCGTTCAAAAATTTCGACGTTTGGGCACTTAATTAAGTCAAAAGGACTAAATCGTAAAGAGTGCAAAACTTGAGTTCTAGAAGATAGAGGTGTCCAATTATTATGAAATTTTAAATTAGAGGTCCTTATATGGTAATTAGACCATTGGTTAAGTTGGTGGACAAAAATGGACATGGTTAGGCATGTTTCCAAAATTTTTCATTAAGGGCATTTTGGTCATTTAGTTATTAAAATGAATTAAAAACAAAATTAAAAGCCAATTTTTGTCCATCTTCAACCCCTTGTCCGAAACTTGCATGGAAAAACCATGGCTAGGAATTTTCAAGCTTCCAAGCTCGATTGTAAGTCCATTCTAGCCCCTTTTTAATGATTTTTACGTTTTTGAAATCCTCGTAACAAGATCTATCTATTTATACAATTTATTTGAGCTAGGGTTGATGTTTAAAAATTTATCCATGTGTGACATGCATGTTTTTTGACGTTTAATGGTAGATTATGAAAGTTTGATGTGTAAGAAATGACTTTTACTAAGTGAGTTTTGGTGAAAACGTCTAAGAGGACTAAATTGTAAAAGTTATAAAATATGTAGTAAAAGTGTGTTTTAATGGAAATTGCGGGCTGTTATAGTTATAAAAATGATTCAACTAGGCTTGTATGTTAGATAAATTAAACAAAAATCATTTTACGAGCCTAGGGCCAAAAGTGTAAATATGATAAAGTTTAGGGGCAAAAATATAATTTTTCCATAGTATGATTTTTGGGCACATTGAATAATGTGATTAATACGTGGGCTAAATATGATGTTATAGATCAAAGAAAAATAGATTCGGGCCTAGAATGAGGAAAAACGAGTAATTGACGGTTAGGTCCCTCTTTGTCATTTTTGGTGTCGAGGTAAGTTCATGTGTAAATAATGCAGTATTATGATCATATTTTTAATGCTTTATTAATGTATGTTTTAGGCCTCGTGGGCCCATATAAGGGACGTTATGCATGTGAATGAAAAGTTTTAAATTTGGACTAAAATTCATGTCTCAGTTTTGTATGTTTGTGTGAGTTTATGACCGATAATGCCTCATACCCTATTCTGACGTTGAATATGGGTAAGAAGTGTTATATTGTGTCCTAGCCATGTGTGACACACGGTCAGGTGACACACCCGTGTGTCCCCTATAGCTTTCAAAGAGTTGCAAGTTAGGTTGTTACACAGCTTAACACACGGGCATGGACACGGGCGTGTGAGGTTATTTCAAAGGGTACACGGGCGTGTGACATGGTCGTGTGACCTAAGTCAGTGAGTTACATGGGCATGGACACATGCTGGAACACAGCCGTGTGTCCCTACTTCGAATGCCCACACGGCCGTGTGACCCCTATAGTTGAAAATTTTTATCTTTTTCTGAAAAATTCTATAGGTTTATGATTTAGTCCCGATTTGTTTCTAATGCATATTTAGTGCCTCGAGGGTTCGTCTAAGGGACAATATGTATGTATTGAATTAATTTTAATGTATATATTGATATGATTTGAAAATTTTGAAATTTATATCTGTTTGATTTGAAAACTATAGTAATGCTCTGTGACCCTGTTCTGGCGACAGATACGGGTTAGGGGTGTTACATTTATTGGTATTAGAGTTACAGTTTAGTCGATTCTCAGACTAAACGTAGTGTAACACCCCTTACCCGTATTCAATGCCAGAACAGGATATGACGCATTATCGGACTTACATCACAAGCAAACATAAAATTCTAAGTCATACATTTTCATCCAAATTAAAAACCATTTGTTTTCTATTATAAAGTCCCTAATACGAGCCTACGAGGCCCAAAACATTCTTTGAAAGTGGTTCGGGACTAAACCAAGCATTTATAAATCACATCACACAAGAGATAATTGCACGTGCATGCATATATGTTTTATAAGCTTACAACCAATTCAACCAAAATGAGCCAAGTTACATGGCCAAATACCAAAACAAGCCCATGACTATTACAAGCCAATACATTTGGCCAAATCATATATGCTACCAATCAAAATGTAGCTACATGGTGCCGCTCACACAAGCTGTCAAGTAACCGCAAATATGCCAGTATACTCAGCCACTGGTAGGACGTACAGGACCAGCACCCGGATCACATAACATAAAACCCTAGTGACATGTCACTTGTATCCTAATCTATTCATAGGGTTCGATTGGGATTTCTCGATTGTTGAAATGTCGTTGAACGTGTATGTAGAGTCTTTTACACAATTCATGAAGTATTAAAGCATTTAAAATACAATTATAATAAATCTTATTTAACATACGAACTTACCTCGGCTACAAAAACGACTAAAGAGATTTATACGTCAATTACTTTGGTTTTCCCCCAATCTAGACCCGAACTTCATTTTTCTTGATCTATAATACCACATTTAACTTATTTAATCATCATATTATTTTCAGCCCAAAAACACATTATAGCAAAATTTACATTTTTGCCCTTAACTTTTCAACATTTTACAATTTAATCCCTAAGCTTGTAAAATGAATTTCTTTCAATTTCTTCACAACCCAAGCCTAGCCAAAAAATTTATTTATACTCATAAAAGCCCACATTTTTCATTTATTCACACTTTTCTACACATTTTATAGACTTTTACAAATAAGTCCCTATTTAACATTTTTATCGAAAATCACTTTGTAAATGTTGTTTATCTAACATCAAACATACATTTTCTACCATTAAACATCAAAATACACACATATTCATCATGGATTAAATTTTAGACTTTAATCCTTCTTCAAATTAGTCTTTGGAAAGGCTAGATTAGGTTAAGACAACTTCAAAAACATAGAAATCATTAAAAACAGGGCAAGAACGGACTTACAATCGAGCTTAAAAGTGGCCAAAACCCTATCTATGTCTTCTTCTTCAAATTCGGCTATTGGAGGACTAATTTGAGAAGATGGATACTTTTATTTTTACTTATTTTGTCTTTATTTATTAGATTACTAAAATACTCCTCACTTAAACTTTGAAATTTTTACCTACTCCATGTCCATTTTTGTCCACTAAGAAGTATAATGGTCTAATTACTATTTAAGGGCCTCCAATTAAAAGTTCATAACAATTAGACACCTTTAACTTATAGAATTCAAGTTTTGCACCTATTGCAATTTAGTCCTTCTAGTCAAATTAGGCACTCAATCGATAAAATTTCTTAACGAAATTTTCACACAATTATTTTATCATGTTGTAGACCTTAAAGAAACAATAAAATAAATATTTCTACTTCAGATTTGTGGTCCTGAAACCACTATTATGATTTGACCCAAAAATAGGCTGTTACACGTAGTGCGTACGAGTCTAGTTATACATGCTATTATATAACCTATGATAGTGTGATATCTCTTGACCATTTTTAAATATGGTTTCATATAGCAATGAAATCCAACCGAGCTAACTCCAATGAAGTTGAAAGTAACACGCAAGCCTTTGTTCACGAAATAGCGTTAATTGGTTCGAGGCCTGTATCTGAGGGCAGAGGAGGGGAAGCTAAGGAAGCTTTCTTTTAAATGATGAGTGAGTGGTCAGCATGTATTAGTTGATAAAGTTTGCATGAACTATCCATTGATGACTCAGGGTTAAAGTTTTCAAACTGATTTGATGCTATTGCCATTTGACGAGTTTTATGTGATTTTAGGCATAGATTGGTTAACTTTATATGACGCTGCTGTAAACTGTAGATGAAAGCTTATTGTATTAAACTATCAAAACAGTGAGACACTTTGTATTGAATCAAATAGTGTGAGTGGGTTGCCTATGGTTTTTTCAACTATGTCAATGCAGAAATATGTGAGAAAAGGTTGTAATGCTTACCTTGCATATGTGTTGGATACTAAAGTGTTTGAATCGAAGCTTGAATCAATACCGATGGTTTGCAAATATCCTGATGTGCTTCCAGAGGAGTTACCTAGATTACCTCCAATCAGAGAGGTTGAGTTTGCTATTGAACTTGTATCGAAAACATCACTGATATCGATAACACCTTACAAAATGGCTCCTATTGAGTTAAAAGATTTCAAAGCACAACTGCAAGAATTGATAGATAGGGGTTTTGCTCAATCTAGTTTCTCACCTTGGGGAACACCAGTTCTATTCGTTAAGAAAAATGATAGATCGATGAGATTGTGTATTAACTACTATTAGCGTAACAAGGTTACAATCAAGAACAAATATCCACTGCCTTGAATTGACGATTTATTTGAACAGTTGAAAGGTGCCACAGTATTCTCGAAGATTAATCTTCATTCTGGCTATTATCAACTTCGATTGAAAGATTAGGATGTGTTGAAAACTGCATTTAGAACTAGGCAAGGACACTATGAATTTCTTGTGATGTCGTTTGGTTTAACTAGTGCACTTGCAGTATTTATGGACTTGATGAACATAAATTTTCAGACCGTACTTAGACAGATTTATTGTGGTATTTATTGATGACATTCTGATATATTCATGAGACGAGTCTGAGCATGCCGAACACTTGAGAACTGTGTTGCAAACATTGCGAGATAAAAAATTATTTGCTAAATTTAGTAAGTGTGAGTTTTGGCTCTGAGAAGTTGGTTTTCTGAGACATATAGTATCGCCTGATGGCATCAGAGTTGATCCAAGTAAATTTTCAGTAGCTGTTGATTGGAAACCATCGAGAAACATATCTAAATTTAGAAGTTTTCTGGGATTAGTTGGTTATTACAGAAGATTCGTAAAGCCACATGAAAAGAACCATCCGACATATGACCTAGAATTAGTAGCTATTGTGTTTGTGTTGAAAATTTTGTGACACCATTTGTTCGGAAAAAATGTCATATATTACCGATCATAAGAGTTTGAAGTATCTAATATCATAGAAAGATTTGGATATGGTACAACTCAGATGGCTCGAACTATTAAAGGATTATGAGTTGATCACTGATTATCATCCGAGAAAAGCGAATATGGTTGCTGATGCTTTGAGTAGAAAGTCTTTATTTATTTTGTGAGCTATGAATACGCATCTAAATTTTTTTGAAGATGGTTCAATATTAGCCGAATTGAAAGTTAGACCTATGTTTTTACAGTAGATATGTAAAGCTTAGAAATGTGATGATGAGTTGCTAGCTAAATGGGCACAATGTGAGTCAACTTCTGATTTAGAATTTCATATTGGAGCAGATGATTGTCTATTGTTCTAAGATAGAATTACCAAAGAATCCAGAGCTTATTCAGAAAATCTTTCACAAAGCTCATAGTAGTAACTTGTCTGTTCATCTAGGAAGCAATAAGATGTAAAGTGATTTGAAACAGATGTACTGGTGACCAGGACTGAAACTTGAGATTTCTGACTTTGTATCTAGATGTTTAGTATGTCAGTAAGTAAAAGCTAAACATCAAGTACCTTCGGGATTATTTCAGCCAGTGATGATACCAGAGTGGAAATGGGATCGAATTACTATGGACTTTGTATCGGGTTTACCCCTATTTCTGAGAAAGAAAGATGCAATTTGGGTTGTCATTGATTCGTTTGATGAAGTCTACACATTTTATTCTAATACGTACAGATTACTCCCTTGAGAGATTAGCTGAATTATATGTTTCTGAGATTATCAGATTGGACGAGGTACCAGTTTCCATCATTTCAGATAGAGATCCGCGTTTTACATCATGATTTTGGAGAAAGTTACAGGAAGCTTTAGGTACACAGTTGTATTTTAGCACTTCATTTCATCCTCAGACCGATGGTCAGTCTGAGCGAGTAATTCAGATACTCAAGGATATGCTTCGTTGTTGCATATTAGAATTTGAAAGTAGTTGGGAGAAATATTTGCCATTGGTTGAATTCGTAAACAACAACAATTTTCAATCGAGCATTAAGATGGCACTGCATAAGGCTTTGTATGGTCGTAAGTGTGGAACTACATTATATTGGACCGAGCTCATTGAGAGAGAGATACACGGGGTTGATTTGATTCCTGAGACTAAAGAAAAAGTGAAAGTGATATGAGATAGTTTGAAAGCAACTTCAAATCGTCAGAAATCGTATGCGGATCTTAAGCATAAAGACATTGAATCTTGAGTCAGTGATAGAGTATTCTTGAAAGTACTACCCTGGAAGAAAGTTCTACGGTCTGGTCGTAAAGGAAAGCTAAGTCCGTGATTTATTGGAGATTCATAATGTCTTTCATGTGTCTATGTTATGACGGTACCGATCTGACCCTTCACATATTATCTCCCCGAAAGATGTCGAGATTCAGCCTAATATGTCATACAGAGAGGAACCGATTAGAATTCTAGCTCGAGATGTGAAAGAATTGAGATCCAAGAACATAGCTCTATTAAAGGTTCTTTGGCAACGACATAGAATAGAAGAAGCCACCTAGGAACCCGAGGAAGCTATGAGAAAGAAATATCTGAAACTCTTTCCTGGTAAGAATTTTTGGGGACGAAAATCCCTTTAGAGGGAGAGTTGTAATACTTTGTTTTCAGTGAAATCAGAATAGTAGTTTTAGGACCACAAGTCAGACGTTAAAATATTTATTTTATTAATATTTTATTGTCTATAGCATGATAGTAGTGCCGTATAGAAATTTTGTTAAGAAATTTTATCGCTTGCGTGCTTAATTTGATAAAAAGGACTAAATTATAATAAGTGTAAAACTTGAGTTCTATAAGTTAAAGAGATCTAATAGTCATGATATTAAATGGTTAGAGGGTTTATGTTGTAATTAAACCATTTTTATTATTAATTGACAAAGATGGAGCCATGAAACTGGCTATAGCTATCAGGCAATGATTGCAGAATAACATCAGTGGCCAACTCTTGGCTCAATGGAAATCCAAGTTTAGACAGGCTTTCTATATAGCCTATCGAGCAGTTTCAGGAAGACGAGTAGCAGGAGTGTATGAAGTGGATGCTTTCACTTCACTTCCAACTCAGGTATCTTCAATTTCTTCAATGCTTAAAAATTTTCTACTAACGGTCTAAACAATGTTGCAGCTTAGCCACCGAGTCAATGTGATGTTCTTTCCTGCGTATGCTGTGAGGATGAACATTAGATTGAAAATTTTCTATTGAATCTCGACTCTGTTTATTATGTAGGAAATCAAAACCAGAATAAAAGTGGACAAGGGCTACAGTCCAACTTCTATAACCCTTCGTAGCATAATGATCCAATTTTTTTCCTAAAGTAACCAAAGAGCTGGACCGAACAACAATTACATGCAACATAGATCAAATCATCTTCTAGGGTTCAATCAACAAGTTCAGAAACCACCACAAGTTGAACCATCCAAAACTTTGGAGAATTTTTTGAAGGAGTACGTGGCTAAAAATGAAGCTTAATCCACCTTGAAAATTTTCGAGAACCAAATGGGTCAGTTAGCTACAAAGCTTCACAACAGACCGCAATGAGCCTTGTCGAGTGACACGAAAAATCCAAGGAGTACAAGTAAGGAACACTGCCAAGCAGTTGCTTTACAAAGATGAACCTGCCAAGAGAAAGGAAAATTAATCGACAGTTGAAATTCCTACATCATAGATGCCAGATTCTAAAAATTCTGAATAGGTAAAATCTAAACTAGTCAATTCTAATAAGCTAACACCTTTTTTAGATGTAGATACAATACCTCAAAAAAATTGTCTGATCCAAGCCAAGGTTCCATCACCTCCGTATTTACAAAGACTCAAGAAACCAAAATAGGAAGTGGAATTCAATAAGTTCTTGGATATTCTTAAGCAGCTTCAGATCAATATCCCATTGGTAGAAGCCTTAGAAAAAATGCCCAATTATGTCAAGTTCAAGAAGGACATCCTATCCAAGAAGAAGAGGCTTAGTGAGTTCAAGATTGTAACATTAACAAATGAGTGTAGTGCATTCCTATAGAACAAGCTACTTCTGAAAATGAAGGAACCTGGGAGCTTTACGATACCCTGTAACATTGGAGAATCTTACTGTGATAAATATGTATGCAATCTAGGAGCGAGCATCAACTTGATGCCGATGTTTGTTTTTAAGATGTTAGGTATAGGTGATGTTAGACCAACAATTGTGACACTCTAATTGGCAGATCAATCTTTAGCACACCCGGAAGGAAATTTTGAGGATGTTCTAGTACGTGTAGATAAGTTTATTGTTCCTATTTATTTTATTGTTTTAGATTTTAAACTAGATAAGGAAGTGCTGATCATCATGGGGAGACCTTTTCTACCAACAAGAAGAACATTAATAGACGTGTAGAAAGGTGAACTCACTATGCGTGTTCAAGATGACCAGGTGCCTTTTAATGTTCTTAAAGCCATGACATTCCCTAATCAGGTGAAAGAATGTTCAGTAACTTAAGAGCTTGAATCCTTAGTATCTACAGAATGAGAGTGCATAGAAGACCCCTTAGGGCCTAACCTATTAGAAGATGAACAAGGGGACGGTAGTCTGTTCTAGAATGCATAAAGAGAGAAGAGTAGAGGAAGGCGAGAATAGAAAGTTATCAGAAGTTGTAATCCAGTTTGAAAGAAAAGAGAATGATATGTGAAAAGCGTTCTGGTGAAGTTTAAGTCTGCGCATAAGATGTAATACTCTGTATATTGTGATAGAAACAAGGCGAAAATGATAGTAGTATTATTCATAATGTAAATTTTATTTTATAAAGAGTTATACATAATAAGTAAAACAAGGTATTTTAGGAAAAAGTAGATTAAAGAAAAATTTATTAAGTCATTGCTCATATAGTACATAAGCGAATAGAGGAGTCTAGGTTACATCTATTTTAGGAACTAATACCCAAAACTCAGATCTGGTTGATCGAGTCAAGTAAAGGGCGTTACAAGCTTGTAGGGACAACAAGGTCACTATAGCTTTCCTACTCAAGGCATCTGCCACCACATTTGCTTCTCTTGGGTGATACTCGATGATTAGGTTGTAGTCTTTTAACAGCTCCAAGCATCTCCTTCGGCATAGGGTCTATTCTTTCTGGGTCATCAATTACTTTAGATTTTTATGATCAGAAAAGACACAACACCTTTCCTCGTATAAGTAATGTCTGAAAAGCTTTAGTGTAACACCCCTCACCAATATTCAACGCCAGAATACGGTTACGAAACATTACCGAACTTATTTTGCAAATAACCATATATTTCACATATATTTTCCATTTCAAATATAAAACATTCATATACATTCATAATGTCCCTAATATAAGCCTATGAGGCCTAAAACATGCATTCGGGGTGGTTTGGGACTCAAGAAAATTTCAGAAAACTTAGAATTTTTTTTTCAAACTACAGGGGACACATGCCCGTGTGGACATTGGAAATGGGATCACATGGCCATGTCCCAGCCCGTGTCTGACCCCGTGTAACTCCCTAGAGCATACTAACTTGATTTCTATTTCAACACCAGTGGACACACGGCCGTGTAACCTGACCGTGTCTCACACACGGCTGAGACACACGCCCGTGTGGACAAAAATGGGCTATTTATCAAGCCATCTTTCCACCCAAAATTGTATATATCTACACCAAACCAAATGCAACCAAAACATGGCATAAATAGGCATTCATCCAACTTCATCCAAGCATAATTCATGTTAATTCCATACCATTAACCACAATACACACAAGTATCAAATTTGAACATTTCATTCATGCTAACTCACAATCACAAATCACCTAAATGGCATCTTACAATTATGCATCATTTTGCCTAAAATAATAACCATACTAATTCTGAAATATCAACCATTTGACATTCTCAACACCTATTATCAAGAAGCATCACATATTCATCATCAAACTCACAACACAAGCCATATGCACAAATATGTACATGATCAAAACAACCAAAATAAGCCAACTCTTATACAGGCCAATTCAAATGACTTAATTCATTTCTATCACATAAGTACCAAAATAACCAAACTCCTATACATGCCTTATATCCCAAAAACATAGATTCAAAAGTACCAAAGTGATAGTTGGATAATGTGATGAAATCTCAGACGATTCCCGAATCTGAGCTAGCTTTGATTTCACTATAAAACACGAAAATATAAACAATGTAAGCTATAAAGCTTAGTAAGTTCATATAGCAATAAACTCAATTAATCATAAATACACAATTCAATCAATTGAATATATCAACACATAATTAATTAGCTACCAAACCTTCCACATATTCAAACATAAGATTAGATGTGAAATTCATAAGTTTCTTCGGTTCAAAGCTTATACGGTTCATGTACATACTTGTACAACCTCTTATTAATCTCTTACTCATCCATGTCTTTGATATACCCGTTGAACCATTCGGAATACGATCGAAACCTGGGAATCTTGCACCCTAAGTGCCACATATATAGCCGAAGCTATCTCAATCTTGTATCACATATAATGCTCACTCTCGAGCTATCAACGGGTCTGCTTAAACAAGTTGATAGTCATGACGAAGCTACACAGTGCTGTTCACACAAGCTAACGAGAATCCGCAACACATGCTGGATAACTCAGCCACTGGTAGGACGTACAAACCAGCACCCAAATCACATAACCCCTAATGACATGTCATTTGTATCCTAATCTATTCCTAAGGTTCAACCGAGATTTCACATTTGCCGAATCATCGTCAAACATGTTTGTAGTGTCGTATTCCCAATTTATGCAATATTAAATTATTTAAAACATAATTATAACAATGCATATTACATACAAACTTACTTCGAATGCAAAAACGATGAAACGAGTCGATTAGTCCGAAACCTTATTCTTTCCCCGATCTAAATTCATATTTCACTTTTCTTGATCTAAATGTAATCAAAATTAACTTATTTAATTATCACTCTATTCAATTTAGTCCAAAATACACATTAAGGCAACTTTACACTTTTGCCCTTAATATTTCAACATTTCTACAATTTAGTCCTTACCTCATAAAAATACAAATTCACGTAATTCAACCTAAACCCATGCTAGTCGAATTTCAATTAGGTCCCTAGCAGCCCATATTTTTCATTTATTTTACAATTTAACCATGAATTTTACACATTTTACAATTTATTCCCTATTTGGACATTTTACTAAAAATCACTTAACAAATGTTGTTTATATAACAAAAAGCATGCATTTTTTATCATTAAACATCAAAATACACCAACATTCATCAATGGAAAAACCCTAAACCTTTAACATTTTTGCAAAATAGTCCCTGGGCTAGCTAGATTAAGCTGCAATAACCTCAAAAATATAGAAATTATTAGAAACGGGAAAAAATGAACTTACAATTAAACCATGAAGTGGCCGAATGTTGAAACCCTAGACATGGCTTTTCTTCATTCAAAATTCGGTGGAAGAAGGTGACTAAAAGATGATACAATTTGTTATTTTTATTTAATTTACCTTAATTACTAAATTACAAAATTAACCTTGTTATATAATCATTTTAAACATCCATTTTAAGCCCATAAATTTCCATTAAGGGCCTCCACTGTTTAATTTCATAGCCATTTAATACCTTTAGCTATTAGAACATCACTTTTGCACTTTATGCGATTTAGTCCTTTTTATCAAATTAAGCATTCAAATGATAAAATTTCTTAACGAACATTTCACACACACATACTATCATGCTGTAGACATTAAAATAATAATAAAATAATTATTTTGAATTTAGATTTGTGGTCCCAAAACCACTGTTCTGATTTGACTAAAAACGGGTAGTTACATTTAGTGTTAAGACCATAGCTACTAATTCCATTTCATGCGTGTGGTAGTTCTTTTCATGCAGTTTCAATTGGTGCGAATAATATGTAATGACCTTCCCTTTTTGCATAAGGACACAACCTAATTCATTCAATGATGCATTTGTATCTTTTTAGGCTCAGGCTACGCCAACACTGGAGTTTCAATCAGAACTGCCTTTATCTTTTCAAAGCTTTGTTGACATTCATTGCTCCACACAGATTTCTCCTTCTTCTTTAATAGTTTGGTAAGGGGTGATTGATTTGTCGTAATTTAGTGTAGCAGATTAAACTAGTTTTCACACTTTAGGATCTTGAACATAAGCATTTTAGTTAAGTTTTGATGACATTTTCGTAAGTATTAGTTAAGATAATAAAATGTGCAATTTGAATCCTTTATTGACTTTAGGGGCATAATGAGGCCTAAGGGTGAGCTAATATACTTTATAAGTGTGCGGAAGACCATTAAAAGGTAGATCAACTCAATACTAGTTGCTAGGCTGCAACACAAAGCATGCGATGTTGCAACATAGAGAACAGAATAGAAAATTCCCAGACTACCTTCAATGTCGCGAAACAGCCTGAGGATGTCGCGACATACCCCTGAAGATACCCTAAAGCTGAGCATACTACCCTCGATGTCACAACATAGGACCTAGTGTGTTGCGACATCACTTTTGTATGGGAAATTAATACGAGCCAGGGGAGTTTTTATCTGCACAATCCAACTTTAAAGATCTGAAACGTCAGCTAACCTAGGGTTAAGGATGATAACCGTTCTAAGCATATAAATAGGCTCATTTAGCACATGTTATAGACACCCATTCATATTGTACAATTTTCTCCTTAGATTTAGTCTTTAGATTTTCTCTTTTCTTAGGTCTCAAATTTCCATTCTTGTTATTTACTTTTGTGAGGAAGTCAGGTTTTAGAATTACAGTCAAACTCTGTGAGTATTATGTGCTTAATACAAATCAAACTTTTTCTAAACTATATTCTTGAAATTGTTCTTTATGTTTATTCTTCCATTCAAGTTTATATTGTTTAGTAGATCCATGAGAAACTAATCCTCCTATGGGGGATTAGTGAGTGGAGGTATGAATAACTAACTGTTTTGTAGGGATTTCTTAACAGATATGTTGTTCAAGAAAGGAAGAATCTAAATGCTAGGCCTGACAACCCTAGGAAGTCATCAAGGTAGGAATTAACCCAAAATTGGTATTGTATGTGCATGAACACCTTACCTTGAACCTGTCTAGATTGTGAGTTAAAACATAAGTAGCTCTTACCGACTTAATATTTTAATGGACGCATCAAAAGATTATTCTGGGTTATTGACTAGTTGATTGAATAAGAAAGCCTGAGACGACAGTTGATTATGACTACCAAAGCAAGCTAATCACCCATGCTCAGATTTGATTCATATTTGATCATTTGATTTCTTGTTTTTCATTTATTTACTTTGATTTCCATTCTTATTATTTTTATTATAATTTATCCAGAAACCTTTCTTTTAATTTTTCATACTATCATTTGATTAGAGTATTAATTAGATCTATTTATGTTTATATTAGAATTAATTTAGTGCTCGCCTCCCTTGGGTACGATCGTCGGAGTACTTACCTTCTTTGTTATAACTATATTACAACCTGACCTGTATACTTGTAGATACTACTTTTTCACATCTTTTGTGCAGGATTTCTAACTCTGAACGTTGGTAAGTCCGGAGGCGGTCAAGTTGCTGTTGTTGCTGGGGAGGCAAGGTCACTATATTAGTTTTGATTTTTACATATTAAAAGAATAATTAGGAAATATACATATTATAGCTATAACCTTTAGCTGTTTTATTACTTGTTAACATTACTGACACATTTTTGCTCTTCAAGGGACTCTAGTATACACTATCAACCAAGAAACCTATAGAAGTGACTACAGAAATCGGTCTAACATAAGACAATGGATAACTTTGATTATATGTGGTTTGATGACCTAGATCACGATAGTGATGTTTACGAGAAAGGGGTCTATGAGGAATAGGAGATTCAGGAAAACCAATGACTATTGATTCTCGAATTAGGTCAACTTCTAGAAGAAATTCCCACACTCCTGAAAGCTACTGACATTGGTATTAATATGAATATGAAGGCATATTAGTACAAACAAGACCAAAGCTTAAACAAGGAGGAGAATTTAGCTGCAAACACTTGTAAAGAAGGGGAGTTTTCAAACAACTGGTTAACCCTAAGTATAGTAGGGTTTAGAGTCTAGGGTTTTAAGGTTATCAAAATAGATTAAAAGAAATTACACCCCAAGAAGTTATAGAACCAGTTGAGGAAATGTTGAGTGAACACAAGAAACAATCAAGAGTTGAACTCAACTATTCAACAACATTAGATTCACTCGACGGAGACAGTGTGCAAGATCAGAACTTCTTGGATCTACCCCAACAATTGGAGCAAATGATATTCACTGCCAATCTGATGGAAGAATGTAACACCCTATACCCGGCTCGTTCGTTGAGCCCGAGTAACAGGACACTACATCAAACATTGAACTCATACATATTCACACAGTCTCAAATATATGCAACCATTATCGCTTTCAAATACTAAGAGGAGTATTGAGTCTTAAACACCTTAGACAACATTTAAAATCTGAGGTATCGATAATTATGTCCTAAGTATCGATACCTCTACTCAGATTCACAAAATCAAAGCAAAATAGAGTATTAAACATGCTCAACATATCTCAATTCTAACATGCATTAATCATCATAGTATCAAGCATCAAATTTAACCAAAACACAATCCAACGCAACATCTTTACCTTGTCGATCCAAATCATGGTAATAACAATTAAAAATAGTAATAATTACCAAGCAAAAATTCTATAAGTTCAAGTTCTAACCACATTGCCTTTATTTTCACAATTCAATGAATAATAATATCACCTACTTAAATTCCAAAGCCTAGCTTGGATCACTTCCTTGGAATCGCATGATTGCCACATCGTAATAAACCCATTTTTCTCGTGAGATCAAACAAAGGGTTTCGGGACCATAAATTCGAGTCGAAAAATAAAATTTATTTTTATTTTGATATATGGTCCGTATTATGATAGACATGTCATGTGAAAATTTTGATAAGAAAATTTTATCGATTATGTGCTTAATTACAATAATGACTGAATCGCATAAAATGCAAAAGTTGAATTCTAGTAGCTATAAGGATTAAATAACTATGGAATTCAAAACTTGAGGTCCTTATATGGTAATTAGACTATTAAAGAAAGTATGTAGATATTTTGGTGATTCATCCATGTAAATTTAGAAAAAGGGCAAGTACTAAATTGGAAAGTAAAAATATTTAATTAATTAAAAGATGAAAAAAAAGAAATATCATTTTATTTTGTCATCTTCTTCCCCAAAAATACATGGAAACCATTGGAAAGAGAGAAGAAACTTTCATGGCGATATTGGGTAAGTTTTCTTGGCTCGTTTTTAGTAATTTTGATATTTTTGAAACCGGGATAGCTTAATCTATCTATTTGGGGGATCAATTTGAGAAGTTATCAAAGTATGGAAAATGGTCAGGGATGCATATGCTGAAAATTAGAAATTTATGGTAGAAAATGAAAGGCTGTTAATAGATAAACAACTTTTACTATGTGATTTTTGATGAAAACATGATTTAGGGACTAAAATGTAAAGTTGTGAACTTGAAGAGAAATGTTGAATTTTTATGAAAACATGTACTGTAAATTTTGTAATGGGATTTTGGTTAGGCCTGGAATAAAGAGTAAATTGCACAAATTTTATTTTCCAAGCCTAGGGATGAAATGAGAATTTATGGAAAAGTTAGGGGCAAAATGGTAATTTTTCCTAGGATAAAAAATTGAGTCCACTTGAATATAAAATATGATAAATTGATGTTTACTCGTATAGATCCGGATAGAACAAATTCAGAGCTAGAACGAGGAAAGGAGGAAAATGTCAGATTAGTAGATTTATGTACATGAGCATTTGTCGAGGTAAGTTCGTGTAACTAAATTGTATATGTTTTTATGCTTGAATTAAATGTTGTGTTTTTGAATTGTATGAATGTCATAAATATGTGAAATGATCACATACTTGTTAAAGCCCGATAAATGAAAGTGTCCTATCAATTATAATGCCCGACAAATGATAAATGATAAAAATGTTAATTTTATGCTTGAGTTGAATGTGAACATTTGAATTGCATAAATGCATAAATATATGAGATTGATCACATGCTTCATAATGCTTGAAAGATGTTAAATTCCATATGAAAATGTTACTTATATGCTTGAAATGAATATGGAATGTGTTTATTTGAATTATATGAATGTTATGGATGTATAGAATAATCACATGCTCGATAATGCTTGGGAAAAATGTTTAAATCCCAGTTGAATAAATGGAAAATTCGATGGATATGTGATTTACCGAAATGAATAAGGTCATGCATCTATTGAGGACGGGATTTAGCCCGGACGGGTAATCCTAATATGAGTCCTCTCAAGCATATGTTATGGGTTGGATTTAGCCCGGACAGGTATTCCAGATCAAGCTCTTTAGAGCATATGTCATAAAAATGATTTATCCTGGACAGTAATCCTATCGTATACATGTGTGGCTCGAGAGTGTACTCTCTGATATAGTACCCTATGGGTACCATTGGACATGAATTGACAGATTCTGATTCGTACACCTCGAGTGTACTTCCTGCGTATCCATCAATATTTCAGATAAATTCAACGAGTAAAAGTTCTTGACATGAGAAGATATGAATAAGAAATGAGTTATTACACATATCAGCCTGAAATACATGAAAATGATGATATGTGATAATTGATATATGGAAATATGAAATGATGATATTGTACATGGAATTTATTTGATGAGTACGTACATCCTTGATTCTAGACTTGTCCACCTTGAGTGTACTAATCGTGACCTTGATATTCCGAGTAGTAGGGGTAAAGTTCTGATATAAAATGATCTGAACTCGGGAGGAACTATTATGAAATTATACTTGTAATATAAAAGATGATTTATACATGTTAAATGAATACATGTTATGGAAAGCATATGTACATGGAAACTTGATTTTTGTTAAACCCATATATGTTTGTGATGTTATTATGGATTATATGACTAACAAGGGTAATGAGGATATGTGTAGGGCTTGAGGGCAAATTGATTGAATAAACCTTACATAGTTACCTCAAAATATAATGAATGGTAAGTTAAGTACCATGTTATACGAACTTACTAAGCATTATATGATTACTTAGTTTTATTTTCTTGTTTTATAGTGAATCAGAAGCTCGTTGGATTGGAAGCTTGGTGGAGATCACTCACACTATCCATCGGCCCATGTCAGTACAATATGATAAATCAATTGTGGTTGTAATGGCATGTATAGGATATATTGGTCATATTGGCATGTAAATGTAAATGATGCTTGTAATCTAGCCATTGGAATGGCTAGTAATAGTTTGTAATGTCATACTATGGTACCTACGTGTGTGTTAAGTAGTTGATCTATTATGTCTAACATATGGACTAGACTAAGGCAAGATTGTGAATAGGTATGCATATAATGGTATGCCATGTCGAATGATAGAGTTTGCTTAACTTGAATGCTTGAAATGGTTGGTATTTGGATGTGAGTTTAAGTGCAGGTCATTGGTGTGATTTTGGGTGAGAAAGGAAGCTAGAAGTGGCTTTATTTTGTCCACACAGGCAGACACATGGGCATGTGTCTAGACCGTGTGTGACACATGGCCTGGTACATGGGCTTGTGGTCCGGTCATGTGTCCCTTACAACTGAGAAACAAAATGCTCAGAATTGGGCACACGGCCGTGTGTCTCAGCCGTGTGGTTGACACGGCCTTGAACACGGGCGTGTTACACGGCCGTGTGAAAATTGCACCTAAAATTTGAAAATAAAATTTGCCACATGGCCTAGCACACGGGCGTGTGACTTCAATTTCTTCATGTCTTAAAAGTCAGAGAGTTACATAGGTTAGGGACATAGGCGTGTGTAGTACACGGCCCGACCACACGGGTGTGTCCCTAGACCACACGAGCGTCTGAGCCCTGCAACCTTGGAAAATTTTTTGAAATGTCGCGAAAAAATTTATGAGTATCCAATTAAGTCCCGAATTGATTGTAATACTCGTATTGGGCCTCGAGGGTCCAATTAAGGGACGTTTTGAATGATCTCGGTAATTGAATAGAAATTTACATAAATAAATTGTAAAGTGTTCTAAATGTTTCGGTAATGCTCCGAAACCCTATTCTGACGATGAATACGGGTTAGGGGTGTTACACACACCGCGAACATTAAATATCTACAATGGTTAAAAAGAGTGGGCGAGCTTAAACAAGCTTAGTGAATGTTGGAATAACCACCAAGTATACACTACATCAAAGGTTAAACAACAAACTACAACACATTCACAACCATATTCTAACTAAGTCAAAATAACATATTCACTGATGCGATCTCGCTTCGGTAGAGTAATTCAAGTCGCTTAGATGCCCAATCTTAAAATGGAGAAGTTTCATTCAATTCGGAGTTTAGATGAATTTGGTTAAATGTAGGCTTAAACAAAAGGGTTTCAAAGATTGTTAAGATAGAAAAAGTATAGTTTTGGCTAGATAAGAAGTAAAGTAAGTTTTAAGGTGCATAGTTGGATGAAATTAGCTTAAGGCCAAAGAAGAACCAGTACTATAGAGAGTATTGACCCGAACCTTATACGACACTTAAGATGGATGGAAGATGGAAGATAGGACCTTGACCCACTATCTATTAAGAGATAGGAACCAAAGGTGTCAATGGTCAACATCACACTTGGTTTAAGAGTGATAAGTTCAAAGAAACAAGGATGATGCCACTAGCAAGCTAGATAAGTCAACTTGAGTCTTAAACGAAAATTGAGAGCTGAATAAACTCACAAAGATATTAAATACATCAAAGTATCAAAAATTCTATACAACATGAAAATAGTTAAGTATTTATAGCTAAACATCTAAGCTAGCTGAATGGACTTAAAAGAAACTAAATGGGCAGCTCAAATCAGCTTAATTGAGCTGCAATTTCATAGCACCTTCCTAAAAACGTCCCTTGTAGTCTCTTAGGTAGCTTGGCTTTAACTAAGTGAGAATGGAGCTGAACCTAGCTGATTACAAGGTGCGAACATCCTTTAAAGAATTGCCTTGGGTTGCCGAATAGTCATGAACTTTAATGAGTAAATTGTGTTCAACTTAAATGAGCTGAATTCTTCAAGTATTGATCAGCCAAAATAATAATAAGCAACCTTTAATTCCTCCTTGGGTAGTCGAATAAGTAGCAGCCAAATTAATGGGCATTGAGGTGCATGAACAGCCCAATTAGTGTGAACACTTGAATTCAATCAGCCTCCAATGTGAACAAACGAATTTGAATAGTTTCCATAGTGTGAAACAAATTGTTAGCTTAATAGACTAATGTGAATGTGTATTTGTCCATTGGTCTTCACGAACAGTCCCTTAGAGAAGAGGATTCAACTTATATTTAATGCAGTGAAATTATATGGTAGCTTAGGGCACTTCAACAGCTTTGGAGTGTGAACAAATGAAATTGAACAGCTCTTGAGTGTGAAAACTCAAAACCAAATAGCCATGAATATGAACGGGATCTCCAGCAAATGTGAAAGCACTTAAAGGCTATTAGAGAACACAAATGTGAAACCGAATAGCCATGTGTCCCCTTATGATGAAATTAAAATGAAGTCAGTATGCTCCACACGGTCTCACACACGGGCGTGTGACCAGCCGTGTGGTACAAGTCAGTAAACCCCATAATTGGCACACGACCTAGCACACAGGCTTGTGACATGGCTTTGTTGCATAAGTCAGTATACCCTAAAGGTTTGGCAGGGCCTAGTTCACAGCGTGGTACACGGGCGTGTGTGGCCACTTCAAAGGGCACACGGGCTAGACAAACAAGCGTGTGGTTGGCCGTGTGACAAATTGTCACTCGCAATAAGTTTTAAAATTTATAAATGACCGTACTTAAACTAACTATTATCACAATGAAGGCAAGCGCACCTATCGAACAGTAATATAGTTTTAGCAAGACCGGATGTCGAACCCAAAAGAACTAAAAGTACTAGTATTAACTTTCTTTTTATTATCTAGCCTAAAAAAAATGGGGGTTTTAATTAACTAATTAACTAATCTAAGAATGCACAGAAAATAGAATTGGGGAATTACTTTAGAGAAAACTCAGTTGATTAAGACAATACCCAAGGAAAAATCCACCTAGACTTCACTTGTTATTTGACACTGAATCGAACGATTTATTCATTCAACTTGTTCCGTAGAAATCCCTAAGTTATGTTATTATCCCTATTCAAGACTAATAACAACTAACCCTAGATTGAATAGTTGAAGTCTCTTTCTAATTAACACCCTAGGGTTGCATTAACTCGATCTATGGATCCCCTTATTAGGTTTCACCCTAATTCGGCAAAATCTTATCACCCTATCTCTAGGCGCGCAATCAACTCCGCTTAATTATGACAAATTTACTCTTAGACAGGGACTATTCATCCTCTGAATAAGCGCATTAACTTGAATCAATATCCTGAAATATCGAGGCAAGAATTAAGAACACATAATCAAGAACAAGTTAAATCTTTATCATACAATTCAGTTAATAATAACAAGATCCGTCTTAGGTTTCATTCCCCTTAGGTATTTAGGGGGTTTAGTTCATAACTAAATAGGAAAACATCTCAAAAGAATAATGAATACAAAACATAAAGAAAAACCAAAACTCCTGAAGGGAAATTGAGAGGAAATCTTCAGTCTTGATGATGAATCTGGATCTGAGATGCATCAATCGGCTTTTTTGGAGTAATTCCTTACTCCCTCTTCTCTGTCTATCCTTTACTCCTCCTCTAGGGTGTTTAAATAGGCTTTAGAATGCCTAAAAACCCTCAATAATGGCCTTTTCCGAATAGAACTCAACTTGGCTCGACAGGGACACGCCTGTGTCTATTACTTTAGGCCGTGGTCAAGGCTGACAGATAAACATGCCCATGGTTTTTAGGCTATGTTTGAGCCTGTTAAAATGGTATGGGCATGTGTGCTACCCATGTCCAGAAGTCTAGGTCGTGTTGTTTTCCCCGTAGGCCCATTTTCTCCATTTTTGGCCCTTTTCTTATTCTTTTTGCTCTCCTATGCTCACCAAGTATAAAACATGAAATTAAAGGATTAGGAGCACCAAATTCACCAAATCTAAGGAGAAATCATTCATAAATGTGTTAAGCATGGGATAATAATAAGTATAAATTACAGTTTATCGAATACCCCCATACTTAAGCTTTTGCTTGTCCTCAAGCAAAATCCTCAATTCACAATTAAGAATTCCTTTTTCTCAGCTTATAATTCCTATCAATAATATCTCAAACTAATCCATAAGTAATCATACATTGAGAATTCAACTAAAAGAACATTAAAGTTTCAAACATTCCAAGTTGAGCATTTAATCATGAAAAATACACGCATCTCCCCTTATTTAAGTAATCACCTTTGATTCAAAATCTCACAGAGTTTAACATCTCACTAAAGATTCACTCAAATCACTTGAGATGTTTAAGGATAATGAATTTAGCACTCAACAGTCAATATGAAAAGTTATTACCATAGGCCTGCATGAAAATCAAATCTCCACCACTATAAATTGAGATGATACATCAATCAAAAGGTCTTTAGAGGGTTGTAACGAGGCTTTGGTTAGGGGTGTGGTCACAAGTTGAAAGAGAACGTTAGAATCGAGGTTGAATTGAAAAATTACTTAACTAGAAAAATACTTAATCATCAATTGCGTACAAAAGAGCTTCTTCTCAGAATATGGAATTAAACACTCAAGCCTCAAAAAAAATATGACTTACTGATAATAGATATGTATGTATGTTTTTTTTTTAAGAACAAGTCAAATAACATAGACTAACTATCAAAAATAAAACATAGCTGAGCAATTTACTAAAATCAAATCTCGACAAAAATAGGGATAAAATTAATTGAGGGGATTTCAAAAATAATGAGTTATGGGTTAATATTGAGGGTAAATCAAAGAATGGGATATTAGGCTCAAAGGGGTTTACTAATGGTTAATCGTGAAGGTAGGCTTTTCATGGCATGAGTGGGTTAAACCTAAGTGCCTCTATCATCTTGACATATCAAATCAAATGGTGTGGTCTTGACATGCATAATCAAGCAAGTTCTAGAATAACAATTCGATATTGATGCACTCAAAGCAACAATAAAAATGAGCATGACAGAAATAATAGATGCTCTAAAGGCTCAAAATCTCACAAAAATTATGGCTTTTTGATGATTAAACCTGTGGATTTCAATTCAAGATAATACCTAAACTTGGGGAAACAACCTAAACACATTTAATTTTCAAAAATTAACTTATCATGCTTAATTCTCTAATGTCTTAAAGTTTAAACAATCAATGCATGAATGCCTATGTTTTAATTCAAAACATATCAATAAAAATCATAAATTAATCAAAATTCATCCTAAAAGTGATATGAGAGATTTACAAGAGAATAAGACAAAATTCAGGGATTTTTTCTAATGGTGATATAATTGACCCCCCCCCACACTTAAGATGTACATTGCCCTCAATGTACAAAGATAAAGTTAGTGGCAATTATAGATATAAGATCATAAGATAGGGAGAGAAGTGAAACTTCCTAAATGTTAAATGAATGAACTCCTTAAGTTGGAGTTATGGAGAGTGGAGGGGAATACTCCGGTGGTGGTAGAGGTTGGGTTCCACAAGTGCTGCGCCAAAAGAATATTATATCTCGTGGTCGAGTAGGGCATGGCAATCATGGAGAACCTTTTCTAGTGGAGTTTGAAGTTCCTAGGTGATAGTGAGCTTTGGATTCCTTTATAACTGTGATAGAATCAGGAACTTTTTAGGAATATAGAGGACTAGGATTACTCATGAAGAAATACTTGCAAATATAAAGTACTTAATAATTATAAAAATCCTAAAAAAATGAAATGAAATAGTTTTAAAGAAAGATAAAATTAGAAAATAGGTATTTGGGGCATACAGTCGTGGGGCACGCCCGTGTGCCTTTTATTTAGCCCGTGTTTTTCGTAGGTTTCAAATTTTGGGCGTGTTGGTCCACACGGCCGTGTCACAGGGTCGTTTCTTGCTTCGTTCGCTTCTCCCACGCCCGTGTATGTAGGCTCACACCCGTGTTAGTTTGACAGTGTCGACCACGGGTGCTAGGGACGGGCGTGTCGCACGTCAGTGTTGTTTTGGCAGGTTTGCCCACGACCATGTCGCACGGCCATGGAAATTTATCGCATCCCATGTTTTGGGAAAAATTTTGCACTGTTTTCACACGACCGTGTCTCTTCTTGTGTTATGGACACGGCCTAGCCATGTGAATTTTGAGAACCTGTGTTCAAAGACTCAGTTAGTGATCTAGATATTAAAACTTAAAATTTAAATAAAATTTAAATAAATTGAAATCGTTAGTACTCGAGTTACCTCCTGAGAAGCGGTTGTTTATAGTCTAAGCTCGACTTTACCTCTCCATTGAATGGTCATGGTGGTTCGAGGAGTTTACACTCCTCATTCCTGCTATCAATCTCATCAAAATAAGGTTTTAGACAGGTATTGTTTACCTTAAAAGTGCTGAATTTGGGATGAATTACCTTGACTGTACCGAATGGGAAAATGCTAAGTACCGTAAGAGGAATTTCTTCATTCGGTTTGGTAGTGGCAATGCGAAGATCTGCGGCATCTAATAATACTTTATCTCCAACCTTAAGTTGATTTGGTGAGGTATTAAGCTCCTCCTGGCGTAGTTTTGGTTTATCGTGTGTTCTCGGTTTATGTGTACGCCATTCATCTATCTCCTTGATTTGTAGCCTTCGTTCTTCATGGATAGGTCCTTTATTGTTGCTTGAACATGGCTCATATGTGTCGTTCGTACTTATTTCCTGCAAAGTAGTTTGCAACATATGGTCAGTTTTAGTAGAATGGTTTATACAATCACCTTCAATTTTCGATGTGTTGCTAGAATTACGAGCTTGAAGGGTGATTGTATTGTCCGAAGTGTGAGTTCGCCTGTGCCGACATCAATAATTGTTCTAGCAGTTGATAAAAAGGGTCTTCCTAGAATTAAAGGCACGTCACTGTCCTCTTCTATATCTAGAACAACAAAATCAACTGGGAATATAAATTTATCAATTTTTACTAGTATATCTTCAATGATACCCCTAGGAAATCTAATGGTTTTATCTGCCAATTGAATGCTCATCCTAGTTTGTTTGGGTTTCCCGAGACCTAGTTGTTTAAATATTTTATAGGGCATGACATTAATACTAGCCCCTAAATCAGCCAACGCATTGTTCACATCTAAACTACCAATTAAACAAGGAATTGTAAAACTCCCTGTATCTTTTAATTTATTGGGTAGCTTACTTTGTAGAATAGCTGAGCAAACTGCGTTTAACTCCACATGTGATGCCTTATCCAACTTTCACTTATTTGCTAAAACTCATTTAAAAATTTCATTACATTTGGCATCTGCGAGAGAGCTTCACTAAACGGTAAGTTAATATGTAATTTCTTTAAGAGTTTAAGGAATTTATCAAATTGTTCATCTGAGTGGTCTTTCCTTGTCGCATTACGGTATGGCACACGAGGTTTATATTCTACATTTACCGATTTCTGTTTATTGTGATCTACTTTACCTTTGCCTTTGCTTTCTATAGCCTCTTGCTTTGTTTCTGGTTCAGATGCAACTAACCCTTCCTTATTGCGAACATTAATCGCATTGAGTCGTTCCCTTGGGTTAGGTTCAGTATTACTTGGCAAGCTACCTTGTGGTCGTTTAGAAATTAATTTGGACAGCTGGTCTATCTGAGTTTCGAGCCCTTGGATCAACGCTTGTTGATTTTTAAGTGATGTCTCAGTATTCTGGAAACGAGTTTCTAACACCGCGATGAATTTGGATAGCATCTCATCAAGGTTCGGTTTCTTTTTTGTAGATAAGGTGGTTGTTGAAAACCTGAAGGGTTTTGCAGCCTTTGATTTCCTTGACCACCCCATGAGAAATTTGGGTGGTTCCTCCAACCTGCATTGTAAGTATTACTGTATGGGTTATTATGGGATCTAGAATTATTATTACCCATATAGTGGACTTGTTCCTCTTCGGTTGTAGGATTGAAGGGTTGATATTCTGTATGTACGCTTCCTCCACTTGAATTAGACCTCATCACTGGATGTACCTGCGTAGAACCAAGTAAACTATCAATCTTTTTATTTAGAAGTTCCACCTGATTTGATAACATATTAACCACATCGACGTTATAAACACCTGCTATTTTGGTTGGCTTAGTCCTCATGACTTGCCACTGATAATTATTCAGTGACATCTCTTCTATAAATTCATAACCTGCTTCAGGTGTTTTGTTGTTGATGGTTCCACCAGCTGCTGCATCAATCATCTGTCTTGTCGAGGGGTTTACACCATTATAAAACATTTGAACTTGCAGCCATAGAGGTAACCCATGGTGAGGGCACCTTCGCAGTAGGTCCTTGTATCTCTTCCATGCGTCGTAAAGTGTTTCTAAGTCCATCTATACAAAGGAAGAAATATCATTACGTAATTTAGTTGTTTTAGCAGGTGGAAAGTATTTTAGTAAAAACTTTTCGGTCATTTGTTCCCAAGTAGTGATTGACCCTCGTGGTAACGAGTTTAACCACTGTTTAGCTTTGTTTCTCAATGAAAAAGGGAATAACTAAAGGCGAATGGCATCATCAGAAACACCATTAATTTTAAATGTGTCACAGAATTCCAAAAAATTTGCCAAGCAAGCGTTGGGATCCTCATCCTACAAACCATCAAACTGAACAAATTGATGTATCATTTGAATCATGTTAGGTTTCAGTTCAAAATTATTTGCAGCAATAGCAGGCCTAACTATACTTGACTCAGTTGCTGTTAAATTTGGCTTAGCATAATCATACATAGTGTGTGGAGCATGATTCTGATTTACTTGATCAGCGGTAATCGCAGGAGGTAGTGGATTTTCCTGATTTTCAGCCATCTCCGCGGTTGTAGTTGGAGTATCTTCCTCTTGCTCTTCTTCTGTGTATCTTAAGCTTCACCTTATTTCTCTTCGGTTTCTGTGAGCTGTGCAATCGATTACTTCGTCAAAAAGTAATGGTCCTGACGGGTTTCTTCTAGTCATAAACTATACGAACCTGCAAGAAGAAAATAAAAAAAAATTTAGTAAATAAAAATAAAAACAAAATTAAATTACAATAAAAGTAAATGGCTAAAGTAATAAAAGTCGAGTGTTCCTAATATCTTAATTCTCCGGCAACGGCGCCAAAAACTTGATTGTCACTCGCGATAAGTTTTAAATTTTATAAATGACCGTACTTAAACTAACTATTATCACGACGAAGGCAAGCGCACCTATCAAACAATAGTATAGTTTTAGCAAGACCGGATGTCGAGCCCAAAGGAACTAAAAGTACTAGTATTAACTTTCTTTTTATTATCTAGCCTAAAAATAATGAGGGTTTTAATTAACTAATCTAAGAATGCACAGAAAATAGAATTGGGAAATTACTTTAGAGAAAACTCGATTGATTAAGACAATACCCAAGAAAAAATTCACCTGGACTTCACTTGTTATTTGACTCTGAATCAGATGATTTATTCATTCAACTTGTTCTGTAGAAATCCCTAAGTTATGTTATTATCCCTATCCAAGACTAATAACAACTAACCCTAGATTGAATAGTTGAAATCTCTTTCTAATTAACACCCTAGGGTTGCATTAACTCGATCTATGGATCCTTTTATTAGGTTTCACCCTAATCCAGCAAAATCTTATCACCCTATCTCTAGGCACGCAATCAACTCCGCTTAATTATGACAAATTTACTCTTAGACAGGGACTATTCATCCTCCGAATAAGTGCATTAACTTGAATCAATATCTTAAAATATCGAGGCAAGAATTAAGAACACATAATTAAGAAAAAGTTAAATATTAATCATACAATTCAGATAATAATAACAAGATCCGTCTTAGGTTTCATTCCCCTTAGGTATTTAGGGGGTTTAGTTCATAACTAAATAGGAAAACATCTCAGAAGAATAATGAATACAAAACTTAAAGAAAACCCAAAACTCCTGAAGGGAAATTGAGAGGAGATCTTCAGTCTTAATGATGAATCCAGCTTCTGAGATGGATCAATCAGCTTCTTTGGAGTAATTCCTTGCTTCCTCTTCTTCGTCTCTCCTTTACTCCTCCTTTAGGGTATTTAAATAGGCTTTAGAATGCCTAAAAACCCTCAAGAATGGCCTTTTCCAAATAGAACTCAACTTGGGCTCGACAGGGACACGCCTGTGTGACACACCCGTGTGCAATTACTTCAAGCCATGGTCAAGGCTGAGAGATAAACATGCCCGTGGTGAGATTGTTTTAGACCGTGTTCAAGCCTGTTAGAATGGCACGGGCGTGTGTGCTACCCGTGTGCGGAGGTCCAGGCCATGATGTTTTCCCATGTCGGCCCATTTTCTCTATTTTTTGGGCCGTTTCTTGTTCTTTTTGCTCTCCTATGCTCACCTAAGTATAAAACATGAAATTAAAGGATTAGGAGCACCAAATTTACCAAATCTAAGGAGAAATCATTCATAAATGTGTTAAGCATGGGATAATAATATGTATAAATTACGGTTTATCAGTGACCCAGGTCAGTATCTATGCTCTGTTTTCACATGGCCTGAGACACAGGTGTGTCTGGAGCCGTGTGAGGTACACGGCATGTTCACATAGGCGTATGACCCCTGTATGGTTGAAATTTTTCTATAATTTCAAAATTTTCATATGTTATCAGTTTAGTTCTGAACTACTTCTAAAGCATATTTTAGGCCTCGTAGGCCCTTATAAGGGACAATATGATTGTGTTGAATGATTTATGAGAATGAATGTTTTATGTATGAGTTATGTATGTTAAATGTTGTGAATTGATAGGTAACACCTCGTAACCCTACTTCAGCGATGGATACGGGTTAGGGGTTTTACATAAACACTCTCCAACAGACCAACATATCCCGGTGAATAGAACTTCGCTAGACATTCCCTTATCCCTCCAATCTGTCCCGGGGCCTCAATGCCTAAATCACAAAGCACAAGGGTGAGTACTCAAAATACTATGGCATTCCAACTATATCCAACGGTTTCACGAGATCAAAAGGACAAAGTATCCGCAAATACACACAGTTAATTATTGTTCTTATGCACTTAATCTATGTTCATAAACATTAATTCACATCAAAATTTGTACACATAGCACACTTATCAGGTTCACATTTAATTGTACTTTAAGTGCAAAAATTATGCTTATTGAGCCATCACATATCCGTTCACATATGATTGCATTAAAAATTAGAGTATCTCATACCAATACCAATATTCACTTACTTTACCTATCACTTCAGCATCACATTTCACAATTCAACACATATGTAATTATCATCTACTTCACATTTATATTCCTAACACAACATCATCACTGTCATTCGGCATGTTTAATATACCGACAACTAACACATTCACAAGAGCTATCACAATATATATCACATGTCACATTATCACAACTTAATACTCAATCCATTTCACACAATCACATACTTTGCAAATTAAATGAGGGGTATAAGAAAGCTTACACTCAGAACATAGGATAGGGCTTCAGGCTATTCCTAAGCTCTCAATTAACACTATGAATCATGTCTACAAGCAGCGATTCCAAACACTCACCGTTCGTGTTTTTGCCTAGTCGTCGAAAGCCTAAAGTAGCTTTTCCTTTCCTTTTGCCTTGCTCGTCGAAGGCTTCAATGGTTCTAAATCTTCACCAAAATTAGCCACAAAAAAAAAAACATAATTAATTTATAGCTATAAACTTACCCAAACAATCAAAAACACGGGTCTAAGGTTTCGTCCTCCTGAAACTAGAATTTTCAACTTGCAAATTTGAAACTCAATATCTTAATTCCTATTCGTTCCCAATTCTTAAAACTGATTCCAATCATCTAATTATCCATCTAAGAATAATTCTCAACTTTCAAACTACACAGATTTATGGTTCTAAAATTTTGACATAAAATTACCATTTTTCATGAAAACTTAACAAAAACTTAAAAATCTTTTAACGAATCTTTAAAGAGAGTTTACAAACCTTCTAATCACATCAAAACAAGTTGGAAAACACTTTGAAACATCTATTTCATTCAAAATCCCAAATTTCACAATTAACGCCCCAATTTTTGACATTTATACAAAACCTTTGATTCAATAGATAAAAACTCAATTTAAATGGCTAGATTACATTAAAAACTATTAGGAAAACAAAACATTAACTTGATTGAGGGAAAACAAATGTTTGATAAGAGATCTGAAAAACCCACAAGTTAATCAATCACGAAATCAATGGTGTTCTTGATGCTCTTTTTGTAATTCTAGGGAGGTTCAATGTTTAAAAGATGATAGAAAACAAGAGATTGGAGTACTGAAGACCAAAAATCAATGGTGCAGTTTGTTGATGGCTTGAATGTTTCGATAGCCAATTCTCTTGATCTTCAAACCTACATTGATCTTGAGGAGGCATACACAAGGCAATTAAGATTGAGCAGCAATTTCAACAACGTCAATCTCGTTCAGATCAATAAGGAAGAAAATAAAAAAGATAGATGGAAAGATGTAATGTGGTATGTAGAAGTCCTAAGAAGCCTTAGAAATATGAAGAATCCACAACCCTCTTCAAGCAGATCTAATTTCCCTTCCATGAAAGAAAACTTGGCGAGAAAAAGTTTGAAGATGATCCCCCACAATCTAGAAAGATTGCTAAAACTCTTCCAAAAGAAACTCAAGAGAAATTCTTGAAAAGAACACTCAAAGAGAAGTTATTAACTCAAAAGATATGTTAAATAATAATGAATTTCATGCTTTGTGTACAATATAAAGGCCTATATACAGGCTAGTTAAATAAATCTAAATAAAACTCTTAAATATACTAGAACTCTAATTAACCTAAACAAGAAGTAGTTTTAAGCTAAACTTTCTTGTTCACATAAAACTCTAAAATAACTTAAAATACTTAATAATTATCAAAAATTCAAAATAATAAAATAATAAGAGCTGAAAATACAATATTGGGCTCATATATGATAAAAATTAAGCCTAAAACTCGAACCCAATATGATTTAAACTTGAATTAAAAGCTCGAATCGCGTAATTCCTGTTATAATCCTGTTCAAAAATTTTACTTGCATAATCTTCACTAAAACGGTCATTACTTGAGCTCTCGAACTTGAAATTCGGTGATTCAAAGTGTGTTTCTAAGCTAAGAGATAGATATTCGAATTCCACATAGACATATCAATCCAGAAGTTCCTGGATCCTATCTGAAAAGTCATTGCAAGTCTGCTGATTTCCCAAACATGAAAATTGGTAGCTTTAATGAATGGAATTTAATAAATTTCACCCCATCTGTGCATGTATCATACACTTCAATGATTATGATTTTGTTTTTAGGTTAAACTTCTTTGACACAATTAAGGCATTTTTTTTTTGTCGATTGCATTCATATCTTTGATAATCCACAACCACAATGTGTTGTTCCAGTAACTTGAGACATGAGGGATGGGACTAATGTATTGTCAGTAATCCATCTAGTAAAGGATGTTTCGTATTGCAAGAACATCAAATTTGTAGAAAGGAATGCCATGAAGACCACCACAAAAATGCTAGAGGTGTAGGAAACAAATATGAAACCTGTTGAGTCATCAATGGAGCTACCACCTATGAGAGAGGTAAGTTGTGCATCAGGCTTCGGGGGTAAAGTAGTGATGCAAACTGGGCAATCAAAATGAGTAAATGCAATAAATGAGGTACATCTAAAACACTTATCTAGTGTTTTACATTTTCACTTAACATTGGCTTTGCAAAGACACAAGGGCCCTTTTAGAGTTCTGAAGCAAGTAAATTGAAAGGCTTGACCACCTCTGGATATACAAACGTCTAGAGTAAGAAACCTACACAGAAGATATGAATTAAGCGGTATCCGCAAGTATACTATAACATTTCGAATTGAGGCCTAATCAGAACAGTGGTTTTGAGACCACAAATTCGAAGTACAAATAATTATTTTATGATTATTATGAGGTCTATGACATGATTGCATGCTTATGTGAAAATTTCATGAAGAAATTTTATAGATAAAGTGTCCAATTTGACATTAGGACTAAATTGAAAAAGTTGCAAAATGTGAGTTCTAGAAGCTTTAAGCATGAAATTGCCATGGATTGTTAATTAGAGGTCCTAAAATAGCAATTTGCCCAATTTCTATTTTTATGGGCAAAAATGGCCATGAATAGGAAAATTTGAAAGAAAGGCCTTAAGGGCATTTTTTTCATTTGGTTAATAAAAGAATAAAAAGGGAAAAATAAGTCAAAATTGTGTTCATCTTCTTCATATGTGTGTCGAAAATTTGAAGAGCCATAGCTAGGGTTTTTCTTCAACTTTCAAGATCGATTGTAAGTACTCCTTAGCCCTGTTTTTAATGTTCTTTATGTTTTTGAGATCTTTGAAGCATGAACTAGCTATTTCTACCATTATTTTGAGCTAGGGTTCATGTTCAAAAACTTACCCATGTGTGGCATGCATGTATTTTGGTGTTTAATGGAGGAATATGAAAGTTTGATGCTTGATAAACATCTTTTACTAAGCGGTTTTTCATGAAAACACCTAAAAATGACCTTTTTGTAAAAGTTGTAAAATAGGTGGTTAAAAATCTAATTTGAAAGAAAATGTGGGCTAATATAAGTATAATATAAGTTCGACTAGGCTTGAGTAGCAAAAGAAATGAACACATTTCATTTTACGAGCCTAGGGGCTAATTTGTAATTATGTAAAAGTTTAGGGGTAAAATTTTATTTTTTTCCAAAGTATGATTTATGGACTATTTTGAACGATGTGATAATTAAATAAGCGAAATTTGCTTTTATAGATCAAGAAAAACGGAGTCTGGACCTAAACCGAGAAAGAACAAGGTTGTGGATTAAAAATAGTAACCATATTTTGAGTACCGAGGCAAGTTCGTGTGTAAATAATGCAACATTGTATTATTATGTTTTTAATGCTTTAATATTGCATGAATTGTGTAATTGTCTCTTTGGATTTAATTAATGATGACTCGATGACGATGCAACAGAGTTTGATATCTCGAAACCTCGGTTGAACCCTAGGAATAGTTAGGATACAGATGTCATGATATTAAGGTTATATGCAATCCCATGTAAGACCATGTCTGGGACATGGCTTTGGCATTGATATGTAATTTCGTGTAAGACCACAGCTGGGCTATCGGCATCGATATGTGATCCATGTAAGACCATGTCTGAGACATGGCATTGCCATCGATCTACGATCCCATGTAAGACCATGTCTGGGACATGGCATTGGCATCGATATGTGATCCCATGTAAAACCATATCCAGGATATGGCATTGGCATCCTACCATATGTATGAGAGTTCTCGAGTATCCTTTAGTATTCCAAGTGGTTCAACGGGTAATCCAACGACTATGTTAAAGAGATGACAAGGTATGATCATGTTGAAAGAATACAGGTACGTACACAAAGCTCATAAACATTGAGATTTTGAATCGATGAGACCTTAGAAGAAGTGAATGAATAAATTATGATCATGAATTTTATTGTACATTATGTAAATGACATGACTTAAAATGTACATATGATACTTGATGACATTATTATAAATATTATTGTGTTATGTGTATAATATTGCATGGCTAATGTTGTTCTTTGTTTACATGCAAACTTACTAAGCTTTATGCTTAGTCCCTTTTCCTTTCCATTTTCTTATAGTATCGCCAAGCCAGCTCGGGGATTGAAGGACATCGGAGCTCGATTCACACTATCAAACTAATCTTTTGGGTATAATGAATTGAAGTATTTTGAGTATGGCATGTATAGGGACTTGGTCTTTTTGTTATATGTCATATTGGTTTAGCCAAATGTATTGGCTTATAATGATTTGATGATTCATTTTGTATATGGCCATGAGATATGGCTCATATTAATTATGGGGATGTAATCCTATTCATATATGCATACATGTGCTATGATCACTCTTGATGTGGTTAAATTCATTTAGCATGGATGAATTGTTAATGTGACCATAGATGTTTGGTGATGGAGTTGTGAGTAAATGACATAATAACAATTAAGGCATGAATGTGTAAAATGGAAGTAAATTGATGTTATACATATATATTGCATGTGATTTGGTAAGCTTAGCCTAAATAAAATATGAAGCCTTAAGCTAGTATAAATTGATAAGAAGTTGACATGCATGAGTCATGTTTATGAATGTGTAAGTGTGCATGTGTTATTGAAGGTAACAAAAGGCTTGGAAAATAGTCTCAACGTTGTCCATATGGGTAGACACACGGGCGTGTGTCTAGACCATGTGTGACGCACGGTCTGTCCCATGGGCGTGTGATCTGGCCGTGTGTCCCCTGCGCCCTATTTAGGTAAAACAGAAAACCAAGTAGTAAACACATGGGCATGTACCCAGTAGTAAAGGACATGCCTCAGGACATGGGCATGTACCCAGGTCGTGTGAAGTCTAGACTTAATTTTTGGAATTTAATTAGCCACACGACCTAAGCACACGAGTGTGTGACTTGGCCATGTGACCCTAATTGTGTTGATGATGTCATAAAAAGAGAGTTACATGGGCTAAGGACACGGGCGTGTCCCAAGCCATACGAGGGTGTGACCCTGTTTCATGAAAATTTCCTAAGTTTTCCCAAAGTTTTTCTAAAGTTCTCAGTTTAGCCCCGAACTACCCCCGATGTATGTTTTGGGCCTCGTTGGCCCATATAAAGGACAATTTGCATATGTATGAATGAATTTGATTTGAACGAAATTTTATGGCTCGGTTTTGTATGTTAACTCGTGTTTAAGTCTAGTAATGCCTCGTATCTTATCCTGGCGTTGGACACGGGTAAAGGGTGTTACATATACGGGTCATGTTGTAATATAATTACAACAAATTAAATGAGTACTCCAAGGATCGTGCCCAAGAGAGATAAATACTCTGGTAATGCCTCGTATCCTGTCTTGGCGTCAGACACGGATAGGGGGTGTTACATATACGAGTCATGTTGTAATATAATTACAACAAATTAAATGAGTACTCCAAGGATCGTGCCCAAGAGAGGTGAATACTAATTAATCTTAATCTAATCACAAATAGATTAACTAGTACTTTAAATAAATTATATTACGAATAAACATAAAGAGAGATTTTTGGGGGTTTTATAACAATAAATAAAATAATATAAATAAAGAGACTTTGGGAAATGCATTATGTAAATTGAATCAGATCTAAGCATGGGCAATTAGCTTGCTTTGGTAATCATAACCAACTGTCGCTACGGGTTTCTATTCAATCAACTAGTCATCACCCTAGCAGAATCTCTCGATCTTCTCGATCTTCCACTAACATGACGAGTCGATAGAAACTACTTATCTATTGACCACAAAATTTAGACCGGTTTGGGGCTAAACTATTCACGGATAGCCCATGCCAATTTTGGGTTAATTCCCACCTAAATGACTATCTAGGGTCGTCAAGCCTAAGGTTTAATTTATTCCTCTCCCAAAAATTAATTAATCATACCTACTAATCCCCCATAAGAGGATTAGATCCTCATGGATTTCATAAACACAATAAATTTGATACTAAAAATAAACATAAATAATAAATCAAGAGAAAAGGATTTA
This sequence comes from Gossypium anomalum, assembly GCA_025698475.1. NCBI lineage: Eukaryota > Viridiplantae > Streptophyta > Magnoliopsida > Malvales > Malvaceae > Gossypium > Gossypium anomalum. The sequence goes on along the minus strand of CM046960.1, from coordinate 17,206,621 downwards.
AGAGAATCCTGAATTGTATTGAATGAAATGCAGAATCCACAAAGAGTTGATCGAGTGTACAAATCAAATCTCCCAACAAACACAAAGGTAAAAACTATAAATAACCTAAAACCTAAGAAAAGGGAAAAAAAAAACTAAAAACTAAAATTACATAGAAAACTCTTAAGTATGAAAAGTTGTCCATAACAAGTGTTTAATTAGCCTATTTATAGATTTGGGGTTGCCGTCATCCTTAACCCTAGGTCAGGTGACACTCTCGTATTAAACATTTGATTGTGCAGACCAAAACATCCCTGGCTCATAAGTGTTTCTCGTGTAGGATCGATGTCACAGCACCCTAGTGCCTATGTCGTGACATTGAAAGTAGTATGCTCAGCTTCAGGGTGACTTCAGGGGTGTGTCGTGACATCCCTTGGCTGTGTCACGACACGAAGGTAGTCTCAAAATTATTGTGCTCTACTCCTTACGTTGCAACACCACAACTAGTATTAAGTTTGTACACCCTCTAATGGTCTCTTGCACACTCACTAAGTATGTTAGCTCACCCTTAGGCCTCATTTGACCCCTAAGGTCAATAAAAAACTCAAATTACACTTTTTTATTTAATGTAAAAAAAACTATGAAAACTTAATTAAAACATAATAAAATTTATTATATTTAAACTCCTCAAGTGCAAAAACTAGTTTAAACTACTATATCAAATTACGACAGATCAAACTCCCCTACACTTAAGTCGTTGTTTGTCTCCAAGCAAGTTAAACAAAAACAACAAATTAAAAGAAGAATCTAGAGCAAATATACTACAAATATTGTGTTCAGAGTACATGACTAGGCATTTCATATTTACACATAGTCTTAACATGATATATAGTTGACTTACCACTTTCGATGTCAAACACCTAAGTTCAGTTTATTATAAAACATACAAACATTAAGGTTTTCAAATGTATTGATCCATCAATAAATTATACAGGTAACTGGATTACCCTAGCAGAATAGAAACAGTTGCAAATTCGATTATTCAATATGATGTCAATTTCTTGAAGAAGTCTACCAAGGTCACATGGGGCTTTTTGGCTTCTAACATTCTGAGGCTTAGGACAGGTATGGAATTCAAGAACAATAAGCATCAAAATAGTTTCAAATATAAAAATAGTTTTGCACATCGTATTGTTCTCTATTCTCCCACCATAGTGACCCTTACCCACTCATCTCCTTATTTCTCCACATTGGAAATCACAACATAATGTTGGAACACTGATACAACCCATGGCGCAATGGAAAAAAATAAATCTGGTGATCACATCCAGGGATCCATGTGCGAGGAATGAATCGGGGTGAGAAGGGTATTTGAAAGATTACCTTTAATCATTTGGAAAACCAAATATAATTGTTGTGAAATTGATTATGCAATTGTATGTCAATCCCAAGCCCCTATAAAAAGTTTCAACCTCTACATAATCCACTCGATGTGACAATGAACAACAAGAACTCTCTTAAACTTTTTTGGAGAGAAAATCTCATCGACGGTTGCTAGACGTCATACACTATATTTTAGGTATATAAGGGTTTTTAAAACCCGATATTTCCTAATTCAGGAATAGTTGATATCTTAACATGAATCACAATTCATTATAATAATTAATCGAATATAATAATTATAATTACCATAATTATAATAATGTTTGACCAAAAAATTACAATTACAATAATTATAATAATATTTGATCGTAAAATATAATTACAATAATTATAGCAAGGATTTCGATAAATTATGTTTAGTTAAATTTTAAACGAATCAAATTCATATATATTAATTTAACCATGTTCTCATTATGTGTATAACATACTTGTACATATAATTCGTTTGATATTTATCTGGCCAGTTAAATTAATTCTATAATCAATTTAAAAACAATACCAAATATCTTTGGATTCTGTTCATTTCAACCATAGGGTGTGGCCCTATAGGTTCTTGTAATGTTAGCAGTAATACTAGAATAATTCTAATATTAGAAACAATGAGTGGCATCTAGCAATGCATCATTGCTACCTAAGTTACAAGAATTCATGATTCGACATAACCCCTCTGTGATTAACCCTTAACGTATTAAATCCTTTTGTCCTTTATATCTAGAATGGACACAAGTCATGGAATAGTCACACTTGCATAGTCCATCTAATGTTTCTTGATGAGTAGACTATGATAAACAAATATGTATGACAACTCATATCAACTTATTTGAGCATGGTCATGCATTTCTAGTCTCACTCAATCAAGTGGCCTAAGATATTGCTCCCATTATGTAAGAGGACAAATCCTATATTGATCAACCATATCCCACTACATAGATTGTGGTATATCCAACCTAAGCCTTTATAGAACAACTAGTTATGATGGACATTTGATTGTATCAAAATATACGACTCACGATGTTGAGATAATGATGATCTCAAGGCTGAGGGTTGTATACATAGTAATCACTATGAGTAATGTTGTGACTATTACATAATAATCCAAGAAACCTTCTCATAGCGGGTCAGTCCAATATGTTGTTCTCTAACACACATACTCATGTATTGATTTTGACATCCCATGTCAATGACAACACTTTGTCATCAATAAACTATATGTTAGTCTTAATGCATTATAGTTGTCCAAGCCCACAATAATACTCGACTAAGGACCTTTTAAGAATAATCATATTATTCTTAGGACATTATTATAAAATAGTTTATTTATATACACAAAAGAAATTGAAATAATAATGACAATGTCTTATATTAATAAACGAGGTAAAAGAAATATGTTATTACAATCATCTCATGATTGGTCTTTGGGCATACTCTAACAATCTCCCACTAGAACTAAGACCAATCACTCATATATCTAATACCAAGTGACTTAGTGTGACAATCATGCTTCCACTGTGTCAAAGGCTTGGGCAGTGAATCAGTAATGTTATCATCTGTAGGTACTCTACATATGTCCACATCCCCTCGATCAATAATCTCTCAAATAAGATGATATCACCTAAGTATATGTTTGGATCATTGGTGAATCTAGGTTCCTTGGCTTGTGTAATGGCTCTGTTGTTGTCACAACAAAGTTTTATAGCATCTTATATGCTAGGCACTATCCCTAGTTCAGTAATGAACTTCTTGATCCAAACAACTACTTTTTCTACCTCACTGGCTGCAATATACTTAACTTCTATTGTAGAATTAGCTACTGTATCTTATTTTGAACTCTTCCAGCTCACAACACCACCATTAAGGCAAACACAAAACCTGATCACGATCAAGAATCATCCTCATCGATTTGGAAGCTAGCATCAGTGTAACTCTTCCTCACCTCCATACATAAGGAATGTATCCTTTGTCCTTTTCAAGTACTTAAGAATGTTTTTAAATGCCACCCAATAACCTTCACCTGGATCTACTTGGTATCGACTCGTCATGCTTAAAGAATACAACAAGTCTGGACAAGTACATAGCATGGCATACATAATAGACCCTATAGCCGAAGCATATGAAATCTTACTCATGTGTTCTATCTCTTGTGGAGTTGAAGGACACATTTCCTTTGAAAGTGAAATTGTAACACCCCTCACCCGTATTCAACGTCGGATAGGATTACGGAGCATTACCAGACTTACGAAATAATTAAACAACATTTAGCATACATAACATCCTTTCATACATTCATCATTCAAAATCAATCAAATTGTCCCTAATACAAACCTACGGGGCCCTAAACATACTTTGGGAGTGGTTCAAGACTAAACCAAAAAGTTAAAAATTTTCACAAACTTGAAAATTTTTTCTCAAAATAGAAGACACACGCCCGTGTTGCCAGGCCATGTGAACATTCAAAATGGGAGCACATGGTCGTGTCCTAGCCCGTGTCCTACCCCGTGTAACTCTCTGACTTGGGTAACATAGCCAACACACACATCCGTGTGGCTAGCCCGTGTGCCCTACAAATGGCCACACATGCCCGTGTGCCAGGTCGTGTGCTAGGCCATGCCAAACCTATAGGGTATACCGACTTATGCCACAAGGCCAAGTCACACGCTCGTGTGTGAGGCCGTGTGGAGTATACTGACTTCATTTTTAATTTCAACTCCGGAAGACACATGGCCGTGCAACATGACCGTGTGTCACACACAGCTAAGGCGCACTCCCATGTCTCTGCCCGTGTGGACAAAAATAGGCTATTTACTAAGCCAATTTGCCACCCAAATTTGCATATACCTACACAACCAATATGGCACCAATTCAAAGCCTAAATAAACATCCAATTTAGCCACAATCAAGACTAATTCATACCATATCCAATACCAATATTCCAACATGCTTATAACTTCAAATCTTACTCTAACAAAACATACAAAAATACATATACAAATCAACTAGATAAACCTTTACTTAACATGCATCATTTTGCACTAACTCACAAGCATGATACCAATTCCACAAACCTCATAATACAAGTCATTCACACATCCATTCATGAACTCAACTATCAACCATATATGCACATATATGCACATAACCAAATTAAGCCAAATTAAGCCCAGTCTCATGGCTATATATACAAACCAAAACATGACCATTCACAAGCCATTTCAAATGTCAAGACTCACTACCAAAATACATATAAAAAACAACCATAATCCTATACATGCCACATGACCAAACCATGAGATCAAAAGTACCAAAGTGATGGTTGGATAGTGTGACGTAGTCTCTAACGATCTCCAAATCCGAGCTAGCTTTGAAATCACTATAAACACAGGAGAAATAAACAAAGTAAGCTATAAAGCTTAGTAAGCTCGTACAAAATATATTCAACAAATCATAATACACAAATCATCAATTTGAACTATATAACATATAATTCATGATAACAACCAACCTTCCATATGCTTAATCATATGCTTATATACAAATTCATAACTTCTTCTATTTGAATCTTATACTTTACATGTACAAACTTGTACAATTTCGTAACGAACTCGTACTTTTTTTGGAATACTGTCGAATACTTGATATCTCGCACACTAAGTGCCAATACATAGCCGTAGCTATTATAATCTCACACACTAAGTGCCTTACATAGCTAAAGCTATCTCGGTCTCACACACTAAGTGCCATATATAGCCGAAGCTATTCCGAATAGCACACTAAGTGCCATATATAGCCAAAGCTATCTCGAATCGCACACTAAGTACCATATATATATATCCAAATCGTCGCCAAACATGACTATAATCTCATATATACAATTTATGCAATATCAAAGCATTTAAAGCATAATTGTAACAATGCTTATCACATACGAACTTACCTCGAATGTTAAAACGACGAATCGAGTCAATTAGTCGATAACTTTATCTTTTTCCCAATCCAAGTTCGTATTTCCCCTATCTTGATTTAAATATAGTAAAAAATAACTTATTTAATCTCCTATTCATTCAATTTAGTCCAAAATACACATTAGGGCTATTTTACACATTTGCCCCTAAACTTTCACATTTTTCACAATTTAGTCCTTTTTTCATAAAATACAAATTAATAAAATTCCAATTATTACCATGCTAGCTGAATTACCATAATACCCCTAGTATCCCATAATTTTCATTTATTTCACATTTCACCCACTAACTTTGCACATTTCTCAATTTAATCCCTATTTTGCATTTTCACTAAAAGTCACTTTATAAAACTTGTTTAACTATCAAAAACTATTTAAAATCTATCATCAAACTTCAAAAATCATACATATTCATCAATGGCATCATTCAAAACCTTTAATAGTTTTACAAAATAGTCCCTCGGCTACCTAGTACTAGATGCAACATCACAAAAACATAGAAATCATCAAAAACCGAGTAAAAATGAACTTACAATTGAAGATCAAAGTGACCAAAACTTTCAAGCCCTAAAATGGCTTTTCTCCGTGCTTCATTCAGCCAAGAAAGATGAATGAAACCAAGTATTTTGGTTTTGTTTTAATTAAATCAACTTAAATAACTAAATTACAATATTAACCTTTAATATAAGCCATTAAAATTCATTTAATACATGTCCATATATGTCCATTCATACTATTAATGGTCTAATTACAACATAAGGACCTTTAATTTAATAAACCATAGCTATTAGATACCTTTAGCTATTAGAACTCAAGTTTGACGCTTTACGCGATTTAGTCCTTTTTATCAAATTAACTATCCAAACGATAAAATTTCTTCACGAACCTTTCACACATACATACTATCACACTATAAAAACTTAAAATAATATTAAAATATTTTTATGACCTCAGATCTGTGGTCCCGAAACCACTTTCTGATTTGACTAAAAACGGGCTATTACAGAAATGCCATGTCCTCTCTAAGATTCTTTGTAACCTCCCAAACCCGACCTAGACATTATGGCTAGATTGAGAAGGCTACATTAGCCATCGAAATGGCTAAGCTAACTTACGTTACTTTTTAAGACTTTAAATAAACTCATTTTAGAGAAAATTGTAGTTATACTTTGAGTTAGCTTAAAAGCATTCATTCATTAGGTCATGTATGCTTAGGATTTATTTTATTGTTGACAGTGTTGTTTTAGAAAAATTGTTTGTTTGTCGCTCTTCTTTAAAAAACAACTCGAAGTTAAACTAATGGGCAGAAAAACCATTTTTCAAGTCATTTTGGAAAATTAGTTTCCTTATCGATTTGTTTTTCAGAAGCAGTTCCTTTGCAATGTAGTGGAAACTAGGGAACAGTATCAAAGCTTCCTTAAGCCCGATATCATGCATTATCTGGTTATTATGCATGAGTAATCCATGCATGCAAAAATCCCCAAAAGAAAAATTACCAAGCCACAGACCAGAAATAATTAAAAATTACAAACTAAAACCAATAAAGACTTAATAATACTTAATTAAAAAATAATAATTCAAGGTTCAAGTTGATTCTTCCAATGTCAAGTCCAGTCCTAATTTTGAGGTTTACCTAAAAATTTAAACACTATTGTGGGTGAGCTTATGAAAAGCTCAGTGTGAGTTGAATAATTATTTAAATGGGCAAAAACATCAAATACAATGAAACATATTAGCATTAACAGAAGAAAACAGAACCATCATAAGAATTTCATGTCATTACATAGCCATTATCAAATTGATGTCAAACGGTGTATGAGCATAGGTCATCATTCATTCGAGTAACAATCATTAATTTCGATACTATTCAATACAACAAAATACAATGCGTAGAACAAATCAATAACATTCGAATATGTCGTGTACATGATGCAATGTAAAAAGTTTCCTACCCGTACCGTCTGCTATACACCACGAGTTCCCCAGAACCCGTCTACCAAACTCCAAAACATTATGGGCATAGCTCTGTGGTAAAACCACCAAATAATCAATAATGCAGAAAATTTGCCAAATATCAAATAGTGCGATACAATCGCCAATAACATATAATATGCAATAAAATTGCCAATCCCCTAAGTACTCCAGATGTAGTGCACTGGCTATGAATAATGCAGACTTAATATGCCACCGGTACTCCACGAAACTCCTTCCTCAACCACAAAATCCCAACCCAATGCATATGCAATATGTCACACAATCTCATACATAATCATATCTCAATACCTTTCACATTCATTTGACATGCTCAACATGTCCTCAATAATCACATGCTTTCAGTAAATGGAAATAGTGTTCCAATCTTTCAAATTGCCATTGTGTTGGTATCAATCAATATCGTTCAATTTCACATGCTTTACGGATTTTCATTGTGCATAAATAGCACCCTTTTCAGTACACAATATAACAAATATCTCATGCATTTAAATCATACATAAGCTTAATCTCAAAACACATTATATCATTCAGTCAAACATTCTCATATCTCATAACTCAAATATGCAATTAGAAACTCAATCAAGCATTCATACTATCAAACTAGCAATTTTGTCAACAGGTCAATCTTTTAAGGCTCGAAACATACCTGGTTTGACCATTCACAAAATCAATAATTTGGCTATTAATTCAATCCAATCATAAAGATAAATTATCAAATATAACATGATATTTAACATTTTCAAACAATTGTATGAGTTTAGGACCCACACCTTATTTTTCGCTTCCTCGTAACACACTAGCGAATCTTCCAATTTTCCTTAATAATTCCTTAAACGAACCTAAACCAAAATTCAGTATAAATTCAATAAATTTACCATTAAACCATCCCCAAAACACCAACTTATGAGTTCAAACCAATCATTGAAATTATACTTATTTTATGAATCCAAACTAGTTAGATTCCTTACACTATATCAATGCAAATCGTACGTACAATCGTTCTTCACCTTTACGGATGATTTGGGGCACTTAGGTCAGAACCTAATTCAATAATATACTGAAAAATAAGTATCTAATTAATGATTAAATTTCTTCATTTAATCCTTTACCCAACAACTATGTCGAAATAACAAACTAGTTACCCTTAATTGCACTTACGCTTCACGATTTGTAGGATCCAAATAGCCAATCGATCAAGAACATTTTTTCCTATTTGAAATTGGTTTAAAAACTGATTATGAGGCTTCAATAAATAAAACTAATGTTGAAAAAATATAGGCAAGAACCAAGAAACAAAATAGTCCCCTTTCTTACACATAAGCGCATGCACCACCACCCATGGTGGCCAAAATTGGGGTTGAATTTTAAAACGGTTTGAGATCTCATTAAATTATGGAAAAATACCTTTGAAATCATTTAAAATCCCCCAAATTACAGATCTGGAAATTTATGTTTTTAATGGGAAAGGTTAATTAAGAAATTGAAGAGAGAAAAGACCTTACCAAAGCTAGTCGAGAGAAACAACAATGGCACTTTCTTGGCAATGTCTAGGATCCATCTTGGAGTTCAAGATTTCATATTTGGGCTGATTTTAATGATGCAAAATTTTAGAAATATGGTGGAGAATATGTTAAAAAATCTTGTGGCAAAAAGAAAAAGATCGTAAAACTAGGTGTAGGCGATGACAATAATGGAGGAAAGGAAAAAAAATTAAAATCAAAGAGAAGGAGAGGAGGAGAGAAACGGCTAGGGCAATGAGGAGAAGGATTAAAGGCTGATTATTAGTAAAAAATTAATATTTATACCTAGGTTAACTAGGCTTAGATGACCCACACATTAAAACAAGGGGTTTTTGTCAAAAAAGGAAATTATTTGCATGGCAAGGGAATTAAAGTTAGGACCTTAAGGATAAATTCACTAAAGTTTAACCATCAAACCAATAACTCATTCTTGATATAATTTGAAATATTTATTTTAAAAAATTAAGCCATGATCTCTCTCTCTCGATTCACAAGCCCGATTCTACTAACCCCTGATTTTTAGGATGTTACATTATTCTATACTAAACCTTTTCAGTACTTTATCTATGTATGTACTTTGGTTTTGACCTAGGAGTCGTCTTAATCTATCTCTATAAATTTTGACTCCTAAGATGTAAGTAGCTTCGCCCAAGTCTTTCATAGAAAACAACTTCCTAACCAAATCTTAATAAATTGTAAGGTAGGTATGACATTTCCTATGATAAGTATGCCATCCACATACAATACTAAGAATGTGATAATGCTCCCACTAACTTTCTTGTAAACACAAGGCTTATCTTCATTTTTGATAAAACCAAACTCTTTGATTGCATCATTAAAATAGAGATTCTAACTTCGAGAAGCTTTCTTTAATCCATAAATGGATCTTTGTAGCTTGCATATTTTTTTAACATATTTTGGATCTACAAAACCTTCAGGTTGTGTCATGTACACATCCTTTTCAAGTTTTCCATTAAGGAAAGCAGTTTTGACATCCATTTGCCAGATTTCATAATCATGAAATCCAACTATTGCAAGTAAGATCAGGATGTATTTAAACATAGCAACAAGAGAAAAGGTTTCATCATAGTCTATACCATGAACTTGGCGAAAACCTTTAGCGACTAATTGTGCTTTGTATACTTGTACATTACCATCCATGTCAGTTTTCTTTTTGAAAACCCACTTGCACCCTAGAGTTTAAACCCTTCAGGTGGGTCAACCAAGGTCCATACTTGGTTTTCTAACATGGAATCCCTCTCAAACCTTATGACTTCAAGCCATTTCTCAGAGTCTGGGCTCGCCATCGCTTTTTGATAAGTCTTAGGCTTATATTGATCCATAAGAAAAACATTACCATGTGTTGTAACAAGAAATCCATATCTCTCAGGTGCATGGAATTCTCTTAAAGATCTACGTGGTGGTTGTGTTTCTACAGTAGTTACTTGCTCCTTAATTTCTTGTGGAATATGTTGTTGTTCTATCTCTGGTTTAGTGGTATTTTGTGGTTCTTAAATTTCTTCAAGTTCAATCTTTCTCTCACTTCTTTTTTTAGAGACAAATTCTCTTTCTAGGAAGACACCAGTCTGAGCAACAAACACTTTGTTCCCAGTGGGATTAAAAAAATAATATCCTTTGGTTTGTTTTGGATATCCCACAAATATACACTTTTCATATTTGGGTTCAAGCTTAGTAGATGTCTGACATTTAACATAAGTTTCACAACCCCAAATCATTATAAAAGACATATTGGACATTTCCAACTCCACATCTCATATGGCATATTTTGAACCGATTTAGATGGAACACGATTCAATGTGAAAGCAGTTGTCTCAAGTGCATTCTGCAAAAGGAAGTCAGTAGATCAGCATGACTCAACATTAATCAAACCATGTCCAACAAAGTTCAATTTCTTTTCTCAGAAACTCCATTCCATTGAGGAGTACTAGGAGGAGTAAGTTGTGTGACTATCCCACGTTCCTCTAAAAAGGTTATCAAAATCTAGGCTAAAACTTCTCCACCTCGATCAGATCTAGGTGTCTTGATAGTTTTTCCTAGTAGATTTTGTACTTCATTTTTTGATTCTTTGAACTTTTCAAGGGCTTCAAACTTATGGCGCATGAGATAAACATACCCATATCGACTGAAATCATCAGTGAAAGTAATGAAGTACTGAAATCAACCTCTGGCCTATGTATTCATTGGTCCACTACATACATCAGTATGTATTAGGCTCAATAAATAACTAGCTCGCTCACTTTTACCAGTAAAATGAGCTTTAGTCATTTTTCCCAATAAGCAAGATTCATATACTTTAATTTGTTCGAAAATGAATGAATCCAAGAAACCATCTTTATAGGGTTTGGATATGCGTTTCTCACTGATGTGGCCGAAACGAAAATGTCAAATATAAGTTTGATTTGAGTCATTTATTTTAGATATTTTAGTTTTTATGTTGTAAATGGGATTAACTTGATCTAAAACATAAAGGTCATTCACCAATTGTGTCGAACCATAGAAAACATTATTGAGATAAAAAGAACAACAATTATTCTTAATAATTATTTCAAAACCAATTTTGTCTAAACAAGAAATTGAAATAATGTTCTTAGTCAAACTAGGCACAAAATAACAATCCTCTAAACATAAAACAAGTCCACTAGGAAAAGACAAAGTATGTGTTCCTACAGCTAATGCAGCAACTCTTGCTCCATTTCCAACTCGTAGGTCCATATCTCCTCTAGCCAGAGTCCTACTCATTTGCAATCCCTGTACAAAAGTACAAATATGAGAACCACAACCGGTATCTAATACCCAAGAAGTAGTAGTTGATTATCAATAACATAAATACCTAAAGCAGACGCTTCGCTTACTTTGGCTTTCTTGACTTCCTCAAGATAGACAGGGCAATTCCCTTTCGAATGTCCAGTCACACCATAATGGAAGCAGTTTCCTTTCTTAGCCACCCCCTCCTTTGGGCTTCAATGCAACCTTTCCATTTTCAAATTTGGGCCTGCCTTTGCCCTTGGGTTTGGGCTTTGCCTTAGCTTTAGCTTTACCCTTGCCCTTGTTATTACGAACCATTAGAATGGGCTTGGGTCCAGCATTTTTCATGTTACCTTTAGCAGTTCACAAAATGTTGAGTACCTATGGCAGAGTCTAATCAATTTCATTCATATTGAAATTGAGGACAAGCTGGCTATAGCTATCAGGCAACGATTGTAGAATAACATCAGTGGCCAACTCTTGGCTCAGTGGAAATCCAAGTTTAGATAGGCTGTCTATATATCCTATCATCTTAAGAACATGAGGTCCTACTGGGCTTCCTTCTACCAGCTTACATTGAAAAATGGCCTTAGAGGTATCGAACCTCTCTTGTCGTGCTTGCCCCAGAAAAAGTTCTTTCAAGTTCTCGATCATATCATAAGCAACCATGTCCTTGTGTTGCTTCTAAAGCTCAAGATTCATAGTGCCAAGCATAAGACATCCAACGTCTACCATGTCATCAGGATGCTTCTTGTAAAAATCTCTATCAGCCCTTAAGGCATTACTAGGTGGTTTATTAGGAATGGGTTGTTCAATGACATATAATTTTTGTTCTTGTTTGAGGACAATCCTCAAGTTACGAAACCAATCAAAGAAATTCAAACCATTCAATTTGTCCTTCTCAAAGACCAATCGCAATGAAAGTGAATTTGTGTTTGCAGCCATAATATATTTACAACAATGAAATATGCGAGTGAGTAAATTTACCAAGTTTATATTAATCATTAAAAGGACTTTATTAAATGATGCTCCCACTATTTTATTCAAAATTAATAATCTTCATATTTTAATTTCAGAAAAACTTTCTCGAAAGTTTTTCTAGTGGGCAAGGATCCATATTTCACCTCCTCTTAAGTCAGCTTTGGCTTTACTCTCAAGATTATGGTTATTTAGGTAAACAACAGTTGTTAATTACATCACATGTAACTCCTAAATATTTGGTGAACAACTCTTATTCTAATCATCTTATGATTTATCCAAATTACTTGCCTCTAGGTTTCTAATCCTATTAGAGTAACCTAGTTAAATCACTGACCAATGTTTTAACCAGCGAATATCACTTGTTTATTCTTTGTGTTTAACCAAGATAGATACTAATACTTCACTTTAGCAAAAACCTACATAGTATCAATCAAGGCCTTAATGAGCGCCATGATTGGAAGACAATGTCGACTTAATATTTTGATTGAGGGAATTTTATTAAGGTTGCATCTCACAAATTATGGTCTACCTTAGTCCATTTAGTCCTTTAATTGATCTCATCAATTAATGTTGTTTTTGTTATCAAATTTTAACATACTTCAAATTTGGCATGTTTTAGACATCCATAGTATCTCATACATAAATAAGTAAAGTAGTAGATAAATGCAATAGTTATAGCCCATAAACTAAAGTGGTTCCTCCCAAGCCAATGGGAGAACCAAAAGGAAACCTAAAGGTGTAAGTTGCTTCACAAGGGCTCATCTTTCTTCTCTTCTGGTCCACAACAACTCAAGCAATTTACAATTTGTAGAAACTCATTTTAAATACAAGGGAGTAACATGAGAAGAGAAACACAAAAGAAAAGTAGTCAGGCATGACACGCAAGTCGTATTTATAAAATTTACAACCTTTTCAAATAGGTTATTGGGTTATAACTATGCATTTCAAACATCGTACATGTCAAACATAACAGACAGTCCCATATTCATCCCATGTTATTTAATCATTCATTTTGTGATTCAATTCTCTTTTTGAGTCTATTGACTCGTTCAAATTCGACTTAGCCCTTAGGGCTTGTTTTAACTTATTCGCATGGTCTTTCACACGCTGTCGTTTTTTCACATATCACATATATGCAAGTATACTAATTCAATCACATTCATCTCAATTATCATATCACCAATTCATATTTTTACAACCTTATTAACCAGACACAGACTTAGGACGGATACATGAATCTATTACTCTGTCATCACAGGTTGCCCCAGAATAATGACTATTAAAACATGTACATACTACCACCCCAGGTTGCTCGACAACAATGGTTTACAATCTAATTATTCTGTCATCTCGAGTTTCACGACAACGATGACTATTAACATTTACATTCTACCACCCCTGATTATCGGGAAACAATGGCTTCAAATCATTATACTTTTGTCAATACCATAGCTAATAGGGTAACCAATGTTCCGATTACATTATATAACCAATTCACATATCATCATTATCAATTCACATATATATAACCAATACCACATAGCATAGTTCTATCCATTTTCCTATCACATGTCATGTATCAATTAAATCATGCTACTATTTATTTTGCTCAATTCAGTCCAATTTCTCAATATCTAGTATCAATTGCAATGAACTAATTCATACGATAACTATATACTCACCTCGATACTCAATCATGCAAATTAACATGAATATGCATACAATTATATTTATTGATCTTGAATAATAAAAGTACAAATCGAATCATCGCGTCTCTCTTCGACTACTCTCACTTTTTCTTTCAATCTTGACGACTCGACGTCATCTTTAGCTACGTACGATAATTCAAAAAAGACACGATATCAAATTTCATTCGATTGACATTCAAATACAAAGTCACGCATATTTTTCAATTTATTCAATTTAGTCCTTATACTCGAGATATGCATACCTTTCGATATTTAACATCGGATCAAAATTTGATTTAACATTCTATCATTAATGACTCTATACTTTCTATTCACTACATAATTTTATGAAAGGTTTTCAATTTATTCAATTTATTACCTAATGTTACAAAGTTAACTATCAAGTTTATTTAGCTTTACAATTTAGTCCTTATCATGATCTAAGCTTAATTTCTATCAATTTCAAGCCTAATTCATCAATTTCTCAACAATGAAAACTTGCTAGAAAATAAAAAATTGAACAAATTAATACATGGGCTAGCTAAATCAAGCTCCTATGATCATAAGTCTATAAAAATTACAAGAAAAAGGGCTAAATTACCTTAAAAAATTGATGGTCGAATGTTCAATGGAGTTTGAAGGTTTCTTTGCTTCTAAACAATGGTGGACAGTGAAAAAGATGATAAATTATCATCTTTCTCCACACACTTTGGTGTTTATACCATGTTTAGCCATTAATTAATCTTAATTAACTTACGTAAGGTTTATTATACCTTAATCATATATTGATCAAACTTAGTGGTTTCTAAGATCATCATCCACTATCTATTACTTATTATTTATCATTTTAATCCATTGAATAATAGTTATCTAGGTCCCCAAGCCTTTTCTCAATTAAAACTTAATAGCATTTGGACTTTTACAATTTAGTCTCTAAGCTTTAATTAACTACTTTTTCGGCTAAATTACTTGATTGAACTTCAATATATTTTTATATTAACTCCGTAAATATTATTATTTTATATTTATGGACTCAGTTTACGAAAAATGGAGTTCCAAATTTGCATTTCGACACAATTGAAAATTGGGTCGTTACAAAATAATATCTTCTCACTAACATTATATGGATTATGAAAATGGAACATGGTCATTGGTCATTTCCTTAAGATGAATGAATAACTATTATTATTTACAAATAATAATAATTTTCATCACAAAGATACAATGGTCACCATGAGATAAAATAGATCAAATTAGGTTAATAGATTTAACCTAAAAAGATGGTATCTTATGAGGGTAACACACATATGGTAAGCTCATTGGACAAAAGCTTAATATAAGTAGCTTTCATAATTGTATATAATGGGGAGATAAATCATGATACTTTTTGTAGATTGACTTCGTGACTAAATAACTTTGTAATTAATAGACAAAGAGTCAACTTAATTACAAATTATTTAAGCCCCAATTATATATCTGATCAGTCCATCTAGTAGCTCATCAAATGTCAAATGAGTTGCACAATAAGAACTGATTGAACATATGAATGAAAAAGACGTGTGAGAACTAGATTACATGAAATACTATTTGTAATAAATGCATTTTCTGAAGAAAAAAATGACTTAGAATTAATTTAATTTCTTTGGACTATCATTTAATTGGATAAATAAATTAAATAATTGAGTATAAGGTTAAAAAATACATAATATCTTTGGAAGAGTTTATTTGAGATGCCTAGAATCTAAGGAGGTGAAACATGTTCCATGAAGGTATTTGTGGACTTAAATGGGCTGAAAGTGCTATCTCAAAAAATTGTAATACAAGGATACTACTAGCCAACTCATCTTGGAGAGGAGTGAGTTAGTAAGAAAATGTGACTCTTTCCAGAGGTTCACACGGGTCTCTAAAATGCAAGAAGAATTTCTTCATGTGATCTCCAGCCAGCAAGTTTCTTCTTGAAACTCGTAGTTTTTCTTGGGAATGTTCAGTTGACCAGCCTCAAAATATTACAACAATGAATGGAGCAAGAAACTTAAGACTAAATAAAAGCCAGCCTCTAAATAATACAACGTTATCCATACAAATATAAAACTTCTTTCAGATGAAATTCACCCAACACTTTTGTTAAATATATTATGAATAATCAAAATCACTGAGCATGATACAGGAAAGAGAGAATAAGAGGGGAAAAAAAAAAAAAAAAAGGACACAGAATATCAGAGCATTAGCTCCATGGGTCATCCCAGCCTTTGGGTCCTTCTCTTTTAACAAAATCAATAATGGCCTGCACAGCTTCTTGGACTCGGTTAGAGAGGGAGTGATTACCGTACTCTATTTCAACTTTTTCTGCACCGCCCATAGCTCTGCACAATCTGTAGGAGTTAACGAATCAGCACAATGGGGATAAGGAAACACATGTACTCTCTTAGGACCACATAGCATAGACATGCAAGCGAAGGACATTATGGGTACGGACAAGATATGCTGAATTGAATGTGCATTTGTTTCCCGGAGAAACCAACTAGACCATATGATCAGGTAATGCACACTGTTGGATGCAATAAAGAGCTGATCTAATACGATGCTTAAGGAAAAGCACAATGTTGCCTGGAAAACTTCAATGGGAAAAGAGTTTCTGGTCTCACCTTTCAACCAAGGCTTTCTTATCAACATACTCTGGCACATATTCATCATCCATGGAAAAGATAACCTAGAAGAAAACAACCACATGCAAGTTTTTTATGAAATACCACTGAGAATCATACTCATTAAGCAAAACCACTAAGATATATACTACAAACTGACATAAAAAGTTATTGGCTCCCAAGGCTGTGAATATGAAAGGTGTATGGTACCTGGCAAGGAGTGCTAGACATGTGTCCAAGTCTCATTCTAAGCTGGTGCTCATTAAGGTCTGAACTGAACATGTCATCATCCCCCATGTAGGCACAAAGGGAGTTATATCTGCAAGACATTGGAATTCTCAATAAAGAAGAAAAAGCAGTAGCATAAGAGCATTAAAAAGGAGGATCATAAAGTGACATCAATCACAAGAAGACTAATGTGACCTCAAGTTCCCTGTAAAAATATCCAAAAGTTTCTTGATATCATTGGATATATTATTATGCCACTACTGTATTGACTTCATTGGACAAAGGAGGACGCTTTTATAAAATGAGGAATGATAAAGCCATACAGTCATTTCAAGATGAAAGATAATGATAGTGTACCTACCTATAGGCAGTTATAGGGGATGGATCTGCTTCCTTAGGCATTAAGTCTGAACCCCGACCTTCCTTTATCATGCTTGTAGCCAAGTCAATCATGGCAGCTGTTTCAGGAAGAGTTGCCCTGTATTCTCGATCACTAACTGGAGCCTAAACATTCAAATTAGGCAATATGAATAAAGCAGCAAGTGGAACCAATGCATACGCAATTGCAACAACAAACAACAAAAAAAATAAATTCCAAACAGTAATAAGATGTTCCTCCACTTCAAGTAGAGCAGGATTTCTGCTTAAATTATCATGGTAACAGACTAGCAAAACTCCCTTTCTCACTCCTGTATAGTCAAGTACATGAACAGTGGATAAAGCATACATAAAGAAAACAAGTTGATCAAAGGAATACAAGCTACCTGCAAAATGGCAGCACGGACTGCTCGGGAACAAGCTGCATTTGTGCGCATGTAATGCACAATATCCTAGTTTCATGCATAAACAAGTAAACAATCACCCTTATTACCTCAGAAAAATGCATAGATGAGCAGCCATACAAACTTTGGATACAGAACAAATTTAACACAAAATCAGCGACTACCTGACAGCCAGTGCTATGACCAAGAAGGACAACACCCTCAGAATTTTCTTTGTTGATTAAGTAACTAATAAGCTGATCGATCTCCATGGCATCCTTCAAGAAAAATGGTGAAAGAACATCTTAAAAAAAGAGCAGAATAACAAGAAGTTTGAGAAACATAGAAGGACAATCAAGGGTACATATACTTGTTTCAAGTTCAATGGCTAAAAAGATGAAAAATCAAGAAAATATTAATAGCTTAAAAACCATAAAATTTTGGACAGAAGGTAAAGTTATTGAAAATATTGGCAGGTAGCAAATAGCCAACTTCTGAAACACAAAAAAAATATTTATCTCCAACACCAACCAAAAAGGAAGGGAAGAAGCAAGAGAGTAAGCAACAAACTTAGTTAGCTCACTATTCTTCCCACATTTTTTAAAGTAATTCTTAGATGGTCCAATCAAATAAGTGAAATAGCTTGATAAATTCTATGAGCAATATTTTAGATAACTTCAATATGAAGGCATGATGTTCAAATCTGAAAATTAAAATTTCCTCAAAACAGGATATTTTTCCGCACTGACCTTGTGAAATTTACTAAGAAATACTACAGAAGCTTGAATGAACAAAGCTAAGCACTTCACTGATTTGAAGGGAAAAACATTCTAAGCTAAGCCCTTATCTCCATGGAAGACAAGAACTTTACCAGAAGTTAGATCCCACACTCTCTTTCAGAGTGGCATCATTGCAAATTACATATTTAACTTGGCAAGATCAGGGATTTACCGAACTCATGTTATGATAAATGCAAAAAAAATGAAAAAGATGAAAAAACCTAGATTCATGCAGAATCATCAATGTCTACGTGGAAAATACATCTTACTTGTTCCAAGCTGGAGGTTCCATATCCAGAGTATGAGGATGACATAAGTAGTTGAACAAGTGACCATTTTTCATTATCCAAAGCAATTGCAAGAGGTTCCAAGTAACTGAAAACCAAAACAAAGGGTTACATTTATGAATCAAAAGATTGAAATACTCACTGGATATTCAACCATGCAATAGAAAAACATTTTTCTTACATGTTCAATCTCTCTTATATACTTTAGACAAGCAAGAAAGGTTTGTGCCTTCTCAAAAGTCATTCTTCGGATATCTCACTTCTCAAATTGCCAAGACAAAATATTTAGTTACGACTTTGTTTTAAGGATTTTAACATTTATAGAGATTATGGACAAAAGAACTTTACAAAAAGAAAAAAGTCATTCCTTGGATATCTCACCTCTCAAATTGCCAAAACAAAATATTTAGTTAAAATTTTAAGGCTTTTAACATTATGGAGATTAGTCTACAGTGGCACCGAAACCTTAAAAATGTTCATCTTTAAAGAAATATAAACCCTTGATAACATGGACTGTGTAACTAAAGAAAGTGCACAGCAGTGATCTCCACCATTATGGTTGATTTCATTCCTATAAACAGATAAGTCATTTCTTTCATGAAGGTAATGGGACAGAAAACATACTCAGTTGCTAGAAATCCATCAGTCAGTCCACCAATGAAAATAACTTGTTGCTTATAGTCACCGGTTTTGAATGCAACCTAAAAAGGTAAAAGATGATATAAGAAATATCTAATTTCAAAATATAATTAGGCCACCAGAAGTATCAGTTCCAATAAGAGGGCATCATCTTGGCATCTGAGCCATAGACAACAATATTAACCAACAGCGTACAATTTCATCTTACAATCTGAAAACCAAACCACACATGCAAAACATACCTGCTTGTCAGTACTGTTCCAACAATATCACATTACCAAGAAGCCAAACAAATAAGATGCTTTCAATTCAGTTGCTAAATCCAGCTAAATAGTATCATCATCTAGACAATTTGACATTTTACTAAAATCTAATTCTTAAAAAACCAAGTTGCATGTACAGTTCAAATAAGTGATAACTAAAACTATCAAAGAAATGACAACTGTTCTCAGAAGGCATAAAACTAATTCCCCATTATAGACTGCAAATATGAGCAGCAATCTAAAACGGCTGCTCAATAGTCAATTTAACCATTCAAAGATGAATGGAACAAATTAAAGCCACTTTAAGTACCACCAACGTGCTGAAGTGTAGTCCAGGACAGCCAAATTGGCTCTGTATTCACAGGATAAAAATGCCAGACCACAAGATTTATCTTCAATGTCTTCAATAGTAGTTCATTGAGATTGGCATCATGGTATGCTTCAATAAACGGCAACTAGTAACCAGAATAGATAAGAATATGCTTTCTCGAAATGAATATAGGGAATCAAACCTCTAAATCTTTATGAATCTTCTCAATGTTAAGAAACAAGTAGCTCTATCACTAGAGCTAAAATTATCATTTTAAAACAACAAAATTATGCTCAAACTTAGGATTGACCATCAGCATATAATAAAAAAGATAATAATATAATCCTACAAATCAACATCCAAAATCACTTACTAACCCAATTAAACAATAAAAAGCATCTTCAAGCTCACCCTAGACACGAATGAATCAATTGAAAGCCAACCAGCACCAAGATCCCACCAATTTCAATAGAAAACCTGACCTTTAAATCAAATTCAAGCCATGCCAAATTTTTTAAAAGAAAGAGAAAAAGGGATTAAAATGTTGAATTGGACGAACCTGGATGGACTTAGGCCCATACTTGAAGAGCACACCACGGAACTGGTTCTTACCCTTGATGGGTCCTTCGTTATTAGAGGCAAGGCCGCCACCTGAGGAGGAGCTGCCAGCCATCTTTAGGGAAGAGGACTTGTCTAGGCGGCCCCTAACAATGCCGGAAAACCAAGAAGTGGAAGAAGATGCGGAAGAGTTAGACGAAGCAGATGTAGAGAGAGAATTCATTTCTTTTCAGAAAACAATCAAATTAAAATTGCACAACATCAAGATTTTCGTTTTAGATTCTGAAGACGAGAAAAAGAAAGATCTCTGTTTTCTGTTTTTCCTTCAGGTAAAATACATGGGATCTGTTTACAACATCAACCACAGCAAATTAGTCTTAAACTCGACCATTTAATACATGTTATTATAAATTAAAGTTAAAAATTTTACTCGTGCGTCACTTTCTAATCAGTAAGTAATTCGATCTGTAAGTTTTTTATACTGTATAAAAAAAATTTAAACTTAAAATTTAAACTTTACATTTAATTTTTTTTAATTTACATTCCTTTTTAAATCCTCCCAAAATAATGAAAAGGTTAAACTTTTTAACTTTGCTAATATAATATTTATGTACATTACTACGTGAATATCATATTAATAATTAATTAATTTTTTAAAATTTTAAAATTAAAGAATGTTAAAAATTAAAAATTATGAAAGTTATTTTTTAAATATTTTTAATTTTAAAAATTAATTAATTGTTTACATAATATACACATGACAATCCATGTGTAAGTTAGTAAAGTTAATAAAGATTAACTTTTTTATCTATTTTAAGTGATTTAATAAATAATACAAGTTCAGAAGCTAAAAAGATGAAAAATTAAATTGAAGACTAAAATCATTTTTTTTTGTAAAGTTGAAGGGTAAAAAAAAATCAAAATAGTTTTTTTTTATCAAGTTCAAATTCACACAAACGCACATGTTATTTCACAACATAAGTTAATATGTAAGTCAAATTTTGATTTTGAAAATGAATGAAATCACTTTAGTCAATGGGTATTGCTCGGGTTCTAAATAAAGAATGTTAATTCTGTTCCAATGATCATAAAATATTTTTTTAATAGTAGAATGATAAAATTGATCTATTATAAAAATTAATTTATATAATAGAACTTCACAAGCGCTTTCACCCAAATTAAATGATACCTTGTGGAATTAAATATATTTTAATTGTATTATAAATAAAGTCATGTTGAAGAAAAATAATAATTAAAGGGATAAAAAGATTTTGTATTAAGATATTCAATTAACATCTTTTTTATCTCATTCCCATAACTTTTATCCTTGCCTATTATAAATACATATAATTATTTTTATCAAATTAAAAAAAAAGAGATAAATATTAAAATTTATACATGAACTTTAATATAATGTGGAATGTCATATATGAATTTTGGTTTAGTATGATTTTATATATGGCATCTTAATTTGGTTAAAATTTCATAGATCACTAAAAACATTACAGAATTAGCACCATTTTACGTTGATATATTACATACATAAACAATTATATTCATCCAATATGAAAATTAATATATGTATTCATTTATTTAAATGTGTAAAACTGAATCAAAATAAAAGTTTCATATATACATATAAACCATCGTTCAAGTTTGATGTGTATAATTATACCAAATCAAATTTCATGTATCAAATTACACATTACACCAAAGTTTATGTATAAATTCAATATTTATCCCAATTAAAAATTATTCTAATTACTTTAATTGGTAAACACTTAATCATTTTGAAAATTAATTCAATTAGTCAAATTCTTAGCCTGGCATGTTGATAAACAGTAATTTATACATATTTATAACCCATGCTTAACGCATTTTATGAATGATTTCCCCTTAGATTTGGTGAATTCAATGCTCCTAATGCCTTAATTTCATGTTTTATCCTTAGGTAAGCATAGGAGAGCGAAAGGAACGAGAAACGGTCCAAAAACGGAGAAAATGGGCCAAAGCACGAAATCAACCCGGCCTGGACCTCCTCACACGGGTAGATCACACGGCTGTGTCAATCTGGCAGAATTGAAACACGATTCACACGGGCAGCTCACACGCCCGTGCCAATCTAACAGGCTCGAACACGGCCTGAAGTAATCGCACACAGCCGTGCCACACGGGCTTGTCCCTGCCGAACCTTAGTTAAGCTTCATTCGGAAAAGGCCAAATTTTAAGGCTTCTTAGGCATTCCAAAGCCTATAAATATGCCCTAAAGGAGGAAGAAAAGGGGGACGGAGAATAGGGAGTAAGGAATTACTCCAAGAAGCCGATTGATCCATCTCAGAAGCCGGAGTCACCATCAAGACTGAAGATCTCTCCTCAACCTCCCCTTCAGGAGTTTTGGGTTTTCTTTATGTTTTGTAATTTTTATTATTCTGAAATGTGTTCTTCTTTAGTTATGAACTAAACCCCTAAATACCTAAGGGGGATGAAACCTATGACTAAACCTTGTTATTATTTCTGAATCGTATGATAAATATTTAACTTGTTCTTAATTACGTGTTCTTAATTCTTGTTTTGGTATTTCAGGATATCACTTCAAGTTACTACTCTTAGTTGGAGGAAGAATAGACCCTGACTAAGACTAACTTTGTCATAATTAAGCGGAGTTGATTGCGCACCTAAAGATTGGGTGACAAGATTTTACCGGATTAGGGTGAAACCTAATAAGGGAATCCATAGATCGAGTTAATGCAACCTTAGGGTTTTAATTAGAGATAACTTTCGGTTATTAAACCTAGGGATTAGACGTTGTTAGTCTCGAAAGGGATAATAATATACATTAGGGATTTCTACGGAACAAGTCGAATGAATAAATCGTCCGGTTCGGAGCCAGAATAATAAGTAAGAGTCTAGGTGGATTTTTCCTTAGGTATTGTCTCAATCAATCATTTTCTCAAACAGTAATTACCCAATTTCTATTTTCTGCAAGCTCTTAGTTTAATTAGTTAGTCAAAACAATCCTCTTTTATTCGGCTAAATAATAAAAAGACAGTCATTTCTAGTACTCATAGTCCTTTAGGTTCGACAATCCAGTCTTGTTAAAGCTATACTACTGTTCGATAGGTACACTTGCCTACGTCGTGATCATAGTTAGTTTCAAGAACGAGTCATTATAAATTTATCAAACTTATCACATGAAAAATCGACGATCAAGTTTTTGGCGCCGTTGGCGGGGACTAAGATATTAGGAACGCTCAATTTTTATTACTTTAGCCATTTATTTTCTTGCAATTTAACTTTTATTTTTACTTTACTAATTTTCTTTCTTTTTTTCTCCTAGCAGGTTCTTATAGTTTATGACTAGAAGAAACCTATCAGGACCATTGCTTTTTGACGAGGAAATTGATCGTACAGCTCGTAGAAACCGACGAGAAATCAGGCGCAGTTTAGGATGCACAGAAGGAGAGCAAGAGGACAATATCTCAACTACTACTGAAGAGATGGCTAAAAATCAAGACAATCCGCTACCTCCAGCCATACCCGCTGAATTAGCAAATCAGAATCCTGCTTCTCGTACTATGAATGATTATGCTAAAACTAATTTTACAGGAACTGAGTCAAGTATAGTTAGGCCTACTATTGCTGCAAATAATTTTGAACTGAAACCTAACACGATCCAGATGATACAGAAATTTGTTCAGTTTGATGGTTTGCAGGATGAGAACCCCAACACGCATTTGGCAAATTTCCTAGAACTGTGCGACACTTTCAAAATTAATGGTGTTTCTGATGATGCCATTAGCCTTCGGTTATTTCCTTTTTCACTGAAGAATAAAGCTAAACAGTGGTTGAACTCACTACCACGAGGGTCCATTACCACTTGGGAGCAAATGACCGAAATATTTCTATTAAAATATTTTCTACAGGCAAAAACAGCTAAGTTGCCTAATGATATTTCTTCTTTTGTGCAGATGGACTTAGAAACGCTTTACGATGCATATGAGAGATTCAAGGACCTTTTGCGAAGGTGCCCACACCATGGGTTACCTCTATGGCTGCAAGTTCAAACATTCTACAATGGTGTGAACCTTTTGACAAGACAAATGATTGATGCAGCTACCGGTTGAACCATCAATAACAACACACTTGAAGAGGCTTCTGAATTCATTGAGGAGATGTCACTGAATAACTATCAGTGGCAAGTTATGAGGACTAAGCTAATGAAAACAGCAGGCGTTTATAATGTCAATTCGGTCACCATGTTGTCAAATCAGATGAAACTTCTGAATAAAAAAATTGATGGTTTACTTGGTTCTACGCAGGTACATCCAGCGATGAGGTACGATTCAAGTGGAGGAGGTGTGCCTACAAAATACCCACCATTCAATCCTACAACCGAAGAAGAACAAGTCAACTATATGGGTAACAATAATTTTAGATCTCAAAATAACCTATATAGTAATACTTATAATGCAGGTTGGAAGAACCACCCAAATTTCTCTTGGGCGGTCAAGGAAATCAAAGGCCACAGAATCCTCAGGGTTTCCAACAGCTACCTTATCAACAGGAAAAGAAGCTGAACCTTGAGGAGATGCTATCCAAATGCAATTGATGCTCAAGAAGGATGAGTTGAGACTGAACTAGAACCAATGTAAGAAAATGTGGAAAGCAAAGGTGATGGTGAGGTAAGTCATAATAAAACGGTGAATACAGAATATAAACCTCGTGTGCCATATCCTAACGTGACAAGGAAAGATCGCTCAGATGAACAATTCGATAAATTCCATAAACTTTTGAAAAAATTACATATTAACTTACCGTTTATTGAAGAGCTGTCACAGATGCCAAATGCAATGAAATTTCTAAGAGAGCTTCTAGAAAACAAGCAGAAGTTAGACGAGTCGTTGCATGTGGAGCTAAACGCAGTGTGCTCGGCTATTCTACAGAATAAGCTACCCAATAAATTGAAAGATCTAGGGAGTTTTACAATTCTTTGCTTAATTGGTAGTTTAGATGTGAATAATGCATTAGCCGATCTAGGGGCAAGTATCAATGTCATGCCTTACAAAATGTTTAAACAACTAGGTCTTGGGAAACCTAAACAAACTAGGATAAGCATCCAATTGGCAGATAAAACTATAAGATTTCCTAAGGGTATCATTGAAGATTTACTAGTAAAAGTGGATAAATTCATATTTCCCGTTGATTTCATTGTTTTAGACATAGAAGAGGAAACCAACACCCCTTTGATTTTAGGGAGGCCCTTTTTAGCAACTGCTAAAACAATTATTGATGTTGGCACAGGCGAACTCACCCTTCGTGTAGGAGACGAGATGATCACCCTTCAAGCTTGAAATTTTAGCATCACATCGAATATGGAAGGTAATGATCCACTTCATCTTACTAAAACTGACAATACGACGCAACCTACTGTGCAAAGATTGAGCCTGAAAGAAGTACATGAGCCATGTTCCAAAAACACTAGAAGACCCATTCATGAAGAATGAAGGCTACAGATAAAGGAGCTAGACGAATGGCGAGCACTTAAATCGAAAACACCCGATAAACCGAAACTACGCCAAAATAAGCTCGATACCTCTCCACATCAACTTAAGGTTGGAGATTAAGTCTTATTAGATGCCACAGACCCTTACATTATCACTCCCAAACCGGATGAGGAAACCCCTCTTACGGTACTTAGTATTTTCTCGTTCGGTACAGTAGAGGTAAGTCATCCCAAGTTCGACACCTTTAAGGTAAACAATTCCCGGCTCAAACTTTATTTTGATAAGAGTGATAGCAAGAATGAGGAGTACGAACTCTTTAAACCACGTTGACCATTCAACAGAGAGGTAAGTCGTGCTTAGACTATAAATAAGCATTTCTCGGGAGGCAACCCGAGCACTAACTGTATTAACTTATTTAAATTTTAGTGTTTACCACTTTTCATGACTAACGTTACTCTTGAAAATAGTTTACCACAAGGACACGGCCAAACACACGGGCGTGTGTAAGACCGTGTGGAAACAGGCCAAGATTTTCTCAAAACACGGGCGACGATAAAACGCCACGGCCGTGTGACATGGCAGTGGGTGAACCTGCCAAAATAATATGGGCGTGCGACACGCCAGTGTCTGAAGAGCATGGTAGAAACTGAGAAACTAATACGGGCATGAGACACGCCCGTGTCTAAACACCAGTGGTCGACACTGCCAAAATAACACGGGCGTGTGCGATGACCGTGCCACTTACAAAATTACATTATTTCTTTTAGTTCCACTTTTATTCTTAATTATTTTTTTATAATTCATGTATTCTTTAAACACGGCTTCTCTTTATGATTACTACCAGCTTATTTCTTCCCTAACATCATGCCCTACTCTATTGTCAATCATCGTTCTCACCAAACTAGGGCATTCATTCAGTACTCAGGAAGTTTCAATTCTCTCCCTATCTTATGATCTTATATTGTCTTATATGTCTAACCTTGTACATTGAGGGCAATGTACATCTTAAGTGTGGAGGGGTATTTATTTCATTATCTGAGAAATCCCTAAATATTGCTTTGTTCTCTTTTGAATCTCTCATATCATGTTTAAAATGAATTTTGATTGACTGATAATTTTGATTGATATATCTTAAATTAAAAAATAGGCATTCATGCATTGATTGTTAAACTTTAAGACACTAGAAAATCAAGCATGATAAGATGATATTTAAGAATTTAAAATTTTAGGTTGTTTCCCCAAATTTAGGTATTATCTTGAATTGAATCCTACAGATTTAAACATCAAAAAGCCATAATTTTTGTGATATTTTTGAGCCTTTTGAGCATCTATTAATTCTTTCATGCTCACTTCTATTATTGCTTTGAGTGTGTCAATATTGAACTGTTGTTCTAGAACTTGCCTGATTATGCATATTGAGACCACACTATTTGATTTGATATGTCAAAATGAGAGAGGCACTTAGGATTAACCCACTCATGCCACGAAAAGCCTACCTCCACAATTAACCCTTAGTAAACCCCTTTGAGGCTAACAAACCATTCCTTGTATTACCCTCAATATTAACCCTTAACCCATTATTGTTGAAATCCCCTTAATTAATTTGATCCCTATTTTTTGTCGAGAATTGAGTCGGATAAATTGCTTAGCTATGTCTTGTTCTTAATAATTAGTTATGATTATTTAACTTGTTCTTAAAAAAAACATGTATACATATTAGCAGTTATCTTTTGATATAAGCTTCATTATTCAAGTTCTATAGTCAGAACAGAAGTTATGTTGTACGCAAGTGGTGATTAAATATTTTTCTAGTTAAGTAATTTTTCAGTTCAATCTCGATTCTAACATTTTCTTTTAGCTTGTGACCACACCCCCTAACCAAGCCTCATTTCAACCCTTTAAAGACCTTTTGATTGATGTATCATCTCGATTTATAGTGGTGGAGATTTGATTTTCATGCAAGCCTATGGTAATAACTTTTCATATTGACTAATGAGTGCTAATTTCATTGTCCTTAAACACTTCGAGTGATTTGAGTGAATCTTTAGTGAGGATGTTAAACTCTGTAAGGTTCCAAATCAATGATAACTACTTAGATGAAGGGAGATGCCTAAGTTTTTCATGATTAAATATTAAACTTGGAATGTTTGAGGCTTTA
Organism: Gossypium anomalum; assembly: GCA_025698475.1. Classification (NCBI taxonomy): domain Eukaryota; kingdom Viridiplantae; phylum Streptophyta; class Magnoliopsida; order Malvales; family Malvaceae; genus Gossypium; species Gossypium anomalum. The sequence goes on along the minus strand of CM046960.1, from coordinate 17,178,159 downwards.
ATGTTCTTTTAGTTGAATTTTCAATGTATGATTACTTATGAGATGATTTGAGATAATATTGATCGGAATTATAAGTTGCGAAAAAGGAAATTTTAACTGTGATCTGAGAATTTTGCTTGAGGACAAGCAAACGCTTAAGTGTGGGGGTATTTGATAAACCGTAATTTATACATATTTATAACCCATGCTTAATGCATTTTATGAATGATTTCCCCTTATATTTGGTAAATTCGATGCTCCTAATGCCTTAATTTCATGTTTTATCCTTAGGTAGACATAGGAGAGCAAAAGGAATGAGAAACGGGCCAAAAATGGAGAAAATGGGCCAAAGCGCGAAATCAATATGACTGAACCTCCTCACACGGGCAGAGCACACGATCGTGTCAATCCGGCAGAATTGAAGCACGATTCACAAGGGCAGCTCACACGCCCATGCCAATCTAACATGAGCTCGCTGCTATCGCCCCGGTAATCGATACGGCCGTGCACGCGTGCGTGTCCTGCTAACCCTAGTTAAGCTTCATTTGGAAATGGCCAAATTTTAGGACTTCTTAGGTATTCCAAAGCCTATAAATACACCCTAAAGGAGGAAGAAAAGGGGGACGGAGAATAGGGAGTAAGGAATTACTCTGAGAAGCCGATTGATCCAACTCAGAAGCCGGAGTCACCATCAAGACTGAAGATCTCTCCTCAACCTCCCCTTCAGGAGTTTTGGGTTTTCTTTATGTTTTGTAATTTTTATTATTCTGAACTGTGTTCTTGTTTAGTTATGAACTAAACCCCTAAATACCTAATGGGGATGAAACCTATGACTAAACCTTGTTATTATTTCTGAATCATATGATAAATATTTAACTTGTTCTTAATTCTTGTTTTAGTATTTCAAGATATCACTTCAAGTTACTATTCTTAGTTGGAGGAGGAATAGACCCTGACTAAAAGTAACTTTGTCGTAATTAAGCGGAGTTGATTGCGCGCCTAGAGATAGGGTCATAAGATTTTGCCGGATTAGGGTGAAACCTAATAAGGGAATCCATAGATCGAGTTAATGCAACCTTAGGGTGTTAATTAGAGATAACTCTTGGTTATTCAACCTAGGGATTAGACGTTGTTAGTCTCGAAAGGGATAATAATATACATTAGGGATTTCTACAGAGCAAGTTGAATGAATAAATCGTCTTATTCGAAGCCAGAATAACAAGTAAGAGTCTAAGTAGATTTTTCCTTAGGTATTGTCTCAATCAATCATTTTCCCAAACAGTAATTACCCAATTTCTATTTTCTGCAAGCTCTTAGTTTAATTAGTTAGTCAAAACAATCCTTTTTTATTCGGCTAGATAATAAAAAGATAGTCATTACTAGTACTCATAGTCCTTGGGTTCGACAATCCGGTCTTGCTAAAGCTATACTACTGTTCGATAGGTACACTTGCCTACGTCGTGATCATAGTTAGTTTCAAGAATGAGTCATTATAAATTTATAAAACTTATCACACGGAAAATCGACGATCACATGTGTTAATTTTCAATAGGCTAACAAGTAACAAAATGTAGGCTAAATAAGTCTTGGAACCCCAAAAATAAAAAAATCTCAAAAGGAAATTGTTATACCTTAACCTCTAAGATCGAGCAATGAGCTTAGTGAACTTCTCAGATACACCTCTCGACTTAGCACTCATGAGGATCCCACTTACTAGTTGCTACCTTGATGTAACACCCAAAAAAATTTGGTATAACATATGGCAATGTTTCAGGATCGAATACCAAAAAAATTCAAGAAAATTTTGGAAAATGAAATAGATAGAGAATTTTTAATGGAAGTAAAAGTTATATAGGGGTGTAACAACTCGTTTTTAGTCAAATTAGAATAGTGGTTTTAGAACCACAAATCCGAATTTGAATTAATTATTTCATTATTATTTTAATGTTTACAGCATGAAAGTATAATTGTGTGAAAGTTTCATTCAGAAATTTTATCGTTTGAATGCTCAATTCGGTGAAAAGCACTAAATCACGTAAAGTGCAAAAGTGATGTTCTAATAGCTAAAGGTATTAAATAGCTATAGAACCTTAAAGTAAGAATCCTTAAGTGGTAATTAGACCATTTCAATTGTGAGTGGACTATTATGGGCATATATATTAAGTGATTTTAATGTTTATTTAAACAAGGTTAATATAGTAATTTGTAAATAACTTAAGTAAAATAATGGAAAACATAATGTATCATCATCTTTTCTTCATTTCCACCAAAAATACAAAAAACTAAGAAGCCATGTAACGCCCCAAAAATTCCATATTTATCTTCTGTTAAAATATGACACAAGTGTGTAACTGCTTTAGTGGTTAAGTGTTCTGGGTGTGTGTGAGAGGTTCTAAGTTCAAGCCTTAGCTTGGGCAAAATTTTTGTTTAAAGTGAATAAACCCCTATCTCTAATCAATAGGCTTATAAATAAATGTTGGTGAAATATGTCAGAATAGGCCTGCTGGTCTGGTGGTTAAGATGTGTGTAGTGTGTTGGAGGTCTGGGGCTCAAATCTTTGCACGAGCGTGGGAGTATGTTTTTGCTCATTTGACCGAGAGATTTTCGGTCAAACAGAAATTCTAAGTAGTGGGTTAATGGAGAGAAATTAGGGATATGTGATCAGTTTTTCTTTTTCCCTAAAAAGTCTCTTTTTTTCCTAATGTCAAATCTCTTCCTTTCTTTCTCTATTGTTTTCTTCTTCATCTTTTCCCTCTTTCATTGTTTGTCTTTTTCTTTCTTTTTTATCGACACCTGTTTGCTTTTAGTTTGTGGTTTCCCTATTCAAGATTCTTCTTGTGTGGGTAAGTATGGTAGTATTCTATTTTTCGTGTAGGGTGTTCTTCTTTTGAATCTATGGAATGATTGGTTCCCTTTTCTATTTAGTAACGGAATTGTGTTTTGGTAGCAGCAAATCAAGAAGGTCGTGACGTTACTTTTGCAAAATCATAGTCAAACCATTCGTGGTGTAGGGATAAGTGAGGAACGCTTACTTAAACTGTTGTCGGTTTTGTGAGATGCGTTTATTTGAGAATTAAAATTGATTATGGAAGGTTTTTGGTATCGATTTATAGGTTTTAGAGTGCTCAGGGATCATTTTAACTTCAATTGAAACCAAGTGTGTACCTGAAACGTAGAAAACGGGATGCAGTGAAAAGTCAAAAAAGTATACTGTCGACGCTACACAGACGTGTGGTTGCTCGTATGGTAGGCCGTGTGGTAGGACACGGGCGTGTGATCGACAAGGCCAGGCCGTGCGCTGATGACACGACCGTGTGATTGCTAGGCGAGGCCGTGTGTGACACACGGGCTCAGCCAATTGGGCAGTGTGGGCCCACACGGGTAAACCACACCGACGTGTGGGGTTCTGGGCCAAGCCATGTGATCTACATGGCCAAGGCCAAATTGGGCCGTGTGGGCCACACGGGCAGACAACATGGGCGTGTGAGCCCATTTTCACTGATTTGTTGCTAAGGTTGCATGGGGTTGCCCAAGACGACTGTAAACCTACTGTAGGGTCGGTAAGTTTACCTAGACCCCTAACTGTATGAAACGACTGAATGACTGTTACATAAGTGTTTGAGCATGATAATATTTCACTGAACTGATATTGTATGAACTGTTGCTATGAGATAACATGACATAATTGTATGTTGCATTGTATCGGGTTGGGGTTTGATATTGATCGGAGGAAGTGTACTGAAAGGCTTCAAGCCTAACTTCTGGCAGCTCAGCTGCAAATGACTGTTTAGTGCTGCATTCGGTACTATTTGGAGTGTAGGGATGAGTGGGTTGATTATATCCCCACATGGAGTGTAGGGTTGGACGGAGATGGAGTGTAAAGGCTGGTTGGGTAGGATTTTGTGACTGCATATCTGTTATTGAGATGGGCTAAGGCCCTAATGCTTACTATTATTGAGATGGGATAAGGCCAAACTGATACTGATATAGATATTGAAAATGGCTTAAGCTCAGACTGTGTATATCTGTTTACTGTTTGTTTGATTGTATGGGGATTACACACTGAGTATACATCAACTCACCCCTTCTGCTTAATCTGTACAGGTAACCCCCAGACTTAATGGATCAGTGCAGTGGAGGACTTGACGATAGCCACATGTTTTTAAACTATTTTGACTTCAACTTGGGTATTAAATTTTTAATTATTTTCTTGGTTAATTTTTGATGTAAATTGCGGACTTTCTGGGACTTTTATTTAATTTGGGTTATTATTTATTTTTATGGATTTATAACTGCTAAGACGTTTAAAATTCGATTTTAAAAAAGGCAAAGTTTTTTCTAAACACGCGATTTACTTAAAACAACTTTTAAAAGCTTCAGCAACGAATGTGTAAAAATGATTGACTAGATAATTAACGATTTTAGGGTCAACAAGTGTAAACAAATAAAAATTATTTTATCATGACAACTTAGCTTCAAACGCTATCATGTGACATCGCTAGATTAGACCATAATGTTTAGGCCGGGTTTGGGGTGTTACATTTAGTGGTATCAGAGCCAGGTTGCAAAACTCGACTGTGGATATAGTTTTTAAGACATGATTTTCGAGAACTAATTTTTAAATGTTTTTACTGAACATGTGGTACATCGAGTCTCCGGCGCCGATTCTGTAAGTTCTCTATAACTGTTATATGTTTTTGACTGAAACTGCTATAGGTAGTATATACTAAGACTATTATAGATGGACTATACTGAAAACACTCTAGGCAGTGTATACTGAGACTGTAACAAAACTGATAGACACTGCGTTGTACAAAAACAAACTCCGAATTACTGATACTGTTATACATAAAACTTTTGTTAATAATTATTGAAATTGTAAACTGATGCATAAAATTGTTAATACAGATAAACACGATTAGATAATGAACACATGAGGTACTCGCGGAAGAGGTACAAGAGGCCGTGGTAGAATCCGTAGAGGGGCTTGAGCTGAGTCCTCTTCATTAGGCAGTATGCTAAATTTAGACACTAGTGAGACGCCGGTGTTGTCTGTTACAGAGACTGGGTCTGGGTCTAGGTTTTCTAGTCGAGCAGCTGGGGATGACGTACTATCTCAGGCCATGTTGAGGATTTTAGAGAGGGTCGTTGGGACCAATACTAGAGCAAGAGCCCGAGGGTCAGTTGCGGAATGACTCCAGTCTAATAGAGCCGAGATTTTTAGGGGTATTGCTAGAGTCACCCCTAACATGGCTGAGTACTGGATTGAGGCCACAGAAAGGATTATGGACAATTTGGACTACACCCTGAGCAGAAACTAAAGGGTGCAGTGTCACTACTAAGAGATGAGGCTTACCAGTGGTGGCTTACGGTTAAGGAGGGCATTCAGCCCGACCGACTATCCTAGAAGTTCTTCAAGACCGCCTTCTAGAGGAAGTATGTGGGTGCCAATTATGTGGATGCCTGTAGGAGAGAGCTCTTGAATTTGACTAAGGGTGATAGATCAGTGGTCGAGTATAAGGTCAAATTTCTGCGACTGAGTCGCTATACGCGAGGTATGGTGGTGACTGAGTATGAGCGATGTGTTCGCTTCGAGGATGGCCTCAGGGATAATCTGAAGATACTGGTAGCTCCACACAGGGAGCGAGATTTTGTTGCATTGGTTGATAAGGCGAAGATCGCCAAGGAAGTGAAGCGTACTGAGCGTCAGAACTGAGAGAGAGGTAGGGGCAGGAGGGATTTGGAGCCCTCGAGTTTTGTTCAGAGGCCTAAAAAAAAGGTCAGAGGTGATGGGTTGATCAGAGTTGGGGCTCCTATTACTGCTACTGGACAGCCGCCGTGTACTGACTGTGGTAGACGCCATCAGAGAGAGTGTTGGAAAAGAACTGGGGCTTGTTTAAGGTGTGGTTCATTAGAGCACCATATTAGAGAGTGTCTTTGGAGGTCTGATCAGATGCAAGCTACGGGTATTGGCATTGCACCGCCACCAAGAGGCCATGGTCAAGCTAGAGGTGGTAATAGGTTAGGCCGAGGTCAGAGAGCACCGAGCAGAGGTGCTAGTCATACTAAGGCGAGGCAGCGGGCTCTAGTTTATGCTGCACGTCGCCGAGAGGATGGAGATGCTTCGAACGTCATCACGGGTATATTCTTTATTTATAATGTACCTTATACTGCACTGATAGATATAGGATCTACTCACTTCTATATAGCTTGCACTGTATCTGGGAACTTGGGTGTAATTATTGAGAGCACTGAGTGGGGTCACTATACTGAGTCCGTTGGGGCAATCAGTATGGGTAAACAAGTTGTTTAGAGACGTTCCTTTAGATGTTCAAAGGGCTATTTTTTTGTTGATCTGATGGAGCTGCCTTTTGGAGAGTTTGATCTGATACTGGGAATAGACTGGTTGGTCAAGCACCAAGTGAGCTTAGATTATGCCACAAAAAGGGTTGTACTAAGAACGGAGAAGGACAGTGAGGTAGTCATAATTGGGGAACGTCGGAATTACTTATCGAATGTGATTTTTGCACTAAGGGCAGAAAAGTTGGTTTGTAAGGGATGTGAGGCGTATCTGGCCTGCATTAGTGTTTTAGATTCTCGGGAGTCTTCTATTAAGGATATCAAGACGGTTAAGGACTTTCTGGACGTTTTTCCTAAAGAGTTACTGGGGTTACCTCCGAACAGAGAAGTGGAGTTTGGGATTGAGCTCCTTTCTGGTACAACTCCGGTGTCCATCGCTCCTTATCGCATGGCACCAAAAGAGCTTGTGGAGCTTAAGGTTCAAATTCAAGAGTTATTGGATCGTGGATTCATTCATCCTAGTGTGTCTCCGTGGGGAGCACCTATACTGTTTGTGAAAAGAAGGATGGATCCATGCGTATGTGTATTGACTACCGGCAACTGAATAAGCTGACCCCCTACCGAGGATAGACGACCTATTTGACCAGTTTCGAGGTGCTTCAGTTTTCTTTAAGATTGACCTCCAATCAGGGTATCACCAGTTGAGAGTTCAGGAGCTGATGTGCATAAAACAACATTTAGGACTCGATACGGTTATTACGAGTTCCTAGTGATACCATTTGGACTGACGAATGCACCAACAGCTTTTATGGATCTAATGAACTAAGTGTTCCAGCCCTATCTGGATCAGTTCATGGTGGTACTTATTGATGATATACTGGTGTATTTGAAGACTGAGGATGAGCACGATGAACACCTCAGAGTGGTTCTACAGATTCTGCGAGAGAATCAACTGTACGCTAAGTTTAGTAAATAGGAGTTCTGGTTACGTGAAGTAACGTTTCTGGGTCATGTGGTTTCGGCTGAGGGGATTAAGGTCGATCCTTGAAAGATTGAGGCTGTCTTGGATTGGAAGCGACCTAAGGATCGTATTCGAGATCCAAGTTTTCTGGGGATGGTGGGGGTATTATCGACGATTTGTAGAGGGGTTTTCACTGATTGTAGCACCTTTGACTAAGCTGCTATGCAAGGCTGTGGATTTTAACTGGACTGATACGCAACAAAAGAGCTTTGAGAAGCTCAAGACAGTACTGACTGAGGCCCTTGTGTTGATACAGCCACAGTCTGGGAAGGAGATTACTGTCTATAGCGATGCATCACATGTCGACTTAGGATGTGTACTGATACAGGAGGGTAAGGTGGTAGCCTATGAATCTCGTCAGCTTAAGACTCATGAGGCGAATTATTCAACGCATGACTTGGAATTGGCCGCGGTGGTATTCGCACTGAAAATCTGGAGGCATTACCTATATGGTGAAAAGTGTATCATCTACACGATCACAAGAGCCTTAAGTATCTCCTCACTTAGAAGGAGCTAAATCTTAGGCAGCGTAGATGGATTGAGCTGTTTAAGGACTACGACTGTACGATTGAATACCACCCTGGTACGGCCAATGTGGTGGCCGATGCACTGAGCCGTAGGGCGATAACTGATCTGAGGGTGATGTTTGCTCACCTCAGTTTATTTGATGATGGTAGTCTATTAGCCAAACTTTAGGTTAAACCAATGTGGATTGAGTAGATTAAGGGTAAACAGTTGAAGGATGAGTCACTAGGTCTTCGATTTCGACAGGTTGAGAGTGGTGATACTATGGATTTTGGACTGAATAGTGAAGGGGTACTTTGTTTCCGTGAGAGAATTTGTGTTCCAAAGGATGCTAAATTGAGATGGTTGATACTGAGAGAGGCGCATAATAACCCCTATGCTATACATCTTGGCGGAAATAATATGTACCGAGATCTTCGAGAGTTATACTACTGGCTAGGACTTAAACGAGAGGTTATCGATTTTGTGGGTAAATGTCTGACTTACCAGCAGGTTAAGGCTGAGCATCAGTTACCTTCGGGTTTGTTGCAACTAATTAAGATTCCATTTTGGAAGTAGGAGCTAGTGACTATGGACTTCATTAGTGGGTTACCCCTCACACCCACTAAGAAGGATTCTGTATAGATCATCGTGGATCGATTGACCAAGTCCGCCCATTTCATACCGTTACGTACTGAATAGTCACTACAGAAGTTGGCTAAATTCTATATGTCTGAGATAGTGAGACTGCATGGGGTACCAGTTTTGATCATCCCGGATAGGGATCCTAACTTCACGTCTCGGTTATGGAAGAAGCTACATGAAGCTTTGGGTACTAAATTGGACTTCAGTATTGCGTTCCATCCTCTGATGGACGGTCAGTCAGAGAGGGTGATTCAGATACTAGAGGGCATGTTAAGGAGTTGCGTGATTGATTTTCGTGGAAATTGGGAGAATTACTTTCCGCTAGCAGAGTTTGCTTATAACAACAACTATCAGTCTAGCATCCAAATGGCACCTTACGAGGCATTATACGGTAGTAGGTGTCACACACCTTCATGTTGGACTAAGTTGGGCGAGCGGCGTGTCCTGGGCCCTGAACTGGTTTCTGATATCGAGGATATAGTTAGACTAATTTAGGATCCACTGAAAGCGATATCTGATAGGCAGAAGTCCTACGCAGATGATGGTCGCTAAACTAACTAAAAATTCGACTAAGGCAAGCGCACCTATTGAACCGTAGCATAGTTATGGTAAGACCGAAAATATTGTATCCACAAGGATTAAAAGTACTAGTAATTACTATCTTTTTATTATCTAGCCTAAAAATTAAAGGGATGCTTTTAATTAAGATTAACTATCTAATTAACTAAGATTACGACAAAGATAAAAGTTGGAAACTACTATTAGAAAACCGATGAAGAAGACAACACCCAAGAAAAAAATCATCAGACTTCACTTATTACTTTTGAATTAGACAATTTATTCACTTGACTTAATCCATAGAAATCCCTAATTTATGTTAATATCTCTCTCGAGACTAAAAACAACTGACTCTAGGTTGATTAATTGAAATCTCTTTCTAATTAAAACCCCTATTATCGCATTAACTTGATCTATGGATTCCCTTATTGGATTTGACTCTAATCTGGCAGATTTATGTCGTCCTATCTCTAAGATTGCATGCAACTCCGCTTAATTATGAAAGATCTACTCTTAAACAGGGACTTTTTCTCCACTGAATAAGCACATCAAAACCTGAATTAATATCCCGGAATATTAAAGCAAGGATTAAAACTTACAATTAAGAATAAGAACAAGTATTTATCATATAATTCAAATAGTAATAAGATCCATCTTAGGTTTCATCTCCCTTAGGTATTTAGGGAGTTTAGTTCATAATAATGGAAAACATCTCAAAATTGGGAAAACAACAAAACATAAAGAAACCCAAAAAACTTCTAAGGAAATTGAATGGAGATCTTCAGTCTTGAAGTAGATCCTACTTCCAAGCTAATTTCGATGGCTGTCCTTGAGTATCTTCTGCCTTCTACTCTCCGTCACCCCTTTTAATCCTCTTCTCCTGTGTTTATATAGACTTTGGAATGCTTTAAAACCCTAAAAAATTAACCTTTTTTGTGTAGAATTAGACTTGGCTTCGACAGGGACATGGCCATGTGCCACGCCCGTGTGAAGGTGCTTAAACCGTGTGTAATTCTGAGTTGGTTTTTAGTCGACGCGACCATGACACACGGGCGTGTGGCCTGCCTGTGTGTATCACACGAGCGTGTGGTTTACCTGTGTGAAAGTGCCTTGGCCGTGTGAAACACTAAATTAGGCCCATTTTGTCTGTTTTTGGCCCGTTTCTTACTCTTTTCACCTTCCTATGCTCACTTAAGTATAAAACATGAATTTAAAGGATTAGGAGCATTGAATTTAATGAAACCAAGGAAAAATTATCCATAAATATGCCAAGCATGGGGTAAAAATATGTATATATTATGGTTTATCAAATATCACCACACTTAAGCATTTGCTTCTCCTCAAGCAAAATCCTCAACTCACAATTAAAATAAATTCTTCTCAACTTATAATTCTCATCAATAATGTTTCGAAGTAATCCCCAAGTAATCATACATTGAGAACTTAACTAAAAGAACATTAAAGTTTCAAACAATCCAAGTTGAGCATTTTAATCATAAAACCATAGGTATCCCCCCTTTATCTAAGTAATTACCTTTAATTCCAAATCGACAAGGGTTGACATCCTCACTAAAGATTCACTCAAATCACTCAAAGTGTTTAAGGTTTAATAATTAAGCACTCAATAGTCAAACATGAAAAGTTATTACCTTAAGCTTGCATGAAAATCAAATCTCCACCACTTTAAATGAGATGATACACAAATCAAAAGGTCTTTAAAGGGTTGTAATGGGGCTTGGGTTAAAAGTGTGCATAAAGGCTGAAAAAGAGGGTTAGAATTGAGATTAATATAAATAAATTACCAAACTTAGAAAAATAAAGCTAATTGCTAAATTTCAAAAAAAAAAATGCCAGAATTCGAACTGTCCAAAACTAATGATGTGAGATTTTTCTCAATATAATAACTTTAACTTATCCAAGCTATTTATAACAATATATAATTGAATAAATAAATGTACGGTTTTTTTTAAGAACAAGTACTATAATGGAGAATACATAATAAGGAATAATTCAGCAACTAAAACAAATAAAAATGGTTAGGTAACTAATTAAATCAAATCTCGATAAAAAAGGGAGTCAATAAAAAGGAAGAAATTCTTAATGAATCAAAAAGGGTTAAGTTATGGGTTAATATTAAGGGGAAAATTAAGAAACAATGGTTAAGGCTCAAAGGGGTTTACTAAGGGTCAAATATGTGGGTAGGTTTTTTATAGAGTAAGTGGGTTAAAACCTATGTGCCTTTATCATCTCAGTATATCAAATCAAAGGTGTGGTCTTGACATGCATAATCGAAGGAAGTTCTAGAATAACAAATCAATGTTGACACACTCATAACCAATAAAATAAGTGAGCAAGAAAGATATATGCTCTAAAAGGCTCAAAATCTCACGAAAATTATGGGTATTTGATGTCAATCCTAAATTCAAAACTTCAAGATAATACCTCAATTCAGGGAAACAACCTAACAATTTTAATTCTCAAAAGTCATCGTATCATGCTTGATCCTCTAATGTCTTAAAGTTTAAACAATCAATGCACAATTACCTATGATTTAATTCAAAACATATCAATAAAAATTAATAATAATATGAGAAAATTATTTGGGAATGAGATAAAAATTCAGGGATTTTCTGATAATCATATAAATAATCTCCCCACACTTAAGATGTACATTGCCCTCAATGTACAAAGATAGATAATAACAATATAAGCATAATATCATAAGAGAGGGAGAAAAGCGAAACTGTCCTGAATGTTTAGATGAAATCCTTGGAATAGCGAAAGCTAGAATTGTAGATAAGGCCAATGAAAGGCATGGTTCTGAGTTACTAATAAGAAAATAAACACAACTGTGGAAGAGAATTAATGTAACAGCCTGATTTAGGGCCTAGTTGGAACAGTGGTCTTGGGACCACAAATCTGAGACCGAGAAATAATTTTAAATATTATTTTAAGGTCATAGCATGTTTATATGAGTGTATAAAAATTTTGGTGCATTAATTTTAACGTGTGTGAGCCCAATTGCGAAAAATGACTAAATCGCATAAAGTACAAAAGTTTTAAATTTTTAGCTAAAGGTGTTAAATTACCATGAAACTTAAATTGAATGCCTTTAAGGGAAAATAGACCCTATTGGAATGGGTTGGCTGGCCATAAGACAAGGAAAATAGATGGTCAACATGTTAGGTATTTTGATGACCTAATATGTAATAAATTAATGCCTAAAAGTCTAGTTTTTATTTTTCTTCACCCCTTCTTCCTTGTTGACCGAAAATATCAGCAAATATTGAGGTTTGAAAGCTCAAAATTTTCAGCAACTTGAAGCACTCATAAGTAAGTGATTTTCACACCCTTTGTTGATAATTTTTGCATTTTTAAGACCTTTGAGACATAAGCTTTGAAATGGGGGGCCTATTTTGCAAAATTGTGAAGAGTCTAGGGATTTACCATAAGAGTGTTCATGTTGTTTTCTGAAATTTTATGGAAGAAAATGAATCATGGTTGAATAATAAACAACTTTTGTAAAGTGGTTTTCATGAAAACTTAAGTTAGGGACTATTTTGCATAAGTCACAAAATAGGCGAGATCGGTGAAGTAATGAGAATTTGGGCTGCTTCTAGTTATAAAATGCATTCGGCTAAGGCTACTTTGTAAGAGAATATGATAAAAATCAATTTTTGGATCTAGGGGTAAAATGGTCATTTTACGAAAGTCTAAGGCCAAAATGGTCATTTTGCCCAATTGTGCATTCTCGAATGTTTAGATTATTATGCTGATGAAATGAATGAATTTTACTAATTTAGATAAAGAGAAACGTGATTTGGGCCCTGAATGGGGGAAGAGCAAAGTTTACGAGCGTTAAGCTCGTTTTTGACCTTTTTGTATCGAGATAATACATATGTAAATAACGAGTTATTAAAGCTTACTTTAGAATGTTTTGATAATATGTATATGAAATTGGTTTAATGTCATCATGTGTTAAAGTTTCATTTGATGCCATGATAGAGTAAGTGATATGTAACACCCCTAACCCGTAACCATCATTGGATTAGGGTTACGAGGCATTACCAGATAGACAGAACATTTCAGACCAATTCAAAATCACAGATATCACATAACTTTAATACATAGGCAATCATCAACAATTCATCCCTTATGATGGTCTACGAGACCTAAAACATACTTTTAAGGATAGTCGAGACTAAACCGAAAACATTCATAAATTTCAGAACTCAAAAAAATTTTCAATTCTGTTGAGGTCACACGCCCGTGTGACCAGGCTGTGTGCCTTACACGGGCACCAGACACTCCCAAGTGATCAAGCCGTGCCAATACAGAGCATACATATTGGCTTTCACCCACGGCCAACAGACACGCCCATGTGCTATGGCCGTGTGATACTTAGCTAGCTACTAACTTAAGCCCACGACCATATGACACTCCCGTGTGTCTAAACCGTGTGATTTTAAGAGGTTACTACTTTACATACATGGCCACAAGGTACGCCCGTGTTCCCTGACTGTGTGGCACAATGCAGGCTTGGTTTAAGCCAACTTGCCACCCCTTTTTGGGTCATTCCTATAAGCAATATTAAATAACATTCATGCCACAATTTTAGCCAATTCCAAGCTTAAATGACCAAATCATATAAGATCATAAAACATCACAATCATACACCATTTGGCATCACCAACCAAATACCAAAACTAAGCACAATATACCATTTGCTAGCCAACTCTCATGGCATAACATATATACATATCAAAGCTTAAATACATAGACATTCTAGCCTATAGATGCCATACTTAAAAATATTTACATTTTCAAAAGTACCAAAATGAGTTCGATAGTGTGGTGACAATCCTCGACTATCCCCGAGCCTTCAGTAGCTACGATAACTGAAAAACAGATAGAAATCACACAGAGTAAGCTACAAAGAGCTTAGTAAGCCAAATACAACTAGTTTAACTATTAAAACATATAAAGTAAAAGTCAATAACAAGAATTCATAGCCATTTCACAGATTAATTCACGAGCCTAGCCATGCTCATTTGATTGTATACATATCATGTTCCATTCCCATGATTTCGTACATACTTCGCATTCATTAACTCACAGAAACAGAGTCTTTCATATTCAGAAATTTAGTACGACACAAACGTACCTATATAGATTATACATTCCATATATTCATTCCCATATCTCATACTCTATCATCAGACGATTCAGAAACTATATAGATACTCATAAATGGGTACAATGTCGACGTCTCGGACGTGGTCTTACATGTAATTCAGTATTGATGCCTCTGTCCCAGACAGGGTCTTACACGCATTCAGATATGATGCCTCTGTCCCAGACAGGGTCTTACACGCATTCAGATATGATGCCGATGTCCCAGACATGGTCTTACAGACATTCAGATATGATGACGATGTCCTCGACATGGTCTTACACGTAAATCTCAAATTGAGGCCTCTGTCCCAGACACGATCTTACACGATATCTCAGATCAATGTCAACGTTCTTTTGGAAAAGTACGGAGTTTTTCAGATACTAGCACATTATCGAAGTTTACTCAAAATTTATTCATCAGGCTCTCAAGGCCGTCCAAAACAAATTACAGTTTGTATGCGCAAAATTTAGTCAATCTAACACGTAATTGTAATTTGACTTACCTCGTACGAATTTCGGACGGAAACGAGTTGACTATTCAACTATTATGGACTTCCCTCGATCTAAGTTTGATTTTCTTTGTTCTTGATCTAATACAATTCAAATTCAACCATTCAACCATTCATTTCATTCAAAATAATCCACGAATACATATTTAGGGAACTTTGCATTTTAGCCCTTACATTTTCACACTTTGACAATTTAGTCCATTTTTCATAAAATCACAAATATGAAAAATTCACCCAGACTATAGCTTGGCCGAATATACATAGCTTCCATACAAGCCCAAATAACATATTTAATTCACAATTTAGTCCTTCAAAACCTCATTTTCATAAATTAGCCCAAATAGCTCTATTTCATCAAGAATTCAAGAACAAAACATGATAATCTCACATATATCTTTCATAATCCACATAAAAACATTACAAAGCTCATATAATCATCAATGGCACATTTCATAATCTTTAACAGAAATAGAAATTCAGACATGGGTTTTGAAGAACACGAAGCAACGATCATAGAAACGTAGAAATTATGAAAAACAGACGAAAATTCATACCTTAATTAAGCTTGGACAAGGCTGAACCTAGCTTGTTCTTTTTCTTTCTTTTTCTTTAGAAGTTTCGGCCAAAGATGAACTAAAATGCATGGCCACTCATGTTTATTTTATTTAATTACATGTTATTTTTCTTTTTCCCATTTTGCCCTTGACTAATAAACATTGAAACTTACCAACTACGTGTCCATATTTGTCCACCATTAAAACAAATGGTAAATTTGACATGAAAGGACCCTCACTTAAATAAGCCAAATCAAATAGGTACTTTTAACATCTAGCACACAGCTTTTACACTTTACACGATTAGGTCCTTTTTCATAATTAAGCACAGAAACAGACAAATTAAATCACAGAAACTTCACAAATATAAATTCACATATCACAGACACAGAAAATAATATTAAAATATTTTTCAAAATCGGTTACGTTGTAACACCCCGTACCCGAGACCATCGCCGGATTCGAACATGAGGTGTTAACAGACTTATTCATTACTTAATTCGCTCAAACGATTTATTTTTTTAAAATTTCCAGTCAAGCTAGCAATCTGCATCACAGTCGTTTAAAAATTCATATCTTGAGTTCTGAAACTTGAAATACAATTCTGTAAATTTTACCTGAAACTAAACTCATATATCTATTTTCTAATTTTTTTCTAGAATTTTTGGTCAAGCCAATTAGTACAGTTTATTAGTTAAATTCTCCCCTATTTTAGGGTTCGACTGCTCTGACCTCTGTGTATTACGAATCATATATCTCTCTGTACAGAATTTCAATGTCTATGAAGTTTGTTTCTCTTAAAACTAGACTCAATAATAAATCTGTACATATAAAGCATGACTTATAATTATTTTTTTACAATTTATTATGAATTTTTAAATTCATAACAGGGGATCCAGAAATCACTCTGGCACTGTTTCACAAAAATTCAAATATCTCATAAAATATAATTCATATACCTGTTTTGTTCAATCCACATGAAAATAGACTCATTAATCTTCAATTTCATAACTTACTCATCATTTAATTCCATTTCTACTATTTTTAGTGATTTTTCAAATTTACATCACTACTGCTGCCAGATTCTGTTTTATGGCAAATTTCACTTTACTAAGGATTTTCATGGACTAAATATCATTTTAAACATACATAACATCAAATATGACTTAGATTGGCCATTCCAATGGCTAATAATTTACAAACCCTTTTCTTGCCAAACCATAGCCATATCATAAGATCATTTACACAAAGTGAGTATTTTGCCATACATGCCACATTCAAAACACACAAGCCATTTTACCAATTTAGGCCTTCGGGTAGTGTGAACGAGTCTTCGACCTATCCCGATTCTCAAGCCGACTTGTCAAAACTACAATGAAAGAAAAGGAGGGAGTAAGCACAGATGCTTAGTAAGTTCACATGCAAATAGCAAGTAACATAATCACACAATCCCACAAAAACATTATTTGCATAAACAACACCAAGACATTCATGTTTCATTTGTATTTAATATCTTACTACAATTTCATCATACCAAGTTCTCAACCCGAGGGTTTAAGCACATACCTGTCAAATTTTCTCATTACCACACTTACCAACATGTGACCTTCATTTTAGGCCTTCTTCTTATTCACTTAAGATTCACCCGTTGAACACTTCAGAATATAATTCGAATACGTGGATCTCATGAACATAAGAGCCATACCCGCAGCTAGACAAACTCAATAGCCTGCGGAACTTATGTAGCCAAGCTACCATGTAACCCGCCCATAAGTGAACTCAGACTCAACTCAACGAGCTCGGGCGTTCGCATCCATAAGTGAACTCGGACTCAACTCAACGAGCTCGGATGCCTAGTTACATCTCACGAACTCGGACTCAACTCAATGAGTTCGAAACTCAACCATCCTAGTGACATGTCACTTGTATTCTAATCTATTCCCAAGGTTCAAATGGGCTTTTTCCTCAATCACACATCTTTGCCGTCTTCCACGGAATATCGAAACCGATACTCGGTAGCAATTCATATTTAACAAGTAATAAACATAATTTGCATATTACTCAACAATAAACTTCATCCCTTATTCTTATGTTTTATGACATGCTGATCATTTTTCCCTTCTATGGTAACATCAAATTCACACTCTAACATGTACTTATGACTATTAGGTATTTTTACCGATTAAGCCCTTTTACTCGTTTTTGCTTAAAACCGAGTAGTACAAGTTGTCTAACATAATTTAAAACCTAATTTGCTATCATAAAACACCAAAATACACAAATTTCACCTATGGGTATTTTTCCAAATATGAACCCTAGGTTGAATTATTGCTAGTATAAGCTTAATCGAGCTACCGGGATTCCAAAAACGTAAAGAACATTAAAAACAGGGTTTGGAATCACTTACTATGGAGCTTGGAAGCTTGAAACAAACCCTAGCTATGGAGAACCCTTGAAATTTCGGCCTAATGAAGAAGATGGACAAAAATTGGCTTTTAATTTGTTTTTAATTCATTTTAATAACTAAATGACCAAAATGCCCTTACTACTAAACTTTCCAAAAATTCCATCCATGTCCAATTTTTGTCCATAGACTTAGAAATTGGTCAAATTTCTATTTAATACCTTCTCATTAATATTCCAAAACAATTTCATACTAAAAACTCCTAGAATGCAAGTTTTACAAATTATTCGATTTAGTCCCTAATTTCAATCTAAGCACTTTAGGCATAGGATTTCATCACGAAATTTTCACACAATCATGCAATCATATCATAAACATCAAAATAACTATAAAATAATTATCTCTATCTCAGATTTGTGGTCACGAAACCACTATTCTGATTAGGCCCTAATTCGGGATATTACATACGTGGTCTCGAAACCACTGTTCCGACTAGGGTCTAAACCGGACTGTTACAATTCTCCCCCCTTAGGGATTTTCATCCCCGAAAATCTTACAATTAAACAGATTCAGATATTTTTGTCTCATAGCATCTTCAAACTCCCACGTGGCCTCTTCAACACCGTGTCGATGCCACATCACCTTAACTAATGGAATTTTCTTATTTCGCAACTCTTTAACCTCGCGAGCTAAAATACGGATCAATTTTTCATCATAAGTCATATCAGATTGGATTTCAATATCAGACGGGGAAATTATATGTGAAGGATCGGATCTGTATCGTCGGAGCATCGATACATGAAATACATTATGTATCTTTTCTAACTCAGATGGTAGCCTCAATCTATAAGCAACTGGCCCAACTCGGTCGATGATTTCATACGGTCCAATGAACCTCAAACTCAACTTGCCCTTTTTACCAAATCGGAAAAGTTTCTTCCACGGAGATACTTTCAGAAACACTTTATCACCGATCTCAAAATCAATATCTTTTCGTTTTAAATCCGCATAAGATTTCTGACGATCAGAGGCAGCTTTCAGACTATCTAGGATTACTTTCACTTTCTGTTCTATTTCTTTTATCAGATCAACACCGTAAATCTTGTTCTCACTGAGCTCAGACCAGTACGAAGGTGTACGACATTTGCAACCATATAAAGCTTCGTATGGTGCCATTTTAATGCTTGACTGAAAACTATTATTATAAGCAAATTCAATCAAAGGTAGATATTGTTCCCACGTACCTTCAAACTCAAGAATGCAACATCTCAACATATCCTTGAGTATCTAAATAATCCGTTCAGATTGACCATCTGTTTGTGGATGAAAAGCAGTGCTAAAATGCAATTTAGTACCCAGAGCATCTTGCAATTTCTTCCAGAATCACGATGTAAATCTCGGGTCTCTATCTGACACAATCGACAATGGTACACCATGCAGTCTCACAATATCAGAAATATATAACTCAACTAATTTATCGAGTGAGTAATCAAATCGAATCGGAATAAAATGAGCTGATTTCGTCAAATGATCAACTACAACCCAAATTGTGTCTTTCTTTCTCAGAGACAGGGGTAAACCCGAAACAAAATCCATGGACACTCGATCCCATTTCCACTCTAGAATCATAATCGGTTGTAACAATCCAGATGGCACTTGATGCTCAGCTTTAACTTGCTGACAGATCAAACATTTAGAAACAAAATCAGAGATATCTCTTTTCATTCCGGACCACCAATAATGCTGCTTCAGATCATTATACATTTTCGTATTACCCGGATGTACAGATGAACAACTATTATGAGCTTCACTCAAAATCGTCTGAATTAACTCTGAATTTATCAGAACACAAAGTTTATTTCTGAATCTCAAACAATTATCAACATCAACTTGGAATTTAGAATCACACTGAGCTCATTTTGCTATTAATTCATTATTAACCTTCTGAGCTTCGAAAATCTATTGTAAGAACAATGGTCTCGCTTTTAATTCAGCTAAAACTGAACTATCATCAGACAGAACTACATGAGCATTCATTGCATGCAACGATTTCGACTCAAAGCATCAGCAACAACATTTGCGTTTCTCGGGTGATATCACAAGTTCATAGTCTTTTAGCAGTTCTAACCATCTCCTCTATCACAGCTTCAAATCTTTTTGCGTCATTAAATACTTAAGACTTTTATGATCAGAAAACACGTGACATTTCTCACCGAACAGATAGTGACACCAGATCTTCAAGGCAAACACAATAGCAGCTAACTCGAGGTCGTGAGTTGGATAGTTCTTTTCATGCGGCTTTAGTTGTCTCGAGGCATAAGCTATAACTTTTCCTTCTTGCATTAGAACACATCCCAGACCAATCAACGGAGCATCACTATAAATCACAAATTCTTTACCCGATTCAGGTTGTACCAAAATCGAAGCTTCAATCAATAAAGCTTTCAATTGATCAAAGTTGTTCTGGCACTTTTCAGACCACTCAAGCTTCACATCTTTCTGGAGCAATTTCGTCAACGGAGTTGCAATCATCGAGAAACCTTTTACGAATATTCTATAGTAACTAGAAAGTCCCAGAAAACTACGAACTTCAGATACATTCCTCTGAGGTTTCCAATCCAAAATAGCTAAAATTTTACTCGGATCAACTCGGATACCGGAGGCTGATACAATATGACCCAGGAAACCAACTTCTCACAACCAGAATTCACATTTGCTGAGCTTTGCATACAACTGTTTATCTCACAAAGTTTGTAGCATTATTCTCAAATGCTTCGCATGTTCAGATTCATCACGTGAATAAATCAATATGTCATCAATGAATACCACCATAAATTGATCTAAATACAGTCTAGAAATTCTATTCATCAAATCCATAAAGATAGCAGGTGCATTCGTTAATCCAAATGGCATCACTAAAAATTCATAATGCCCATACCTCGTTCTAAAAGCAATTTTCAGAATATCAGAGTCCTTTACTCGTAACTGGTAGTAACCCGATCTTAGATCTATCTTTGAAAACACAGTAGTGCATTTCAACTGATCGAATAAGTCATCAATTCTGGGCAGAGGATATTTTTTCTTTATAGTCACTTTGTTAAGCTGACGGTAATCAATACACATTCTCATTGTGCCATCTTTCTTTTTCACAAATATAACAGGAGCACCCCATGGTGAAAAGCTTGGTCTAGCAAATCCTCGATCGGTCAATTCTTGCAATTGAGATTTTAATTCCTTTAACTCGGTCGGAGCCATTCTGTACAGAGCTATCGAAATTGGAGTAGTACCAGGTACTATTTTAATGCCAAACTGAACTTCTCGAATCGGAGGCAAACCAGGTAGTTCTTCAGGAAACACATCAGAGAATTCACAAACAACATGCACAGATTCAACTTTCTTATCATTCACTTTTGAGTCTAACACATAAGCTAAGTAGGCTTCACAGCCTTTCTTCACATATTTCCGTGTTTTCATTGCAGATATCACAACTGGTAGTCCATTGAGATCACTAGACTCAATTCGAATTATCTCATCATTCATACACCTTAAATCAATGACTTTTTGTTTGCAATTCACAATAGCATCGTGCGAAGTTAATGATTGTCACTCGCGATAAGTTTTAAAATTTATAAATGATCGTACTTAAACTAACTATTATCATGACGAAGGCAAGCGCACCTATCGAACAGTAGTATAGTTTTAGCAAGACTGGATGTCGAACCCAAAGGAACTAAAAGTACTAGTATTAACTTTCTTTTTATTATCTAGCCTAAGAATAATGACGGTTGTTTTAACTAACTAATTAACTAATCTAAGAATGCACAGAAAATAGATTGGGAAAAATACTTTTGGAAAACTGATTGATTTAAGGCAACACCCAAGGAAGAATCCACCTAGACTTCTCTTGTTAACTGACTCTGAACCAGACGATTTATTCACTTGACTTGATCCGTAGAAATCCCTAAGTTATGTTATTATCCCTATTCAAGACTAATAACGTCTAACCCTAGGTTGATTAATTGAAATATCTTTCTAATTAAAACCCCTAGTTTTACATTAACTCGATCTATGGATTCCTTTATTAGATTTGACTTTAATCTGACAGATTTATGTCGTCCTGTTTATAGGATTGCATGCAACTCCGCTTAATCATGAATGATCTACTCTTAGACATGGACTATTCATCCTCCGAATAAGCACATCAATACTTGAATCAATATCCTGGAATATTCAAACAAGAGTTAAAGTCATAATTAAGAATAAATCAAATATTTATCATACAGTTCGAAAAATATTAACAAGATCTATCTTAAGTTTTATCCCCCTTAGGTATTTAGGGGATTTAGTTCATAACTAGAAAAGAAAACATCTTAGAAGAATGATAACAAAACATAAAGAAAACCCAAAAACTTCTGAAGAAAATTGAAGGGAGATCTTCAATATTGGAGGTGAATCCGACTTTCGAGATGGATCAATCGGCTTTCTTCAAGTAGTTCCTTCCTTCCTACTCTCTGTCCTCTCTGTCTCCTCTTTAATCCTCCTCTAGGGTGTTTAAATAGGCTTTAGAATGCCTAAAATCCCTCAAAATCGCCCTTTTCTGAATAGAGCTTAACTTGGGTTTGACAGGAACACGCCCGTGTGCGATTACTTCAGGCCGTGGTCAAGGCTGAGATATAGACACGCCCGTGTTGAGGTTGTTTTAGGCAATGTTCGAGCTTGCTAGAATGGCACGGGCATGTGTGCTACCCGTGTGAGGAAGTTTAGGCCGTGTTGTTTTCCCATGTTGGCCCATTTTCTTAGTTTTGGCCCATTTCTTGTTCTTTTTGCTCTCCTATGCTCACCTAAGTATAAAACATGAAATTAAAGGATTAGGAGCATCAAATTCACCAAATCTAAGGAGAAATCATTCATAAATGTGTTAAGCATGGGATAATAATATGTATAAATTACGATTTATCAAATACCCCCACACTTAAGCGTTTGCTTATCCTCAAGCAAATTCTTCAATTCACAATTAAGAATTCTTTTTTCTCAACTTATAATTCCTATAAATAATATCTCAAACTAATCTATAAGTAATCATACATTGAGAATTCGACTAGAAGAACATTAAAGTTCCAAACATTTCAAGTTGAGCATTTTATCACGAAAAACATAGGCATCTCCCCTCATCTAAGTAATCACCATTGATTCGAAATCTCACAGAGTTTGACATCCTCACTAAAGATTCACTCAAATCACTCGAAGTGTTTAAGGATAATGAAATTAGCACTCAACAGTCAATTAGAAAAGTTATTACCATAGGCTTACATGAAAATCAAATCTCCACCACTATAAATTGAGATAATACATCAATCAAAAGGTCTTTAGAGGGTTGTAACGAGGCTTTGGTTAGGGGGTATGGTCACAAGCTTGAAAGAGAAGGTTAGAATCGAGATTGAATTGAAAGAAATACTTAACTAGAAAAATATTTAATCATCAATTGCGTACAAAAGAGCTTCTTCTCAGAATATTGCATTAAACACTCAAGCTTCAAAAAAATACGACTTACTACTAATATATAGATATGTATGTTTTTTTTAAGAACAAATCAAGTAACTAATTATCAAGAATCAGACATAGCTAAGCAATTTATTCAAATCAAACCTCGACAAAAATAGGGATAAAATTAATTGAGGGGATTTCAACAATGAGTTATGAGTTAATATTGAGGGTAAATCAATGAATGGGATGTGTGAAGGTAGGCTTTTTATGGCATGAGTGGGTTAAACCAAAGTGCCTCTATCATCTTGACATATCAAATCAAATGGTGTGGTCTTGACATGCATAATCAAGCAAGTTCTAGAATACCAATTCAATATTGATGCACTCAAGCAACAATAAAAGTGAGCATGAAAGAAATAATAGATGCTCTAAAGGCTTAAAATCTCACAAAAATTATGGCTTTCTAATGTTTAAACCTGTGGATTTCAATTCAAGATAATACCTAAACTTGGGGAAAATAACCTAAAATTTTAAATTCTCAAAAATCAACTTATCATGCTTGATTCTCTAACGTCTTAAAGTTTAAATAGTCAATGCATGAATGCTATTGTTTTAATTCGAGTCATATCAATAAAAATCATAAATTAATCAAAATTCATCCTAAAAATGATATGAGAGATTTACAAGAGAACAAGACAAAATTCAGGGGTTTTTCTTATAGTGATATAATTGACCCCCCACACTTAAAATGTACATTGCCCTCAATGTAAAAAGATAAAGTTAGTGGTAATTATAGATATAAGATCATAAGATAGGGAGAGAAGTGAAACTTCCTGAATGTTAAATGAATGAACTCCTTAGGTTGGAGTTATGTAGAGTGGAGGAGAATACTCCGGTGGTGGTAGAGGTTGGGTTCTACAAATGCTTCACCAAAAGAATATTATGTCTCGTGGTGGCTATGGTCATGGTCGAGCAGGGCATGACAGTCGTGGAGAACCTTTTCCAGTGGAGTTTCAAGTTCCTAAGCAATAGTGAGCATTTGGATCTCTTTATAGCAGTGATGAAATCAAGAACTCTTTAGGGAATATAAAGAAGAATAATTACTCGTAATGAAATAGCCGAAATTAAAACTTGTTTATAAAACCTAAAAATAAAATAGTATCAAAAGGAAATGATAATAATAAGAAAGATAAGAAATAAAAATAAAAATAAAAAATAGCAAAGAAAATCCTTAAACATCATCATCGCCAGATGGTTCGCGAGGTGGGGGTGGCGATGAAATGTGAAGGTGCTGACAAATCTACTGTAGAGTAGCATCAATGTTATCAAAGCGCTAAAAACACTACTGCTCAAATCGAGTAAGATGCTCAGAGATGTTAGAATATGAAGCCGCTGCATGAATTGGACGATGAGTGGGTGGTGGCTGAGACGGTGGGTCCTCATGTCGTGGAGGGACATCTTTAGTAATGTCCTCGGGGCCCTCCTCCTCAGTTGATTGGGTGAGACGATACTGAGGAGGGTAGGTTCCATGGTGTTTTTCGATCATCCTCATACTTAGCATGCTCGAGATGCCTTGTGGAGACGTCTGGCCAATGAGGGTAAAGGAGGATGCTTGTGCCGCTGTGTTGAGGAGCCCAAAGTGCCGAGTCAGTTGAGTCACATAGGGGCCAATGGAGATGACTACCTTTCGATGCCACTCTGTCTGATGGCAAATGGCGAGGGCAATGAAATAGGCAAGGTCGAAGACGTACCCATGCAACATTTACCAAAGAAAATAGACGTCGTGAGTGTTGACGACGCTGGTGTTCTCTCGCCGTCCTGTCAAAATGTGAGCTAAAATAGAATGTAGGTACATCAAGGATGGGGCAAGAGCCAATGCCTTGGAGCGGCTAGGGTCGTAGGTGGCCGAGACAAGTACTAAAGCGTTTCAGCACTATGAAGGAGAACGATAGAAGTGGCGGTTGAGAGCGTGAAGTTCGTTCTCCTCCTGGAACTCCTCCATGTAGAGGCCCAGTGCGGTACCGAACTCTGGGACGCTCAACTGGAAGACTAAACCGCCGAGACGAAATTGAACTGTTCCGGGATCATCGAAGTTGGTCATGACATCTTGAAGATGGAAGGTTAAGCAAAGTTCGAGTGTAAGCTCAAGGTACGTTGGCTCGATTATCACAAAGAAGAGTTCCCATAGATCGGTTATCAGAAGAGCTCTGATCACGTCAGCTAGTTAGACTTGTTCGAGTGTGGCCCAGTCAATACAGTGGCCCGCAACTAAAGGTCAGGCCCGAAGTATCTGGAAGAGTTCTTCCTGGGGTCCAATGGGAAACTAAAGGAAGGGGTGGCGAATCTCTGCGGTAGGACCCGAGGATAACGTTGCTCCTTTCCTTTTCTTTGAAGTAGGGACGACGGCCTTTTTACCACGTGAAGTCAACATTGTATACCTGCAAGAAGAATTATTATTTCATCTTAATAAATGGAAAAAATAATAGGTAAACAAATTTGAAAAGGAAAAAGCCATGAATTTAAACTAACAATTTTCAGCCAAAACTACTAACACTAATAAAAATCAACCAAAACAATTAATTTGATGGCATAATTTTATGGCATTAGCATTGTAATAGCATGAGCATGAGCATAGTAATGGAATGGATATGACAATAGCATGAGGCTTCTTTAACAACTCGATTCAACATGAAACATAAGATAAATATCCTAAGAATGAAATTTAAATGATAGGATAATGAGCAAAATGGAAATAATATGAGAAAAAAATGGAGATTATTATGATAATAAGCATTAAAAGTAAGTAAAATAGAAGAGAAAAGAGTAAACAAACGCAAAAGGGAGGAGCTTAAGCGTTGAAAATGAGTTGAAGACGGCGCACAGGCGTGGCAGAGAGGGCGTGTGGAATTGCAGTGGCTAGGGCTAGGGATTTTAGGGGAAGATGATGATGAATAGTGAGGGGTTTTTATAGATTTTGGGGCACACGGCTGTGGGACACGCCCGTGTGCCCTTATTTTAGCTCGTGTGTTTCGCATTTTTAAAATTTTAGCGCATCTGACATTCAGCCCCCGTCCGTGTTTCTTAGGCGTGTTGGTGCACACGGCCTTGTCGTACGATCGTGTTCTACTTTGTTCGCTTCTTCCACGCCCGTGTTAGTTTGACAGGTTTGACCACGGGTGCTAGGCACGGGCGTGTCGCATGCCCGTGCTATTTTCTCAGGTTTAACCACGGTTCTAAGACACGGGCGTGTCACACGTCCGTGTTGTTTTGGCAGGATCGCCCATGGCCCTGTTGTACGGTTGTGGCAACTTGTCGCATCCCGTGTTGGGGAAAAATTTTTCCCTATTCTCACACGGTCTAAAGCATGCCCGTGTGCCTGGCCGTGTGGGTATGGAAAACCTATATTTAAGAGCTTAGTTAGGTGTTAAACACTAGAATTTAAAGAAGTTAATATCGTTAGTGCTCGGGTTGCCTCCCGAGAAGCACTTATTTATAGTCTAAGCTCGACTTACCTAGGTTTCACGCGGTCATGGTGGTTCGAGGAGTTTACACTCCTCATTCCTGCTTTCAGTTTCATCAAAATAAGGTTTTAAGCAAGTAATATTTACCTTAAACGTACCGAATTTGGAATGAGTTACCTCGACTGTGCCGTATGGGAAGATGTTAAGTATCGTAAGGGAGTTTGCTCCATTCAGTTTAGACGTAGCAATATGAGGATCTGCGGCATCTAATAGTACTTTGTCTCCAATCTTAAGTTGATTTGGGGAAAAATTTAGCTCATCATGGTGTGTTTTCGGTTTATCTATCCGCCATTCATCTAGCTCCTCAATTTGTAGCCTTTGTTCTTCATGGATAAGTCCTTTGTTGTTGTTTGAACACGACTCATGTATGTCCTTTGAACTTATTTCCTGCAAAGTAGGTTGCAACATATGATCAGTCTTAGTAGAATGTTTTATACAACCACCTTTAATTTTTGATGTGTTGCTCGAATTGCGAGCTTGTAGGGTGATTGTTTCATCTCCCACATGAAGTGTGAGTTTGCCTGTGCCAACATCAATAATTGTTCTAGCAGTTGCTAAAAAGGGCCTTCGTAAAATTAAAGGAACTTTACTATCCTCCTCTATGTCTAGAACAACGAAACCCACTAGGAATATAAATTTGTCGATTTTAACGAGTACATATTCAACAATACCCCTAGGAAATCTGATAGTTTTATCTGCTAATTGAATACTCATCCTAGTATGTTTGGGTTTCCTAAAACCTAGTTGCTTAAACATTTTATGGGGCATGACATTGATACTAGCCCCTAAATCAGCCAACGCATTGTTCACATCTAAACTACCAATTAAGCAAGGAATTGTAAAACTCCCTGGATCTTTTAATTTATTGGGCAGCTTATTTTGAAGAATAGCCAAGCAAACTGCGTTTAACTCTACATGCGACGCCTCATCCAACTTCCGCTTATTTACTAAAATCTCCTTTAAAAACTTCATTGCATTTGGCATCTGCGAGAGAGCTTCAATAAATGGTAAGTTGATATGTAAGTTCTTTAAAAGTTTAAGGAATTTACCAAATTATTCATCTGGGCGGTCTTTCCTTGTTGCATTAGGGTATGGTACACAAGGTTTATATTCTACACTTACCAGTTTTTGCTCATTGTGGCCTACTTTACCTTTACCTTTGCTTTCCACCCTTTCTTGCTTTGGTTCTGGTTCAGATGCAACTAAACCTTCCTCATTTCTAATGTTAATCGCATTGAGTTGTTCCCTTAGGTTAGGTTCAATATTACTTGGCAAGCTAACTTGTTGTCGTTTGGAAATTAATTTGGACAGCTGGCCTATCTGAGTTTCGAGCCCTTAGATCGACGCTGGTTGATTTTTAAGTGCTGTCTCGGTATTCTGGAAACAAGTTTCTAACACCGAGATGAATTTTGTTAACATGTCCTCAAAGTTTGATTTTTTTTCCTGTTGATAAGGTGGTTGTTCAAAACTCAGAGGATTTTGTGGCCTTGATTTCCTTGACCACCCCATGAGAAATTTGGCTGGTTCCCCCAACCTACATTATAAGTATTACTGTATGGGTTATTTTGAGATCAAGAGTTATTATTACCCATATAGTGGACTTATTCCTCTTCGATTGTAGGATTGAAGGGTTGATATTCTATATGTTCGCCTCCTCCACTTAAATCACACCTCATCATTGGATGTACCTGTGTAGAACTAAGTAGACCATCAAATTTTTTATTTAAAAGTTCCACCTGATTTGATAACATATTAACCGCATCGACGTTATAAACACCTGCTATTTTGGTTGGCTTAGTCCTCATGACTTGCCACTGATAGTTATTCAGTGACATCTCTTCAATAAATTCGTAAGCTGCTTTAGGTGTTCTGTTGTTGATGGTTCCACTAGCCACTGCATCAATCATCTGTCTTGTCGAAGGGTTCACACCATTATAAAATTTTGAACTTGCAGCCATAGAGGTAACCCATGGTGAGGGCACCTTCGCAGTAGGTCTTTGTATCTCTCCCATGCATCGTAAAGCGTTTCTAAATCCATTTGCACAAAAGAAGAAATATCATTCCTTAGTTCAGCTGTTTTAGTAGGTGGAAAGTATTTTAGTAAGAACTTTTCGGTCATTTGTTCCCAAGTAGTGATTGATCCTCGTGGTAACGAGTTCAACCACT
The DNA here is from genome assembly GCA_025698475.1 of Gossypium anomalum. Lineage (NCBI taxonomy): Eukaryota > Viridiplantae > Streptophyta > Magnoliopsida > Malvales > Malvaceae > Gossypium > Gossypium anomalum. The sequence goes on along the minus strand of CM046960.1, from coordinate 17,149,339 downwards.
GTTTAGCCTTGTTCCTTAGTGAAAAGGGAAATAACCGAAGGTGAATGGCATTATCAGAAACGCCATTGATCTTGAATGTGTCGCAAAGCTCCAGGAAATTTGCTAAATAAGTATTTGGGTTTTTGTCCTGTAAGCCATCAAACTGAACAAACTGTTGTATCATTTGAGTTGTGTTAGGTTTCAGTTCAAAATTATTTGCAGCAATAGCAGGCCTAACTATACTCGATTCAGTTCCTGTTAAAGTAGGTTTAGCATAATCATACATAGTACAAGGAGCAGGATTCTGATTTACTGGGTCAGCAGCAATCGCAGGAGGTACCGAATTTTCCTGATTTTTAGCCATCTCCTCGGTTGTAGTGGGGATATCGTCCTCTTGCTCTTCTTCTGTGTATCTTAGGCTTTACCTTATTTCTCTTCGATTTCTACGAGCTGTGCGATCGATTTCTCCATCAAAAACTAATGGTCCTGACGGGTTTTTCTAGTCATAAACTATAAGAACCTGCTAGAAAAAGAAAATTTAATAACGAAAATCAAAACAAAATTTAAAGTGCAATAAAAGTAAATGGCTAAAGTAATAAAAATCGAGTGTTCCTAATATCTTAGTTCCCCTGCAACGACACTAAAAACTTGATTGTCACTCACGATAAGTTTTAAAATTTATAAATGATCTTACCTAAATTAACTATTATCATGACGAAGGCAAGCGCACCTATCGAACAGTAGTATAGTTTTAGCAAGACCGGATGTCGAACCTAAAGGAACTAAAAGTACTAGTATTTAACTTTCTTTTTATTATCTAGCCTAAGAATAATGAAGGTTGTTTTAACCAACTAATTAACTAATCTAAGAATGCACAGAAAATAGATTGGGGAAAATACTTTTGGAAAACTGATTGACTTAAGGCAACACCTAGACTTCTCTTGTTAACTGACTCTGACCCAGACGATTTATTCACTTGACTTGATTCGTAGAAATCCCTAAGTTATGTTATTATCCCTATTCAAGACTAATAACGTCTAACCCTAGGTTGATTAATTGAAATCTCTTCCTAATTAAAACCCCTAGTTTTGCATTAACTCGATCTATAGATTCCCTTATTATATTTGACTCTAATCTGTTAGATTTATGTCGTCCTATCTCTAGGATTGCATGCAACTCTGCTTAATCATGAATGATCTACTCTTAGACAGGGACTATTCATCCTCCGAATAAGTACATCAATACTTGAATCAATATCCTAGAATATTCAAACAAGAGTTAAAGTCGTAATTAAGAACAAATCAAATATTTATCATATAATTTAGAAAATATTAACAAGATCTGTCTAAGGTTTCATCCCCCTTAGGTATTTAGGGGATTTAGTTCATAACTAGAAAAGAAAACATCTCATAAGAATGATAACAAAACATAAAGAAAACCCAAAAACCCCTGAAGGAAATTGAAGGGAGATCTTCAGTCTTAGAGGTGAATCCGGCTTCCGAGATGGATCAATCGGCTTTCTTCGGGTAATTCTTTCCTTCCTACTCTTCGTCCTCTCTGTCTCCTCTTTAATCTTCCTCTAGGGTGTTTAAATATGCTTTAGAATGCCTAAAGGCCCTCAAAATCGCCCTTTTCTGAATAGAACTTAACTTGGGCTCAATAGGGACACGCCCATGTGACACGCCCGTGTGCTATTAGTTCAGGCCGTGGTCAAGGCTGAGAGATTGACATGCCCGTGTTGAGGTTGTTTTAGACCGTGTTCGAGCCTGCTAGAATGGCGCGGGCGTGTGTGCTACCCGTGTGAGGAAGTCCAAGCCGTGTTATTTTCCCACGCCGGCCCATTTTCTCTATTTTTGGCCCGTTTCTTGTTCTTTTTGCTCTTCTATGCTCACCTATGTATAAAACATGAAATTAAAGGATTAGGAGCATCAAATTCACCAAATCTAAGGAGAAATCATTCTTAAATGTGTTAAGCATTGGATAATAATATGTATAAATTACGGTTTATCAGTTAACTAGTCCATTCCCAGAATTATATCAAATTTGTTGAAAGGTAAAAGCATCAGATCAGCCAGAAAACAGATATCTCGAATCAATAACGGGCAATTCTTGCAAACTTTATCAACCAAGACACTTTTGCCTAAGGGTTTCGATACTCTAATTACGAATTCAGTGGACTCTATAGGAAAAGTCTTACTGTGCACTAAATTCATACAAATATAAGAATGCGTTAATTCAGGGTCTATCGATGCAATCATAGAAGTATCATAAAGAGTAAAAGTACCAGTAATCACGTCTAGAGACGAGGCTTCCTCACGAGCTCGGATAGCATAGGCTCTGGCAGGTATTCTGGCCTCAGACCTAATAGTAGTATCCCTAGTAGCTCTTTGACCACCACTTGCATTTCCCGTATTTTTAGAAGGTTTACCTTTAGCTGAGGTGTTGCTCGGTCTTGGATTTTGTACATTCTCTTGCTCAGTAGGTTTAGAACAATCTCTTGCAAAATGGTCCAGAGATCCATATCGGAAACAGGCTCAGTCATTCAATCTATAATTTTCTGGATGTCTTTTACTACATTGTTTACGCTCAGGTTTCTCAGATCAGACATTCCCGACACTTGCAACAGAAGTAGCAGGAGCTCTGAAATTCGAATGCAGTCTAGCTCGATCTCGATTCGAATGTCCTACATCAGCCTTTGAACTGCTATGATCATCTCAGAATTTCTTTGACACAGACTGAAATGATCTACTCGAAGATCACTTTTTAACATCTCTAGCTTTAGAATCAGCTTTTCTTTTCTCTTTACTTAATTCTTCAGCTTTACAAGCTTGCTCAACTAGCATTACCATTTCTTTAATCTCTAAAATCCCAACTAACAGACAGATATCTTCGTTTAGTCCATCTTCGAACCTTTTGCACATTATTGCTTCATTTGATACACATTCCTGAGCATACTAGCTCAATCTCACAAATTCAAGTTCGTATTCAGTAATAGACATACGGCCTTGTTTAAGCTCGAGAAACTCTTTATGTTTCTGATCGATGAATCTCTGACTAATGTATTTCTTCTGAAATTTAGCTTGGAAGAAATCCCAATTAACCTATTCGCTCGGAGTCACAAATATTAAAGTTTTCCACCAATGGTACGCCACATCTCTCAGAAGTGAAACTACACATTTTACACATTCCTTAGGATTCAGAGACATTTCATTAAACACTCGTATTATATTCTCTAACCAGAATTCGGCTCTTTCAGCATCATCATTCATTGTAGCTCGAAACTTTTTAGCCCCATATTTTCTAATCTTATCAACTGGTGGTCTACTTAACTGAACTGGATTCACGGAAGACATAACAGGAGTTTGAGAAGGATTAACCGAGGGTGGAGGTTGTTGTACAGCTGGATTGGTTCTAATATACTGAGTGAACCAATCATTCATCATCTGATAGAAGGCTTGTTTAGCCTCACCATCACGGCTACTCGTAGTTGATCGAGAATCAGCTTGCATCACCCCTTACGCGGGAGCAGGTGTATTGCTTTCTACATCGTCAGCTACAGCTCTATCGGGATCCATTTGCTATATAAAAGCACATTTTAATGTCAGAATTCAACACACTATCGTAGTTTCAGATATATGGCATGTATAGCTAGACTCATACATGCTATGGTAGCCCTAGAACTGACTAAACTGTAGCTCTGATACCAATAAAATGTAACACCCCTAACCTGTAACCATCATCGAATTAGGGTTACGAGGCATTACCAGATAGACAGAACATTTCATACCAATTCAGAATCATAGATATCACATAACATTAATACATAGGCAATCATCAACAATTCATCCCTTATGATGGTCGACGAGACCTAAAACATACTCTTAAAGACAGTCGGGACTAAACTAAAAACATTCATAAAGTTCAAAACTCAGAAAAATTTTCAATTCTGTTGAGGTCACACGCCAGTGTGACCAGGCCGTGTGCCTTACACGGGCACCAGACACGCCCAAGCGATCCAGCCGTGCCAATATAGAGCATACATACTGACTTTCACCCATTGCCAATAGACACGCTCGTGTGCTATGGTCGTGTGATACTTAGCTAGCTACTGACTTAAGCCCACGGCATATGACACGCCCGTGTGTCTAAACCGTGTGATTTTAAGAGGTTACTACTTTACATACACGGCTACAAGGTAGGCCCATGTTCCCTAATCGTGTGGCACAATGCAGGCTTGGTTTAAGCCAACTCGCCACCCCTTTTTGGGTCATTTCTATAAGCAATATTAAATAACATTCATGCCACAATTTCAGCCAATTCCAAGCTTAAAATGACCAAATCATATAAGATCATAAAACATCAAAATCATAGACCATTTGGCATTACCAACCAAATACCAAAACTAAGCACAATATACCATTTGCTAGCCAACTCTCATGGCATAACATATATACATATCAAAGCTTAAATACATAGACATTCTAGCCTATACATGCCATACTTAAAAATATTTACACTTTCAAAAGTACCAAAATGAGTTCGATAGTGTGGTGACAATCCTCGACTATTCCTGAGCCTTCAGTAGCTATGATAACTGAAAAACAGACAGAAATCATACAAAGTAAGCTACAAAGAGCTTAGTAAGCCCAATACAACTAGTTTAACTATTAAAGCATATAAAGTAAAAGTCAATAACAAGAATTCATAGCCATTTCATAGAGTAATTCACGAGCCTAACCATGCTCATTTGATTGTATACATATCATGTTCCATTTCCATGATTTTGTACATACTTCACATTCATTAATTCACAGAAACAGAGTCTTTCATATTCAGAAATTTAGTACGACACAAACGTACCTGCATAGATTATACATTCCATATATTCATTCCTATATCTCATACTCTATCATCAGACGATTCAGAAATGATACAGATACTCATAAATGGGTACAATGCCGACGTCCCGGACGTGGTCTTACATGTAATTTAAAATTGATGCCTCTGTCCCAGACAGGGTCTTGCACGCATTCAGATACGATGCCAATGTCCCAAACATGGTCTTACTTGCATTCAGATACATGTCGATGTCTTATACGTGGTCTTACACGTAAATCTCAAATTGAAGCCTGTGTCCCAGACATGGTCTTACACGATATCTCAGATCAATGTCAACGTTCTTTTGGAAAAGTACAGAGTTTTTTAGATACTAGCACATTATCGAAGTTTACTCAAAATTTATTCATCAGGCTCTCAAGGCCGTCCAAAACAAATTACAGTTTGTATGTGCAGAATTTAGTCAATCTAACACGTAATTGTAATTTGACTTACCTCGTACGAATTTTGGACAGAAACGAGTCGACTATTCAACTATTTTGGACTTCCCTAGATCTAAGTCTGATTTTCTTTGTTCTTGATCTAGTACAATTCAAATTCAACCATTCAATCATTCATTTCATTCAAAATAATCCATGAATACATATTTCTGAAACTTTGCATTTTAGCCCTTACATTTCACACTTTGACAATTTAGTCCATTTTCACAAAATCACAAATATGCAAAATTCACCAAGACTATAGCTTGGCCGAATATACATAGCTTCCATACAAGCCTAAATAACATATTTAATTCACCATTTAGTCCTTCAAAACCTCATTTTCACAAATTAGACCAAATAGCTCTATTCCATCAAGAATTCAAGAACAAAACATGATAATCTCACATATATCTTTCAGAATCCATATAAAAACATTACAAAGCTCATATAATATTCAATGGCACATTTCATAATCTTCAACAGAAACAGAAATTCAGACATGGGTTTTGAAGAACACGAAGCAACGATCACAGAAACGTAGAAATTATCAAAAATAGACGAAAATTCATACCTTAATTAAGCTTGGACAAGGCCGAACCTAGCTTGTTCTTTTTCTTTATTTTTCTTTAGAAGTTTTGGCCAAAGATGAACTAAAATGCATGGCCATTTCATGTCTATTTTATTTAATTACATGTTATTTTACTTTTTTCTATTTTGCCCTTGAGTAATAAACATTAAAACTTACCAACTACATGTCCATATTTGTCCACCATTAAAAGAAATGGTAAATTTGACACGCAAGGACCCTCACTTAAATAAGCTAAATCAAATAGGTACTTTTAACATGTAGCACACAACTTTTACACTTTACGCGATTAGGTCATTTTTCATAATTAAGCACAGAAACAGACAAATTATGTAACATCCCGAAATAGGGCCTAAACGGAATAGTGGTTGCGAAACCACAAATCTGAGGTAGAAAAATTTATTTTATTATTATTTTGAGGTCTATGATATGTTTGCATGATTGTGTGAAAAAAAGTTGAAGAAATTCTATGCATAAAGTGCTTAATTTGAAATTAGGGACTAAATTGAATAAATTGCAAAACTTGTGTTCTAGAAGTATTTTGCATAAAATTGAATTAGATTATTAATTAGAGGTCCTTAAAGGGAAATTTTACCAATTTCTAAGTCTATGGACAAAAATTGGAGATGGATGGAATTTTTGAAAAGTTTAGTAGTAAGGGCATTTTGGTCATTTAGGGGTAAAATGAATTAAAATACAAAATTAAAAGCCAATTTTGCTCATCTTCTTCATGGAGGCTGAAATTAGCATGGGGGAAGCCATGGCTAGGGTTTTCAAGCTTTCCAAGCTCAATAGTAAGTGATTCCAAGCCCCATTTTTAATGTTCTTTACGTTTTTGGAATCCTGGTAGCTCGATTAAGCTTATTCTAGCAATAATTTAAGCTAGGGTTCATATTTGGAAAAATACCCATAGGTGAAATGTGTTTATTTTGATGTTTTATTATAGAATATGAAACTTGAAATTGTGTTAAACAACTTTTGCTAAGTGATTTTATGTAAAAATGAGTAAAACGACATAATCGGTAAAAATACCTAATGTTCATAAGTACATGTTAGAGTGAGAATTTGATGTTGCTATAGAAGGAAAAAATGATTAGAATGTCATAAAACATAAGAAAATAGGCTGAAGTTTAATTTACGAGTTTTGGGGCAAAAATGTAAATATGCAAAAGTTTAGGGGCAAAATTGTAATTTTGCCAAAATATGATTTTGGGTCAATTTGAATAATGTGAGTCCTAATTAGACTATATTTTAAATGATAGAGCAAGGAAAACTGAAATTCGGGCCAAAATGGGGAAAATACCAAGTTGTGGACGAAATGGTAAAAGTAGCCATTTTCGCATACAAGGTAAGTTCATGTGTAAATAATGTAGCATAATTGTTGTTTTTAAGTTATTGATGTTAATTATATGATATGCTAATTTTTAATCGTGAAATAATATGCTTTATGGTTAACGTTGAGTAATATGCAAATTATGTTTACTACTTGATAAATATGAATTGCTACCGAGTATCGGTTCCGATATTCCGTAGAAGACGACAAATGTCAGATCGAGGGAAAAAGCCCGTTTGAACCTTAGGAATAGATTAGGATACAAGTGACATGTCACTAGGATGGTTGAGCATCCGAACTCGTTGAGTTGAGTCCGAGTTCACTTATGGATGCGAATGTTCGAACTCGTTGAGTTGAGTCCGAGTTCGAGAGATGTAACTAGGCATCCGAGCTCGTTGAGTTGAGTCCGAGTTCACTTATGGATGCGAACGGCCGAGCTCGTTGAGTTGAGTCTGAGTTCACTTATGGGCGGGTTACATGATTGCTTGATTACATATATGGCACTTATGTGCAAATTATCCGTGTATCTGAATTATATTCCGATGTGTTCAACGGGTAAAGTTCTACTAAAATGGAGGAATACTAGAGATGAAAGGGACATATTGGTAAGTGTTATGAGATGGATACTTCGAGCAGGTATGTACTTAACCCTCGGGTTGAAAACTCGATATATCAACAATGTGGTAAGATGATAAATGAAAATATGACATGAATGTCTTGATGATGATTATGCAAATGATATTTTATGTTTGCTTATATGGTTATGTTACTTGCTATTTGCATGTGAACTTACTAAGCATTTATGCTTACTCCTTCCTTTTCATTCCTTGTAGTTTTGATAAGTCAGCTCGGAAATCGGGAACGGTCGGAGGCTCGCTCACACTATCCGTATACCATCTTGGCATAATGGCTTGAATATTTTGAGTATGGCATGTATAGCACTATAATCATTTTGTATATATGGTCTTATGATATGGTTATTGAGTGGTATGAAAATTCTTGGTAATGATTAGCCATTGGAATGGCTAATCATGATCATATTTGGTGTTATGTATGTCAAATTGCTAGCTAATCCATGGAAACCATGAAATAGGTAAAATTTACCATAAAATAGATTCAGACAGCAGTAGTGACGTGAATTTGAAAAATGACTAAAAATATTAGAAATGGAATTAAATAATGAATAAGTTATGGAATCGAAGCTTGATGAGTCTATTTTCATATGGAATGAACAAAACAGGCATATAAATTATATTTTATGAGATATTTAAACTTTTGTGAAACAGGGCAAGAGTGATTTCTGGATCCCCTGTTCTGACTTTAAGAATTCATAATAAATTTTACAAAAATAATTAGAAGTTGTTCTTTATATGTACAGATTCCTTATTGAGTCTAGTTTTAATATAAGCAAACCTCATAGTCATTGAAATTTTTTATAGAGAGATATCTGATTCGTAATACACAGAGGTCAGACTAGTTGAACCCTGAAAAAGGGGAGATTTTAACTAATAAACTGTATTATTTGGTTCAACTAAAAATTCTAGAAAAAAATTAGTAGATAGAAATATGAGTCTAGTTTCATAGAAAATTTATGGATCTTAATTTTGAGTTTCTTAACTCGAGATATGAATTTTTAAGCGACTGTGATGTAGATTTTCAGCTTGTCTGAAAATTTTAAAATTAAATTGTTTGAGCTGTTTAAGTAATGAATTAAGTCTATTAACACCTCGTATTCAACTCCAGCGAGGGTCTCGGGTACGGGGCGTTACATTTGGTGGTATCAGAGCAAGTTTAGTCGGTTCTCGGACTAACCTAGCATGTGTAAAAGTTTAGCTATATATGCCACTGATCTGTGATAGTGTGATGTCTTCCGACGCGTATGAGTACCGTCTTATTTAGACAGGGTACTCTCCAATCGAGCTGCGCTGACCATGTTCAATGTTATGTGAAGTTATTTGAGTAAAGTTATAATTATGATAAGTCTCGGTTCAGAAAAGTGTGATTAAAAGTTTATGATACATATGTGATAATATGTGAGATGAAAATTCATGTTGTGATAAATATCCATATTTGCTTAATGTTCATATGATGTAGTGTATGTGGCTTACTTGATAAGATGAACGGAATAAATAGAAAGTAGTAGAGGTATGAATAAAGGTCATAATATCATGATACGAATGAAAATGTCCTTGTCTTGATTTGGACGTCGAATGTTGATAAATGTTAATGATATATAATTTTTATGAGATAAAGGATTATAATGAAATGAACTTATCTATGTTAAATTGTTGGACTGAATTATATGATTGTAATGATATGTACATGATGATGCACGAAATGAAAGTTGTGATTTTGATGCGAATATCTATGTTTGTTTGGCGTTATATGATGTCATGACATGACTTAATTTAATTAAATGAATCGATAAGTAAAGCTATCTAGAAAACATAGAATGTATGCATAAGTATATTGTCTAAATGGGACAATAGGAAAATTTGTGTAAGCCAACATGAATGTTGCATTGCCTGAATGAATGACATGATTTTGATGATGTTGCTATGATGATGGAAATTGTGTCATATGTGTATGTATAAGAAAGTCGAGTGAGAGGTCCTACAACCCCTCCCCCTTACCGAAGTGGTACTTATAATGGAATTTCATGAGATCTGTATTGAATAAGTCTCTGGTTGAGAACCCAAAGAGTTCAATGATAGAATAGTTATAAGTATGATTAGAGATTGAAAATGAGCTGATAAATAAAGTCAGAGACAGTAAAGTATCGGATTGACGTAAAGATTATTGGAGTTATGTACTGTCCCAATTAGAGAAGGAATTCTCTTTGGTAAATCGAATTACTCAGGTGCAAGGTTGAGAAAAGTGTAAATCAAAATTTATTCAGAATTGGCCTTCTTTAGTGAATGGTTTAATATGAAATTTGTAACGGCAGAACTAGTTGGGGAAATGATATTTGAAATGTGAACTATCTGAGTGTGAGTGATTATGACCGGACAGATTGTGATCTCTTTTGAGATGTTCTATGTGTTTACCCGTTCTCATAAATATTTCTATGGCTATTGATCTTCTAAAGAAATTTTTGTTATATGGGAATGTCTTCTAATTTCGTGTTGGATGAAAGCATTGGTAACTGATTGGTTTATAATTTATATTGCTCTATTTCATCGGGTATTCTATTTCATTTTAAATCGATAAGAATTGATGAGAGAATACATATGATATTATGATTCTGCTTTCTTCTACTTGATGCTTCATCCGATGCATATGTATGAGAAGATATATTGATCTTGTTATATTTGATTTCAGTGGGATTAAATGATGTTTTCTTTTGGACTTTCTTTCTTTGAAGAATTATCGGGGTATTCTGTATTTTCTCTATGAGTTTGGTTTTCGATTCTCCGGCATAGTATCGTATCTTGGGTCTCTTTATTCTGGATTTCTTTATTCTAGGTTTCTCTATCTTGGATTTCTTTATTTGGTTTTCTTGTTATCTTTGTTCCATAATTTGTCAATTATGACTCATGTTCAAGTGCGTGTTTTAGCTCGTGATAATCATGTCAAATATGACTATACTTCTAATTTGATCTTGGTAATGTGGTGATTTTAGTATTGGGGTTTTTTCTAATTTCGTGTAAGGATTTGACATCGTAAAGGCATAAGTGATAAAAAGTGCGAGTTTCAATCGGTATGGTGAATTATTTATTTGAAAGATTTTATGTGACAATTATGTCAGGATTATTTTTCCCAAGTCTGATAATAGAATTTCATTTTTGTACTGATAAAAGAGTAAATAGTCTAAACGAGAAGTGTATATTTATTAGAAAGAGTTGGATATTAGTTAAAGTCACTACGAATGATAAGGTTTTCGTTTTGTGAAAGCTGAAAAGTTTATTACATCTTGACAGAGTTCAGATAGATGAGAATATTGGTAACCGAAGCGTCTGAACTAGACTAGTCTACATTGAGTAAAAACTTCTTGACTTTCAGTAATGTACTACTGTATGAATTGTGATATGTTTCAAGATAGTGAGATAATGTGATAGTTTAGAGCATCGATGTTACATAAAATCTGAGTTGTTAAAGAGGTTAAAGCGAGCATTGGGATCTATCAAAATTATCCTTGCGGTGTTGATATTGGGATGAAAATGAGAAGGATTATTCTTGAGGCCATATCAGAATTATTTCTATGGTGGAAAGAGGAAAATGTGATGTATCCTATTGTTAAATGTTTGGCGAGATCCATAAATCATATCTATATTGAATGAATTGCTACTCATCAGATTCATGGAATTTTAGGTCTCTTTGATTGTTGGATTTCTTGGAATTCCGGTCTCCATTAATCAAGTTGAGATCCGGGTTTTATGTCATGATATCATGGGTAACTGAGAAGGGTTGAAAATTTAAGAACAGTTGAGAGTTGAGACTGTAAGCTTTCAGATCATATGAGAAATTAAAGAGATGTATTGGAGGTACAACCTAAGTGAAAGTTCTTCGGCACCGAATATGAGATTAAAAGTGAAGACCACTTTTCCGGTAAGATTTTCGGGGACGAAAATCCCTAAAGGGGGGAGAAATGTAACATCCCGAAATAAGGCCTAAACGGAATAGTGGCTGCGAAACCACAAATCTGAGGTAGAAAAATTTATTTTATTATTATTTTGAGGTCTATGATATGTTTGCATGATTGTGTGAAAAGTTCGTGAAGAAATTCTATGCATAAAGTGCTTAATTTGAAATTAGGGACTAAATTGAATAAATTGCAAAACTTGTGTTCTAGAAGTATTTTGCATAAAATTGAATTAGATTATTAATTAGAGGTCCCTAAAGAGGAATTTTCCAATTTCTAAGTCTATGGACAAAAATTGGACATGGATGGAATTTTTGAAAAGTTTAGTAGTAAGGCCATTTTGGTCATTTAGGGGTAAAATGAATTAAAATACAAAATTAAAAGCCAATTTTGCTCATCTTCTTCATGGAGGCCGAAATTAGCATGGGGGAAGCCATGGATAGGGTTTTCAAGCTTTCCAAGCTCAATAGTAAGTGATTCCAAGCCCCGTTTTTAATGTTCTTTACGTTTTTGGAATCCTGGTAGCTCGATTAAGCTTATTCTAGCAATAATTTAAGCTAGGGTTCATATTTGAAAAATACCCATAGGTGAAATGTGTTTATTTTGATGTTTTATGGTAGAATATGAAGCTTGAAATTGTGTTAAACAACTTTTGCTAAGTGATTTTATGTAAAAACGAGTAAAACGACATAATCGGTAAAAATACCTAATGTTCATAAGTACATGTTAGAGTGAGAATTTGATGTTGCTATAGAAGGGAAAAATGATTAGAATGTCATAAAACATAAGAAAATAGGCTGAAGTTTAATTTACGAGTTTTGGGGCAAAAGTGTAAATATGCAAAAGTTTAGGGGCAAAATTGTAATTTTGCCAAAATATGATTTTGGGTCAATTTGAATAATGTGAGTCATAATTAGACTATATTTTAAATGATAGAGCAAGGAAAACTGAAATTCGGGCTAAAATGGGGAAAATACCAAGTTGTGGACGAAATGGTAAAAGTAGCCATTTTCGCATACAAGGTAAGTTCATGTGTAAATAATGTAGCATAATTGTTGTTTTCAAGTTATTGATGTTAATTATATGATATGCTGATTTTTAATCGTGAAATAATATGCTTTATGGTTAACGTTGAGTAATATGCAAATTATGTTTACTACTTGATAAATATGAATTGCTATCGAGTATCGGTTCCGATATTCCGTGGAAGACGGCAAATGTCAGATCGAGGGAAAAAGCCCGTTTGAACCTTAGGAATAGATTAGGATACAAGTGACATGTCACTAGGATGGTTGAGCATCCGAACTCGTTGAGTTGAGTCCGAGTTCACTTATGGATGCGAATGTTCGAACTCGTTGAGTTGAGTCCGAGTTCGAGAGATGTAACTAGGCATCCGAGCTCGTTAAGTTGAGTCTGAGTTCACTTATGGATGCGAACGCCCGAGCTTGTTGAGTTGAGTCCGAGTTCACTTATGGGCGGGTTACATGATTGCTTGATTACATATATGGCACTTATGTGCAAATTATCCGTGTATCCGAATTATATTCCGATGTGTTCAACGGGTAAAGTTCTACTCAAATGGAGGAATACTAGAGATGAAAGGGACATATTGGTAAGTGTTGTGAGATGGATACTTTGAGCAGGTATGTACTTAACCCTCGGGTTGAAAACTCGATATGTCAACAATGTGGTAAGATGATAAATGAAAATATGACATGAATGTCTTGATGATGATTATGCAAATGATATTTTATGTTTGTTTATATGGTTATGTTACTTGCTATTTGCATGTGAACTTACTAAGCATTTATGCTTACTCCTTCCTTTTCATTCCTTGTAGTTTTGACAAGTTAGCTCAGAAATCGGGAACGGTCGGAGGCTCGCTCACACTATCCGTATACCATCTTGGCATAATGGCTTGAATATTTTGAGTATGGCATGTATAGCGCTATAATCATTTTGTATATATGGTCTTATGATATGGTTATTGAGTGGTATGAAAATTCTTGGTAATGATTAGCCATTGGAATGGCTAATCATGATCATATTTGGTGTTATGTATGTCAAATTGCTAGCTAATCCATGGAAACCATGAAATAGGTAAAATTTACCATAAAATAGATTCAGACAGCAGTAGTGACGTGAATTTGAAAAATCACTAAAAATAGTAGAAATGGAATTAAATAATGAATAAGTTATGGAATCGAAGCTTGATGAGTCTATTTTCATATGGAATGAACAAAACAGGCATATAAATTATATTTTATGAGATATTTAAACTTTTGTGAAACAGACCAGAGTGATTTCTGGATCCCCTGTTCTGACTTTACAAATTCAGAATAAATTTTACAAAAATAATTAGAATTTATTATTTATATTTACAGATTCTTTATTGAGTCTAGTTTTAAGAGAAGCAAACCTCAGAGGCATTGAAATTTTGTATAGAGAGATATCTGATTCGTAATACACAGAGGTCAGAGTAGTCAAACCCTGAAACAGGGGAGATTTTAACTAATAAACTGTATTATTTGGTTAAACCAAAAATTATATAAAAAAATTATTAGATAGAAATATGAGTCTAGTTTCATAGAAAATTTACGGATATTAATTTCGAGTTTCTTAACTCGAGATATGAATTTTTAAGCGACTGTGACGCAGATTTTCAGCTTGTCTGAAAATTTTAAAATTAAATTGTTTGAGCTGTTTAAGTAATGAATTAAGTCTGTTAACACCTCGTATTCGACTCCAGCGACGGTCTCGGGTACGGGGCATTACAAATTAAATCACAGAAACTTCGTAGATATAAATTTACATATCACAGACACATAAAATAATATTAAAATACTTTTCAGAAACAATTACGTGGTCTCAAAACCACTATTTCGACTAGGGTCTAAACTGGACTGTTACATGATATATTATGAGGGCGAATTATATTGTGAGCAAGTGCAATGCTATCCGGTTAGAAATGAAATCCCGTTGAACCATGGATATAACGAAGGATACAAAGGGGTATGTTAAGGAAATTATATGGTCTGAACTCATGAGTTGAGTCTGAGCTCATGAGAAAATGTTATATGTAACGTATGTCCGGGTACTGACTTTGTGTACAGACCCGTGAGTAGCTCAATGAGCATATGTTACATGATAGCACTATGGGTTCTGGACACTAATTTGATAGAAAAGCCCGTGAGTAGCTCAAAATGAGAGCATTTCATAGTGTGAAGTAGCTTTGGCTACTAAATTTATAAGGCACTTGGGTGTAAACTTCCCATGTATCCATAAGTATTTTGAGAGTTCAACGGGAATCTCAAAAGCTTAGTCGATGAGAATCTAAGGAGGTATGTATACTAAAATCAGGACTCGAGCTGAGTATGTGATGGAGTGTGACAAGTATATATGAATAAGATGAAAAGTAAGTGAGGGCATTGTATGTGATTTACATCTTTTATCTTAAGTATGATATGTTATCATTTAGTATATTTTTTAATCACACTTCATTTGCATATATGTACTTACTAAGCTTTTAAGCTTACCCTCCTTCCTTTTTTTTCTTATAGTGCCATTGAAGTAGATTGTGGTTGGTAGTTATGTCGAGAAGCCGGTCACACTAACATTTGAAGCCTTGGTATGGTTGGAATCCTTTATTTTGATTATGGCATGTATAGGACCTAGGCTTTTTGAGTTTTGTGTTATTGTTGATTGGCCAAGTGTGTTGGCTTAATCAAATACTTAGATTGTTTGTAAAAGGTAATGAGAAATGGCTAACATTGATGGTTATGATATGAATACGAGATAGAGTTTCATAAATATGTCCAAATGAAATATTATCTAATGAGTCTGAATTGGTTGTTTGATTTAGAATTGTGTGGATTTTGAATGATTATGTGGTTTGTGTGAGTAAGGGTGGCAAAAAGGCTTGTTAAACGGCCTTATTTTGTCCACACAGGTAGACAACGGGCATGTGTTTAGACCATGTATGACACACGGCCTGCCCCCATGGGCGTGTGGTTTGGCCGTGTGTCCTCTGCACAAAAAATTTCAAAGTCAGAATGCATGGTCGTAAACGGGCAGAGACACGGCCATGTGTCTCAGTCATGTGAGGGGCACAGACGATGAGCACGAGCATGTTCCGTGCTCGTGTGGCCCTAATAGATAATAAAGTTTCAAACAGAGAGCCCCACGGGCCATAGACACAGGCGTGTCAAGGCCGTGTGAACACAGGCGTGTCAAGGCCGTGTGAGGAACACAGGCCATGGACACGGGCGTGTCCCTAGATGCGTAGGCTGTGTATACCACATGGACCATCAACACGACCATGCTGAAATGGTCACACGGGCGTGTTGCCCTCCCACACGGGCGTGTGCCCTATTTCAATAGAAAAAAATTATAGTTGGGCTAAGAACTCGGGCTGGTCCCGAATAGTTCCTAATGATTGATTTGGGGCTCATAAGCCTATAATAGGAAGTTTAATGTAGAAATTGAAAAGTTAAAATTGGTCCGAGTCTTGGTGACTCAGATAAGTATGAAAGTACGTGATTAAGTTAGGTAACACTTCATATTCCATCCCGACATAGGGTACGGGTGTCGGGTGTTACAATTAAGGGAGTATTTGATAATAACAATAAAGATAAACATAGTTCAAAATATAAAAAAATATAAACCATAAGTCTTCAAAATTAAATAAAAGAAAAAAATAGTAATAATAATAAAATAAAAGGACTCAAAGGTCCTAATCATCAGATGCCTCGTGGGTCGATGGTGCCGAAGGAGAGATGTGGAGGTCATGGCAAATCTGTTGATGAGTGGCATCGATGCTGTCAAACCTCTCAAAACACTGTTGCTCAAAGTGAGTCAGTCACTCAGATATATCTGTCAAAGTGGCAGCAGTGGGGCGGTGACTTTGTGATGGTGGTGGAGGTGGGTCCTGATGAAAGAGAGGGACATCATCAGTAATGTCCCCTAGATCATCCTGATCATCAGAATGGATGAGCCTGTACTGAGGGGGGTCGAATCCACGGCGTTGCTCTATCATTCTCATGTAGATCATACTAGAAATTCCCTAAGGAGACATCTGGCCTACTAGTGTGAGTGTCGATGACATCTCTGGAGTATTGAAGAGGCTAAAGTGCTGAGCGAGGTAAGTCACGTAGGGGCCAAGGCAAATGGGGCCCCTTCTATGGCGGTTTGTCTAGTGGCAAAAAGCGAGGGTGATAAAATATGCCAAATCAAATACATGACCAGCCGCCATGCTCCATAAGAGGTAAGCATCGGTGGTGGTGCTCTCTCTCCTCCCAGTTAAGGTATAAGCGAAGATAGCATGGATATAGTGTAGTGCTAGAGGACGAGAAGTCACCTTTGAGCGTCTTGTGTCATAGGGAACAGTACTCGCCGTAAGGTTGGTCTAATAGCAGAAGGGCGAGTAGTGTATGTGACGGTGAAGATGTGAAAAATTCTTGAAAGCCATAAACTCCTCCGTATAGAGGCCCAAAGTAGCTCTAAACTCTGGTACACTCATATGCCTTACGAGTCCACCAAGTCTAAAAATGATAGTACCAGCCTCATCATGGGTACTCATCACATGCTGTAGATGGAAAGTAGTGCAAAACTCCAAGGTAAGCTCCGAATAGGTGGGCTCCATAATCGCAAAGAACCGATCCCACAGGGCTGTGGCGAGATGGAACCGAACAAGGTAAGCAAGTTAGACTTGCTCCAAGGCGGCGCAATCAATACAACGGCCCACTCCTAATGGTCGTACTCGAAGAAGCTGAAACAAGTCATCTTGTGGGCTTGACAAGAATCAAAGCAGAGGGTGACGAGCTTCGACAGAGTTGCTCGAAGAAGAGGTCGAGCCAAGGCCCTTCCGCTTTTTCAAAGCGAGGACGATGGTCTTCTTGCCTCGTGTATTTGTCATAATGTACCTGCCAAAGTAAAATATTCAAATATCAGTAAAAGCAGGAACAATAATATCACCAATCAACACACATTGAGGATTCTTATGAAGAGCATGTGAAGAAGACAAAGATATGCCTATAATTTATTCCTATATGCACTAGTATCTAATATGCAAAAACTGACAACATACAAAATTAATTGGTAAAAATATCAAAAAGGATTACCCTACTAAACTAAGATGGACTAGCCAAATGCACCTACTAGTGAAGTAACCAAACTAGAATAGTTAGAAGAAGAAGAATAATAAATAAATAAATAAAAAAGACGAACAAAATATAATAACCAAGAATAATCAAGATATCATCAATGTAAATAGAATTAATGTTCAATACCCAGAAAAATTCACAATCTCAGTGGTCGATAAACTTATTAATAATCATGAATAAACTGAAAAGAAAATAGAGGAAAATACTAATAATAATCATAATGATAACAAATATAATGAATAATAATAGTGATAATTATGAAGACTAATAAAAAATAAATAAATAAATAAAAATTTACTAAAATTAAAATGGAATAACAATTTAGAAATAAAGAAATAAATAAGTAAAACTTAAATAAAAATAAATGTGAGGGTAAAAGAGGAAACCACGGGCAGTGATCGAAAGTGCGAACGACAGTGAAACAAGGGTAGAGGTCGTGCGATGAGGAGGCCATGGTGGGGAGGGAAGCGGCTGGTGGTTGTGTGTGCAAGGGGGAAAAGGAAGAAGGATAAAGAAGAGAGGGGAAAAGGGGAAAGGAGGGGGAAGAAAGAAAGAGAAAGGGAAGGGAAGGGGAGAAGGGGGGTTGACCGGTGGTGGGTGATGGTGGCCGGAGTAGGAGGAAAGGAGGGCTACAGCGGCTAGGGCTTGGGGGGAATTTGAGAAGAAGAAGACAAAAAAATGTTAAGGTTGGGGTTTAAAAGAGACACGGTCGTGTAAGGCTCGTGTTGGGCCACACGGCCGTGTCAGATGCCCGTGTGGCTCGAGTATTGCCCATGTGCATCACAAAAATTTAATGACTAATCGTCACACGGCTGTTTTGCATGGCCGTGTGCTATGTTGTTCGCTTCTCCCACACCCGTGAGGTATCCCACACTTGCCCGTGTAGCTCCCTGACTTATTTAAAATTTGAAATTTTAGCTCCAGCTTGCACACGGCCTGAGACACATCCGTGTGGATCGAGTTTATGGCTGTGTGGCTTGATACTTGGGGATTTTTAGCCCTATTTCTACACGGCCAAGGACACGCCCTTGTGGGTCACTGTACCTATATAAAAACACAGAAAATAGATAAAGTAAACGGTTTAGTGGTGTTAGTGCTCGAGTTGCCTCCCGAGAAGTGCTTATTTAAAGTCTAAGCTCGGCTTACCTCAATTTCGTGTGGTCACGATGGCTTGAGGAGTTGAAACTCGTCACCTCTGCTATCAATTCTATCAAAATAAGATCTAAGTCGAGTATTATTTACCTTGAAAGTTTCAAATTCAATATGTGTTACCTCGACTGTACCATGTGGGAAGATATTCAGTACCATGAAGGGAATCGCTTCATTTGTATTGTACTCTGAAGTAGCAATTTGAGGGTCCTTTTCATCTAACAATACTTCGTCCCCGACCTTAAATTGCTTTGTTTCATCCTTACGCTTATCGTGGTGTCACTTTGATTCATCGTGTGCTTTTGGTTTCTTCTTGACATGTGTTCGCCATTCATCTAGTTCATCGATCTGAAGCCTTTGTTCTTCGTGAGTCGCTCTATTTTTGTGGCATGGATAAGAATGAGGCTCCATCACGTTCTTTTTGGGGGACTCCTGCAAAGAAGGTTAAGTTGCAACATTACTTAAATTAACACAACTTAAACAATCATCTTGATTACTAGATATTTTAGCAGAATCACGAGCTTGAAGTTTAATCGTGCCATCACCTACACGAAGTATCAATTCACCTGTGCCAACATCAATGATAGTTCTAGTAGTTGCTAAAAAGGGTCGTCCTAAAATTAAAGGTACGTCATTATCCTCATCCATGTCTAAAGCAACAAAATCAACTGGGAATATAAATTTATCAAATTTTACAAGCACATCCTCAACAATACTCCTAGGAAATCTGATAGTTTTATCTGCCAATTGGTTACTTATCCTAGTTTGCTTGGGTTTCCCAAAACCTAGTTGTTTAAACATTTTGTAGGGCATGACATTAATGCTCAACCCTAAATCAGCCAATGTATTATTAATATTTAAACTACTAATTAAACAAGGACTAGTAAAACTCCCTGGATCTTTCAATTTGTTGGGTAGCTTATTTTGCAAAATAGCTGAGCATACAACATTTAGCTCCACGTGCGACGCATCATCCAACTTTCGCTTATTTGCTAAAAGCTCCTTCAAGAATTTAATGGCATTTGGCATCTGCGAAAGAGCTTCAATAAATGGCAAGTTAATATGTAGCTTCTTTAACAGTTTAAGGAATTTACCGAATTGTTCGTTTGTGTGGTCTTTCCTTATCGCATTTGGATATGGAACACGTGGTGTATAATCTTTAATGACCGAATTCTACTTATTTTGGCTTACCTCAACCTTACCATTGCTTACCACAGTTTCTTGCCTCGGTTCAGCTTCGGATTCAACTAACCCTTCTTCATTTCGAACAGTAATTGCATGAAGTTGCTCCCTTGGGTTAGTTTCAGTGTTACTTGGCAAGCTACCTTGTGGTCATTCGGAAATCATCTTTGCCAACTGGCCTATTTGATTCTCAAGCCCTTGAATTGACGCTTGCTGATTTTTAACAGTTGTCTCAGTGTTTTGGAAATGTGTTTCAAATACCGAGATGAATTTCTTTAGCATCTCCTCAAGGTTCGGCTTCTTTTCCTGCTGGTAAGGTGGTTGAAAACCTGGAGGGGGTTGTGGTCTTTGATTGCCTTGACCACCCAAGAGAAGTTGGGATGGTTCCTCCAACCTGCATTGTAAGTATTATTATAGGGATTATTCTGAAATCTAGAATTGTTACCCATATAGTTGATTTGCTTGCTTGTAGTGCTAGGGTCATAGGCTAGGCATTCGGGATTATTCATTCCACCTCCACTTGCATCACACTGCATTACTAGATGTACCTGCGTAGAATCAAATAAACCATCAATCTTTCTATTCAAAAGTTCTACCTGATTTGAAAGTATAGTAACTGAGTCGATGTTAAAAACGCTGGCTGCTTTTGTCAGCTTTATCCTCATGACTTGCCACTGATAATTGTTCAGTGACATCTCTTCTATGAACTCATAAGCCTCTTCAGGTGTCTTATTGTTGATGGTTCCACCAGCAGCTGTGTCGATCATTTGTCTAGTTGAAGGATTCAAACTATTGTGGAAAGTTTGAACCTGTAGCCAAAGAGGTAACCCATGGTGAGGGCACCTTCTCAATAAATCCTTGTATCTCTTCCATGCATCGTAAAGTGTTTCTAAATCTATCTGCACAAAAGAAGAGATATCATTCCACAATTTAGTCATTTTAGCCGGTGAAAAATATTTAAGCAAAAATTTTTCGGTCATTTGTTCCCAAGTAGTGGTTGACCCTCGTGGTAATGAGTTCAACCACTTTAGGCTTATTTCTTAATGAAAATGGAAATAACCGAAGGTGAATGACATCATCAGAAATGCCATTGATCTTAAAAGTGTTGCATAATTTCAAAATATTTGCTAAATGAGTATTTGGATCCTCGTCCTACAAACCATCAAACTGAACAAACTATTGTATAATTTGAATCGTGTTAGGTTTCAGTTCAAAATTATTTGCAGTAACAGCAGGTCTAACGATACTCGATTCAGTTCCTGTTAAATTAGGTTTAGCATAATCATACATAGTACGAGGAGCTGGATTCTAATTTACTGGATTTGCAGAAACCACAGGAGGTAGCTGATTATTCTGATTGTGAGCCATCTCCTCTATTGTAGTACGGATATCGTCCTCTTGCTCTTCCTCTATGTATTGAAGGCTTTGCCTTATTTCTCTTCGGTTTCTGCGAGCTGTGCTCTCGATCTCACTATCAAAAAGTAAAGGTCCTGGCGGGTTCCTCCTAGTCATAAACTAGAGAAACCTACCAGAAGCAAACAAAAGAAAAATTAAAAAAGAAAGATAAAATTAAAGCAAAAAGTAAATTGTAATGAAAGTAAAAATAGCTAAAGTAATAAAAATCAAGTGTTCCTAATATCTTAGTCCCTAGAAATGACGCCAAAAACTTGATGGTCGCTAAACTAACTAAAAATTCGACTAAGGCAAGCACCTATCGAATAGTAGTATAGTTATGGTGAGACTGGAAATTTGACTAACACTAGTAATTACTATATTTTTATTATCTAGCCTAAAAATTAAATGGATGCTTTTAATTAAGATTAATTATCTAATTAACTAAGATTACGACAGAGATAAAAGTTGGAAACTATTATTGGAAAATCGATGGAGAAGACAACACCCAAGAAAGAATTCACTTAGACTTCGCTTATTACTTTTGAATTATATGATTTATTAACTTGACTTAATCCGTAGAAATCCCTAATTTATGTTTATCTCTCTCGAGACTAAAAATAACTGACTTTAGGTTGATTAATTGAAATATCTTTCTAATTAAAACCCCTATTATAGCATTAACTTGATCTATAGATTCCCTTATTAGATTTGACTCTAATCTGGCAGATTTATGTCGTCCTATCTCTATGATTGCATGCAACTCCGCTTAATTATGGAAGATCTACTCTTAAACAGGGACTTTTGCTCCACTGAATAAGCACATCAAAACCTGAATTAATATCCTGGAATATTAAAGCAATGATTAAAACTCACAATTAAGAATAAGAACAAGTATTTATCATATAATTCAAATAGTAATAAGATCCGTCTTAGGTTTCATCGCCCTTAGGTATTTAGGGAGTTTAGTTCATAATAATGGAAAACATCTCAAAATTGGGAAAACAACAAAACATAAAGAAACCCAAAGAACTTATATGAAAATTGAATGGAGATCTTCAGTCTTGAAATAGATCCTGATTCTGAGCTGATTCCGATGGCTATCCTTGAGTATCTTCCACCTTCTACTCTCTGTCACCCCTTTTAATCCTCTTCTCCCGTGTTTATATAGAATTTGGAATGCTTTAAAACCCTCAAAATTAACCTTTTTCGAGTACAATTAGACTAGGCTTCGATAGGGACACGATCGTGTGCCACGCCCGTGTGAAGGTGCTCAAATTGTGTGTAATTTTGAGTTGGTTTTTAGTCGACACAGCCATGACACACGAGTGTATGGCCTACTCATGTGTATCACACGGGCGTATGGTTTACCCGAGTGGAAGTGCTTTGGTCGTGTGAAACACTGAATTAGGCCCATTTTGTCTGTTTTTCGCCAGTTTCTTGCTCTTTTCACCTTCCTATGCTCACGTAAGTATAAAACATGAATTTAAAGGATTAGGAGCATTGAATTTAATGAAACCAAGGAAAAATCATCCATAAATATGACAAGCATGGGGTAAAAATATGTATATATTATGGTTTATCAGCAGAACTGAAGCGACGTGGGATTGAGTATTCTGCGGGAGACTTCATTTTCCTTAAGGTCTCGCCATGGAAGAGGGTACTGAGATTTGGTCATAAGGGCAAGCTGAGCCCTAGATTCATCGGACCTTATCGTATCCTGAATCGTTTAGGACCAATTGCCTACCAGTTGGAGTTACCTCCGGAGTTAGATCAGATTCATGATATAGTCCACGTCTCAATGTTGAGGCGCTACCGCTCTAATCCCGTGCGTATTGTTCCTGTTAAGGAGATCGAGGTTAGGCTAGATTTGAATTTTGAGGAGGAGCCAGTTCAGATATTGGATCTCGACATAAAGACACTGAGGAGAAAATCTATCCCACTGGTTAAGGTTCTATGGCATAATCACAGCTCTGAGGAGGCCACGTGGGAGCCTGAGGATGCGATGCGTTAGTAGTATCCTCATCTGTTCTAATTTGGTAAATTTCGAGGCTGAAATTTTCTTTTAGGGAGGTAGAGTTGTAACCCCCCAAAATTTCATATTTATGTTCTGTTAAAATGTGACACAAGTGTGTAACTGTTTCAGTGGTTAAGTGTTCTGGGTGTATGTGAGAGGTCCTAAGTTCAAGCCTTAGCTTGGGCAAAATTTTTGTTTAAAGTGAATAAACCCCTATCTCTAATCAGTAGGCTTATAGATAAATGTTGGTGAAATATGTCAGAATGGGCCTGCTGGTCTAGTGGTTAAGATGTGTGTGGTTTGTTGGAGGTTTGGGGTTTGAATCCTTGCGCGAGTGTAGTAGTATGTTTTTGCTCGTTTGACCGAAAGAGTTTCAGTCAACCAGAAATTCTGAGTAGTGGGTTAGTGGAGAGAAATTAGGGATATGTGATCAGTTTTTATGTTTCCCCAAAAAGTCTCTTTTCTTCCTGACGTCAAATCTCTTCCTTTCTTTCTCTACCGATTTCTTCTTCATCTTTTCCCTCTTTCATTGTTTTTCTTTTTCTTTCTTTTCTATCGGCACCTATTTTCTTTCAATTTGTGGTTTCCCTATTCAAGATTCTTTGTGTGTGGGTAAGTATGGTAGTATTCTGTTTATCGTGTAGGGTGTTCTTCTTTTGAATTGGTGGAACGATTAGTTCCCTTTTTTATTTAGTAACGAAATTGTGTTTTGGTAGCAACAAAACAAGAAGGTCGTGACGTTACTTTTGCAGAATCATAGTCAAACCATTCGTGGTGTAGGGGTAAGTAAGGAACGCTTACTTAAACTATTGTCGATTTTGTGAGATGCATTTATTTGAGAATTAAAACTGATTATGGAAGGTTTTTGGTATCAATTTATAGGTTCTGGAGTGCTCAGGGATCATTTTAACTTCAATTGAAACCAGATGTATACCAGAAACTCAGAAAATGGGATGCGGCAAAAAGCTAAAAAAGCATACGGTCGACGCCACACAGGCGTGTGGTTGCCTGTGTGGTAGGCCATGTGGTAGGACACGGGCGTGTGATCGACAAGGCCAGGCTGTCCACTAAGGACACGGTCGTTTAATGGCTAGGCGAGGTCGTACACTGAGGACATGGCAGTGTGATGGCTGGGCGAGGCTGTGTGTGACACACGGGCTTATGGGATTTTGGGCCAAGCCGTGTGATCCACATGGCCAAGGCCACTTTTTACCGTGTAGGCCACACGAGCGTATGGGCCCACACGGGCAGACAACATGGGCATGTGAGCCCATTTTCACTGATTTGTTGCTAAGGTTGCACGGGTCACCCGAGACGACTGTGAACCTACTGTAGGTTCAGTAATTTTACTAGACCCCTTACTGTATGAAACGATTGAATGACTATTACATAAGTGTTTGAGCATGATAATATTTCACTAAACTGATATTGTATGAACTGTTACTATGAGATAGCATAACATAATTGTATGTTGCATTACATCAGGTTGGGGTTTGATATTGATCGGAGGAAGTGTATTGAAAGGCTTTCAGCCTAACTTACTTGTAGCTCAGCTGCAAATCACTGTTTAGTGCCGCATTTGGTACTATTTAGAGTGTAGGGATGGGCGGGCTGATTATATCCCCACATGGAGTGTGGGGTTGGACGGAGATGGAGTGTAGAGGCTTGTTGGGTAGGATTTTGTGACTGCATATCTGTTATTGAAATGGACTAAGGCCCTAATGCTTTCTGTTACAAAGATGGGCTAAGGCCAAACTGATACTGATACTAATATTGAAAAGGGCTTAGGCCCAGATTGTGCATATCTATTTACTGTCTGTTTGTTTGTATGGGGATTAAACATTGAGTTTACGTAAGCTCACCCTTTCTGCTTAATCTATACAGGTAACCCTCAGACTTGATGGATCGGTGCAACGGAGGACTTGACGTTGGTCACACGTATTTAAACTATTCTGACTTCAACTTGGGTATTAAATTTTTAATTATTTTTGGGTTAATTTTTTATGTAAATTGCGAACTTTCTGGGACTTTACTTAATTTGGGTTATTTTTTTATGGATTTATAGCTGCTAAGACGTTTAAAATTTGATTTTCAAAAAGGGGAAGTCTTCTCTAAACACTCGATTTACTCAAAATGACTTTTAAAAGCTTCCGCAACAAAATGTGTAAAAATGATTGACTAGATACGTAACGACTTTGGGGTCAACAAGTGTAAACAAATTAAAATTATTTTATCGTAACAACTTAGCTTCAAACACTATGATGTGACATCACCAGATCCGGCCATAACGTCTGGGCCATGTTTGAGGTGTTACAAATCATGAAAGCTCTTTAGGGTTCGATCACTTAGTAGCTCAATTGGTAAGTGATTTTGACTCAGTTTTTAATGATTTCTATGTTTTTCAGATCGTTGCAGCTTACTCTAGCTAGCCTAGGGACTATTTTGCAAAAATGTTAAAGATTTGATGAGTAAGCATGTATTAAGCATGTATTTTAATGATTGATGATAGATTCTGAATGTTTGATGATAGTTATACAAGTTTTGTTAAGTGATTTTTAGTGAAAATGTAAATTAAGGATTTAATTGAGAAATATGAAAAGTTTGCAGGTAAATTATGGAATAGATGAAAAATATGGGCTAACATCTGTACTAGGAAAATTTGGCTAGCATGGGATGGTATTAAATTGCATGAATTTGTGATTTTATGAAATAAGGACCAAATTGTAAAAGTTGTGAAATACTTGGGGCAAAAGTGTAAATAAGCTTTAATGAGTGTTTTGGATTAAATTGTATAGAAAGATTATTAAATAAGCTAAATTTTGTTACATATAGATCAAGAAAAGTGAAATTTGGATCTAGACCGGGGGAAAAACAAAGTCAAGTCGACCTATTTCATCATTTTTGTGAATGAAGGTAAGTTTGTGTGATTAATAAGCTTAATGTTATATGTGTTTATATGCTTAAACATTATAATTGTGATTTTACGACATTACAAAATCTATTGACAAAGCATTGACACAGTGAGAATCCCGGTTGAACCTTAAGAATAGATAGGATACTAGTGACATGTCATTAGGGGTTCTTTTGATTATGTGATCCAGGTGCTGGTATTGTATGTCCTACCGGTGCTTGAGTATACCGACATGTGTTACAGTTACTTGACAGCTTGTGTGAGTAGCACCGTGTAGCTACGTCTTGACTGGCAGCTTGTGTGGGCAAGCCTGTTGATAGCTCGAGAATGAGCATATATGTGATATGAGATTGAGATAGCATTGGCTGTGTAAGTGGCACTTCGGTGCGAGATTTTTGAGTATCCAATGTTATTCTAAATGGTTCAACGAAAAAAGATAATGGTACGAGGATTTAAGCAATTTTCAGGTACTCGTGAAAAGTTTAGCAAGTAAGTGATAATTGATAAGTTCATATGAAAAGTAAGTGAAAGTTGATGAATTTATACATGATACATAGAATTATGGAAATGTGCAAATTGTTGAGTTGAATGTATTACTTACATTTACTTATGTTCTTTAAATTGTAAATGAATTGGCAAATTATACTTATTAATCATATGAACTTACTAAGCTATAAAGCTTACTCTGTTTATTTTTCCGTGTTTTATAGTGATTTCAAAGCTAGCTCAAATTCTCATCACACTATCAAGCTATCCTTTTGGTACTTTTGAATCTATGTTTTGGATAGAACTTTCGTCACTTTGGTATATAAGTTGATGATGAATTTAGCCATTAGAATTGGCTTGTAAATGTTTAAAGTTTAGTCTTGTGTATAGCCATGAATGTTGGCTTAAATTGTTGGTTTGGTTGTGTATATATATGTGTGTGTGGTTTATGTTGTGAGTTCTATTAATGGTTATATAATGCTTGTGGATGTCAAATGTTTGATATTAGAGAAGATATATGCTTGTGAATTTGAGCATAATGATGCATGTTTGGAAATGTTTACTTAGTTGAATTGTATATGTGAATTTGGTATAATGTAATGACCCATTTTGTGACTTGTGTATATTATGGATAATGGAATTGAGTTGGCATGATTTAGGCATGATTTAGTTGGTTTGAATGCCTATATATTCTATGTTTTGGTGCAAATTTGGATTGATGTAGGTTTATACAATTTGGGTGGCGAAATGGCTTGGTAAATAGCCTATTTTTGTCTACATGGGCAGAGATACGGGTGTGCGTCTTAGCTGTGTGTGACACACGGTTATGTTACAAAGCCGTGTGTTCCCTGGTGTTGAATTAAAAATC
Source organism: Gossypium anomalum (assembly GCA_025698475.1). Lineage (NCBI taxonomy): Eukaryota > Viridiplantae > Streptophyta > Magnoliopsida > Malvales > Malvaceae > Gossypium > Gossypium anomalum. The sequence goes on along the minus strand of CM046960.1, from coordinate 17,121,375 downwards.
AAGTCAGTATGCTCCACATGGCCTAGCACACGGGCGTGTGACTTGACCGTGTGGCCTAAGCCAGTATACCCTATAGGTTTGGCACGTCCTAGCACATGGCCTGGCACACGGGCATGTGTGGCCATCTCTAGGGCACACGGGCGTGTGTGTTGGCCGTATGACCTAATTCAGAGAGTTACACGGGGTCAGACACGGGCTAGGACATGGCCATGTAATTCCATTTCGAATGTCCATATGGCCTGTAACATAGGCGTGTCTTTGGCCGTGTGAAACACACGGTCGGGCCACACTGGGTTGTGTCCCCTTTTTTATGAAAAAAAATTCTAAGTGTTTGAGAAGTTTCTAAAGTTACTGGTTTAGTCCCGAACCAGCCCGAATACATGATTTGGGCCTCGTAGGCTTGTATTAGGGACGGTATGAATGTTATTGATTAATTATTATATGAAATTTGATAATGTACGTGAAATGTATGTGTAATTGTACAATATGTTCAGTAATGCTCCATAACCCTATTTTGGCATTGAATACTGATGGGGGTGTTACATTTATTAGTATCAGAGCTACAATTTAGTCGATTCTAGGACTAACGTAGCATATGTGAGTCTAGCTAGACATGCCATATATAACCTGTGATAGTATAATGACTCCACAGTTTAAAATGTGTTTTCATATAGTAAATGGATCCCAATTGAGCTGTAGCTGACGATGTTGAATGTAATGTGCCTACCTTTGTTCAAGGGGTAGCGTAATCTTAGTCTAGACCCGTATCGGGTAGCCAAGAAGGAGAGGTTAAAGAAACTTTCTTTCAGATGATGAATGAGTGGTTTACGAAGTATGTTCGAACAAATCCGGCTACTCAACAACCTCCACCTCCACCTAATCCCCAATCGGTTCTGTAGCCCCTCAAGGTGTAGAGTTTTAACGACTGAATAAGCCACCAGTTGAAAAGATTTGAAAACATGAAGCTGAAGAGTTTAGAGCTAATGTTGATGATGATCCTGAGAGAGCTGAGTTTTGACTTGAAAATACAATCGGGTGTTTGATGAACTTTCGTGCATGCTGACAGAGTGCTTAAAATGTGCCGTATCACTTCTGAGGGACACTGAATATCAATGGTGGAATACTTTGGTGTCTGTGGTACCGAGAGAAAGAGTTACCTAGGAATTCTTTCAAGCTGAGTTTAGGAAGAAATATATCAGTCAACGATTCATTGATAAAAAACGCAAAGAGTTTTTGGAGCTAAAATAGGGCCATATGTCTACGATAGAGTATGAGCGAGAGTTCATGAGACTCAGTAAATATGCTCGGGAATGTGTTTCAATTGAGGCCATTATGTGCAAGAGATCTGGAGATGGGTTGAATGAGGATATCAGATTGCTAGTTGGGATTCTAGAGTTGAAAGAATTTGTGATACTAGTTGATAGAGCCTATAAAGCCGAAGAACTTGGCAAAGAAAAGAGAAAGGTTGATTTCGAGGCTAGAGATTCGAGAAAGAGATTGATGAGCAAACCATATCAATCCTCATCAAAAAAATCACGAGATTCGTATAACCGTTTGACTACTCCGGTGGGATATTCCAATAGAGATCGTGGAAAGCAACACTCAAGTTTTGAAGCCCAAGCTACGTCAATGGCGAGCGTTGGTAATGATAGGTTCAGTAGACTTAGATGTCAGCGATGCAGAAGACGATATCTTGGTGAATGTAGAATGAATGGTCGGGCTTGTTTCAGATGTGGCTTGCAAGATCACTTTATTTGGAATTGTCCTGAGTTAAATAAGAAAGATGCATCTCAGAATGCAAGATCAAGCAATACAACAGCTAGAGAGAGACCAACCCGAAACACTGGAAGTATGAGTGGTAATTGCGGTACTACGAGAGATTCTACAATGAGATCAAAGGCTAAAACACCTGCAATAGCCTACGCGATTCGCGCTCGTGAAGATACGCCATCACCCGATGTTATCACCGGTACATTTTCTCTTTATGACACTAATGTAGTTGCATTGATTGATCCTGGATCGGCTCATTCATATATTTGTATGAATTTGGTGTTTAGTAAGAATTTTCCTATTGAGTCTACTGAGTTTATGATTAAAGTATCAAACCCTTAAGGCAAATATGTCCTAGTTGATAAAGTTTGCAAGAACTATCCTTTGATGATTCGAGGTTAATGTTTTCTGGAAAATTTGATGCTATTGCCATTTGATGAGTTCGATGTAATTTTGGGTATGGATTGGTTGATGCTGCATGATGCTGTTGTAAATTGTAGACGAAAAGCTATTGAATTGAAATGCCAGAACAGTGAAATTCTTCAAATGGAATCAGATGAGTCTAGTGGACTGCCTGTTGTGATTTTGATCGTGATTTTCCGTGATAAGTTTTATAAATTTATAATTAATCGTTCTTGAAACTAACTATTATCACGACATAGACAAGTGTACCTATCGAAAGTAGTATAGCTTTAGCAAGACCGGATTGTCGAACCCAAAGGACTAAAAGTACTAGTAATGACTGTCTTTTTATTATCTAGCCTAAGAAATAAAGGGGTTTGTTTTAACTAACTAATTAATTAAACTAAGAAGTTGCAGAAAATAGAATTGGGAAATTACTTTTGGGAAAAACGATTGATTTAGGACAATACCTAAGGAAAAATCCACCTAGACTTTTACTTGTTATTCTGGCTCCGAACCAGACGATTTATTCATTTAACTTGTTCCGTAGAAATCCCTAAGTTATGTTACTATCCCTATTCAAGACTAATAACGTCTAATCCCTAGGTTGAATAACTAAGAATTTTCTCTAATTAACACCCTAGGGTTGAACTAACTTGATCTATGGATTCCCTTATTAGGTTTCACCCTAATCCGACAAAATCTTTCACCCTATCTCTAAGCGCGCAATCAACTCTGCTTAATTATGATAAAGTCACTCTTAGCCAGGGACTATTCATCCTCCAACTAAGAGCATTAACTTGAAGTGATATCCTGAAATACCAAAACAAGAATTAAGAACACATAATTAAGAACAAGTCAAATATTTATCATACGATTCAGAAAATAATAACAAGATTCATCTTAGGTTTCATCCCCCTTAGGTATTTAGGGGTTTTAGTTCATAACTAAATAAGAAAACATCTCAGAATAATAAAGAATACAAAACATAAAGAAAACCCAAAACTCCTGAAGGGAAATTGAGGAGAAATCTTCAGTCTTGATGATGAATCCGGCTTCTGAAATGGATCAATCAGCTTCTTTGGAGTAATTCCTTACTCCCTATTCTCCGTCTCCCCTTTAGTCTTCCTCTAGGGTGTTTAAATAGGCTTTAGAATGCCTAAAAGCCCTCAAACTTGCCCTTTTTCGAATGGAACTTAGCTAGGGTTCGGCAGGGAACGCCGGTGTGGCACGGCCGTGTACGAATACTTTAGGCCGTGGTCGAAGGTGAGATATCAACACGCCCGTGCTGAGGTTGATTTGGGCCATTGTCGAGCCTGTTAGATTGGCACGGGCGTGTGTACTGCCCGTGTGAGGAAGTCCAGGACGTGGTGTTTTCCCTTGTTGGCCCATTTTCTCCATTTTTGGCCCGTTTCTCATTCTTTTTGTCCTCCTATGCTCACCTAAGTATAAAACATGAAATTAAAGGATTAGGAGCATCAAATTCACCAAATCTAAGGAGAAATCATTCATAAACGTGTTAAGCGAGGGATAAAAATATGTATAAATTGTGGTTTATCAGATTTCATCTATTTCAGCTCAAAAATGTATGAGAAAAGGTTGTGAAGCTTATCTTGCTTATGTATTGGATACAAAAGTGTCTGAATCAAAAATTGAATCAGTACTAGTAGTCTGTGAGTATCTGGATGTATTTCCAGAAGAGTTACTTGGGTTGCCATCGATCAGAGAGGTTGAGTTTGCTATTGAGTTAGTACTGGGAACATCACCGATATCTATAGCTCCGTATAGAATGGCTCCAACATAGTTGAAAGATTTGAAAGCTCAGTTGCCAGAATTAACGGATAAAGGTTTTGCACGACCTAGTTTTTCACCCTGGGGTGCACCAGTGTTGTTCGTAAAGAAGAAAAACGGATCAATGAGAATATGTATTGACTATCATCAGCTTAATAAGGTTACAATAAAGAACAAGTATCCGTTGCCGAGAATAGATGATTTATTTGATCAGTTGAAAGGGGCAACAATATTTTCAAAAAATTGATTAGTGATCTGGCTACTATCAGTTGCGAGTTAAGGAATCGGATGTGCCGAAAACTGTATTCAGAATAAGGTATGGGCATTATGAATTTCTTGTTATGCTTTTTGGATTAACTAATGCTCCTTCCGTTTTTATGGATTTGATGAATCAGATTTTTAGACTGTATTTAGACAGATTTGTTGTTGTTGACGACATTCTGATCTATTTACGAGATGAGTCTGAGCATGCCGAGTATTTGAGAATTGTGCTACAAAGCTTGAGAGATAAGCAAATGTTCGCTAAATTCAGCAAATTTGAGTTTTGGCTTCGAGAGGTCAGATTTTTGGGACATATTGTTTCAGCTGAAGGCATACGAGTTGATCCGAGCAAGATTTCTGCAATTGTTGACAGGAAACCACCGAGAAATGTATCTGAAATCAGAAGTTTTCTGGGACTAGCTGGCTACTATCGATGTTTTGTTAAAGGATTTTCAATGATTGCTACAATGATGACTAGATTGCTATAAAAACATGTGAAGTTCGAGTGGTCTAAAAAATATCAATAGAGTTTTGATCAGTTGAAAGCATTATTAACTGAGGCACCAGTGTTGGTTGAACCTGAGTTGGGTAAATAGTTTGTGATTTTTAGCGATGCCTCATTGAATGGTTTGGGTTACATTTTGATGCAAGAAGGAAAAGTGATAGCTTATGCCTCTAGACAGTTAAAGCTGCATGAAAAGAATTATTCGATGCATGATTTAGAATTGGCTGCTATTGTATTTGCATTGAAAATTTAGTGACATCGTTTGTACGGTGAGAAGTGCCATATCTTTACCGATCACAAGAGCTTGAAATATATAATGACTCAGAAAGATTTGAATTTGCGACAACGAAGATGGCTAGAGTTGCTGAAAGACTATGAGTTAGTGATTGATTATCATCTAGGGAAAGCGAATGTAGTCGCGGATGCTTTGAGTAGAAAATTATTATTTACTTTGAGAACGATGAATACTCAGTTAATCTTGTCTGATAATGGTTCGATAATAGCAGAGTTGAAAGCTAAACTGGTTTTTCTTCAGCAAATTTGTGAAGCTCAAAAGTGTGACAATGAATTGCAAGCTAAAAGAATGCAATATGAGTCAATCAGTGGTTCAGACTATCAGATCGGATCCGACGATTGTTTAATGTTCCAAGATAGAATTTGTGTATGAAAGAATTTTGAGCATTTTTAGAAAATTTTACACAAAGCACATAGTGGTTGTCTATCTGTTCACCCGAAGAGTACTAAAATGTACAATGATTTGAAACAATTGTATTGGTGGTTGGGCATGAAACAAGACATTTTAGAGTTTGTGTCGAGATGTTTAGTTTGTCAACAAGTAAAAGCCGAGCATCAAGTGCCTTCAGGATTACTACAACCAATGATGATACCAGAATGGAAATAGGATAGAGTTACGATGGATTTTGTATTGAGTTTACCCCTGTCTCCTAAAAAGAAAGATGTTATTTGGGTTGTCATTGATCTGTTGACGAAATCAACACATTTCATTCCAGTACGTACAGATTATTCACTTGATAAATTGGCTGAGTTGTATATTTCTGAGATAGTTAGATTGCACGAGGTGCCAACTTCGATTATATCGGCTAGAGATCTGAGGTTTAAGTCGTGATTTTGGAAGAAATTGCAAGAAGCTCTGGGTACGAAGTTGAACTTTAGTACCGCATTTCATCCGCAAACCGATGGTCAGTCTGAGAGAGTGATACAAATTCTCAAAGATATGCTTTGTTGTTGTGTTTTAGAATTTGAAGGTAATTGGGAGAAATATTTGTCATTGGTCGAATTCGCATATAATAATAACTTTCAATTGAGCATAAAGATGGAATCGTATAAATATTTATGTGGTTAAAAATACTGAATCCGTTGTATTGGACCAAACTGAGTGAGAAAAAGATTTATGGGTTGATTAATTCAAGAGACTAAAGATAAAGTGAAGGTAATTCGTGACAGTTTGAAAGCAACTTCAGATCGACAGAAATCGTACGCAGATTTGAAATGAAAAGACATTGAATTTCAGATCGGCATCAAAGTATTCTTGAAAGTATCTTTGTGGAAGAAAATTCTTTGATTTGGTTGCAAAGGCAAGCTGGGTTCGCGATTCATTGGGCCGTATGAAATCATAGAAAGAATAGGTCCAGTAGCATATCGCTAGCTTTACAGTCAGAATTAGAGAAGATTCACAACATGTTTCATGTGTCAATGTTACGTCGATATAGATCCGATCCATCACCTGTAATTTCCCCGTTAGAGATTGAAATTCAACCTGATATGACGTGTAACGAAGAACCGATTAGAATTTTAGCTCGAGAGGTTAAGGAATTGAGAAATAAATGCATAGCTTTAGTGAAAGTGTTGTGGAAACGTCACAGGGTTGAAAAGGCTATGTGGGAACACGAGGAAGCTATGAGAAAATAGTACCCTAACCTCTTTTCTGGTAAGATTTTCGAGGACGAAAATTCCTAGGGAGGAGAGTTGTAACAGCCCGTTTTGAGTCAAATCAGAATAGTGGTTTTGAAACCAAAAATCTAAAGTCGAATTAATTATTTTATTATTATTTTAATTTTTATAGCATGATAGTATAATTGTGTGAAAGTTTTGTTCAGAAATTTTATCGTTTGAATGCTCAATTCGGTAAAAAGTACTAAATCGTGTAAAGTACAAAAGTGATGTTCTAACAGCTAAAGGTATTAAATAGCTATAGAACCTTAAAGTAAGAGTCTTTAAGTGGTAATTAGACCATTTCAATTGTGAGTGGACTATTATGGGCATATATTAAGTGATTTTAATGTTTATTTAAACAAGGTTAATATAGTAATTTGTAAATAACTTAAGTAAAATAATGGAAAACATAATGTATCACCATCTTTTCTTCATTTCCATCAAACTATAATATAGTAATTTGTTTTACAATGAAATACATGAGTATTTCGAGGATCAAACCTAAATGAGATATGATGATTTAAAACACAAAATAAACATGCAACAAGAAGGCTATTGTCTAATTGAGCGATGACTTATTACAACAAAAATGAAATGGTGAATTTATGTTTAAACTAATTAAAGTAGAAGTATTTAAGCTAATAAATTCAAAAGGGTAAAATTACTAAAGGCCACAATTGTGATTGGTTATCTCTGTTGTATGTGATGGACAATGAATTCAAACGTGCAATTACCTCATTTAATCAAATTTACCTCTCTATCTCCACTAACTCAATAAAGAACCTAATGAAATTTCCTCTTCATCCCATCCAGTTAGACCAAACTAAATTGAAACGTACATGATAGAATGTCCTCTCAGCCTATCTTATATAGATATTCACTTGAGTTTGTCAATTTCAAGTTATGAAAGTATTCAATTTAGTCTAAATCAAAAAATTAAATTAGCAAAAGGTAAATAATTGCATCACATGCAATTGAAATAACCAATCACCCAAGGATATTAGCGCATCCCATGGGAAACATCACCAAACAAAATTCAATTCAATTTATTGTAATCAAATTAAAAGTGTAACACCCCAAACCTGGCCTAGACGTTATGGCCGAATCTGTGATGTCACATTGAAGTGTATTTCGAAAAACGTAGTTCCGTTGAAAAAATTCGTTCTATATTTTAACCTTGTTGTGTTCTTTATGAAAAATTTAGAATAACTTGCTCACTGTTAAAATTCAAGTTGGTTTAGCAAAGCGTTAATTATATTAGATTGTTATTGTATTTTAAAAACCATGATTATTGTGGAAGCTTTTTAAAAGGTGTTGCAATAGCGTGGTGTTTTGAAACGCATTTATCTTTTTGAAAAACCGCGGCCTACTTCTAACAGATATGATTCAAGTCAATAAATCCCAAGATCGAAAATAAAAACTTAAAAAGGCTTTATTATAAAACCAAAAACCCCAAATTAAATTACTTATAAATTAAAAGTTTAAAAGGAAGCAAAACAGTTGTGTGGCCACCATTGAGTCTCTCGCTGCACCAATCCGCCTAAGGATTACTTGCGGAGAAAAATAGAAGGGTGAGTTTAAGTAAACTCAATGTGTAATCTAACAGCCCAGATTAGACCCTAGTCGGAATAGTGGTTTTGGGACCACAAAATTTGATTCAGAAAAATATTTTAATATTATTTTCCGTACTTATTACATGTGAATTGATATGTTTGAAAGTCTCGTATGAAAATTCTAATGTCTGTGTGCTTAATTTTGAAAAAGGACCTAATTGCGTAAAATGTAAAAATGGCTTGCTATTTGTTAAAAGTGCTTAAATGCTATGCCTTGTGACATGTGAGGTCCTTGTTATGTAATTGGACTATAGATAGTGGGATTGGTCATAAATGACCTTAAAATGGATGAGTTATAAATTATTAAGACAAGGGTAAAATAGTAATTGATGTATTAAATGTATTATAATAAAACAAACATGAAACAAAAGCCATTATTCATTCATCTTCCACCTAAAAATAGAAAGAAAAGGTAGGGTTTAAGTGTTTGAAGCATTCGGCCATGGTCCAAGCTTGATTAAAGGCTCATTTTTGTTTGATTTTTGATAATTTCTACGTTTTTGTAATCGTTGCTTTGAATACTATCAAGCCCATGTCTCAATTTCTAATTTTTTTTTAATGATTTTGAAATGTGCCATTGATGAAATTGTGAGCTTTGTGATGTTAGTTTTTGGAAAATAAAAGATATATGTTGGGTTAATATATTTTGTCTTTGAATTTTTGGTGATTTTGAGTAAAATGGGCTAAATTGTGAAATTTATAAATTGAAGGACTAAAATATGAAATAAATGAAATGTGTAGACTAGTGTGAGTACTAGGAGAATTCGTCCAAGCATGAGTGTATGCAAATTATTTGTATTTTGTGATTTTGTGAATTAGGGACTAAAGTGTCAAAATGTAAAAATGTGAGGGTTAAATTGTAAAATGCCCTAAATGAATGTTTATGGCTTGATTTAAATTATTTGGTGAATAAAAGAGTTAATTTTGAATACATATAGATCAAGAAAAGAGGAATTTGGATTTAGATCGAGGGAAGTCGAAGGTTATAAAGTAGACAATCCGAGTCGACAATTCCAAGTACGAGGTAAGTTCGTACGTGATTAATGATGTTACAAACATGTTTTAATGCTTTGTTAATGCATAATTTGTATATATATAATTGACTATGGTTTGAGTAATATGATAAATCAAATATGTTCAGCACTAAGTGTGTGATTCAAAATAGCTTCGGCTATGTGAGGCACTAAGTGTGCAATACCGAGATAGCTTCAGTTAATTGAGATGGCACTAAGTGTGCTAAATCGTTCTAGCTATGACTAATCCTTAAAGCACTAAGTGTAAGGATGTTTAAAGCATGAATAATCATCAGAAAGTCTTAAAATATCCGAACGAGAGGTGAGAATGAAAATGAATAAATACGAGAAGATTCAGGTATGTACAATACCTATGTGGTAGATGATATTATGTATATGAAGTTCATTGAATTGGTATAAACATATGAATTGTGTTGGTATAGAACTGATATTATGGCATTCTTTTAATTATATGCATGTTTGGGTTATGTATGTGAATGAATATATATTTTTTAATTATTTTATTATATATGATAAAGTAGTTTTGAAATATGTAAATAGATCGTGAACTATCACCTCCACGTAGGTCTTATTTTATTTTTAGAATAATTTACGTGAGTCAAAAATGAGCTTTTTAAGATTTTTGTAACTTTATTTTTTGATGAATCCCAGAGATCCGATACGCATCCAAGATTGATTGAAAACCTGACCCAACCAATCAACAAAAGACTAGCAGTGAGTCAACTGGCAAAAGACAGCAATGGCAAAATAAATTTCAGTTACAATAGAAGTTTAAAGAAATTGAAAATTGCGTCAATTTGTGATACTTATAGTAATAATCTTTTCTTGAAAAGTACTTGTTCTATGTGGAAGACAAATTTGAATTGTTCTCGACTTTTAAAAAAACAACCTTATTTGATCTTCTCATACCTCAGTTTCTCCTAGTCTGGGCTCGAGCAACATGAACCAAACACTGAACAATAAATGGTTTAATTACTTTCAATAGGAAAGTAATTCTCTTAATAGAAACTTGTAGAAATTGTAATTCCTATAAAAAAAAGAATTTATTCTAAGAAAATAAATTCTCACTTCTTTTTGATAGAATAACAATATGTGAAACTTGTGTGTTAAAACTTAAGTTAATGGCTCTATCAGTGTCATTTGTTTATAGGGAGAGAGAGGAGAATCATGGTTGAAAAAGCATAAAACAAATAATATTTATTTTACTAGGAGAAGGGATTTGGGCCTTTCGTGTATTAAGTCCAATTATATGTGTTTCCTAGGCTTTTGACCTAACACTTTATAATTTAATCTATACCAACATTTTGTTTCTATTTTATGAAATTAAATATTTATTAATTAATTAATTGAAATAACTAAATTAATTTCTTAACTCCATTCTAATTCTGTTAAATTCATGTCAACTTTACTTTAAAAGAAACTATGAGGAAATATATTTAATTTTCATATTCAATGAATTTATAATGACTAATTAAGTTAATTTCATTTTCATACTTCAATTATTTAATTATAATTAAATAATAATTCGAAAATTTTAAATTGATTCTCAAGTCATTTCTATACTTAGTAAGAAAACACCTTCATTTGTGAATGCAACCCATTTCTCCAACTTTATCATTTCTATTCATTTGGTTCTACATGCAATTCATTTCTGGTTTTAATGAGCTAGTGGAGGGACTGATTGGACATATGCAATTAGGGCTCAAATAATTTATAATTAAGTTCCAACTTTTCTCCTATTAATTATAAACTTATTTAGTCACGAAGTAATTCCACTATAGTATAGTAATTGAGCTCTCCCCAATTACATATGATTACAAAATTTAATTAATCTGTGCTTGTCCAATGTTCTCCACATATGAACCTATTTTATCTAATAGTAACCATTACATATTCTTTCATGAAAGTCAACTACTACCAAATAGTAATCATGTCATTTTGCGACCAATTTTACTTTTCCATATATCATTTAATGCTGATGAGAGGATATTATTTACCCATTAGTTGGGCTATGAATTCCATTATTTTAAATGATGCTACATATTGTGAAAGTCATATACCCAACATGCCAATTTTTGGTTCTTTTCTATGTAACTATGACAACCTGTTTTTCAATGTGTCAAAAATAATGGTTCTAGGGCTACAAATCCGACAAGTAAGTTCGTAAATGTTATCATTTAATATTTACGATTCAAATATGGTATTAGAACAAATTTTGAATTAACAATTTATGTTATTCGAATGAATAATTAGGCTCAAGTGGTATGACCCTAAAGTTAAATTGTTTAGAAAATGAGGTATCGGGACCTCATTTCTATAAACCAAGCCGTAAATATTTTATTAAATATTTACAGAGTGTTATTAAGATCGTATTAAAATTTGGTTAAAAATTTTTAATGTTTTGATAGTTAATTAATTAAAAAGGACTAAATTGTAAAGGACGTAAAACTTAATAACTATTGAATTTTATTGATTAAATAACTTAATTAATAAATATGGGAGGACTTATATTGTTTTTAGACCCTTTTTATATGTATGGACGGTTGGTGGAGTGTTTAACTTGGAAATTTTATTTGTTAAAAATATTAAATTAACAAAATAAGGTAAGTTAAAATAAAACAAATGGCCATTATCTTCCATTTTTGCTTCCACCACCGAAAATTAGAAAACATAGCTTGGGAAGCCATTGTTAAAAACTTCAAAGGTTCAGCCAACACCAAAGTCTAGCATGTAAGTGCATTTTTACTTTGTTTTTCATGATTTTTATGTTTTTGAGATCGTTGTAGTTTGATCTAGTTAACCTAGGGGTCAGTTTAATCTAGTTAATCTGGGGGTCAATTTGTTAAATTTTTAAATGTTTAGAATTTTACCATGGATGAAATTGAAGTGTTCTTGAAATTTTATAATAGATTATTAAGCTTGGTTGTTAAGTATAAGTATTTTGTTAAGTAATTTTTGATGATTTTCAAGTTTAGGGACTTATTTATGAAAATGGTAAAATTAAATGAAACTACTGCAAATGGAAGACAAAAATGGGTTTTTATAAAAATAGGTAAAAATTTGTTTGCATGAATTTTATTTAGAAATGATGAAATTGCAAGTTTCAGGTTTAAGGACTAAATTCCAAAAAGGTAAACTTTGAGGGTAATTTTGTAAATTTTCATTATTATGGGTTATAAGATAAATTAATTATTTTAAATATTGGAATGAGATTAATTGAAAAAAATGGTTAATTTGCATGTTTTACTTTGGGACTAAATTGTATAAAAGTAAAATGTTGGGGGCAATTTTGCAAAAATGTCAAAAAAGACTTAATTGCATAAAATGAATTGACTTTTTTTGTTAGAATTAGTGAATTGAATGGAATTAATATTTTAGGTCAAGAATGAGTGGAAAATCGAGGAGAAGAGAAAATTACCAAATAGCCCCTATACTTAGTCATTGTTGCAGTTTAGTCTGGTAAGTTCGTAAGAACTGTAATCATTACAATGTTATCTAAATTAAATGTTTACTATGTTGTTTTTAATGTAAGTGAATCAATATATATGTGAATGTAACTACATTATGACGAATTGACGGATATAGAGTCTCGGTTGAACTTTAGGAATTCTTAGGATACAAATGACATGTCATTAGGGTTTCGTGTTTCGGGTGCTGGTCTCGAATGTCCTACCAATGGCTAAGGTCCTACATTTGTTGTGGATTCTCTACAGCTGGGGTGACCGGCATCGTGTAGCTTACATTTTGACCTACAACTTGTGTGAGCAGGCCCATTTCATAGCTCGTGTGAGCATTGATGTAAAGGAAAGGTTATAGTTATATGTTAAGGCACACTTCGTGTAAGCTTTCCCGAGTATCCGATGTAATTCTAGATGGTTCAACGTGTAACACCCTAAACCCGGCCTGGACGTTATGCTGAATCTGGCGATGTCACATTGAAGTGTTTTTCGTAAAGTGTGATATCGTTGAAAAACCCTTTCCATCTTCATCTTCGTTGTGTGATCTTAATGATAATTCTAAAACATTTTATAGGTTTCCAAAAATAAGTCCTTTCTCGAAGTGTTAACCTTATTAAATTGTTATTAATTTTAAAACAATATCTCTTGCGGAAGCTTTTAAAACATGTTACATAACCGTGATGTTTTGAAAAGCATTTATCTTTTGAGAAACCCGTGTCCTACTGCTAGCAGATATAAATCAACATAAATAAAACCCCAAATTAAAGATTTAAAAATTTAAGGAGGCCTTATTACAAAATAATACCCGCATAAAACTACTTATAAATTTAAAAGTCAAGTATGGAAGCGTAAGCTGTTCTGTGGCCACCTTTGAGTCTCTTGCAGCACCGATCTTCTATGGATTACCTACGCAGATAAGCATAAGGGTGAGTTTATGAAAACTCAGTGTGTAATCCCTTAATAAACAAACAATATCATACGATTGCAAATCTGATGCGGGCTTAAGCCCGTGATCGAGAATAAATCGGTTTCAATTAGAAACATTACGAGAATAAAGATCGGTGTGGGCCTTAGCCCATTTCAGTGATAGTAACAGTATAGATATGCAATCAGAAATCTTACCTAACTAACCTCTACACTCCACTCCGTCCAGCATGTAGGGATAAAATCAACCCACCCAACCCTACACTCCAAAATAGCACATGTTGCGACACTAAACAGTATTTGTATTAGAGCTGCCAATACAATACACTTCCTCCAATCATAATAAACCCATCCCTATGCAACAAATCATGCCTCATGTCATAATACATGTATGCAATACATGTATGCAATATATATAAAATGGCATGCTTGTTTACAGTCATACATCTCATAAGGACATAATAGTCATTTTAGCACAAAGGGCATAACAGTCATTTCATCAATTTGGGGGTCTAGGTATACTTACTGACCCAATAGTAGATCCACAGTCATTTCGGGCGACCCGTGCAACCTTAACAGTCAAATAGTGAAAATGGGCCCAAAACCCCTAATGCGAGCCCATGTGGGCCTACACGCCTGTGTGGCCCGCAAAGCCCAGATATGGCCTTGGCCATGTGGATTACATGGCCTGACCCAATATTCTTCACACATTCGTGTGGTTTATTTGCGTAGGGCCCACACGTCTGTGGCTCCCACATGGCCAATTTCGGCCCACCATGGCCCAAATCGACCTTAGGCCATGAAAATGCTCATGGCTAGACTTAACAATCTTACACCCATGTTTAGGCATTCAGATTACCACACGAACGAGTGCATACTCGTGTAGCATCGACGATCACTTATTCGGCTTTTGCCGATTTACGATTATGGCAATGTTGGTACACACTTTGTTTACGAATATGTGTGAATAGCCCACGAGAACCCTACATTCAACCAAGGCATTCCATTAGTTCTTTGGCAATAGGGTTAACAACCTCTCTTAAGACAAAACCCAACTTATCATTAATACTTGCCCCACTTAAACCACTGACCAAGATTGATCACATGCTCCTTGTCGAATATCTGCATTAACAGTGCAATCCATTAATTAAGATTGCTTATACACATGACTTGAATCAACATATACTAACTTATAGCAATACAAAACCCAAAAGTAGGGGAAAGAAGCATTCGACCAATACCAACGAATGCAAGCCAACATACCCTAGTTGAACACAATGACTACAAAAAAAGTTACCTTCGGGTGATGAGGGAAAGATTTCAATCGCTTCAATATCAAAGTAAAATCCTCTACTCTTTGAGAAGTTCCAGAAACCAAAAAGAGCCCAATAAGCAAGAAAGAGGAGATGGAGCCAGGTTATTATGTATGGAAATGGTAATATTATCATGTAATGTCTTTTGTATTAATAGCTCTTGGATGTATTAAATGGTTAATTTAGTAAGTTTATGTCTTTGAAGTTTATGTTTAATTGAAGAAACTATAATGCTTGTTAAGTAAGGTCTTTTTAACTACTTTAGGGTAATTGAAAGGTATGGTATTCTGGGATAATAGTGATGGCTTGAAAATGGTAAAAGTGATGTGTTTTGGTAGGTATTGTTGATGATGGTTTGAAAATGATTTCTTGTGACATGTTTTAGTTTATATTTGAGCCAGGTTATTATGTATGGAAATGGTAATATTATCATGTAATGTCTTTTGTATTAATAGCTCTTGGATGTATTAAATGGTTAATTTAGTAAGTTTATGTCTTTGAAGTTTATGTTTAATTGAAGAAACTATAATGCTTGTTAAGTAAGGTCTTTTTAACTACTTTAGGGTAATTGAAAGGTATGGTATTCTGGGATAATAGTGATGGCTTGAAAATGGTAAAAGTGATGTGTTTTGGTAGGTATTTTAATTAGGTTGTTATGTTTGAACAAAATGTCATGTTTTGATAGTTGATGTATTGGTATATTTGTGGTGCCCATGAATGGTCTATTGATTAGGTAAGTTAAGATGTTTTGAATGGTATGTTTAAGTGTAATTGGATGATGTTTAAGTCTCTTGAAAGTGTGCACAAATGGATTGGATGTTTATGCATGGTTTACTTATGAAATGGTTTGATCTTAAGTGAATTTTAGGTTCACACTGCCTGAGACATGAGATTACACGGCCTTGTGTCACTTGTGGTTTCTTAGGGTTCAAGTTAGTGAGTTACATGACCTAACACATGACCTAGCACATGGGCGTGTAAGCCATCTCAGAGAGTTACACGAGTGAGAACACAGGCTGGGACATGGCCAAGTGTCTCTTGTTCGAAAGTTACATGGCCTAGGGTGATTCCACATGGCCTGGCCACATGGCCATGTGTCACCTATTTTTCAAATTTTGCATCTTTTTTCCTAAACTTTTTATTTTGTTTCAAATTGGTCCCGAATTGCTTCTAAGTTATTTTAGGGCCTCAAGGGCTCGATTTTGGGATAGTATGCATGTGTATGAATGATTTATAATCTAATTTAAATTATTGAATGATATTATGTTTAAATGTTTCCAATTATACGATAAGGCTCCATAACCCAATCTGGCGACGAAGACGGGTTAGGGTTGTTACGATAATGCCTTCTTCTCGACTCGAATAATAGAGTCCAAATATCGGATGTTACTACTGTCACACCCCAAGTATGGCGAATCAAAGAATAAGGTGTGTGGTAGTGAAGTTATATGTTTGGCTTAGTGTAATCCTCCATGTTGAGTCTTTTGGCGAATTGAAATGTGGTGTAGAGTACCCGCCATTGAGTAAATGAAAGTTTTAGGTTATTCTGTTATCTAAGAGAAGGATATATCAAGCGAAGTATAATCCAGGTGAAAGTTACTGCCAAATGTATAATATGCCTAATTTTTCAGAATATTATGCTAATTAGGTTGTAAAGGGACCTGGTTAGGAACCAACTAGATTGACTGGTCTAATTTCCATTATGTAGAATTTTCATTTATGTTTTTCTCAGAATCTGTAGGCCATTAAGTGTTTGAGTGTGCCTAAAGACCAATTATGAGATGATTGTAATTACATACTTGTTTTACTTTGTTGTTAATATAAGACATTGCTATTATTATTTAAGTTTCTTTTTCTATGTTTATGAATGAACTGATTAATAATAAAGTCTTGAAAATAATATGATTATTCTTAAAAAGTCCTTAGTCAGGTATTATTGTGGGTTTGGAAAACAATAATGCATTAAGACTAATGTGTAGTTGGTTGATGACAATGAGTTGTTGTTGACATAGGGATGTCAAAATCAATACATGAGTATGCGTTAAAGAAAAAAATATTGGACTGACCCATTATGAGTATGTTTCTTGGATTATTATGTAATAGTCACAACATTGCTCATAGTGATAATTATGTATATGATCCTTAGGCTTGAGATCATCATTGTCCTAACATCATGAGTCATATATTTTGATGCAGTCAAACATATACCATAATAGGTTGTAGTATAAAGATTGATGTTGGATATACCACAATCCATGTAGTGGGATATGATTGATCAAGATAAGATTTTTCCTCCTACATAATAGGAGTAATATCTTGGGCCACATGATGGAGTGAAATTAGAAATGCATAACCATGCTCAAATAAGTTGATATGATATATCACACTTATTTGTTTATCATAGTCTACTCAGAATATCAAGAAATATGATATTGGACTCTACAAGTGTGATTATTCCATGACTTGAGTCCAATCTGGATATAAATGATAAAATGATATAATATATGAAAATTTTATCACAATAGATTATGTTGAATCACAAAAAAAGTTATGTCTAGTCTAGATGCCACTCATTGCTTGTAACATTAGAAATGTTCTAGTATTACTACTAACGTTACAAGAGCCTACAAGGTCACACCTTATGGTTAAAGCCAACTGACTTCATGGAAAATATGATGGGCGCATACCATCCTTGTAACACCTCAAATCCCAAAAATCCTGTTTAAATTATTTTTGTGTGTTTGTGACATGGATGTATGTTTGACATAGTGATTTAATGCTCTAGGAGTGTCTGAGTAGTTGTGGGTTCAAGTCCTGGCTTGAGCAAAATTTTGGTTTTATTTGAATAAACCCTGTCTGCTGCTAGAAGACTTTTAAATTAATATGAGTAGGACATGTGGAGTGTTCTAGGAGATCTAGAGTTCAAGGATTGGCAATATAGAAGAATATTTTATTTTGCTTTGCTATTGGCGCTGGGGAAGTGTTGTAGTTCGACTGAAACTGGGGTGTTGAGGAGTGTATGGAGTGTGGCCGAATTCTAAGGAGTTGTTGGAGAGGATTTCAGCTGTTAAGGATTTGGATAGGTGGGATATGCTTGAGGGATTTTAGGAGTGATAAGGGGAGAGAAGTTAGGAGTTTGAAGGGAGTGGAAGATGGTTTGTCGATTATAGACTCTCTCTATTGGCAATTTTTGGTTTTGGTCAATTATTGAGAGTTTGGTCATTCTTTTTTATTCTTTCTCCTTGGTGCCGAATTCCCATCTGTTGTTTTTGACTGTTTTGTTTGTGTTCAATTGTGGGACGGTTTGGTATCATTTAGGGGTTCTAATTATTTTAGTCTTTTGGGTTGTTCTTCTCCAACATTTTCGTCCACCATATACCTTTGATTTTCTTTTCTCTGGTACTAAGTCACTTTCGCCGAATACCTCACCAACCCTTTCCATGTTTCTTTGTTTTGGTTTGGCAAGTGCACAGTGATTTCTTTTCACTTTGTAGTTTGGTCGCACACTGCATCATTCCTTTCACTCAATCGTCCTTCCTGTGGCCGAACATTTTAGGTAAGCCTCTGCCCTATTTGTTCTCCTTTCAGTTTGTAATTATCTGTGCACCGTTTCCTCCCTTTCTCTTCTTGAATTACTACCCCCTTCTTCTATTTTCAGATAAATTTCTTTCTTCCTACCGATTTCCTGTTCTTCGATGGATTGGTTCAGTTCTTCGCAGTTTGAAGTGGTAAGTCTTTGGTAGGGATGGAAGCTTTGCTTCAATTGGTTGGAAGTGTTGGGTTATATTTATTTATTCTTTCTTCAGTTCCTAATATTCGGTTCTATCAAATGGGATTTTGGCAGCTATTAATCATATCAAGCGGGGTTTATCTTCGGAGTGGTAGACTATGTTCGTTTGGAGTAGTAAGGTATTAACATTTCTGTAAATCGATTGTTTTGAGTTAGGTTCAACCGTATCTAACATTAGTTGTGGAATGGTCATTGGTTTTAGGTGCAGTTCGTTACGAGAGGGGTTGCGCATTTAGAATCCAAACAGGTGTGTGTACTCACACTACAAACACTGTTGAATGGCAAGAAATAGAAAACTAAGAAGTGCACCATCGACTTCACCCAGGCATATGACCGCTCGTGTGGCAGGCCTAGTAGCAAAATGAGGTCGTGATGTCGACGAAATAGCCATGAGCGATTTCATGGGCCGAATCGATATTGGGCTATTCTGGGTCGAACTGGGCTGTGTGGGCCCACTCAGAGAAATTGCACAAAATGTGGTAAATTGTGGGCCAGGTTGTGTGAACTACATGGCTGAGGCCATTTTTAGGCTATGTGGGCCATACGAGAGTGTGGGCCCAGATAGGCCCGCAATATGGGCTAAAGGCCCATTAGCACTGATTGACTGATAAGGTTGCACGTTTCGTTCAAGAGGACTGCGGACCTACTGTAGGGTCGGTAAGTACACTTAGAACCTATACTGATGAATTGAACATTATACCCCTATGAAGTAAATTGACTGAAATACCCCTGTATTATGTATGACTGTTATTGAGCATGACATTTCTGCATACACGTATGATATTATGTAGCATTACATGGGGTGGGATATATGATTTTGGAGGAAGTGTACTGAAAGGCTATAACCTATTACTGGCACCTCTACTACAAATATTATTTTAGTACCAGAAACGGTACGACTTGGTGTGTAGGTTTGGGTGGGTCGATTTAATCCCCACATGGTGTGTAAGGCTAGTACGAAGATGGTGTGTAGTGGATGGATTAGGTAGGATTCTTTGTTTGCATATTGTACTGAAACGGGCTAAGGCCCAGACTGCTACTGTTACTGAATAAGGGGGTTAAGGCCCCTAACTGGAACTAAAGGGCTTAGGCCCAGACTGTATTTACACTGGTTATTTGCTGTTATGGGATTTCACACATCAAGTTTTCCTAAACTCACCCATCTGTTAACTGTGTAGAAAATCCTCTGGCTTAGACGGATCGAGGTGACGAAGGACTCGGAGGTGGCCACTTGACGTAGTTATTTTAATATTACACTTAAGATTTTATTTTGGGTTTTCATTACGTAATAAGGCCTTTTTAATTTTTATTTTGATTTGGGGATTTTGTTTACTTTATTTTACCTGTTAGTAATAGGATTCAGATTTTCAAGTAAATACAAACAAATGATTTTCTGAACACATCACGCTTATGCAACACATTTTGAAAGCTTCCGCAACAAGCACCGTTTTAAAGTCTAATAACAAACTCATATAAATTATATTTTGCTAAACCAACTTGAATTTTTGCAATGAGCCAAACACTCTAAACTTTTCTTAAGAACCTAAAGAAGTTTTTACGTAGAACGGGTTTTTCACAGAATTCGTGTTTTGGAAAAACACTCTAATGTGACATCACAGATTCGACCATAACGTCTAGGCCAGGTTTAGGGTGTTACAATCCTATATACATCAATGGCGGACAGTATTGCCTAGCGGCCATGATTTGCAACTACTTTCCTAGAGTTAATATTTATGGAAGTTAATATTCCTTTCAAAAGAATGTAAAATTTTAATACCTTTCATAAATTTCTCTATAAGTGAAAGGGAATTATTCCATTTTTATTATAGGTGATTAATAAAAGGTATAAGATCTTTGATGATGTATGGAAGGAAGTAAGAAAAATTCAAAAAGGTCTAGCAGCCAATTTTTGAATTCTCTCTAAAAAGGTTCATAGAGTTTTGTTGTTCATGCTTGACTAGGTGGACTACGTAGAGGCTGAGACAATTCTGTTGCGGCTTGGATTACACATTGTGAAGGGAACCAAATCCTAAAGGTGTATTTTTTACCATCTTTTCAACTTGGTTTATTTCTCATACATGGATCCTTAGTTAATAATTGCCAGATTATTTTTTTTGTTGCGCCACGGGGTGTGTCGGCAATCCAATAGTGGTATCAAAGCCACTTTTACGATATGGATTTAGGATTAAATTTATTGGTTGATGTGATTGTATGAGATACATGTTGTTTCATATGATTTACTTGATATGTTTTATGTATATATGATACATGTAACCTGTTTTATGAATCGTGTATGTAATATGTTTAAACATATGTGATAACCTATTCCTCTCAGTCACTGACTAATTGTTAATCATTGATTTTGATGCCTATTGGATCTAATAAATTATTTTTTTAAGTGTTAACAGATCTATCTTAGGGAAATGGGGTTTTCATTATTCGAAGTTAATAGTTAACTTTCTGGTAACATTCGAAAATTAGGAACAAAGTTGTTCCAGTAAGAAAACTCATAGATCAAAAGTTTGAAAATATTCTGATTTTGATAAAAATTTACAATTAGTGATGTTTTCTTTCACAAAGATTTGAGTGCAGTTTCTTACATTCTGCCCCCTCACCCCGCAAGAGGCTCAACCCCTCGACCCCTTTGTGTAGGTGACATTATTTGTAGGGACAATTTTGTAATTCACATTAACATCGACTGGATAATAGATATCATATATTGTTTGCTATGGTTGATATGCATGGTGTTTGAAATGCATGGTTATAGCCTGATAGCCCATTTAATTTATAATTTACAGAGGTAATTTTATAAATATGGTCTGTGTGTTGTGCATTTCTATATTTCTCTTGTATTTTCTTTTCTCATTTTACTCCATCGAATATAAAACTAGTTTCTATAATTGTAAATTCTACGAGCTGCTGTAGACTCCCTCGTATATAAATGCAATTGTAAATTGTACTTATAGTGAGAAAGAAGCTTGTGAAGTGACTTACACCCTTAGGATTCATTTTGGTTTTCATTTTGGTTTTCCCATTGGCTTGGGAGGGACCACCTTAGTTTTATGGGCTATAAAAATTGCATTTATTTACTGTTTTATATTATTCATGTTTGTGATATAATGGATAATAGGTTAGCATGTATGTTATAGTATATTGATACAATCAACTTTAATAAATAAATTAAATGGATTAAAGTTGAACATTAATGGTGAGATGAATTTTATTTAAAACCTTCAATAAAATATTAAGTTAAGATTGCCTTCCAATATTTACCTTGTTAAAGCCTCGATCGGTACAACGTGGGTTTTGTAAAGCGAAGTACTTGTATCTATCTTGGTCAAATGTGAAAAATAAGCAAGTGATATTCTTTGTGTAACAACCCATTTTTAGTAAAATCGAAACACTGGTTTGGGACCACAAATCTGATGTGAGAATATTTATTTTATTATTATTTTAATGTCTACAACATGTTAGTATTATTGTATAAAAATTTCGTTAAGAAATTTTATCGTTTGCATGCTTAATTTGGTAAAAAGGACTAAATTGCAAAAGGTGCAAAAATTGAGTTCTATAAGCTAAAGGGATCTAATAGCCATGATATTAAATGATAAGAGGGTTTATGTTGTAATTAAATTATTGGTATATTGAGTGGACTTTTATGGACTTTATACAAGTTATTTTAAAGGTTATTAATAAGGTTAAATAAGTAAATTATTAAATAAAGGTTAATAAAATTAAAGAAAACAAAGATATCATCTTTGTTATTGTCTTCTTCCACTGAAATTAAGTTAATGAAAAGCCATTAATGAAGTTTCAAGGTTCATCCATAGTTGATCCTTGCATGTGACTGATACTTTGTCCCGTTTTTAATGATTTCTATGTTTCTAGAGTCGTTGTAGCTTAATCTAGCTAGCCCAGGGACTAATTTGCAAAACTGTTAAAAGATTAGGGTTTTTCCATAAATGTATTCATGTTTTTTATGAAGTTTGATGGAAGAAAATAAATCCTTTGTTGATTTATAAGCAACTTTTGTAAGGTGAATTTTGTTGAAATTGTCAAATAAGGATTTATTTGTAAATTGTGTAAAATGTGTGTTGGAAATTGTGAAATAATGAAATGTATGAGTTGCTATGGCTGTATATGAAATTCTACTAGCTTGGGTAGGGATGGAATTGTTTAAATTTTAATTTATGAGCTTAAGGACTAAATTGTAAAGGAATCAAAACATTAGGGGCAAAAGTGTAATTATGCAAAAATATGATTTTGGGATTAAATTGAATAGAATGATTATTGAATGAATTGAATTTGATTATTTAGTTCAAGTTAAGCATCGTATGAATTTAGATCGAGGGAAAGAAAAAGTGTCGGACTAGTTGATCATATTTCTTCATTTGTGATCGAGGTAAGTTCGTACTTTTAAATAGAATTTTTAATGTGTTTGATTTAAATGCTATTATGTTATATTATCATATCATGTCTCGAAGAAAAATCCAATGACGTTTCGATGACTATCAAGCCCCGTTTGAACCTTAAGAATATATAGGATACAAATGAAATGTCATTAGGGTTACCATGTTTTGGGTACTGGCCCTGAATGTCCTATCAGTGGTTGAGTTCCATCATGTGTTGGGGATACTTGATAGCTTGTGTGAGCAACACCGTGTAGCTATGTTCTGATCGGCATCTTGTGTAAGCAGACCCACTTATGGCTCAAGAGAGAGCATCTATGTAAAGGAAAAGGAAAGAAATGGTTTTGACCATATGTTAGCACACATTGTGTGAGATTCCTGTGTATTTGATATTATTCTAAGCAGTTCAATGGGCATATAAAGAGAATGAACGGTACGTGTTCCAATTTGCAATGTCATGAAGGTATGGAAATGTGTGAAATGTTGATGATTAAAGTGAGTATAGCTATGCTCATGAAAAGTATGAATACTTATATGTTATATTCATGAAAGCTATTTTACCATGTGGTGATTTTTGCTAAGTTATATGTTTAATCATTAACTCATGTTGTTAATGATGCTTAGGCTTGTGCTAAGCTATGTTAGATTAATTCTTAATTATTTATAAGCTTATGCATTGAAATGGTAAGCATTGTTTATGATTTATGAACTTACTAAGCATTATATGCTTACTTTGTGTTCTTCTTCTATGTTTTATAGTTAATCGGAAGCTCGTTCGGGTTGGAAGCTTGTCAGAGATCTATCACACTATCCATCAGCTATACCGGTAGACTTTTTATGTTTTTGAGTCATGATTATAATGGCATGTATAGGTGTTTTGTGCTTGATGAAGTGACCATTATGTTTGGCTTGTAAATATGGTACTGTGGTTGATGAACTAGTTATCATGTTGTCATATATATATGTGGTTTTATGATTGAAGATATTTTGGCATTTTAGTGCTTTTATGGGTAGTGCTGGAATGGCCAAGTTGATGTATATTTTAGTAACCATTTTGGTATATTTGAGTATGATTTTGGCATGTGGTCATGGTGGTAAGTTTGGTAAGTTTGGTAAGGAAATTATATGAGAAATGTATGGTTGGTTAATGGCTAGATTATGCAAATGTTTAAACATGTTTGATTGTTGTGATTGAGGTGGCTTTTGGGCATATTGGTTTATGTACAAATACCATATTGATTTAGCATGATTATGCATGTTTTAGGTACATGTTGAATGCTTAAATATAAGTGCAAATGGCTTGTGTGGGTGAGCTTGTTTTGGGTGAGAGAATTGGCTTAGAAATGACCTATTTCTTGTCCACACGGCCTAAGACACGAGCGTGTGTCTTAGCCATGTGTGACACACGGTCATGCGATATAGCCGTGTGTCCCTTGTAGGTTTCAAAGGGT
Organism: Gossypium anomalum; assembly: GCA_025698475.1. Lineage (NCBI taxonomy): Eukaryota > Viridiplantae > Streptophyta > Magnoliopsida > Malvales > Malvaceae > Gossypium > Gossypium anomalum. The sequence goes on along the minus strand of CM046960.1, from coordinate 17,096,701 downwards.
TGCAAGTTAGGCAGTTACACGGCCTAGCACACGACCTGGCACACGGGCACAGACACGGGCTGGGACACAACATGGTCGTATGTCCCTACTTTGAATGTCCACATGGTCTGAGACACGGGTGTGTGTCTCAGCCGTGTGACCCTTTCTATATTAAAAATTCTAACTTTTTCCATGAAATTTATATGTTTTTAATTTAGTCCCGAATCGTTTTTAAAGTGTTTCTAAGGCCTCGAGGGCTCGAATAAGGGACATTATGTATGAGTTTGATTGATAATTGCCATAATTTATGAAATGTTTTAAGTCAAATGTTTTAAGCTTGATTTTTTGGTAATGCTCCGTAACCCTATTCCGACGATGGATACGGGTTAGGGGTGTTATACTTCGGTTATAATATTGGTTAACAACTTAACTGGGTTACTCTAATAGGATCATAAACCTAGAGGAAAGAGATTTGGATGATCATGCGATGATTGGAACAAGAGTTGTTCACCAAATAATAAGTTACATAGGATGCAATTAGCATGTATTGTTTACCTAAATAAACATAATCTTGAGAGTAAAACCAAAACTAACTTAAGAAGAGGTGAAATATGAATCTTTGCCCATTAGAAAAACTTTAGGGAAAAGATTTTCATAAATTAATATCTAAGGGTTATCAATTTTGAATAAAATAGTGGGAGCATCATTTAATAAAGTCATTTTAATGTTTATAATAAACTTGGTAAATTTACTCATAAGCATGTTTTATTATGGTAGATTTATTATGGAAAACAACACAAACTCTTTATCATTGCAATCTGTCCTTAAGAAGGATAAGTTGAACTTCCTTGACTGGTTTTAAAACTTGAGGATTGTCTTCAAACAAGAACAAAATTATATGTCATTAAACAACCCGTTCTTAATCAACCAGCAGGTAATGCCTCTAGAGATGACAATGATGCTTATAAGAAGCATCCTGATGACATGTTAGACATAGGATGTCTAATTCTTGCCACCATGACTCCTGAGCTTCAAAAGTAACATGAGGATATGGTTGCCTATGATATGATCCATCATCTCAAAGAATTATATAAGGGGCAAGCACGTCAAGAGAGGTACAAGACCTCTAAAGCTCTATTTTGATACAAAAATGGTGGGGGAAACTCTTGTGGGAACTCATGTTCTCAAGATGATAGGCTATATTGAAAGCCTTGAAAAACTTAGATTCCCTCTAGGTGTGGAATTAACCATCGATGTCATCCTGCAATCCTTTCCGAATGGTTTTAGCTAAATTTTCCTTAATTTTAATATGATTGAAATTAATAAGACTTTGCCACAATTACTTAGCATGTTGTGAACTACTGAAAGTAACATGAAAAGGGCTGAACCTAAGCCCATTTTGATTCTCCATAAGGACAAGGGAAGGGAAAGCTTAATGCTAAGGAAAATCATAAGGACAATGGCAAGGCCAAACCCAACAAAGGAAAGATTGCATTGAAACTTAAAGGCGTAATTGCTAAGGAAAGAAAATGTTTCCATTGCGATAAGATTGGACATTGGAAGAGGAACTGCCCTACCTATCTTGAAAGGTCAAGAAGGCAAAGGAAAGTGAAGCGTCCACTTCAGGTATTTATGTCATCTATATTAATTTATCAACATCTACTTCTTAGGTGTTAGATTGTGGTTCTCATATTTGTACCTTTGTACATAGACTATAATGGAGTAAGAATCTGGCTAAAGGAAATGTGGACCAACGAGTTGGAAATGAAGTAAGAGTTGTTGCATTAGCTATAGGAACACGTATTTTATCCTTGCCTAGTGGACTTGGTTTATGTTTGGAGGTTTGTTATTTTATGCCCAGTTTGACTAGAAACATTATTTCTTTTAGACAAAATTGGTTTTGAGATAGTTATTAAGAATAATTGTTGTTCATTTTATCCTTATAATTATCTCAAAATCTAATCTAATCGGCACAATTAGTAAATGGCCTCTACATTTTAGATCAAGACATGCCCATTTATAACATAAATACTAAAAGATCAAGAATAAATGACTATAAGCAAACTTATCATTGGCATTATCTCTTGGGCCATATAAGTGAAAAGCGCATATCAAAGCTTCATAAATATTGATTTTTGGATTCTTTTGTTTTTGAACAATTTGATATATGTGAGTCTTAGTTGTTGGGCAAAATGAATAAAGCCACTTTTAATAGTAAAAGTGAGTAAGCTAGTGATTTGTTAGACTTAATACATAGTGATGTATATGGACCAATGAATACTCAAGGCTAGGGGAGGTTTTCAATACTTTATTACTTTCACTGATAACTTCAGTAGATATAGGTATATTTATCTTATGCACTATAAATCTGAGCCCATTGAAAAGTTTAAGGAATTTAAAAATGAAGTATAAAAACGACTAGGTAAAATGATAAGGAACTTCGATTAGATTGAGGAGGAGAATACTTATGCTTAGTGTTTGATGCACTTTTAAAGGAATATGGGATTGTCTCACAACTTACACCTCTTGGTACTCCACAATGGAATAGAGTTTTTAAGAGGAGAAATTGAACATTATTGGACATGGTTCGATCAATGATGAGTCATCTTGATTATCATACTTCTTTTTGTGGACATGCACTTGAGACAATTGTCTTCACACTAAATCATGTTCAATCTAAATTGGTTCAAAAGACACCATATGAGATGTGGACTGGGAAGTGCGTTAGTATGTCTTTTATGAAGATTTGGGGTTGTGAAGCTTATGATGAACATCAGATGTCCATAATGCTCGAACCCAAATCTAAAAAGTGCATATTTGTGGGATATCCTAAGGAAAATTGTAACACCCCTAACCTATCTCCGTCGCCAAATTAGGGTTACAGAGTATCATAGTACAATTCAAAAAATTTAACTTCAAATAGAAACAATTCTTCAATCTAAATTCTAACATTCAATTACACATGTTATTTATAGTATAAATACACCTTAAATTGAGCTTACGGGACTCTAAAAATAGTTTGGGAAAATTCAGGGACTTACTTGAAACAAAACAAATAATTTTGGAAAATTTGAAAAATTTTGGAAACATGGGTCACACGGCTATGTCACATAGCCTAGACCATGTGGCTTGAAGACATGGCTGTGTGGCCAAACGTGTACAATTCGAAGTATAGGACACACGGTTGTGTCTCAGCTCGTGCGTTTGCCTGTGTGAGTATTCAAAATAAGGTTGCACAACCATGTCACAGGTCGTGTGTCAGACTGTGTGTGCATCTGAAGTTAGGTCACACGGCCATGTTGCCAGCCTGTGTAACTCTCTGTGACCATGGTTTTCATCCTGCACCTAAAATTTAATGGACACATGGTCGTGTGATAGCCTGTGTCCCAGGCCGTGTACTCCTTAAATAACCCCTAATGCAAGCCAATTCAAATCTAGTTTCTTGGGCACCAAACCAACCTTTTCCACACACATTCATATGACTAAAACACATTGAAATACACTCCAAAATATGATAAATCAATCATCCTACAAGCTTAACCAATATGCCATTCATTGGCACCAAAATTCACATACTAAAACAATTCAATTTCATGTTAAAAATCAATACTTTAAACATTCTTCACACATACCAATTAACCAATTCATTCTCAATTCAATAGACCATAAGCCATTTACATTCACAAGGCATTCACAAGTGACCAGAAAACATATATACATATACATTTACAAGCCAAACACCAAAACATATGGACAAGTACTCTCAATCCACATCACATTGACCAAATAACATAAAATACCTATTACATGCCATTTATAACCATTAACCAAAACTACCAAAAACTACCAAAATGACAGATGGATAGTGTGATTGTACTCTGACGAGATTCCAACTGGTCGAGCTTTCCAATGATCTACAAAATAAAGAAAATAAATACATAAAAAAACTAGTACTTAGTAAGCTCGTATAACAGAAACTTAAATTTACTGAACATTATACGTTTAAGCCATTGAAGTATATTGGATCATGAGCGTACTTTACTTTCCTATACACACCACTTTCAAGGTTAATCAATGAACATAAAATTTCAACCAAAGCAAGAAACATCTCATAATAACCATTTCTAACACATATTTCATTCATTTAGAACTTATAAACATCCTTTTCAATTTAAGTAGTTATAACAACATTTTCGATTTTACCTTTCAAGATTATAATTCATGTCATATACATTCATATTCGTTTTAAAATTCAACCAGCCGTTGAACCAAGTGGAATATCATCGGATACTTGGGAAATGCTCACACGAGCTGTGGCTGCAACATGTAATTATATATGCTCACACAAGCTGTGAAATGAGCTTGCTCACACGAGCTGTGGGTCAGGATGTTAAGCTACACGATGCTGCTCACACGAGCTGTAGAGAATCCGCAAAAAATACACGACCTCTGCCATCTGTAGGACGTCCAAGATTAGCACCCGAAACTGTATAACCCCTAATGACTTGACATTTGTATCCTAAGTATTCACAACGTTCAAACAGGACCATTATACCAATCCAATTCTTTTATTTTCATTCTATAATGTTGTTTTAACATGCTTCTTTGAAATACACATTTTTCAAATATAGCATCCAATTTAATTAACATCACAATTTGATCCAATATCAAAAACATCATATAATCATCAATCTAAATTATACATAGCATAATACTTATTATCATTACAATCAAAACATCAATTAATAAATTTAATACTTATATGAACTTACCTCGACTAAAATGATTGCAAAAATAAAGTCGACAACTATTCCAATACTTTCACTTTTCCTCGATTCAAATCCAATTGTTACATTTCTTGATTTAGATAATAATATTTATTCAATTAAATCATTCAAATAGCTTAAAATAATAAAGTCAAACCTACAACCCTTATCAAAGTGAATTTATCAAATTACCCCTAATATTTTAACCTTTATGCAATTTAGTCCCTATACCTAAAACTTTCAATTTTACCATTTTTAAAGAGAAACCATGCTAGTCAGATTTCCTAGGGATCCCTTACAGCCTATAACTTTCATCAATTCACCCTATTTTCATTGAATTTTACTATTTTCACAAATGGGTCCTTAAACATCAAAATCATCAAAAATCACTTAATAAAATACCTATATTTAACTACCAACCTTAATAATCTATCAATTAAATTCAGAAACACTTCCAATTCATTCATGGTAAACCCTTATATTTTTAAAAATTTTACGAATTGACTTTCGGGTTAGCTAGATTAAGCTAAAACAATTACAAAAACATGAAAATCATACAAAACGGACCTCAAAAACTCACACATGCATTGAAGAACCCTAGCCAAACCTTCAAGCTTCTCCTTCCATGGTGTATTTGGTCAAAGAAGGTGAAAAATGAAGAAGACGATCATATTGTTTATGTTTTTATTATTTTATTTAATAATTTACTATTTTACCCTTATAACATTAACTTAAATTTCAACCAAAGCTTGTCCATAATTGTCCAGTTCGTAATTATATGGTATAATTACCAAATAGGTCCAACAATTCACATCATTATAACCATTTAATATATCTAACCAATAGAAATTTAGTTTTGTAGCTTTTATGATTTAGTCCTTTTTACTTAATTAACTTATTAAACATTAAAATTTATTAACCATAATTTAATACAACATTAATAATACTCGTTAATATTAAATTAATACTATTTACTGACTCTCTTGTTAGAATTGTAGTCTCGAAATCACTGTTTCTGACACCACTGAAAATAGGTTGTTACAAAACAAAATGATATTATTTCTTTAATCCTACTGAGAACAAAGTGTTTGTTGCTCGGATAGGAGTCTTCCTTGAGAGAGAATTTATCTCTAGAAAAGGAAGAGGTAGAAAAATTGAACTCGGAGAAATTTGAGAACAACAGTAGACCACTGAACTAGAGATTGAACAACAATAGGTTCTATAAGTTGTTGTAAAACAATCTACTATTCTAGAAACACAACTACTGCAAAAATCTTAAAGAGAACACCATGTACTTAAGAGGTATAGATTTTTCATTGCAACACATGGTGATATTATACTTATGGATCAAGATGAGCCTAAGAAATATCAAGAAGCGGCGGTGAGTCCAGATTTTGATAAATGGCTTGAGGCCATAAGGTCTGAGATGGATTCCATGTTAGAAAACTAGGTATAGATCTTGGTTGACCCACTTGAAGGGGTAAAACCCATAGGGTGCAAATGGGTTTTCAAAAAGAAAATCGACATGAATGGTAATGTATAAACATACAAACTACAAACATACACTATGACGAAATTTTTTTCTCCTATTGTTATGTTTAAATCCTTTTAGATCTTACTTGTAATAACAACATTTCATGATTATGAAATCTGGTAAATGAAAGTCAAAACAACTTTCCTTAATAGGAAACTGGAAAAAGATGTGTACATAACACAACCTGAAGGTTTTGTAGATTTGAAAGATGCTAGAAAGATATGCAGACTATAAAGATCCATTTATGGATTGAAGCAAGCTTCTTGAAGTTGGAATCTTTGTTTTAATGATGTGATCAAAGAGTTTGGTTTTATCAAAAATGAAGATGAGCTTTGTGTTTACAAAAAAGTTAGTGGGAGTACTATTGCATTCTTACTACTGTATGTAGATGACATACTTATCATAGGAAATGACATACCTACCCTACAGTCTATTAAGACTTGGTTAGGAAGTTGTTTTTCTATGAAAGACTTGGGCAAGGCTACATACAAATTAGGAGTCAAAATCTATACAGAAATATTAAAAAGACTCATAGGTCCAAAGTACATACATAGATTTCAACATGGAAGAATCTAAGAGAGTATTCTTACCTTTGAAACATGGTATTTCACTCTAGAAAGAAATGTGTCCTTCTACTCCACAAGAGAGAGAATATATGAGTAAGATTCCATATGCTTTGGCTATTGGGTCTATCATGTATGTCATGCTATGTACTCGTCTAGGTGCATCATATGCTTTACGCATAAGGAGTCGGTACTAAGTAAATCCCGATAAAGGTTATTGCGTTGTAGTTAAAAATATCCTTAAGTACTTGAGAATGACTAAGGATATATTCCTTATATGGAGTTAAGGAAAATCTGAGTGTAAAAGGTTAGCTGATTTTAGCTTCTAAACCGACAAGGATGATTCACGATCAAAATCGGGTTTTGTGTTTTACCTTAATGGTGGCATCGTAAGCTAGAAAAGTTCAAAGCAAGATATAGAAGTTGATTCTACAACTGAAGTTGAGTACATTGTAGCCAATAAGGCTGCAAAAGAGGTTGTTTGGACCAACAAGTTCATATCTAAATTAGGTGTAACACCCCTAACCAGCATCCATCGTCAAAACAAGGTTTCGAAGCATTACTGGAACTTTCAGAACATTTTACAAATAATTTATGTAAATTATTTTTCATTAATCGGGATCATTCAAAACATCTCTTAATTGGACCCTCGAGGCCCAATACAAGCATTAGAATCGAGTTGAGACTTAACCGGGAACTCTAAGAATTTTTCGTGACATTTCAAAAATTTTCCATGTTACAAGGCTCACACGCCCGTGTGGTCCAAGGGACACGCCGTGGTACAGGCCGTGTTCGACCCCATGTAACTTTTTGACTTGTGCACACGACTATGCCACATGCCTGTGTGCTAGGCCGTGTGGTTCATTAATTCATTTTGAAATTAGGTGTAGGTTTCACATGGCCAAGGCACACGCTTATGTTCTAGGCTGTATAGCAAACACAGCTGAGACGCACGCCCGTGTCTCTGCCCATGTGCTCAATTCTGAACATTCTATTTCTCAAAATTTAGGGTGCAGGGGACACACGGCCTAACTACATGCCCATATACTCAGCCGTGTGTCACACACGGTCCAGACACACACCCGTGTGTCTACCCGTGTGGACAAAATAAAGTCATTTCTAGCTTCATTTCTCACCCAAAATCACATCCATGACCTGCACTTGAAACACACGTCCAATACCAACCATTCCAAGCATTCAAATTAAACAAATTCTATCATTCAACATGGCATACCATTACATGCATACATGTTCATAATCTTGTCTTAGTTTAGTCCATGTGTTAGACAAAGTTTGATCAACTACTTAACACATGTAGCTAGCATAGTATGACATTACAAATATATCAAAACAAACCATTACTAGCCATTCCAATGGCTAGATTACAAGCATCATTTACATTTACATTCCAATATGGCCAATATAACCTATACAAGCCATTACAACCATAATTGATTTACCATAATATACCGACATGGGGCGATGGATAGTGTGAGTGATCTCTGTTGAGCTTCCAATCCAACGAGCTTCTGATTTACTCTAAAACAGGAAAATAAAACAAAGCAAGCATAAAATGCTTAGTAAGTTTGTATAACATAGCACTTAACTTACCATTCATTCTATTTTGAGGTAACTATGTAAGGCATAATCAATCAATTTGACCTCAAGCCCTACACACATTCTCATTGCCCTTGTTAGTCATATATTCCATAATAACATCAAACCATATATGGGATCAACAACAATCAAGTTTCCAAGCAGATATGCTTTTCACAACATGTATTCATTCAACATGCATAATTCATCTCATTATTTCAAGTATAATTTCATAATAGTTCATTTCGAGTTTAGATCATTTCATATCAGAATTTTACTCATATTACTCAGAATGTCAAGGTCACGATTAGCACACTCAAGGTGTACAACTCTATAATCAAGAATGAACATATATTCATCAAATAAAGTCCATGTACAAGTATCATCATCTCGTGTTTTCATATATCATTTTTCATGTATCATTATTTACTTGTATTTCAGAAGGATACATGTAATAACTCATTTTATCATTCATAACTTCAAATGTCTAGAATTTTCACCCGTTGAATTTATTCAGAATATCAATGGATATGCAAGTAGTACACTCGAGGTGTACGAATCAAGATCCATCAATTCATTTCCAATGGTACCCATAAGGTACAATATCAGAGAGTACACTCTCAAACCACACATGTATACAATAGGATTACCAATCCAGGCTGAATCCTTTTTATGACATATGTTCTAATGAGCTTGATCTGGATTACCCGTCCCGGCTAAATCCAATCCATAACATATGCTCGAGAGGACTTATATCAGGATTATCCGTTCGGGCTAAATCCTATCCATAACATATGCTCGAAAGGACTTATATCAAGATTACCCGTTTGGGCTAAATCCTACCCATAACATATGCTCAAGAGGACTTATATCAGGATTACCTGTCCGGGCTAAATCCTTTCATAAATGAAGTTAATAGGATTACTCATTCGAGTCAAATCCCGTCAGCAACAAATGCAGGACCTCATTCATTTCAGAAAATTACATTTATCCATCGATCCTTCCTTTACTCAAACAGGATTTAACATTTCTCAAGCATTAATAAGCATGTGATTATTTCCTACATCTAAATCATACATATAATTCAAATAGATACATTCCACATTTATTTCAAGCATATAAATAACATTTTTATCATTTAACATTTATCGAGCATTATATTGATCGGGCACTTTCATTTATCGAGTTATAAGGAGTATGTGATCATTTCACATATTTATGGCATTTATACAATTCACAAACATAACATTAAATTCAAGCATAAAAACATATACAATTTAGTTACTCGAGCTTACTTTGACAAATATTTACATAGATGAGTCACCAAAATATCTACATACGTTTTATTAATGGTCTAATTACCATATAAGGACCTTAAGTTTTGAATTCCATAGCTATTTAATCCTTATAGCTACTAGAATTTTACTTTTGCATTTTATGCAATTTAGTCCTTCTCGTAATTAAACACTTAATCGATAAAATTTTTGTACCAAAATTTTCACATGACATATCTATCATAATACGGACCATATTATAAAATAAAAATAAACTTTATTTTTTGGCTCGGATTTGTGTTCTCGAGACCACTATTCAAATTTCACCGAAATTGGGTTGTTACACTAGGTGTAACACCCCTTAACCCGTATTCGATGCTAGAATAGGGTTACGAGGCATTACTGAATAACACACCTCATTCACATACATTTATGAAATTATAATTAAAATCCATTCATATGAATCACATTGTCCCTTATAAGGTCCTATGCGACCTTAAAACATGCTTAAAAGTGGTTCGGGACTAAACTAATAACATTTGCAAACTTTGGGAGACTTAGAAAAGTTTCAAATATATAAGGGTCACACGTCCGTGTGAACAGACACATGGCCACCAGACACGCCCGTGTCACAGGCCATGTGAAAATAGGGCATACATACTGACTTGTACCACACGGCCTAAGACACACCTGTGTGCCATGGCTGTGGGAAAACTAGAGGGGTTACTGACTTGGGTCACACAGCCGACCACACGCCCATGTGCCAGCCCGTGTGCCACACACGGCCAGTAGACATGCTCGTGTGTCTAGGCCGTGTCAAAACGGTAGGGTATACTTTCTTAATTTAAAAGGGTACCCTAGAGGACACAAGGTCGTGTAACATGACTGTGTGTCGCACATGGCTGAGACACACGCCTGTGTGGACAAAAATAAGCCTTTTGAAAAGCCAATTTGCCACCCTTTTCTCATGCACACAAAATAACCAAATTGGTACCATTTCAACACATATATATAGGCAGCCAAAACATGCCAATACATACACCTATCATGTCATCTATATTCAACCAATTCAACTACTTAATTCCATATTCAAATATATACCAAAATATACCATTCCTCAAGCATTAGTACACCGACTTACAACTATCCAAAATAGCCAACTCATAACCATACAAAATAAGCCAACATATAAGGCATTATATACATCACATATATATTGTTTACCAAACACAATTCAAGCCAACTTAAATGGCCATACACACCAACATTTACAAGCCAAATCACACGGCTAAAATCATAACTCAAAACATACCAATATGACACTAGCCTATACATGCCATATACCATATATATACAAAACTTTCAAAAGTGCCAACGAGATGATCGATAGTGTGATGACGTTTACCGACGATTCCCGAATCTGAGCTGGCTTCAATAATCTATAAAATAGGGAAAGAACACACAAAGTAAGCTTCAAAAGCTTAGTAAGCCATATACAAATAAAGTCAACACATGAATATTTGCATATAAATACGATTATGTTTAACATAGCTAATCACATTCAAATGCACAAACCTTTCCCATTGAGCATATATTCAATGTCTTAATCGAGTTTATCAAATATTTCCCGTTTTCAATACTTGTATGAATTTCGTACGTACCTGAATTACTTAGCTCTTTTACATATTCTTTCTCGACTTGACTTTGCCTGTTGTACCATTTAGAATAGTTAAGAATACTTAGAAATTACATAAAGCTCATACAATACCATATCCCAGATATGGTCTTACATGTTATTATATATTGATGCCACTGTCCCGAACAGGGTCTTATACAAAATCAATTAACGATGCCAATGTCCTAGACATGGTCTTACACGTAATCTCAATACAATGCCAATGTCCCAGACATGGTCTTACATGTAATCACTTCTCGATAACCTAATGTCATAGCATTCGTATCCTATTCTATTTCTAAGGTTCGTACTGGACTTTTGGATATCGTAACTCTGTTGATTCTTGCTTGTAAGTGCTCGTTCAACATTTATAACATTTCCATGACAAGTAAACACATGCAATTTAATTTAAAGACATTTATTTGCATATGAACTTACCTCGTAGTCAGAATGGAGGAACTAGATCGACTATTTGATAACTTTTTATTTCCCTCGATCTAAATTCGATTTCTTTCGTTCTTGATTTATATACATTCAAAATTAACTCTTTTATTCATCAACACATTCAATCTAGTCCACAAACACATATTTGGGCATTTTTGCACTTTAGCCCCTAAAGTTTCACATTTTTATAATTTAGTCCTTATATCACAAATACACAAAATTACACAATATCTAAATGTTTCATGCTTGGAAAAATTACTCTTAAGTCCCTAGCGGGCCATATTTATCAACATTTCACACATTTAACCCTCCAATTTGCAAATTTCACAATTTAATCCTTATTTGACATTTTTGTCAAAAATATATCAAAAATGATTCATTTTCCATCATCAAACATTCAAGAGCGCAAGCATTCATCAATGGCACTTCACAAAATCATCATCAAATTTGAAAATTAAAACACGAGCTAGTTAGTACTCAAAGCAACGATTACAAAAACGTAGAAATCATCAAAAATCAAGCTCGAAACATACCTCAACTAAGACACACAAATGTCGAACCCTAAATGAGCTTCAGTATTTTTATTTTCTTTTGATTTTCAGAGGAAGATGATGATAATGAATCCAAATTTTGTTTTCTTTTATTAATAATAACATTAATAAAAAAATTACCAATTTAACCTTAATTAAAACCATTTAAAAACATTCATTTAATGCCAATTTATGTCCACTCCCACTATCATGGTCTAACTAAAACATAAGGACCTTTCATTTAATAAGCCATAGCAAATAGACACCTTTATCATATAGAATGCAACTTTTGAATTTTACATGATTCGGTCCTTTTTCTCAAATTAAACTATTAAACGATAAAATTAGCTCGCGAAATTTTCAAACATATATAATCACATGCTATAAACACCAAGAATAATATTAAAATAATTTTTTGACCTCAGATTTGTGGTCCCGAAACCACTGTTCTGATTTAGCTAAAACTGGGCTATTACACTAGGGGTTGTGCTTAACATATCAGATGCTTTAGAACTTCGTTGTGACAACAACAGAACCATTGCACAGCCAAAGGAACCTAAATCTCACAACAATCCAAACACATACTTAGGCATTTTCACCTCATTTGAGAAATCATTGATCAAGGATGTTGAAATATGTAGAGTACTAACAGATGACAACATCGCTGATGCACTAAGGAAGCCTCTGATACAACAGAAGCATGATTGTCACATTAAGTCACCTGGTATTAGATATATGATTGATTGGTCTTAGTGCTAGTGGGAGATTGTTAGAGAATGCCCAAAGACTAATCATGAAATGATTGTAATTACATACTTATTTTACCTTGTTGTTAATATAAGACATTGTCATTATGATTTTAGTTTATTTTTCTCTGTGTATAAATAATTTGATTAATAATAAAGTCCTAGGAATAATATGATTATTATTAAAAAAAATCCTTAGTCAAGTATTATTGTGGGTTTGGACAATAATAATGCATTGAGACTAATGTGTAGGTGATTAATGACAAAGAGTTCTTGTTGACATAAGGATGTGAAAATCAATACATGAGTATGTGTTAGAGAACAACATATTCAACTGGCTCGCTATAAGAATGTTTCTTGGATTATTAATAGTCACAACATTACTTTGTTGGTTCTCGTGCCCTAAGTGTAGTATTTTCGTCTAAGTACGTTTGGAAATTTTTCGAACAGATTGATTAATAAAATTATTCATCAATTAAATTAATATAATTTGTATTATTCTTCTCACATGATTTTTAAATGCAAAGCAAAATAGAAGCAAATGTTGCTTATTGGTTGTCTAAATGTTTAACTAATACTATGCGGTATTACGTGGTCGGATCGTAGAATAGAAAGACAACTTGTATTAGTAGACGAACCAAAACAAATATTTAGTCTAATAAAAAATGGGAAAATTGATTGAAATACTAATATGTCATCTATTAAGTCCAATTGGGGAAATGATTTATCTTGGGCATTAGAGCGGATGACTCCTAAAATATAGAGACATAGATGTGACTGACTTGACTGATAGTACACCAGACATGAACCAAGCTTAATAGATCTTGAATATACTTTATGATTTATTACTTGTGGCATTCATAGTGTGACATACCTAAATCCTGAGTGGATGGTAGAATATGTATATAGGACTCGTACTTTTTGATGTAAGTAAAACCCGATTTTAAATAGATAAGGAATCAAAATACGGTGCATTGGGTGTATGACTTCTATAGGATTTAGTATCATTCACAACAGTGGAATTCATTGTCCGAGACATGGGTAAATGATATCCTCCCATAGGCATTTTATGTTGGATGAAAAGTAAAACGTGGCCACCGGTTGTTTGTCTTTGTGATGGATGACTTGATCACTACTTGATAGTGATTGACTTTTCATGAAGGAAGATGCAATGGTTACCATGAAATAAAAGAGGAACATATTGGGAGAAATGATATTATCCCAAAGAGATCAAGAATATCCTATGAGGGTAACATACTTATGACAAGGTCATTGGACGAGCATTGAGTAGTTGCTTTCATAATGGTATGTCGTTGAGGAGAGCTCAATCACGATACTGTAGTGGAATGAGTTCATGACTAAATGAGTTTATAATTAATAGGTGAAAAGCTAGAACTTAATTATAAATCGTTTGAGCCTCAACAACATATGTTCAATTGGTTCGCTAGCTCGTTGAAACCAGAAATGAAGTGCTTGCTTGAATAGAAATAAATGAAATGAATAGAAAAAAGAGAAAATGGGAAACATTTAGGAAGGATTATGTTTTTATCTAAAATTAAGAAATGAAATCATTTGGAAATGAATATAGGTTTCTAAAAATGGAAATGGAAACTTGCAATCCTATATAGGATTACTTACAAAATGACGGAAGAATGAGTTTATGTTTTTGGACTGTTTTAAAGCCCTAAAATGAAAATAAATCATTCAGTCATAATGAACATATTGAGTTGTGACATATTGAACGAATTTCCTTTGAATTGTACCAAGGGTAAATTGGTAAAAATTTTATTAGGGGTAAAATTGTCAAAATTTTACTAGGGTAAAATTGGGGTGAGAAACTTATTTAATATGTAGATATTAAAGTTTATTTTGGGAAATGGAAAAACTGAATCGGGTTGGATAATATTACAAAGTATTGGGTCAAAAGGCTCAAGAAGTACTTGTAATTGGACCCAATGTGAGAGAGGCTGAAAACCCCTCATACAACATGAAGGGGGTGGCAACCCTAGTAGAAATACAAGGGTGAGTTGATCACCCCTTTCTTACTCTAAGTAGGTCGTTGTTTTCCATTTAAAATAAACCTCTACAACTCTACAAAGGTTCTACATTCTGTTCATATAAATAGATGGCATCGGTAGAGCTATTAAAATAAATTTCGAGAGACTGTTATTCTGCCGAATAATAGAGAGAGTTTATTCTCAAATTTTTACTATATTTTTCCAGAATATCAATTTTACTAGTTTCTATTAAAGAAGATAGAATTTTTGTTTTCACCCCAAAAAAGGAGAAAAATTTTTCTAGTTCTATGTAACATCCCAAATTAGCGCCTAATCGGAATAGTGGTTTTGTGACCACAAATTCGAGATAGAAATAATTATTTTATAATTATTTTGAGGTTTATGATATGATTACATGATTTTGTGAAAATTTCGTGAAGAAATTCTATGCCTAAAGTGTTTAAATTGAAAGTAGGGACTAAATCGAATAAGTTGCAAAATTTGCATTCTAGAAGTTTTTAGTATGAAATTGCATTGAAATATTAATTAGGAGGTCTTAAATAGCAATTTGACTAATTTAAGTTCATGGACAAAATTAGGACATGGAAGGAATTTTTGGAAAGTTTAGTAGTAAGGGCATTTTGGTCATTTAGTTATTAAAATGAATTAAAAACAAAATAAAAGCCAATTTTTGTCCATCTTCTTCATTAGGCCGAAATTTCAGGGGTTCTCCATATCTAGGGTTTGTTTCAAGCTTCCAAGCTCCATAGTAAGTGATTCCAAGCCCCGTTTTTAATGTTCTTTACGTTTTTGAGATCC
Organism: Gossypium anomalum; assembly: GCA_025698475.1. NCBI lineage: Eukaryota > Viridiplantae > Streptophyta > Magnoliopsida > Malvales > Malvaceae > Gossypium > Gossypium anomalum. Next base: position 17,080,778 of record CM046960.1, on the reverse strand, counting down.
CGATAACTCGATTAAGCTTATGTTAGCAATAATTTAACCTAGGGTTTATATTTGGAAAAATACCCATAGGTGAAATTTGTGTATTTTGATGTTTTATGATAGAATATGAAGTTTTAAATTATGTTAGACAACTTGTACTACTCGATTTTAAGCAAAAACGAGTAAAAGGGCTTAATCGGTAAAAATACCTAATAGTCACAAGTACATGTTAGAGTGAGAATTTGATGTTGCCATAGAAGAGAAAAGTGATCAGCATGTTGTAAAAAATAAGAATAAGGAATAAAGTTTAATCCCGAGCCTAGGGGCAAAAATGTAAATATGTAAAAGTTTAGGGGTAAAATTGTAATTTTTCCAAAATTTGATTTAAGGATTAATTTGATAATGTGAGTATTAAATAAGCTAAATGTGTTATTTTAGATCAAGAAAGACGTGGAATCGACCTCAATCGAGGAAAAGGAAAGATTGTGGACTAAATTGCAAAATCTTTGTATTTTGGTACTAAGGTAAGTTCATGTGTAAATAATGTAGTATAATTGTTTTTTTTAAATTATTGATGTTAATTATATGATATGCTGATTTTTATCATGAAATATATGCTTTGTGGTTATTTTCGAATAAAATGCAAATTATTTGTATTATTTGTTAAATATAAAGTGTTACCGAGTATTGGTTTCGGTATTTTACGGAAGATGGCAAGGATATGCGTTCAAGGAAAATCCTGTTTGAACCTTAGGAATAGATTAGGATACAAGTGACATGTCACTAGGATGGTTGAGCATCCGAACTCGTTGAGTTGAGTCCGAGTTCACTTATGGATGCGAATGTCCGAACTCGTTGAGTTGAGTCCGAGTTCGTGAGATGTAACTAGGCATCCGAGCTCGTTGAGTTGAGTCTGAGTTCACTTATGGATGCGAACGCCCGAGCTCGTTGAGTTGAGTCCGAGTTCGCTTATGGGCGGGTTACATGATTGCTTGATTGCATATATGGCACTTATGTGCAAGTTATCCATGTATCCGAATTATATTCCGATATGTTCAACGGGTAAAGTTATACTCAAATGGAGGAATATTATTCGGATGTAAAGAGACGTATTGGTAAGTGATGTGAAATGGATATTTTGGACAGGTATGTATTTAACCCTCGGGTTGAGTATTGATACAATCACGATAAGGTAATAAGATGATGAAAAATGATTAGAAATGTGATATGTGTTTTAGTGATGCATGCTAATCTTTGATTGGTATGACCGTCTCATTATGTTACTTATTATTTGCATATGAACTTACTAAGCATTTATGCTTCCTCCCTCCTTCTTACTCATTGTAGTTTTGGACAAGCCAACTCAGGAATCGGGATAGGTCGAAGGCTCAATCACACTATCCGGAAGACTTTTGGTAAATGGAAGCATGTAAATTTAAGTATGGCATGTATAGCAATATACCTATTTTGTGTAAATGATCTTATGATATGGTGATGGAATGGTTGAGAAAATGTTTGATAATGATAAATTATGAAAATGGTTAGTTTAGATTATGTTTGATGTTAAGGAAAATTATTAAGATACTTAGTGCATAAAAACTCATAAAAGGGACGAAATTTGCCATAAATGCAGAATCTGCAAGCAACATCGACACGAGTTTGAAAATTTACTAAAAATCATATAAATTGAATTTGGTGATGGAGTACATATCAAATTTAAGCTTATTATGTCTAGTTTCACATGAAATAAATAAAACAGGTAAAGGAATTATATGTTAAAATATATTTGAATTTTAGTGAAACAGGGTCAGAGCAGTTTCTGAATCCCCTGTTCCAACTTTAACTAATAAACTGTACTAATTGGATGAACCAAAAATTATAGAAAAAAATTAGTAGATAGTTATATGAGTATAGATTCAAGGAAAATTTACGGATCTTGATTTCGAGTTTCGTAACTCAAGATATGATTTTTCTTGTGACTGTGACGCAAGTAGCTTAAAAGTTGTGAATGTAGAAACAAATAATCCAAAGTTTTAAAAATGTTAAATTAAGCTTAGTAACACCTCATACTCGACTCCGGCGAAGGTCTCGGGCGTGGGGGCGTTACATTAAGTGGTATCAGAGCCAGGTTTAGTCAGTTCTCGGACTACGTGTTGTATGTACGGATTTTGCTATACATGCCATATGTATAAATTGTGATAGTGTGACAACTTCTGACCATTTAAATGATTTTTTTATAGTAAATGGATCCCGATCCATTTGTGGCAAATGAAGTAGAGAGTAAGTAACGCGCCACTCCGGTGAAGGAGCAGCGTGATCGAAAATCCACCTCCTATCTGTTGGTCGGGGAGGAGGAGAAAGGGGTCGGGAAGCCTTTCTCCAAATGATGAGTGCATGGTACACTCGAGTTCGTTCATACGAACCCAAATGTACAACCTCCCCCACCTCCCCAATTCCTCAACCTGCACCCGACGCCTCAAGGTATGGATCGATGAAATTTCACGAACTCCAGTTGATAGAATTCGCAAGCAAGGGGCCGAAGAATTTAAAGCAAATATTGATGATGATGCCAAGAAAGTAGAGTTCTGGCTTGAAAATTCTATCTGGGTATTTGAAGAATTATCTTGTACACCTGAAGAATGTTTGAAATGTGCTATATCTTTGTTGAGGGATTCAGCTTATAATTGGTGGAAGACTTTGATTTCGGTGGTACCGAAAGAGAAAATAACTTGGGAATTCTTTCAAGAAGAGTTTCGGAAGAAATATATTAGTGAAAGATTTATTGATCAGAAGTGTAAAGAATTTCTTGAGCTGAAGCAAGGTAATATGACGGTTACAGAATATGAAAGAGAGTTTGTTCGATTAAGTAAGTATGCCAGAGAGTATGTTCCTAGAGAGGCCAAGATGTGCCGACGATTTGAAGATGGGCTCAACGAAGACATCAAGGTATTTGTTGGAATTCTTGAATTAAAAGAAATGGTAGTATTGGTTGATCGAGCTTGTAAGGCCGGAGAATTACTTAAAGAAAAGAAAAAGCTAGAGGCTGAGACTAGAAATTGGAAGAAAAGACCGATGAGCGGTTCATTTTCACAAAGAACTGGAAAGTCAAGGAATATGAAACTCGCTCCCAAGCTTCATTTGGGCAATCATATGGGAATTATAAGAAGCAAAATGTGGGTCCTAAATCCCGGACTACTTCTGGCTGCCGGTGTAGGGAACTCGAGATTTGTTAAACACGAGTGCCAGCGGTGTGGTAGAAATCATTTTGGTTCGTGTCGAGCAAATGAATGTTTTCGATGTGGTTCTCCGGATCATTTTATTAGAGATCGCTGAGAGAGAGTGAAAAGAAAAATTTTGAATACAAAAATAAGTGGGGCGGATTCGAGAGGAAGATATCCAAGAAAAAGTGGGAGCGAAGCAAGCGGTAAGAATGTAAGCTGAGGATGCACCAGTTAGACTCAAGAAAGGGCTCCAGCTAGAACTTATGCTATTAAAGCGCGTGAAGATGCTTCCTCACCTGATGTGATTACCGGTACATTTTCTCTCTATAATGTTAATGTTATTGCTTTGATTGATCCCGGTTCTACTCATTCATATGTATGCATGAAATTGGTGTCTAGTATGAATATACCTGTTGAGAACACAGAATTTATGATTAGAGTGTCGAATCTGTTAGGCAAATGTGTGACTGTTGATAAGGTATGTAAGAAATGTCCTTTAATGATTCGGGATCATTACTTTCGGGCCGACTTGATGTTGTTACCGTTTGATGAGTTTGATGTTATTTTGGGTATGGATTGGTTGACATTGCATGATGCTAAAATAAATTGCAAAGAAAAGGTTATAGAATTAAAGTGTGAAAATGGTGAAACTCTGCGGGTTGAATAAGATAAATCAGAGGCATTACCTAGTATGATTTCTTCAATGTCGGCTCAAAGATATCTGAGAAAGGGTTATGAAGCTTATTTGGCGTATGTAATTAATACAAAAGAAGTTGAAAAGAAAGTTGAATCAGTGCCGGTTGTGTGTGAATTTGCGGACGTATTTCCAGAAGAATTGCTAGGTTTGCCTTTAGTCAGGGAAGTAGAATTTGGTATTGATTTGATACCGGGAACAGCTCCGATTTCGATTGCTCCGTATAGAATGGCACCAGCAGAGTTGAAGGAATTAAAGTCGCAGATTGCAAGAGTTGGTGATAAGGGTTTTGTGAGACCGAGTTTTTCACCTTGGGGTGCTCCGTGTTATTTGTGAAAAGAAGGATGGTTCTATGAGGTTGTGTGTTGATTATCGCCGATTAAACAAGGTGACAATCAAAAACAAATATCCGTTGCCAAGAATTGATGATTTGTTTGATCACCTAAAAGGAGCGACATGGTTTTCAAAGATTGACTTGAGATCCGGTATTACCAAGCTGCGGGTAAAAGAGTTGGATGTGCCTAAAAGCGCTTTTAGAACAAGGTATGGTCATTATGAATTTTTAGTTATGCCATTCGGGTTGACAAATGCTCTCTTTGTGTTTATGGATTTAATGAATCGCATATTCACCATACTTGGACAAATTTGTTGTGGTGTTTATAGATGATATTTTAATTTATTCAAAAGATGATACAGAGCATGCTTGAGCATTTGAGGATAGTTTTACAAACTTTGAGAGATAAGCGGTTTGTATGCTAAGTTTAGTAAAAGTGAATTTTGGCTACTGGGAAGTTGGATTTTTGGGTCATATTGTTTTGTGATGGTGGTACAAAGTTGATCCTAGTAAAATTTCAGCCATTGTTGATTGGAAACCAGAAAAATGTAAATCAAGTTAGAAGTTTCTTGGGGCTAGCTGGGTATTATCGGCGGTTTGTAAATGGATTTTCTATAATTGCTGCTCCTATAACTAGATTATCTCAGAAAGGATGTTAAATTTGAATGGACGGAAGAATGTCAATGAGTTTTGAAGAATTGAAAAGTTATTAACAGAGGCACCGAGTGTTAGTACACCCGAATCAGTAAAGAATTTGTGGTGTATAGTGATGCTTCTCTAAATGGTTTGGGGTGGGTGCTCATACAAGAAGGAAAAGTGGTGGCATATGCTTCGAGGCGATTAAAACCTCATGAGAGGAATTATCCTACTCACGATTTGGAATTGGTCATGGTGGTGTTTGCTTTGAAAATTTAGCGACATTATTTGTATGGTGAAAAGTGCGGGTATATACCGACCATAAAAGTCTTAAGTACTTGATGTCACAAAAGACTTGAATTTAAGACAATGAAGATGGTTGGAGTTATTGAAAGATTACGAGCTTGTTATTGATTATCATCGGGAAAAGCGAATGTGGTTCTTGATGCTTTGAGCAGAAAGTTCTTGTTTGCTTTTAGAGCTATGAACACTCGGTTAAAGGTATCAGATGATGGTTCGATTCTAGCAGAGTTAAGAGCAAGACCGATGTTTTTACAAGAGATTTGTAAAGCTCAGAAAAATGATCAAGATTTGCAAGCCAAGAGAAAACAGTATGAATTTGATACAGAGTTAGATTTCAGAATTGGTTCTAATGGATGTTTAATGTTTAAAGATCGGATTTGTGTACCAAAGAATGAGGAATTGATTCAAAAGATCCTACAGGAAGCACATAGTGGTTATTTCTCGATTCATCCGGGTAGTACAAAAATGTATAATGACTTGAAGAAATGTATTGGTGGAATAGAATGAAAAGAGATATATCAGAGTTTGTCTCCAAATGCTTAATTTGTCAACAGGTGAAAGCTGAACACCAAGTGCCTTCGGGATTACTTCAGCCTATCATGATTCCTAAATGGAAATGGGATCAAATTACCATGGATTTTATATCAGGGTTGCCGTTAACTCCGGGAAGAAAAATGCCATCCGGGTAATAGTTGATAGATCGACTAAATCGGCTCATTTTATTCCCAGACGCATGCATTATTCTCTTAATAAGTTGGCTGAATTGTATATCCGTGAGATTGTTAGACTTCATGGAATACCTTTGTCAATCATTTTGGATAGAGATCCGAGATTTACTTCACGGTTTTGGCAAAAGTTGCAAGAAGCATTAGGTACAAAGTTAAATTTCAACACTGCCTTTCATCCACAAACCGATGGACAATCGGAAAGAGTAATTTGATTCTTGAAGACATGCTCGGATGTTGTGTATTGGAATTTCAAGGAAGTTGGGAAAGATATTTACCGTTGGTAGAATTTGCTTACAACAATAGTTATCGACGAGCTTGAAAATGGCACCTTATGAAGCATTGTATGGTCGTAAGTGTCGAACGCCTTTGTATTGGGTGAGCTCAAGGAAAATCAGATTTATGGAGTTGATCTAATAAAAGAAATCGAAGAAAAGGTGAAAGTGATTCAAGATTGTTTGAAAGTCGCTTGAGATAGACAGTAAATCGTATGCGATTTGAAGAGAAAAGAGATTGAATATCAAGTTGGTGACAAAGTGTTTTTGAAAGTATCCCGTGGAAGAAAGTCCTTAGATTTGGACGGAAGGGCAAATTAAGTCGCGTTTTATTGGGCCGTATGAAGTAATTGAAAAAGTTGGACCCAGAGCATATCGGCTAGCATTACCACTAGAATTAGAGAAGATTCATGATGTGTTCCACGTATCTATGTTACGTCGGTATCTTTCGGATCCTTCACATGTAGTTTCACTGACAGAAATTGAACTACAACTAGATATGACCTACGAAGAAGAACCGATTAAGATTTTAGCTCGAGAGGTCAAACAACTAAGGAATAAAAATGTTGCACTTGTGAAGGAGTTGTGGCAAAGGCATGGAATAGAAGAAGCTACATGGGAATGAAGAAACTATGAGAAATCAATACCCATATCTCTTTTATTTCGGTAAGATTTTCGAGGACGAAAATCCTTAAAGGGGGGAGAGCTGTAATATCCCGAATTAGGGCCTAATCAGAATAGTGGTTTCGTAACCACAAATCTGAGATAGAAATAATTATTTTATAATTATTTTGAGGTTTATGATATGATTACATGATTGTGTGAAAATTTCGTGAAGAAATTCTATGCCTAAAGTGTTTAAATTGAAAGTAGGGACTAAATCGAATAAGTTGCAAAATTTGCATTCTAGAAGTTTTTAGTATGAAATTGCATTGAAATATTAATTAGGAGGTCTTAAATAGAAATTTAACTAATTTAAGTTCATGGACAAAATTAGGACATGGAAGGAATTTTTGGAAAGTTTAGTAGTAAGGGCATTTTGGTCATTTAGTTATTAAAATGAATTAAAAACAAAATTAAAAGCCAATTTTTGTCCATCTTCTTCATTAGCCGAAATTTCAAGGGTTCTCCATAGCTAAGGTTTGTTTCAAGCTTCCAAGCTCCATAGTAAGTGATTCCAAGCCCCGTTTTTAATGTTCTTTACGTTTTTGAGATCCCGATAACTCGATTAAGCTTATGTTAGCAATAATTTAACCTAGGGTTTATATTTGGAAAAATACCCATAGGTGAAATTTGTGTATTTTGATGTTTTATGATAGAATATGAAGTTTTAAATTATGTTAGACAACTTGTACTACTCGATTTTAAGCAAAAGCAGTAAAAGGGCTTAATCGGTAAAAATACCTAATAGTCACAAGTACATGTTAGAGTGAGAATTTGATGTTTCCATAGAAGAGAAAAGTGATCAGCATGTTGTAAAACATAAAAATAAGGAATAAAGTTTAATCCCGAGCCTAGGGGCAAAAATGTAAATATGTAAAAGTTTAGGGGTAAAATTGTAATTTTGCCAAAATTTGAGTTAAGGATTAATTTGATAATGTGAGTATTAAATAAGCTAAATGTGTTATTTTAGATCAAGAAAGACGTGGAATTGACCTCAATCGAGGAAAAGAAAAGATTGTGGACTAAATTGCAAAATCTTTGTATTTTGGTACCAAGGTAAGTTCATGTGTAAATAATGTAGTATAATTGTTTTTTTAAAATTATTGATGTTAATTATATGATATGCTGATTTTTATCATGAAATATATGCTTTGTGGTTATTTTCGAATAAAATGCAAATTATTTGTATTATTTGTTAAATATAAAGTGTTAGAGAGTATTGGTTTTGGTATTTTACGGAAGATGGCAAGGATATGTGTTCGAGGAAAATCCCATTTGAACCTTAGGAATAGATTAGGATACAAGTAACATGTCACTAGGATGGTTGAGCATCCGAACTCGTTGAGTTGAGTCCGAGTTCACTTATGGATGCGAATGTCCGAACTCATTGAGTTGAGTCCGAGTTCGTGAGATGTAACTAGGCATCCGAGCTTGTTGAGTTGAGTCCGAGTTCACTTATGGATGCGAACGCCCGAGCTCGTTCAGTTGAGTCCGAGTTCGCTTATGGGCGGGTTACATGATTGCTTGATTGCATATATGGCACTTATGTGCAAGTTATCCATGTATCCGAATTATATTCCGATGTGTTCAACGGGTAAAGTTATACTCAAATGGAGGAATATTCGAGATGTAAAGAGACGTATTGGTAAGTGATGTGAAATGGATATTTTGGACAGGTATGTATTTAACCCTTGGGTTGAGTATTGATACAATCACGATAAGGTAATAAGATGATGAAAAATGATTAGAAATGTGATATGTGTTTTAGTGATGCATGCTAATGCTGATTGGTATGACCGTTTGTTATGTTACTTATTATTTGCATATGAACTTACTATGCATTTATGCTTACTCCCTCCTTCTTACTCATTGTAGTTTTGGACAAGCCAGCTCAGGAATCGGGATAGGTCGAAAGCTCAATCACACTATCCGGAAGACTTTTGGTAAATGGCTTGTAAATTTAAGTATGGCATGTATAGCAATATACCTATTTTGTGTAAATGATCTTATGATATGGTGATGGAATGGTTGAGAAAATGTTTGATAATGATAAATTATGAAAATGGTTAGTTTAGATTATGTTTGATGTTAAGGAAAATTATTAAGATACTTAGTGCATAAAAACTCATAAAAGGGATGAAATTTGCCATAAATGTAATATTGTACCAACACAACGACACGAGTTTGAAAATTTACTAAAAATCATAGAAATTGAATTTGGTGATGGAGTACATATAAAATTGAATCTTGTTATGTCTAGTTTCACATTAAACAAATGAAACAGGTAAAGGAATTATATGTTAAAAGATATTTGAATTTTAGTGAAACAGGGTCATAGCAGTTTCTAAATCCCCTGTTCCAACTTTTGAAATTCACTATTAATTATAAAGATATAATTAGGTGGTGTATTTTATATCCTCAGAATCCTTATTGAGTATAGTTTTAATAGAAATAAACCTCATAGTTATATGAATTTTGTACAGAGAGAAATATGGTTTGTAGTAAATAGAGGTCAAACCAGTCAAGTCCTGAAACAGGGGTAACTTCAACTAATAAAATGTACTAATTGGCTCAACCAAAAATCCTAGAAAAAAATTAGTAGATAGCTATATGAGTATATATTCAAGGAAAATTTACAGATCTTGATTTCGAGTTTCGTAACTTGGGATATGATTTTTCTTGTGACTGTGACGCAAGTAGCTTAAAAGCTGTGAATGTAGAAACAAATAATCCAAAGTTCTAAAAATGTTAAATTAAGGTTAGTAACACCTCATACTCGACTCCGGCGACGGTCTCGGGTGTGGGGGCGTTACATTCTATGTTTCAATTCAACTGGTTTGTGCCCACACTTGAAATAGTTCGTGCTACAAGAATAACAGAGAAGATTATTTGGTTGAAAGCCAAAAAAATCAAGGATCTACTTATCTGAATCTCTCTCTTCATCTTGTTTGATTAATATTTGATAAGATGTGACATTCTTTTAATTATTCGCATGTTTAGGGGATATGTATGTGAATGAATTCAATATTATGTATTTGTTATATAATAATTATTTTTTGTCATGGTTGTGGTTCTTAGGAAATAGACCATGGACTATCATTGTAACCACTAGTTTTTTAGTGGAGTCAGAAACAGTGGTTTCGGGGCCACAAATCCTATGAGTAGGTTTGTAAATATTATTATTTAATAGAGTTAAATATGGTTGTAAAAAGGTTTTTGATTTGATAATTTATGCTATATGAATGATTAATTAAGTTCAAATGGTAAGACCTTAAGGTCAAATGGTTTTAAAAAATGAGGTATCAGATCCTCGTTTCTATAAACTGAGTCGTAAATATTTTTATAAATATTTATGGAGTGTTATTAAGGTTGTATTAAAGTTTCGTTAAGAAATTTTAATGTTTCGATAGTTAATTAAACAAAAAGGACTAAATCATAAAAGTTGAAAAAGTTAATCATTATTAGTTTAAAGGTGCTAATTGATTAAATAATTATAATGGGATGACCTTAATGGATAAATAAACCATCTTAAAATAGGGGGACGGTGGATGATTTAATTTCTTTTAATTTTAAAGTTTTATATGTTATTTTATTATTAAAATAAAAAATAAGAGGTTAATAAAATAAGAAAACATAATATTTTTCTTCTCCATTTGGTTTTGTTCATCACTGAACCACCATAGGAGACTTTGAAGTTCAGCTAACCATGTTTCCTTGCATGTAAGTCCCTAAGCTATTTGTTTCTAGTAATTTTGATGTTTTTAAGATCGTTGCAACTAGGTCCAGCTAGCCCATACCTTTAATTTTGAAAAGATTTTGAATGTTTCCATTGATGAATCTTCGTGATTTTAGATGTTAAATGATGAATTTGAGGTATTAGTTGTTATTTATAAGTATTTTATTAAGTGCTTTTTATGAATTTAACGATTAGGGATTAAATTGTCGAAATATTATAAATACAAGGACTAGATGTGAAATTGTTACAATATGGGCTATATTTTATGCTAGTAACATTTGGTTGGTATGAATTTTCAATGAAAATGATTAATTTTCATGTTTTAGGCTCAGAGACTAAATTGAATAAAAATGAAAAGTTGACGAAATTTTTTAAAAAATGTAAAAAAGGACTAAATTGCGTAAAATGGAGTGATTTTACTATCTAAATTAATAAATTTAATGAAATTATTAATTTAGATCAAGATCAAGTGGAAAATCAAGGAGAATGAAAATTTTCCAAAAAGCCCCTGTACTTTGACATTTCTACAATTTAGCCAGGTAAGTTCGTATGAACTATAATCACTTAAATGTTGATTAAATTGAATGTTTAATATGTGGTTCTATAGTGATTGAATCAATATATCTATATGTTATTATGCAATTTATCATGTAATGGAATGATGGAAATCCAACGATGTTTCGACGACTATCGAGCCCCATTTGAACCTTAGGAATTCATAGGATACAAATGACATGTCATTAGGATTTCCATGTTTTCAGGTGCTGGTCTTGAATGTCCTACCGATGGCTGAGGTCCAACATTTGTTGCAAATACTCCACAACTCGTGTGAGCAGCATCGAGTAGCTTACATTCTAACCCACAGCTCGTGTGAGCAGACCCATTTCACAGGTCGTGTGAGCAATGATGTAAAATAAAGAAAATGTTATAATTATATGTTAGTAGACTTTGTGTGAGCTATCCCACATATCCAATGATATTCTAAACGGTTCAACAGGCATGAAGTTGAAAGGAAATGGTAAGTGATCAATTTGAACGAAGACATGTATATATGAAATACATTGATATGGTGTTATGTTATGTTATGATGGATGATAAATCTATTCGAATCATGCTCAAGTATAATGGTTGTCCATGTTAAATTCATATGAGTTATGTTTAAATGAACTAACATGTGTTATTGATGTGCTTAGGCATGTGCCAAGCTTGTGGTTATGATTGATGTTTATGCTTATGCTTGTACTATGCATACAAAACGAGTAAGAAAAAGGAATGAAACAGTAAGTTTATAATTGGAATGTATTGTGATATTATAAAAGGTTTGATGTGATAAATGATGTACTTATATGTGAGAAGTCTATTTATGCTATGGAAGAATTTACCTATATCATGGATAAATACACTAATTCGTGAAATGATAATGTTGTTTAAGCTTATGTTAAGCATTCAAAATGGAAGGGAAAGTAAGTAAATAGAATGATTCATATTCTTATGAAAAGGTTGATGATTATGTATTACGACTTTTAAATCTCAATATGTTATATATGAAAACTATATATGATGTTGATGAATATACTCAAATGTGAGTTGAATGGTGTTCAATAGGTTTATACCAAGTTTAAAGTATTGGTGTTAATATATGTATTACAGTATTGAAGTGATAAGTTATGTTTCATGTTCTACGAGCTTACTAAACATTTATTGCTTACGTAGTTATTTTATTTTACTTTACAGATTATTGGAAGCTCGGTCAATTTGGAAGCTTGTTGGAGACCTATCATCCAGAGATTAAATTGGTAGATTCTGATGTTTTGATCAAGGTTATAATGGCATGTATATGTGGACTCATGGTTTGTAATAGTTGATGTATTTGGCATGTATATGTCATTTTGGTTTATGTTATCTCGGCACTTTTGATGCATTATTGATGTGTGTCATTTTGACAATGTGTTAATGCATGTTTGAGTATCTAAAATGGCAGGTAATGAATTGACCTCAACATGGTCAAGTTATAGTATGCTTTGGAAGGGTTTTGAATAAATATGCATGATTGAAATATGGTTTGTATATATGTTGGTTGTTGGAACCATTTGGAAATGGCTAGATTTGTGTTATTCAGATGGTTTTGATGCATGTGAGAAATGGTCCAAATGTTAAGGTTATTTTGATATGGCATGATTCTAATATGGTATGTTTAAATGTGGAAATGTTTAGGTATGTCTGGAATAACCATATTTGGTATGTTTATATGAGATTAAGTGGAGTTATGCTTTGAGGTAGATATGAACTATTTGAAATGGTATAAATGTGGTCAATTTATGATGAGTTTTTTAATGGAAAATGAATTAAGTGTTGATGAATAAAATGTGTTAAATATATGTACATGTTTAGATAAATTGTGCGTTTGCATTTGAGGTGCCTATATGGCATATTGGTTGAATGGAATTTGGTATTTGATTTGGTCTTATTATGCATGTTTTAGGTATGTTTCAAGGCTTGATTATATATGCAAATGGCTTGTAGGTGTGTGCTTGAATTGGGTGAAAGAAATGGCTTGAATTTGGCCTATTTCTTGTCCACAAGGCCTAGGGCGTGTGTCTCAGCTGTGTGTGACACACGGCTATGTGACACGTCTGTGTGTCCCCTGTAGGTTTTAAAGGTTGCATTTCGAGTGTTACACGGCCTAGCACATGGGCATGTGGCTAGGCCGTGTGACCCAAGTCAGTGAGTTACACGAGCACGAACACGGGTTGGGACATGATCGTGTGTCCCAATTTCGAATGCCCATATAGGTTGAGACATGGGTGTGTGTCTTAGCCATGTGACCCCTACAGTGTGAAATTTTCTGTCTTTTTTCATAAAGTTTTAAATGTTTCCAGTTTAGTCCCAAATCATTTCTAAAGTGTTTCTAAGGCCCCAAGGGCTCGAATAAGGGATGATGTGCATGTGTTTGAATAGATTATGTTATGATTTATGAAATGATTGGAAATGAATTATTTGAGTTAAGCTTTTATGGTAATGCTCCGTAACCTTATTCCAACGATAGGTATGGGCTAGGGGTGTTAAAATCATCTCCACGTAGGATTATTTTTTATTTTTAGAATTCTTGTGAGCCGAAAATGGACATTGGACATAAATGTAATTTTTTTAAAAAGAGCCCATGACGAGGAGTGTAACACCCCAAACCCGGCCTAGACGGCGATGTCACATGATAGGGTGTTTGAAAACCGCGTCATCGCAATAAAACCATTTCCTTTGGAATTACTTATCTTAATGTCTTATTAGTTTCAAAATCGTGTTCTTTACTTACTCGATAGTTTTAAAACGTTTATTTGATGTGAAAGCTTTTTAAATAGTTAAAACAATCGTGTGTTTTCGAAAATCATTTGTTTCTTTTGAAAATCGAGGTTTCCTACTACTAGCAGTTGTAATATATAAAGTAAAGGTATTTAAAACCCAAAACCAAACCAAAGTCTGAAAGTCCAATTACAACCCAAAGATTTAACCAGTAAAAATAAAAATAAAACCCATAATAATAAATTAAAACCATAACAGTCCAGAACCGTGGTCACCATTGAGTCCTCTGCCGCACCGATCCATCTAGGTCTGGGGATTACTTCTGCACATTTAAAAAAAAGGGTGAGTTTACGTAAAATCAGTGTGTAATTCCACAGAAAACATATAATAGCAAATCACAGTGCACAGTTAAATCAGTCCTGGGCTTAAGCCCTTTTAAGTATTAGTATCAGTTTGGACCTTAGCCCATCTCAGTACAGTATCAAATATATAGTAGGGCCTTAGCCCATTACAGTATCAGTACGCATTAGGGCCTTAGCCCATCACAATATCAGTAACAGTCATGCAGTATTCAGTAATGAAGTCCTACCCGACCAGCCCTTACACACCATCTCCATCCAACCCTACACTCCATATGGGGATAAAATCAACCCACCCATCCCTACACTCCAAGTAGTACCGAATGCAGCACAAAACAGTAATTTTAGCTAAGTTGCCAGTATATTAGGCTTAAGAGCCTTTCAGTACACTTCCTCCAAATATAATCAACCCAACCCAATGCAATGCAACTGATGGCCATGAAACTAACTAAAAATTCGACAAAGGCAAGCGCACCTATTGAACAGTAGTATAGTTGTGGTGAGACCGAAAATATCGTATCCATGAGGACTAAAAGTACTAATACTTATTATCTTTTTATTATCTCGCCTAAAAATTAAGAGAATGTTTTATCTAAAACTAATTATCTAATTAACTAAGATTACGATAGAAGTTGAAGTCAGAAAATCCTTTTAAGAAAACCGATGGAGAAGACAATACCCAAGGAAGAATCCACCTAGACTTCACTTCTTACTTTTGAATTAGACGATTTATTCACTTGACTTAATCCGTAGAAATCCCTGATTGATGTTAATATCTCTTTCGAGACTAAAAACAATTGACTCTAAGTTGATTAATTGAAATCTATTTCTAATTAAAACCCTATTGTCGCATTAACTTGATCAATGAATTCCTTTATTAGATTTGACTCTAATCTGGCAGATTTATGTCATCCTATCTCTAGGATTGCATGCAACTCTGCTTAATTATGAATGATCTACTCTTAAATAAGGACTTTTGCTCTACTGAATAAGCACATCAAAAACCTGAATTAATATCATGGGATATTAAAGCAAGGGTTAAATTCATAATTAAGAATAAGAACAAGTATTTATCATATAAATCAAAGAGTAATAAGATTCGTCTTAGGTTTCATCTCCCTTAGGTATTTAGGGAGTTTAGTTCATAATAATAATGGAAAACATCTCAAAGTTTGGAGAATAACAAAACATAAAGAAACCCAAAGAACTTCTAGGAGATTGAGTGGAAGTCTTCAATCTTGATGTAGATCCTGCCTCCGAGGTGATTTCGATGGGTATCCTTAGGTATTTTCTACCTTCTACTCTCTATGTCCCTTTAATCCTCCTATAAGGTATTTATATAAGATTTAGAATGCTTCGAAACCCTCAAAAGTGCCCTTTTCCGAGTAGAATTTGTAACACCCATATGACCGAGTCTATTACTGGAGTAGGTTCGTATAACAAGATCTAAATAAAACCTTTCTTTTTATTTAGCGATTTATTCCCTATTAGCCGAGTACACATACTTAATATATATAGTCAAATGCTAACTCACAAATCAATTAAAACAACTAAATATGTTATTCGTTTATAACAAATTATCAAAGTGTTTTTCTGTTATGCATATAATTAACCAGACCACTTATAACGCTAACTCGAATTAGAACTATGACTAACTACAATAGCCAATTCTAAAAAGTGAAATCACGAATCGTATGTAACATTCATTAGTAGTAGATGACCTTATAACGAAAATGAATTAAACCATAACTAAACAAGACCAAATTTAAACTTAGTAGTTAAACCATATTCGCATGGCTGAAATTTACATATATAAGTTTAGACAAAATACGTATTAACCTATACATGCCGTAATGTTCACTTAAGTTCAACTAAGAAGATGATACCAAAACGTTGCAGGCTGGTGTGATGACTTCGACGACGGTCCCGAGCACACAAAACGAATTAAAGAGATCTAAATGGGAAACAAGTAAACACACCAAATGAGTGTTCAACTCAGTAAGTCATAAGCAATATAATATAGGCTATTAACATGAAATCACAAGAAAAACCTTGTAAGATCGACTAATTCATTCATACCGAACTATGCTACAATTACCTAGTTTATCGATCCAACCACAAACCAAGTTTCGCTATTGAATTGATTATTAAACAACCAACCGTTTTAAAAATCTTTCTCAATGTAAGAAACTAGGATGAACTAGATATATCCATACACATACTTTTCAGTTAATAGTTTTAGCACTTTATTCTTTACCTATATTCCTCATATCATCAACCAATTTTTTTTTTTTTTTTTGCACACTTAGTGCTAAACAAATTCGCACACATAGTGCCATACCACACCGCACACATAGTGCCTTGAAAATTCACTTATATATATTGACATTCAAATCAGCACACATAGTGCTATTCAACTTCGCACACATAGTGCCATACCACACCGCACACATAGTGCCAATGTTAACTTACTATGATATAACAATTTACTTAATTCATTTGGCATATACGGCCACAATTATAAATACATATAATTTAATCAATCTTTCAAAAGCTTATGGACTTACCTTTTTTAATCGGATGAACAACTCTGATCGGCTACTCCACCGCTTTCGCTTTCCCTTTGGCCGAACTTGGCTCCCTTTGATCTTGAACTTCAACTCCAGCTAAGCAAATAAAATGACTCAATAATCATAACCCCAATTTATACTTCTTCCTCATAGTCACACATAGAGATTCAGTATTTGCCCATACATAATTTAAAATTTAACCTTTAAACTTAATGCATATCCAAACATACTTTTTATCTATTCTAATAATTCGATACATTACAAGTTCAACTTCGGCAATTCACGTTTCCATATTTTATTAGCTAAATTCATTTTCGGTTAGCAATCATTTAACATCTATCGAGCTCATAAACTTCAAATTTCACGAGTTCAACATCCTAATGCCCATTATAATTATTCAAACAAAATTTCAAATACAGAAATTAGGTTACTCAAGCTATGTTGGTAAAAAAAATAATCGGCAAACTCACACATATATCAAGCTATTTTAACCAAATTTTACTTAACACTTAAACTAAATATGCATTTCAATTTACTATATCCTCATTATGCCTTTCACTCTTAAGACATAAAAATACTAACCACATTCCTTCTTCTATGTCTCGGTCAACTAATTAATTCATCACATAACATGAATTTTGCACTCTCCTATCCATCATAATTCATTCGGCTTTAACATTGACCCATTTCTTTTAAAAGGAATGAACAATTAAAATGAACATTCCATTAAACCCATATGACTGAATGTACCAACATTACCTAACTAATAATTTAACAAATTTCAACCTCATAATAATCTCTACTTATTCACTATATCATGAAAACAACCTCTACTCCTAACCTCTTGATATACGGCTTAATGCCCCAAACCACCATAAAAAAATTGATTTTCATGACATTACCGAAATGTATTTAACAATTAGCTTAACATATAAGAGAAGTTAAAACCAACATTTCAAAACTTGCCTCCAACTAGAATAAGGGTTGCTGAATTGCCTTAGTGTGAATTTCCCCATTCCTTTCTTTTTTTTGTTTCGGTTTTGGCAAGGTGGAGAAGAAGATGAACACTCCCCCTTTTTTTTTTCTCTTTTATTCATCTTTATTTAGCATATATTTTAAATCACTTACCAATATTAAATTATAAATAATATAACTTAGTGGAAGAAATCATTGTTTGGCCGGCCACTAATTAAAAACTTGGCATTTTGACATGCAAACCCAAGTTTTCCTATTTTAATACTATTTGGTCCTTACATATTCACCTACCATATTTTCATAAGTTTTCAACTAAGTAAATCAAATGAAATTCACATTCATGAGACTAAATTAACAATCTCAAATTTTTTCACACATGCACTTTCACACATAAAGATATGCAAATTAAATTTTAAAATAATTTTTGACTCAGTTTTGTGGTCCCGAAACCACATTCCGTCTAAGGTCAAATTAGGGCTGTCACAGAATTAGACTTGGGCTCGACAGGGACACGGCCATGTGCCACGCCAGTGTGCAAGTGCTCAAGCCGTGTGTAATTTTGAGTTGGTCTCTAGTCGACACGACCATGACATGCGGGCGTATTGCCTGCCTGTGTGCCTCACACGGGCATGTGGTTTACCCGTGTAGGAATGCCTAGGCCGTGTGAAACACTAATTTAGGCACAATTAGTCTGTTTTTGGCTCGTTTCTTGCTCCTTTCGCTTTCCTATGCTCACCTAAGTATAAAACATGAATTTAAAGGATTAAGAGCATCAAATTCAATGAAATCAATGAAAAATCATCCATAAATATGTCAAGCATGGGGTAAAATATGTATATATTATGGTTTATAGCTCTCAGCTTCCTCGGATTAAGTTTAGCTTGGTTGAATGACATTACTATATGAAAACACATTTAAAATGGCCAGGAGATATCACACTATCACAAATTATGTAATGGCATGTATAGCTAAACTCGTACTTGCTACGTTTAGCCCGAGAATTAGCTAAACCATAGCTCTGATACGAATAAATGTAACACCCTAACCCGTCTCCGTCGTCAAAATAGGGTTATAGAGTATTACCGGAGTTTACTTAACAATTACAAATAATACAGGTTAATTTTCATTCAATTCCTGTAAATGGTCTTATTGTCCTTGGCATGGGCCCTCGAGGCCCAATATAAACATTGGAATCGAATCGGGACTAAATTGGGATCTCAGAGAATTTTTTGCGAAATTTTAAAATTTTTCCAATTTATAGGGCTCACAAGCCCGTGTGGTCAGGGCACATGCCCGTGTGACCATAGGACATGCCCATGTCATAAGCCATGTCTGACCTTATATAGCTCTCTGACTTTTTCCACACGGCTAGCACACGCCCATGTGCTAGGCCATGTGGTTAATTTAATTTTTCAAAATTAAGTGCAGGTATCACACGACCAAAGCACACGCCCGTGTTCTGGGCCGTGTAGCACACATAGCTGAGACACACGCCCGTGTCTCTACCCGTGTGCTCAATTCTGAGCATTCTGTTTCTCAAATTTAAAATGCTGGGGACACACAGCCAAACCACATGCCCATGTGCCAGGCCGTGTGTCACACACGATAAAGACACACGCCCATGTGTCTACCTGTATGGACAAAATAAAGTTATTTTCTAGTTTTATTTCTCACCCAAATTTTTCAATAACCTATACCAAAACTTACAAGTATATACCAGCCAATTCAAGCATTAAATCCAAGTCAACTCTAACATCTAAAATGTTATTTTATCATATGCATTCATGATTATAACCTTACTTTTGTTTAACTTATATGTTAAACATAACTTGAGCAATCATATTCAATATACTTCACACATAGATATTTGCCATAATATAACCTTAATAGATATACCAAAACATAACCATTACTAGCCATCCCAATGGCTAGATTACAAACAACATTTATAAGCCAACAATGGCCAAGTTACTTATACATGTCATTATACCAAAATAAGTTTACTATTTATACCAAAACAAGTTAGTGGATAGTGTGATGATGCTCTAACCGATCTCCAACCATCGCGAGCTTCCGAGCACTATAAAACAGAGAAAATAAAACCTAGTAAGCATTATATGCTTAGTAAGTTAGTATAATAGGGATTAAACTTACCAATCTCATTTATTAAAATTAAGCATACAATAACATATTTTTCCATCAACTTGGCAAATTGCCTAAACATATACACTCAATCAAACAAGTTAGTTACATAAGTCCCATGTATATTAAATAAGCATAGATAAGCTCATCATATAACAATTCATCAGATTACTCATAATCATTCAAAATATAATTTTATTTATCTCATCGCTTTTTCTTGTCAGGAATTTTATCCGTTGAATTACTAAAATATCGATGAATACTTAAATAGTACACTCAAGGTGTACATATCTATAAACCATCAATTCTTATTCAAAGAGCATACTCTCGAGCCACATGTTAGGATGCTCAAATGAGCCATGTAATCATGTAACAGGACACTTATCCGAGCTAATCAGGAAAATCATAAGAGTTTTTACTCAGGAAGCTCATAGAGCCTTTCAAACATCTCCGAAGAGATAATATCAGGGAGCTTTGGATAAGGTAACAGAGAGTTCAAGTGAGCTTAACAGGACACTCATGAAGAGCTACAGTAATGTGCAACAAATGCAAAATCATTACCGATCAGGATGCTTACAGGAACTATATATATATCAAGATGCTCGAGAGTTACATCGAGATTACTCGTCCAAGCTAAATCCCATCTGCAACATATGCAGAATCTCAATCATACGGGGAAATCACACATATCCATCAATTTTCATTATTTCAACGGAATTTAACATTTTAACTACCTTTCAAGTTTTATGATCATTCTATGAATTTATAATTTTCATATAAATCACATAAGCATCTACCACATTCAAATCAAATACAATGCTCAATTAAAACATATTAACATGTATAATTAAATTACACGAACTTACATCGATAATAGTTCGTTTAAGAAAATCTACTAATCTGAAACTTTCTCTTTTTCTCGATCTAGCTTCGAATTGGAATTATCTGGATCTATATAAATGAATTTAATCATCAATTGTCACATTTCATATTCAATTGAACTCAATTTACATCCTAGGCAAAATTACCATTTTACCCCTAAACTTTTCATAAATTCTAATTTCGTCCCTAGGCTCAGAAAATGAAATTCATGCAATTTACTCCTTATTCCAAGCCTAACCAAAATTTCAATATAAAATTTACAACACATGTACTCTATAAAATTTAGAATTTTTCTTCAATTTTGACAACTTTACAATTTAGTCCCTAAATCATGTTTTCATCAAAATTCACTTTGTAAAAATTGTTTATCTATCAACAACCTTTCATTTTCTACCATAAATTTCAAATTTTCAGCATATTCATCCATGGCATAACTTCTATACATCGATAAATTTTCAAATTAATCCCCTAAATAGATAGATTAGACTATCCCGGTTTTAAAAATATAAAAATTACTAAAACGGGGCTTGAATACTTACCCAATTATGCCAAGAAAGCTTATTTTCTCTTTCCTAGGGTTTCCTTGTATTTTGGGGAAGAAGATGACATAAAAATAAGATGATATTTTCTTTTTAATTATTTATCATCTTTTAATTAATTCAACTTCCAATTTAGTCCTTAGCCTTTTCTAATTTTTCCATTGATGAATCACCAAAAATATCTAATAATTTTTGTTTAATGGTCTAATTACCATATAAGGACCTCAAGTTTTGAATTCCATAGCTATTTGATCCTTCTAGCTACTAAAATCCAACTTATTGCATTTTATGCAATTTGGTCCTTTCCATATTTAAGTACCTAATCGATAAAATTTTCTTATCAGAATTTTCATATGACATTTCTAACATAATGCAAACCATGCAAAAATATAAATATAAAATTTCTTTCCAGCTCAGATTTGTGGTCCCGAAACCACTGTTCCGATTTCACTGAAAATAGGTTGTTATACACACGCCCGTTTGCTAGACCATGTGAACATACTAACTTGCAAACCATTACAAGCGACAGGGGACACACGGCCGTGTCACCTGGCTGTGTGTCACACACGGCTGAGACCCACACCCATGTCTTTTCCCGAGTGGACGAAAATAGGCTATTTTACAAGCCATTTTTCTTACCCAACAAGGCATGTACCTACGGTAAAAAATGCACATGTATAACAGCCATAGCAAGGCACCAAAATCATGCATAATCTAGCTTTATACATATAGTATAACCACACTTAACCAATATGCACATAGGCATCTCAAATAACAACTTATAAACATGTATAACCAAGTACTCCATTTGGTCAAAATAAACAACTAACTTCCAATTTGATTTGCATCCATACATACCATAAATCTTACTTACCAAAACACAAACCATAAATCCATACATGCCATTCTTTAACTAATATCAATTAACCAAAATACCTATACATAACAAGTTACCAAATCACCACATATACCACATATCGTAAAGCACATATACCATATGCATATTTAACGATCATTTTATCCTCTATCATTCAAATAAACAAGTCAAACATTAACCATAATAAGGCTTCTCACATAAATGCCAAACTTTACCATTATGCCATCAAGATGCCAAAACTCAACCAAGTCTAATGGCCATTTCAACATTCAAACACATAGGCCAACATTAACTAGAATACCTATACATGTTATTATAACCAAAATCAAAACATTTGAAAGTACCGATAGAATCGATGGATAGTGTGATATAACTCCGACAAGCTTCCAACCTGATCGAGCTTTCGATAATCTAAAAAATAAAGAAAAACAACTACGTAAGCAATGAATGCTTAGTAAGCTCGTATAAACTTTAATCATATCAATCCATTTTCAATATGAAAATTATACATATCAAGATTAATCATATACCGATACCACATGATTCATAAAACCAAATTAAACAACTCACAAAATGAGTAACTCCATAGCATCACTTATACATATTATCCCTAGCATAGTAGGATTTTAAACAACTTTAAACTCTTCCAAATTTCTTTATTTTCATTTGCATTTCATTACTATCCACACCAGTTCCATATGCATAACACACAAGTCATAAACATATCATTCAACCATAGCCACAAGCTAGTGCATCTAAACATAGCCCTTTTCGAATTTATCATATGATAAGACATTTCATAAGAAATTGCATAATTTAAATCTTACCACTTTTTCATGAGTACAAGCATATTTTCATTTGAGCACTAACCATTTAAATGCAACTTATAAGTAAACATAATATTATTCAACCAACAGCTTGGCATTTGCCTAAGCATCAAACAACAATACATGTTAGCATACTTGAACATTTTCATATAAGTTCAACATTGATAACCTTATTTTCTCAACATGTCACACTTGAGTTTATTACTCATCTCAACTTACATAATTTCCATGTATCAACATATCAAAGATATTCATATATGTACATGTCATGATACATATCATTCTCTTACATTTTCTTCATATACGTATATCATCCATTTCAATATATCAATATATCATGTACCACAATTTCCATGTATTTCATATTTATACCTGTATCAGTTCATATCGAACTTATATCATCTCGCAACAGAACATTTCCCATTGAACCATTTAGAATATCGTTAGATACTCGGGTAGCTCACACATGGTGTGCTAAACTGTAATCCGTCAATTCCTATCAATGTATACTCATACGAGCTCTGAATCGATATGCTCTTATGAGCTGTAATCGGTAAGCTCATACGAACTGGGTAACGGTAAGCTCATATGAGCTGAATAACGGTAAGCTCTCTCAAGCTGAGGACCAGTAACCCTAATGACACGTCATTTGTATCAAATGAATTTCTAAGGTTCAAACGGGACTCGGTAATTGTTGTACGTCGTTGGATTTATGTCATCTCATAACACGATAAATTGCATACTAACATAATATATTGATTTAATCACAATATAATCACCTATCAACATTCAATTTAATCAAAATTATACAAAATACACTTCATATGAACTTACCTGGCTAAATTGCAGAAATACCAAGATTTAGGGGCATTGTGGTAATTTTCTATTTTTCTCGATTTTCCACTCGATCTTGATCTAAATTAATAATTTCATTCAATATATTAATTTAGACAATAAAAAATTCATTTCATGCAATATGGTCATTTTTGAAATTTTTAAAAAATTGCCCCTAAAATTTTACTTTTATTCAATTTAGTCCTTGAACCCAAAACATGCAAATTAACCATTTTTAATACAAACCCAAGCTAGCTAAATGTTCATAGTATTCAAAACATCCCATTTATGTAAAAATTTCACATTAAATCTTTGTACTTTTATTAATTTAATAAATTAGTCCTTAATCGAAAAATTCATCAAATTTACTTAACAAAATACTTTTAGATATCAATCAACATTCCAAATTCATCATATAACATCAACAAAAAAACAATTTAATAAATGGAAACATTCAAAATCTTTAATAGTTTCAAAATCGAAGGTACAAGCTAGCTAGACCTAGTTGCAACGATCTCAAAAACATAAAAATTATCAAAAACGAGTAAAGTTTGCTTACCAATTCAACAAGCCAAAGTTGGTTGAATGTTATGCCCTAGATATGGCTTCCTTCTTCAAAAAATTTTGGCGGAACCAAAGTTAAAGAAGATGATAATTAATTTTGTCATGTTTTGATTATAATATACATAATTAATAATTTACTCTTTTACCCTTGTAATTAAAACCAAACATTAACAATTTATAAGGCCACTAATGTCCACCAACCTTTGAATGCTCAATTTACTATTTAAGTCTCTTTTCCTTTATTCAAATAACCATTTAATCACTCAAATCAAATAGTGATTAAATTTTACGTCTTTTACAATTTAGTCCTTTTTAATTAATTAACCATCGAAACATTAAAATTTTTCAACGAAACTTTAATACCACCTTAATGACACTCTGTAAATATTTATAAAAATATTTATAGCTCAGTTTATAGAAACGAGGTCTCGATACCTTATTTTCTAAAACCTCTTGACCTTAGGGTCAAACTACTTGAACTTAATAAATCATTTATATAACATATATTATCATATCAAAAAATTTTTAGAAACCATATTTTACTCGTAAATATTAAATATAATATTTACGAACTTAATCTTCAGATTTGGTGGCCCTAAAACCACTATTTCCAACACTAGTACAAAATGGGCTGTTACAACTTGATTGGCTCGTCCTCTAGTTTATCTAGTTTTTTCGGGCTGCTCAGTACTTTACCCGAACGGAGCGCCACTACTTTCACATGCTCCTTCCCTTCTCTACAAGGATTATTCTCTATGTTGCTTAGGATTCCAATGCCAATTTGTCTTTTGATTTCTTCTATCATGCTCATCAATTGGCTCATCTAATCTTCCAGCTTAGCCAAGGTTTTTCGTAGTATTGGTGCACTCAGACTGCACCTATTTTACCTCAATCCTTATTGAGCATTTGCCCCTCGATCTGATCCAAGCGTTGACCACATACATTATGGTCATTTGAGTTGGCCCTTTCCTGAGGTTTCTATAAATAAGGAGGCTGATCAATAAAATTTTTTATAAGACTAAAACTGTTACCTCCTCCTTAGTTTTTGCCCTATCTCGAGTTTGGGTGATCTCTCCATCTGGGATTATAAGTATTTGAAACACATATGAGAATTCACATATAGTTGGAACTGACTCTAATTTCGATTATGAAACCTTGGAATCAAATATGTAAGCTAGATATGCCTTACAGCCCTTTTTAACATATTTCTGTGCCGCCATATCAGATAACATTAGATGTACCATCCAATCTATCTGATTCAATTTGAATCCTTTCATTATTCTGACATTTCAACACAATATGCTTTCGTCTACAATTCACAATAGCATTATGTAGAGTTAACCAGTCCATACCCAAAATCACATCAAACTTATCAAATGGCAACAACATCAAATCAGCTAGAAAGTTACAATCCCAAATCATCAAAAGATAGTTTTTACAGGATTTATCAACTAACATATATTGACATAAAGGATTCGTAACTTTAACCACAAATACAGTAGACACAAAAGGTATGTTCTTATCCGACACTAAAGTTATGCATACATATGAGTACGTTGACCCCGGGCCAATAAAGCATTAACATTGGTATCAAAGATAGAAAATGTACCAGTGATCATATCGAGTGCTGAAGCTTCCTCTCAAGCACAAATCATATAAACCCTGGTTGGTGCTCGTGCCTCAGATCTAACAGCTGAATCTTTTGTTGCACCTTGACTGTTACCCATATTACCACAATTTCTGGGTGGTCTCCTTCTCACAACTGTATTGTTCGAATGAGTGTTTTGAGCTTTCTCTTTATCTGATCTTTCATGGTAGTCTCTAAGAAAATGATCATAAGAGCCACATTTGAAACACAACCCGTCTTCCAATCTGTATTCCCCAAAATTTTGTCGATTGCATTATTGACATTCAGGTTTGTTGTTTCTAACACTACCCACACTAACTACAGATGTAGCCTATGGTCTCGAACTCGAATGTTGCTTCCCTTTATCTCTCCCTGAGAATCCCACTGAAGCTGATGACTGACCGTGAATTGCTTTTGATTTCATCGATGGACATGAGAATGACTTTCCCATAGGTCATTTACCTATGTCACGAGTCTCAAAATCTATTTTTCTTTTCACTTTGCTGAGTTCTTCGGCCTTGTGTGCTCTATCAACTAAAACCATGAATTCTTTCAATTCTAGAATTCCAACTAATAGCTTGATGTCTTCATTTAAACCATCTTCAGACTGGGTACACATAACAACCTCTAATGGTATACACTCTCGAGCATATTTGCTGAGTCGCACAAATTCTCTATCGTACTTGGCTACTGACATACATCCCTATTTCGATTCTAGAAACTCTTTCTTATTTTTTTCAAAAAAATGTTGGCTAACATTTTTCTTTCTAAACTCTGTCTGAAAGAATTCCCAATTCACACGGTCTTTAGGTATTACTGCAATCAAGGTCTTCCACCACTGATACGTTGAGTCTTTCAACAGAGAAACAATACATTTTAAGCATTCAACCGGTGTACAAGATAATTCATCAAAATTTCTCATAGTGTTTTCTAACCAAAATTTGACTTTTTCAGGATCATCTTCAGTTGTACCGCGGAACTCTTCAGCCCTATATGTAACAGCTTATTTTCAGTGAAATTAGAACAGTGGTTTGAGGACCACAAATCTAACGAGTAAATATTTATTTTATTATTATTTTAATGTCTATGGTTTATTAGTAATGTCTTATAAAATTTTCATTAAGAAATTTTGATGTTTGCATGCTTAATTAAACAAAAAGGACTAAATCATAAAATGTGTAATAGTGGAGTTCTATTAGCTAAAGCTGTTAAATTACTATGGACTTTTAACATGAGTGACTTAAATGGTAATTAAACCATTTGATTCGTTAGTGGACTTTTATGGACACTAAATAGGTGATTTTAAAGTTAATAATAAAGGTTAAATAAGTAATTTAGTAAATAAGGTCAAAAACATAAAAAGAAAAGAAAGAAAGAAATGATATCATCTTCTAAATCTTGTCTTCTTCAAGTGAAACTATCAAACACCATAGCTAGGGTTCGGTCACTTCCTTTTGATTGCATGGTAAGCATTTTGATCCCGTTTTAATGATTTTTATTTTTCCGGGATCGTTGTAGCTTAATCTAGCTAGCCTAGAGACTAATTTGCAAAACTGTTAGAGGATTAGAGTTTTTCCATGAGAATTTTTGTATGGTTTTTGAAGTTTAATGAAAGATTATGAGTCCCTGTTGTGAAATAAACAACTTTTGTAAAGTGATTTTTGATGAATTTATCAATTAGGGACTTATTTGTAAAAATAGTAAAATATCATGATAAATTTATGAAATGATGTTTATTTTGGGTTGAAATGAGGCCTTAGGTAAATTGGCTAGCATGATCTGTGGATGAAATTGCATAAATTTCCATTTACGAGATTAAGGACTAAATTGTAAAAAAGTTAAAATATTAGAGGCAAAAATGTAAATTTGCAAAAATATGAACTATGAACTTTGGACTAAATTGAATAGTATGTGTACTGAATAGATTGAATTTGCTTATTTAGATCAAGATAAACCTCGTACAGATCTAGATCGAGGAAAAGCTAAAGTCTCAAATTAGTGATCTCGTTCTTACGTCTTTATAATTGAAGTAAGTTCGTATGTTTAAATAACATTTTAATTTTATTTGTTATATGCATGCTATTGTGTCATTTATCATGTCATGAAATGATGGAAATTCAACGATGTACGACGATTATCGAGCCTCGTTTGAACCTTAGGAATATATAGGACAAAATGACATGTCATTAGGGTTATCATGTTTCGGGTGTCGGTCCTAAATATCCTACAGATGGCTGAGTTTCGGCATTTGTTGCGGTACTCATCAACTTGTGTGAGCGACATCGTGTAGCTATATTCCAACCTTCAGCTTGTTTGAGCAAATCTATTTATGGCTTGAGTGAGCAACGATGTAAAGGAAAAGGAAAAGGAATGGTTTCGACCATATGTTTAGCACACTTTGTGTGAGCTTTCCTGCGTATTAGATATTATTCTAAGTGGTTCAATGGGCATGTAACACCCCAGACCTGGCCCAAAAGTTAGACCCGAATCTGGTGTGTCACATTGAAGTGTTTTATCGAAAACCTTGTTTTCATTGGAAACACTTCCTTAAAATGAAAAACCTTAATTACTTTGTAAGATCTCTTTTCAGTTGCGGAAGCTTTATTTAGAACATGTGATTTTATGAAAACTTGTCATTTAAAAATTGAGTTGCGAAAATGTAGTATTTAAAAAAAATAGTTATGGTTTAGGAAACCACGTTCTACTTCTAATTAAATACAAAGCATAAAAATGATAATAATCCTGATTTGAAATATTAGCCAGAAAAAAAGACCTTGTTACAACCCAAATCAAATAGAGATAATTTAAAGTCAATTTATTAAAAAGTACATAAAGACTAAGTCTAAACTTTTTATGCTAGTTGGCCACCTCCGAGTCCCTCCATCCGTCGAACCGCCTACTAAGGATCACCTGAAAAGTTTAGAAAAAGGGGTTGAGTTTCGAAAACTCAATGTGTACAACCCTCAATGAGTATAAGGCAATCATTAGTCAGTTTGGGCCAGATGCCAATTCAATAAAGGTGGTCTTTGGGCCTTAGCCCAAATTAGCCTCAGTTGGGCTGAAGCCCACATCGCAATAATATCACAACAATATCATACATGCAATACAATGCAGTGTAATCCCATCCAAATTATCCATCCGCTACACACCAGCTCCGTCCCCTGTCACACCATGTGGGGATATAAATATTGACCCACCCAGCCCACACATTAATGGTAGCCCGATTGCAGAACTACCTTCATTTACATATTGGGCTTTAAAAGCCGTCGGTGGATCCACGATTGTCAGGAAACCATGCGATTTTCATATACTTCCTTCGTTTCATAGTTCCCACCCCATATGCAACCTAAACAGAACATCATATGTATGCATGTCACATTCATAAAACTTGCATTCAACACCTAGGGGTATTTTGGTCATTTTTGCCCTTAGGGGTATTTTGGTAATTTTCCCTTAATTATGGTTTCCACTTACATTGGCCCGTTAACAAGTTCCGCAAGCTAAGGTGAACGAATACTATGCACCAGGTAGGATTCCAGAGAAGAGGAGGTGAGTCATTAAGACTGCTTATGTATCAAACTCTCCCTAGATCCAATCTTAGACATGCATATACCCGTTGCCACACCTTAACCCTTTGACCTGTCCATGGTCGCAAAATATTAATTAAGTCTTATGTAGTTATCATATACTAGGCCCAAAACCCCTTACAAAGCCCAAACAAATTCACATACATGTATTTGGCCCATTAAGCCCAATCATATTCATATGGCCCATTAGGCCCAAATCATCTATATATGGCCCATTAGGCCCAAACCACATTTATATGGCCCGTTAGGCCAGTCACATTCATCTTCATGCTCACATACAAATTCCTATCACATAGAGTCAATATTAAGTTTTTAC
Source organism: Gossypium anomalum (assembly GCA_025698475.1). Lineage (NCBI taxonomy): Eukaryota > Viridiplantae > Streptophyta > Magnoliopsida > Malvales > Malvaceae > Gossypium > Gossypium anomalum. The sequence continues at coordinate 17,050,816 of CM046960.1, read as the reverse complement.
CTACTATGGGCCCAACAGCCTATCGGGCCCATTTAGCCCATTCCAGCCCGTATGGCCAAATCACAACTCAAGTCAACGGAATCGCCCATGGGTCTCAGGCAACCTATCGGTCTCTCCCTTACGAGTGTTCGTGCACTCACAAGACTACCGTAGCCAAACTTTCTACTTTTCGGCATTTCAGCATTTCGACATTTCAGCATTTCGGCTTTTGCCGATTCCTAGTGTGTGTGCAGTATATGTACACACCTTCGGCTTTATATCAAGTTATCATAGGGTAGAAGTACACACTTTACCACCTGGAGTACTAAGTATCCATAATCTCCCGAACCTTGACTAGATTGATCGACTGCGATCCGCCTATGTAAATCAAAATCTGGCGTAGTCCCCCTTCCGCAAACAGGCGGAAAGTCCCTAACGGCCGACACCTTACGTCGCTTAAACTTGGGAGCCTCTATCCCAACTTCTCTACTAGAACCCCTTTTTTTCCATCAGTGATCACGCTCTTGAATGATAAGGAAAAAAAAGAAATAAATGGAGACGGTTAACAAAAGTTTTGGAAAGAACAAAGAAAAGTCAGCTTTTAAATGAAAAAGAAACAGTTGGCTAAGTTGAATAGGGAAGAGATTGACCCGATTAAAATAGGGGAGAAAAGATCAAGATTTTAGCTTAAAGAAAAGAGGAGGTGATATGCGACTGAAGCACACAAAAATAACAAATGTCCTTACTTGCCCATACGACACACATATTTATACTAAAAAAATACATAAAAAATAAAAAAAATACACCTACACTCCTCAATTGACTTAAACTTGTCAAGATATTTCCCTTCAAATTTTCCAATTTTATCATCATCATATCTACACTTGTTCCTCATCCTAATCCCTCGATTTTAGCCAAAAATTCCAATTTGAATTGGATTCAAATTACTTCCACCGTACAGCACTTGAGTAGCAAAATTAAATACTCCCTTTTGCGCGCACCACCACTTGAACTCAAGACCTCAAGGTTGCTCTACCTCTCAATATGTTGCTAGCCACTGCACCGCATCCTTCCTTATGTTACCATTCGGTCCCAATTAATTATAAGGCTTATATGCCTAAGGCTCAGCTTTCTTAAATAATAAAAATTTAACCTTTGCCAAGCCTGGGATTCGAACCTGCTCCCTCTCATAACCTTAGCATGCTTCACGCCACTACACTGCAGCCACTCTTGTGTCATATTCCATCCCTAACTAATTTTAAGGCCTATTAATCCGCAACCAGATTATCATAAAAATATTTGCTACCATTCAGATTCAAACCCTTGACCACATGCACACTCTTAACGCCTCCTTGCCACTTGACCACGTGCTTCTTTTGTGTCGTTTCTCCTCCCTAATTACTTATAAAGTCTTTCTGCTGAGCTCCAGGTTGTCTTAAAAAAAACCCACAACTTTTACTCATACTGCGACTTGAACCCAGCACCTCTCCATACTCCTAACGCCATCATGCACCTGGGCCAAGTGCATTGTTGTGTTGAATTTCCACCTAACATATTTATAAAGCCTAAACGCTAGCTTCCTTACTAGTCACATGTGAAATAAAATTTTTTGCCAAGGCTAGGACTTGAACCCTGGACCTCCTGCTTACTACCCACGCCTTTTGCCAATACGCCAAGCATTTCCTTATGTCATATATTACCAGGCCTTATTAATAAGCCTTTCACCTAATACTTAGGGCCTTTTTAGAAAAAAATGCAAAATTTTGCTAAAGCCCTGGATCGAACCGAGGACTTTTTCCACACTACCAACCCTTCCCACATAATTTAACAATTAAACTAAACACACAATTATAACATATTTAAACACCTTTCTTTTATTCAAGCAGCCTTCTAACCGATCCCAAACTCAAGGCCCATTACTTCTAGGCCCAAAATTCAGGGTGTTACAGGGCATGTAAAGGGAAGGAATGGTAAGTGTTCCAATCGACTATTTTATGCCCTTATAGAAAGGTATGAATTGATGTTGATCAAAGTATGTATAACTATGTTTATGGAAAGTATGATTTCAATAGTATTATGTTCATGTAATGTGTTAAAGCACTAACTTGTGTTGTTGATGATGCTTAGGCTTGTGCCAAGCTTATGTTGGATTGATTCATGTATAATTTATAAGCTTTTGCATTGAAATGGTAAGCTATGTTCATGATTTACAAACTTACTAAGCATTATATGCTTATTTAGTTTTCTTTCTTATGTTTTATAGATTATTGGAAACTCGATTGGTTTGGAAGCTCGTCGGAGACCTATCACACTATCCAGCGAATATATCAATAGATTTTGATGTTTTTGTAAAGGTTATAATGGCATGTATGGGTGGACTTGTGTTTAATGGTCTAGTTATTATGTTTCGTATGTATATATTATTATGGTTGATGTGCTTACGACACTTCGATGCCTTGATGGTTGGAGATATTATGGCTAAGTTGATGCATGTTTGAATGACCCATTTGGTATGTGTTGGTGTAGTCTCAATGTGGTCAATTATGGTATAATTTGGTATGGAATTGAACTAGATATGTAACACCCCTAACCCGTATCCGTCCCAGACTAGGGTTAAAGGCATTACCGAACAAAACAGAATATTTAACATTCAATTCATAAATTTCATAGCATCATAATTCAAACATCCATATTAAGTCCCTTACATAGGTCATCGAGACCTTAAACATGCATTAGAAAGAGGTCGGGACGAAACTGAAAACATACAAAATTTTTCCAAACTTAAACATTTTTCAAAGAAGTACAAGTCACACGCCCGTGTGAATAGGCTGTGTGCCTCACACGGCATTAGACACGCCTGTGTGTCTAGGCCGTGTCAAAACAGGGCATACATACTGACTTGCACACACAGCCATAAGACATGCCCTCTTGGTTGTGGTCGACACTTACCTGGGTCACACGGCTAGCCACACGCTCGTGTGCCTTGGTCATGCTCGAGCCTGACTTACAATTGTAGGGTACCCCAGGGGACACACGACCGTGCAACATAGCCGTGTGTCGCACACGACTGAAACATACGCCCCGTGTCTCTGCCCGTGTGGACAAAAATAGGCTATTTGAATGGCCAACTTGCCATCCCAATTGGGTCAAACCTATAAGCACCAAATCAAGCATATATGCACAACACTTTCAGCCAATTTTAATACCAAAACATATGTCATTTATGCCATAACATTATCAAGCATTTACATGTTCATTTCACATACCAATTCATGCCAATCCCTTAAATCCAAAACATAACAAAACTTATAATTTCATGATCTCAAACATATGACCAAAACTTATCAAACTTACCATTTCTCTTAACCATTCATGAACACGTCAAATAGATTATATTATCTTACATTTCATATACCAAAGTCATATCATAATCACAACCATACAAAGCCACATCACATGGCTAAATATATACATGCCATACTTTACTATATACATTTTCAAAAGGTACCAAATTAAGATTTGATAGTGTGGTGACAATCCTCGACAATCCCCGAGCTCCCAATAGCTACGATATCTATAAAAAAATGAAAACACACAGAGAGTAAGCTTTCAAAAGCTTAGTAAGCCATATACAAGTAAACTTATCATTTCAAGCATATAAACAGCTTCAAATTACTTATACTTTGTAGCCAAGTACCAACACAGACCTCTTATTCATATACTTAGATCATAGATCATCAATTGTACATATACTTACCTTTCATTCTCAAACATAATATATAATGCAAACATTCCAGAATCAGGTACAATTTCATAAAGTCATTCATTTTCTCGGAATGCCTGTTTGAACTGTTCGGAAACATAAGGATATGCGGATAGCTCGAAAAGTAACTACAATGCCAATGTCCCAGACGTGGTCTTACATGTAAACAAACATCGATGCCACTGTCCCAGACAAGGTCTTATACGTAAAATAGAAGTCGATGCCAACGTCCTAGATGTGGTCTTACACGAAATCAGATATGATGCCAATGTCCCAGACATGGTCTTACATGCAAAACAGAAGTCGATGCCAATGTCTCAGGCATGGTCTTACACGCAAAATAGAAGTCAATGCCAACATCCCAGACGTGGTCTTACACGAAATCAGATATGATGCCAATGTCCCAGACATGGTCTTACATGCAAAACAGAAGTCGATGCCAACATCCCAGACGTGGTCTTACACGATAACACATATCGAAAATCCTATGTCATGACATATGTATCCTAACTATTCCTAAGGTTCATACGGGACTTTTCGAACATCGAAACTTTGTCGATACTCTTTCGAATAAGGCTTGAACTTGGGACCTCACACACACACCCAGAACACTTAACCACTGAAGCAGATACACACTTGTGTGTCACACATACACGAAATCAAAAATTAAAATTTTGAGGCGTTACAACTCTACCCCCTAAAAGAAAATTTTGTCCTTGAAATTTACGTGATCAAAACAGATGAGGATATGGCTGACGCATTGCATCCTCAGGCTCCCACGTCGCCTCCTCGTACTATGATTACACCACAAAACCTTCACCAAAGGGATAGACTTCCTTCACAGAACCTTAATGTCACGATCAAGAACCTGAACCGGCTCCTCCTCAAAGGTCAAGTCTGGCCTCACCTCATTCTCCTTAATAGGAACAATATTAGTAGGATCATAGCGATAGCGCCTCAACATAGAGATGTGGAACACGTCATGAATCCGATCCAACTCCAAAGGTAGCTCCAATTAATAAGTAACTGGTCCCACTCGCTTCAAAATACGATAAGGTCTAATAAACCTAGGGCTCAACTTGCCCTTACGACCAAACCTCAGTACCTTCTTCCATGATGAGACCTTGAGAAATACAAAGTGCCCCACGGAATACTCAATCTATCGATGCTTTAGATCCACATAGGATTTTTGTCTGCTAGATGTCACTTTCAGACAATCCCGAATCAGTCTAACCTTATCCTCAATCTCCGATACTAACTCAAGACCCAGAACACGTCGCTCGCCCAACTCAGTCTAACATAAAGGAGTGCGACACTGACGACCATACAGTGCCTCGTAAGGTGCCATCTGGATGCTAGACTAGAAACTGTTATTTCAGGTGAACTCTATTAGCGGCAGATAATCCTCCCAACTGCCTCAGAAATCAATAGCACAGCTCCTGAATCTAAGCCTTTAGCTCCACAAGCTCCTTCGATGCCATTTGATAGGGAGCGATGGACACCGGAGTTGTACCTGGAAGTAGCTTAATCCCAAATTCTAACTCACGATTCGGAGGTAACCCCGGTAGCTCCTCCGAAAAGATGTCTGGAAAATCCTTTACTGTTCTAATATCTCTAACTGTAGAATCCCCAGAATCTGAAACACTTACGTAGGCCAAGAATGCCTCACATCCTTTACCAATCTGATATCCTTAACCAATTGTGGGCTTCCTCTTTTAACAAAGAGATAGCACATTTCAAATAGCCATCCGGAGAACAAGCCATTTGTTTAAAAACCCTCACTAAAGTTTGTAACTAGTACTTAGCTTTAACTAGATCATCATCTGATCTTCCTCGAAATTCTTCAGCCCCATACTTATTGAGTTTTTTTATTGGTGTACGCTTCCTAGATTCTTCTGTCGGAGGAGGTGGAAGAGCAACCGGGGGCGTAACTAGTGGTACAGTTGGGGGAGGAAGAGGTTTCTGAGCCTGATTTCTTTACTTCATCATATCATCAAACCATCGATTCATGAATCCATAAAACATATTTTTTAATTCCTTTTGCTGCATTGGAGAAATAGGGACACTACTACTCATCCCTTGTTTAGATGTCTGTATTCTACTACTAGCTTTATCACGTTCAGCACGTTCACGTTTATCTGACATCTCTACAATCTATAAAAGAAATAGGGATTAGATCGGATCATACACATCACACTATCACAAATTTATAAGGCATGTATTTCTAGACACTTTACATATCATAGTTGTTCCGAGAATCAGCTAAACCAAGCTCTCATACTAATAAATATAACACCCCTTACCCGTACTTGACGTTGGAACAAGGTACGAGGCATTACCGAACTTATAACATAACATACATGCATTACCGAGTCATAAACTTGCATCCAAATTAAAACTTTTTCACAACATTATTATTTCCCCTTAATCAAGCCTACGAGGCCCAAAACATACATTGGGAATAATTTGGGACTAAATTGAGATAATAGGAAAATTTTATGAAACTCAAAAAAATTTTGAAGTTTTAGGGGCACACGCCCATGTGGCATGTCACACGCCCGTGTGCTTAAGCTGTGTCCATTTTAGGGTGCATTTTGTTTATGACGTCAGCATCAAATGGTAGCCACACAGCCAAGTCACACGCCCATGTTCCAAGACCGTGTCACTCACACGACCAAGACACACGACTGTGTCTCAGCCTGTGTGGCCAATTCTGGACATTCTATTTTGCTAAATAAAGATACAAGGGACACACAGCTGGATCACACGCCCATGGGGCAGACCGTGTGTCACACACGTCCTAGATACACGCCGTGTGTCTACCCATGTAGACAAAAATAGGCCATCTCAAGACCACATTTCTCACTCTATTTATAATTTACCTGCACACAACCATCAAACACACAAATATATATCCAAATCAATCAACCAAATCAACCAAAATATCATTTTTTTCATCTACTACATACCATAGTATTTCTTTACCCTAATTTATCAAAATAACTTCATTCATTTCCTTACCAAATTCAACTTCAAAACATATGCATTTAACCATATCTATCCATATCACAAAAATTTACATCTTTCACACTTTATCCTATACATGCCATATAAATCATAAATTGCATTACAAAATCTACCAATGGTACTCTGGATAGTGTGTTCTGATGTGTTGATTCCGATCCACCGAATTCACTTCAGTCTACACAAACAAATAACACACACAAGTAAGCTTAAGAAAGTTTAGTAAGTTCATAGGCTTAAAACAATAATCTTACCAAAATTCAATAACAATTCAACAACATTTCAATAATCATGTATTTTTCAAATACTTTCTACCAATCACAATTTCAAACAATGAATTCTCTTAATTGAGCTCAATATCAATATCTAAATAATTTCAAACGCTTAACTTCAATATCCCTTACCAATACTTGTCAAATTAGAGAACGCCTTATGGATTTGAGCACGTCTTTTTTATCAGTTCCACGATACACTTAATCTTTCACAATGCTATAACTCAGTATGGTTTTCTTCACTGAAATACCATGCCTACTTTCCACAACTCAGTATGGTTTTCTTTACTGAAACACCATACCTCCATTTCACTCTTCGCCATGGATCAACCATGGACTTTTATGTCAGTTCATCACTTGTCATAACACGAGCGTACTCAATCCTGTGTATCCCTTAATTCGAACTATCAAATTGATTTTTACATTATTTCACAATATTAACAATTCAATAACAACATATGAAATAATACATTATATCATTTCCAATGTAATAAATAAACACACAAATTCAACCATATGAACTTGTAACACCCCTTACCCATGTCCGACGCTGGAACAGGGTACGAGGCATTACCGGACTTAAGCTTAACCAATAATATAAGATCGACCGTAAAATTTTGGACAATTTAAAACTTTTCATTTCGCATGCATTTTATCCCTTAAACAGACTTATGAGGCCGAAAACATACATTCGGGGTGGTTCGGGACCAAACTGAGGACTCAAGAAAAACTTGGAAAATTCCATACTTTAAGGTTCCACATGCCCGTGTGGGAATAGGGCACACGCCCATGTGTTAGGGACACGCCCATGTCCCGTACCTGTGTGGCCAATTTAATTCCACAATTTTTCTTAAAACAAGTGCAAACTTCACACGGCTTAGACACACGCCCGTTTCCATAGCCCATGTGCAAAAACCTGGGTATTCTATTTCTGACGTTAGCATCCCTAAAATGTCACATGGCCATGGCACACGCCCGTGTGCCTACCCGTGTGGGCAATATGAGGCTATTTACCAAGCCTCATTGCCACCATTGCATACCTATTTTCATGTCTGTACCAACCAATACCAAAACAAGCATAATAGACATTTATTCAACCATGAAGATGCAATCTTTTATAGACTCAAAATGAATGTTAGCCATCATTCAAGGCTTAAAGTAAAGCGTGGAATCTATCCCAAGCCAACACATTTAGCCAATTCATGAAGACACAAAATAATAAGGTCTAGCCCTATACATGCCATAATCAAAAATATAAATCCAACTATACCGAGTGTTTCGGCTGATAGTGTGATCGATATCTCTGACCTCTGGTGTTCCTTAAGCTAATTAGGCGGCACTAAAAGAAGATGGAAAGAAAGAGAGAGTAAGGATAAAAGCTTAGTAAGTTGCATATAAATAAATTTATAATAACAATTTCACTAATAATGATCATACTCATATCACAAAGGTAAGCATAAGCTTGACTTACTCATTACCGTCCACTCAAGCCATATATTCTATATCGAGCTCATTACTCATGCATACTAATTAGGTACCTGTACCACTCACAACATTATTATACTTTCCTTATTAGCTCACATTCGTAACTTTTACCATTGAACCTTTTAGAATACTACCGGATATTCTATAAGCCACAAACATGGGGTAAGATACCAATGCCATGTCCCAGACATGGTCTTACACTGGCTATCATCATCGAGGCCGATGCCATGTCCCAGACATGGTCTTACACTAGCTCTCGCATATGCGTGTTGATGTCATGTCCCAGACATGGTCTTACACTAACACAACTCTTAGCTAATGCATGTCCCAGACATGTTTTACACAGACTATCATCATCGAGGCCGATGCATGTCCCAGACATGTCTTACACTAGCACTCGTCTCTACGTCGACGCCATATCCTAGACATGGTCTTACTCTGGCTCTCATAATGTGGTTGTTGCATGTCCCAGACATGTCTTACACTAGCACACACAAGTGACCCAAATGTCACGGCCTGAATACCCAGTTTAGTTCCTAGGTTTCCAACGGACTATTTACTATCCCAATTATCATTAAGTATTCTCAATTCAAAATCAAGAAATTCATGCTATATCAATTCAAATACATTCAAACACTTATAGTAGCAATGTAGTTGTATTATTTACATACAACTTACCTCGGATTACAAAATGTATTCGACTAGTCGGTTTAGTCGATTTGCTTGGCTTTCCCCTGATCTAGGTTCGAATTTGGTAAGTCTTGATCTATAATAGTAAAATGTGCCCATTTAGTCACTAAACAAAATTAAGCAAATATAAAATTCACGTCTTTGGCAAAATAACTATTTTATCCCTATGCTCGAAAATTAATTTTTATCAAATTTCCTCTTATCTTAGGCCTATCCGACCCCTTTTTACTCTTATAGCAATCCCAAATTCTCACTATTTCACTCACCTATCACTTATTTTGCAACTTATGCAAAATAGTCCCTTTAGGTGTTTTCATGCTAACACCTTTTACAAAAGTTGATTAGAACTCTTCTAAGACTCATATTCTTTCATAAAAAAATTCAGAAATCATCACAAATCCATTCATAGCAAAACCCTAAACTCTTAATCATTTTACAAAATGGACCCCTCATTTGAAAGCTCATGCTTCAAGGGTATCAAAAATGCAAAAATCATCAACAAAGGACATGGAAATCACTTACTTGTTGAGGTGATAAGTTTCTAAAATTTCAAAGCTTTAATAACCCCTCTTTTGCTGATATTTTTGATGGACAAAGAAATGGGAAGAAGATGATATCATTTTTTTTCTTTATTTTAGTCCAAATAAGCCATCTAACATACCAAACATAAAAATTTTGTCCCCCCTTTGACTTTATGGCCGGCCAAGTGATAATACTTTAGAACGACATATTTTATGTGCTAATTGCATGATTATTTTGAGTATGATCCTACTAATTTGGACTATTTTATGGTCTTTTATCTTTTAGGGACTAAATTGAAGGCAAGAGGAAATTTAAAGGCAAAAAGTGTGAATTTGAAGATATAATGGGCCAACATGCAAAGAAAGAGAGAAGTGGTGTCAAAAATGCAAGTATAGAAGACATAATGGAAAAAGTGCAAAAGAAGAGATTTTATAGCACAAGACTCTATTTAATGTTATTAGGATAATTATTTAGATTTAATTTTAGGATTTATTTTCATTTATTTTTAATTATCTTTAATTATCTTTAGTTATCTTTAATTATTTGTATTTATCTTTTAGAATTTCATTAGGAATAGACTAGGTTTTCTAGTACTATAAATAGGGGATGGAGTGGCACATATTGAACATCTCTTTTCTCTGTAAACACTCCCTCTCCCAAAAACTCTTTCTTTTGTTCTCTCCATATTTTCTTCAATAAAAATCTCATTTATATTATATTTATTTCTATCCCAAAAATCATGATCCACTAAACCAATCTAGCCGAAGGTTGTCAAAGTTCCCCAAAAAGGTTCATGAGGCTTAGAACCCGCGCTTAGCCTTCTCAACAAGGTATTCATCACTTCTCCGCATTACGGGACTGGCGCTTTCGTCCATGTCCCTTAATAGGTTATCTTTTCAACTTGTGCAAGGAACGGCCGCTTTATACGTTTTGGGAAGGTTGCATAGTCGGTTCGTTGACTTTCTGCGTCAGAGGTTGGTGAATCCAAGAGATAAAATGCGTGGTATTCGCCATTGGGAAGTGATGATCTAGCAGAAGATAGTTCCACAAAAGTGATTATTGGCTAGAGTCAGGCTTCGCCAAATTTCAAGTCTAAATCCTTAGAGCTGGTGGTCGTAGGTGTCCTCTTCCACTATAACTGGCTTATCCTGCTCGAGAAGGGTTACTTAAAAGCCAAGGATTGAACCCAAGGCGGAACGAGACAACCAGAGGCTGGAATCTCACCACATAAAAAATTTTCTCTTCCCCAAACTCTATTTATTTTTATAGTCCTCATTTTAATTTCCGCCATTTATTTAATTTTGCAATTTCAATTCACTTTAAATTTTGTTTTTATTTTTCCAGATCGAAATTCTTAATTCTGTTTTTTTTTATTTTTCAGGAACGCAAGTTTTCTTGGCCAAAAAATTGTCCAGGATTTCAAGAAATGAGCATTCGTACAATCCGGTCCTTGAGGATTCGACCCTACTTCTGCTTTACTGTCATTTTTACTATTTTACAGGGAATAGGATATTTTTGGTGCTCTCAACGATGCATCACCAAGCACTCTAAAAAGGGTCTAATTGCCCTTTAAAGACCCCCAATTTTAATTCCCTAGCTATTTAACACATTTGGGCTACTAAAATGCAACTTTTGCCTTTTATGCGATTTAGTCCTTTTTCGCAATCGGGCTCACAAACATTAAAATTAACTCACCAAATTTTTCATGCACTAATATAATCATACTATAACCTCATAATAATAATAATAATAAATTTTCCAACTTTGAATTTGTGGTCTCAAGACCACTGTTCTGACTCAGCCCTAAATCGGGCTGTTACAGAACTTACCTGGGCTAATTTGAAGAAATTGTTAAAGTTTAGGGACTATTCGATAATTTTCTCTTTTTCACGAATTTCTTTGGATTCTTGGTCTATAATATAAAATTTTCCATTCATCAACATCAAACTCAAATCTAATTCATTTCACACTTTATACTCTTAAAATTTTGAAATTACACATTTACTCTAAAATTTACAATTTTTACAATTTAGTCCCTACTAAATTAACCCATCAATTGAATAGATTTTCCTCATATAATACTTTGTCTAATTATTTAAGACTACTTAAAAACCTTTGATATTCAGAATTTTCCACCTCAAACCTTAATTTCCAACTTTTTCACAACTAGGTCATAAAATCAATTTCTTTTAAATTCACTTAATAAAATCATCATATTATGAAATTAAGCCTCAAACACATGATAATTCATCATAAATTTCCAGTACTTACTTATGGTAACTTTCAATTTTGTCCATAAAATCAAAAACTAATGGATTAAATACTTGGACCTAGTTGTAAAAGTACCAAAATCACAAAAATTATTAGAAATAATCAAGAATTGAACTTACTTGCAATAAAAATATGAAAAAGTAGCTTAGATAGACTCTTTAATGGTTGTTTTAGTTGGAGAAAGATGAAGATTTATCTAAACTTGCAATTTAGTCTTATTTTATTTGATTAGTTTTCTAAAATTTCCAATTTTACCCTTTTTACACCTAATTTTTGTTGTTTTCTCAGCCTATTTTATGTCCAACCGTCCAGCCCATACTCTTTTAGGTCTAATTGTCTTTTAAATCTCTCTTTCTTTATTATTTATACAATTTAATCACTTTAGTAAATTTTGCACCTTTTACAATTTGATCCTTTTCAATTAGTTAACTACCCAAACATCAAAATCTTCTAATGAAACTTTAATACTAGCTCAATAACACTCCATAAATATTTCTAAAAATATTTATGGCCCAGTTTATGGATCTAAAGTCTCGATTCTTCGTTTTTGATCCAATTTACCTAATTATTTCCTTTTTTAAACACAAAATTTACCTATTCAAAAATTTTTCCATACTCACACTTAACTCATAAATAATAATTTATCAAATTTTCATCTCACTCATCGGATTTAGTGATCTCAAATCATTATTTTCGACACCACTGAAAATTAGGCCATTACAGGAAGTGTACTGAAAGGCTCTTAAGCCTATTATCTGGCAGCTCAGCTGCAATTTACTGATTATGTGCCGCATTCGGTACTACTTAGAGTGTAGGGATGGGTGGGTGTTTTAAACCCCACATGGAGTGTGGGGATGGACAGAGATGGTGTGTAGAGGCTGGTCAGGTAAGACTTTGTTTACTGATTAATGTATACCTGATACTGTTACTGTGATGGGTCTATGTGGAATGACGAAAATGTGCAAGTGTACACAATTGCAACAAGTAATAAAGTGACAAGTAAATGTCGAGTTATCGTACCCACAGGGACTGTGAAAAGGATTATTTATGAATGCTATTTAAACTCTTTGGTGAAGAAAAATATTTTGTTTGAAGAGGGTGATTAAAAACTAAGATTTTAAACTAAGTAAACTAAATAAATAAATCTCAAATGAACGATTTCAAAATACGATTTTACTCAAGATGATATAATTGTGTTAAATCAATTACATTTCTTAACTTAGAATTATTAAACTCATGATTATGTTGTTACGAAATAATTCACGGCAACTCGGTAATTTGCTAAATTATGAACATACTCACCTACACAAATCCATTCATCTTTTAACATATCCCGATGTCAATTCAACTGATAAACAGATTCTAATAAGCAAGCATGCTATTGCACATACATACTCAGTAAATTGAACTAATCTCTTACATATTCCTATGTCAATTCAAACGATTAATTAAATCTAATGAGAATATAAAAGACTATGTGAGGTAACAAGGTATCTTTACCTTGAAACAGTTTAATCACAATAATCTTGCAAGTTATGCAAGGCAAGTGTATTGTCAAATACAATACTAATTTAACCTTCAGCTACCTTAGAAGAATAAACATGCACTAATTAAGTACTGTGTACATTAATTACAATTTCAATCCATTTAAATAATTAATTCATTAGTTACATAACAATTGTAATGCAAGAATAACTTAGTCATGATTTTACTTAATCAAGCATTTTATCGAGGCCTATAACAGAAAAAACACAATTTTAATAATTTAAGAGGACGAAATGCAATCAACCCAACACGAATTAAATTCAAGCTAAGATGATTAAATTAAACATTCCAACAACATAAATATTCATAGATATATTCATCACAAAAAAAAAATTAAAGAGATAGGGAACAAGAATCAAATCCGGTGTTTTTCCGCGGCTTGACTAGGTTGCTCCGTTCTTCCTTCTTTGTTGTCCTAGCTAATCAAGGCTACTATGAACACTCAATTGTTGCTCCAAAATGGCTGAAGAAAACCTCTTTTCCAAGGGAAGAAATTGGCAAAAGAGCAAGGAACTTTAAGTGGAAAAATGAGAGAAAAACTGAGAGAGGATAGGAGAATTGTGAATGAATGAGGGATGTGTTGAATGATCAGCCAAGAGGGGTTTTTATAGCTGAATGTGGCAGCTAAAATTTGCTAAAAATAGCAGCCAAAGAGCCACCCCTTGGCCTACCATCTATGTGGCAAAGTTGATGGCTTCAACTTTGCTAAATATGGCTTGAGGCAAATCTACAAAGCCACCAATTGTGGAGGGGCTTAATAGCAATTTGAACAAGTCTTCAAGGGCATCTTTGCAAGCTTAAATAATCAGCTAATAAGTTGATTTGGGTCAGCTTTTGGGACGGTTTTGGGCTGTCCATTTCTTGGGCGGTTCGGTTCACTTGGTTCAGTTCAACTAGACCACTTTTTCATAATTAATTAATAATAATTTATTAACCCAAATTAAATTGGATATAAATTAAAATTAATTATATTATGAATTAATACATATAATTTTGGACCATCTTAGGCTAAAATTTAGTTCGCCTTGATACTTCAAATTGCTTTTCGATTTTGTGCTTCTAGCAGTGTCTGCCGAACCATTTTTCGCCCTTTGTGCAAATCTGTCGAAAATAACCAAAATTCATCAAAATTAATTATAAAATTCAACATGTTCATATTTTAAGTGCACTTTAATTATTTTATGAAAATTAATTATTTTTCGACAAGAATTTTATCGAAACTGTATGATTTTATGTTAAAAAGGGCATGAAAAAGTGTGTAAATTTTCATGTTTCCATTAGGCCTTAATGCATATCTGATACTGAAATCGAAATGGGCTAAGGCCCGAATTGCTACTGAAACTGAAATGGGCTTAGGCCTAGACTACATTTAACTGATGATTGTTGTTTGACTGTATGCATGTCTTATGTGGGGATTACACACTGAGTTTACGTAAACTCACTCCTTTCTATTTTATCTGTACAGGTAATCTCCAATCTTAGACGGATCAGTGCGGTGGAGGAATCAGCGGTGACCACAAGTCTATTGAATGGTTTTAATTTCTTTTATGGTTTTAATTCCTTTTTGTTTTCTGGGTATTTTTTATGTAATTTGGGACTTTTGGACTGTTTACCATTGTTTTGGGATTTTAAATATTTTCATGAACTTTCAAACTACAACGAAAACTCGATTTTATTAAACACAACATTTTTCCTAAACGCCAACGATTTTCTTTAAATGTCACAGTTTTAAAAAGCTTCCGCTACAGAATATGATTTTAAACGAATCTAATTAACAGGAAAATAGTTTTGAGATTGATGAAAGATAAAAAGTGTTAATAAACAGAAACAGTTTAACTCGATAAATTCAATTTCAAATTCCATTCTATGTGACATCGCCAAATTCAGCCATAACGTCTAGGCCGGGTTTGGGGTGTTACAATTTGATAGTACAAAATTAGTCGAAAGCTCTAGAAAAGCTAATATATTAATATCTTGTGACGGTTAATCTATTGGTTTTAAAAGATGTTTATAATGGATCTCATATTAAGATTATGAATGAGGAAAGTATTATATTTCATATGAATAAATAAAGGGGATTGGGTTACTAATTTATAATCTTTGTGATATTCTTTTGTCATCATCCCTATTAAAGGGTTGAAAGCAAAATATTTGACTGTGAAAGATCTACCCATGAGCAATAGAATATGATAATTATATCTAAAACTTATTATGGTTGGATGCATCTAAAGTTGCAAGAATTGTTGAAAAACTGTAAGTATAACTCTACAGTATTCAGAATAAGTTCTCAATTAAAATTACGTGGTAAAATATTAGTGATGGAAACTTGCAAGAGAGAAAACTTATGTATGAAAAGTCATTGGTTATGTACCTATTATACATATGGAAAATAAGATTCACTCTCAAAATTTGCTATTAATAGATTTTTGGGCATTTGAAGATTTTGGCATATTCCCTGAAGCGAATATTGCATACAATTATTTGGAAATTATATTTATTGACTTGGTGGCATTATAGACTTCACATTGATTTAGACATTTCCAGTAGTAAATGTCATAATAGTACTTATATGTGGATATAAATTTAAAGGAATGATAATAAAATTATCAATTTGTTACAATTTAGTACAATTGAAACACATGTAAAGTAAACCAGAAGTTTACTAATACAAATGTGTTTACTACTTTGCGTGACTAGTTAAACTATCCTGGATCGTATATGATGCGAAAATTAATTGAGAAACCAGAAGATTCTTTAATTTAAGGAATTCTCATTTATTGTTTGTTTTCAATGAAAATTGATTATTAGACACTCACTAGCTAAAGTTGAGATTTAATGTCTTGCATTTCTAAAATGGATATGGGCCCATTCATCCACCATGTGGATGGTTTTGATATTATATGATTTTGGTAGATGCATCTACAAAATAATCACATGCGTTATCAACTCGCAACATGTCGTTTGCGAGATTACTTGTTTAAATGATTAATTTTAGATTATGCAATTAAAACGATTCATCTTGCTAATGTTGATGAGTTTACATCCAAAGTTTTCAATGATTATTGTATGTCAATTGAGATAAAAGTTGAACATCTTGTAGCTCATGTTTACACACAAAATGATTTTGCTAAATTGTTTATCAAATGCCTCCAACTAATAGCTAAATCATTACTTATGAGAACAAAAATTTCTATTTCAACATGAGATTGTATTGATTTACATGTTGTACTTATCAAACCAATAAATCATAAATACTCCCCATTACAATTTATTTTTGGTCAAGAGCCAAATATTTCCCATATTAAAGTTTTTGTGTAACACCCCAAACCCAGCCTAGACGTTATGACCGGATCCGGTGCGCCACATTGATGCATTCAAAACATTCCGTATTACTTAGTTTGGAAAACTTAGTTGGTGTTTGTAAAAGACACTTTTGAAAGTAGGTTAAAGTGAATGGAAGTTTGCACACGGGTAGGAAACTAGGAAAAGAGAAGGTGAGTCCGTTGATTGCTTAAGTACCAAGCTCCTTTGGATCCAATCCTAGACATGCACACACGCCATTGCCACACTCTAACATCTCGTATGATTTTGAGAAAACTATTTTGGTTAAGTCCATCTTAAGAAAAATGTTTAAGTTTGAAAACGTTGCTTTAGCGGAAGCCTCATTTGTAATCGTGTTGTTTGAAATCTCTTAATGTTTTTGAAAACGCGTCCTAGAGCTAATCCACTTCAATAGTTATCTCAGTTCATTTTTATCAAAATAAATCAAAACCATAAAATAATTAAGCGGCCTTATTACATTTTAAAAAAACCCAAAACCCTAAACGAAAATAAAAGACGTCCAGTTCATCAGAAGGAAACTGAATTTGCGGAAACAAGTGGCCACTCCGAATCCCTCACAGCTCCAAGCCCACTATGGTTGGGGATTACCTGCAAAGATGAAAATGGAGGGGTGAGTTTGGGAAAACTCAGTGTGTAATTATCCCAACCATAGCCTAAATCAGTTCAAACCACAGAGACAGAATAAATTGGCCTCATTTGAGCAGATTTGATTAAAGCCCATAGGCCCGAACAAATCGATGCTGATTCATATTATGCTTATGCAAAAGCCCAACCCATATCCAACCACATACCCCCATACCATCCTTTCACCATGTGGGAGACTACTCGACCCACCCAACCGCTACACGCCACAGAAATATGCGGCAAAGGTGCGGATATGAAAAATGTGACAGAGTCACCAGATCTGAGATATATGTGGCAAAGCCACTGTATCAGAATATATGTGGCATAGCCACGGGACGCTTCCTCCATAATATCACCTATGTCCCCATGCAACAGATATACATTCATGTTATACATCATAAAGAATATCATCAACATGCTTTTCAAACATAATTTACCCTAGGGGTATTTAGGTCATTTACACCTAGGGGTATAATGAAGAATTTTCATACATGAGGGTAGTCTAGTCATTTATCAATACTCGGGTTTTCATGCATATTTTCACTATCTACATATATTCAGAACTACTTACCGCACATTCTTACCAAGTTGGGCCCGTTGACCTATTAACCGACTTTAGGCCCATTAAGCCCAAAATTTCCAAAACGCACGGATCGGTGCACTTTGCGCATTTACCATCACGAATACCGAATTAATAACCCCTTCCTCTTACGAGCGTTCACACACTCGTAAGTTCCCAAAATACCTGGTTTTTGGTATTTGGCTTTCACTTTTTTGCCGATCTAGTCTATAGAAGGGTATAGATTACACACCTGTTTCGCGATGACCGCTACTGAGATCCCTTACGATGTCCTACAATTATTCATCACCTATTTTTAGCGTACAAGTTATGCTTAACAAACTCAAAATCCACCTTACCTTATTCGGCCAAAGAACCCTTATTGACTGTAAGTTGTTTACCTTCACAGGGTCCAATAATACGATTCAAGCTTATCCAAGTCGATACTCCAAGCCTCGCTGCTCCTCCAAAGTTGTCTATATCACACGTCCAAGTCAGTCACTTGCCCACAAGGGTAAAACAGTCATTTAACACCCTAGGGCAAAAATGGTAATTCTACCCTATAGGGGTATTTCGGTAATTCTCCACTATAGTGGTATTTCGGTAATTCTACCCTATAGGGGTATTTAAGTAATTTTACAAACCAGGGTATTTTGGTAATTTTGTAAATCAAGGGTAAAACGGTAATTCTATAAATCGGGGGTACTTTTGTAATTTTATAAGTCGATGGTATGTCAGTAATTTAGTGAACTAAAGTATTCTAAACAGGGATAACAATACGAATAGGCCAAAGCCTTTTCTCGGCCCAAATGGGCCCACACGCTCGTGTGGCCCTTTTAGCCCAAATCCTACCCACAGATACGAGATTCACCTAGCCTAGTCCAATATTTACTACACAATCAAACTACTTATCCAATTGGGCCCGTAGGCCCATTGGGCTCACATGGCCCCTTTCGGCCCATCGCGGCCCGAAGTAGCCATCCTACAGCTAGAGTAGTGAGAAACACACACCTGATAGGAGACTGGAGTTAATCCACGCTCCGAGCACTTCTAGCCGATGCCCAACCCAAATGAGCACGCCATAACGCGAAAGGGATCAGCCAAGAAAGGTACCTTTGCTTTTCTCATGGTCCTCTCTATTTAAAGCCGACCGCATCCACTCTTATGTTAGCTTACCGATGTGGGATCCTCCATCATCGAGTTTAAATTCAACACCAACTCTTGCCATCCCAACATAGCAAAATAATCAAACTTTGCATGCCAAGGGATTCGAACCAAAGTCCTCCCATATGCCAACTCACGCCACCACCACTAGGCCACCAACTCATTTGTGTCATAAATCCAACACATTAAACTTTAAAACACACCTACTTGCTTCTAGATTTATTGAAAAGAAAAACCAAAATATATTGCAAGAGCCAAGACTTGAACCTTGGACCCCTTGCTTCCTCTATGGCGTCACTTCCTTGTCCCCTAAGTGGCGCTACCTTGCCACTACACCACACTCCTTTTTGTGTCACAATTTCTCCAACAATATTCTTAAGGCCTACCTACTACACCCAGGATTTGATCTACCTTAAATTTTTTTACTAGAGTCCAGGTTTGAACCCAAGACTTCTCCAACACTTCTCAGCATACTTAACCACTAAAACAGGCCTTCATTAACGAAATTTACATGCACAACAAAATATTAAAAGCTGCCTTCAACTACTCCCATGCTCAAGGCCCAAAACTTCTAGGCCCAAATTCAGGGTGTTACATTTTGGATGTGCGGTATATGTTTCAACTGCTCCACCACAACGCACAAAGATGGTTCATAATAAGAGATTGGGAATGTATATTTATATGAGTCTCCTTATAATATTTTTGAGCTATTAATTCGAGATTTAATTATGACATGAGTTGTTAGTTTTCCCAACATTAGGGGGAGAGAAATAATAACTTATAATGAGTTAGGGGGAGAGTAATTTGAACCAGAAGTTCAATAAGGATAACTCATTACAAGTTAACTATTAGATTTATTTACAAACTTAATAAAAATAACCAAGTGTTATATAGATTGATCGGTTCCAAAGATGAAAAATTCTTCTAGATGGTCATATAGTGGAGGCGGGTGCTCTAGAAGAGACCTAAGACATAACTAATAAGTAAAACTTCAGAAGAGATTCAGGTACCTGAAACTGAATTTTAGAATAATGAAAATAAGAGATCTTGATAAGTTATGTCAATTAGAGAAAATGTGGAACCGAATAATAAAAGTGGTCAACAATGATTTTGCATGTAATATTATTATTGAAATAATGAAATAAAAAGAGGATATTGAATAAATCTATTGAGAAATATAGATATAGAATAAATTAATCAAAATAGAAAGACGCAACTCAAGTACAATTAAATTCGAGGAGTTTTTGGACCAGTAATCCAAATATCTAAAGGTATAAAGCCAATGAGGGTGCAAATGAAGTAGTTTTGCAAAAGCAGAATAAAAATATAAAGTTTTTTGGTAAGTACTGATATTGATTATGAAAAGATATAATATTCTTTTGTGGTGAATGCAATAACCTTTAGATATATTATTAAATTGACAATTCTCGGGAAAATATTAATTTATATGAATTGAAATAATTTGAACATATGTGGTAAATTTGAGTAGTTAAAGGAGGATTATAAAATGATCCAAAATACCTATTTGTATTTTTATATAAGAATCATGATTAAAGTTTGTTATAATTATTGTTGAATCTCCTAAAGAGATCAAAATATATTTTCCCAAATTTCCCTCACTCATGACTTTTAAAAGAATAGTAATATAAATGCTTAGCAAATACATTCAAATAGTCATTTGAAAACTAGTATTCAAGATTGAATACGTAGAATATAATAAAATATGTGATGTTTTTATAAGGGGGAGTAAATACGCGTTGTACTCTTTTTCCCTTAACCGAGGTTTTGTCCCATTGGGTTTTCCTGGTAAGGTTTTTAATGAGGCAGCATATTATGCGTATTATAGATTGTGTACTCTTTTTCCTTCATTAAGTTTTTATCCCATAGGATTTTTCTTAATAAGGTTTTAACGAGGCATATTATCTACCAATGGATATCCAAGGGGGAGTGTTATAAATATCTTACTAAGTGGATGTCCATCATGATAAAGATAAAGTTTTGATGTACTTTAAATTCTAATAGTTATTAGAATTAGATCTCTACTTCTTTTATACTTTTTATGCCTATAAATAGAAACTCTAATGAAGCATTGTAAATTATCCCTTTTGATCAATAAAGTTCATTTTTGAAATATTTTATTCCTATAAATATAATCACAATTAATTTAAAATAATCTATCAATAGAAATTACGTAATTTTATTCACAGTATTATAAATATTTTTTATCAATTTTATTATAATATTATATGTATTATATTTATATACTTATATAAAATTTAAAATTTTAATCAAATTTTTATTTATACATAAAATTAACTTGTACATTGTACATTGCACGAATAAAAACCTGAAAATATATTTTGAAAAAATAAAACCATAATTGAACCCGTATGTAATATGGGTAATAAAACCATCCCTTTGCTATTTTCACTTTGGAAATTTGGATGCGTGGGTTTAAGGGGGAAACAGTCATTTTGTCACTAATTATTTTTTGTCGAAAATACAACTCCAGAAAGGAAATAAGAAAAATATTTGGCGTCGCCCGAACTCGAACCGGAGACCTTCAGTGTGTTAGACTAACGTGATAACCAACTACACCACGACACCTTGCTGTCAAGGTTTTAAAGATAACTTATTTATTAGAGTTAATTTCCGCTGCTTCTATCTCTCTCTCGGACTCTGTACAATTTTAATTCAAAGACAGTTGACACTTCCTGTGATATTGATATCACGTGAATTGTACATGTATTTATTTTTTTAATTTATTAAATAATATATTTTTATAATTTTTTAAAAAATATATTTACTAATTAAATGAGAATGAATTAATTTATAATAAAAGTTTATTAATTTTGAAAAATAATTGAGAGAATAAAAATAGCAATTTAAAAGTAATGAAAATAGGAAAAGTAAGAAACAATGAATTGTAAAATATTAAGACATTGGATAAAATAACTTGTCATTCGAGTATGAGTTAAAATTTTAACTACAAAAAATTATTATTCTAATGCTTCATTGCCTTTAACGTAATATTTCATAACACAATGATAAACAATATTCACAATTATGTAAATATTATTAAAATCAAATAATAATAAAACTATTAAATATCAAATAATAATAACTAAGCATCTCAAAATAATGAAAATCATAACCTTTTTCTGGTTATGAAAACAAAACTTATTAAATACTGATAAAATATGATTTTTTTCAAGTAATATTTAGATGTTATTTTGAATGAAAATATATTGTTAATTTATATATTTATAGTGCTAAAGATTAGATTTAATTGGTTTATAATTATAACACTATTAAATGATAATTAATGTAAAATAATAAGTTTAATTTAATATGAACCAAAGTTTAATTAAGCAATAATAATTATATATTGTTAGAATCATAAAAATAATATCTGATATAAACTTAAAATTGTAAACCAAAATCTTTCATGCCAAAACATTAAGAACAAAATTATATGCGGAAGCGTACCTGAATTCATCGATTCCTTGAATTTTTTTCGAATCTTACCGTTTTGATCTTCCAATTAGCACAGAAGAAAATTATAGAAAATTTGCTCTCTTTTCTATAAATGGGATATTAGAAAAGTTGCTTATGTGTAATTTAGGGACCATAACCTTAATAGATAACTTTTGCACATTAATCCTAATTTTTAATTAGTCAATCATTAATTAAAAACTAGTTACTAGAGTATTCCAACTCAAATTTTAAAATGAAATTTATTTGGGATTAAACAAATCAATTCCTGAACAAAGAATATCTTTTTATCAACAAGAAGCATGTTTTTTTTTTTTTTTAGATATAAAATAATAGAACATAAATATTACTAATTATATTATAAATAAAATAAAACATAAATAATAATTGTAGACACTCAATTTTGCCCGGGCCCAGAAATAAATCCAAAAACAAAATAATAACCCCAAAAAAAAAGAGCCCAAGTTCAGTCCAGAATATAATTTAGCCCGATCAGAATGGCCCATTACTTGAAAAGACTTAAGCTCCATCTACAAGCTTGACTCATATGGAATATAATCTTCAATGATATGCAATCTTAGATATGATACAATCTTAGATATGATTGCAATATTAGATATGATACAATCTTAGATATGATTGTAATCTTAGATATGATATACAATCTTAGAAGATATGATTTTGTAATCTTGGAGATTTAATTTGTAGATATCTTTTAATCTTAACCGTTGATGTAATTGATCTGTACCATTGGATTTGGGGAGGCTCAACTATAAATAGAGGCCTCTCCCTTCATTGTAAAACCCTTGAATTTTGGGAAGCAATAAGAATTTTTAAGAGCATTCACTCAAATTTCTCTCCCTCTTGCGTTCTTACTCTCTGTGGTTTGTTCTTATTTTATTCTTCGTCTATCTTAGTTTTTCAACCTTTTTTTTATTTTAATTTCTTCATCTTTCAAATATGTATATTTATTCCTATCTTTTATACATTTGATTATGTATTTTTTATATTATAATATTTAACCTTTTTATATAGCTTATTTTCAAATATATATTTTCTATGCATGTATATATATTATATTATCGTTTCATGTATTTTGAACTATTGCATTATATTTTTATAATTTTTAAATGTTCTATTTATTCATTTTTTTAGTGTGTGTCATTTATCTTATTTGTGCATAGTTTCATTTTTTTATATGCTATGTTTAATTATTTCTTTTATGTGCTATTTTATGATATATATTGTTGTATAATTTTTGGATGTATTATGTTTTTCTTTTAGTTTACTCATATTTTTATTTGTTTATTATCTTATATTTACCCTAGTATGATTTTTTTCATTAAACTTATGTTCATGTTATTTAGTTTTATCTTAATGATATTATTTATGTTTGTATGGAAATGTTAGAATATTTTGTACATCTATGCTTCATGATGCATTAATTTGTCATCCTAAAACGTCATTTAAAATAATATTCCAAGGTTTTTTTAAAAAAATAAAAAATAAAAGGCAATGCTTGATGTTTGGAAACTTCGAGAAAGCTAGTGCCCTAACTTACTAGGTTGCGACTTTTCTCGTTAAATTCAAATAGTCAAGCACCCTTCTAAGTGATTTTGAGTTTTCAAAACTTAAACAATTATTTCGAGATTTCAAAACATAGTGTCCTAACTTACTGGATATGGCGTTTTGTTGTTTCGAGATAGAAATTTTCGAAAGACGAACTTAGTTTGAAGGTTTTAAAATGTTGCGCCCTAACTTCTTTGGATGTGATGTTTTGACTCATTTGAAATAAGTGAGCCTTAATTTTCAAAATTGAGACATTCTAATTAAAAGAGGTTTACATCTTAAAACTTTCAAATTTCCGACATTAAAGACACTTGATAATCAATTAGGTACCAATTTTTGGGCGTTACGAGGGTGCCAACCCTTCCTCGTACGTAACCGACTCCCGAATCAGTTTTCTCGACTTTCGTAGACCAAAATTAATGTTTTAAAACAAAACATTTTATAAGGTGATCCAATCACACCTAAAAAGATTGGTGGCGACTCCCGTTTCTATTTTTCTTAAAGTCGATTCCCATTTTCCAAAACTCGATTTAAAAATGGTCTCGATGACTTAGCGACTCAATCGGGACTAATAAGAGAGTCGTTTCGAGTAATTGATTATCTCTTGTCTTAATGTCGAAAACTAAAATTTAAAAATTTAATCCTCTTTGCATTACATGTGTCTGTATTATTGCATGTGTTGCTATATTCTGATACGCATTGCATTTGCATGACCATTGTGGTCACACCCTTAAGTGGGAGTGAGAAGCTACGCCTTCGTGAGGTTTTCACCTCCGTGCAGGATAGCGGATCAGTTTCGGGATACATCCGTACCTATGGTTTCGTGAGATTTTTATCTCCGTGTAGCCATAGGGAAATGTATTCCCCTGAGCTGAACTCGATTTGAATGAGCCTATAATGGGTGAGGATCGAGGAATCTGCTGGTTCGGGTACCTCAACTTTAGAACTAAACCACATATAGAAGGACCGTAAGAGCTTAACCTAGATAGAATTATACCGTAATTATTACCCTTGTAGGTTATCTTTGAGTTTATTGTTATCATGTGATACTAACTATTTCCTTTCTTTTGTTTGCATGACATTTTGCATTTATAAAGGTATCGATTCATAGTCAGTTTCTAAGTTAGGAAGTATTATTATGGAGAACGGACTTCTTGATAGAGTGGAGGGCAATGCTAATGTCCATATATGGTTAGAGCAAGCTCAGTTAGTAAAGGAAAATAGTCTAGCCATGGGATATGTGTCAGAGCTGTCAGACTACATTCATATCAGCGTCACACAGGATAATCAGCATGAGTTAAAAGAATTATGGGATTGATGGGGTAGCGAAGCCAAACAGTTGTTCTACAACAACCATGGGGACTTGAAGTACTTGCTGGACTTAGGAATAGACGTGAATTTGTTTCGGGCCATCACTCAGTATTAGAATCTTGTATACAATTGTTTTACGTTTGGAAAAGCCGATATGATACCCGTGGTAGAGGAATATTTGGTTTTGTGGCGTTGTCCTATGATTCAAGTTGATAAAGTTTACTCAAGGGCTGACTGTATTCCAAATTTTGTGAGGAAGTTGATGAACGTCATGGGGAGAGGAAGTGAGCTAAAATGGAAAGAGCAGGAGGGAAAAGGGGCAGTCTTGGAATTCCTGCCTCTTCCGCCACTGGTGCGTCTTAATGTTGTTTCCAATCAAAGTAGAATTAGATACGAGGAAGATTGTTCGACACCCTATGGCAAGGCGTGCTACAGGAACTAAAGGGCAGAAGGTAATGTACTCACCAATTATTTTAAGGTGAACAAGAAGAGTATTGATGGACATTTCCACCATTACAACATTTCTCTTTCATAGGAAGATGGTTGATGGTAAGAGTGTTGGAAGGAAAGTGATTGAAAGAATGCATGGACCTACAAAGGTGAGTTGGGTGGGAAGAATTGTTTCTCTGATGGTAAAAGGCTTATTTATTATAGGACCAAACAACAAGCATGAGTTTATTTTTTACTATGTTGCACTTATCAGAGATAATGGAAATGCAAGCCCTGATGATCTGTCAAAATGGACACAAAAGAATGAGATTAAAGAAGTCCATATCATTTAAAAGACCTTTAAAGTAGAGATTAACCATGCTGAGAAGATACCCATGTAAGCATTTAAAAATGCTTTGCGTGGACAGGAATCTGAAAGCTCTTAAGAAACACTAAAGGTGTTGGATATCATTTTAAGGTAGCATGTTAAGCAGGAATGCCCACTTGTTTGCCAATCTTTCTTTCAAGATAATCAGAACAATTTCACAGACATTGGAAGCGGTGTCCATAGATGTAGGGATAATCTCATGGGTGAAGCCATAGCTCAAATTCGGGATGGTAGTAGATCATTTACAGACCATGATTGAGGACGAAATACAAGCTATAGTCAGATCATTGTCAAGAGTTAGCTTTGTTGAGTTAAAACTTTGGGCCATAGGACGAAGGCGTATTTGTAATCCATTCATATGTAAAGATATTCTTTTTCTAAATAAAGTTTTCTAAATGAGATTGAATTGAGATCGATACCTTTTGCATTCATGCATTTGTATCTCATAGCATTTCATTGCATCATTTGCATTCAAAATTATAAAAAGACCCTAATTAGTTAAAGTTATTAAAAAGAGAAAGAAAAAGAGAGAGAGAGAAGAGGGTCACGGCTAAGTGAAAAAGAAGTTGAATGGGAATTAACGACGTTCCTTTACATATCCCTGACTTTTGTGTCAAGAGGGATAGCTTACCCAGAGAAGGGGGTGTTTGGAAATGAAAATCATCCTATCAATGTCATACATGAGGAAGGGACTGAACAAAGAAACCTTGAGGGCATTTGCCCTTACGAACCGAGAAGTTCTTTAAACAATTGGACTGCAGAAGAACTTCCTGTAATCTTTAGGAATTTTACGGAGTAATATTCAGAACACTCTTGTTGCTCTAAAGCCTAGGAGTAATGAGATTTCTTTTGAGAAGTGGGCTCATGTTCAGACATTTTTATTTTCAATAAAACATACTTTTATTATTTATCCGAGTAAATATTCTTTCATTCTGATTCTTTTGACCTTTGACATTCTTTATAAATTTTCATTTCATGTAAATAATCATTCTTGAATTCATTTATTCCTTGTATATTCTTTTGTGTGTCTATCATAGATCTCTAGATATCAATGACACGGGCAATGATACTACAGATTTAGAGTTCCTTTTGAGTGCGATATGTGTTTAGAGGAATCTCAGGACTTTGAAGGTGACAGAAATTGTGACTTGTTTCTGAATTTGTTGAAAATGGTTTTTACCCCATGAAGTGGTGGTAGGAAATATAGCCTTAGAAGAATGAAAGATTGCGAAATTGGAATTAGCTGAGGAGACAAAACAAGACCTTGTTGAGACTACTATGGGAATTCAAAAATGTGGTCCAAAGACGCATGTAGGAGGATTTGCAATTGCCAGGATAAACATGAGGTTTTAGGGCACTGTTGGTCCACCATGGAAAGGGATCGCATCAGTTGTACAATAAATGCCAAATTTAAAGGAGCCAAGACTTATGGGGCATGTATGTTATGGGCCTGAGCTCGTCAAAAGTTTCAAGCTGACAATGACTCATCTTTGTGGACGTTAACTACTCCATTAAGAGGGGGAGATAGCTTCATATACCAATATTACAAAGTCAAAAGTCATCCATTTCAAAAAAAAAAAAAAATTATATATAACTGCACAATGCCAAAAGTTTGCAGTCTTTTCAAAGATAATACGCCATACCACAGTACAACAAAGGTTGCCAAAAGAAAAGAAAAAGGAAAAAATAAATTACAGAAGATGACCGAGACTGGTAAAAATTAGCATAAGAAACTACCGCCTACTCTCTATGCTTATGCTGGGGCAAACACCTTCAATTCCAGTTGTTTCAAAGGTTCCAACCATTATCCTTGGAATGGGTGCATTGTTTGGCTTTCCTGAGCAGTCTGATGTGCCGTCAATAGCTACGATGGTTAGCTCCAGGCGGTGGCCATTGATTTCCAGCTATGGGGCATCAGGCCGTACACAGTCTCTGAAGCTTAAAATGATAGATTCTTTCTTCAAAACCAGTTTCTGACAAAGTGGATGACGGTATCATGAAGGAAGCTCTCTTAGACTTCTATACAAGTTCAGGGAAGAGGAAACCTGATCAAATCATTATTTTCAGGGATAGGGTTAGCGAGTCTCAATTCAATCAAGTTTTGATCAAGTTATTGAGGCTTACAACTTCCTTGACAAGAAGCGGAACCCTAAAGATTGTGGTTATTGTTGTACGAAAAACCATCATACCAAGTTTTTTCAATGAGGATCTCGACAATGTGCTACATGGTATCACATCACGACAACAAAGTATGCCATCCAAAGAACAATGATTTTTACCTTGGTACCTATGCTGGAATGATTGGAATCACGAGGCAAACCCACTATCATGTTCTCTTAGACCAAGCTGGGTTTTCGGCTGATGATCTGCAAGAGTTTGTTCATTCCCTATCCTATATGTATCAAAGGAGCACCACAAACATATTTGTTGTAGCTCCTATTTGCTACGCTCATTTGGCAGCTTCACAGTTGGGGGCAATTTATGAAGATTAGGGATGCTTCAGAAATATCATCGAGTCATGGTGGGATGTATGCTCCGGAAGTAATCTCTGTACCTCAGCTTTCCAGGTTGAAGAATAAAGTCAGCAACTTTATTCTTGTCTGCTGAGAATTATTGAACCATCTTTTTGTAGGGTTTGACAAACAATAGCCAGGACTGCTGTTGGGGCAATCCCTTTCTCATGGGCTTATGAATCAAGATTTTTCCTCCAAGCTTTGATGGAGTCAAAAATTAAATACCTCTAGTAAACTTAACTTGAAAGTATTCATCCTAAGAAAATGTACCAAGAATGGATGACACAGACTTATGACAAAGAAGATTCGTCCAAAAGAATTTCATAAAGGAAACCTTGTGCTGAAAGAGATCCTTCCCATGCAAAAGGATGCCGAATTGGGAAGGGCCATATGTTGCAAAGAGGGCTTTCTCTAGAGCTGCACTGATTTTGACAAGAAATGGATAGGAAGAATTTATTTGATCCAGTGAATTCGGACTCGGTTAAGGAGTACTTTGTCTGAAGGAGAAGGGAAGCCAAGGTGAAAACCCGCAAAGGGCATTTTGGGACTTTTATTTTAAAAAAAGGAAAAAAAAGAAAAAGAAAAAAAAGAAAAAAGAAAAATGGAGAGGCCAAAGTGAAAACCTGCAAAGGGCGCTTTTAGACCAAAGGGGTTTTGAGTTGAAAACCCGAAAGGGCAGCTCAAATTTGGAAAGTCATGCAGTGACCTTGCTATACCGGATTTGACGAGAAGTGAAGTATGTTACATATCGAGGCATCAACGAATTACTTTGGATCTTTTAAACACATGTTGAACTCAAGAAAGTCTTTATGGAGCTAGTGTATAGACGCTCAAGCGACGATATCTGGGGCATCTGATTTTTGTCCTGTTTACTATCTTTGGATTCTCTTTCTTCTCAAAGATAGATTCTTAGATTAACCTCCTTTGTTTTTTTTTTTTTTTGATAAATCATTCAAATTATCCTCAAGATCAATTTATTCGTCCTCCATTATTCATAAAGTGTGTTGCATAGAAATAATGATTGATGAACTAAAAATCTTTACAAATTTTTGCATATTACTCTGGAAATTTCTAGATAATACAAGAAACTGAAACAAGACAATGGTTTAAAGAATTTCCATATTTGAGGGTCGGATGTACTCGGGGAAATTTCTTCTTCAGTCCAAAAGTTGGTTGGACGTTTTAAGCAATATTGATATTAAGAAAGGATCATTTCATAAACATCTCTAGCGGGTCATAACATTTGGAGAATGGTACAATAGGACTAAGTTGATTCAAAGCATACAAGCAGAGTATGATTGATACATCAAGAAGTATAAAGATAAAACATTCGATGAGGGAATGAGTGATGACGTCCGAAATAGGGGTCATATTCATAAAATTTTGCATTATAACATGTCTAATTAGGAAAATTTGACTCACTTCGATCATAGCATCCTAATTATTAGGCATGAACTCATACGCATTCTACAAGTTATGTCTTTTATGAGACAATGTAGATCAAAAAAACAAGATTTGGCATCCCTGTGTTTATAGGGAACAGATCGAAGATAGCAGATCTGACACTCCTATGCTTACAGGGAGCAGATCAAAGACGTAGCAGATCTGACCTTCATCGGGGCAGATCCAAGATGATGGATCTTATCTCTTTGTAATGGACGGGGAGCAGATCCAAGATGACCGATCTTATCTCTCTGTATTCGACGGGGAGCAGATAAAAGACATAGAAGATCTGACCTTCATCGGGGCAGATCCAAGATGATGGATCTTATCTCTTTGTAATGGACGGGGGGCAGATCCAAGATGACCGATCTTATCTCTCTGTATTCGACAGGGAGCAGATCAAAGACGTAGCAGATCTGACCTTCATCGGGGGAGATCCAAAATGATGGATCTTATCTCTCTGTAATGGACGGGGAGTAGATCCAAGATGACCGATCTTATCTCTCTGTATTCGATAGAGAGCAGATTTAAAGACGTAGCAGATCTGACTTTCATCGGAGCATATCCAAGATGATGGATCTTATCTCTCTGTAATGGAGAGGGAGCAGATCCAAGATGATGGATCTTATCTCTCTGTATTCGACGGGGAGCAGATCAAAGACGTAGCAGATTTGACCTTCATCGGGGCAGATCCAAGATGATGGATCTTATCTCTCTGTAATGGACGGGGAGCAGATCCAAGATGACAGATCTTATCTCTCTGTATGTGACAGAGAGCAGATTGAAAACATAGTTGATTTGGCTTTCGTATGCTTACGATGAAGCAAATCTAAGATGATTTGGCATCTCTGTATTGTCAGAGAACAAATCGAAGTTTGGCGTCTCCATATTCGATGGAGGGCAGAGACATAGCAGGTCTGACCTTCAGATGTTTATACTGAAGCAGATCCAAGATGATTTGGCATCCTTGTGTTCACAAGGAGCAAATTGAAGACATAGCAGATTTGGCTTTCACGTGTTTATGCTGAAGCAAATCTAAGATTAATTGGCATCTCTGTATTGTCAGGGAACAAATCGAAGAAGCAGATTTGGTGTCTCTGTGTTCGACGGAGAATAGATCAAAGATAGCAAATATCACCTTCCTGAGTTGCAGTGAAGCAGATTGAAGCCGTCAAGAGGCCATTTAAAGAAGATTAAGGATCAAGAACTCAAGACTCGGCGAGCCCGGGCAAAATTGGTCCTTTTATAGTCTTTGCTGTATTCCTGTTACACAGCAATGAACAAAGAGGGGCAGCTGTAGACACTCAATTTTGCCCGGGCCCAGAAATAAGTCCAAAAACAAAAATAATAAACCCCCCCAAAAAAAAGAATCCAAGTTCAGTCCAGAATATAATTTGGCCCGATCGGAATGGCCCATTACTTGAAAAGATTTAAGGTCCATCTACAAGCTTGACTCATATGGAAATATAATCTTCAATGATATGCAATTTTAGATATGATACAATCTTAGATATGATTGCAATCTTAGATATGATACAATCTTAGATATGATTGCAATCTTAGATATGATATACAATTTTAGAATATGTGATTTTGTAATCTTGGAGATTTAATTTGTAGATATCTTTTAATCTTAACCATTGATGTAATTGATCTGTACCATTGGATTTGGGGAGGCTCAACTATAAATAGAGGCCTCTCCCTTCATTGTAAAACACTTGAGTTTTGGGAAGCAATAAGAATTCTTAAGAGCATTCACTCAAATTTCTCTCCCTCTTGCGTTCTTACTCTCTGTGGTTTGTTCTTATTTTATTCTTCGTCTATCTTAGTTTTTCAACCTTTTTTTTATTTTAATTTCTTCATCTTTCAAATATGTATATTTATTCCTATCTTTTATACATTTGATTATGTATTTTTTATATTATAATATTTAACCTTTTTATATAGTTTATTTTCAAATATATATTTTCTATGCATGTATATATATTATATTATCATTTCATGTATTTTGAACTATTGCATTATATTTTTATAATTTTTAAATGTTCTATTTATTCATTTTTTTTAGTGTATGTCATTTATCTTATTTGTGCATAGTTTCATTTTTTTTATATGCTATGTTTAATTATTTCTTTTATGTGCTATTTTATGATATATATTGTTGTATAATTTTTGGATGTATTATGTTTTTCTTTTAGTTTACTCATGTTTTTATTTGTTTATTATCTTATATTTACCCTAGTATGATTTTTTTCACTAAACGTATGTTCATGTTATTTAGTTTTGTCTTAATGATATTATTTATGTTTGTATGGAAATGTTAGAATATTTTGTACATCTATGCTTCATGATGCATTAATTTGTCATCCTAAAACGTCATTTAAAATAATATTCCAAGGTTTTTCTAAAAAAATAAAAAAATAAAAGGCAATGCTTGATGTTTGAAAACTTCGAGAAAGGTAGTGCCCTAACTTACTGGGTTGCGACTTTTCTCGTTAAATTCAAATAGTCAAGCACCCTTCTAAGTGATTCTGAGTTTTCAAAACTTAAACAATTATTTCGAGATTTCAAAACATAGTGTCCTAACTTACTGGATATGGCGTTTTGTTGTTTCGAGATAGAAATTTTCGAAAGACGAGCTTAGTTCCGAAGGTTTTAAAATGTTGCGTCCTAACTTACTGGATGTGATGTTTTGACTCATTTGAAATAAGTGAGCCTTAATTTTTAAAATTGAGACATTCTAATTAAAAGAGGTTTACATCTTAAAACTTTCAAATTTCCGACATTAAAGACACTTGATAATCAATTAGGTACCAATTTTTGGGCGTTGCGAGGGTGCTAACCCTTCCTCGTACGTAACCGACTCCCGAATCCGTTTTCTCGACTTTCGTAGACCAAAATTAATGTTTTAAAACAAAACATTTTATAAGGTGATCCAATCACACCTAAAAAGATTGGTGGCGACTCCCGTTTCCGTTTTTCTTAAAGTCGATTCCCATTTTCCAAAACTCGATTTAAAAATGGTCTCGACAATAATAGTATTGCTTATATAATAATTCAACAATGAATAAGATTTAAATGAGTTTTAATTCATTTAGAAAGAATAAATCGAAATTAATTTTCAATTTGAACCTATTAAACTTCTACTTATATTTGTATATTTTGTACTTACACAAATATGACTATGTGATCTCACTTCATTTTAAGAAAATTAAATTAAAAGTTTGAAAATGATATTTAGCACAAGAAAAATACAACAATGTATTAAAATCCATATAAGATAAAATACCATTATTACGGAGAAAAATTCAAGTAAATGTTGCTCTGTCTTGAGCAATTTATTGTTTTGATCCAATATATATATATATATATAATCTTTATTTAAAACAAAATAACAATTTTCTATGGTAGTCACTTTGGCCCTTGTTCCTTTCATTCCTTTTCTTCGCAGCTCTTTTCTCAAAGCTAGAGAGCATCTTAATTACAGCATGGGTCGCCTCCCCTCCCCCCCCACCCACCCCCCCACTTTCCGTACTACCATCTGTGTCGGATGGGCTATCGTAATATGGAGGATTCTTCCGACCTTGGGAAGGGCTATTGTCATATCGAGGATGTCTCCGACCTGCAACTCAACATCATCAGGATGAAAATCAAGTAAGATTATTTAATGAACTGCAATTAGTCTATGAGCTAGAAGCACAGTTTCATTGGTGTTGTGTTTTTTGCGATTATGAATATGATTGATGCTATTGAAATTAATTATGAAAAATATGAATGACGAAAAAAGTCAAAATCGTAATGTCCGGATCGGCTTCTGGCAGCTGCTGAGGACATGAGAAGCATGATGGCCAAGAAAACCACCATAATCTTCACTTGAAATGAGTTGTGGGTTAAAGCCATTCTGAAGAAATCTTGTGTCAAAATAAGGGCCTTAAGCTTGGAAATATAGCAGAGGCGTGCAATGGGGTTGATGAGCAATAACTGGCACTTTGTAGCTTAGTA
The DNA here is from genome assembly GCA_025698475.1 of Gossypium anomalum. Classification (NCBI taxonomy): domain Eukaryota; kingdom Viridiplantae; phylum Streptophyta; class Magnoliopsida; order Malvales; family Malvaceae; genus Gossypium; species Gossypium anomalum. The sequence goes on along the minus strand of CM046960.1, from coordinate 17,016,426 downwards.
TTTATAGACCAAAAAAAATCATTAGCTTTGGTATAAAGATGCAATATCTGTCTAGCTATTGGGAAGACATGGTTGAGTGTCAATGCTCAATCATGTGTTGGACGAAGTTTCCAAAATGTCGATCGAGCATGGCCCCATTCTATTCAAGCTATGTGTCGCCACCATACATATCATGAACCTGTTTTCTACTCCACTCCTTTTTAACTCAGCCATCAACATATTTAAGTTACCAATAAAAAAATATAGGACCATATTTTATTTGCAACAGAAATGATGCACTTGTCCTCGCAAGATTATCAATGGCTCTTGAGCTATTAAGGAAATTAAATTTCAGAATTCTAATATTTGATTTTAGTAATTTACAAGTTTAATTACATTTTTAAATTATTAATTAATATTAAATTCAATTCATGCAAAATTTTGATTCGAGTTTGAATTTGTTTTCAATTTGAATTCAATTAGGCTTGATAATATCTTGCTTATGATTCTAGTAATTCTTATAATGAATTTTAAATGTTTGTTCCTTTCAATTGTTACGTTATTTGCTCCAACATCAATTATGTAACACGCCAAACTAAACTTAGAAGTTTTAGTTGAATTTAGTGGACTCACATTAACTCATTAAAAACAGGTTTCACTAAGTATTCAGAAAATACTTAAATCGTTCCTAGGTTTGTCCACTTTGTCCACTTAAGTGATTTTGAAGTTTTGCATTTGGAAATAACAATTACCAATGAATTTACAAAACCCAAAAACGAGTAAAAAAAAATAGAATCATAGATTACAGACACCAAAAGTTCCAAACAAACAATAACAAAAATTACTATATTACACTGAGGGTAAGAAAAATCCAAGCTCCCGCACGCCGTCTGATCCTAAGTTAGAGATTATGTAACACCCCAAACCCAACTTGGAAGTTTAAGCTGAACTTGGACGAGTTACACCAACGCACTGAAAACCAATTTCTTTTCGAAATTTTAACTTTGAAAACCAGAAATTCACTTTTGTCGGTTTAGGTGATTTTATAGTTTTGTGTTAGAAATTGACCGATACGGACGAGATTATCAAAAGGAAAGCAAGGCAAAGTCCAAAGACCATTTACAGACCCAAAAGGTCAAATCACAGTTATTACAGTGCAAGACAATCTGAGCTCCCGAATGCCGTCCGATCTTAAGTTAGATGTCCACCTGAACAGAATAAGGTAAGACAAAGGGTTAGCTATCAAGCATCGCGTAACCAAACTTAGATACAAATAACAATTCTTGATAAATAAATCAAAGTCACGCAAGGAACTTAAGACAGTTTTATGTGTCACAAAGGTTTCCACAACAATAGTACAACAAAACCGAACAAAAAAGAACGAAACAAAATATAACAAATCGAGCAGAATAGAACCGAACCGAACAAAGTAGAGCAAAACAAAGCAGAGTAGAACAGAGGGTGTGCATTATGCAGATGTTGTATTTTTCAAACAGATCAGAATGTAGATTTATCAGAAAACATTCTACCCAAACTCCACTACACATCAAGATAGAGTTCCTCAGAACTCATCCAACCAAATTACACCAACAGATATCTGTGGACGGTGCCACCAGTATTTTGCAGTTAAAACTGCCAGATCGAATACATGTGGTCAAGCCACTATAGTATAGTCAAACAATCGAAACATAATTGTGGAGAAACCACCAGATAATGTAGGTCATTAAACTACCAGAAACTTCCTCATTTCATATCAACCTAAGTCCCATGCAATGTGTCATGGAATGCATATGCAGAATCAGAGTAATGAGCATGCAAGTCATTCCATCTCTCAATAACATAATAAGTAAATATGGGAGTCCATGTTTTGTGAAACTGGCTTATCAAACCTCAACAGACCATACCAGATTTGCCATGAAGTCACATGCACGATTATAAATCAAAATCAGTAACAATCAATCTATCATGTTTAGATATCGTGTATTTGTCATCAATAGAGTAACATAGAGGCGTACCAACAAACTTAACAGAATACAGATCGTACTTGGATAATTCACACATATAGACAATAGCACATTATGTTCTGACAGATCCTACTCACTTAGGTTCAAACATAATAGATATACGTATAGTTCACAAGTTGTTCATTATCAGTCTAACACATTCATATATCGCATATATCATCCATATATCAGTCTTAGAGCATTAGATACTCCTCTTATGATCAAATTCAAATCATAAATACATTGTGGAGGTCAGTACTTGTGTTGGGCAACACTTACAGCCTAAAAAATAAGATTAATTTCCTATTCATATGCCACACGGCCTGCGCACATGCCCATGTCCCTGGCCATGTGGTTCTAAATGATAAACAGTGAGTTACATGGCCTGGACACACGTCCATGTCCTTGCTCGTGTAGCTCACACGGCCTAGACACATGCCCATGTCCTTTCCCATGTGGCTCACACAGCTTGGGTACAAGCCCATGTCCTTGCCCATTTGGCTCACACGGCTTGGGCACACGCCCATGTCCCTGGCCATGTGATTCTAAAGCATAAACAGTGAGTTACACAGCCTGGACACATGCCCATATCCTTGCCCGTGTGGCTTACACGACCTGGGCATACGCCCATGTCCCTGGTCGTGTGCTGTCGACAGTCCCATTTTTTGACGACTAAAAATGCGAAAAAGAGAGGGTTTCGGCACCCACCAGATACGAACTCGATGCAAAGCAACAAGGATGAATTCCTGCCCCTAAAACGACATTACAACAACAAATTAAACAACTTAGTCGAAACAAATCGCTAAGATTAGCACCCAAAACTGAAGTTATATTAAAGGACTTTAACCCGAAATCTCAAATCGAAAACTAATGCTTACCTTCGCACGAAGTTAGCAGTATAAACCTAAAACATTGGAAGAATGTTACTCTTGAGAACTTTGTCTGACAAGGACTTACACAAATCATAAATCCAATCCGGCCAAAAGAACTTGACTTCAACCATTGTTGAACTCAAGTTAATAAAAATGACAATTTGCTTGAAGATTAAAGGCACAAAGGAACTTGGCATAACAAATACAGAAAGGCTCAACGATAAAACATCGAAGCAAAAGAAAAGGAAAGTATATTTGGTTTGAAAAGAAGAAAAATAAAAAGAAAAATTACAGAAGAAGAACATCCTTCCCAATATGAAAGAAATGGAAGTTACTTAACTTATTTTCTTTAAAATCAAACAAAACAAACTGAATTATGGAAAATCACAAAATATTTCCCCATCACCTACGCATAGGCTCAAACAAAAACCACTGACACAGACAGACGCTTAACCATTAAACCAACAGGCTCATTCTTATCACCAATTGACTGAATTTAACTTGTAAACCAAACATTCAGAGGTAAAGGTTTAAGCAAAATAATAAAATTTCCAGAAACAGGATTCGAACCCAGAACCTCACACATATAACCAGAACATTTAACCACTAAACTAGATCAATTTACTTGTTAAAAATTTCCAAGATCTAAACTCATAATCACGGGATGACCACTCTTGGTTTCAAAATTCAATTTCTTCTAACCCGATTTTTGGGATGTTACAGGTTACCTGAATAGTCAGAGATCAATCAAAGAAGTGAGTCATAAGTTTAGTGTGTAACTAACTTAACGGAGATCATACTAAACATAATATAAGAGAAGACTTCCATAATGATCATCCAACCATAGCGAAACAAGTTAGAATATTATAGAGCTTTTTATAATAATCATATAACAAAATAGACAATTTATGTATATGCCGATGTGGTATTTTTAAAAAATTAGAATACAGATTTTTTAGAAAACATCCTACCCAACTCTGTTACACACCACAATGGAGCTCCCTAGAACTCATCCAACCAAAACATACCAAAATAGGTCACCTGAAATTGCCCAAAAATGATGACCCGCCACCCCGAATTGCCCGACAACAATGGCATAATAAGTTGCAGTTAAACTACTAGATCAGATATAATTGTGGGTAACCTACCAAGCAATGCAGATCATTAAACTACTAGAACTTCCTCTTTTCACATTATCCCAAACCCCATGCAATGTGTCATGACATGTATATAAAAAATCAAAATGATAAGCATGTAGGTCATGCTATCGTACAATAACAGGATTAGAAGGCATGAAAGTCCATGCTTTGTAGAATAGATTTATCAAACCTCAACAGATCGTATTAGATTTGCCATAAAGTCACATATATGGTTATAAATTAGAATCATAGCCAATCAACTCAGCATATTCATAATCAATAGAGTAATACAAAGACATACATTGAAACTTAACAGAATACAAATCACACTTGGATAAATCAAATATCTAAAACAAGAGCACATTTTGCACAACGGTCCAATTTACTTAGGTTAAATCATATCAGACATACATACAGATAACAGGTTATTCATCACCAGATCATCAGATATCAAGTTATATAGTTTAATTTGGATCATACGAACCATACAGTAGGCCAACGTTCTCTTCGAACAACGCTTACCGTCCTAAGTAAAAATTTTAGTTTTTGACCCACATACTTGTGTGGATCCACACGGCCAAGATGGCTGGCCCGTGTGTCCCACACAGCCTAAGACACATTCGTGTGGCTCCCTTTAGTGTCACATATTGCCTAGCACATACCTGTGTGGCTTAAACAGTGAATTACACAGTCTAGCATAGGACCAAGCACACGCCCGTATGGCTCAAGCCCTAAAAATCCTCTTATACAGTCTGGACACATGCCCGTGTCTCTAGCTTGTATGAACCTAATTCTGGAATAGTGAGTTACATAGCTTACCACACAACTTACCACACGGCTACCTGGCATCGATAGCCATGCTTTCTGGAGTTCACGAATCATAGAAGTTTGGGTTTTCATTACACACTTGGGACGGTTTTGACATGGAAGCAAAAGCAATGAATTATTGACCCTAAGAACAAGATTCCAATGAGTAATCAACAATTTAATCACAAACAAACCGCTAAAACTAACATCCAAAATCTAAGTCACATCAAAAAATTTCAACACAAAATCTCAACGAAAATTAAAAGCTTACCCTCACTCGTAAATTGAAATATGAAACTTAAGTCGTTAAGAGAATGTTACTCCCAAGACCTTTGCCTAACAAAACTTGCGCAAATCAAAAACTCGTTCCACACAAAATGAAACATAACCTCGTTCTTCACGACTCAAGCAAATAAAACTTGGTAAATAACACCTACAAATCGACCGAAGATTAATGGCACACTAGAACTTAGCGTAACGAACAGGGAAGGGCTCAATCAATAATTAAACAAAGCAAAGGAAATGATATTTACCATTTAGAGTAAAGAAGAACGAAAACAAAAATAAAATAAAAGCCGAAGAAGAGGAGGGATGTTTGAGAATATGGAAGGAAGGGAAGTTAATTAACTTTTAAAAACAAAACAAAACAAATTAACGAAATAACATAAAATATTTCCTCATTACTTATGCAGAGACTCAAACACAAGACCAAAGGGTACACAGAAGTTTAATCATTGAACCAACAAGCTCATTCTTGTCAACAGTCGATCGAAAATAGCTTATAACCCAAGGGTCCAAAAATAGGGGTTTACTCAAAATGATAAAATTTTAAGAAATAGGATTCGGACCCAGAACCTCGCACACACAACATAACACTTAGCCACTGAACCAAATTAATTCACTTTGCAAAATTTTTAAAATCTTAACTCAAAATCGAGATGTAACTACTCATGGTTTTACTAACTCAATTTCTTCTAACTTGATTTTTAGGTTTGTTACAAACTAGAACATCAATTTAGGGCAGTTAAAATATGTCTACTTTTATTGGCATTTCTGACTTGCATAAATTATTGAAATTATTTGAACAACAAATAAATGTTGGTTCATGAAAAAGGTAAATATATATAATAAGAGTTTTTATTTTTATTTTTATTTACAAAACGTGTTTTTGGATTTTTAAAAATAGAAAATGAAAACTGTTTTTCAAAAATTAAAATGAAAATCGAAAATATTTTCAAAAACCAAATGAAACCTTAGCAAAAGCCATTTTCGAAAATTAAAATGAGTTAATTAAAATGGAGCTTTTATTGGAGAGTTTGTCACATCCCAAAAATTAGGTTAGTAGAAATTTAGTGAGCCAAGAGAGTGATCACACCCTATTTTTAGTCAAAATGTTGTGAAATTGTATAAAGTGAATTGATTTGTTTCAGTAGTTAAGTGTATTGATTGTGTGTTTAAGGTCCTGTGTTTTAAATTTGTGTTTAAGGTCCTGTGTTTAAATTTCTTCCCTTAATTTTTGTTAATTTTGTCCCAACCCCTATCTTTGATCTTTTAGCTTATATATTATTTTCGCTCAATTGATTACAAAATGAGTCTGTTGATTTAGTAATAAGGCTTTAACGTACCTTTAGGTTCTAATTTTGAATCTTGTAGTGTACAAGTGAGTATTGTTTTTATTTTAAACTCTGAAGAAAAAAAAAAATCTAATGTGGATAATTAATAGGAGTTAGTGGTTAGTTTTTTTAAAAAAAAAAACATAAGGGGTTTTTCTCTATTTTTCTCCTCACAAACTATTGATGTCTTCTGTCTCACTTGTAATCTAATTATAGTGATCAAGGACGCCTCAACCACCAATTCTTCCTTAATCATAAATTAACCACAGGAACCACCTAATATTTAAGTCTTATCAAACAAATAGCGCCGAAAGCCGCTTCCATGGTTTAATCCTTCTAGAACCTTCATTAATCATAAAATAACCACAGGAACCACCTAAAAATTAAGCCTTATCAAACAAATAGCCCCGAAAATCATTTCCATGGTTTTATCCTTCTGCAATTTTGCAAACTAGAAGAACTCCACTCTAATTAATGATCTCAACCGTGTAGATCATTTAAATCAAATCACTTAATCTTATGGTGTCACCCAACTGTAGTCCTAATCGAACCACGCCAATTTGTTCTTCGGTAAAGTAATTTGACGCTAAATTAATTGTACTAACCATGTTTCGTTCCCAATATCATGCAAGGGATTCTTCTTGAAACTATGCTAAAAACAATACTATGAGATAATCCTATTTATCTCTCGAAACAGACAAAAAACATATACCCATCGAAAAGAGTTAATCCCAGTACCAAAATTTAATCGACCTTTAGTTAGAAAATAATTTAATTACACATAAAACAAAGAAATTAGAGTTGAATAAAGCTAAAAGGGAAAATAAAAAAATAAAAATAAAAGAAAGAAAACGCAAACAGGAGTATGGAATGGCGCAAGCCAAAATATGAAAGAAAGAAAGAAATTCAATTTTGTGTTTTCTCTCCAGCAAAATCAAGGACGTCATTCCCCTCACAATTTTCAGTTATTAAATTGGGAATGAAAATTTAGTATTCACACAATTTCTTAATGATAAAATTAAATATTTATTTAAATAAAATATAAGAAATAAAATTTAATCCTAGGTACATTTGTAATAAAAATCATTATAAATAATATCTAAATAAAAATAAAATAACAAATAATATCTAAATAAAAATAAAATAATTTTAATTTTTTTTAACAGTCTCATTATAGTTTTAGATCGTATCTACTCCTTTTAATACAATGCCTAGAGCTACTCATAATCTCTCCGTAACTCATAAATAAGAAGATAATGTGTTTTAGCGTACTCAAACTCACATTCTCCTATATTGACAATAATGTTAATACCAATCGTATTCAAACTCAATCGACAAAATAATCTAAAAAATTTAAAAGGTCTTGTAAGTCAAATTGTTGTTCCCTTACTCAAATCTTTCATATGACTTCATAATTTCATTTATTTTCCGTATTTTGGATTTACACTGCACTTATATAAAAATTAAACAATAAATATTAAAATTAATAACATTTTGACCAAAATAGACTAAAATAAAGCACATAAATATGTAAAATTCACACCATATTAATGGGTAACATCATAGTCTTCACCTGAAATCATTAGTGGGTTAAAACCATTCTAATTAAATCTGGAAAAGAAAATAAGGCAATTGGGTGATGAGGAATAATTAATTTGGCAGTTTGTAGCCTTTTATAGACCAAAAACACAAATTGAGTTTTAGTAGAAAGAATTGTGAAGATCCTTGTACATCAAAGTCTAAAACTTTTTAATCACTCTATTATTCTCCTTCACTCTTATACTTATTTGTCTAGCTATTGAGAATGCATGTCTCAATCATGTCTTCGACAGTGTTTTCAATACAACATGGACAGATTCAATTCAAGCCATCGACACCTTTGCCTTGCCTTGCTCTTGTTTTTGTTTTTGTTTCTTTGTTTTATTAAGACTTGGGGACATTGAATATTTGATTATATGAATAAAACAAATATATATGATATGTTATGATTAATTCTCAATTTGAATTAATCTCACTAGGACTTAGGACTTAAAATTGTACATCTTATACTTACCAGAATATTTATTAAATATTTGTAATAATACATGTAGTTATCTAATTTTTAAGTGAAAGTTTAAAAATAGTTATCTAATTATTATAATACGCTACACAAAATATAAGATATCAATTGAGATATAACATAAAACAGTATTAGAAAAATAGTTGAAACATTCACAAAAAATTGCCTTAGATATGAATAACATCTTAAAATTTATAATAATTTCCTTTTCGATTATATTCACCTTCTCTTTACATTTCGAAAATTTGTAATAAATTTTTAAAAATGATATTTATAATAATTTATGCAATGGTCTAGTTATACTAACTTTTTGGTAAGTTTGTACCTTTAAGATTTCAATAACATTTTTACTTTAACAAAGAAAAAATAATTAAGATATAATAAAAACAATATTGGGAAATAATTGAGACAAATCATAGAAATGACATTAGCTCAAGACCCATACATAAAATAAATTACCATTATTACAGAGAAAAATTAAAGCAAATTTTGCTCTGTCTTGAGCAATTTATTGTCTTGATAAAAAATACACATACATATATATATATTGTCTTTATTTAAAACAAAAATAACAATTTTCTATAAAGTAGTGACTTTTGCCCTTGTTCCTTTTATTCCTTTTCTTCAAAGTTAAGAGAGCTTCTTAATTACAGCATGGATAGCCTCCCCCTCCACTTCCCGTACTATCATATGTGTCCGAAGAGCTATCGTAATATGAAGGATTCTTCCGACCTGCAACTCAACATCATCAGGATCAAAATCAACTATGGTTATTTAATGAACTGCAATTAGTCTATGAGCTAGAAGCACATTTTCATTGGTGTTGTGTTTATTACAATTATGAATATGATTGATGCTATTGAAATTAATTATGAAAAATATGAATGACGAAAAGAGTCAAAACCGTAATATCTGGCTCCGCTTCTAGCAGCTGCTGAGGACATGAGAAGCATGATGGCCAAGAAAACCACCATAATCTTCACTTGAAATGAGTTGTGGGTTAAAGCCATTCTGAAGAAATCTTGTGACACAAAATAAGGGCCTTAAGCTTGGAAATATAGCAGAGGCGTGCAATGGGGTTGATGAGCAATAACTGGCACTTTGTAGCTTAGTATTTATAGACCAAAAAACATCATTGACTTAGGTTTAAAGATGTCCAAAGAATTCATTATCTGTCTAGCTATTGGGAACACATGGTTGAATTGGCATTTCTCGATCATGTGTTGGACGAAGTTTCCAAAAAGTCAATCGAAAATGGCCCCATTCTATTCAAGCTATGTGTCGCCGCCATACATGCCATAAACCTGTTTTGCATGCCATTCCTTTTTAACTCAGCCATCAATATATTTATCAATAAAAAAATATAGTACGATATTTTACTTGCAACAGAAATGATGCATATGTACTCGCAAGATTATCAATAGTTCTTGTGCTATTAAGTAAATTAAATTTTAGAATTCTAATATTTGATTTTAGTAATTTACGAGTTTAATTACATTTTTAAATTTTTAAGTAATACCAAATCCAACTAAAATGAAGTTTTGAATTGAGTTTGAATTTATTTTCAATTTAATTTCTATTAGGCTTATAGTAACTAATTTATTATTACCTAATAATTCTTATAATGAATTTTAGTTCGTTGTTCAATTCAATTCCTATGTTTTTTTGTTCGAATATCAATTGGAACATCAGTTTAGGACGATTAAAATTCGTCTTCTTTTGTTTGCGTTTCTGACTTGTATAAACTATTGAAAGTGGACAACAAATGAATGTTGATTCGTGCAAAAGGTAACTATATATAATGAGTTTTTAATCTTATCACTTGGTCGACTTTTAAAAATAATTTTTAGAAAATGAAAATGAAAATGAAAATATGTGTAAATGAGAGAACAATAAAAAATTGTTTTCAGCTTTGTAAAAGTGAAAAAGATGGAAAAAAGAGTTTTTATGCAATGCGCCAAAATTTGAGCTTTCATTTGTTAAATTTTGTCAATAAATACGTATATGTTTCTGTGGTTAAGGGTCCTATTTGTGTGTTTGAGATTGTGGTCTTCAAGTTTTACTTTTGGAAAATTTATTATTCTTTTGATTCAAACCTTATCTAGGAATGATCGGCTCAAGTTTAATTTTGTGTAAATTTATGTCAAGAATGAGCAATGGTTAAATTTGTATACTTTTTAGTCTTGTGTTCGAGTCTCTATGTAAGCATTAGGGGAACATTTTTATGTTGTTTTTTAATTTAGTTATCCTTTATTTTTTTAAAAAAATTGATTAATGTTTCACTTTCCCAAAATTTCCCTCAATTTCAACATGTCTTTTTTTTTTTCTATTGTTCATTTCTTTTTACTCTTCTTTGCATCGAATCAATTTTTTTTCCTCTTGGTCACATCGATTGGTTGTGGAATCTGTTGCATTACGTTCCGTTGTGATCCTATTTTTTTTTCAATTGAACTGTGTAAGTATTCTGTACTTTGTTGTTTTTGCTTGAGTTTGTTAATGGTTAACATGTTTGTTCTTTTTCGTTTGGAGTGAATTCCTAATTTGCGTAATTCTTTAATAGGTGACGTTCTCGAGAGCAATGTTTTTCCATCAATGTAGAATTCTGGTAATAGTTGTTGTATGCAAAGGTAGGTGTTAATTTTGACTTGTTTTCCGTCAAAGTTATTCGATGTAAATTCTGTTTGGATGTGAATTTAACGTTTTGGTTTGATTTAATCGATTAATTGGGTAATTGATTGTCATTTTTAGGTTTCAGGATCATCTCTATTGCTTCTACGTCAAACCCATGTCAGGTGTGTAACAAAAATTGAGTTTTTGAGAATGGCGAAAGCTGAAGTCCATGGATGTCGACACTACAACGCCGTGTGCCAGGTTGTGTGGTAGGCTGTGTAACTCTCTGACTTGGGTCACACGGGCGTGTGTCCATGCCATGTGAGGGATTATTTTGATTGAGAGTCACATTGGCTAATGACATGAGCGTGTGTCTAGACCGTGTAACTCTTTGACTTGAGTTAGATGAGTGTGTATCAAGTCATGTGAGACTATATGATGAGCCACACGAGCGTGTGCCAAGTCATGTAGACCACACGTGCCAATCATCCAAGTCGTGTGAATCGACATAGGCGTGTGAGCCAAAAATTAAATTTTTTCCCTATAGCCGTAAATGTCGTTCAAATTGAACGTAGGCCTTCCTATAGGGTCCATATGATCTGAATTAGGCTATAAAACTCATTATCCAATGATTTTTTTACTGGAAAATCTGTTATTTGAACATATATCTAATGCGTTATCTGATAAGCAAGTATGATATGTATTGTTTGAATATGTACCACTGTATATGCATATCTTATTTCTGTTAATTATGCATCTGCATTGGGATGAGATTTGTGATAAAGGAGTAAGTGTGGACAGTTTAATTATCTACCAATTCTGGTGGTTAAGTCATATATATATATATATGATTTTGGTGATTTATCGCACTCTAATCCGGTAGCTAGTCTGCAACATTCTGAACGTGACATACAGTCACTATGTGATGTGTAGAGATGGATGGGTACTTGATTCCCTGTATGGAAAGAGATGGTTTGTAGTGGAAGGGGGTAAGAAATCTACATTTGTATACGATATGATCTGTATCTATATTTGATATCTGATATATCATTTATCTGTATCTGATATATCCTGTATCTGTATCTAATATATCTTGTTTCTATTCATGTATCCGCTTCTAAGAACTTTTTGAGTAATGGGAACCCGAAGACTTGTCTGATATTTTCTGCTTAATTGAATACATAAGTTACACGTTAAGTATGAAAACTCATTTCGTCTGTTTGATTGAATTTCAGGTAACCCGCAGACTTGGATAACTCGGTGTAGTAAGAGCTCGGTCATCTCCGTTTGATTTCTTATTTGTTTTATCTGAATTTATATTATTGCATATTTTTTTGGACTGCTGCTTTTAAAGACTGGATTTTATGGGTTGTTTATGATTTTGTAAATGGCTTTGGAACATTTGAATTTTATTTTTAAAGGCTGGACTTTCTGAAAATGGTTTAATGTAGCTCTCCAAATTCGATCATAATGTCTAGGCCGGGTTCAGGGTGTTATATTTGGTAGTATCAGAGCCAAGTTATAACGGGCTGTGTTCTTTAGGATCCTGTTTTTATGAAAATTATTTTTAAATAAAATATTTATTTGATTAATTCTAAAAATCAATTTGATGAAAGATTGAGTCTCCGGCGCCGAATCTGTAAGTACCTCTGCTTTAGCTATACTATTTAGATTAAAAAAAACGCTATAGTGATTAAACTTGTTTGCTTTAGTTAGAGGTTGTGATATGAACTTTGAACTAAGACATCTGATAAAAACTTTGAAATGATTTGTAAACTTCTGATATTTCTAGATAAGTTGAGATTATTAGTTCACGTGATAGTTGTGGATGTGATTCTCATGGGTGTCGTGGGCGTCGAGGGGGAGCTCAAGCTGAGTCTTTCTCGATGGGAAGTTTGCCCAATCTAGACACCAGCGGGACTGTTGGTACTCCTACTGCTTAGATAGGGTCTTAGACTCTAACGATTGGGGATGACGCATTGTCCCAAGCCATGCTTCGAGTTTTAGAGAGGGTCGCTGGGACACATTTTGGATGTGAAAGTCGAGGGTCAGTTACTAAACAACTTCGGTCGAACGGTGTTAAGGTATTCAAAGGCGTCACTGGAGTTGCCCCAATAGTGGTCGAGTACTAGTTAGAGGCCACTGAGCGCAGCATGAATGATACTGACTACACTCTTGCACAGAAATTAAGGGGTACAGTGTCTCTGCTCTGAAATAAGGCATACCAGTGGTGGTTAACGGTTGAGGAGGGCACTTAGCCCGAATGTATCACATAAGATTTCGTCAAAAATGCTTTCTAGAGTAAGTATGTGGGGGCGAGTTATGTGAAGGCTCATAAATGTGAGTTTATAAGCCTAGTTCAGGGTGAGAGAACTGTTGTCGAGTTTCTGAGATTGAGTAGGTATGCTCGTAAGTTGGTTTTGAATGATTATAAAAATAATATCCAGTTTGAGGAGGGACTGAGATACAATTTGAGGGTTCTGATAGCTCCTTAGAGGGAAAGAGTGTTCGAGGCGGCCTTGGTTGACAAGGCGAAGATAGGGAAGGAGGTGAAGCGCACTGAGCGCAATAGGAGAGATCGGGAGAAAGGTTAGAGTAAGCTTAAAAAGGATTCAAGTATTTCTAGTTCTATTTAGCACCCTAAGAAATAGGCTAGGTTTGATGGGCCTCCGAGGGCTGAGGCACCAATTACACTAATTAAGATTCAAACTTGTGGTGATTGTGGTAGACACCATCCGGGCGAATGCTGGAAGAGGTTGGGAGCCTGTTTGTGATATGAGTCAATGGAGCACTGCATTAGGGATTGTCCCCTTTAATATGATCAGGGGAAAGCTCCTACAAAGGTTCCAACTTTGAGTCTAGTTCAACCTCTGAGGGTGGCTGTAACACCTTTAACTCGTATCTGTTGTCGGAACAGGGTTACGAAGTGTTACCAAAACATTTAGAACATTTTTCCATTAATTTACGTAAATTACTATTAATTTATCGAGATCATACATATCATCCCTTATATGGACCCTCGAGGCCCAAAACGAGTGTTGGAATCAAATCGGGACTAAATTGGGAACTCAGGAAATTTTTCACGAAATTCTAAAAATTTTCCTAAGTATAGGGCTCACACGCCCGTATGGTCTAGGGACATGCCGTGTGGTCTACACACACTCGTGTCCCTAACCTGTGTAACTCTCTGACTTTTAAAGCATGAAAAAATTGAAGTCACACGCCCGTGTGCTAGGACGTGTGGCAAATTTTTAAGTTCAAAATTTAGGTGCAGTTTTCAAACAGCCGTGTAACACGCCCATGCCCAAGGCCGTATAACATTCTCGTGTCTAAGGCCGTGTCAACCACACGGATGAGACACACGCCCGTGTACCCAATTCTGAGCATTTTGTTTCTCATTTTTAAGATGCAGGGGACACACGGCCTATCCACATGCCCATGTTACCAGGCCTTGTGCCACACACGGTCTAGACACACGCCCGTGTGTCTGCCCGTGTATACAAAATGAAGCCATTTCTAGCTTTATTTCTCACCTAAAATTTCACCCAAGACCTGCACTTGAAACACACATCTAATACCAACCAATTCAAGCATTCAAATTGGGCAATTTCCATAATTCAACAAGGGATATCACTACATGCATATGTGTTTTTAAACTTACCTTGGATTAACTTTGGCATTAGCATCATTTGATCACATATACATAACATATCACATATGATTATATCATCATAACCTACTTAATCATACCAAAATAAACCATTACTAGCCATTCCAATGGCTAGGTTACAAAACATCATTTTCAAGCCACTATTGGCCAAGTTGTCCTATACATGCCATTAGACCAAAATGATTTTACTAAGTATACCCAAAATGGCTAGTTGATAGTGTGACATGCTCTAGTGATCTCCAATCCTTGCGAGCTTTCGAGAACTATAAAACAGGGGAAAAATAAAATGGAGTAAGCATTACATGCTTAGTAAGTTCGTATAACGGAAACTAAACTTACCAATTCCGTTTATTAAATCTAAGCATACAATAACAAGTTTTCCATCCATTTGGCTAAATTGCCTAAACACATGCATCCAATCAAACATGTTAGTCACAAAAATTACATAAACATCAAGTAAGAATGGATAAGCTCATCATGCAATACTCTTTTAAGACATTAGCATTTTATCTCATAATTCTCATACCATGTCAAGAGTTTTTATGTCTGTTGAATCATTGAAATTTCAATGACTACTCAAGTGGTACACTCAGGGTGTACGATTTAATAATCTGTCAATCTTATTCAAGGGTACCTCTTAGGGCACTTAACCAAGAAACACGCTCTCGAGTCACATATCGTATAACAAGATTACCAGTCCAGGCTAAATCCTTTATATAACATATGCTCAAAGAGCTCGATTAGAATTACCAGTCCAGGCTAAACCTTAATCGTAACGTATACTCGAGAGGTTTTATATCAGAATTACCCATCCAAGCTAAATCCTTTCTATAAAAGGTCAATGAGATTACTCGTTTGAGCTAAATCCCATCTGCAACAAATGCAGGACCTCATTCGTTTCGAGAAAGTGCATATATTCATCGGAATTCAATATTCAATCGGGACTTACCCCTTTTTCATCATTTCAAGCATGTATTCAAATTTTCTTTATAGCAATCAAATACTTCAAATCAAATGATAATAAAATTTATACAATCCTAACATTCAATTAAACATATTTACATGCCCGATTAAGTTACACGAACTTATCTCGACACTTGTTCTCGTTAGAAATCTACTAATTCGAAACCTTTTCTTTTCCTTGATCTAACCTCGAATTAGTGTTGTTCGGATCTATATAAATGAATTTAACCATCAATTTCATACATTTCATATTTAAATGGACTCAATTTACGTCCTAGGCAAAATTACCATTTTGTCCCTAACTTTTCCATAAATTCTGATTTTATCCCTAGGCTCAGAAAATGAAACTTGTGCAATTTACTCTAAGCCTAACCAAAATCCCATTACAAATTTTCCAGCACATGTATTCATAAAAAATTAGAATTTTTCTTCAAATTTCACAAGTTTACATTTTAGTCCCTAAATCATGTTTCCATCAAAAATCACTTTGTAAAAGTTGTTTATCCATCCACAACCTTTCATTTTCTACCATAAATTTCTAATTTTAAACATATATATCCTTGATCCATTTTCCATGCTTTGATAACTTTTCAAATTCATCCCTCAAATAGAGAGATTAAGTAATCTCAGTTTCAAAAATATCAAAATTACTAAAAACGGAACAAGAAAACTTACCCAATTAAGCCTTGAATTTTCCCCTCTCTCTCCTAGGGTTTTCATAGAATTTTAGGTTGAAGATGACAAAAATAAGATGATATTTTCTTTTCATCTTTTAATTAATTAAGTATTTTATAATTTCTAATTTAGTTCTTGCCCTTTTTCTATATTTTCATGGATGAGTCATAAAAAAAATCTACATACTTCTTTAATGGTCTAATTACCATATAAGGACATCTAGTTTTGAATTCCATAGCTATTTGATCTTTATAGCTACTATAATTCAACTTTCACATTTTATGCGATTTAGTCCTTCTCGTAATTAAACATTTAATCGATAAAATTTTTGCATCAACATTTTCACACAACATGCCTATAATAATACGGACCATATAATGAAATAAAAATAAACCTTATTTTCGGATCGAATTTGTGGTCCCGAAACCACTGTTCCGATTTCACTAAAAAATGGGTTGTTACAGCAGCACAGTAACCCACTAGAGGTTGTGGTATGGCCAGGGGTGATAATGGTTCTTGTAGAGGTCAGAGAGCATCGAATAGAGGTGCAGTTTAGAATGAGGCACAATAGCCTACTCTCGTGTATGCGGGGAGACATCCTAAGGACATAGACAACACCGACGTTATATCGAGTACGTTTTTTATTCATTATGTACTATATTTTAACTTGATAGATACTGGTTCTACACATTCGTTTGTAGCTAGTACTATTTCTGTGAATTTGGGAATATCTGTTGAGAGTACTACTGCAGAGGTTTCTATGATTAGTTCCCTGGGTTAGTTTAGGTTAATAAAGCTTATAGGAGGGCTCTGTTAGAAATGTAGGGTGTTGTGTTTTCCACTAATCTGATGGAATTGTCTTTTGGAGAGTTTGATCTAATTCTAGGAATGTATTGGCTTGTGAAACATCGAGTCAGTTTAGGCTATGCATCTAATAGAGTAACACTGAGATCTGATAGTGATACTGAGACTTTTATGATTGGTGAGCGTCGAGATTACCTCTCTAATGTGATCTCTATTCTGGTAGCCGAAAAGTTAGTTCAAAAAGATTTCGAGGCATATATGGCCTTTGTGTCTAACTCTAGTTTTGCAAAACCTTTTTTAGAGATATTCGAACTATAAGGGATTTGCCAAATATCTTCTCTGAAGAGTTATCAAGGATACCTCAGAATAAGGAGGTTTGAGTTTGATATTTAATTTTTGCCAGCTACCATTCCTGTGTTTATTGCTCCTTACCGCATGACACCAAAGGAGCTTATGGAATTAAATACTCAGCTTCAGGAACATCTCAATCGAGGGTTCATTAGACCGAGTGTGTCCCTGTGGGGAGCATCAGTTCTGTTTGTAAAAAAAGGACGGCACAATTAGAATGTGTGTGGATTACCGTTAGTTGAATAAGTTGATGGTAAAGAATAGGTATTTGTTTCTAAGGATCGATGACCTATTTGATTAGTTCCATGGGGCATCTGTATTATCTAAGATTGATCTTCATTCTAGGTACCATTAGCTTAAGGTTAAGGAGGTTGATGTGTATAAGATTGATTTTAGGACTCATACGGACACTACGAGTTTTTGGTCATGCCCTTTCGTTTGACTGCTCTGGCTGGATTTATGGATCTAAAGAATCGGGTATTTTAGCCGCATCTGGACCAGTTCATCGTGACCTTTATCGATAATATTCTGATATACTTTAAGACTGAGAGTGAGCACAATGAGCATCTTAGAGTAGTTTTGAAGATATTCTATGAAAAACTCTATGCTAAGTTGAGTAAATGCGAGTTTTGATTGAGAGAGGTTACCTTTTTGGGACATGTTTTTGCTGAGAGGATCTGAGTTGATCTTAAAAAGGTTAGGGCTGCGATTGAGTGGAAACAGCTGAGGAATGTGTTTGAGATTCAAAGTTTCCTAAGTTTATGGGGTTACTACTAGAGGTTTGTTGAGAGGTTCTCACTTATTGCAGCTCCTATGACTACATTATTATGTAAGAATGTGTCTCTTGTGTGGTCTGAAGAGCAGCAAGTGAGCTTTGAGAAGCTCAAGTCCATTTAAACTCAGGCATTTATTCTGGTACAGCCTGAATTTGGTAGAGAGTTTGTAGTTTACAATGATGTTTCGCATGTCAGATTAAGTTGCGTTCTAATGTAGGATTGTAAGGTTATGGCTTATGTGTCTCGATAGCTTAAGTCACAAGAGGGAAGCTATCCCACCCATAACCTTGAATTGATTGTGGTTGTCTTCGCTCTAAAAATCTAGAGGCATTATCTGTATGGTGAGAGATGTATCATTTTCACCGATCACAAGAGCATCAAGTATCTATTGACTCAAAAAGAGTTGAACCTTAGGTAGCATAGATGGTTTGAGTTTCTTAAGGATTGCGATTGCACTATAGAGTATCATCCCAGTAAGGCCAATGTTATGGTCGATGCTCTTAGTGGTAGAGCAATGTCTGATTTGAGAGCGGTGTTTGCTCACCTAAGTTTGTTTGACGACGGTAGTCTATCGGCTGAGTTACAGGTTAAATTGACCTAGATTGATCAGATTAGAGTTAATGATGTGATTCCAATCACATCATGTTACAAAGCCATCAAGAGATATCGAGATTGGCCCAAATATGAGGGGCCCAAGTGCTAAAATGAAAGTTGTCATTCAAGATAGGCCGATTTTAAAAGCTTTTAATTAAGTTTTATTTGCAATCTTAATTCCACAGTTTCTATTTGCATCTTATTTATGGGTTTTATATGTTATTCGTGTTATAAGTTCATAATTAGATGCATGTGGGATATTGTTATTACATTTGCTTTATATATATGTATGTGTTAAGTTAATGCATGAGTGTGTCATTTGTTCATATGCCATGAGTGTTTTCATAATGTGATAAATCTAGATTTTATGCGTGTAAGTCCTAGTCTAGAATTCTTGCCAAATTATGGTATGCAATTATGCTTAAATAACGTCTATTTATATGTGTTGTAGGTGACTATTTGGTGGACCAAGGATGGCTCTTCATCTTGTCGAATGCATGCACAAGGAAAGCTTCTAGAATATTCAAGAATCAGCCATCAATATGGTGCATGTGACTGGTTATATGGTGTGCCAGATGCATGTCTCCATGCATTTCCTAATGAAGAAGAATTCATGAACGTCCAAGGGGGAAGTGCTACATAAGTTTAGCACATTGAATTGTTAATATGCATACACAAAAGGGAGGACCAATTTACAAGATAGATGCTGCCAATTCATGAACAAGCCAATCAATAAGGCACATAAAATTATGAAAATGCATGCCTATGCAAATACATGTACAGATATGGGAGATAAAGTTGAACATTCAAAGCATTTGGAGTTTTCTTCCATGCTAAGGATTCATGCATGATTTTGGAGGGACGAATATGGTTATTCAAGTGATCTATGAATTTGATTTATTCATGTACATCATTAATTTCTTCATTCATGAATTTTTCCAAGAGACATGAACCGAATTTATTAGTTGTGTGTAAACATGTTAATGTTAAGTCTGAACATATTTATGGTGTGTGTGAACACTTTAGATGCTGAATTTTATCGGTCACTTAGAGTCCTATAAATAGTTCAAGTTCGGTCATTTGTTAGAGAACATCTTTCTTGAATATAAAATATATTTGTGAGATTTTCTCTTTATGGTTCTTAACTGAACTTATCAAACTCTCAAGAGTTTGTGGTGTTCAACCTTTGTC
This sequence comes from Gossypium anomalum, assembly GCA_025698475.1. NCBI lineage: Eukaryota > Viridiplantae > Streptophyta > Magnoliopsida > Malvales > Malvaceae > Gossypium > Gossypium anomalum. The sequence goes on along the minus strand of CM046960.1, from coordinate 16,996,323 downwards.
TTATCATCCCTTAACCCATCCCGAGGTGCGACAACTTCTACCATACCAAGGTTCGAGTTACTTGACAAGTTTAAGCAGGTCGAGTTCCTCTATAACTTCAGTTCCTTAAAGCATTCGATTACTTTAGGTCAAGGTTTCCACCATCAAATTGAACCATTCAAGACGATCCTTCCATCTAAGCCATTTTTCAAACATTCCAAGTCTTATGAAATCGCATCAATTAAACAATTGAGTGATGAGTCTCTGGTGTCACATTTTTGACAGGTTTAGAATAGTAGGACTTCTGATTTTGGGCTAAACGATGACGGGGTCTTGTGTTTTAGAGGTCAAATTTGTGAGCTTAATGATGCTGAGTTGAGGCAGTCAGTTTTGCGGGAAACGCATAGTAGCCCTTATGCTATGTTGGTGGAAATAAAATGTACAAGGCTCCCTAAAAGTTTTATTAGTGGTCCGGTTTGAAATGGGAGGTAATTGTCTTTATTTCTCATTCTTTGACATGACATCAGGTCAAGGTTGAGCATCAACTACCTTCAAGTCTGCTACAACCGGTTAAGATTCCCCTTTGGAAGTGGGAGAGTGTGATTATAGATTTTTTTAGTGGGTTGCCTCTGACACCCTCTAAGAAAGATTCTATTTAGGTAATCATAGATCGATTGACTAAGTCTGCTCATTTCCTACCTATTAAGACGGACTATTCGTTATAAAGCTAGTTAGACTGTATGTCTCTGAAATTGTAAGATTGCACAGAGTTCCAATTTCGATCATCTCTAGCAGAGACCTACCTTTTACTTCTCAATTTTAGAAGAAGCTTCATGGGGCATTGGGTACTCGATTAGATTTTAGTATTGTGTACCATTCTCAGACCGATGGACTGTTTGAGCGAGTTATTCAGATTTTGTAGGGTATGTTATGAAGCTGTGTCATTGACTTTCGAGGTAGTTGGGAGGATTTTCTATTGGCTGAGTTTGCATATAATAACTTCTAATCTAGCATTCAAATAACACCTTACGAGACTTTGTATGGTCGTAAGTGTCGTACCCCTTTGTGTTAGATCGAGTTAGGTGAGTGTCGAGTGTTAGGTCCCAATTTGGTTTCTAAAATTGAGAATATAGTCAGATTGATTCGAGACTGCCTTAAGGCAGCTTTTGATCGGCAGAAATTGTATGCGGATTTAAAGAGGAGAGATATTGAGTATTCAGTGGGTGACTAAGTCTTTTTGAAAGTATCTCCTTAGAGAAAGGTTCTACGGTTTAGACATAAAAGCAAGTTAAGCCTGAGGTTCATTGGGTCTTACCACTTTCTGAAATGTGTTGGACCTGTCGCCTATCAACTAGAGCTACCTCCTGAATTAGATTAGATTCACGACGTATTCCATATCTTTATGTTGATACGATACTTGTCTGACTCATCTCATATTATTCCTGTTGAGGAGATAGAGGTACGACCGGATCTGACTTTGAAAGAGGAGTCTGTTCAGATTCTGGATCGAGATGTTAAGGTCTTGAGAAGGAAAATCGTTCCTCCGATTAAGATGATGTGGCAGAATCACGGCACTGAGGAAGTCACATGAGAACCTAAGGATTTGATTCAACAACAATACCCTAATATGTTTGAATCAAGTAAATTTTGAGGCTGAATTTTCTTTTAAGGGAAGAGAGTTGTAACGCCCTAAAATTTGAGGTTTCATTTGGTAAACTCTATCAATAAATAGGTATCTGATTCTGTAGTAAAGGGTTATGTTTGTGTGTTTGAGGTCATAGGCTTCAAGTCCCACTTTTGGAAAATTTATTATTCTTTTGATTCAAACCTTATTCGGGAACAATCGGCTTAAGTTTAATTATGTGTAAGTTTATGTCAAGAATGAGTTTGTTGGTTCAATGGTTAAGCTTTTGTATACTCTTCGTCTTGTGTTCGAGTCTCTGCATAAGCATTAGGGGAATATTTTATGTTGTTTTGTAATTTAGTAATCCTTTATTCTTTTAAAAAATATTTGATTAATGTTTCATTTTCCTAAAATTTCCCACAGTTTCAAAATGTCTTTTTTTTTCTTCGTTCCTTTCTTTTTACTCTTCTTTGCTTCGAATCAATTTTTTTCCCTCTTGGTCATATTGATTGGTTGTGGAATCTGCTCGTATCTATGTTTCGTTGTGCTGCTAGTTTTTTTTTTCAATTTAACTATGTAAGTTTTCTTTACTCAGTTGTTTTTGCATGAGTTTGTTAATGGTTGATGTGTTTGTTCTTTTTCATTTGGAGTGAATTCATGATTTGTGTAATTCTTTAATAGGCGAAGTTCTTGAGAGCAACGTTTTTCCATTGACGTAGAATTGTCGTAATTGCTATTGTACGCAAGGGTAAGTGTTAAGTTTGACTTGGTTTCCGTCGAACTTATTGGACGTAAATTTGGTTTGGATGTGAATTTAAGGTTTTGGTTCGATTTAATCGATTAATTGGGCAATTGATTGTCATTTTTAGTTTTGGAGATCATCTCTGTTGCTATTACATTAAGAATGTGTCAGGTGTGTAACAAAAATCATGTTTCTATAAAAAATGAAAGTCGAAATCCATGGTGGTCGATGCCACACGACCGTGTGCCAGGTGGTGTGGTAGGCCGTGTAACTCTCTAGCTTGAGTCACACAAGCCAATCATCCAGGCCGTGTGAATCTATATGGGCATGTGGGCCAAAAATAAAAAAAAACTTCCTAGGGACGTAAACGTCATTCGAATTGAATGTGAGCCTTCTGTAGGGTCCATATGATCTGAATTAGGCTATAAAACTCATTAATTATTACTGAAAAATCTGTTATATGAACATATATATGATGTGTTATTTGATAAGCAAGTATGATCTGTATTGTTTGAATCTGTACCACTGGATATGCATATATGATTTCTGTTAATTATGCATTGAATCATAATCATATATATATATATATATATATATATATATATATATATATATATATATATCTGAAATTCAATTATCTGACGATTCTGGTGGCTAAACCATACACACACACACACACACACACACACACACACACACATATATATATATATATATATATATATCTAATTTTGGCAATTTATCGCACTCTAATCTAGTAGCTAGTCTACAACATTCTCAACATGACATACAGTCACTATGCGGTGTGTAGGGATGGATGAAGATTGTGTGTAGCGGAATGGGGTAGGAAATCTGCATCTATATTTGATATAATCTGTATCTATATCTGATATATCCTATTTCTGTTTTTGTATCCAATTGTGTAAACTGTCTGAGTAATAGGAACCCGAAGAGTTGTCTGATATTTTCTGCTTAATTGAATGCATAAGTTACACACTAAGTATGAAAACTCATTTCATCTGTTTGATTGAATTTCAGGTAGCCCATAGACTTAGACGGCTTGGCATAGTAGGAGCTCAGTCATCTCCGTTTGATTACTTATTTGTTTTATCTGAATTTATACTATTGCATATTTTTTCGGATTGCTGCTTTTAAAGATTGGATTTTATGGGTTGTTTATGATTTTGTAAATGGTTTTGAAACATTTAAATGTTTATTATTATTAAAAGTTGGACTTTCCAGATTTGGTTTAATGTAGCTCTCCAGATTCGGCCACAACATCTCTAGGCCGAGTTTGGGGTTTTACAATTTAACCTTAAAATAATCGACTCTGATTTAAACCAATAAAAAAGCAAAAACATTCTTTTTTTAATAAATTTCCAGATATTAAATTTTGTAGTCTGGTTTGAATCTAGATGAATGTAAAAAATTAATTATTTTATTTCTCATAATTCTATTATAAAAAAATTACCAAACATATTTTCATGTTTTTATTATTAATTTTTATTATTTTTATTTACCAAATACATGTTTCAATTTTTAAAAAATAAAAACTGTAATAGGTCAAATTTGGCCTAGACCCACTAAGCCAAATGAAACCCAAAATAACAAAATAAATAGAACCAATGTCCATTTACAAACAGCCTAAATAACCTAACCAAACCCTAAGCCTAAAAGGGCCCAAAACTTTAACATTTTTGGCAAAAAAAAAAAAAAGAAAGAAAGAAGAAACCCTAATGCCGTCGCCTCCAACTGCCCCTGCCACACACGGCCTTCACCTCCGCGCACCCCGCTCCGCCACGTTTGCCCCACGCTTCCACGTCACCATGCCTGCAAAAAAAACGCAGCAAAAATAGAAGTTTTGTTGTATTTTCGGGTATAAGAACCCAAACAACCATTGCATTAAGGGACTCTTTTTTGGTATTTACGGATATACACCGATTTGAATACAAAAGCAACAATCGAATCAGAGAAAAGAATTCTTAAAAGGTGGTGTTTTTATTTCGTTTTATTCCGTTTTTTTATATTGTTTGTTTTATTTTTAAAGGAAATAAACAAGATTTGAAAGAAAAGATTGAAAACCACCATACCTTTTGGTATTTGCACTGCCGTGGGCGGTGGAGGTCTGCCGATTCCGATGAAAATTAGTGATAAATAGGCTCGGGAAGTCGAAAAACCCAAAAAATGGATTTTTTTTGTTTTCAGCCACCGCAGACGGCGGCACCTTCACCGACGACCGGCGGTGGTCGCGGTGGTCCGACGCCGGAGCCTTAAGGCTGACCATGAGGGCTTTGAGAGAGAAAAAGGAGATTCTATTTTTGAAAGAGGTTGAAAATGAATTTTTTGAAATTATTTTTGTCATAAATAGCTAATCAAAATGACGTAGTTTTGATTAGCCCCCAAAACGCCCAAAATGGCGTCATTTTGGGGGTCGACCTGTGACCCGACCCATTTAGCTTCAAGGTCTGCGTGTTTCTGGTAGAGGGTCTATTTACCATGTTAGCCCTTCTGCCTTTTGCCCTGTTTCAAATCAATCCTTTTCTTTTCTTTGTGATTTTTCTAAATTTTCCCCTCCAATTTCAATCTCATTTCATTTCAGTCCTTTTGAGACTGTGCGTACAGGGCAATTGGGTTATTCTTCCGATTGGTCCTTGTATTGTTTTTGCACGCTATAATGTATGTCGAAACCTCTTTTAAAATGGGGAGGGTATTTTGAAAATAGGAGTCGCCACTAACCTTTTAAAGTGTGATTGGATCACTTTATAAAACGTTTTAGTCTACGAAATTACGAGAAAAATAGGTTCGGGAGTCGGTTACGCACGAGGAAGGATTAGTACCCTCGTAACGCCCAAAATTGGTACAAATTGAATAATTTTGTCTTAATGTCAAAAGTTTGAAAGAATTTAGAAATGAGATTTCCTTTAAAACCATAATGTTTTGAGTTAAAAAGAATCAAGATTCCTTTGCTTCAAAAGAGTACAAACATCACATCCAGCATGATTGAACACGATATCTTTAAACTTTCGTAACTGAAATCATTTTGTGATTTATGAAACTCGTTTAAAAGGATATTTTTAGACATTTAGACAAACAGGAAATCGCAACCCAGCATGTTAGGGCACTATTTCCCGAGTTCCTGAATACCAAAAATATTGCCTCTTTTTAAAATTCCTTTTGGATCAAATGAGATATTTTTTGTTTTGAAAATAATGATATATTTTACATTTTACAAGAAATTAATATTAAATAAACCTAGCTACATAATACATGCTTTATCATTTCGTACAAATATAGTATAATAAATAATGGCATAAATTACACAATATACATTATCATTTCATGCATATATTATCATAAATAACATAAATTTTCATGCATTTTTGTTACATGCAAAATACAATGTAGTGCATAATGAATACAACAAATATAATTTGCAATATACATATATGATAATATTTTATGCAAATGTAACTTAAATTAACATAAATAATTAATTTCATGCGAATATGTAAAAACAATGACATAAAATAATAAATAATCTATGAAAATTTAACCTACTAAAACAATATCAAAATAAAAGAAAACAAAAATAAGTAAGCAAATTATAAACACATCAACTAAAATAAAAATAAAGATATTTAAAAACATTTAGAATAATATAAGAATGAGTAAGGAGAACACTTTAAAAAATAATTAATATACAAATCATGTTATAGGATATAATAACTTAATGTTTATTAAAAATAATGTACTAAATATTGATCTTACATATATTTATTTAATAATAAAAATTAAAAAACATATATAATTAATAAAAAATAATGTATGTTTATAACAAAATAAATGTAATATATGTAATATAACATGCAATAAAATTTATAAACACAATATATAATGATATGAACTATATGATAGATAAAGTATAAAATAATAAATATGATATTATAAGTAATTTTACATATAAAAATATAGTAAAATAATTAATATACATATAGTAAAAACTATATAATAAAATATAATATGTAATAAAATATATAAATAAAATATAATGAAATATGAATACTATTATATATATAAGGATAATATATATACTATTATTTAGTAATAATTTAAAATTTTAAAATTTGCACAATTAATGAATAATAATACATAATTTATAAAAAATGAAAAGACAAAAATGTAAGGAATAATATATAATAAAAATATAATATAATATATCTTATAAATATATAATAATAAAAATAATATAATAGATAATATATAAACAAAAATATATATATATTATTTTATATAACCAATATTTATAAAAATAAATAATATAAGGTATTTAATACATTATGCAAAAAAAAAAAATTAAAAGGATTAAAAGTAAATAAAATTAAAGTTCAAGGGCTAATTTTAAAATAAAAAAAATGAATTTTGGGCCTTCTGGAACGCGCGTTAAAAGTTGAGGGACTCATTAGGAAATTAACCCTTATCCCCGAAACGACATCGTTCCCAGAATAGGCCTCAAAGGAGCTGTTGGAACTAAATTGAAATAAAATCTAAATGTTAGGGCCAAATTCTAACAAAATAAAATGAAATTGAAAATTCAGAAAACATAGAAGGACCAATTGGGAAATTATCCCATTTTACAAAAACACGCGGATCCTCCCCGGGTAATCGGGTCAACACGCGGATCCTAAGCTTTGAAACGACGCCGTTTTGTGCTTATTGAGTTAAACCAAAACGGCACCGTTTCGTTAAGGCTATATTAGCCAAATTTTAACTTAAAATTCATTTTGAATCCCAGTTTATAAAGAAATCTTTGAAAATCCTCTGAAAGAGGAGAAATGGGAGCCTTCCGGCCCCGGCCTCCAGCCTCCGGCTACTGTATCGCGAGCGTCCACGAGCTGTACGTGCCGCCGTACATGGAAGTTGGAAGGCTAAAAGCCTTCGTTCTTCTCAGCGAATCGCAGGTAATACCATCTCCCCTTTTAAACTTTACTCTTTTTTTTTTAAAAAAAAGAAATGATTTATATATGTTGAACAGAAAAGAACAAGATATAACAAAATCATCTTTTTAAGTAAACAACTGCTTCTTCTTTTTTCTATGAATATATGTGTGTATATATTTTATATCTGTAAAAATCTGCCCCCATTACAATGATAATATTCGGGCTTTATAGCCACTGTTTACATTTGGTAAGAAAAATTTCCTTTGGTTTCTTCCTATTTTTGTGCTGCTATGCTGCTTTTCTTTCTATTTGTGTGCAGGTGAGCGCGGAAATCACGGCAGTGATGAAGGCTTGACGATGGTGGCGACAGACCAGGACCGCGCACTAGTGCTTGCAGTGTGAGATCCTTTGACGTTTGGTATGGCTTGGGAGCTGCGGTGCAAACCCTAGCTAGGGTTTCCCGAAGCTAAAGATAAGTTAGGCCAATTGGGCTAATTAAGTCTTGGGTTACTGGACTAGTTTAGGGTATCAGGGGTATTGGGCATTTGATTGTAAATGGGCTGCTGGGTTAAGTGGGTTATTGGGTTATGGTATTTGGGTTCTGTAAAAAGACTTAAATGGACTATTTAATTTTTATTTTTTTGTTTAATTTCACTTTTTTAATTTTTGTATGCCTGAGCAAAATATGGCTTATACAGCTGCCCCTCTTTGCTTATTGCTGTGTAATAGGAATAGAGCAAATATATAAGAGAACAAATTTTGCCCAGGCTCGCCGAGTCTTGAGTTCTTCGATCTGCTCCCCGTTGAATACAGAGATGTCCAAATCTGTCATCTTGGATCTACTCTCTGACAATACAGAGACGCCAAATCTGCTACCTTCGATCTACTCTCTAACAATATAGAGATGCCAAGTCTGCTATCTTTGATCTACTCCTTGTAAACGCAAGGATGCCAAATCATCTTGGATCTGCTTCGATGCAAAAACATCTGAAGGTTAGATCTGGTATGTCTTTGATCTGCTCTCTGTCAAATATGGAGATGCCAAATCATTTTCTTGGTTTTGCTCCCCGTCGAATACGGATATGCCAAATCTGTTATCTTGGATCTGCTCTCTGACAATACAGAGATGCCAAATCTACTATCTTTGATCTGCTCTCTGACAATACAAAGACGCCAAATCTGCTTCTTGGATTTGCTCCTCGTCAAATAAGAAGATGCCAAATCTACTATCTTTGATCTACTCTCTGACAATACAGAGATGCCAAATATGCTATCTTCGATCTGCTCTCTAACAATACAGAGATGCCAAATCTGCTATCTTCGATCTGCTTCTTGTAAACACAAGGATGCCAAATCATCTTGGATCTGCTTCGATGCAAAAACATCTGAAGGTTATATCTGCTATGTCATTGATCTGCTCTCTGTCAAATATGGAGATGCCAAATCATCTTCTTGGTTTTGCTCCCCGTCGAATACGGAGATGCCAAATCTGTTATCTTGGATCTGCTCTCTGACAATACAGAGATGCCAAATCTACTATCTTTGATCTGCTCTCTGACAATACAAAGATGCCAAATCTGCTTCTTGGATTTGCTCCTCGTCAAATACGAAGATGCCAAATCTACTATCTTTGATCTGCTCTTTGACAATACGGAGATGCCAAATCTAATATATTCGATCTGCTCTCTAACAATACTGAGACGTCAAATCTATTATCTTCGATCTGCTCTCTGACAATACAGAGACGCCAAATCTACTATATTTGATCTGCTCTCTGACAATACGGAGACGCCAAATCTGCTATCTTAGATCTGCTCTCTGACAATACAGAGATGCCAAATCTACTATATTCGACCTGCTCTCTGACAATACAGAGACGCCAAATCTGCTATCTTTGATTTGTTCTCTAACAATACAGAGATGTCAAATCATCTTAGCTTCGCTTCAGCGTAAACACGTGAAAGCCAAATCCGCTATGTCTTTGATCTGCTCCTTGTAAACGCAAGGATGCAAAATCATCTTGGATCTGCTTCGATGCAAAAACATCTGAAGGTTAGATCTACTATGCTTTAGCCTATTACCCTACTGCTTAGGGGGTTAAGGTGCATCAATCTTCATTGTCCCTTAAAGGACTTAACCTGTATAATGCGTACGAGTTCATGCCTAATGATTAGGATGCTATGATTGAAATGAGTCAAAAACTCCTAAGTAAATCTTATTATAATGCAAAATGTTTATGAATATGACCCCTATTCCAGACGTCACCACTCATTCCTTCGTCGAAGTTTATCCTTATTTCTCTCAAAGTATCATTCCTACTCAGCTTGTGGGTTTGTACCATTCTTCAAATGCTATAACCCACTAAAAAATGTCTGTAAGATGATCCTCTCTTAGGATCGAATCGTTTAATTTGTCCAATCATCATTTTGGACTAAAGAAAGAATTTCCTTGAGTTCTTTCAAACCTCACTTACGTGAATTGTGACAGCCCTAATTTGACCCTAGTCGAAAAGTGGTTTTGGGACCACAAAACCGAGTCATAAAAATAATTAACAGTTATATTCTATGTTTATTATATGTGTAAATGCATTTGTGAAAGTCTCATGCTTTGATTTTGTCATTTGTATGTGAAATTTTTTAAATAGGACTTATGTGAGACATTTGTCAAATGTGATAGGTAAATTTTAAAGTGATCTATTAATGCATGTTATCAAAAAGGTGGACTTGCATGTCAAATTACCCATTTTTGGATAGTGGCCGGCCATGATATTGATTAATATATATTATATGTATTTTCTATTAATATTTTTATTTACAAAATGAATTAAAGAATAAAAAGTAATAAAATAAAGGTTAGTGGGAGGAGAAACCAAAGTTGGTTCATCTTTGCTCCTCCATTGCCATAACTAGAAGAGAGGAAGAAGAAAAATTCTTGTGAAAAATTCAGCTAAGGTGATTGCTAGATTAAGGTATGTTCAATGTCACTCTTGGAAACTTATGCATCATTTGGATGATTAGTTTAAATTCTACCTATCTCATGGTTTGAATTTAGGTTATTTGGAGAGTTGAGATTCGACTAAGGAGCTTAAAAAAATTTTAGTAGATGCTTTGATGTCATTAACATGGATAGATATGTTGGATGTGTTATGTTGCTTGTTATTTTAGCTTAAAAGTTGAAGTTAGTAATTGGTTTATAGGATATGCCGAATTTGGATTTAGGGAGAAAAATAGGTAATCGGTCATGGTAGATTCTTGATGAAAAATTGTTTAATGCTTTATATGTTATGTAAATGAGCTTGTAAGTGAATTTGAAGATTGGTAAAATTGTGGATGAGAGGTGCCGAATGTGGTTTTTGGTTGTGACTTAAGGAATAACTATTGGTAACATGGTAACTATGCACTTATATATATAGTATCTTAAGCATATTTGTCCATTTGGTAAGGTTGGCTAATAGTTCATGTATGGATGCTTGTTTAGCCATATGTTATGTTTTGTTTCGACTTAGTATTAGATGCACATATGACTATGTTGTTAAAATCTGTACTTGATTATTTTGTGAAGTGGGTTATGCCAAATATGCTAAAGGACCATAAGCCATGTGATATGGATTATTCTATTCGATATGTGCATGAATTGAAGTAATAAGTTCGGTAATCAGCTTATGAAATACATGTATTGATATATGCTCGGTTATAAGTTAAGCATTAAATAGTCGTGATTCATTGGATATAATGCTTGAATATTACTTTAGGAAATATATGAATGGTTACCTATTAATTAGTTTGAAATGATTCATAATAAGTTGATATTCATATATATATGGTTGAATTCATGTATAAGGTAGCATAATAGGTTATGTAAATCTTTGTTTGTGCATGCGAATTAGATAGAGATTAAATAAGCATGAAATTGAGTCATGGCATATTTTATAAAATATAATATGTATTGGAGTTATATATGATTGTCAAATGTGACTACTAAGAAGTAAAGTTGAGTAAGTAATAAATAAATCTATTTGTTTAAATTAAGCTCAAGAGCAAAGAGGGCCGAAATTAGATAAGGGAAAAGAGAAAGCAATCGAGTAGCCTATCCGCAACTGTTCAAATATACCCGAGGTAAGTTTTGAGTAGTCACCTTTAGTATAAAATTTATGATGCCTTGATATGTGTATATTAGATGAATTGTGAACTTTTGAGTCTACTTGAACTAAGTTGTGTGATAAATAATCTGAGTATATGATCTATAGTCGAATGGTCAATACGGGTTAAGCTTGATTAATGAAATGTATATGAGATATTTATGTATAAATTTTAAACCGAAATGTAAATGATGGTGTTCATATGGAGCTTATATCCGCATGTAGCAAATGACTACTAATGTGACATGTTCAATGAGATGTGTTAATATATGATTAAATATGCATGATACTTGAGGAATGTTATCCAGGCTTAAAGACCCGCAGGCTATATGCTGGAATGTTATCCGGGCTTAAAGACCCGCAGGCTTCGTGCTGGAATGCTATCCGGGCTAAAGACCCGCAGGCTACGAGCTGGTATTATACCGGGTTTAAATTCCCGAAGGCTTGTGCTAGAAATTTGTTTCAAGTTCCAAGACTTGTCAGGATTGATGCCAGTAAATTTAGTAAGATTACGACATTGAATATCCGCGGAAAACCACCATCGAGTAAGTACTATATATATTTAACATGTTAAGGTACGTATTATGTGCTCATATGTGAATTGATTTTAAAATGAATTATTAGTATCAAAGAACAATATATATATATATATATGTATGGATGATTACGGTATCTAAGAATAAGAGAATGACCTATTCGGTCAATGTATGTCATTATATGAAAGTATGTGACTTAAAGTAATTGTATGAGCCATATAGTATAGTGAAATATGTGCTGAAATTTCTTGTGTATTCATATATAAATATTCGGCCAATAGGCTTTATAACTAGTGTATTTGTGTATATTCGGCCAAGTGATTTACAATTAGAATACGAGTTTTGTGATACTTAATGTTCGATTTAAACTATAAGTTTTAATCGTTCAAAATGCTTAAAACTTACTAATCCTCAAAAGCTTACTCTGTTCCTTATTTCCTTGTTTTATAGATTGTTGATTTTGGCCACCGACTCGGGGATCATCAGCAGTTCATCATACTATCGATCTTTCTTGGTACAGTTATATTTTGGCCTTGATATGGCATGTATAGGTTAGGCCGGTGATAGTTATGTTTTGTGTTGTAAATATTTTAGCCATATGAAAATGGAATTTATAACTTATAAATCAATATGTATTCAGCTCGATTTCTGTTTATGTTGGTTGGTAATGTGAATGAAAAAAAAATTTAGTGTTTAGCTCGGTAATACCTTTTAGCCCTAAACCGGCGATCAGATTCGGGCTAGGGGTGTTACATGAATTCCTCGAACAATTGTTCTGTTTTAGTTTCTTATATTATCTAGAAATTTCCACAGTAATGAACAAAACTTCATTTGTGAAAATTATTTAGTTCATCTATCATTATTTTAATGCAACATACTTTAAGAATAATGGAAGATGAATTTAATCTTGAGAATAATTAGATATGAGTGAATTTGTCAGAAACACAAAGGAAATTTATCCGACAACCTATTCTTGAGAAGAAAAAGAATCTAAAGATAGCAAACAGGACAAAAGTTAGATGCCCTAGATATCGCCGCTTAAGCGTCTATACACCAGCTCTATGAAGACTTTCTTGAGTTCAACATGTGTTTAAAAGAGTCAAAGTACTTTTGTTGATGCACCAATATGCAACGTGCTTCGCTCTTTGTTGAATCCAATATAGCAAGATTACCATGTGCTCTTCAAAATTTTGAGCTGCCCTTTCGGGTTTCTAACTCAAAACCCCTTTTGGTCACAAGGCGCCCTTTGCGGGTTTTCACCTTGGCCTCTCCATTTTTTTTCGAAAAATCAAGGCCCCCTTTGCGGGTTTTTGCCCTGGATTCTCCTCTCCTTTAGATAAAGTACTTTTTGACTGAGTCTGAATTCACTGGATTGGGTAAACTCTTCCCATCCATTTCCGTTAAGATCAATGCACCCCCAGATAAGGCCTTCTTTACGACATACAGCCCTTCCCAATTCGGCATCCATTTTCCTCTAAAGTCCTTCTGAATGGGAAGGATCTTTTTTAGCACAAGATTGCCCTCGTGGAATTCTCTTGGTCGCACTTTCTTGTCGTAAGCTCGTATCATTCGCTTTTGATACATCTGACCATGGCGAATAGCTTTTAGCCTCTTTTCTTCAATCAAGTTCAACTGGTCATACCGCGATTGAATCCAATCTGCTTCATCCAGTTTTATCTCCGATAAAATTCAAAGAGAAGGTATTTCAACTTCAATGGGTAACAATGCCTCTATCCCATAAACCAGTGAGAAAGGAGTTGCCCCAGTAGAGGTTTTGACGGACGTTCTATAGGCTAAGAGTGCAAACGGTAATTTCTCATGCCAATCTCTGTAGGTTTCAGTCATTTTCCCCACTATCTTCTTGATGTTTTTGTTAGCAGCTTCCACTGCCCCATTCATCTTTGGCCGATATGGAGATGAATTATGATGCTTAATCTTGAACTGACTACAAACTTCTGCTATCGTTCTGTTGTTCAAGTTTAATGCATTGTCTTATATGATTCTTTCAGGCATCCCATACTGGCAAATGATCTCTTTCTTCAAGAATTGACTTACAGCCGACTTAGTAACATTTGCATAAGAAGCAGCCTCTACCCACTTCGTGAAGTAATCAATGACCACAAAAATAAAGCGATGCCCATTTGAAGCTTTTGGTGATATTGGCCCAATGACATCCATGCCCCACATGGAAAAAGGCGATGGAGAAGTTATAACATGTAGAAGTGAAGGTGGTACGTGAATCTTGTCTCCATAAATCTGACATTTATGGCATTTCTTGGCGTAGTTGATACAATCCCCTTCCATGGTAGACCAATAATATCCAAACCTCATAATTTGTCTAGCCATCGTGAAACCATTAGCGTATGTCCCACAAACACCCTCGTGAACTTCTTCCAAGATTAACTTAGCTTCCACGGTGTCAACACATCTCAACAGTACTTGGTCCTTTCTTCTTTTGTACAAGATATCCCCATCCAAAACGTAATCGCAGGCTAATCTCCTTAAAGTACGCTTATCATTTTCAGTTGCCTATTCTGGGTATTTATGATCTCTCACATATCGTAATATATCCTGATACCAAGGGTTATTATCCTTTTCTTCTTCATCAATGTTACAACAGTGAGCTGGAGCCTCAAAAGTACTCATCTGAATGGGTCTTATCTCCTCCTTTTTATCCGCTTTAATCATTGAAGCCAAGGTTGCTAAAGCATCTGCCATCTGGTTTTCATCTCGTGGGATATAATTGAAAGTGATGTCATCGAACTCCTCAAGTAACCCTAAAATTACTTTTCGATAATTGGTCAATTTAGGATCCCTTGTCTCCCATTCACCTCTAAGCTGGTAAATTACCAACGCAGAGTCTCCATATACTTCCAAGGTTCTTATTCCTCGCGCTATAGCCGCTCGGAGTCCCATGATGCATGCTTCATACTCGGCCATATTGTTTGTACAATCAAAATCCAACTTGCATGTGAATGGATAATAATCGCCAATTGGGGATACTAGGACTGCCCCAATTCCATTTCCCACTGCATTGGATGCCCCATCAAAGCTCAACTTCCAAGGATAATCCTCTGTAGCTGCTACACACATCAACTCCTCATTTGGAAAATCAAAATTCAATGGCTCATAGTCCTCTAGAGCTCTACTAGCCAGAAATTCCACTATCGTACTTCCTTTTATAGTCTTCTGGCTCACATAGACTATGTCAAACTCTGAAAGCAGAATTTGCCACCTCGCCATTCTCCCATTCAAAGCTGTTGACTCCATCATATACTTTAAAGGATCAAGTTTTGAAATAAGCCAAGTAGTATGATATAACATATATTGCCTCAACCTTTGAGTCGTCCAGATTAAAGCACAGCACAATTTCTCAATTGGCGAATATCTCATCTCATATTCTGTGAATTTCTTGCTGAGGTAGTATATCGCCTTCTCCTTTCTTCCCGACTCGTCATGTTGGCCAAGCACACATCCCATAGAATTGTTAAACACTGATAAGTACAGAATTAATGGTCTACCTGGACTAGGTGGAGAAAATACCGGAGCGTTTAACAAGTATTGCTTGACTTTATCAAAGGCATTCTGGCATTCCTCATCCCAAGTACCTTGGTTGTGTTTTCTAAAGAGGCGAAATATAGGGTCACATTTCTCAGTTAATTGTGAAATAAATTGAGCAATATAATTCAACTTTCCAAGAAAACCCTGAACTTCTTTCTGAGTACGTGGTGAAGGCAAATCTCGTATGGCTCTAACTTTGTCTGAGTCAACTTCTATTCCTATTTCGCTAACCACAAAGCCTAGTAATTTCCCCGACCTAGCTCCGAAAGTGCACATTGTCGGATTAAGTTTTAACTGAAACTTCCTTAATCTCAAGAACAGTTTCCTTAAAACTTCAATATGTTCCTTCTCCGTTTGAGATTTGGCAATCATATCATCGACATACACCTCAATTTCTTTGTGCATTATATCGTTAAATAAGGTCACCATAGCCCTTTGGTATGTTGCCCCTACATTCTTTAGCCCAAAGGGCATTACCTTGTAACAGAAAGTCCCCCACAAGGTTATGAAGGTGGTTTTGTCCATGTCTTCAGAATGCATCTTTATCTGATTGTACCCCGAGAAACCATCCATAAAGGAGAATAATGAATATCCCGCTGTATTATCTACCAAAGTGTCTATGTGTGGCAGGGGGAAATTATCTTTTGGGCTAGCTTTGTTCAGATCTCTGTAATCAATGCACATTCGTACCTTCCCATCCTTCTTAGGAACTGGTACAATTTTAGCTACCCATTCAGAGTACTTCACCTCTTGCAAGAATCCTGCATCGAACTACTTCTTGACTTCGTCCTTTATTTTCAATACGATATCTAGCCTTATTCTTCGCAACTTCTGATGGACTGGCTTACAATCCTGTCTTATTGGAAGACGATGCAGCACAATATCTGTATTTAACCCTGGCATATCTTGATAGGACCATGCGAAGATATCATTGAACTCACGTAGCAACTCGATCAGTCCTTGCTTTGTGTCCTCGGCAATATGCGTGCCAATTTTCACCTCTTTCCCTTCCTCTAGGGCTACATTCTTTATTTTCTCTTTCTCATATAGCATGATTTGTTTCTCCTCCTGTTTTACCATCCTCAAAAGATCCAGAGACACATCACAATCCTGGACATCTTTAAAATTCTAAGATTCTTCTAAACATATTTCTTGCTCACGAGAGAAATCAGGATTTGTAATATCAGTGCTCATGTCATTGATATCTAGGGATCTATGAAGTATAAAGAATATACAAAGAATGAATGAATTTAAGAATGATTATTTATGTGCTATGAATGAAAGAATAAGAATTGCAAAAGTTTAACGGAATATTGGTTGATAAAAATGAAACAATACTCATTCAAATTGATAAAAGTTATGTTTTATTAAAAATAATAGATGATCGTAAGCCCATTCCACAAATGTAACCCTATTACTCCTAGGCTCTAGAATAACAAGAATGTTTCGAGAATTACTCTAAAAAATTCCTAAAGACTACTGGAAGTTCCTCCGCAGTCCAATTGTTTAGAGAGCTTCCCGGTTCGTAAGGGCGAATGCCCTCAAGGTTTCCTTGCTCCGATCATTTGTCGTGTATAGCATTAATCTGATGACCTCCTTCTAAAAGTAACCCTCCTGATATAAAGGTTTGGGATATTGGAGGGAATGTCATCGGCTCCCACTCCACTTCTCTTCCATTAAGGCGCGCCTTTCTTCCCTCTTGGCGTTTCTCAACTTCCTTCCTTCTTTGCTTGTAGTATGGCTTAAAGCCCAGACCAAAGCGATCTCTTTTCTCTTTCAGTTCTGGGATTTGAGTCCCTCCTTGCAGGTATTTTCCTAACCCTCTTCCTGGTAAAGTTCCCTTTCCCACCATCATTTGTAGAGCCATCCTCGTAGCTCTTGCTATTTTTGGCGCCGGTAGCTCACTCCCTTCTGAAATGAAGGTCGCATTCACAAATTCTAAAGAGTGAAAGGAACACTCAATAGACTCTTCGTTCGTCTCGACATAAGAGGCTTTGCTAGTGACTGCGGTTATAATGTTCTCCTCCGCATTGATGGTTACTAACCATCTATCCGTCACTAACTTCAATTTCTGGTGCAACGACGAGGGCACCGCTCCCGCTGAGTTTATCCATGGCCTGCCTAATAAGTAATTGTAGGAAGGCTTGATATCCATCACCAAGAAGTCTACTTCGTATATATTCAGCCCAATTTCTAAGGGGATGTCAATTCTTCCCATCACCTTCCTTTCTGTACCGTCAAAGGCTCTTACCACATTTTGACATGTCTTCATGTGAGAATCGTCAATGGGTAATCTGTTCAATGTAGACAACGGTAGAACATTCAAAGCCGGTCCATTATCAACGAGCACGCTTGGGAGTGTGTACCCCTTGCATCGAGTAGTGATGTGCAAGGCCTTAGTTGACCCCCTGCCCCCCGGTGGGATTTCATCATCATTAAAATAGATGAAATTATCCGCACTTATGTTATTCACCAACCGGTCCAATTTTGTTATGGATATGTCATGGGTGACATATGTTTTCGTTGAGCACCTTCATTAATGCATCCCGATGCACCTCAGAACTCAGAAGTAGAGCCAATATTGATATGCGAGCCGGCTACTTACGCAACTGCTCGACCACGCTATACTCGCTATGCCTAAGGAACTTTAGAAATTCCTTAGCCTCCTCCTCCTTTACTAGCTCCTTGACAGGCACTTCAACCTCTTTTTCCTTCTCCACACTAACATTCTTTATTTTTGTGGGATCTTCTCTGACGCCCACCGCATCATACCGCTTCCCACTCCGTGTATGGGAACATTCAACTTGTACATCCTTAGACGTACTGGCTATACTCTCCTCCTCCGGCACTGTCACACTGCAGTCATAACTCCATGGTACCCTCTTGCTATCCTTATAAGGGAAAGGCGTAGGCTTATGAATAATGACCTTAAGCACCGTTTGTGGTCCCACTTCATTATTCCCCAGCAGGGAAATAATAATCCTTGGCCGGCTAGTTCCTTTCTGTTCATCCTCCAACACATATACTTGTTTTTCACAATAACTACCTTCAAAAATTTGTAGTTCTTTGTTGTCTATAAAGCCTTGCACCAAGGCCTTGAACTCTTCACAATCTTGAACTTCATGTCCTTCTTTCTCATGGAACTCACCATAGTTCCTTATTTCTCCTCTCTCGTTTTTAGAGGTTAATATACCTCTCTTCATCATCTCCTCCCAAATCACCTTCATAGGCATCCTCACCTCAGCAACATCTTCCTTCATTTTCCTTTCACTGACTTCGCCAATGGCATTTACTCCTTGATCGCTATGATTTGGCAACAGGTTTTCGGTATTAGGGGTATTGTCAAACTTTACTACCCCCATCTTAATAAGCCTCTCTATAGCCTTCTTAAAATCGGTACAGTTTTTGATAGAATGCCCCGGTATTCCAGCATGGTATTCGCATCTGGCATTTGCGTCATACCATTTGGGATATGAGGGCTGTAGTGGTTTCAAGTGAAAAGGAGAAATAGCATGTGCATCGTATAAGCTTTGATAAAGCCCACAATACGTCACGGGGATAGGTGTGAATTGCATCTTTTCAGAATTCTGCCTTGTACCCGACTCCTACCTTTGAGAACTCTGTTGCTCAACCGTAACCGTTTTAGGTTGACCAACTGTGATTACCCTCGTGTTGAAGGTGCTTGTGTTATTTACTTCACTATCCTTTCTTTTTGGGGCCGATCTTTTGGTCGCTTCCCCCTCGATTTTACCCCCTCTTATGGCATTCTCAATCATCTCTCCTGCCATGACTATATCCACAAAGCTCTTAGTGGTGCTCCCAATCATGTAAGTGATGAATGGAGCCTTCAGAGTGTTGATGAACAACATGGTAGTCTCCTTCTCCAACAACGGTGGTTGAACTTGCATTGCCACCTCTCTCCATCTCTGTGCATACTGCCTAAAATTTTCATTAGGCTTTTTCTCCATGTTTTGCAGCATGATCCTATCCGGAGTCATATCAGTCACATGATTGTACTGCTGCATAAAGACTTGTGCAAGATCCCTCCATGAACTTATTTTGGCCCGGCTCAGCTGATTATACCACTTAGTTGCTGCCCCAACCAAACTATCTTGAAAACAATGGATCAATAATTGATTATTGTTTACATAACCAGTCATCCGTCTGTAGAACATGGTAATATGGGCTTCTGGGCAAGTAATCCCATTGTACTTCTCGAATTCCGGCATTTTGAACTTATGGGGAAGCACCAAATCTGGGACTAAACTTAATTCCTTGGCATCTATTCCCTGGCGATTATCAGCAGTTTCTAGTGCCCTAAATTTCTCCTCTAACCACCTGCAACGTTCCTCTAATTGCCTTGACGATTCGAGTCTCATTTCTTCCCTCTCAGCTACATCTAGATTGGGGATAACCGGATTGGCAGGATTGTCTCCAGGATTGAATCCCAAACCAGTTTAAAAGTTTACGGGTATTCCAGCATCGACTTGACCCTGTTGAGGCCTTATTGTGACAGACGGCCCTCGGGGATATGCCTCAGGTTGGGTTTGTACGTGAGGTGGAGTGAAACCAGGAGGATGACCCTCATTACCCTCTTCAGTGATAATCATAGGGGCTTTTCCTTTATCTATGGCCCTCAGTAGTTGAGCCATCTTAGCCATCATGTTCCTTTGAGCCTCCAACATTTGTTCCCTCATGTTGTTTTGCATTTTTTCCAATTGCTCTTGCAATTGGTCCTACATGTCCTTCTGTAGCTGTTCAAATCTTTGGTCCATATTCTTTGACTTAGCGTGTATACCTTAAGGATGTGTTGCTTTCAGATTTTTTTTCTCTTACTCTCTTTCTCCCTAATAATTTTAACTAATTAGGGTCTTTCTATAAACTTGAATGCACATGATGTGATGAGATGCAAATGCATGAATGCAAAAAAAAATGTCGATTCTGATTCAGTTTCATTTTAGAAAACGTTATTTAAGGAACAAAAATCTTTTCATAAAACGGATTACAAATACACTTTCGCCTGTAGGCCTAGAGTCTTAACCCTATCTAATAACAATGCTAACTCTCGTCCTCTGTCTGACGATGACTCATACATTATACTTAGTGTTCTAGCTTGTATTGCCAAATCCTGCAAGTGTTCAGCAACCTCTCGAATCTAAACTAAGGCCTCTTCCATGACATGATCTCTATCTCCCACTTGATTCCAAAGATGGTGAAGTTCTCCCTTCCACTGTTCTTCTCTTGCCTCGAGCTGCTCAATCCGTAGCTCACAGTCCTATAGTGCTGCTTCCAACCCTCCAATGTTGTGCTTCATTTTCTCAATCTTATCCAAGCTTGCCTTTAACTCGATCGCAGGGTTACGACTTTGGTGATGATGAAGAGATCATCAAAGCTTAGCCACCTTAGTTTTTAATTCTTGATTTTCCTTCTCTAGGGTCTGATTACGCGACTGCCTCTCTTGGAACTTCTTTTCCCTATACTCAGCCTTGGCTCTTTCCTCTTGAATCTCTTGTTGCCACTGTTCTGAAGATCTCCCTAATCCGACCCTTTTCAAGGTTACCTGAGCCTTCTTGTAGTGCGTCTTTAAATCATCTTGATCTTCCTCAATTTTTCTCTTTTCTTTTTTCACCTTCTCGACTTCCATCTTTTGAACATCAACGTCGAGACTTAAGCACATTTTTTCCTCTTCTTTTCAAGCTCTGAATTCTTTCTCTCGAACTCTTACTTCATAACCTCCAACTCTGATGGAATCACTTGTAAGCTCTCCTCTAATGATCGAGCCACCCCCAAAATTGGCCTAGGGACATTATCGTTGACTCTCCTACTAAACCACCCTTTATACTTAAGGGTTGACGTCGAGCCTTCGGTCAAGATCTTCATACAGAAAGGCTTCTTCCAAGTCTCAGAAATCTCTCGCATCCTCTTCTTGTAGTGATCTCCTTTATAAGAGAAATCACTCTGAGCTAAACCCTGTGTAGCTGGTATGAACTGCCTCGCTCGATATTGCCTTAGAACAAGAAATGGTGTATATCCAACAACTCCTCAAATTCCTGGCAAAGGGATCCAATCAAAACTGCCACAACGGTAAAGGACTTCACTAGGAACCAACCAATGAGCCTTCCACATAACATCTTCCTCTCGAAGATTCTGAAGAATGTCTATCCACCTCTCTTCTGAAATGTCATCTCTCCTAGGCATGTCTACTGCTTCCTTTAAGGGAGAATAACCCTCAAAGAATACTCGGCAAGGAACCTTATCAAGCTTCCAGAAGTGGCTATGAAACCAAACCAACAGCAACTGTGCACATCCAATGAACCTTCCTTTACCAGCTCTTCGACATGCCTCAAGGATCTTAATGTCTCAACTAAGATTGCAGGCACAAGTGTGTTCTGTTTACCAAGTCGATTGAATAAATCCACAACTGCCTGATCTATGTGCCCCAAAGCCTTTGGGAAGATCACTAAACCATAAATACTTAAAGCCAGGACATCTACCCTTTTCTTTACGTCTGGATGTGTCGATATCAAATCCCTCAAAACGGCCCATGGAACGCACTTACTATCACCCTTTTGCTACACACGAGCTACAGCCCACTGCTCACTCATCCGAGTAATCATTACCAACTTCTTCGTAAAAGCTGGAAGGCTAGCAGGCCTAACATAAGCCTTGTGACCCCGAATCCTCAGGCAACGCAGTAAAGTCGTATACTCCTCTAAAGTAGGTATAAGATCAACATCACCAAATGTAAAGCAACTATAAGCAGGGTTCCAAAACTGTACCATAGCTCGAAACAAGTGCCTATCTACTTTGACGTCTAGCAAATAGGGAAGGTCTCCGTAATTCTGATAGAAAAGCTACTTAGCCTCGTCATCCCATTGGGCCCAAATGTCTCTCAACTCCTGAAACTCATTCTGTGTCGAATTAATACGAGTGAAGTCCCATAACTCTAATGTATACCCCTCGATGACACTATCTCCCTTCTCTAACTGGGTTTTCTCTGACCAGGTACAGATAGAGGCGTTGTCCTCCACTTTATTAAGATATTCGTTCCTCATTACAAAACCTTCTAATCTAGAAATCAAACCTTGAATCGACACCTTTAAATGTTGAGTGACATGCAATAACAACAAAATAAAAAAATAGGTCAGTGTCATAAAAAAAATGATAAACAAGTACTTACAAGGGTAGCTTACTAAAGGCTATCTCTATTTCCATAGGGTAAACACTTAAAGTTCACTATATGTGTTTTAGCTCTAAAGCAAAGGTACCTGAACCAGCAGATTCCTTGGTCTTCACCCATTATAGGCTCATATAGACCAAGTTCAGTTCAGGGGGACACATTTCCCTATGGCCATACGGAGATGAAAATCTCACGAAGACATAGGTATAGTATCCCGAAAGCAATCCACTAGCTCATACGAAGGTGAAAACCTCACGAAAGCGTAGCTTCTCACTCCCACTTAAGGGTGTGACCACAACGGTCATGCAAATGCAACGTACGACAATAAGATAACAAACATATGCAACAAACACATGTAAAAAGGATCAAATTTTAAATTTTCCAAACTTCCGACATTAAGACATAAAATAATCAATTTCTTAGCTCGACTCTCTTATATCCCTAGTGGAGTCGCCAAGCTATCGAAACCTCTTTTAAAATGGGGAGGGTATTTTGAAAACGAGAGTCGCCACCGACCTTTTAAAGTGTGATTGGATCACTTTATAAAACATTTTGGTCTACGAAATTACGAGAAAAATAGGTTCGGGAGTCGGTTATGCACGAGGAAGGATTAGCACCCTCGTAACGCCCAAAATTGGTACCAAATTGAATAATTTTGTCTTAATGTCAAAAGTTTGAAAGAATTTAGAAATGAGATTTCCTTTAAAACCATAATGTTTTGAGTTAAAAAGAATCAAGATTCCTTTGCTTCAAAAGAGTACAAACATCACATCCAGCATGATTGAACACGATATCTTTAAACTTTCGTAACTGAAATCATTTTGTGATTTATGAAACTCGTTTAAAAGGATATTTTTATACATTTAGAAAAACAGGAAATCGCAACCCAGCATGTTAGGGCACTATTTCCCGAGTTCCTGAATACCAAAAACATTGCCTCTTTTTAAAATTCCTTTTGGATCAAATGAGATTTTTTTGTTTGAAAATAATGATATATTTTACATTTTACAAGAAATTAATATTAAATAAACCTAGCTACATAATACATGCTTTATCATTTCGTACAAATATAGTATAATAAATAATGGCATAAATTACACAATATACATTATCATTTCATGCATATATTATCATAAATAACATAAATGTTCATGCATTTTTGTTACATGCAAAATACAATGTAGTGCATAATGAATACAACAAATATAATTTGCAATATACATATATGATAATATTTTATGCAAATATAACTTAAATTAACATAAATAATTAATTTCATGCGAATATGTAAAACCAATGACATAAAAAAATAAATAATCTATGAAAATTTAACCTACTAAAACAATATCAAAATAAAAGAAAACAAAAATAAGTAAGCAAATTATAAACACATCAACTAAAATAAAAATAAAGATATTTAAAAACATTTAGAGTAATAAAAGAATGAGTAAGGAGAACACTTTAAAAAATAATTAATATATAAATCATGTTATAAGATATAATAACTTAATGTTTATTAAAAATAATGTACTAAATATTGATATTACATATATTTATTTAATAATAAAAATTAAAAACATATATAATTAATAAAAATAATGTATGTTTATAACAAAATAAATGTAATATATGTAATATAACATGCAATAAATTATAAACACAATATATAATGATATGAACTATATGATAGATAAAGTATAAAATAATAAATATGATATTATAAGTAGTTTTACATATAAAAATATAGTAAAATAATTAATATACATATAGTAAAAACTATATAATAAAATATATAAATAAAATATAATGAAATATGAATACTATTATATATATAAGGATAATATATATATACTATTATTTAGTAATAATTTAAAATTTTAAAATTTGCACAATTAATGAATAATAATACATAATTTATAAAAAATGAAAAGATAAAAATGTAAGGAATAATATATAATAAAAATATAATATAATATATCTTATAAATATATAATAATAAAAATAATATAATAGGTAATATATAAACAAAAAATATATATATATATTATTTTATATAACCAATATTTATAAAAATAAATAATATAAGGTATTTAATACATTATGCAAAAAAAAATTTAAAAGGATTAAAATTAAATAAAATTAAAGTTCAAGGGCTAGTTTAAAAAAAATGAATTTTGGGCCTTCTGGAACGCGCGTTAAAAGTTGAGGGACTCATTGGGAAATTAACCCTGTAACACCCCTAACCTGTATCCGCTGCCAGAATAGGGTTTCGGAGCATTACTACCATTTGCAGATCACTAAAAAAAAATTCACTTAAATACTTACCAATTCAATGTATCAATAACTATATTATCATTCAATCAATGGCTTGGCACTTGCCTAAGCATCAACAACAACACTTGTTAGTGTACTTACACATATTTCATATAAATTCTTATTTTCTCAATTTGTCATATTTGAATTTAATACTCGTCTTAACTTACATATTTTCCTTATGTTAACATATAAAAGATAATCTCATATGTACATGTCATGATACATATCATTCTCTTACCGTTTCTTTAATAACATATATCATTCATTTCATTATGTTAACATTTCATGCACCATCATTTCCTTATATCTTAGGTATATTTATTTCGGTAATAGTTCGTATTAAACTTAACATAATTTAAATTCCATGTACCTATACTTATTTCATTTATCTATCTTATTAATTATTTCATACAACTATTTTGTACATTTATTTCCATATGACCAATTCCTGTAAACATTTCACATTACAATTTTGTATAACCAATTCATTTAACCATTTGTTATATTACCTGAATATTAGTTGTTCAACAGATATCTTGGCGTTTCTCTTCCACGATCTTATTTTTCTTCGACATGATGCCATAGTGTCTTTCAACTATGGCCTTACTCTTTTTCTGTCATGTTGCCATGATATCATTCAACCATGGTCTTATTCATTTCCCCGTCACGTTGCCATGGTATCTTTCAACCATGATCTTACACATTTCATGTCACATTGCCATGGTATCTTTCAACCATGGTCTTACACATTTCATGTCACGTTGCCATGGTATCTTTCAACCATGGTCTTACACATTTCACCTCAGAGAGCACACTCCCGCGAACCTCATCCTTACAGTGGGATTACCAGTCCAGGCTAAATCCCCTGTAATATAAACTCTAGAGTATTGTCAGGATTACCAGTCTAGGCTAAATCCCCTGCAACGACAATTACTCTAATGAGCTTGGATCTGAATGACCAGTCCAGGCTAAATTCAGACCCTAATTCGGATTACCCGTCCGGGCTAAATCCATTTTCCACATATTCTTCGGGAGGGCTATATCAGGTTAGGATCACCCGTCCGGGCTAGATCCTTTTTACCGTCAATTCCTTTTCAGAGATACATCGAATTTTCCTTCCATTCAATAGGGATATATTTTCAAGTTATATCGAGTATTTACCAATATTTCATCAATTATCATAAGTTGGATATTCAAATTATATTTTCATTACATAACCACATATTTCAAGTGTTTAAAAATACAATTCAAGTTACACAAACTTACCTCATTGATTGTTCGTGTTTATGATTTCATTATTCTGATATCTTTTCTTTTCCATGATCAAGTCTCGTATTTGTGTCATCCGGATCTTTATAAATAAATTTGATCATCATTTTCATTCATTTCATATTCTAATGCATTTAATTAATGCTCCAGGCAAAATTACCATTTTGCCCTTAAACTTTTAATTAATGACGATTTCATCCTTAGGGTCAAGAAATAAAATTATTGCAATTTAATCCTTATTTCCAGCTATTATTATCATACATATCGATAACAGTCCATGAATTCTATAAAATATCAAAATTTTTCACAATTTCAACACTTTTCAATTTAATCCCTAAAACATGTTTTCCCCCGATCTTGAACTAAATTGATAATTTCGTTAAATTTTGTAATTTAAATAATAAAATAATCTATTTCATGCAATTTAGTCATTTTTGACATTTTTACAAAATTGCCCATAAAGTTTTTACTTTTATTCAATTTAGTCCCTGAGCCTAAAACATGCAAATTAGCCATGCTAGATGAATATTCATACATATTTTGCTCCTTCTCCTCTCCATTGCACATCCTTAAATTTATATAATATGCTTATAAGTAACATTATCAATAATTTTTACTATTTACTTATATGTATATTCAAAGCTGTCCATTTGAGTCATAGTCACTAAATTATTTATTTATTGAGTTAAAGAACTCCAAATTAAGATCTGTAAATTTTATATGAAACTAGACTCACATATATTATTACCATAAAATTTTAAAAATTTTTTGTTTATCCAATTAGTACAGTTTATTCATTAAAGTCACCCCTGTTCTTCTGTCTGACAGTTCTGACCCTTCTTCACTAAAAATTAATTATCTCCTTGTACAGAATTCAAATGATGTTCTAGTTTGTTTCTATTAAAACTAGACTCATTCAGTATTCTATAAATATAAATTTAAGCCCATAATTATTTTTATTCATTTTTTTATGATTTTTCAAAGTCTGAACAGGGGAACCCGAATTCATTCTAACCTTGTCTCACAAAATTCATTATATCTAAAAATTTAAAAATTTATTGCTTACAATGTTTCTTCTACGAGAAACTAGACTCAATAAGCTTTAAGTCCATATTTTTTTCATCTTCTAATTCGATTTCTACAATTTATGGTGATTTTTCAAAGTTAGCCTACTGCTGCTGTCCATAATTGTTTTAGTGCAAGATATTAATTACCATGTTATAACACCCTTATTTTCTTTTTCTACACCATTTCTCATCACTTTCTCTTATTTTCTTTTCACTTACATATCAAGAACATAGGACCTTATGTAAAAAAAAAACTCTACTATAACACTATTTCCATGCTTTATTAATAATAACAAACTTAAAAACATATTGAAATCTTGATGTACTTACCTTGTTCTCTTGATACCAATCTTTAACTTGATTTTCTCTCTCTTCCAGCTTCTATTTCTTGAATCCAACTTGATATTCTAACTCCCCATGGTCTCCTTAACATTTCTCTCTCTTAGTAGCTATGGAACTTCTTTTGATTTCTAGATGAAAATTGTGAATTTTTGGTGGAAGGACCAAATTGTAAAGAAAAGAAAATTTCTTTCTTTTCCTTCTCTTCTAACGTTGGTTGCATGCATGGAAAGATGATGAAAATTCTTCATCTTTCCTTCCTTTTATACCAAATAATTAATAATAAAATAATAATGAAATAATAATAAAATAATAAAATATCTCATTAAAATAATATATATCTAATTAAATAATCATAAAATATCATCAACATATCATTACTTTCTAGATTTCTCTCTCTTCCAATTGACCATTTTGCCCTTTATTATCTTTTGAAATTCCATCCTTGAGTTATCCTTTAATTTGGTAAAATTACAATTTAGTCCCTCATAATTCTTCACCTATTCAATTTGGTCCTAATTCATCAATTTTCCTTGGTTTCTAGATCATTCCACCCTTAAAATATTTGCACTATTAGTCCTTTAACTTTTCATATTTACACTTTAATCCTTTAAATTTTGAGTATTTACTCTTGGGCCACAAAACTTTTCTCACTTTAACAATTTAGTCCTTTCTTGAATCAATATGTCATAATATACTTCCCAATGTTGACATAACTCAAAATTTCCCTTTTTGTCACTGTATTTCCTTATTTTACTATATTACTGATAATATTTTACTGTAAAAATTTCGGGGTATTACAAACCCTTATCCCTGAAACGACATCGTTCCCAGAATAGGCCTCAAAGGAGCTGTTGGAACTAAATTGAAATAAAATCTAAATGTTAAGGCCAAATTCTAACAAAATAAAATGAAATTGAAAATTCAGAAAACATGGAAGGACCAATTGGGAAATTATCCCATTTTACAAAAACACGCGGATCCTCCCCAGGTAATCGGGTCAACACGCGGATCCTAAGCCTTGAAACGACGCCGTTTTGTGCTTATTGAGTTAAACCAAAACAGCACCGTTTCGTTAGGGCTATATAAGCCAAAATTTAACTTAAAATTCATTTTGAATCCTGGTTTAAAAAAAAATCTTTGAAAATCCTCTGAAAGAGGAGAAATGGGAGCCTTTCTGCCCCGACCTCAAACGCCACTGTATCATGAGCGCCCACGTCTTTGTGCTGCGCGCCGCCGTACATGGCGGTTGGAAGGCTAAAAGCCTTTTTTCTTCTCAGCAAATCGCAGGTAATACCCTCTCCCCTTTTAAACTTTACTCTTTTTTTTTTAAAAAAAAAAAGAAATGATTTATATCTGTTGAACAGAGAAGAACAAGATATAACAAAATCACCTTTTTAAGTAAACAACTGCTTCTTCTTTTTTATGTGAATATATGTGTGTATATCTTTTATATCTGTAAAAATCCGTCCCCATTACAACGATAATATTCGGGCTTTATAGCCACTGTTTACATTTAGTAAGAATAATTTCCTTTGGTTTCTTCCTATTTTTGTGTTGCTATGCTGCTTTTCTTTCCATTTGTGTGCAGGTGAGCGCGGAAATCATGGCAGTGATGAAGGCTTGACGATGGTGGCGACAGACCAGGCATTGATTGCGCACTGGTGCTTGCGGCGCGAGATCCTTTGACGTTTGGTATGGCTTGGGAGCTACGGCGCAAACCCTAGCTAGGGTTTCCCGAAGCTGAAGATAGGTTGGGCCAATTGGGCCAATTAAGTCTTGGGTTACTGGACTAGTTTAGGGTATCAAGGGTATTAGGCATTTGATTGTAAATGGGCTGCTGGGTTAAGTGGGTTATTGGGTTATGGTATTTGGGTTCTGTAAAAAGACTTAAATGGACTATTTAATTTTTATTTTTTTGTTTAATTTCACTTTTTTAATTTTTGTATGCCCGGGCAAAATATGGCTTATACAATGTAGTCCTTTTGCCTTCATTTTATTGCGATTTGTCCTTAAAATTCGGTTTAAATTTTGATTTAGTCCTTTTGGTATTTATTTTTTTATTTAAGCCCAAAATTCTTTTTATTTTCCAAATTTAATCTCTAATTTATTTTAATTGTAACCCTTTTTTTTAATCTGTCATTTGCCTTCTTATTATTCATTTTTAAAAGTTTTTGTATCATTATTTTAAACTATTTTATTTATTTTAAGTTTTCATATATATATATATATATATATATTATATTAAACCATTTTTTATCATTTATTTTAAATTGTTCTAGACATTATCTATTTCAAATTGATTCATATATTACTTGTTTTGAGTTGTATTATACATTATTTTAATTTAAAGTTGTTTCATATATATATTGTTTTTTTTTAGATTTTTACGTTTTTTATTTATTTCAAATTGCTTTAGATTGCTTATTTCAAATTATTTTTTATTTTATTCATGTTAATATTTTGTTGATTATTGTTTATTTTGAACCCTTTTTTGATTTATTTATTTGATTTTTTATATATTATTTGTTTTAGTTTTTTTTACATATTATTTCCTTCTAATTGTTTTATATAGTGATTTGTTTTGTTTTCTTTGATTATTAATATCGATATTAAAATAGCATGTGTTGTGATTATTGTCGTCATGTATATTATAATTCATTCATTCATTCGTATTTTCATAATGTTGTTATCTATCGGTATAATGTTTATTTCACTTATCATCTTTTAAATTTTACATTAATTTTTATCCAAATTCGTAAAGAGGGGATTCTTTAATCAAGACAATATTTAGTGTTTGGAAATTCGAGAAATTGTGCCCTAACGAGCTGAGTTTCGATTTTTTGTTTGACCAAATAACCAAGTATCCTTTTAAAATTCCGTCCGTGTTTTCTTAAATTAAAAAAAACAAGGCAATATTTTGTGTTTGGAAATTCGGGAAATAGTGCCCTAGGGTGTTGGGTGTCGATTTTCCGTTTGACCAAATAACTGAATATCTTTTTTTTTGAGGCATGAGTTTTGTAAACCTTGAGAGGATCTTGGTTTCGAGGATTTAAAATGTCGCATCCTAACATATTGGACATGATATTTTTTTCTTTCGGAATAGGAGAATCTTAAAATCCAACTCGAGTAGTTCGCACATTTTTAAAAAGGATCATATTTTAACATTTTTTTCAAATTTTTAACGTTAGGACGTTAATTAATCAATTGGTACCAATTTTGGGCATTGCGAAGGTACTTATCCTTCCTTGTATGTAACCGACTCCCGAACCCATTTTCTATAATTTCGTAGGCCAAAATCAATATTTTAAATAAAAAAAAGTGTTTTATAAGGTGATCCAATCACACCTAAACAAAATGATTGGCGGTGACTCTATTTTCGTTTTTAAAGTCGACTCATGTTTTTTTCAAAAATAAAAAATGATTTCGACAAAAACTATTTTTTTAAAATTAAAATGAAAACATAAAATATTTCTAAAAACCAATTAGAGCCTTAAATTTCCTTAGAGGGAAAGCCATTTTTGAAAATAAAAACGGAGATATCTTGGAAGATAAAATTAGCTTAAATTTGAGAGATAACTTATCTTCGCATTTAATTAAAGGTTGATCGAATAAAGTCTATAAATAGGTCGTTGCATCCCACATGCTTGGTGTGCTTTTTGAGTATCTTAGTCTATCATTTTGTATTGTTTTCTCAATATATTTTGTATTCTCTTTAGGCTTTTATTAGAGAGTTTCTATTGAGGGCAAGTGAAGTTATTTTGAAAAAGTGATTGTAATAATTTGGGTTCAACTTTGGAGCTGTAATTATCCAATATAATAGATAAATTAGGCTTAAGTCAATAATTGTACTGGGTTAATTGTTGAGTAAAATCAATTTTTGAGTGAGGCTTCATAAAGATAAAATTGGTAAGTAAAAACTACGTTAACAAATATTGTATGTTGATATTTCTTCTTGCGTTATTCTCTTCGCATAATTGTTTTGTTTCATTTTGTTGTTTGGAACTCTTGTTTGAACAGCTATGAAACCTTTGTGTTTTTTTATTTTTTATTTTTTAAAAAGTTATTTTACACTCTTCCCTTAATGGCGGAAGATGCATGCAACTAAATATGCATTCCTATTCAAATATAGATTAAAGAATTTATAACTGCTTAGCAGACGTTTTAAAGAAACAAAAAAACAAGCATATGAAAAAAATTAATCTCACCGACAATAAATATTTTATTAACAAAACTTTTATATATTTAAGATTTATAATCATACTTATTTAATATATGTATAATATAAACAATTCATTTTATATTGTATCTTGTTTTGATTGTTTCTTTTTATTTTATTGCATGCCATTTGAATATTTATTTCGCATCTAAAATAGATACATGAGATTTATTACTCACTTTTAATATAAAATAAAAATATATTTAAAAGAAACTCATCAAGAGTTAAAATACTTAATTAAAGTTGCTCAACTTCGCAATCTTGTTAATAATAACTTAGCAAAGTTCAATTTTTTAAAGAACACTATAATTTGATAAATGCGGAGAGGTGTTCTTTCTTAGGTTCAACATCAATTTTATTACTCACTTTTATTAGAATAGTTGAACATCAATTTCAGTAGGAGAGTTGATGAAAAATAAGGTTTTATCTTATTATTCAAATCATAAAAATAATATTGTAATTGTCCATTATGTAGTATACTCTATTCATGCATCGTTGTACAGTAGGTTAAAATATTGTGGTTGAATTTTTAGATATTTTAAAATTTTCTTTTTTTTTTTATAAAAAAATTTGTTTATTTTTTAAAATTAAATATTTTTTCAGCAGCAGTCTTGACTTTTGGGTTAGCCGCTGTTCACAATTTCTCTAACATCCTTTTTTTAGTTTTATTTTGTTTTTAATTTTAGTCTACATTATCGCGATCTTGTTCACAATTTTGTGGTTTTGTTTTACTTACAGTTTTTGTGGTTTTGTTTTGTTTACTCTGTTTTCAAAATAGTTTTATTTTTACTTTTTAATTTTTAGTTATATTTTGATGTATATGTAAGATTTGCCAATATAATGGTGTTGCCAGATCTATTAGGAATCATTTTCAGGGGCGAAGACAAAACAATTTTTTAGGAGAGTCGGATGAAATTTTAATTTTTATACCCTATATTTTTATAAATTTTAAAGGATTAAATTGAATTTTTATAATTTTAGGGGGGCCAAAGTACAATTTTACCTTTACTAATTTAAAATATTTAAAAATCTCAAGGGCCTAAATAGTAATTTTACATTTTAGGGGGGTCGGGGCCCTTACCAGCCCCCTATATTCGCCACTGATCATTTTCAAAGGGTTTTATCATGATAGATTATACTGATGGTGATAGATTTGAGATGATGAGGAGAATGATAGGCCATTTGAGACTTGGCTTTTACTGTATCATTGATGCAGTGGATCTCTTGACGCTTTTGGTAATTTTTTATTGGTTGATCATTGTTTATCATCAGGTTGATGTGATTATGGTGAGACTAGGATGCAAATTTCAACGATTTGATCAATTAAATTGATGCATCTCTTGTTTTTTTTTTTTTTGTTTTTTTTAATTATTTCAGTTTTTAATTTATCATTCTCTTTTTAAGATTACTTTGTAGACATAACATTTATGCATTAATTTGTAAAAAAATTATTTATTATTTATATTATTATTGTTCACAATTCCTATTAATAATAGTATTTTCTTCTTTCTTATCAAATCATTTTCTCAAAGTGAACTTGATTGATTGCTTCCTATCTATTTATATATCCATTATCCATTAGTATTAGAGACAGTCACAGGTGAAAAATTTATATAAAAAAATTGGTTGAAATAATAATGTGTTGTAAGTTTAAATGGGGTATTTTTAAATTTTATATAAAAACAAAAAAAAAAAAACAAAAAGTAGTCTAATAATATGACTCGGTAAGTAAGAATTGATAATCTCATAAAAATACTTAATATTCTTTTTATATAGGTAAGTACAAAATAAAAATGCTATAGAATTCTGTATTTAGATACACCGCAGAAAAGCCTTCCGACACTTTATTATGGGGATAAAGATCTTGATTTAGTAAGTAAGAATTTATATTGTTTTTATTTTATTTATGAAATTATTATTTTGCAGTTATTAATGACTTCAGTTTTAACATATGATTATATTTATATGGGAGGATGAAGGAGTATGATACTCGTTGAAAAGTCTTCGACGCTACTTTTTCATTTTTATGCTTTGGAGATATGATTCATCGTCTTGAGTTATTTGGAATATGTTTATGTTGATGTATGGAGAATTCTTTTTCTTGTTTAAATATGTGTTTGAGTTTGTATGATAGCTTACGTTTTATGGATGTTTTATCATTAAATATATTGTAGTAATATTGTAATGACAATTAGTTCTTGGAGTCAATTAGTCATTTTTGACTACACATATTATTATATTACAATAATCGTCTTTAAATTTTAATTATAATTGACCAAGTCTTGAGATATGAAAAAGTTTAAGATATGACGTAAAAAATCAACACATGATAGAAAATTAGAATAAATCAAAATATTTTGAATAATTATGTTTAAAGATTAAAAATAAATTGAAAAAAATATATCAAATTAAGCAGAACGATGCAAATGGTAAATTTGATAAAATTCATCACTTTGTCCCACTTCATTCATTACCAACCTAAAAAATAAAAGATTTTTATTAATTAATTCCAACTTATTTGTCTATATAATACCTAAAAAAGTTATTTTGCTGATGTATAGAATCTTAGACGTATTAGTAGAATAGTTGAACATCAATTTCATAAGGAAAATTGATGTAAAAACAATATTGTAACTATCGATGTGGCATATCCTCTTCATGTATTGTATTAAAATATCTTTCCTACCCAATCATTTCGATTGAGCCTTCCTAGTTATCTATCTCTCTAATATTAAAATTTCTATTAAAACTAAAAGAGAGTTTTGTAGGAAATGGTAAAGTGCTCTAAATTTAAATATTATCATAATCGGGTTTTTATATAGAAAAAATTAAAAATAAAGATACTCCCATGAAAATATGATTTACTTTGTAAAAAAAAAAATAGTGTTTAATTAAGTTAGTATTTAATTCACTTGTAATATCAATTTAACTATAAACTTAAATAACAATATAAATTATTAATTTATAAGTCCTCTTGGCTATAATTTTTTCTTTATTTGATTTCTCAAAGGATTTCAATTTCTTCATTTGGGTAGTATAAATATATATTTTTATTTCAAATTTTGTAAGTGAAATAATAAATATTAAGAAATATCTATATATTTGTTTAGAAGAGTTGACTTGACTAAAGAATAGGTGACATTTATGATTAAAATAAATAAATAAATATTGGCTGGGAGATGGAAAGAATATTTCAGACATATAATTTAATCAATCCAACTCACCTAAGATGGTCTGTACATGGGATTGACTTGGACTTTTGATATGACTCCTATACATGGGGATTGACTAAAAAATGTCCCTTTTTAAAAGAAAAAAAGAAAAAGAAAAAAAAGAGTACATCATTTTAAGTCATTGAGTTTGATGGAGTGTTCTTTATATAGAGATGTACAAATTGTGAAACTCCCAAGAGCAGGCAGCCATATTTGTTAAGCATGGAATGCGTGCAGTTTTTGGTGCTGCTTTTCTCCTTGTTTCAGATTCACATAAACTCTTGTATGTGCCAGCATATGGGGGAGTTGGATTCAACAACCGACAAAGCAGCCTTGCTATCATTCAAACTCCAACTCAATGATCCTCTAAATTCACTTTCAGGTTGGACCCGCAACTCTACTTCTCACTGCACCTGGTTTGGTATATCTTGCACCAGCAAAGGGTCCCGAGTTGAATCTCTCCAACTCAGTTCACTCGGCCTTGTTGGCCCCTTACCTCCTTCTCTCTCAAACCTCACTTCCCTTCGCACTCTTAACCTTTCCCACAACTTATTTCACGGTCAATTTCAGTTGGAGTTTAGTAAGCTTTCCCATCTTCGACATATTGACCTTAGAAATAACTCCATTAATGGCACTCTTCCTGTTGCTCTTTCTCATTGCCTTAACCTTAAAACACTTCGATTGCAAGGGAACAAATTTAGTGGAAACCTTCCACCTCAACTAGGCAACCTGCAAAGGCTTAGTATCCTTAGCATCTCCATTAATAATCTCACAGGTTCAATCCCCCCTACATTTGGGAACCTTTCCTCTTTAACCAATCTTGCTCTGGCAAGAAACATGTTAATCGGTGAAATTCCAAGTGAGTTTGGTCAGCTTAAAAAGCTTCAACATATTCAGCTTTCTGAAAATCATCTCTCAGGCCAAATCCCTTCTTCTATTTTCAACATTTCTTCTTTGGTTTTCTTGTCTGTCACACATAATAACCTTTCAGGAAGCCTTCCAATTCCAAATGATAATCATAGATTTCAGGCTCTCCCAAATCTCAGAGAAGTATATTTGGCACTAAACTGGTTTGAAGGAATCCTACCTGCGTATCTATCTAACGCTTCAAACATTGAATGTCTTGATCTGTCTAGGAATAGATTTCATGGTCCGATTCCTTTGTTTAGCAACATGAGAAAACTTATAATGCTGGACCTTGGTCAAAATCTTTTCTCCTCTAGCACTGCTCGGAATGTTCACTTCATTGATTCCCTTTCAAACTGTACTCAGCTTGAATATCTGAGGATAAATTCCAACAGACTTTCCGGTGAATTTCCCTCAGTGGCGAATCTGTCAACCAATATTCAACATTTATGCATTTCTGACAATTTCTTGACTGGTGGCTTCCCTCAGGGGATGGACAAGTTCCAAAATCTGATATCTCTTTCACTTGAGATGAACTCTTTGACAGGTGATATTCCAAGGAGCATAGCCAAACTCGGAAACTTGCAGAACTTTTTGGTGCACCAGAATATGTTCTCTGGAGAAATCCCAGAAATCTTTGCTAATCTTACACGAGTTTCTAGAATCGTAATGAGGAATAACCAGTTTTCTGGTAAAATTCCTACCAGCCTTGGGAATTGTCAGCAGCTACAAACATTGGACCTGGCTTGGAATAGGCTAAATGGAAGCATACCAGAAGAGGTTTTCAAGCTTTCTGGTTTAAACTACTTGGTTTTGGAGCATAACATGCTTTCGGGTCCTCTCCCCAGTGATGTTGGCAACTTGAAGCAGCTTCAAGTGATTGATGTTTCCGATAATAACTTGTTCGGAACTTTAACTTCATCAATCAGTGGCTGTTCAAGTTTGCTATACCTCAACATGTCAAGGAACAATCTCAGTGGTGAAATCCCGAGTTCATTAGCAAATATATTACCACTAGAGGTTTTGGATCTCTCTTCCAACAATCTTTCTGGACCAATTCCACAAGAGTTGGCAAATCTTAAGTCACTCAAGGTCTTAAATTTGTCTTCCAATCATTTGGAAGGAGATGTTCCTACAGGAAATATCTTCTCAAATCTCAGCTCGTCTTCGATCCGGGGTAACGACGACCTTTGCAGTGCTGACAAAGAAAATGCCAGAAATCTGCAACTTCATCAATGCAAAACAAAGGGAAGACAGAGTAATCATTTGATCAAAATTTTTGTTCCAACTGCCGGAGCTACACTGTTTATATGTTTAGTTTTTTGCTTTATGTGGGCATTGATATCCAGAAGGAAGAAAAACAGGGTGAAGGGCAGTCAATCTTTACTTTCATTGAAAGGGTTACCGCCGTTGATATCTTACTCGGATATCCAGATTGCTACAAGCAATTTTACAGCTGAAAACCTCCTTGGCAAGGGAGGTTTTGGGTCAGTTTACAAAGGTATGTTCAACACTGGTGATGATGGAGCTTCCATCAACAACTTTACATTTGCTGTCAAAGTTCTTGACCTGCAACAAACCAAAGCCGTTCAGAGTTTTCTTGCTGAATGTGAGGCCCTGAGGAATGTCAGGCATCGAAACCTGGTGAAGATCATCACCTCATGCTCGAGCATCGATCATAAAGGAGATGAATTCAAAGCTTTGGTATACGAGTTCATGCCGAATGGCAACCTAGATAAGTGGCTATATCCAGAGGATGAGGAATCAGGGTTTTGTTTGACCTTGATGCAAAGACTGAATATAGCCATTGATGTAGCTTCCGCCATGGATTATTTGCACAACGACTGCGACCCGGCTGTTGTGCACTGCGATTTGAAGCCTGCAAATGTACTTTTGGATGGAAATATGACGGCTCATGTGGGGGATTTCGGCTTGGCGAGGTTCCTTTCTCAAAGGCCGTCCCAAAGGGAGAACAGCACAATGGGATTGAAAGGCTCGGTTGGTTACATTGCACCAGGTGAGTAAACAATAAATCGAACCCTTATTTTACCGACATTAAAAGAAAACTTGCATATGCATTTTCAATCTAAGGTATTGCTGAATTTATGTGCAGAGTATGGCCTAGGAAGCAAAGCTTCAACCAGTGGAGATGCCTATAGTTTTGGAGTTCTTGTGCTTGAAATGTTCATTGCCAAGAAACCAACTGATAAGATGTTTAAAGAAGGATTAAGCCTCAACAAATTCGCATCAGCTGTGGATAGAAATCAAGTTTTTGAGACAGTTGATCCAAGGATATTGAAGAACCATGGACGTTCAGAACAAAGCTCATCAAACCCTAGCTCTAGTAATGACAGCAGCAATGGCGGCACCAGCAGCACTGACAGTGATCACATCTGCAGGAAATATGAAGAATGTTTAGCAGCTGTTATAAGAGTTGGATTAAGTTGTGCAGCTCAATCGCCCAAAGATCGTTTATCCATGAGAGAAACCTTGACAAAGTTGCATGATATTAAGAAAAATTTTCTTAATTAACTACCCATACACATTTAATTAAATAAATAATAATAATAAAATTCTGCTGACCGTTTATGGATTCAATTTGTATGTCATTATGTTTATTTCAAGAATTACGAATTATTATGCATTTATAAATTTGATTTTTCCACAAAGGATAATAAATAGTCCTATTTTTCTCATTGCTAGTTTCTAATGTAGCGTTTGTGGAAAAATAGGACTATTTTACAATTGTAAAATAAATTACAAAGATTCTTCTCTTCTCTTTATCAACTTTGATGAGTGCTGAGACTGCTTCTGGGGGTTCCAAATAGTTGAAGATCTTCCTTTTCTCCAAAGGCCAGTTTGGCTATAAGATTAGCACTTTGATTTTACTCCCTGGGAATATAGCATAGGAGCTAACTGCTTTCTTGGGATAGGATGCAATGTATCCTTCTAATTAGAGCAAAGTGTGAGGTTTTCAAGACACTTCTGTGAATAGCTTTACCTGCCTCCAAGCTGTCAGATTGAATTACCACCTTGGCATCGCCTCCACACTGGATGAGTTTTAGGCCGTCAAGAATACCCCAAAGTTTCACATCAAGGATCGAGCAATTACGTAGGTACTTGCTATAACCTAGGATCCATTCTCTATTTTTGTCGCGTAGCACTCCCCCTGTAGCTGCAGACCCTGAGTCCACTCGAACGACACCATCTGTGTTGAGGTAAGTCCACTTCCTGCTTTTGCTGCTCTTCATTGAGTGGATGACTTCTTGGGCGATAAGAGTGTTATCAGTGATATTTCTTCCCGCAATAAATCCGGCTTGTTCTTGCGCAATAATTTTTGGGAAGATATGCTTGAAACGGTTAGCAATAACCTTCATCACCAATTTGTAAAGGATAGTGCATAGGCTTATGGGATGGAATTGAGAAAAATCCTTTGGGTTCTGGATTTTGGGTATAAGAACAATTTGTGTGTTATTTAGCTCAACATTAATATTACCTCCAGTGAAAACCTTTTTAACCCAATCACATACCACGGTCCCAACAATATCCCACTACTTTTGAAGAAAAGGGCATGAAAACCATCACTGTTTGGCGCTTTAAGCGGAGCCATGTCAAAAAGAGCAATCTTGATCTCCTCATCTGTAACCAGTCTACTTAGACCTACTTAGAAAGTTGAGGATGGGGAAGTTAAGTTTAGGAAACCTGTGAGGGGGCAGCCTCCTCATAGGGCCAAGGTTTTTGCCATAAAGGGTCTAGTAAAAATTAGCAGCATCTATTTCAATAGCCTCTGGGTCAAAAATCTAGTCCCTAGTAGAGTTACGAATAGCGGTTATGCGGTTATTCTTTCTTCTCTGTAGGGTGCGGGCGTGAAAGAATTTGGTGTTGCGGTCCCTTAAGTAAAGCCAATCACATCTAGCATTTTGCTTTTATAGGATTTCCTCATGATGTATCACATTCTCCAGCTCTTGCCTTAGTTCCAATTCATGAGAGGCTAAGAGATTAGAACCCAAAATATCCATTTTCTTCTGGACCGTAGAAAGTTTATGAATCAAATTTCTCTTGCAAGTAGTGATGCGGCCATAAACGGACTTATTCCAATCCTTTAGATCATTCGTAAGCAGGGTTAAAGACTCTAACATAGAACCTCTAAACTCCAACTGATCCTTGACGAAATTTCCAAAATCTGGATGTTTAGTCCACCCTGCAAGAAATCGAAACGGTCTTCCTCTAGGCAAGGTAAGCTCTAGCTTAATATTTAAAAGAAGGGGTCTGTGATTAGACTTAATCTTCAGCAGATGAGTAATCAAGCTACTTGGGAAGTTTTTAAGCCAGGCTTCATTTCCCAAAGCACAATCCAACCTTTCAAAGAGATTGCCCTAATGCCATGTAAAAGGAGGATCTCTAAATCCCAGGTCATGTAACTTAGTCGAATCCAAAAAATCACCAAAATGGGGACATCTCTTCCCTGGTGAAAGGCCCCCTATTTTCTCATTAGAAGATGAGACTGTGTTGAAGTCACCGACTATCACCCACGAAATATGACCCATAGGAATAGATAACCTCAGATTTTGGCAAAGATCTTGGCACTTTTTTATGGTTACGGCTACCAGACAAAAATGACACCATGAAAAGCGATGAGTGAGAGTTAGACCAAACCCGGGCTAGAATAAATTGCAAGTGATTATGGACCACCTCCATCTGAACCAAATCTTTCCAGCCAAGCCAAATGCCCTTGGCATAACCAATAGCCTCCACACAATGTGAGAACTGAAATCCTAATCTTGCAATTATTTTATCTGCTTTCAAGCCACTGGTTCTCATTTTAAGCAAGCTGATAATGCCTGGTTTATACTCCATATTATACTCTCAAAAAATAAGGGGAAATCTTTCATTGGCATAGCCTTGGCAATTTCATGAAAAAATTGAAATAGTCATGTAAAATTAACAAGGAGAATAAACGGCATACCGTTACTGTTGAAGCTCATTGGTATCGCTAGGGTCAAATTTATCATGCAATCCGATGTCCTTTTCATTGTCAACTTCATTGAGATAAGGTTCACCCTTTCTTCCACTGTGCCGACTAGGGAAACTCGGGAGTTTGTCAATGCTTTCAAATGACTACCCCTTTCTCGCATAGCAATATTGGATTTTTTACCTCCACGGGCAACACCAAATTTACCACTAATTTTTTGTTCTTTACTTCCTGGGCTATTGGTTACTAAAGGTTCTGAGTGTCGACTTTTGGTGCAACTAATGGAATTCAAAATTTCCTTAAAAGTGACCGCAGAGTGTTTCCCGGGTTCTAAAATACCTTCTATTAATTGGGCAACAACCTCTTTTGGGTATTCGAAACCAGGTTTAAAAAAAGCTATGGTATTGTTGAAATTGGACTCGTTAGCATGTCCAGAGCTTCCACTTAGGCCGGCTAGCAAATCGACCTAGACATTAGGGCTTGGACTGCTGCCCCTAAACCCATAGGCTCCAAATGTGCCATGAATTTGTCTTTTGGTGACCTTCCATTTGTTTGACTTTTGCCTTTGGAATTTTTTTCCTTGGCATTCGGGACAGTAAGAACTGAAATGGGAGTGTTTTTGGGATTAGGTATAGAACAGTTGTTATTTAACACCGAATAGGGAGCTCATTCAGGCTCTAAGGAAAGTGATTGATTTTCCTTTCTTTTTTTGGCTTTTGGGTAACCGTTGGCTTCCTGCAAGGGGTTGGGCAAAAAGGTTGTAGGTTCCTGCAGGCTATCCTCAGGGTTTATTACGGACAAGGCAGCAAATCATTGCGATGATGAGGCACCTTTAGCTTGGTTCACCGGACGGCCATCATTTTTGACGACTGTCAGCTATTTTTTGTTACGACAGTTCGACACTTACATCCAAGGGCCATAAAAGTCTTGGTCCTTGGTGTTGAGGTCCGACTCCCCCACCTTACTCCTTGGAGTTTGCACTGCTATTTCTTCCATGACAGTGATCGGCTTGATCACTGCTTGTTCTTTCGGGCCCTGACTGTAGTTTTCCTTGATGTGGCCTACCTTACCATAGGTGTAGCAGATGGATGGGAGGCCTTCGTAGACTATTGTTTATTTCTTCCCGTCAACACCGGTGAATGGCACAAAGGGGTTTGGAGATATCCACCACCACGGCTACTCTAGCAAACTTGCCTCTTGTCCCATCGATGGTATTGTAGTCAACCTTGACTACGTTACCGATGACAGAAGCCAATGCTCTCACTAGTCCCTTTGTGTAATAGCGGTAATGGAGCCCCGGTAACCTTATCCATGTAATGATCTTGGACGAGTAGTTCTCCCCTGTAGAGAAATCCTGACTCCATGGTTGCACCATCAGGTAGTGACTGTATACTATCCAAGGGCCGCCCATGATAGCTCTATTATAGTCATTCTGGCTAGCAAGTTTAACCAAGAAGTAGTTATTTTCCAAGTTAACTATTTTTTGGTCACTTGTTAGTCCCCAAAGGCTTTTGATTCTATTGGCTAATGCTCTGTATCCGATTGGTCTGCCTAGCATTCGTACTATCACTGTTTACTTGTTATGCTCATCGATCAGGGAGTGGACTCTTTCCGAGAAGCACACCTGGGGGTAGGGTCCATCCATGGATATTGAGACATCATCGTCAAGGAGTGTAACCTCCTCTTCTTCATTCAAAGGCATTAGCACGTCCACCCTTGGGCTTGTACTACTATTTTCTAAAAGTATTTCTTTAAAGGAGGGCTTATTTGGTTCTAGTTCTAGCATCACCAGATCATCACTATCTGCTAGGGTGGTGTCTTTGTTTTTTACTTTCTTGGTTGCCCTTAGTAGCTTTGTCGGGGTCAAATCGCCAGAGCGTTCATTGCTAATGATGGCATCCAAGGGTTCATTGCTATTCATGTTTAGAATCCCGTTATGCTAGCGTTTAATTTTTAATTAATTCATAAATAGTCTATTTTTAATTATTGTTATTTATAATTGATAATAATAATTTATCTTAATTTTTAAATAATATATATTTGAAATTATATAAGAAAGTAAACTATAATATTAATTTGAAAAAAATAAAAATAAGAACCCAAAGGGACATGCATAAATTATAATGAAAGCTCATGATAAATAGGAAAGATATTTAAACTAAATTAATAAGCATATTTAATAATTGTTTAAATTTCACTTTCTTTCAAAAATAAACTCACAAAATATTTATTTATCAGCTCCAAACAATAATAGATAGTCAAAAAAAGGAAATAGTTTTAAGAACGCCTGCTTTACACAGTATAAACATATAAATTTTAAAAATAATATCAAAATATTATATTATCTCATCATCAATTAACATAATTTTCAATCACTTTTTGATGCCATTGTTGTTCGAATATGATTCGATATTGCCTCTTTGAAGAACCATGACTTTAATTCTTCATTTTTTTTATATTATTCTAACTTATTAATGCTAAAAATCTCCATTTTTTACCAATAAATTTGTTTAGATTCTACTTGATTGAATATGCCTAATTACTGAATGCTATCTATAAAGCTAAACTTAAATTTTAATTGTTATTGAACTCTAATATTAATTACGTGATAATTAGGAATAGGGATAAATCCCAAAACTATACGTAAATTATGGTTTAATATGTAATTATATGCATGAATTTTGATTTTGTGCAATTTTATACATGAAAATTTGATTTGATCTAATTCTTGTAAATTACTAACAGAATTATTGATATAATATCATTTTATATTTATATATTGCATACACAAATAATTATAGTTATCCAATATAAAAAATAAATTAATGTAGTAATTTCTTTCAATGTGTATGATTAAATAAAAATTAAAATTTCAAGTATGTATTTGAACCACAGTTAAAGTTTCATGTGTATAATTGCACCAAAATAAAGTTCATGTATACAATTGCACATTGAATCAAAGTTCATGTATAGTTTTGAGATTTATCCATTAGGAAATAAATCTCAAAACTATATATGAACTTTGGTTCAATGTGCATTTGTATACATGAACTTTGATTTTGTGAAATTTTATACATGGAGTTTTGATTTGATCT
Organism: Gossypium anomalum; assembly: GCA_025698475.1. NCBI lineage: Eukaryota > Viridiplantae > Streptophyta > Magnoliopsida > Malvales > Malvaceae > Gossypium > Gossypium anomalum. The sequence continues at coordinate 16,952,231 of CM046960.1, read as the reverse complement.
AATTCTCAGAAATTATTAACACAACTATTGATATAACATCATTTTATGTTTATATATCACATACAAAAATAATTATATTTATCCAATATAAAAATAAACTGATATATTTATATCTTTCAATATGTATGATTGACTAAAAATTAAAGTTTCATGTATACGTTTGAACCACAATCAAAGTTTTATGTGTATGATTGCACTAATTAAAGTTCATGTAAAATTACACAATGAATCAAAGTTTATATATATAATTTTAAAGTTTATCCCTGATAATTAAGATTATTAGAGTTCTATTCAATAAATAATTCTATTTTACATCAATAAAACTAGCACGATTTAAAAAAAATTAGCTGAACTTTTTTTTTACGTCAAATTTTAACTAATAATTATAAATTAAATTATAATTATCATAAATTTTTTTATATTTTATGCTTAGAGTTCTATCCAAGTAATACTATTTTAAAACTAAAATTAAAATTGTTAAAGTTTCAAGATAATAAAAGCTCCTCAAAGATCATCAAATCTTCATCGAACTCTTCCGTACTATCATCGCCTTCCTGGTAAAAAATGATCATATTTTTTTTCCTTTTTCCTGAAGTAAATTGTGCTATCTTTGAAGCTCATGGAACATCGGATGGGTCACGGATGATGATCCTTTTCTCCTTTGGTCTTGAACATGTACCACCACTCATTGTCGAAATGGGCTATAACAACCCAACCCCGGCCTAGACGTTATGGCCGAATCTATGATGTCACATTGAAGTGTGTTTCGTAAAACATAGTTTTTTTGAATAATCCATACTATGTTTGATAAACCGTAATATATACATGTTTTTACTCCATGCTTGGCATATTTATGGATGATTTTGCCTTGGTTTTATTGAATTCGATGCTCCTAATCCTTTAAATTCATGTTTTATACTTAGGTGAGCATAGGAAGGCGAAAAGAGCAAGAAACGGGCCAGAAATGGACCAAATAGGCCTAAATCAGTGTTTCACACGGCCTAAGCACTTCCACACGGGTGATCCACACACCCGTGTGTAACATACGGGTAGACCACACGCCCGTGTGTCATGGCCGTGTCGACATTAATCCAAGTCAGGATTGCACATGGCTTGACCATCTCCACACGGGCGTGACACACGACCGTGTCCCTGTCGAGCCTAAGTGTAATTCTACTTGGAAAAGGCTAATTTTGGGATATTTGGGCATTCCAAAGTCTATATAAACACCCTAGAAGAGGATTAAAAGGAGGAGGCGGAAGAGAATGCAAAAAATACTCGAAGGAAGCCATTGGAATCATCTCAGAAATAGGATTACGCCAATACTGATGATCTCCATTCAATTTCTATTAAAGTTTTTGGGTTTCTTTATATTTTGTTGTTTTCCCAATTTTATGATGTATTCCCCTATTATTATGAACTAAACTCCCTAAATACCTAAGGAAGATGAAACCTAAGATGAATTTTATTACTATCTGAATTATATGATAAATACTTGTTTTTATTCTTAATTATATGTTCTTGATTCTTATTTTAATATTTCAGGATATTAATCCAAGTTTGATGTGCTTATTCAGTGGAGCAAACGTCCCTGTTTAAGAGTAGATCTAGCATAATTAAGCAGGGTTGAATGCAATCCTAGACATAGGAAGATGTAAATCTGCCGGATTAGAGTCAAATCTAACAGGGAAATATATAGATCGAGTTAATTCGACGATAGGGGTTTTAATTAGAAAGAGATTTCAATTAATGAAACTAGAGTCAGTTGTTCTTAGTCTCGACGAAGATATTAACATAATTTAGGGATTTCTACAGAATAAGTCAAGTGAATAAATCGTCTAATTCAGAAGTAATATGTGAAGGCTAGGTGGATTCTTCCTTGGGTATTGTCTTCCCCATCGGTTTTCTAAAAATATTTTCCAAACTTTTGTTTCTGTCGCGTTAATTAGTTAATTAGGTTAGTTAAATTTTAGGTTAAAACAATTCCTCTTTATTTTTAGGCTAAATAATAGAAAAAGAGTTAATACTAGTACTTTTAGTCCTTGTGGATACGATACTCTGGACTCGCCATAGCTATACTACTGTTCGATAGGTGCGCTTGCTTTTATCGTGATCGTAGTCTAGTTTAGTGTTCATAAAATGATCAATCAAGTTTTTGGCGCCGTTGCCGGGGACTAAGATATTAGGAATGCTTAATTTTTATTACTTTAGCCATCATTTTTATTTTTATTTAATTTTGTTTTTTATTTACTAAATTTTCTTTTTTTACTTCTGGCAGGTTTTTATAGTTTATGACTAGAAGAAACCCGTCAGGACCTCTACTGTTCGATAGTGAGATCAAGAGCACAGCTCGCATAAACTAAAGAGAAATAAGGCGAAGCCTAAAATACATAGAAGAAGGGAAAGAGGAAGATATTCACACCACAACCGAGGAGATGGCTAAAAATTAGAATAATCTGCTACCTCCTACGATTGCTGCAAATCCAATTGAACAGAATCCCGCTCCTCGTACTATGTATGATTATGCTAAACCTAATTTAACAGGTATTGAATTGAGTATAGTTAGGCATGCTATTGTTGCAAATAATTTTGAATTGAAACCTAACACGATTCAAATGATACAACAGTTTGTTCAGTTTGATGGTTTGCAGGACGAGGATCCAAACACTCATTTGGAAAATTTTCTGGAATTCTGCGACACTTTTAAAATCAATGGCATTTCTGATGATGCCATACGCCTTCGGTTATTTCCCTTTTCATTGAGGAATAAGGCAAAACAGTGGTTGAACTCGTTGCCGCGAAGGTCAATCACTACTTGGGAACAAATGACCGAAAAATTTTTGCTTAAATATTTTTCGCCTGCTAAAACGGCTAAATTGAGGAATGATATCTCTTCCTTTGTCCAGATGGATTTAGAAACTCTTTATGATGCATGGGAGAGGTACAAGGACTTATTGAGAAGGTGCCCTCACCATGGGTTACCCCTTTGGCTACAAGTTTAAACTTTTTACAACGGTGTGAACCCCTCAACGAGGCAACTTATCGACATAGCCGCCAGTGGAACTTTAAACAATAAAACACCTGAAGAGGCTTATGAGTTTATTGAAGAGATGCCACTGAATAACTATCAATGGAAAGTAATGAGAACGAAGCTGACAAAAGCAGCTGGTGTTTTCAACCTCAACGTAGTCACTATGCTGTCTAACCAGGTAGAACTTTTAAATAAAAAGATTGATGGTTTGTATGGTTCTACTCAGGTACATCCAGTGATGAGGTGTGATTCAAATGGAGGAGTGCACAACACAGATCATCCACCCTTCAACCCTAGCACCAATGAAGAACAAGTTCACTATATGGGTAATAATTCTAGACCTCAAAATAACCCATATAGTAATACTTATAATGCAGGTTAGAGGAACCACCCCAATTTCTCTTGGGGTGGGCAAGGAAATCAAATGGTACAACATCCTCCGATTTTTCAACAGCCACCTTACCAGTAAAAAAAGAAGCCAAACCTTGAGGAGATGCTAATGAAATTCATAGCAGTATCCGAAACACGTTCCTAAAACACCGAGACAGCTCTTAAAAATCAGCAAGCATCAATTCAAGGGCTCGAGAATCAAATAGGCCAGTTGGCAAAGATGATTTCCGAATGACCACAAGGTAGCTTGCCAAGTAATACTGAAACTAACCCAAGGGGGCAGCTTAATGCGATTACTATTTGAGATCAAGAAAGGTTAGTTGAACCTGAACCAGAACCGAGGCAAGGATTTATGGTAAGTAAAGGTAAGGATGGGGCGGACCACAGTGAACAAAAACTAGTAAGTTGATAAACCGTAATTTATACATATTTTTATCCCATGCTTATCACGTTTTTGGGTGATTTCTCCTTAGACTTGGTGAATTTGATGCTCCTAATCCTTTAATTTCATGTTTTATACTTAGGTGAGCTTAGGAGAGTAAAAAGAGTAAGAAACGGGCCGAAAACAGAGAAAATTGGCCAACATGGGAAATCAACATAGCCTGGATTTCCTCACACGGGTAGACCACACGTCCGTGTTAATTTGACAGACTCTAAGCGCGACTTACACGGGTAGACCACATGCCCGTGCTCATTTAATAGCTTTTACCACAACTTGAAGCAATCGCACACGGGCGTGTCACACGGGCGTGTCACACGGGCGTGTCCTTGTCGAGCCCAAGTTTAGTTCCATTCGGAAAAGGCCACTTTTGAGGGCTTGGAGGCATTCTAAAACCTATTTAAACACCCTAGAGGAGGCACTCAAGGACATACAGGTGGGAAAGCAAGGAATTATTCGAAGAAAGCTGATTGATTCATCTCAGAAGCCGGATTCTCCTTTAAGACTGAATATCTCCCTTCAATTTCCCTCAGGAGTCTTGGGTTTTCTTTATGTTTTGTATTTATTCTTCTGAGATTTTTTTAGTAGTTATGAACTAAATCCCCTAAATACCTAAGAGGAATGAAACCTAAGACAGATTTTATTATTATTATCTGAATTATATGATAAATATTTGACTTGTTCTTAATTATGATTTCTTAATTCTTGTCTTAATATTCCAGGATATTGATTCAAGTATTGATGTGCTTATTCAGAGGAGCAAAAGTCACTGTCTAAGAGTAGATCTAACATAATCAAGCGGAGTTGATTGCACGCCTAGAGATAGGGTGACAAGATTTTGCTGGATTAGGGTGAAACCTAATAAGGGAATCCATAGATCAAGTTAATGCAACACTAGGGTTTTTAATTAGAAAGAGATTTCAATTAATCAACCTAGGGTTAGACGTTGTTAGTCTCGAGAGAGATAATAATATAACTTAGGGATTTCTACGGATCAAGTCAAATGAATAAATCATCTAATTCAGAGTCAGATAACAAGTGAAGTCTAGTTGGATTTGTCCTTGGGTATTGTCTAAATCAATCAGTTTTCTAAAGAGTATTTTCCCCAAATTTTCATTCTGTGCATTCTTAGTTTAGTTAATTAGTTTAGATAAAACAAATCCTTTTATTTTTAGGCTAGATAATAAGAAGAGAGTTAATACTAGTACTTTTAGTTCCTTTGGGTTCGATAATCCGGTCTTGCTAAAGCTATACTACTGTTCGATAGGTGCACTTGCCTTCATCGTGATATTAGTTAGTTTAAGTATGATCAATCATAAATATAAAACTTATCACGAGCATATATCAAGTTTTTGGCGACGTTGCCGGGGAACTAAGATATTAGAAACACTCAATTTTTATTGCTTTAGCCATTTATTTTATTACAATTATAATTTTATTTTAATTTTTGTTACTAAATTTTCTTTTATTCCTTCTGGCAGGTTTTTATAGTTTATGACTAGAAGAAACCAGTCAGAACCATTACTTTTTGATAGTGAGATTGAGAGAACAACTCGGAAAAACCGAAGAGAAATAAGGCGAAGCCTAAGATACATAGAAGGAAAGCAAGAGGATGATATCCACACCAAAACCAAGGAGATGGCCAAAAATTGGGAAAATTCGATACCTCCTTAGATTGCTGCAGACCCAGTAAATCAGAATCCTTCTCCACGTACTATGTATGATTATGCTAAACCTAATTTAATAGGAGCCGAATCAAGTATAGTTAGGCTTGCTATTGCTGCAAATAATTTTGAACTGAAACCTAACACAATTCAAATGATACAGCAGTTTGTTCAGTTTGATGGTTTGTAGGATGAGGATCCTAACAATCATTTGGCGAATTTTCTAGAATTCTGCGATACTTTTAAAATCAATGACGTTTCTGATGATGCCATTCACCTTCGGTTGTTTCCCTTTTCATTAAGGAACAAAGCTAAACAGTGGTTGAACTCGTTACCACGAGGGTCAATCACTACTTGGGAACAAATGACCGAAAAGTTTTTACTTAAATATTTTCCACCAACTAAAACAGCTAAGTTGAGGAATGATATCTCCTTTTTTGTGCAGATGGATTTAGAGACACTCTATGATGCATGGGAGAGATACAAGGATCTTTTGAGAAGGTGCCCTCACCATGGGTTACCACTTTGGCTACAGATTCAAACGTTTTACAACGGAGTGGACCCCTCAACGAGGCAACTTATCGATGCAGCCATCGGTGGAACTTTGAACAATAAAACACCTAAAGAGACTTATGATTTTGTTGAAGAACTGTCAATAAATAACTATCAGTGGCAAGTCATGAGAATAAAGCCAACAAAAGCTGCTGGTGTTTTCAACCTCGACGCGGTTACTATTTTATCAAACCAGGTAGAACTTTTGAATAAAAAGATTGATGGTTTATGTGGTTCTACGCAGGTACATCTAGTGATGAGGTGCGACTCGAATGGAAGAGTACACAACCCAGATTATCCACCCTTCAACCCTAACCTCGAGGAGGAACAAGTTCAATATATGGGTAACAATAATTCTAGACCTCAAAATAACCCATACAGTAATACTTACAATGCAGGTTGGAGGAACCACCCAAACTTCTCGTGAGGTGGTCAAGGGAATCAAAGGCCACAACATCCTCCAAGTTTTCAACAACCGCCTTACCAACAGGAAAAGAAGCTGAACCTTGAGGAGATGCTCACAAAGTTTATCTCGGTGTCAGAAACATGTTTCCAGAATACCGGGACAACACTTAAGAATCAACAAGCGTCGATCCAAGGAATCAAAATTTAGATAGGACAACTCGCCAAACTGATCTCTGAACGACCACAAGGTAGTTTGCCGAGTAATACTGAATCCAACCCAAGAGAACAACTCAATGCAATTACCATTCAAAATGAGGAAGGGTTGGTTGAACCTAAACCAGAATCGAGGCAAGGAATTATGGTAAGTAAAGATAAAGGTGAAGTGGACCACAGTGAGCAAAAACCGGTAAGTAAAGAATATAAACCTCGTGTACCATACCTAGCGCGACAAGGAAAGACCACACGGATGACCAATTTGGTAAATTCCTTAAATTATTAAAGAAATTGCATATTAACTTACCATTTATTGAAGCTCTTTCGTAGATGCCAAACAAGGTTAAATTTTTAAAGGAGCTTTTAGCAAATAACGGAAGTTGGATGAGGTGTCGCATGTAGAGCTGAACGTAGTTTGCTCAGCCATTCTACAGAATAAGCTACCTAACAAGTTAAAAGATCCAGGGAGTTTTATGAGTCCTTATTTAATTAGTAGTTTAAAAGTTAACAATGCTTTGGTTGACTTAGGGGCTAGTATTAACGTCATGCCCTATAAAATGTTTAAACAACTAGGTCTTAGGAAACCCAAACAAACTAGGATGAGCATTCAATTGGCAGATAAAACAATTAGATTTCCTAGGGGTATTATTGAAGATGTACTTATTAAAATTGACAAATTTATATTCTCGATTGATTTCGTTGTTCTAGACATAGAAGAGGATAGTGACGCGCCTTTAATTTTAGGAAGGCCCTTTTTAGCAACTGCTAGAACTATCATTGATGTTGGTACAAGTGAACTCACACTTCGTGTGGGTGATGAAACAATCACTCTTCAAGCTCGTAGTTCGAGTAACACATCGGATATCGAGGGTGGTTATATAAATCATACTACTAGTACTGATCATGTGGTGCAACCCTCTTTGTAGGAAACACGTTCAAAGAGCATACATGAGACATGTTCAATTAACAACAAAGAACCCATCTATGAAGAACGAAGGCTACAGATCGAGGAATTAGATGAATGGCGAACACAGAAATCGAGAACACTCGATAGATCAAAACCAAGCCACGATGAACTTAATGTCTCACCAAATCAACTTAAGGTGGGAGACAAAGTACTCCTAGATGCAGCAGACCCTTGCATTGCCACTTCTAAACCTAAAGAAGCAATTCCTCTTACGGTACTTAACCTTTTCCCATTCGGTACAGTCGAGGTAATTCATCCAAAAATTGGCACTTTTAAGGTAAATAGTACCCGTCTAAAACCTTATTTTGATGAGAATGATAATAGGAATGAGGAGTGTAAACTCCTTGCACCACCATGACCAAGCAAAAGAGAGGTAAGTCAAGCTTAGACTTTAAATAAGCGCTTCTCGGGAGGCAACCCGAGCACTAACAATGTTGACTTCTTTAAATTTTAATTTTTAACCTCTAAATCACTAACTGAGTCCTTGAAATACAGGTTATCCAAATCCACACGGCCAAACACACGGGCGTTCCTTAGGATGTGCTTATACCACGGGAGTCGACACGGCCATGCGATACGGCCGTGTGAAAGTAGAGAAAAATTTTTCCCAAAACAGGGATTCGATATGTTGCCATGGCTGTGCGACATGGCCGTGGGCAATCCTGCCAAATCAACATGGGCGTGTGACACGCCCGTGCCCACCACCCGTGGTCAAAACTGTCAAAATAACACGGGAGTGAGAGAAGCAAACAACATCGCACATGGTCGTGCAATACGACTGTATAAACCACATGGTTGAGACACACGGACATGTCCTCAGGCCGTGTGACAATTAAAAAAAAAATTGTGACAACCACGGGCTGAGCTCGAACCACACAGGCGTGTGACAAGCCGTGTGGCCCAAGTCCCTTTTATTTCATTATTAATTTTTATTACTATTTTAAATTTTATTTTCGTTTATTTATTTTTGAAGACTTATGTTTTATATTAAACTCTGCTTATCTTTATGCTTATTATCGAATTCTTCCCCTTAATCCTCTCCCATAGTGGTGTTTATTTTCTCAGAATCCTGCCTGTCATTAGCCTTTTCTACAACTCTTACTTTCATTTTTCCAAGGATTTCATCCGAAAATTCAGAGCAGTTTCACTTCTCTCCCTTTCTTCTAATTTTATGATTATATTGCTATTATATATCTTTGTTCATTGAGGACAATGTACATCTTAAGTGTGGGGGGTTATTTAATCATTATCAGAAAAATCCCTGAATTTTGCCTTATTCTCACGTAACTCACTCATATCACTATTAGAATGAATTTTGATTAATTTATGATTTTTATTGATATGTCTTGAATTAAAACATAGGCATTTATTCATTGATTGTTTAAACTTTAAGTAATTAGAGAATTGAGCATGATAAGTTGATTTTTGAGAATTAAAAATTTTTTCTAGGCTACTTCCCCAAGTTTAGGTATTATCTTGAAGTTAAAATTCACAGGGTTAACACCAAAAAGCCATAATTTTTGTGAGATCTTGAGCCTTTAGAGCATATATTATTTTCATGCTCACTTTTGTTATTGCTATGAGTGCGTCAATATTGATTTGTTATTCTAGAACTTGCTTCGATTATGCATGTCAAGACCACACCATTGGTTTGATATATCGAGATGATAAAGGCACTTAGGTTTAACCCACTCACTCTATAAAAACCTACCTTCATAATTAACCCTTAGTGCACCCCCTTGAGCCTAACGAGCCATTCATTGATTTAACCTCATTACTAACCATAACCCATTATTGTTGAAATCCCCTCAATTAATTTAATCCCCAATTTTGTCGAGATTTGATTTGAATAAATTGCTTAGCTGTGTTTTATTTTTAGTTAGCCTATGTTATTTGAGTTGTTCTTAAAAAAAAATACATACATACATATTTATTAATAGTAATTCTTTGTTTTTGAGCTTAAGTATTTAATTCAATATTCCATGAAGAAAAGCTCAATTAGGAATGTAAATTGCAATTGTAGTATTTTTCTAGTTAGGTAATTTTTCAATTTAATCTCGATTCTAACCTCATTTTTCAACTTGTGACCACACCTCTTAACCAAAGCCGCGTTATAACCCTCTAAAGACCTTTTGATTGATGTATCATCTCAATTTATAGTGGTGGAGATTTGATTTTCACGCAAGCCTATGGTAATAATTTTTCATATTGACTACTGAGTGCTTAACTTGTTGTCCTTAAACACCTCGAGTGATTTGAGCGAATCTTTAATGAGGATGTTAAACTCTGTGGTATTTTGAATCAAAGGTAATTACTTAGATGAGGGGAGACACCTATGTTTTCGTGCTAAAATGCTCAACTTGGAATGTTTGAAACTTTGATGTTCTTCTAGTTGAACTCTCAATGTATGATTACTTATGGATTATTTTGAGATATTATCGGTAGGAATTATAAGTTGAGAAGAATTTATTTTGATTGTGAGTTGAGGGTTTTGCTTAAGGACAAGCAAATGATTATAAGTAGAGAATATAAACCTCGTGTACCATACCCTAGTGCGACAAGGAAAGACCACACGGACGGACAATTTGGTAAATTCTTCAAATTATTAAAGAAATTACATTTTAACTTACCGTTTATTGAAGCTCTCTCGCACATACCAAACGTAATCAAATTTTTAAAGGAGCTTTTAGCAAATAAACGAAAGTTGGATGATGTTGAATACAGTTTGCTCAGCCATTCTACAGAATAAGCTACCCAACAAGTTGGAAGATCTAGGGAGTTTTACGATTCCTTACTTAATTGGTAGTTTAAATGTTAACAATGCCTTGGCTGATTTAGGGGCGAGCATTAATGTCATGCCCTATAAAATGTTTAAATAACTAGGTCTAGGGAAACCCAAACAAACTAGGATGAGCATTCAATTGGCAGATAAAACAATTAGATTTCCTAGGGGTATTATCAAAGACGTAGTTGTCAAAATTGATAAATTTATATTCCCAATTGATTTTGCTATTCTAGACATGGAAGAGGATAGTGACGTACCTTTAATTTTAGGAAGGCCCTTTTTAGCAATTGCTAGGACTATCATTGATGTTGGCACAAGTGAACTAATACTTCGTGTAGGGGATAACACGATTACTCTCCAAGCTCGTGATTCTACTAAAATATCTAGTAATCGAGACAATTTGATTAATTTAAATAATGCTACAAATCAAACTTCCTTGCAGGAGTCCCCTAGGAAGAACGTGATGGAGCCTCATTCTAATCCATGCCACAAAAACAGAGCGACTCACGAAGAGCGAAGGCTTCAGATCGATGAACTAGATGAATGGCGAACACATGTCAAAGAGAAACCAAAAGCACACGAAAAATCAAAGCGACATCACGATGAGCACAGGGATGAAATAAAGCAATTTAAGGTAGGGGATAAAGTATTGTTAGATGAAAAGGACCCCCACATTGCTACTTCAGAGCTTAATACGAACGGAGCGACCCCTTTCACGGTACTGAATGTTTTTCCATATGGTACAGTTGAGGTAAATCATTCTCAATTTGGCACTTTTAAGGAAAATATTACTCGACTTAAACTTTATGTGGATAATAGAATTGATAATGAGAAAGAAGAGTCTTGACTTCGTGAACCGTTGTAATAATGTGAACAAAAGGTAAGTCGAGCTTAGACTCTAAATAAGCGCTTCTCGGGAGGTAACTCGAGCACTAACACCACTAACTAGTTTATTTTAGCTATTTTTAATGTTTTTTTCTGCAGGTAAAGTGGCCCACATGGCCTAGACACACGGGTGTGTCCTTAGCCGTGTGGAAATAGAGCTAAAAATCCCCAAGCGAGCCACACGACCGTGCGACATGGCCGTGTGAAGAACACGGCCTGGACACACTGGCGTGTCTTCGGCCGTGTGAAAACTAGAGCTAAATTTTCAAATTTTAAATAAGTCAAAGAGCCACACGGTCGACGCATACGGGCATGTATTCGGATACACGGGCGTGTGGGATACCACACGGGCGTGTGGGATACCACACGGGCGTGGGAGAAGTGAACAACATCGCACACGGTTGTACGATACGATCATGTGCACCACAGAGCTAGGACACACGGGCGTGTCCCCAGGCCGTGTGACGATTGGGCATTTACTTTTCGCGACAAACACGGGCTAGATGTGAGCCACACGGGCGTGTGACACGGCCGTGTGGCCAAACACGGGTCTCACATGGTTGTGCCCTTTAAAACCCCCAACCCTTACTTTGTTTCCTTTTTCTTCTTCATCTCCCTCCCCCAAACTCTAGCCACTGCAGCCCTCAATACCCTTCCCTACGCCCGTGCCCCCCACCACTGGCCAACCCTCTCTTCCCTTCTTTCCTTTTCTGTTTCCTCTCCTACGCACACCCACACGCCCTAGCGCAGACCCTCGCCGAAACCTTCACTCCCTCTTCCACCATCTCGCGCACACACCCCACGCCCGTGCACTGTTACCTTATCCTCAACACCTCAGCCCCAGCCCCGTGCCTCACCCTTACATACCCAGCCCCCCAACCAACCCCCACACGCCTGCACTCCCCCCTCCCCTTTTCCCCTCATCGTTCAGCCTCACTCGTACTCTCCCACTCCGACCGCGCGCCCACTTCGCCCACCACCGTCCAACATTACTGGTTTCCCCCTTTTTGCCCCTTAATTATTTTACAATATTTTATTTGATTTATTTATTATTAGTATTATTATTTCTAGTGTTCTTCTCATTTTTTTATTTCTCCTATTCTGTTCTATTTTGATTTTGATATATTATTTTTATTGCTGATTTGTTGATTCCTCATATGATAATTTTATGTTTAGGCTAGTTCTGAACACTCACTATATTTTGCATTCATATTTTACGATCATCGTTTTGTCCATTTTGTTCATATTCTATTTACTTTCACATACTGATCATTTAGTTAAAATTAACAGCTTGCTTTTAACCCCATTTTCTATGTCATTAAATTGTTGGGCTAAAATTAGATGATTATTCCTTATTTGTCTACATCGAACTAAATTCATTTAATTATCTTCTGCAAGTACATCATGACAGACACACGAGGCAAGAAAACTGCCGTCCCCGCTTTGAAAAAGTGGAGGGGCCCAGCTCGACCTCCTCAGTGAGCACATTTGCTGATGCTCGCCATCCCTATCTCTGATTTCTAGCAGGCCCCCATGAGGACTTATACTAGCTACACCGAGTTTGACCCCTCAGTTTGGGTCGATGTACTGGTTGGTCCGCTTTGGAGCAGGTCCGACTCGCCGATGACATGCGCATTCTTCTCACAACGACTCCATGGGATCGATTCTTTGATATCATCTAGCCCACTTATACGGAGCTCACCTTGGAGTTTAGTGCCACCTTCATGGCCCCGCAGGTCATGGCGGCCCATGACGACCCAGGCACCATTCAATTCCGCCTCGGTGGCCTGCTAAGACAGATGAGTGTCCCACAGTTCAGTGTTGCCATGAGACTATACACAGAGGAGTTCATGTTTGCTGAGAACTTCCTTCAACTCCATCGACGCATCCATCACGCATCTTCGAATTGTTGGACTGATCTTACCGGTGGTCACACTACATATGACGCGAGCCACTCAAAGCCGACTTCTCTCCCTCCAGCATTGCGCTACATCCACGCCATCCTAGCTCACACATTGACCGACCAGAGAGAGAACACCGGCGTCGTCAGCACTCACGACTTATACTTTTTATGGAGTATAGATCATGGCCATGTTATCGATTTGGCATACTTCATGGCCATCTCCTTTTGCCATAAGCTTGAACGCCGTAGGAGGGGCCCTATCTGCCTAGGCCCTTATGTCACTCATATCACTCGTTACTTTGGTCTTCTCGACAAACCAGAGCAAACCTCGACACTTACCCTCGCCTGCCAAATGTCCACTCAGGGCATCTCGAGTATGACACACATAAGGATGATCGAGCGATGATGAGGAATGGATCCTCCTCAGTACTGACTATTGCATTCTGACGCTCAGGATGATGATGAGGACTTCGTTGATGACGTTCCCCTTATCACGAGGATACACCATAGCCACCACCATCAAGTCACTGCCATGCTCCCTCCACTGCAAGCTTTCGAAGAGTTTCTTTTGAGGAATTTACTGATTTTCATTAGTATTGTACTCAAAGGTTCAATAGTATCGATGCAAGGTTAGATAGTTTCGGTGCGACTTTGCAGCAGCTTCGCGACCACTTCCATATCACTCCTCTATCACCATCAGTTCACGACACCAATGATGAGGACCCTTGAGTCCATTTTTTTATTTTTATTTTTATTTTTCATTTTACCTTTCTTTTCATTATTTTTGAAGACTTATATTTTTATATTTTGAACTATATTTATCTTAATGGTTATTATCGAGTAAGCCTTAATTCTCTTCCACAGTGATGTTTATTTCCTTATTAGTAACTCAGAATCATGTGTTTCATTGGTCATATCTACAAATCTAGCCTTCACTATTCCAAGGATTTCATCCCAAAATTCAAGTCAGTTTCGCTTCTCTCCCTCTCTTTTGATATTATGCTTATATTATTATTATATATCTTTGTACATTGAAGACAATGTAAATCTTAAGTATGGGGAGATTATTTATGTGATTATCAGAAAATCCTTGAATTGTTATCTTGTTCTCAAATAATTTTCTCATATCATTATTAGAATGAATTTTAATTGATTTATGATTGTTATTAATGTGTTTTGAATTAAATCATAGGTAATTATGCATTGATTGTTTAAAATTTAAGACATTAGAAAATCAAGCATGATAAGTTGACTTTTGAGAATTAAATTTCTAGGTTATTTCCCTGAATTGAGATATTATCTTGAAGTTTCAAATTTACAGGATTGACATCAAAACACCTATAATTTTCGTGAGATTTTGAGCCTTTTAGAGCAAATATCTTTCTTGCTCACTAATTTTCTTGGTTATGAGTAAGTCAACATTGATTTGTTATTCTAGAACTTGCTTCGATTATGCATGTCAAGACCACACCTTTGATTTGATATAGGAAAATGATAAAGGCACTTAGGTTTTAACCCATTTACCCTATAAAAGCCTACCCACATAATTGACCCCTAGTGAACCCCTTTGGACCTTAACTTTTATTTCTTGATTCCTCCCTTAATAATAACCCATAAGTTAACCCTTTTTGATTCATTAAGAATTTCTCCCTTTTCATTGACTCCTTTTTATCAAGATTTGATTTAAATAGTTACCTAACTTTGTTCGTTCATTCCAGTTGCTGAATTATTTCTTATTATGTATTTTCCATTATTTTATTTGTTCTTATTCCTAAAAAAAAATGTATAGTTACAATTAATTATTGTTACAAAGAGCTTGGTTAAGTAAAGTTATTATATTGAGAAAAAGCTCACATCATTTGCTTTAGATAGTTAGAATTCTGGCACTTTCTTATAATTTAAGAATTTGCTTTCTTCTTCTAAATTTGGTAATTTATTAAATTAATCTCGATTTTAACCCTCTTTTGCAGACTTTATCTACACCTTTAACCCAAACCCCATTACAACCCTTTTAAAGACCTTTTGATTTGTGTATCATCTCATTTATAGTGGTGGAGATTTGATTTTCATGCAAGCTTATGGTAATAACATTTCATGTTTGACTATTGAGTGCTTAATTATTGAACCTTAAACACTTTGAGTGATTTGAGTGAATCTTTAGTGAGGATGTCAAACCTTGTCAATTTGGAATTAAAGGTAAGTACTTAGATAAAGGGGGATACCTATGATTTTATGATTAAAATGCTCAATTTGGATTGTTTGAAACTTTAATGTTCTTTTGCTTAAGCTCTTAATGTATGATTACTTATGGATTAATTGAAACATTATTGATGAGGATTATAAGTTGAGAAGGATTTATTTTGATTGTGAGTTGAGTATTTTGCTTGAGAACAAGCAAATGCTTAAGTGTAGGGATATTTGATAAACCGTAATATATACATGTTTTTACCCCATGCTTGGCATATTTATGGATGATTTTGCCTTGGTTTTATTGAATTCGATGCTCCTAATCCTTTAAATTCATGTTTTATACTAAGGTGAGCATAGGAAGGTGAAAAGAGCAAGAAACGGGCCAGAAATGGACCAAATGGGCCTAAATTAGTGTTTCACATAGCCTAGGCACTTCCATACGGGTGATCTACATGGCCGTGTGTAACACACTGGTAGACCACACTCCCGTGTGTCATGGCCGTGTCGACATTAATCCAAGTCAGAATTGCACACGGCCTGACCACCTTCACATGAGCATGACACACGGCCGTGTCCCTGTCGAGCCCAAGTCTAGTTCTACTCGGAAAAGGCTAATTTTGGGATATTTTAGACATTTCAAAGTCTATATAAACACCTTAGAAGAGGATTAAAAGGAGGAGGTGGAAGGGAACGCAGAAATAATCAAAGGAAGCCATTGGAATCATTTCAGAAGCAGGATTATGCCAAGACTAAAGATCTCCATTCAATTTCTACTGAAGTTTTTGGGTTTCTTTATGTTTTGTTGTTTTCCCAATTTTGAGATGTATTCCCCTATTATTATGAACTAAACTCCCTAAATACCTAAGGGAGATGAAACCTAAGATGAATTTTATTACTATCTGAATTATATGATAAATACTTTTTTTTATTCTTAATTATGAGTTCTTGATTCTTGTTTTAATATTTCAGGATATTAATCCAAGTTTGATGTGCTTATTTAGTGGAGCAAAAGTCCCTGTTTAAGAGTAGATCTAGCATAATTAAGCAGAGTTGAATGCAATCCTAGATATAGGATGACGTAAATCTGCCGGATTAGAGTCAAATCTAATAGGGAAATCCATAGATTGAGTTAATGCAACGATAGGGGTTTTAATTAGAAAGAGATTTCAATTGATGAACTTAGAGTAAGTTGTTCTTAGTCTCGACAGAGATATTAACATAATTTAGGGATTTCTACGGAATAAGTCAAGTGAATAAATTGTCTAATTCAGAAATAATAAGTGAAGTCTAGGTGGATTCTTCCTTGGGTATTGTCTTCCCCATCGGTTTTCTAAAAGTATTTTCCAAACTTTTGTTTTTGTCGTGTTAATTAGTTAATTAGGTTAGTTAAATTTTAGGTTAAAACAATTCCTCTTTATTTTTAGGCTAAATAATAGAAAAAGAGTTAATACTAGTACTTTTAGTCCTTGTGGATACGATACTCTGGACTCACCATAGCTATACCACTGTTCGATAGGTGTGCTTGCTTTTATCGTGATCGTAGCCTAGTTTAGTGTTCATAAAATGATCAATCAATGTTAAAACCTCATTGTGATCTTTACGAAAATTTAGAATATCTTGTTCATTATTAAAACTCAAGTTGGTTTAGCAAGGTGTTAATCATATTAGATTGTTTTTGCACTTTAAAAAAAAATGTTTGTTGCGGAAGCTTTTTAAAATATGTTGCAATAGCGTGGTGTTTTGAAATGCATTTAATTCTTTGAAAAATCGCGGCCTACTAGTAACAGATATGATTCAAGTAAATAAATCCCAAATCAAAATAAAAACTTAAAGAGGCCTTATAACACAACAAATACCCTAATTAAATTACGTATAAATTAAGGGTTTAAAATGGAAGCAAAAGTGGTTGTGTGGCCACCATCGAGTCCCTTGCAGCACCTATCCGCATAAGGATTACCTGCGCAGAAAAGCAGAATGGTAGTTTATGAAAACTCAGTGTGTAATCCCTTAACAACAGTCAGTCATACAGTAGGCAATCATAATCTGGGCCTAAGCCAGTTTCAGTAACAGTTCACTTTCAGTTAAGGCCTTAGCCCATTACAATATTAGTATCAATGTGGGCCTTAGCCTAATTCAGTAACAGTATCAGTGTGGGCCTTAGCCCAATCCAGAAATAGTAATAGAAATGCAATCAGAAATCCTACCCATCCATCCTCTACACTCCACTCCGTCCAGCCCCACACTCCATGTGAGGATAAAATCAACTTACCTATCCCTACACTCTAAAACATTGCACCGGTTGCGGCACTAAATAGTGTTTGCAGCAGAGCTGCCAGTACAATACAGTTCCTCCAAATATAATAAACCCATCCCCATGCAATATGTCATGTCATAATATCATACGTGTATGCAAAAGTGTCATGCTCGAATACAGTTAGACATATCTTAGGGGCATATCAGTCAATTTACCTCATAGGGGTATAACAGTCATTTCATTATATTGGGGTCTAGGTATACTTACCGACCCAGCAATAGGTCCACAGTCATCTCAGACGACCTATGCAACCTTAACAGTTAAATAGTGAAAATGGGCCCAAAGGCCATAATACGACCCATACGGGCCCACACGCCAGTGTGGCCCACAAAGCCCAAAATGGCCTTGGCCGTGTAAACTACATAACCTGGCCCAATAATCTTTACACATTCGTGTGGTTTACCCGTGTGGGGCCTACAAGTCCGTGGGGCCCACATGGCTCACTCAGCCTAACGTGGCCCAAAACGGCCCTAGCCCATGAAATCGCTCATGGTGGCCTCACAATCAAACACCCACGTCTATGCGTTTGGATTACCACACAAGCGAACGCATGCCCATGTGGCATCAAATATTACATTTTTTGACTTTTTGCCATTCTATAGTTTTGGCAGTGCTTACACACCTTGTTGCGAAAAGGTGCAAAAACCCACGAGCTCCAACCCTATATTCAATCAAGACACTCAGTCAGTCCTTTAATCAACAATGCTAAACACCCTCTTTTTAACACTCATCTCAAAATCATATTGATACTTGCCTTGATTGAACGAGTGTGGTTTTAACCCGCTTTAATCGCTGACGAAGGTTGATAACAAACTCCTTGATGGTTATCTACATAATAAGCGAATTTATTACTCATGTTTGCTTATACACAAGGGTTGAATCAACGCATACCAACCTATAAAAAACGTAAACCCAAACATACGAGAAAGAAGCATTCTGCCAATACCAAAGGATCCAAGCCAAAATACCTCAGTTCAATACAATAACAACGAATAGCGTTACCTTCGATTGAGCGACGAGAGAAAGGTTTCGATTATTTCTGTAACACTAGTGAACTCCTTCACTCCTCGAGAAGTACTAAAACCTGAAAGAACACCATGACCAAGAGAGAAAAAGATGAGAATCGACATTCAGAGAAAAGAGGAGAAAAGCCGAAAGAGCAGAGACAAAACAGGGACTTACTAATCAATATTCTGCCACACACCAGTGAAAAAGGGAAGGAATTGAGAGAGAGCAGAGAAGAGAAAAGACAAGGAGAGGAGAGGAGACAAAGAATTCGGCCTAAGGACTACAATAGATTGTGGGAGAGAGAAGGTGGAATCAAAACCGAAAGTGCTAAGAGGGGAAAGGAGATAGAAGCAATCAGTCAAGAAAAAAGGCTAATTGAGAAAGAAAAGGAAAAGAAATCAGTTAAGAAAAGGAAAAGAAATTAGTTAACCAGAGGAAAAATGTCAGAAGGGAGCACAAAATCGCAAAACATCGCAGAGAGAAAAACCCAAATGGTTAAGCACTGTTCGGCCTCAACAAGGAAGAAAGCCAAGCTAAGAAGTAGAAAGAAGGGATAACAGATGCTAAATTCGACACCAAAGGCCAAAAAGGGGTGAGCTAATGCTGATTTTTCCAAAATAAAACTCCTAATTTGGCAAGACCTCCAAACAATCCCCACACTTGACTCTTCCAACCTTTCCCACCTCAGCCAAAACTCTCTGAACAAGAATTCAATTTTAACACAACCTTCCCCACTTTCAAAGCCCACGTAATCCTCCTAAAATCCCTCTCCATTGTCTCCTTAACCGCCCATTCAAACACCACTCTACTCAGCAGTGTTTTGGTCAACTTCTACTAGCCATACGACAAGCCAATAAAATAAAACACTCCTTTCGCATCGCCAAGTCTCGAACCTCAGACCCCATGGAACACTCCACACGCCTCTATCCCCTAGAATAGCAGGCATTTTATGACATGCTTTACCCAAATTTATTTTAAAAACTTACTAACTAGAGACAGAGTTTATTCAAGTAAACACAAAATTTTGTACGAGCCAAGGCTTGAACTTAGGACTTCTCTAACACCTCTTAGGACACTTAACCATTGAAGCAGACAGATAATTGTATTACACAACATACAGAAAATAAGTACCTATATTTTGGGGCGTTACAACTCTACCCCTCTAAAAGAAAATTTCGGCCTCGAAATTTACCTGCTCAAAACATAAGAGGCTACTGCTGTCGCACCACCTCCTTGGGTTCCCATGTGGCCTCCTCTGAGCTGTGATTACACCAAAGTACCTTAACCAGTGGGATAAACTTCTTCCTTAACACTTTTACATCATGCTCTAAAATCTAAACCAGTTCCTCCTCGAAAGTTGGATCTGGCCTAACCTCAATCTCCTTAGTCGAGACAATATGCGTGAGATCAGAGCGATAACGCCTCAGCATGGAGACGTGAAACACATCGTGAATCCGATCCAACTCTGGAGGTAACTCAAGTTGATAGGAAACCAATCCCATACGCTTCAGTGTGTGGTAAGGCCCAATGAACCTAGGGCTTAGCTTGCCGTTCCGTCCAAACCTCAGTACCTTCTTCCATAGTGAGATCTTGAGAAAAACCAAGTCCCCCACAGAATACTCAATCTCCTTACGCTTCAAATCCGTATATGACTTCTGTCTGTTAGATGCCATCTTCAGTCGATCCCAAATCAATCTAACTTTATCCTCAGTATTAGAAATCAATTCAGGGCCCAGAACACACCGCTCGCCCAACTCAGTCCAATACGAAGGAGTACGACACCTATGACCATATAGTACCTCGTATGGTGCCATCTGTTTGCTAGACTGGTAGCTATTGTTATACAAAAACACTGCTAACGACAAATAGTCCTCCCAACTACCACGGAAGTCAATCACACAACTTCTTAACATGTCCTCCAGTATCTAAATCACCCTCTCTGACTGACCATCTGTCTGAGGATGGAACGCAGTACTAAAGTCTGACCTTGTACCCAAAGCCTCATGTAACTTTTTCCAGAACTGGGACGTGAAGCGAGGATCTCTATCAGATATTATGAAAACTGGTACCCCATGCAGTCGTACTATCTTAGACACATATAGTTTAACCAGCTTCTGCAATGAGTAATTAGTATGAACAACTACGAAATGGGTAGGTTTGGTCAATTAATCCTCGATGACCCATACTGAATCCTTCTTAGTAGGTGTTAAGGGCAGCCCACTAACGAAGTCCATAGTCACTCTCTCCTACTTCCACAACGGAATCTTAACTGGCTGAAGCAACCCTGAAGGTAACTGTTGTTCAGCCTTAACCTGCTGACAAGTAAGGCATTTACCCACAACATCGGTAACTTCACGTTTAATATTTGGCTACCAATATAACTTACGAAGGTCTCGGTACATCTTATTCCCGTCAGGATGTATAGCATAAGGACTACCATATGCCTCTCGCAGTATAGAATACCTCAAATCAATATCTTTCAGTACACAAACTCTCCCACAGAAACATAGTACCCCTTCGCTATTCAATCCAAAATCTGACATGCTACCACTCTCTATCTGTTAGAGTCGAGGACCCAGTGACTCATCCTCTAATTGTTTACCCTTAATCTATTTAATCCACCTCGGTTTAACTTGGAGTTTTGCCAACAAGCTACCATCGTCAAACAAACTGAGACGGGCAAACATCAACTTCAGATCCATCACAGCCTTACGGCTTAGTGCGTCGGCCACCACATTGGCCTTACCAGGATGGTATTCAATCGAACAGTCATAATCCTTAAGTAGCTCAATCCATCTACGCTGCCTAAGATTTAGCACTTTCTAAGTGAGGAGATATTTGAGGCTCTTGTGATCCGTGTAAATGATACACTTCTCATCGTACAGGTAATGCCTCCAAATTTTTAGTGTGAACACCATTGCGGCCAACTCCAAGTCATGTGTTGGATAATTCGCCTCATGAGTCTTAAGCTGGAAAGATGTAAAAGTTACCACCTTACCCTCTTGCATCAACACACAACCCAAACCAATGTGTGATGCATCATTGTAGACAGTAAACTCTTTCCTAGACTTCGGCTGTACCAAGAAAAGAGCCTCAGTCAGAACTTTTTTAAGTTTCTCAAAACTCTCTTGCTACTTATCAGTCCAGTAAAACGACACCCCTTTATGTAACAACTTAGTCAGAGGTGCAGCAATCAACGAAAACCCTCAACAAAACTCTATAATACCCTGCCAGACCTAGAAAACTTCGAATCTCAGATACTGTCTTAGGCGGCTTCCAATCCAGAATAGCTTCAATTTTCTGAGGATCAACCTTAATCCCCTCAGTAGATACTACATGGCCCAAAAATGTTACCTCTCGTAACCAGAACTTGAATTTACTAAACTTGGCATACAGTTGTTTCTCCTTCAGAATCTGCAGAACAACTCGGAGATGTGCATCGTGATCATCTTCAGTTCTCAAATACACCAGGATGTCATCTATAAAAACCACCATGAATCGATCTAGATAGGGCTGGAACACTAGGCTCATCAGATCCATAAAAGCTGCTAGTGTGTTCATCAGTCCAAACAGCATCACTAGGAACTCGTAATGACCATAACGAGTCCTAAATGCTGTCTTGTAAACATCAAACTCTTTGACAGTTGATGATACCCTTATTGGAGATCAATCTTAGAGAAGGCTGAAGCTCCTCGGAACTGGTCGAATAGATCGTCTATCCTCAGTAGGGGTACTTGTTCTTAATAGTCAATTTGTTCAATTGCTAGTAATCAATGCACATATGCATGGTTCCATCCTTCTTTTTCACAAATAAAACTGGTGCTCCCCATGGAGACACACTAGAGCAGATGAACCCTCGATCCAGTAACTTTTAAATCTTCACTTTATGCTCCACAAGCTCCTTCGGTGCCATTCTATAAGGGGTGATAGACACCGGAGCTATACTAGGCAGGAGCTTAATCCCAAAATCAACTTCACAGTTTAGAGGTAACCCAGGTAGCTCATCGGGAAAGACATCCGGAAAGTCTTTAACTGTTCTGATATCTTTAACAGACGAAACCTCAGAATCAAAAACACTGATATAGGCTAGATACACCTCACAACCCTTACGAACCAATTTCTTGACCTTAAGTACATAAATCACATTTGACAAATAATTTCGACGCTCCCCAATTACAACTACCTCATTAACCTCTACAGTTTTCAGTATCACCTGTTTAGTAGCACAATCCAAATTCACTTGGTGCTTAACCAGTCAGTCCATACAAATATTAAGTCGAATTCTCCAAAAGGGAGTTCCATTAAATCCGTCAAAAAGATCATTCCTTGAACCTCCAAAAGTACATCATTAAATGGTTTATTCACTCTCACTGACTGCCCTAATGGACTCAACACAATAACATCACTCGTAGTGTTTTCAACCATTACACCCAAAGTCTCAGACACAGTGCATTATATATAAGAATGCGTAGACCTAGTATCAATCAATGCAGTATAAGGTACATTATGGATAAAGAACGTACCCGTAATAACATTTGGGGCGTCTCCCTCCTCTCGGCGACTGCAACATAAATCAGTGTTGGCTGCCTCACCTCAATATGACCAGCACCTCTGACCGGTGCTCCACGACCATGGCCCATACCATTTCGACCTCTGGCCTGACCACGGCCTCTCAGTGGCTGCTAAATACCTCTCGGTAGCTGAACAGTACCGATACCAATAGCTTGCATCTGATCGGGCCTTCATGGACAATCTCTAATACGATGCTCCATAAATTCGTACCTCAAACATGCCCCAATCCTTTTCAAAGACTCATACGATGGTGTCTCCCACAATCGGCACAAGGTCATGGTCCAAGAGTGATAACATGGGCTCCAACGCTAATCGGCCCATCAACTCTGGACTTTTTCTTAGGCCTCAGAAAAGAACTTGAGGGCTCCGAATCCCTCTTGTTCCTATTGCTTTCTTTTTGACGGTTCTGGCACTCAGCACGCTTCACATCTTCGGCAATCTTTGCCTTGTCCATTAAAGTAGCAAAGTCTCGCTCCCTCTGTAGAGCTATCAGAACCTGTAGACTATCTTTGAGGCCATCATCGAAATGAACAAAGCGCTCATATTCAGTTGCCACCATCCCACGCGCATAGTGGCTAAGTCGTAAAAATTCAGCCTCATACTCAACCACAGATTTATCCCCTTGAGTCAAATTCAGAAACTCTCTCCTCTAAGCATCCACATAACTAGAGCCCACATATTTTCCTTGAAATGCAGCCTTGAAAAATTCCCAAGTCAACCGGTTGGGCTGAGTACCCTCTTTAACTATAAGCCAACATTGATAGGCTTTATCTCGTAGCAATGACATTACACCTTTTAGTTTCTGCTCTGGGGTGCAGTCGAGGTCATCCATGATCCTCTCTGTGGACTCAATCCAATATTCAGTCACATTAGGGAAAACTCCAGTGATACCCCTAAAAGTCTCAGCCCCATTTGTAATACCCCTACCCGTATTCATTGCCGGAATAGGGTGCGAGGCATTACCGGAGTTTACGAATTAAATTTTTTTTTTATTCAATATAGCCCTTTTATAAATATCTAAACTTCCCTGTAATATTAAATCGAGACCAATCCACATCAATCAAATCAATTTAACATATTTTCATGATAGATTCATGTATTTATATAAGATAACGTCATCACATATCTATAACCAGGTTTGTTAACCATACTAATGGCTAACTTTACATTCATTTCACGTTAACATTTACTTTGTTAGCTTATACATGCCATTGGTTCCCAAAATAAAGTTCCTTTATTTACCGAAATCCCGAGGTTGATAGTGTGATGTGTCTCCGACCAAATCCGACCTCCGAGCTCTTAACACTACAAAACAGGAGAAAAGGAAATGTGGTAAGCACTTTGTGCTTAGTAAGCTCATGTAACAAGAATTACACTTACCTAATATTTTCAGTACAATACAATAAACATTACATATATCCATTCAATGCATTATTACCCTAACATGCACAAACTCAACATTCAAGTTATTACAATAATTTCTATATATCAATAATATATATATCATGATTGATGAGCTCATCAATACTATGATTTCCATTCCCTTGTTGTTTTTCCATATTTATCCCGTTGAATTACTCAGAATTTCGATGGATTTTTCAGAGGTACACATTTAGTGTACAAATCCAGGTCGTCAATTCATATTCATGTGCGCACATTTCCATTTCGAGAGAGCACACTCGCGAACCTCAACCTTGCGGCGGGATTACGGTCGAGCTAAATCTCGCAATATAAACTCATAGAGTATTGTCGGGATTACGGTCCAGGCTAAATCCCCGCAGCGACAATTACTCTAATGAGCTTGGATCCGAATTACGATCCGAGGCTAAATTGGACCTAATTCGGATTACCCGTCCGGGCTAAATCCATTTTCCACATATTCTTCGGGAGGGCTATATCAGGATAGGATCACCCGTCCGGGCTAGATCCTTTTTACCGTCAATTCATTTTCAGAGATCCATCGAATTTTCCTTTCATTCAACCGGGATTTCTTCCCCTTTTTATCAAATATGTCAATGTTTCATCAATTTTCATATAATGAACATTCAAATCATATTCACATCAATAACATACATTTCAAGTATTTAAGAATATAATTCAAGTTACATGAACTTACCTTGATACTTGTTTGTAAA
Source organism: Gossypium anomalum (assembly GCA_025698475.1). Taxonomy (NCBI): domain Eukaryota; kingdom Viridiplantae; phylum Streptophyta; class Magnoliopsida; order Malvales; family Malvaceae; genus Gossypium; species Gossypium anomalum. The sequence continues at coordinate 16,926,778 of CM046960.1, read as the reverse complement.
CAATAAAAATCTACTAATCCCGAACTTTTTCCTTTCCTCGATCTAGCTTCGTATTTGAATCTTCTGGATCTAAATAAATAAATTTAATTATCAATTTAATACATTTCATGTTCATATGCAACATTCTCTATAATTCAACTATTATTTATAGTTCATTCAAAGCTGTCTACTTGAGTCATAGTCACTAAATTATTTATAACTTGAGCTACGGAACTCCAAATTAAGATCCGTTAATTTTCCTGAAACTAGACTCATATATCTTCTTACCATAAAATTTTCAGAATTTTTGGTCTAGCCAATCAGTACAGTTTATTCTTTAAAATCACCCCTGTTTTGCTGTCTGACAGTTCTGACTCTTCTTCACTAAAAATTAATTATCTCCTTGTACAGAATTCAAATTATATTCTAGTTTCTTTATATTAAAACTAGACTCACTCAGGATTCTATACATATAAATTTAAACCCTAATTATTTTTATTCATTTTTTTATGATTTTCAAAGTCAGAACAGGGAACCTGAATTCATTCTGACCTTTTCTCACAAAATTCATTATATCTCAAAATTTACAAATCCATTGCTTACAATATTTCTTCTATGAGAAACTAGACTCAATAAGCTTTAATTCCATATTTTTTTCATCTTCTAATTCGATTCCTACAATTTTTAGTGATTTTTCAAAGTTAGTCTACTGCTGCTGTCCAAACTGTTTTAGTGCAAGCTGTTTATTACCATTTTTCCCCTAAGCTTTTAATAAATGATAATTTCGTCCCTACTCAATTAGCCTCTCAATTGAGCTGATTTTTCTCAATTAACATTTTATTCTATCACCTTAAACTAGTTTACAACCTTTAGGAATCAGAATTTCAGCAATAGACTTTAATTCCAAACATTTTCACAATTAGGTCCTAAAAATCAATTTCTATTGAAATTGCCTAATAAAATCATCTCATAAACAAATTAAAGCTTTAATTTCATTCTATTTCATCATAAACTTACAGCACTCAACCATGGAATTTTCAATTTCATTTATGAAATCAAAAACTAATGAATTTAATAGTAGGACCTAGTTGTAAAAGTCTTAGAAACACAAAAATTACAAGAAAAAGGCAAGGATTAACTCACTTGGTGCAAAAATTATGAAATACCAGCTTAGAGAACCCTCCTATGGCGTTTTTAGCTGCTGGAATTGAAGAGAAATGAAGAGAAATCTAGATATTTCCTATTTAGTCCTAGTTTTATTTAGTTAATTTTGCAATATTCCAATTTTACTCTTAATTTATCAATTTTTCTGCTGATTTCATACCCTTGCCGTCCAGCCCAAATAACTTTTGGGTCTAATTGCCTTTTAAATCCTTTCTCATTAGACTCTTAAGCTATTTAATCACTCTAGCAACTTTTACACCTATTACAATTTAGTCCTTTTCATTTAATTGACTACCCAAACATTAAAATTTCCTAACGAAATTCTAATACCACATTAATAACATTTCATAAATATTTATAAAATTATTTTTGACTCGGTTTTTACGAGATAGAGGTCTCGATAACTTATTTTTACCTAATTTCTTCAATAATTTTTTTTTAACTAGCCACTAAATCGATAAAATTTTTCTATCAATATTTTCATACGACTTTCCTATCATATAAATTTTCATGCAAAAATATTAAAATAAATTTCTCTTTAAATCGGATTTGTGGTTACGAAACCACTATTCCGATAACCTTGAATTTAGGCCATTACAACTCTCCCCCCTTTAAGGATTTTCGTCCTCGAAAATCTTACCAGTAAAGAGGTTTGGGTATTGTTTCCTCATTGTCTCCTCCGGTTCCCATGTCGCTTCCTCAATCCCGTGCTTTTGCCACAATACTTTCACCAAATTTATCTTTTTATTTCTTAGCTCTTTTGTCTCCCGTGCCAATATCTTGACCGGTTCTTCACTGTAAGTCATATCTGGTTGAATCTCCACTTCTGTTGGAGAAATAACATGTGAAGGATCTGATCGATATCGTCGTAACATAGATACATGAAAAACGTTATGGATTCTATCAAGTTCCGGTGGTAATGCTAATCGATAAGCGACTGGTCCAATTCTTTCTATGATTTCATAGGGCCCGATAAATCTTGGACTCAATTTACCCTTTCGACCGAATCGGAGAACTTTCTTCCAAGGAGACACTTTCAGGAATACCTTGTCACCAACTTGAAATTCAATCTCTTTTCGTTTAAAGTCGGCATATGATTTTTGACGATCGGAAGCTGCTTTTAGACTATCCCGAATAACCTTTACTTTTTCTTCTGTTTTCCGGATCAAATCAACCCCATGTATCTTCCTTTCACTGAGCTCTGTCCAATATAACGGTGTTCTACATTTTCTCCCATACAAAGCTTCATACGGAGCCATTTTAATATCGGGGTGATAATCTGTTATTGTAAGCAAATTCAATCAAAGGTAGATATCTCTCCCAATTACCTTCAAATTCTAGTATACAACATCGGAGCATATCTTCCAATACTTGAATTACACGCTCAGATTGACCATCTGTGCGAGGATGAAATGCGATCTTTGAAATACAACCGAGTACCCAAGGCTTCTTGCAATTTGTCCTAGAAAGCGAGACGTAAATCGGGGATCTCTATCTCGATATAATAGAGACGAGGCACTTCATGTAACTCGACAATCTCGGATATATCTGATTCAACTAGTTTATCTAAAGAATAATCCATACGCACAGGAATAAAGTGCTTCGACTTTGTCAATCGATCAACAATCACCCAAATAGCATCTTTTTTCCTCGGAGACAAAGGTAGCCCGATACAAAATCCATAGTGATTCTTTCCCATTTCCATTCGGTATAGTAATTGGTTGAAGTAACCACGAAGAAGGTACTGATGCTCACTTTAACTTGCGACATATTAAACACCTTGATACAAACTCGAGAGATATCACGTTTCATTCCCGACCACGGTACATCTTTTTCAAATCATTATACATTTTATTACTCCCGGATGTCTGGACATAGTACTGCATTGTGAGCCTCGCGTAGAATCTTACGTATGAGCTCACAATTACGAGGTACACATACCCTACCTTTGAATAATAAACAACCATCAGAACCAACTGAAATTCGGGATCATTACTTGACTCACACTGCTGTGCCCGTTTAACTTGTAACTTCTCATCATTCTTTCCGAGCATCACATATTTCTTTGTAAAAATGTCGGTTTAGCTCTCAATTCAGCTAAGATTGAACCATCATTAGTCAATGATAACCGGGTATTCATAGCTCGTAAAGTAAAACAGAGATTTCGGCTCAAAGCATCAGCTACAACATTAGCCTTACCGAATGGTAATCAATAATCAAATCATAATCCTTTATCAGTTCAAGCCACTGCTGCTGTCTCAAATTCAAATCTTTTCGTGTCATCAAATATTTCAAGCTTTTATGATCAAGTATAAATATGACATTTCTCACCGTACAAGTAATGCCGCCATATCTTGGCGCAAATACAATAGCGACTAATTCAAGATCATGTTTGGGTAATTTCTTTCATGTGGTTTAAGTTGTCTTGAAGCATAGGCTATTACTTTACCTTCTTGCATCAAGACACAACCTAAACCATTTAATGAGGCATTTGTAAATAACAAATTCCTTACCCGGTTCAATTTGTACTAATCTGATTGCTTTCGTTAATAGGTCTTTCAATCGGTTGAAACTTTGTTGACATTCATCAGTCCACTCGAACTTTACATCTTTCTCCGCAATAATCGAGTCATTGGAGAAGCTATCATAGAGAATCCTGTACAAATCTCCGATAATAACCAGCTAAACCAAGAAACTTCTAACCGGATACATTCTTGGTGGACTCCAATTGACAATATTGAGATTTTACTCGGATCTACCACGATGCCTTGGCGAGATACAATATGTCCTAGAAAACCCACTTCTCAAGCCAAAATTCACATTTACTAAATTTAGCGTACAATTGCTTCTCTCTCATGAATTTGTAACACAGTTCTCAAATGTTCTCGCATGTTCTTCTTCATCCCGAGAATAAACCAAAATATCATCAATGAATACTACTACAAATCTGTCTAAATGCTGATGCGAATATCCGGTTCATCAAATCCATGAATACTGCAGTGCATTAGTTAGCCCAAACGGCATAACTAGAAACTCATAATGCCCGTACCTGGTTCTAAAAGCTGTTTTTGGCACATCTGACTCCTTTACTCGTAGCTGATAATAACCCGATCGAAGATCAATTTTTGAAAATACAAGAGCACCTTTTGGTGATCAAATAAATCATCGATCCGGGTAACGGTACTTATTCTTTATAGTTACTTTATTAAGCTGTCTGTCGGTAGTCGATACACAATCTCAAAGACCCGTCTTTCTTTTTCACAAACAGAACCGGAGCACCCCAAGGTGAATGACTCGGTCGGATAAAACCCCTGTCAACAAGTTCTTGTAACTGTGTCTTTAACTCCTTTAATTCTGTATGAGCCATACGATACGGAGCTATGGAGATCGGAGTAGTTCCCGGAATCAAATCTATAGAAAATTCCACTTCTCTTTCTGGTGGCAATCCTGGTAATTCCTCTGGAAACACATCGGAAAATTCACATACCACTGGAACTGCCTGTATTTTTGACTCAGATACTTTGGTGTCAAGTACATAAGCCAAGTAAGCATCATACCCTTTTTTAACATACCTCTGTCTTTGCCATTCATCGAAATCACATCGAGATAACCCCTCTCATGCGATCGATTTAACCCGAAGCAACTCACCATTCTGACATTTTAACATAATATATTTATGTCTACAATTTACTACTGCATCATGCTGGGTTAACCAATCCATACCCAATATCACGTCAAATTCATCAAATGGCAATAACATCAAAATCCGTAGAAACAATAACCTCTTACCATCAGTGGACAATTTTTACAAATTTTATCCACTAACACGGAGTGGCCCAGGGGGTTCGAGACTTTAACCACAAATTCAGTAGGTTTAACAGATAAATTTTTAACAATTGCAAGTTTAACACATATATATGAATGCGTAAAACCAGGATCAATCAATGCAGTAATATCAGTGTCAAGTAAAGAAAATGTACGATAATAACATCGGGTCTTTGAGGTATCTTCTCGCACGCACGAATGGCATATGTCCTAGCAGTGCTCGTACCTCGAGCCTACTGCGCAGTATCTTTTGTAGCTCCTCGACTACCGCTGACATTACCGGATGGTCGAGGTGGTCTACCCCTCGAAACTGGATTACTCGGCTTCAATATCTGTTCAGCTTCTTTTTCAACCCTTTCTGGACAATCTCTGAGGAAATGGTCAAAAGAACCACATCGATAACAAGCCCCACTCTTAAATTGGCATTCACCAAAATGAGCTTTATTACTGATCTTGGCATCTCGGTTTAGGAGTTAAGACACCGCCAACACCAGTCAGCGATGGAGTAGAAGGCCTTGGATTAGTGCGTTGAGAACCTCGCTCTTTGCCCGAATACCCAATGGTGAAGTAGAACGATCGATATTTCTTCAATTTCTTTGAAGCGTAAACGGGATTTTTCCGTCGGTCTTTTACTAAAAATTAGAGTTTCCCTCTCGGCTGTTTCTTTTCTTTGCTCAATTCTTACGCTTTATAAGCTCTCTCTCGCCAATGTAGCAAACTCTCGAATTTCAAGAATTTCGATCAAGAACTTAATGTCTTCATTCAACCCTTCTTGAATCGTTTGCACATTTCAGACTTCCGACTGTGTACCCATTCTCGAGCATATTTACTCAATCGAACAAATTCTCTTTCATATTCGAGATATTGATCTATTGCCTGTTTCACTCAAGAAATTCTTTTCTTTTCTCGGTCAAGGAACCTCTGGGTGATATATTTTTTTACGAACTCGGTCAGAAAGAATTCCCATGTAATTTCTTCTTTCGGAACAAATCAAGCTTTAGTATTCCACCAATGGTAAATTTGTGTCTTTTAGCAAGTGAGACGGCACATTTTGGACATTCTTACGGTGTACAAGATAATTCTCTCCGTAACCCGAGTAGTGTTTTCTAACGAGAATTCAGCCCGTTCGGAATCATCATCATCTTTCGCACGCTCAAATTCTTTCGGCCCCATATTTTTGGATTTTGTCTCTGAGGAGCTTTCCCTTTTCTCGACAGATTCGATGCACATGCCTGTGAGATCTCGGGAACCGGTGGAGGAGCAGGAAGGGAGCTTGAGCTTGTTGCACTACTGAGGTTAGTTCTTAAATATTGACTAAACCATTCATTCATCACTTGAAAGAAGGCTCGCTTTGCCTCCTCCCCTTGGCCTCGGATCACGGGCCTTGTACTACTAGTTACTTGACTTCCCTTTGTGCCCGTTCTCGGAGCGGAGCATGACTCGGCTTCCTCAGATTCTTCGATCGGTAGACATTTACTATAAAAAAACACATTTAAATGGTCGGGAGATATCACACAATCAATAATAATTTAAATGGCATGTATAGCTAATTCCGTGTTTGCTACATCGGTCCTAGAACCGACTAAAACCGTAGCTCGATACCAATAAATGTAATACCCCTACCCGTATTCATTGCCTAGGAATAGGGTGCGAGGCACACCGGAGTTCACGAATTAAATTTTTTTAACTAGCCACTAAATCGATAAAATTTTTCTATCAATATTTTCATACGACTTTCCTATCATATAAATTTTCATGCAAAAATATTAAAATAAATTTCTCTTTAAATCGGATTTGTGGTTACGAAACCACTATTCCGATAACCTTGAATTTAGGCCATTACACCATTAGACCGGAGTCATTCCGTAACTGACCCACGGCCCATAGTACCAGTATTAGGCCTAGCGACCCTTTCCAGAATTCGCAACATAGCTTGGGACAGTGCGTCGTCCCCAACTGCACGATCGTGTGACCCAGTCTCAGTTACAGGTGAAGCCGTTGCCTCCCTAACTTCATTATTAGGCATATGGCTCGATGCCAAAGACTTAGCCCGAGCACCCCACGGCCTCCGCCGCGGCCTCTTGTACCCCTTCCATGAGTACCTTTGGTGCTCATTATCGATTTATGCTTTATCTATTTTAACAATTTTATGTATCAATTTATAGTTCCAGTGTTTATTAACGGATATTTTATGAAAAGCAGTATCAGTTATTTAGAGTTTTTTTTGTTTTTGCAGATCGCAATCTTACTACAGTTTTAGTTTACCTTAAACAGATTACTTCAGTACAGTCTAGTACCTATAGTAGTTTCAGTATTTTAGTTTAAACAAACAGAAGTTTTAGAGGACTTACAGAATCGGCACCGGGGACTCGGTGTAATCTTTAAAATATTTCCAAATCATCTGGAACAGTTCTTTTGGAATTTCAAGTTTCTAGAAAAAAACCCAAATTCACAGCTGAATTTTGTAACTTGACTCTGATACCACAAAATGTAACACCCCGAACCTAGCATAGATGTTATGGCTAAATCTGCGATGGCACATTGAAGTGTGTTTCGAAAAACATAGTTCCGTTGAATAATTCGTTCTATGTTAAAACCTCGTCGTGATCTTTACGAAAATTTAGAATATCTTGTTCATTGTTAAAACTCAAGTTGGTTTAGCAAGGTGTTAATCATATTAGATTGTTTTTGTACTTTAAAAACAATGTTTGTTGCGGAAGCATTTTAAAATATGTTGCAATAGCATGGTGTTTTGAGATGCATTTATCTTTTTCAAAAACTGCGGTATACTACTAACAGATATGATTCAAGTAAAGAAAACCCAAATCAAAATAAAAACTTAAAGAGGCCTTATTACACAACAAATACCCTAATTAAATTACTTATAAATTAAGGGTTTAAAATGGAAGCAAAAGCGGTTGTGTGGCCACCATCGAGTCCCTCACAGCACTGATCCGCATAAGGATTACCTATGCAGAAAAGTAGAAGGGTGAGTTTATGAAAACTCAGTGTGTAATCCCTTAAAAATAGTCAGTCATACAGTAGGTAATCACAATCTAGGCCTAAGCCCGTTTCAGTAACAGTTCACTTTCAGTTAGGGCCTTAGCCCATTACAGTATCAATATCAATATGGACCTTAGCCCAATTCAGTAACAATATCAGTGTGGGCCTTAGCCCAATTCAGTAACAGTAACAGAAATGCAATCAGAAATCCTACCTATCCATCTTCTACACTCCACTCCGTCCAGCCCTAAACTCATCCCTACACTCCAAAAAATAGCACCGGTTGCAGCACTAAACATTATTTACAGTAGAGCTGCCAGTATAGTACACTTCCTCTAAATATAATAAACCCATCCCCATGCAATATATCATGTCATAATGTCATACGTGTATGCAAAAATGTCATGCTCGATACAGTCATACATATCATAGGGGCATATCAGTCAATTTACCTCACAAGGGTATAATAGTCATTTCACCAGATTGGGGTCTAGGCATACTTACCGACCCAACAGTAGGTCCACAATTGTCTCGGGTAACCCGTTCAACCTTAACAGTTAAATAGTAAAAATGGGCTCAAAGGCCATAATATGGCCCATGCGGGCCCACACGCTCGTATGGCCCACAAAGCCCAAATGGCCTTAGCCGTGTAAACTACATAGCCTGGCCTAATAATCTCCACATGTCCGTGTGGGGCCCATAAGTTTATGGGGCCCACACGGCCCAAATCGACCCAACGTGGCCCAAAATAGCCTTAGCCCATGAAATCGCTCATGGTGGCCTCTACTATCAAACACCCATGTCTATGTGTTCGAATTACCACACAAGCAAGTGCACGCCCATGTGGCATCAAAATTTACATTTTCTGGCTTTTTGTTATTCTATAGTTGAGGCAATGCTTAGACACCTTGTTGTGAAAAGACGTAGAAACCCACGAGCACCAACCCTATATTCAATCAAGACATTCAGTCAGTCCTTTAATCAACAAGGTTAAACACCCTCTTTTTAACACTCATCTCAAAATCATATTGATACTTGCCTTGATTGAACGAGTGTGGTATTAGCCCGCTTAAATCACCAACGAAGGTTGATAACAAACTCCTTGATGTTTATCTGCATAATAAGTGAATTTATTACTCATGTTTGCTTATACACAAGGGTTGAATCAACGCATACCAACTCATAGAAAACGCAAACCCAAACATACGGGAAAGAAGCATTCGACCAGTACCAAAGAATCCAAGCCAAAATACCTTAATTCAATACAATAACAATGAATAGCGTTACCTTCGATCAAGCGACGAGAGAAAGGTTCCGATCGTTTCTGTAACACTAGTGAACTCCTTTACTCCTTGAGAAGTACTAAAACCTGAAAGAACACCATGACCAAGAGAGAAAAAGATGAGAATTGGCATTCAGAGAAAAGAGGAGAAAAGCCAAAAGAGCAGTGAAAAAATAGGGACTTACCAATCAATATTCGGCCACACACTCTTGAAAAAGGGAAAGAATTGAGAGAGAGCAGAGAAGAGAAAAGAAAAAAGAGGAGAGGAGAGGAGACAAGGTACTCAGCCTAAGGACTACAACCGATTGTAGGAGGGATAAGGTGGAATCAAAATCAAAAGTGTTGAGAGGGGAAAGGAGATAGAAGCAATCAGTCAAGAAAAGAGGCCAATTGAGAAAGAAAAGGAAAAGAAATCAGTTAACCAGAGGAAAAATGTCATAAAGGGAGCACAAAATCGCAAAACACCGCATAGAGAAAAACCTGAATGGTCAAGCACTATTCGGCCTCAACAAGGAAGAAAGCCAAACCCAGAAGCAGAGAGAAGGGATAACAGAAGCTAAATACAACACCAAAAGCCAAAAAGGAGTGAGCTAATACTGATTTTGCCAAAAAGAAACTCCTAATATGGCAAGACCTCTAAAGAATCCCCACACTTGATTCTTCCAACCTTTCCCACCTCAGCCGAAAGTCTTTGAACAAGAATTCAATTTCAGCACAGCCTCTCCCACTTTCAAATCCCATGTAATCCTCCTAAAATCCCTCCTCCATTATCTCCTCAACCGCCCATTCAAACACTACTCTACTTAGCAGTCTTTTGGTCAACTTCTACTACCTACACGGTAAGGCAATAAAATAAAACACTCCTTTCGTATCACCAAGTCTCGAACCTCAGACCCCATGGAACACTCTACACGCCTCTATCCCTTAAACTAGCACGCACTTTATGACATGCTTTACCTAAATTTATTTTAAAAACCTACTGACTAGAGACAGGGTTTATTCAAGTAAAGACAAAATTTTTTACAAGCGAAGGCTTGAACTCAGGACTTCTCCAACACCTCTTAGGACACTTAACCACTGAAGCAGACAGATAATTGTGTTACTCAACATACAGAAAATAAGTAGTTATATTTTGTGGCGTTACATGGGCTGCTGTGGTGGTGATGTTGGCTCTAGAATAGATTTTGAATCCATTTATGGATTTATTCACTTGTAACATTAATAGTGTGACATACCTTAATCTTGAGTGGATGATGGACTATGTATACCTGACTCATAGACTTTGATGTAAGTAAAAACTTGAGTTCAAATAGATAAGGAACTGAATGTTGGTGCATTGGGTATATGACTTCTGTCGAATGTAGCATCACTCACAGTAGTAGAATTAATAGCCTAAGAAATAGTATATCCTTTCATTGGTTGTAACACCCCATGCTCGGCCCGAACGTTAGACCCAGGTATGGAGTGCCACAAGTTAAAACCATTGAACTAACAATACCATTTGAAAACCAAACATCTTAGCTAGGCAGATACTCTTCTTACTGGAGAGATATCTCGATATTTTGAAAAATATATGATAAGTTGAAAGTGATTTAAAATAATACTACACCACTTATAGTTGGGATATGAGTACTTTGCATTTGACAAAAACTTGATGAACATTCACAAGTTCGAATAAAAATCCAAATGAGTTATCACTCAAGTAGTAGTTTAAAGTTCATTTCCAAAGTCTAACAACACATGAAAACAATTTGGCATAAAGCCCAACAAGGTAGCACATAACAATTCAAAAATACAAAATAATGTTTTTGAATACAGGTTGTTAAGTTCCAAGTGGCGACAACTAACAATCATCCTAATACCCTAGCAATTACATGTTACACCAAGACAAGATATAGCTCACAAATAGGCCGCAAATCTGGTTGAATCCCTGCTCGATACGTCCAACCTACAAGGCCTAGAAATAATAGGAAAAGAAACTAAGTAAGTTCATAAGAACTTAGTGAGCTCCAAAGAAATATAACCCCGCCATAGGGTTTAATAGACTCTATTAGGGTAAGACTTAGATCTATAAAATGGTTCACGACTTCTAGCAGATACAATACTCTCTGTTCTGAAGTATCTATTGGCGAATACTTCCACAACAAGCTCAGTCCCATGGTGAACAATATCTTCTTTTGGAGACTCGCATATGTCGGACACGAGGTACAACTGATCTATGTGTATGCCACATTGATAAGTTAATAAAGTAACATATTTTAATCTTATTCTTAATGTGTTTTTGGATGATTAATTATACAAATTAGTGAATTTGATGCTCCTAATCCTCTAAATTCATGTTTCTATACTTATGAGAGAATTTGAGAGTGAAAAGAGCAAAAAAGGAGCCAAAATCAGACAAATAGAGTTGTTTTTAGGAGCCACACGACCTGGGAATTTCCACACAGGCTAGGCGTATACCTGTGTGAGCCACATGGGCTGGAACACGCCTATGTGCCAACCCATGTCGATTTCGCATCCTATTTACAAATACGCAGAAAAACCTAATTTTTAGGCTTTTTAAGCATTCTAAAGTCTATAAATACCTATTAGAAAAAGACATAAGGGGGCAATTAGAGAAGATCAAAGAAAACACTCAAAGAACACCATCAAAATCAACTCGGATGTGGATCTCCATCAAGACCAAAGATATCCTTTTAATTTCTTTTGAAGTTTTATTGAGTTTCTTTATGTCTTATGGTTATTCTGACTTTGAGATGTTTCTATTCAAGATTATGAACTGATTTCCTAGATACTTAGGGAAGATGAAATCTATGATAAATCCTTTTATTTAATTTCTGTTTTTAAGTGATAAATACTTGGTTCATGCTCTCAATTATGTATGCTAATTTCTTGTTGTAATATTTTCGGGGTATAAATTCATGTTTAATGTGCTTATTTCAGTGGAGCAAAAGTCCCTGTTTAAGAGTAGATCTAGCATAATTGAGTGGAGTTGCATGCAATCCTAGAAATAGGACGACATAAATCTATCAGATTAGAGTCAAATCTAATAGGGAATCTATAGATTGAGTTAATAGAACGATAGAGCTTTAATTAGAAAGAGATTTCAATTAATCAACCTAGAGGAAAGAGATTTCAATTAATCAATCTAGAGGCAGTTGTTTTTACTCTCGAAAGTGATATTAACATAATTTAGGGATTTTTACGGATCAAAACTGTAACACCCCTTACTTGTATTCAACGCCAGAATAGGATATGAGGCATTATCGTACTTATATAGCAAGCAAACATACAATTCCAAGTCATAAATTTGCATCCAAATTAAAACTGTTTGCATTCAATCTTAAAGTCCCTAATACGAGCCTACTAGGCCCAAATTAAAATCGTGTGCTCAATTCTGAACATTCTATTTCTCAAAATTAATGTGCAGGGGACACACGGCCGGAACACATGCCCATGAGGCAGACTGTGTGTCACACATGGCCTAGACACACGTTCGTATGTCTACTTGTGTGGACAAAATAAAGGCTATTTACCAAGCCATTTGTCACCCTTATTTCCACCTACACACACACAAGTTCAATGGCATAAATCATGATGTACTTAGGCAACCAAACATCCAAAAAGCAAGGCCAAATTATGTCATTTCATTATCCACAATCAAGATATTTACAACACCATAACTTTGTCAAACCAAATCATACCAACTCACAATCTACAAGTTCCAATATGGCTACCAATAACATGCATATTTTTACTTAGTTTTCCTAGCACACCAATGAGCCAATCTTAACCATTCAACAACCAAAACCATTAAGTCACCTTTAACCATTTACCAAGCATTTATAAACCACATCACACAAGAGATAATTGCACATGCATGCATATATAAATATATATAAGCTTACAACCAATTCAACCAAAATAAGCCAAATTACATGGCCAAACACCACATCAAGCCTTTGACAATTACAAGCCAATGCATTTGGCCAAATTCATAATGAAATATATAACAAAATGACCAAGTCCCTATACATGCCATTTTCTCAAAATGTTAAGATCATTGATACCCAAAATGACAGTTGATAGTGTGATGCGATCTCCAATGATCTCTAATTCGAGCTAGCTTGGTGACACTATAAAAATGGAAAATAAAACGGAGTAAGCTATATAGCTTAGTAAGCTCGTATGAAAGATATAAGCTAACCTTACCATACATTAACATGCAAGTAATTTAACATAAGGTAATGTAATTTACAAAAATCTCATGACCATAATTCATTCCATCACAACTTATCTTGAATTCATCATTCCACAAATTTTTTTTTTAAACATAAGCTTTGCGTACATAGCTGTACCATCTCGTAATAGCTTCATATTTATTCTCATCATTGACACACCCAATGAACCACTCAGAATAATAAAATCAGATACTCGGGAAACCTTGCACATAAGGTGCCATATGTAGCCATTACTACCTCTATCTCATATCACATACATGCTCACTCTCGAGCCAACAACGAGCCTGGTCACACAAGCTATCAGTCAAGATGTAGCTACTCAGTGCTGCTTACACAAGCTGTCAAGTAACTGTAACATATGCCGGTATACTTAGCCACCGGTAGGACGTATAGGACCAGCACTGGATCACATAACATAAAACCCTAGTGACATGTCACTTGTATCCTAATCTATTCCTAAGGTTCGATTGGGATTTCTCGCTTGCCAAATCATCGTCAAATGTGTCCGTAAGGTATATTGCACATTTCATGCATAAATTAAAGCATTTGAAGCAAATTTAAAGTAAAGCTTATTTAACATACGAACTTACATCGGTTACAAAAACAGCAAAAAGAGATCTATTCGTCAACTACCTTAGTTACATTTTCAAAGTACCAAAATGAGGTTCGATAGTGTGGTGACTATCCTTGATGATCCCTGAGCTCACAGTAGCTTCGATATCTATAAAACAGTGCAAACACACACACAAAATAAGCTTTCAAAAGCTTAGTAAGTTTGTACTAAAAGTCATCAACAGTATATAAAATATGAAACATCAACACATAAGTACTTATAAATTCTCAACTCATCTATCAATTCCATGCCAAATTCATCCATATGTTTACACCAATACAATAAACTTTATATGCAAAATACCATCTACCACATAGTATTATACTTACTCGAACCTTCCCGTATTCATTCATTTTCATTCTCACCTCTCGTTCGGATATTTTACAACTTTTCAAAGATTGCCAATGCTTTAAACATCCGCACACTTAGTGCTTTAAAGATTCCGCACACTTAGTGCCATCCGAATTAACTAAAGCTATATCGATATCGCACACTTAGTGCCTCATATAGCCGAAGCTAGTTTAAATCGCACACTTAGTGCCAGATATCATTGATTTATCATCGTATTCATCCAAACTAAATGTATATACAATCTATGTATAAACAAAGCATCAAAACATACTTATAACATCATATTTTTATGTACAAACTTACCACGTACTCTGAATTGTTGAGTCGGATCGTCTACTCTATAATCTTCGACTTCCCTTGGTCTAAATCCGAATTCCTTTTTTCTTGATCTATATGTATTCAAAATTAACCCTTTTATTCACTACATAATTCAAAACAATCCATAGACACATATTTAGGGCATTTTGCAAACTAGCCCTCACATTTTCACATTTTGACACTTTAGTCCCTAATTCACAAAATTACAAAATACACAAAATTTGCTTCTATATAAGCTTAGCCGAATTTTCATAGCTCTCATACAAGTCCATACATTTCATTTATTTCACATTTTAGTCCCTCAAAATAATATTTTTACAATTTAATCCCTAATATGCATTTTAACTCAAAATCACTTTACAAAACATGTAAATCAAGCACTAAGCTTTCATAATTCATCATTTAACATCACAAAACTCATGAATTCATCAATGGAATCTCATCAACAATTTCATAAATTTTAGCATGGGCTAGTTAGATCACTTAACAACGATCACAAAAACGTAGAAATTATCAAAAACCGAAACAAAAACATACCTCAATTAAGCCAAAATGAGTGCTGAAACTTAAAGCTCTTCAACTTAGGTTTTTCTTTCCTATTTCGATGGATAAGCACTAAAAATGATGGATGATATATGTTTGTTTTATTTTATTACATCATAAAACACTAATTACTTATTTACCCTTGTAATAAAACATTAATATGCTATCAATTAGTGTCCACTAATGTCATTTAATCATAAGTTTGGTCGAATAACCACATAAGGACCTCAAAATTATAAAGCCAAGTCAAAAGGCACTTTTAACATCTAGCACATAGCTTTTACATTTTACGCGATTAGGTCCTTTTTCAAAATTAAGCACACAAACGATTAAATTTTCATATGAAAATTTCACACATGCTAATTCACACATCATAAAAACTAAAAATAATATTTAAAAATTTTTTTGACTCAGATTTGAGGTCCCGAAACCACTATTCTGACTAGGGTCAAAACTGGACTGTTACAATGTCCCATTCTATCATTGGGACCCACCTCATCATCCACCTTCGCGCCACCGTCTTGCTTCTTCTGCTGCTACCTTAGAGGACCTCTCTGAGTGGTTCACTCACTTTGAACAGCACTGCTTTCAGAGGTTTAACAGTATTAACGCGACATTGTAGCAGACATGTCAGCATCTCCATATATCCTCTTCAGCACCGGCAACTCACGACACCGACGCCGGTTTATTTGTTTTCTTTTTCTTTTTCTTTTATGATTATTTTTCTTTTTCTTTTTAGTTATTTTTACTGTTATTTTCTTAGACTTATTTCTTTTCTTATCTTTTGAACTATATTTTTATTTTTATGGTTGCTTCTAATTGAGTTAGTAACCTTTTAATCTTATTCACTATTTGTGTTTATTTTCTTATTAGTTTACTCAGAATCATGCAATACATTTAAATTTGCCTACAATTACGCTTTTCACCATTCTCGCGATTTCATCCAATATTCAGGGCAGTTTCAATTTTCTCCCTCTTTAATGATATTTTGTTGATACTGTGATTATATTTATTTGTACATTGAGGACAATGTACATCTTAAGTGTGGGGAAGTTATTTATATAATTATCAGAAAATCCCTGAATTATGTCTTGTATTTAAATAATTTTCTCATACTTCCATTAGAATGAATTTTTGTCAATTAGGAATTTTTGTTGATGTGTTTTAGATTAGTTTGTAGATATTTGTGTATTGGTTGATTTAAACTTGAAGATATGAGAGAATCAAGCATGATAAGTTATTTTTTAGAAATTAAAATTTTTAGGTTGTTTCCCTAAATTGAAGTATTATGTTGAAGTTTGAGATTTGTAAGATTGACATAAAAAACCATGATTTTTTGTGAGATTTTAAGCCTTTAGAGCATACATTTTTCTTGCTCATTTTATTATTGGTTATGAGTGTGTTAATTTGATTTGTTATTCTAAAACTTGCTTCGATTATACATGTCGAGACCACACCTTTGATTTGATATATTGGGATGATAAAGACACTTAGGTTTTAACCCACTTATCCCATAAAAGGCCTACCTTAGTAATTAACACTTAGTGAACCCCATTGAGCCTAATACACCATTTCTTGATTTACCCATTAATGTTAAGCCATAACTCATTTTTTCATTGAGACTTTTTCCCGTTTTATTGACTTTTTTTTGTCGAGATTTGATTTGGTTAGTTGTTTAACTATGCTCTTCTGTTTGATTTGTTGAATTATTTCTGATTGTTCTAGATAAAAAATTCGAAAAAAATATTGATTATTATTTAGTTCTATGTTGATTAAGCTTGAACAGTTGAATTCATATTTTGAGTAGAAGATCATTTTTATTCTTAAATAGTTCTTAATTTATGCACTTTTTTTAATTTAGCGTTTGTTTTTTTTCTAGTTTGGTAATTTATCAATTCGATCTCAATTATAACCAACTTTTCTATCCTTCATCTGCACTCTTAACCTAAGCCCTATTACAACCTTTTAAAGACCATTTTGATTTGTGTATTTGATTTTCATGCAACCTATGGTAATAACCATTCTTGTTTGAATATTGAGTGCTTATTCGTGAACCTTAAACACTTTGAGCGATTTGAGTGAATCTTTAGTGAGGATGTCGATTCTTATTGATTTTGAATTAAAGGTAATTACTTAGATAATGGGAGACACCTATGTTTTCATGTTTAAAAATGTTAGCTTGGATTGTTTAAGACTTTAGTGCTCTTTTAGTTGAATTGCCAATGCATGATTATTTGTGAATTATTTTGAGACATTATTGATGGGAATTACAAGTTGAGAAATATTAATTTTAATGTGAGTTGAGGATTTTGCTTAAGGACAAGCAAACACTTAACTATGGGGATATTTGATAAGCTATAAAACTAACATATTTTAATCTCTTTCTTAATGCATTTTTGGATGAGTAATTATAGATTTAGTGAATTTAATTCTTCTAATCCTTTAAATTCATGTTTCTATACTTAGGAGAGCATTTGGGAGCGAAAGGTGTGAAAAATGAGCTAAAATAAAACAAATAGAGTTGTTTTCATGAGGCACACGGCCTAGGAATTTCCATACGGGTTGGGCATACGCTCGTGTGAGCCACATGGGCTGAACAGACGCCCATGTCCCAGCCCGTGTCGATTTTGCATCCTACTTCCCAAATACACGAAAAAACCCAATTTTTAGGCTTTTTGAGCGTTCTAAAGTCTATAAATACCCATTAGAAGAAGACATTATGGGGCAATCTGAGAAAATCAAAGAAAACACTCAAAGAACACCATCAGAATCAACTCAAAAGTGGATCTCCATCAAGATCGAAGATCTTCTTTTAATTTCTTTTGAAGTTTTATTGTGTTTCTTTATGTCTTGTGGTTATTTTGACTTTGAGATGTTTCTATTGAGGATTATGAACTAATTCCTTAGATACCTAGAGAAGACGAAATCTATGATGAATTCTTTTATTTAATTTCTATTTTTATACGATAAATAGTTGATTCTTGTTCTCAATTATGTATGCCAATTTCTTATTTTAATATTTCCGGGATATTAATTCATGTTTAATCTCCTTATTTCAATAGAGCAAAAGTCTCTATTTAAGAGTAGATCTAGCATAATTGAGTGGAGTTGCTTGCAATCCTAGAAATAGGACGACATAAATCTATCAGATTAGAGTCAAATCTAATAGGGGAATCCATAGATCGAGTTAATCCAATGATAAGGGTTTTAATTAGGAAGAGATTTCAATTAATCAACCTAGAGACAGTTGTTTTTTTTCTCTCAAAAGAGATATTAACATAATTTAGGGATTTCTACGGATCAAGACACAAGTGAATAAATCGTTTAATTCAGATTCATAATAATAGGTGAAGTCTAGGTGGATTCTTTCCTGGGCATTTTTTATCTCATTGGTTAATATTTGATTATTTCTTTGATTCTTTCTCTATTGCGTTCTTAGTTAAATTAGATTAGTAAATTTAGATTAAAACACTTCACTCCAAATTATCAGCTAAATAATAGAAAAAGGTAATTATTAATACTTTTAGTCGTCGTGGATACTATATTCTCTACTCACCATAGCTATACTATTGTTCGATAGGTGTGCTTGCCTTTGTCATATTTATAGTTAGTTCAGTGACCATCACACATTTTGCGGACTACACCTTTATGACTATTTATCATACTGTTTACACTTCATGCAATGCTTACATTTTATTTAACACAATATACATGTTAGAAAAAATTTCTGTTTTGAAAATGATTTTCTTGCATAGCGAAAAATTAAAATTTTCAAAATCGACTCGGTTTGTGATATTTATATTAATACACCTTAATCGAATTCATACCTGTGTTTGTTATTTAGCGGTCGTTCATTGTTCTCGACTTTCAACCAAATAATCTTCTTTGTTATTCTTGTATCACAAACTACTTTGAGTGTGGGCTCGAATCAATTGAATTGAAACATAGAACTAGAAAAAATTCTCTCTTTTATTTGAGGTGAAAAGGAAAATTCTATCTTTTTAAATAGAAACTGGTAAAATTGTTATTCTGGAAAAAAATATATTTAATAGTTGAGAAAAAATTATCTCTATTTTTCGGTAGAGTAACAATATCTCAATGTTGTGTATAATGTTGTGTATAATGTCCTAGTGGTTCCATCTATCCATAAGAAGAGGTGATAGAACCCTTATTGAGTTGTAGTTGTTTATTTCAAATAGAAAAATATCTTCCTACTTAGATGATGTGAGTATCAAGGCCTAATTTCAGACCCATGAATGAGATGGGTCCACACTACCTCAAGGCCCAACAACTTGTCAAAGGCTAAGCAAATCAAATCAGGGTTCGATCAAATACAAGATTCGAGGATGAATCTTTTCAAGGAAAAGGGGAATGATACATGCATGAATGGGGTGAAATTTATTAAATTCCATTCATCGAAGCTGCCAATTTCAAACTTGGGAAATTAGTAGAATTGCGACGACTTTTTGAATGGGATCCTAACATTTCTGGGTTGAGATGTCTTCATGCTGTTTGGAGATATATCTCTTAGCTTCGAAATTTATTTTGAATCACTCAATTTTGAGTTCAAAAACTCAGGTTATGAACGTTTTAGTGAAGACTACGCGAGCAGAATTTCTAAACGAGATTATGACGGGAGTTACGAGTTTTAGGCTTTTAATTCGAGTTTAAAATCATATTGGGTTCGGGTTTTAAGCTTAATTTTTATTATATATGAGCCCAATATTGTATTTATCAGGTCTTATTATTTTAATATTATTTTATTCTAAATTTTTTGTAATTATTAAGTATTTTGAGTTATTTAGGAGTTTTATGTTAACAAGAAAATTTAGTTTAAAACTAGTTCTTGTTTAGATTAAATTAGAGGTCTAGTATACTTTAGAGTTTTATTTAGATTTATTTAGCTAGACTATATATAGGCCTTTGCATTGTACACAATTTATTCAATTCATTATTATTCAAATTCTTTTTTTAGTTTATAAATTCTCTTTGAGTTTTCTTTTTTTAAGAATTTCTCTTGAGTTTCTTTTAGAAGAATTTTAACAATCTTTTCAGATTGTGGGGATCATCTTCAAACTTTTTCTTGCCAAGTTTTCTTTCTTGGAGGGGAAATTAGAGCCCCTTGAAGGTGTTGTGGATTCTTCGTGTTTGCAAGGCTTCTTAGGACTTCTACACGCCATATTTTATCTTTTCCATTTATCTTCTTTATTTGCTTCCTTATTATTCTAATATTTGATTTATTATCTTATTCTAGTTATTTATTTTAATTGTTTTATTTGACTTGGGTTCAATTTCGTTTCAGGTTGTGTCAAAATCCAAGTTTCTTTCCAAACGTCTAGAGCCTTAAGTCAAATCCGCAACTTTGACAAACTTTACGATCTGCTTCCGCATTCATCTACCTCATTCTATATCATTTGGTATCAGATTTTGCTATTTTAGGTGTTCTTTTTATTTTTATAAACTAATTTATAGCAAACAGTCTTAAAACAATTTTTTTTACCCTGATAGTTTTCGAAAAAAATATTTTTCAGTGGGTAAACATTTTTCAAACGATCTAAAATTTTACATACTATTTCTTGGAACTACTTTAGAGTACAAAAAAATATTTTCCTCAAAAAAAGTGATCAAAAAAGTATAGAAAAAAATATGAAAAAAAGAAAAAAAGAAGAAGATATTATGTGGGTTGAATATTGTGCCAAAACTTTCCAAATTAGATTTAAATTGTTTGAGGAGGCTCTAGTTTAAATTTCATAATTTTTAGAAATAGGGAACACCTCGAACAAAGTTTATTAAGTTGCTTTGCAATTTTTCGGGTTTCCAGGTTTCAACAATTTTTATTGACTCTTAGCCTTAGATTTTCATTTATTTTTTTTCTTTTTATTGTTCCTTTATTCATTCTAACACTTTATTGGTTCTTAGGTTAGTAGGTTAAAGCACGTTGCACACTCTGAAACACCCCAAACCCGGCCTAGACGTTATGACCGAATCTGGCAATGTCACATGATGGGGTGTCTGAAAACTAAGTTTCTACAATAAATTCATTTCCATTTAATTACTTTTCTTATCTCTTATTAATTCCAAAATCCTTACTCGTTTAATCGATTGTTTTAAACATAATTCGTTGCGGAAGCTTTTAAAACCATTTTGAGTAAATCGTGTGTTTAGAGAAAACTTTGCTTTTTCGAAAATTGAGTTTTCCTACGTCTAGCAGTTATAAATCCATAAAAATAAATAAAAACAAAAATTAAGAAAATGTCCCAAAAAGTCCCCAAATTACATCCAAATAAACCACAATAACTAAATCCATAAATCATAAATTATAAATCTTAAAAGTCCAAAAACTGTGGTCACCATCGAGTCCTCTGCCACCCGATCCATTTAGGTCTGGGGATTACCTGTGCACATTAAACAGAGAGGGGTGAGTTTACTTAAACTCAGTGTGTAATCCCACAGAAAACAAACAACAGTAAACACAATGCACCGTTAAAAACAACCTTAGGCCTAAGCCCCTTTCAGTATCAGTATCAGTATCAGTATGCATAAGGGCCTTAGCCCATCATAGTATCAATAATAGATATACAGTATTCAGTAAGAAAGTCCTACCTAACCAGCCTCTACAAACCATCTCCGTCCAACCCTACACTCCATGTGGGGATTAAATCAACCCACCCATCCCTACACTCCAGATAGTACTGAATGTGGCACAAAAAAGTAGTTTGCAGCTGAGTTGCCAGTATATTAAGCTTAAGAGCCTTTCAGTACACTTCCTCCAAATAAAATCAACCCAACCCCATGCAATGCAACATACAATACATGACATGCTATCTCATGATATTAGTACATATAATCAGTAAATGTATACATGCATACTATCATCATACTCAATATATATCCATCAATCAGTCAGTTTACACAATTAGAGGTCCAAGTAATGCTTATCGACCCTACAGTAAGTTCACAATGAACTTGAGCGACCCGTGCAACCTTAGCAATCAATTCAGTGAAAATAGGCTCACACGTTTATGTGGCTGCCTGTGTGGCCCACACGGCCCAAATTGGCCTTGGCTGTGTGGATCACATGGCCTGGCCCAAAATCCCACAAACCCGTGTGGACCCACACACCTGTCTGGCCCACACGGCCCAAATTAGTCTAGCCTGTGTGTCGCACACAACTTACTTAGCCATCACATGGTTGTGTCTTGCGAGCATAGCCTGGCCTCGTCGATCACCCGCCCGTGTTACGGCACACGGCCTACCACATGGGTGACCATACGCCCGTGTGGCGTCGAAAGTGGGGTTTTCAGCTTTTGTCGAAACCCCGTTGTCTGTGCAATCGGGTACACACCTAGTATCAATTGATGCTAAAATGATCCCTGAGCACTCCAGAACCTAAAAATTGACATTCCAACACCCAATTTCAATAACATTATCAAAACTTAAATGGGATTGTAACGAGACACTCACCCATTAACTATCGATAACCATACCTTCGATCAAAATGAGAAATCCATGCACTTAACTCACCAATTGGGAATGATATACAGTCAATTGATTAACTCCTAAACACCAAAAGGAAACCCCTGTTAGAAAGTATTCAGAAAAACGTTTAGATTAGCAAAAGCTGAAACTTACCAATAACACGCAAAAGCCGAATTAACAAGTCATAGAAATTCATAAGTAGATAGGAAATAACAGAAAGACGGCAGCAAGGGAACAAAAGGGACGGCGGTGTAACAGCCCGATTTAGACCCTATTTGGAATGGTGGTGTTGGGACCACGAATCCTAGTCAAAAAAATATTTTAAAATTATTTTCCGTGTTTATTATGTGTGAATTTGTTTGTGTGAAATTTTCGTGATTTAATTTTGTCGTTTGAGTGTTCGATTAAATAATAGGACTTAGTCACATAAAATGAAAATTTGAAGGTTAAATGTGAAAGTGCTTAATTGATGTTGTCTTTGTAAAGTGAAGCACTTATAATGCAATTAAGCCATTGAAAATTTGAGTGGACGGTTAAGACCATGAATTATAATAGCTTTATATATATTTATAAATGTTAATTTAGTAAAACATATAATAATATATGTAATAATAAAACATAAATATTAAAATAAGCTTTCATACATTCTTGTTCTTGCTGAAATAACAAAATAAGAAAAGAAAACAAAGGGTTTAAAGGTTCGGCCATTAGCAAGCTCAATCAAGGTATGTAACTAGTTTGGTTTTTGATAATTTTTACGTTTTTGAGATCGTTGCTATGTTATCTACAAAGCCCATGCTCGAATTTCTGATTTTAGTGAATATTTTAAGTTATGTCATTGATGAATATTTGAGTTTTGTGATGTTAATTGGTGAAATATGAAAGATATGTTTTGGATTGATATGTTTTGTATTGGAATTTTTGATGATTTTGAGTAATTAGGACTAAATTGCAAAAATAATAAATTGAGGGACTAAAATGTAAAGTAAATGGAATGTATGGACTTGTATGAACATAAGGAATATTCGGCCTACGCATGGTATATGCAAATTTTGTATGTTTTGTATTTTGTGCAAATTGGACTAAATTGTAAAAAGTGTAAAATGTCAGGGGTAAAATAGTAATTTTCCCATTTATGTGTTTTTGGACTAAATTGAGTGAAAATATGTTTGAATGAGTTTAATTTGAATATGTTTAGATCAAGAACCAAAGAAATCGGATTTGGATCAGAGGAAAACTAAAGTTGTCGACTAGCCGTCTCGTTCCGATCTTTATCATCCGAGGTAAGTTTATAAGAAAATAACTATTAATAATTTTTAATAAATATATTTTTTAAATGCTGAATTGAATTTTATGATTATATATACTTAATGACAGAATGTGTATATGCTTGAGAATTAAGTTTACGAGTTCGATTCGATCGAGTTACGACGTCTGAAAGCCCCGTATGAACCTTAGGAATAGTTAGGATATATATGTCATGACATAGGATTTTGATATGTGATGTGTGAGTAAGACCATGGAATCGATATATGTGTGCGAGTAAGACCACGTTTTATACGTTGGCATCGATATGTGACTACGATATATGTGTACGAGGAAGACCTTGTCTGGGACAGTGGCATCGATATGTGATTACATGTAAGACCACGTCTGGGATGTTGGCATTGTACGATATATGTGATTATTCGAGTGTCCTATCCAATTCCGAATGGTTCATCAGGCAACGATAAGTTGTGATAGAAAGTGTAAAACGAGCTAAATGATCAGGTATGAGTTAGTTGATTTCCTATTTGTAAATAAGGTAAGTTGACCATTGATTATGTGATGCAAATTATATAAGTTACTAATTTGAATATATGTGCATTTGTGTAGTATATTCGGCCATATACTATGTATATACATGTAATGTTTATATGTGAAAGTATTTGGTATACATGAAATCATAAGCTTGAAATTTAATGTGATTATGATACTATAGTTTGGTTTGATTTTATATGAGTTGATTATGTCATTGAGTTGATTATTTGCTTATGACTTACTAAGCTATGATAGCTTACTCGGTGTGTGTTTATGTTTACCTCTGTTTTATAGATTTTGGAAGTTAGATACGAGCTCAGGGATCATTAGAAAATTCTATCACACTACCGACTGTCTTCGGTATTTTTTTATAAGTGAACTTTCGAATCTATGGCATGTGTAGGCTAGATTATATTTTTGAAAAGTTGGATTTAGGTTTATGTATAATTTAAGCCATGCGAAAATGGCTTAACTTCTATGCTTGAATTTGGTTATGTTTGATTATGGTTTAAGTTCATTTTGGTTATAATGCTCTGTGTCAAGGATGAATGCTATTTGTGATATGTGCTTTGTGCATTGAAGTTGGTGGATGATTTTGGATGTGTTTTGATTGAATCAGTTTTGGTATATACATGAATATGAAATATGTTTGTTAGGTTACTCATGGTAAAAATGATGCGTATATGTTTTGCATTAGATATTAATAGTTATTTTAGGTTGATGAGTGAATTTGGCTAAATGCTGGATTTGGATAATGAGTATGTTTAATTGATGATTCGGCACTTGCATATATATATATGTATTTAGGCATATATTTATATATAAGTATGTGTGAGATGTTTGATATATTTATTAATGGTTAAGTAATATGTTTAATGAATGACTTTAGTTGATCATGTTCAATGGTAATGTGTATTTTATTGACATATGATATTTGTATGAAATGTATGATATCATGGATGGATATATTCAGCCACTAAAATTGAAAATGGATTAATATGTGATATTCAGTACATGTTTTGATAAACTATGTGATGACTTTGCTATATAGTGAAATTGGTTATTTGGTGTGTTTTAGTATTGACACAAACTTTGATATATAATTTGACTTATAAAATGTGATTGGAATTGGTAAATGACCTGTATGCATATTTGGCTAATGATATATATATTAAATACTTATGCATATAACATATATGTTGGTGATTTGATTAGAAATAATGAATTATAAGTATTTTCGGCTTATTAAATATATGGTATGGTATATAGTATAATTACATTTATAATGCATTGAAGATATTATTGATGACCGAATAATCATTTAACTTATTGGTTATGTGTAAGTGTTTTATGTTTGATAATTTGGCATGTGAAATGGATGTTCGTAAAGTTATTAATTGTGCACAAGAGAGTTTAAATTACTATGGCTTTGTGTGCATAGCTTTATAATGAATTTTATAACTAGGTATATGGTATGAATTGATTTTTAGATATACGGATTGGATGTTATGAAATGTTTTATGCATGTATAGTATTAGAGAAAAATAAAGTTGATATGGAAAGTAGCAGATATAATTAGTATGTTTTAAATATACAATTTTTTTATTGAAAATTTACCATTTGAATAGTAATTTTGTTATAAGATAATAAAATGGTCATATGTGAGTTTAATAAAATTGAATTGTGTTTTGTTTATTATTGATTCAAGAATTGATAAGCTAGAAATAAAAAAAATGTATATTTCTAAACATGGTTTGATAGACTGTGTGAATGTGAAAGAGTTTTATCTTTTCCGGTAAGCCTCGTAACCCCAGTCTGGCGACTGATACGGGTTAGGGGTGTTACAGGCTGCAAAAAGGAAACAACAAGAGAAAGAAAAAAGGGAAGTGGTAGAGAGAATGGTCAGTTCTTTTCTGAAGAGAGAAATTTTTTGGGAAAACTGATTTACTCAAGTCCCACTACATACACTATCTCAACCACCCACTTCTTAGATTTTCAGTACAACTCAAACTCTCAGCCACCAAACCAAGCAAAAATAATCTCTTTTGCCCACGTAGGGATTCAAACACAAGGCCTCCAGCAAACCCACACTCCCCCTAACCACTAGACCAGCAGGCCCATTCTGTTATAAGCTTACCAACAATTAAGTATAAGCCTGCTGAACT
The DNA here is from genome assembly GCA_025698475.1 of Gossypium anomalum. NCBI lineage: Eukaryota > Viridiplantae > Streptophyta > Magnoliopsida > Malvales > Malvaceae > Gossypium > Gossypium anomalum. The sequence continues at coordinate 16,900,015 of CM046960.1, read as the reverse complement.
AGTATCAGGATTAATTCCAAAATAACCCAAAATTTGTTAAAAGCAAGGCTTAAACTTGGGACCTCACACACACATCCAGAGCACTTAACCACTGAAGCAAATACACAGTTGTCACATTTTCACAATAACAAAAATAAGAATTTTGGGGCGTTACAACTCTACCCCCTAGAAGAAAATTTCGTCCTCAAAATTTACCTGATCAGAATAGATGAGGATACTGCTAGCGCATCACATCTTTAGGCTCCCACATTGCCTCCTCAGTGCTATGATTCCACTATAGCACCTTCAGTAATGGGATAGACTTCCTACGAAGAACCTTTACATCGCAATCCAGAATCTGAACCAGCTCCTCCTTGAAGGTCAGATCTGGTCTAACCTCAATCTCCTCAACAGGGACAATATGTGAGGGATCAGAGCAGTAGCACCTCATCATCGAGACATGGAACACATCGTGAATACGTTCTAACTCTGGAGGTAGCTCCAACTGATAAGCGACTAGTCCCACTCGCTTCAAAATCTAGTACGACCCAATAAACCTAAAGCTTAGCTTGCCTTTACGACCGAACCTCAGAATCTTTTTTCGTGGCTAGACCTTGAGAAATATGAAGTCCCCCACAGAATACTCAATCTCATCTCTTTTTAGATCCGCATAAGATTTCTATCTGCCCGATGCCGCTTTCAGTCGATCCTGAATCAATCTGACCTGTCCTCAGTCTTAAAAAACCAACTCAGGACCCAGAACACGTCGTTCATCCAACTCAATCCAACACAAGGGAGTGCAAAACTTATGACCATACAGAGCCTCGTATGGTGCCATCTGAATGCTAGACTAGAAACTGTTATTGTAAGCAAACTCCACTAGCGACAGATACTCCTCCCAACTGCCTTGGAAATTGATAATACAGCTCTTCAACATATCCTCTAGTATTTAAATCACCCTCTCCGCTTGACCATCGGTCTGAGGATGGAACGCAGTACTGAAGTGCAACCTTGAACCCAGTGCCTCATGTAGTTTTTTTCCAAAACTGAGATGTGAAGCGAGGATCCCTATCAGAGATAATCGAAACCGGTAAACCATGCAGTCTCACTATCTCAGAAATATAAAGCTTCGCCAGCTTCTGTAGAGAATAATCTGCCCTAACCAGTATGAAGTGTGCAGACTTGGTCAATCTATCCACGATGACCCACACTAAATCCCTCTTAGTGGGTGTTAATGGCAACCCACTAATGAAATCCATCGTTACTCATTCCCATTTCCATAACAGAATCTTAATCGGTTATAGCAAACCCGAAGCAACTGATGATCAGTCTTAACTTGCTGGCATGCCAGACACCTAGCCACAAAAGCAGTAACCTCTCGCTTCAATCCTGACCACCAATACAACTCTTGAAGATCTCGGTACATCTTATTCCTATCAGGGTGCATAGCATAAGGGCTACTATGCCTCCCTTAGTATAGACTATTTTAAATCTAAATCATTCGACACACATATCAGGCCCTGAAAACAAAACAGACCCTCAGAGTTCACCCCTAAGTCCGTAGTACAACCACTCTCAATCTGTTAGAACTGAAGACCCAAAAACTCATCCTCTAACTGTTTACCCTTAATCTGCTCGATCCAAGTTGGTTTGACTTGCAACTCAGCCAACAAACTCTTATCATCGAACAAGCTTAGTCGAGCGAACATCACACTTAGATCGATCATGACCCTACTGCTCAATGCAACAGCCACCACAATGGCCTTGCCAAGATGGTACTCAATGGTACAGTCATAATCCTTAAGCAGCTCAATCTGTAACACCCCTTACCCGTACCCATGCCAGGGGACAAGTACGAGGCTTTACCAGACAGATATGCAGGCAGAACCAAAAAATACGGGTCATAAAATTTTGTTTCAACCTTAAATCAATTTATTAGCATGGGCCTACGAGGCCTTTGTTTAATACCAGGAATAAATCAGAACAATGTTAGACATTTGGCATGAATTCTTTGAATAATACCCCATACGCCCGTGTAGGGGTTTACACACACCCGTGGGTAGGGAAACACGCCATGCCCCTAAACAGTGGGCAACACTGACTTATTGACACGGCCATGGCATACGCCCGTGGGTTCACCCCTTGCCCATGACTTGAGCAATCTGTTAAAATAACACGACCAAGACACACGCCCGTGTCTCTATCCCATGCTTGATGCTAACTCAAAATTTTAGGTGCAAGGGACGCACGGCCATACCTCACACCCATGTGAGTGGCCTGTGTGTCACACACGACCAAGACACACTCCTGTGTGTCCCACCATATGGACCCTATTAGGCTATTTTCCAGGCCCTTGGTCACCCTTTTTACACCCTCATACCTATTAGATATCAATTAACAAGTAATATTCACTTAATAATTATGAATTGACTTCATAAAACCTTATTGCATGGAAACCTCATATCATTGGTTTGTACATGCCATAATGTTCCTTAGTAGTTTGAGGAATGATAGCAGTATTTGCCTCAACATTGGATTGGGCTTGTTATTTACTCATTGCCAATTATGATCCTCCCAATTCCGCTAAATTGGTCACATTTTATAAATATGTCTATATTATAGTACATTCATAAACATTCATCAACTTATCTAGCATGATTGGTGGGATAACATACCACACCCCAAAAATCATATATCATGGTCATTACAAAATGTATAAACGAGACATCCAAGCCTTTACATTGGTTAGCCAATTGACATTTAACAAAATAACTCAAAAGCACCTATACATGCCAATTAACAAAATGAAAGTATTCATATACCAAAGCGAACCTAGTTGATAGTGTTTTGTAATCTCCAACCGTCCTCCAAGCTTTATGAGTCCCCGGGCTCTGAAAAGTAGGGAAAAGAGTGGAGTAAGCATTTACATGCTTAGTAAGCTCAAATAACCAGAAAGCAAACTTACCAGGTAATTTAGCATTCAAACATATTTGGTTAGTGAACTCAACTAGCATGAAGTGCTTTTCCTAATCATACACTCAATTAATAAGTTATATATATATATCAATAACACCATGGAATTTAACTTAGATAAGCTCATCATTTCACATTTCATCTTACACATGTATATCATATTAGCCTCGTTGAGTTTGTAGGAAATCTTGATGAAATACCCATTAACCGTCAATTCGTATGAATGATCATATTAGGTATGCACTCCCGTGAACCTCACATTCTTATGGCAGGATTACCAGTCCAGGCTAAATCCCCCATTCAGAAACTCATATGGTGATACTAGGATTACCAGTCCAGGCTAAATCCCATTCATGGTAAACATCCTTAGTGAGCTAGGATCTGAATTACTAGTCCAAGCTAAATTCAAACCCTATTTAGATTACCCGTCCGGGCTAAATCCATAATGTACTCTTATTCTTCGGGAGCCTCAATCATTCAGAAGGAACACCCGTTTGGGCTAGATCCTTTTCAGAAATGAGATCAACGGATTACCCATCCCGGGCTAAACCCTTACTGCAACACATGCAAGATCTCATTTTTTCATATAAATCATGGTTCATCCATTGGATTTCCCATTTAACCTCAACCGATACATTTATCATCAATTCATTATCCAATTGTATTTCACAAATTTACATATTTTGAAAATAAATTCAATTCTTCATACATTTATTACTGTATATAATTAAGCATATTATATGTTTACTTTAAGTTATTCGAACTTACCTGGTGTTCGTTTTGTCTTATGTTTCGGTCACTCTAAAACCTTCCGTTTTTCTCGATCGACCTCCAGAATTTGTTTCTTGGGGTCTATAACAATAAGAATAGATTATTAACCAATCACTTTATCCATTTCAAGTCTAAATTCCACCCCTGGTCAAAATGACCATTTTGCCCCTAGCCTTTCACGTTTTTACGATTTAGTCCGTAGGCTTGTGTAATGAAACTCATGCAATTTCTACTTACCCAAGCCTAGCCAAGCATTTTTCTCTCCTATGGTAACTCACATTTTCCATTGGTCTCATATTCCTACCACACACATTTTATAACTTTCACAAAATGGTCCCTATAAGGGTATCTCATGAAAATCACCTAGAAAAAAATGTTTAACATAGATCATCCTTTCATTTTCCTCCATAAACCATCAAAATACAAGCATGTCATGCATGGGTAAATTTTTAAACATGAACCCTAGCATGAAATATGGGTAGAAATGGAAAGGACAAGCTACCGGGATCTCAAAAATACAAAGAACATTAAAAATGGGGCTTGAGAGCACTTACTATTGAGCTTAAAATTTCGGCAGCTATGGGAAAGAAGATGGCTGATTTTTGCTTCTTTTTCCCCTTTTTAATTCATTAAAATAGCAAATGACCAAAATACCCTTAAACCCCTTCCTTTAAAATTCATCCATGCAAGCCCATTTTTGTCCAAATTTCTAGAACTTGGTCAAATTACTATTTAAGGACCTCTAATTCATAATCCAAAGCAATTTCATATAAATTGCTTCTAAAACCCATGTTTTGAAATTTATTCAATTTGGTCCGTAATTCCCAATTAAACATCTTATACTTAAAATTCCTTCATGAAACTCTAATGTATCCTCATATTCTAAACCTCATAACATTCATAAAATAAATATTTTAACTTCAGATTTGTGGTCCCGAAACCACTATTTTGACTAGGCCCTATTTTGGGATGATATATTTTTTCCCCCTTAGGGACTTTTGTCCTCGAAAGTCTTACCAGCAAACAGGTTCGGATATTGACTTCTTATGGTTTCTTTCGGCTCCCATGTAGCTTCTTCCACGCCATGTCGATGCCATAGAACTTTTACTAGAGCCGCATTTTTGTTTCTCAATTATTTAACTTCACGAGCCAATATCTTAACCGGTTCCTCACCATCGGTCATGTCCGGTCTAATTTCAATCTCCGTCAGTGAAATTACATGAGAGGGGTCTGATCGGTACCTCCTTAGCATAGATACATGAAATACGTCATGAATCTTCTCTAACTCAGGAGGTAATGCTAAACAATAAGCTAAAGGTCCAACTCTTTCGGTGATCTGGTACAGTCCGATAAATCACGGAATCAGTTTGCCTTTTCGACCAAATCTTAACACCTTTTTCCATGGAGACACTTTCAAGAATACTTTATCTCTAATTTGGACCTTGATTTCTTTTCTTTTCAGATCAACATATGACTTTTGCCTATCCGATGCCGCTTTTAGACAGTTGCGTATCACTTTAACCTTCTCTTCGGTCTCTTTGATCACATCAACTCCATGAATCTAATTTTCCTTGAGTTCTGTCTAGTACAACGAAGTTTTGCACTTTCTGCCGTACAAGGCCTCATAAGGTGCCATTTTCAAACTCGTTTGAAAGCTGTTGTTATAGGCAAATTCTACCAACAACAAATATTTTTCCCAGCTACCTTGAAATTCGAGGATGCAAGAACGCAACGTATCCTAGAGAATCTGAATCATTCTCTCAGACTGACCATCTGTTTGAGAATGAGAGGCTATACTAAAACTCAATTTCGTACCGAAGGGTTCTTGTAATATCTTTCAGAATCTCGAAGTAAACCTCGGGTCTCTATCTGAAATGATCGACAGCGGTACTTTGTGTAGTCTCACTATCTTAGAAATGTACAAGTCAGCTAATCTATCAAGGGAGAAATCTGTTCTTACCGGAATAAAATGAGCCGACTTCGTCAATTTATCCACTACAACCCATATGGCATTTTTCTTTTTCGGAGTCAAAGGCAATCCTGTTACAAAATCCATGGTGATTCTGTCCCATTTCCATTCGGGAACCATTATAGGCTGTAACAAACCTGAAGGTACTTGATGTTCAGCTTTCACTTGCTGACATACTAGGCATTTTGATACAAATTCAAAAATATCCTTTTTCATGCCGTTCCACCAGTACATCTTTTTCAAATCATTGTACATCTTGGTACTTCCTGGGTGAATTGACAAGCAGTTACTATGCGCTTCTTGTAAAATTCTTTGAATAAGCTCTCTACTCTTGGGTACACAAACCCTATCTCTGAACATCAAACATCCATCAAAACCAATTCGAAAATCAGACTCAATACCTAACTCACATTGAGTCGTTTTTGCCTGCAATTCACTGTCATTGTACTGAGCACTATGAATTTTCTGAAGGAATGTCGGTCTAGCTTCTATCTCTGCCAAGACCGAACCATCATCAAGCAATGCCAGATGAGCATCCATGGCCTTTACTGCAGACAAGGATTTTCTACTCAACGCATCGGCGACTATATTTGCCTTTCCCGGGTGATAATCAATAATAAATCGTAGTCTTTAATTAGTTCTAACCATCTCCGCTGTCTCAGATTTAATTCTTTTTGAGTCATCAAGTATTTCAAACTTTTGTGGTCTGTGAAAATACGACAAGTCTCGCCATATAAATAATGTCTCCAAATCTTCAAAGCAAAAATAATGGCGGCAAGCTCTAGGTCGTATGTCGGATAATTCTTCCCATGCGGCTTTAACTATCGTGAAGCATAGGCTATCACCTTACCATCTTGCATAAGCACACAACCTAATCCATTCAAGGATGCATCACTGTAGACCAAAATTCCTTTCCCGGCTCAGGCAATATTAAAACAGGAGCTTCAGTTAGCAATATCTTCAACTTCTCGAAACTCTGCTGACATTTCTTTGTCCATTCAAATTTAACATCTTTCTGAAGCAATTTCGTCATTGGAGTCGTTATCACGGATAATCCCTTCACAAACCTTCGATAATAACCAGCTAAGCCCAAGGCGGATTCTATTCTATAATAGCAGAGATCTTACTTGGATCAACTCGGATGCCTTCACCCGAAACAATGTGACCCAAAAATCCAACTTCTAGGAGCCAAAACTCACTTTTGCTAAACTTAGCATACTGTTGTTTTTCTCGCAAAGTTTGCAATATAATCCTCAAGTGCTTTGCATGCTTGGTCTCATCTTTAGAGTAAATTAAAATGTCGTCAATGAACACCACAACGAACTTATCCAAATATGGTTGAAAGATTCTATTCATAAGATCCATGAATACGACTGGTGCATTAGTCAGCCCAAACGGCATGACAAGGAACTCATAATGTCCGTACCACGTCCTAAAAGCTGTCTTAGGTACATTCGACTCTTTAACCTGCAGCTGATAATAACCAGACCTCAAGTCTATCTTGGAGAATACGATGGCTCCTCCCAACTGGTCAAATAAATCATCAATCCTTGGCAAAGGATACTTATTTTTGACAGTTACCTTATTAAGTTGTCGATAATCAATACATAATCTCATCGAACCATCTTTCTTTTTTACAAAAAGTACGGGGGCACCCCAAGGTGAAAAACTTGGCCTTGCAAAGCCTTTATCTATCAACTCTTGTAACTGTGCTTTTAACTCTTTCAGCTCGGTTGGCGCCATTCTATACGGAGCAATAGAAATGGGAGTTGTCCCTGACACCAATTAAATACCAAATTCTATTTCCCTCTCAGGAGGTAATCCGGGTAATTCTTTCGGGAATACGTATGGATATTTGCATACTATCGGCACAGACTCAATCTTCAACTCTGCTTTCTTTGTGTTCAATAAGAATGCAAGATAGGCTTTACACCTTTTTCTCATATATCTCCGGGCAACCACTGCCGTGATTACCATTGGCGACGTACTCAATTCCCTTGAATCAACCTGTAAAATCTCACCATTCGAGCACTTCAACTCAATATACTTATTACTACAGTTTACTATTACATCATGCAAGCCTAACCAATCCATACCAAGTATTACATCAAATTCGTCAAATGGTAACAACATAAGGTTAGCTAGAAAACAATGACCCTGAATCGTTAAAGGACAATTCTTACAGATTTTATCAACCATCACAGATCTACCTAGTGGGTTCGACACTTTAATACTAAATTTCGTAGGTTCAACGGGTAAATTCATCCTAGATATCAATCTCATGCATATGTATGAATGTGTCGACCCTGGGTCAATTAAAGCAATAACACACGAATTGAAAAGGAAAAAAGTACCCGTGATGACATCGGGAGCAGAGGCTTCATCTCCAGCGCGTATCGCATACGTCCTTGCCGGAGCTCGAGCCTCAGATTTTGCATCATTCTTAGCCACAACTTGACTACCAGTAACATTCCCCGGATGTCTCGGAGGTTTACCACGTGAAATAGGAGTACTTGATTTCGGGGTTGTTCCCGCTTCCCATTCATTTCTTTCCTGGCAGTCTCTGAGGAAGTGGCCAAAAGAACCACATCGAAAACAAGCGCCGCTCTTCATTTGACACTTTCCGAAGTGAAATTTGTTATAGCTCTTACACTTCGGCTTTTGATCATCTACACTCCCCACACTAGTCGCCTTTGGGGTGGAGGACTTCTGACTCTGTCGTTTAGAACCTCTTGCTCTACCCGAATATCCCACCGATGAAGTGGAACGTTCTTACTGACTCCTTGCTTTCTTCGTGGAAAACAAAAACATTTTTCCACTGGACCTCTTGCTCGTAACTCAAGCTTCTCTTTTTGATTTCTTTCTTTCATTACCAAGATCCTCAGCCTTTTTGGCTCGATCAGCCAATACAGCAAATTCTCGTATTTCTAGAATTCCAATCAATAGCCTAATATCCTCACTTAAGCCCTCCTCGAAACATTTACACATTTTTGAATCAGTTTGGACCCATTCGGATGCGTACTGACTTAGTCGTACGAACTCCCTCTCATATTCTACTACAGACTTGTTCCCTTGTTTAAGCTCCAGGAACTCCTTTCGCTTCGAGTCTAAACTCTGCCTGGAAGAAATCCCAAGTGATAGCCTCTTTTGGCACTATCGAGGACACTATTTTCCACCAATGGTATGTAGTATCCTTCAGGAGAGATACAACACACTTTAAACATTCCTCGGGTGTGCACGACAATTCATCTAGTACCCGCGTAGTATTTTTGAGCCAAAACTTGGCTCTTTCGGTGTCATCATCTACTTTAGCTCTGAATTCCTCGGCTCCATACTTTCTAATCTTATCTACAGGGGCCTTAACAGTTCTTACTGGTACCACACCTTGTGGCACATCGGCATCAGGTTGGTTAGGGGGCGGGGGATGTCGCAGTATGTTAGGGCGATTTCTCAAATAATCCCCAAACCACTCATCCATCATATCAAAGAAGGCAACCTGGGCCTCTTCTCGGCCTTCAGGTATAGGCCTTCTACTACTACCAGAAGTAGTTTGTTGTATAGAAGCTGGTTGGAGGACATTTACTATATTTTAAAACAATAGAGAAAATTAGGAGATATCACATTATCAACATTTGAATATTGGCATGTATAGCAAACTTTAACATCCTCTATGGTAGTCCTAGAATCGATTAAATTGTAGCTCTGATACCACTAAATGTAACACCCCTTACCCGTACCCATGCCCGGGGACAAGTACGAGGCGTTACCAGACAGATATGGAGGCAGAACCAGAAAATACGAGTCATAAACTTTCGTTTCAACCTTAAATCAATTTATTAGCATGGGCCTACGAGGCCTTTGTTTAATACCAGGAATAAATCGGAATAATGTCAGACATTCGGCATGAATTCTTTGAATAATACCCCACATGCCCGTGTAGGGGTTTACACATGCCCGTGGGTAGGGAAACATGCCCATGCCCCTAAATCGTGGGCAACATTGACTTATTGACAAGGCCATGGCACACGCCCGTGCGTTCACCCCGTGCCTATGACTTGAGATATCTGTTAAAATAACACGGCCAAGATACACACCCGTGTCCTAGCCCATGATTGATGCTAACTTAAAATTTTAGGTGCAGAGGACGCACAGCCATACCTCATACCCATGTGAGTGGCCCGTGTGTCACACACGGCCAAGACATACACCTTTGTGTCCTACCATATGACCCTATTAGGCTATTTTCCAGGCCCTTGGTCACCCTTTTTACACCCTCATACCTATTAGATATCAATTAACAAGTAATATTTACATAATACTTATGAATTGACTTCATAAAACCTTATTGCATGGAAACCTCATATCATTGGTTTGTACATGCCATAATGTTCCTTAGTAGTTTGAGGAATGATAGCAGTATTTGCCTCAACATTGGATTTGGCTCATTATTTACTCATTGCCAATTATTATACTCCCAATTCTGCTGAATTGGTCATATTTTATAAATATGTCTATATTATAGTACATTCATAAACATTCATCAACTTATCTAGCATGATTGGTGGGATAACATACCACACCCCAAAAATCATATATCATGGTCATTACAAAATGTATAAATGAGACATCTAAGCCTTTACATTGGTTAGCCAATTGGCATTGAACAAAATAACTCAAAAACACCTATACATGCCAATTAACAAAATGAAAGTATTCGTATACCAAAGCGAACCTAGTTGATAGTGTTTTGTAATCTCCAACCGTCCTCCAAGCTTTATGAGTCCCCGGGCTCTAAAAAGTAGGGAAAAGAGAGAAGTAAGCATTTACATGCTTAGTAAGCTCGAATAACTGAAAAGCAAACTTACCAGGTAATTTAGCATTCAAACATATTTGGTTAGTAAACTCAACTAGCATGAAATGCTTTTCCTAATCATACACTCAATTAATAAGTTAGATATATATATGTATATATATCAATAATACCATGGAATTTAACTTAGATAAGCTCATCATTTCAAATTTCATCTTACACATGTATATCATATTAGCCTCGTTGAGTTTATAGGAAATCTCGATGAAATAGCTATTAATAGTCAATTCGTATGAATGATCATATTAGGTATGCACTCCCGTGAACCTCACATTCTTATGGCGGGATTACCAGTGCAGGCTAAATCCCCCATTCAGAAACTCATAAGGTGATACCGGGATTACCAGTCCAGGCTAAATCCCATTCATGGTAAACATCCTTAGTGAGCTAGGATCTGAATTACCAGTCCAGGCTAAATTCAAACCCTATTTAGATTACCCGTCCGGGCTAAATCCATAATGCACTCTTATTCTTCGGGAGCCTCAATCATTCAGAAGGAACATCCATCCGGGCTAGATCTTTTTTAGAAATGAGATCAACGGATTACCCATCCCGGGCTAAACCCTTACTGCAACATATGCAGGATCTCATTTTTCATATAAATCATGGTTCATCCATTGGATTTCCCATTTAACCTCAACCAAGACATTTATCATCAATTCATTATCCAATTGTATTTCACACATTTACATATTTTGAAAAAAAATGCAATTCATCATACATTTATTAATGTATATAATTAAGCATATTATGTGTTTAATTTAGGTTATCCGAACTTACCTGGTGTTCGTTTCGTCTTATGTTTCGGTCACTCTGAAACCTTCTGTTTTCCTTGATCGACCTCCGGAATTTGTTCCTTGGGGTCTATAACAATAAGAATAGATTATTAACCATTCACTTTATCCATTTCAAGTTTAAATTCCACCCCGGTCAAAATGACCATTTTGTCCCTAGCCTTTCACGTTTTTACGATTTAGTCACTATGCTCGTATAATGAAACTCATGCAATTTCTACCTTACCCAAGCCTAGCCAAACATTTTTCTCTCCTATGGTAACTCACATTTTCCATTGGTTTCACATTCCTACCACACACATTTTATAACTTTCACAAAATGGTCCTTATAAGGGTTTCTCATGAAAATCACCTAGAAAAAGATGTTTAACATACATCATCCTTTCATTTTCCTCCATAAACCATCAAAATACAAGCATGTCATGCATGGGTAAATTTTTAAACATGAACCCTAGCATGAAATATGGGTAGAAATGGAAAGGACAAGCTATCGGGATCTCAAAAATACAAAGAACATTAAAAACGGGGCCTGAGAGCACTTACTATTGAGCTTGAAAATTGAAGAAACCCTAGCTATGGAGGGCTTAAAATTTCGGCAGCTATGGGGAAGAAGATTGCTAATTTTTGCTTCTTTTTCCCCTTTTTAATTCAGTAAAATGGTAAATGACCAAAATGCCCTTAAACCCCTTTCTTTAAAAATTCATCCATGCAAGCCCATTTTTGTCCAAATTTCTAGAACTTGGTCAAATTACTATTTAAAGACCTCTAATTCATAATCCAAAGCAATTTCATATAAATTTCTTCTAAAACCATTTTTCGAAATTTATTCAATTGAACATCTTATACTTAAAATTCCTTCATGAAACTCTAATGTAAACATATCCTCATATTCTAAACCTCATAGCATTCATAAAATAAATATTTTAACGTCGAATTTGTGGTCTCAAAACCACTATTCTGACTAGGCCCTGTTTCGGGATGTTACACAATCCATCTATGTTGCTTAAGATTCAACTTCTTTTGAGTCAGGAGGTACTTAAGCCTTTTGTGATCAGTATAGATAATGTACTTCTCATCGTACAAATAGTGCTTCCAAATTTTCAAAGCGAAAACCACGACGGCCAATTCCAAATCATGTGTCGGATAGTTAGCCACATACGTCTTGAGCTGACGAAATGTATATGCCACAACCTTACCGTCTTGCATTAGTACACAACCTAAACCAACATGCGATGCATCACTGTACACTACGAAGTCGTTTCCAGATTTCGGCTGTATCAGAACAGGAGCCTCAGTCAGTATAGTCTTGAGCTTCTCGAAGCTCTCTTACTGTGCATCAGTCTAGACAAATGGTACACCCTTACGTAGCAACTTAGTTAAGGGTGCTGCAATTAGTGAGAAACCTTCCACAAATCGTCGATAATAACCTACCAGACCCAAAAAGTTGTAGATCCTAGACACATTCCTAGGCTGCTTCCAATCCAATATAGCCTCAATCTTTCGAGGATCCACTCGAATCCCCTCAACAAAAACCACATGACCCAGAAAAGTTACTTCACGTAACCAGAACTCATACTTGTTGAACTTAGCATAGGTCTGCTTTTCCTTTAAAATCTGAAGAACGATCCTAAGGTGCTCGTCATGCTCCTCCTAATTCCTCGAATAAACCAATATGTCCTCGATGAGCACTACCACAAATCGGTCCAGATAGGGCTGAAATACTCAGTTCATCAAATCTATGAAAGCTGCCAGTGCATTAGTCAGTCCAAATGGCATCAGTAGGAACTCGTAGTGACCATAACGAGTCCTAAACGTCGTCTTATGTACGTCAGTCTCCTTAACTCTCAACTGATGGTACCTAGAATGGAGATCAATCTTAGAGAATATCGAAGCTCCTCGAAACTGGTTAAACAGATCATTGATCCTCAGTAACAGATACTTGTTCTTGATGGTCAGCTTATTCAGTTGTCAGTAGTTAATACACATCCTCATGGATCCATCTTTCTTTCTAAAAAATAGTACCGGTGCTCCCCACGGAGACACACTAGGGTAGATGAACCCACGATCCAACAACTCCTAAATCTGAGCCTTAAGCTCCGTAAGCTCTTTGGTCCCATTCGATAGGGAACGATGGACACCGGAGTTGTACCTATAAGAAGCTCAATCCTAAACTCTATTTCCCAATTCAGAGGTAAACCCGGTAGCTCCTCAGGAAAAATATTCAAAAAATCCCTTACAGTGCGAATATCCTTTACAGTAGAGTCCCCAGAAGCAGAAACATTTACGTAGGCCAAGTACGCCTCACATCCCTTGTGAACTAGTTTCTCAGCTACCAGTGTAGAGATCACGTTAGATAAGTAGTTCCGGCGTTCTCCAATCACGACTACCTCATCATTCTCCTCAGTTCTCAAGATGACCCTCTTAGTCGCACAATCCAGATTGACATGGTGCTTGACCAACTAGTCCATCCCTAGAATTAGATCAATCTCCCCAAACGTAAGCTCCATTAAGTCAGCCAAGAAGATCACCTCTTGAACCTCTAACGATACATCTTTGAATAGCTTATTAACCCTTATAGACAGCCCCAACGGACTCAGTATAGTAACCTCACTTGTAGTGCTCTCAACTGAAATCCCTAAGTTTCAGATATGTTGCTAGCTATGTATGAGTGAGTAGACCCTATGTCTATCAATGCAAGATATGGTACAGCAAGAATTAGAAACGTACCGGTGATGACGTCAGAAGCATCTATGTCCTCTCGACGATGTGCAGCATAAACTAAAGTAGGCTGCCTCGCCTCAGTCTGTCCAACACCTATGCCCAGTGATCTCTGTCCATTGTCCATTCTATTACCACCCCTAGCCTGACCATGGCCTCTCGGTAGCTGTTGTGTTGCCCTCTATGGCTGTGTAGTACCAGTACCCTAAGCTTGCATCTAATCGGCCCTCAATGGACACTCTCTAATACGGTGATCTAATGATCCACACCTCAGACACGCCCCAGTCCTCCTCCAACACTCGCCCTCATGGCGTCTACCACAACCTCCATACAACTATAGTCTAGTAGAAGCAACAAGAGGCCCAGCTCTAATTGGCCCATCAAATCTAGAATTTTTCTTAGGCCTCTGTACACAACTCGAAGGCTCTTAATCCCTATTATTTTTACCCCTCTCTATCTATATCGGTGATCTTCGCCTTCTCAACCAGGATAGAAAAATCTCGCTCCCTCTGCAGAGCTATCAGAACTCTCAAACTATCTTTGAGGCCATCCTCGAAATGGACACACCTCTTATACTCCGATGCCACCATACCTCTCGCATAGCGGCTCAATCTTAGGAACTCGGCCTCATACTCAGCCACTGATGGATCCCCTTGAGTACGATTCAGAAACTCCCTCATACGAGCGTCCACATAACTGACTCCCACATATTTTTCTTAGAAGGTGGTCTTAAAGAACTCCCAGGTCAGTCGTTCGGGCTGAGTGCCTTCCTTAACAGTTAGCCACCACTAATAAGCCTCATCACGAAGCAGCGAGACTACACCCTTTAATTTTTGGTCAGGGGTGCAATCTAGATCATCTATGATCCTCTCCGTGGCCTCAATCCAATACTCAGCCATATTAAGGCCGACTCCAGTGACACCCTTAAAAAGCTTAGCTCCATTGGATCGAAGTCGTTCTGTGACTGACCCACGACCCTCAGACCTAGTATTAGGCCTAGCGACCCTCTCTAATATCCTTAGCATAGATTAGGACAATGCGTCATCCCCAGCCATGTGATCTTGAGACCCAGTCTCTATAGCAGGCGGCACTGGCGTCTGATTCATGTCCAGATTTGGCATACTGCCTAGTGAAGAGGACTCAGCTCGAGCCCCTCTACGGCCTCTACCTCGGCCTCTAGTACCTCGTCCGATGATACTTCGTGTGCTTATCGCAGATTCGAGATTTTATCTACATTAATAGTTTTATGAATTAGTTACAGTTTCGATAGTTATTAGTAGATGTTTTATGTAAACGATTTCGGTAATTCAGAGTGGTTTTCACAAATCGCAATCTCTATCAGTTTTGCTACAGTCTTAGTTTACACTGTCTAGAGTGTTTTCAGTTTTAACTTATCCCAGTTTTAGAATACTTATAGGATCAGAGCCAGAGACTCGGTGTACCACATACTAAGTCAAATTATTTCAAATAATTTTGAGATTACTTCTTTAAAAACCAATTTTTAAACCCAAAATCCAAAGCTGAGTTTTGCAACCTGGCTCTAATACCACTAAATGTAACACCGCAAACCTGACCCAGACGTTATGGCTGAATTTGGCAATGTCACATGATAGGGTGTTTGAAAACTAAGCTTTTATGATAAATCCATTTCAGTTTAATTACTTTTCTTATCTCTTATTAATTCTAAAATCCTTACTCGTTTAATCGATTGTTTTAAACATAATTCATTGAGGAAGATTTCAAAACCATTTTGAGTAAATTGTGTGTTTAGAGAAAACTTTGCCTTTTCAAAAACTGAGTTTTCCTACGTCTAGCAGTTATAAATCCATAAAAACAAATAAAAATAAAATTTAAGCAAAAGTCCCAAAAAACCCCCAAATTACATCCAAATAAACCACGGTAACTAAATCCATAAATCATAAATTATAAATCGTAAAAGTCCAAAAAATGTGGTCACCATCGAGTCCTCCGCCGCCCGATCCGCTTAGGTTTTGGGATTACCTATGCACATTAAACAGAGAGGGGTGAGTTTACATAAACTCAGTGTGTAATCCCACAGAAAACAAACAACAATAAACATAGTGGACCGTCAAAAACAGTCTTGGGCCTAAGCCCCTTTTAGTATCAATATCAGTATGCACAAGGGCCTTAGCCCATCATAGTATCAATAACAAATATACAGTATTCAGTAACAAAGTCCTACCCAACCAGCCTCTACACACCATCTCCGTCCAACCCTACACTCCATGTGGGGATTAAATCAACCCACCCATCCTTACACTCCAGGTAGTACTGAATGCGGCACAAAATAGTAGTTTGCAGCTGAGCTGCCAATATTTTAGGCTTAAGAGCCTTTCAGTACACTTCCTCCAATTAAAATCAACCCAACCCCATGCAATGCAACATACAATACATGACATGCTATCTCATGATATCAGTACATATAATCAGTAAATGTATACATGCATACTATTATCATACTCAATATATATCCATCAATCAGTCAATCCACACAATTAGGGGTCCAAGTAATGCTTACCGACCCTACAGTAGGTTTACAGTCGGCTTGGGCAACCCGTGCAACCTTAGCAATCAATTCAGTGAAAATGGGCTCACACGCCCATGTGGCCTGCCCGTGTCGCCCATACAGCCCAAATTGACCTTCCACACGGCCTGGCCCAAAATCCCACATGCCCGTGTGGACCCGCATGCCCGTGTGGCCCATACGCCCCAAATTGATTTAGCCCACGTGTCACACACGGCCTACCTGGCCACCACATTGCCATGTCTTATGCGCACGGCCTGGCCTCGTCGATCACATGCCCATTTTAGGGCACACGACCTACCACACGGGCGGCCACACGCCCGTGTGGCGTTGACAGTGGGGTTTTTAACTTTCACCAAAACCTCATTTTCTGCACAATCGAGTATACACCTCGTATCAATTGATGCTAAAATGATCCCTAAGCACTCCAGAACCTAAAAACTGGCCTTCCAACACCCAATTTTAGTAATATTATCAATACTTAAATGGGATTGTAATAAGACGCTCACCCATTAACTATCAATAACCATACCTTTGATCAAAACGAGAAATCCATGCACTTAACTCACCGATTGGGAACGATATACAGTCCCTTGATTAACTCCTAAACACCAGAACGAAACCCCTCTTAGAAAGTATTCAAAAAATGTTTAGATTAGCAAAAGCCGAAACTTACCAATAACGTGCAAAAGCTGAATTAACGAGTCACGAAAATTCAGAAGTAGATGGGAAAAAACAGAAAGACGGCAGCAAGGGAACAAAAGGGTTGACGGCAAAAGGGAAACAACAAGAGAAAGAAAAAGGGGAAGTGGCAAAGAGAATGGTCAGTTCTTTTCTGAAGAGAGAATTTTTTTGGGAAAACTGATTTACTCAAATCCCACTACCTACACTATCTCAACCACCCATTTCTCAGATTTTCAGTACAACTCAAACTCTCAGCCACTAAACCGAGCAAAAATAATCTCTTTTTCCCACGCAGGGATTCAAACACAAGACCTCCAGGAAACCCACACTCCCCCTAACCACCAGACCAACAGGCCCATTCTATTATAAGCTTACCAACAATTAAGTATAAGCCTGCTGAACTAGTATCAGGCTTAATTTCAAAATAACCCAAAATTTGTCAAAAGCAAAGCTTGAACTTGGGACCTCTCACACACACCCAGAACAGTTAACCACTGAAGCAGATACACAATTTTCATATTTTTACACTAACAAAAATAAAAATTTTGGGGCGTTACACATTCCTTCCTCCGTGCAATAGAATTATTTGATGTTTAGCCGATTTTGGACTCATAATGCTCTTAGGTTTGCTTTGTTAGTTTGATTCTAATACATTTTCATTGATTGATATCGACACTATTTAAAAGACTTATAAGATTAATTCTTATCTCATTGAGAATTTAATTTTTATTTCTAAGTGCATAAAGTGAGGTTTGCTTAAATTTTCTTTTTTTGAGTGTTGTGTTCTTTTCAGGCTTTCATAATAATTCGCAATGCTTAGATTGGGAAGTTGAGAAGGGATCAAGAGGTTCGACATGCTCAAGATCAACAATATGACACTATTCTAGACACGATCAATAAAAATTTAGAACATTTAAATACAAAAATTGACCATTGAAATCATAATTGGGGAGACAAGAATGATCAGTTTCTTATTCGTGCAAATAATGCTTGATGTATCTATCATGCAAATGATGAGACTTTGGTTAATAATGATAATAGGAAACATTTTTTTAGCTAAATCAAAGTTCAACATTCCACCATTTTGAGGGAATTATGATCCCAAAACATATTGTGAGTGGGAATAAAAAAATGAACTTATGTTTCGTTACTATAAATGCTGGGAAGAGGAAAAAGTCCAATTGGCGACCCTTGAATTTTTAGATTATGCATTGAGTTGGTGGATTCAAGTTGGAATTGATTGTCAAAGAAACCGCGAAAGGATAATTAAAACATGGGACGAGTTGAAGCAAGTGATTCGAAAGAATTACGTTCCTTCTCATTACTATAAAGAGGTCTTAACGAGACTTCAACGCCTTGTTCAAGGATATCAATCTATTAATGAGTACTTTAAGGAGATGGAGATACTTATGTAAAGAGAAAATATACGAGTGGATGAAGAAACTACGATGGTGCGGTTTATAGATGGCTTGAACGTTTCGATAGCCAATGATCTTAATCTTCAAACCTATATTGATCTTAAGGAGATGATACACAAGGCAATTGAAAATGAGCAACAATTTCACCAACATCAACCTCGTCCATTTGGTGCATCAGACTATTATCGGGGTAGAAGTTCTAATTCTACTTTCAAGAATTTGAAACCTTCTTATGCTATTAATAAGTTGCTACCAAAACATGCTGCGGCTAAACCTTTTGAGTGGAAAAGTGAGGCTTCTACAAAACATTCTTCTACATCTTTCAAGCAGCTCATTTCTACTAATTTTTCACCAAAACAACAAAGAGCTCATGACATTGAATGTTTTACGTGTAAAGGGCATGAACACTATAGTTGTAAATGTGCCAACACGAGACTTTTATTGATCAAAGAAGATGGGGAACTTTGTGAACCAAAAAAAATGATAATGAGAAATTTTTCCTTAAATCTATAAAGATAGATGGAATAAAAATGTCATGTTCTCCTACTAAGATATATTGTACTGAATTGAATATTCATAATACTTATAAGGGGGATATGGGAAGTGAGGAAGAATCATGTGAAAAGATAGAGAGAAAAGAGACCTTAAGTGATAAAAGTCTACTTGATGGTCCAAATTTGGTGAGTGAAAATCCATATGAGTTGAATTGGAGAGTTCTCAAGTGAAAAAAGTAAATAAAAAGCAAGAAAATAACCATAGAAAAGTGAGGAGTGATTCTATTTTAACTAACCTTAACTCAAATTTGTTTAGTGGCATTTCTTCATTATAGGACTTTAAAGATCCATTGATGGACTTTCAATTATATTACTCTACCATCAATAGACAATTTTACTTATGGGAAAAAGGTAAGTTAAATATTGATAATTCGCCACAGGTGCTACAAAGTAAAGAATGTAAGGAAACAATATAAATTAATTTAAGAAGGAATACATTGAATGTTTTTGATGAGTATGCTATTGATTTTGTTTGTCAAATATTTCCTTACAACATGTTTTCTCGTTGGTCAAATTTCATTAAATCTTGGTCTGAAAGTTCAACTAATTTTATGGGTTTATCTACCTTTGTAAAGGTTGAAAATAGTAATTATGTTGCATCGAATAGATTTTTTAAAGAATTTTATATATTTCCTCTTGTAACAAAATTTTCTATCTTGAACTTTAACGATGAATTTTTACATAATAATGTTAATTTATTTTTATTTTTATAATTATGTGAAATTATTGACTTATCATTAGAAATTCTTATGGATGACCATACATATTCAAAAAAAGCTACAGGTTATTTTTTACTTGAACACTCATGTCCGTAATATTTCTTTGTTTAGTGTTGATAGTTTGTTTTTGAAGGAGAGATACTTGATCCATGCTGATTTGCGAGATCAAAATCATATCTTTGATCCTAGAAATAGTTTTGGTGCACAAGAAGGCTTAGGTAAGTATTTGTTTCATTTTATTGTTATTTATTCTAATCCTTTTTCATTTTGTATAGCTAAAGATTTGGGGATGAATCTTCTTAAGGAAGGGGGGAATGATGTGAGTCTCAAGGCCCAATTTAAAACCCATGATTGTAATGGGCTCACATTGCCTCAAAGCCCAACAATAATGTCAAAGGCTAAGCAAATCAAATCAGGGTTTGACCAAATACAAGATTTGGGGATGAATCTTTACTAGGAAAAGAGGAATGATACATGAACGGATAGGGTAAAATTTATTAAATTCCATTCATCGAAGTTGCCCATTTTTAAGCTTGAAAAATTAGTAGATTTGTGACAACTTTTTGGATGGAATCCTAGAATTTTTGGGTTGAGATGAATCACCAAATTTAAAGATATATCTTTTAGCTTCGAAATGTATTTTGAATCATTCGATTTTGAGTTCGGGAGCTCAAGTTATGACCGTTTTAGTGAATACTACGCGAGCAGAATTTCTGAACAGGATTATGAAAGGAATTACAAGTTTCGGGCTTTTAATTCGAGTTTAAATCATATTGGATTCGAGTTTTAGGCTTAATTTTTATTATATATGAGCCCAATATTGTATTTATTAGCTATTATTATTTATTTTATTATTATTATATTCTGAATTTTTGATAATTATTAAGCATTTTGAGTTATTTAGGAGTTTTATGTTAACAAGAAAATTTAGTTTAAAACTAGTTCTTGTTTAGACTAAATTAGACTTCTAGTATACTTAGGATTTTTATTTAGATTTATTTAGCTAGCCTATATATAGGCCTTTGCATTGTACACAATTTATTCAATTTGTAACACCCCAAACCTGGCCTAAATGTTATGGCCGAATCTGGCGTGTCACATCGAAGTGTTTTTCGAAAGTTGATCTTTTCAGTAAAGATTCGTTACTGAATTTAAATCCTTTTATTTTTATTTAACAAAAGGTCTCGTCAAAATGTTTACCTTATTAACCATCAGCATTATATTAAATTGGTTTAAAAACGCAGAAGCTTTTTAAGTCAATGAAGTTTAAAACACGTATTTTAGAAAACAGTAATTGTTTTAAAAACTCGTCCTTACCTATACTAGCATTTTAAAAATATATAGTCCAAATCCCTATTAAAAATTAAAACCCACAAACGACCTTATTACAAAATTAAAAACCTAAAAGTAAAATTTAAATTAAATAAAGTCAAATGCAAGACACAATAGTCGTGTGGCCACCTCTGAGTCCCTCGCAGCTCCAAATCCTCTAAGGCTAGGGATTACCTGTACAGTTAAAAAGAAAGGGTGAGTTACGAAAACTCAGTGTGTAATCCCCTAAAAAATAACAAAAATCAGAATATGCAACATAGTCTGGGCCGTAGCCTTATTCAGTAACAGAGCAGTCTGGGCTTTGGCCCTATACAATAGCAGAGTGGGCCTAAGCCAAATACAATATCATTACAGTGTAATGCAATTATGCATCCCACCCAAATCCAGCCAGCACACCACCCGTACCAACCAACACACCATGTGGGGATATAAATCGACCCACCCAGCCAACACACCAATATCGTAGCAAAGCTGCCAGTAATAATAATGCACTATAGCTGCCAAAAACAGCAAATGTGGCAAAGCCACCAGTATCAATAATTGTGGCATAGCCACCAGAAACAGTGAATGTGACATAGTCACCAGACCAGTACTTCCTCCATATCAAAAACCAACCCCATGCAGTATGTCATGTCATAAATATTGCATGTGTGCAAAGTCATACTCAGTACAATCATATATGTAAATCATAAGCACATCAGTCATACGGAACATAAGGACATAATTGTTAATTTACCATACAAGGGTATTACGGTCATTTTACCTATTTTAGGGTTTCAGCTCCAATAACGACCTCACCGAAGGTCTACAATTGTCTCAAGCGACACAAATAACCTAAATGATCATAACGGTGTAATTGGCCCGAAGGCCCATTACTCGACCCAAGTGGGCCCACATGCTCGTGTGGCCCAATTAACCCAAACTCAGTTATGGCTATGTTACCTACATAGCCCAGTCCAAAATTTATCACTTACGTGAGTTTAAGCTGTGCGGGGCCCACGAGCCCATTTTGCCCACACGGCCCAACGTGGCCCATAACGGCCAAAGTCCACAGAAGCTCTCGTGGTGGCCTTTACAGTCTATCGCCCATGATTTGTGGGATCAGTTTACCCTGCGTGCGATTGCACACTCGTGAGGCCTCAAATGCCGAAGTTTTTGCACTTCGGCTTTTTGGCTTTTACCTATTTACAGTAAGGAAGGGTGTGGTTACACACCTGTTATGGATTTGTACTTGGAACGCTTCTGAAACCCAACACCTATGAATACAACAATCCCATCATTAGTTCATACACACGGTTAATCCAAACCATAATATTGGAGGTACTAAACCCTATTCATCACTACTTACCAGCCGTACAATCGCAGAACCTCCACTAGATCCTGAACCATCACAATCTCCTCAACGCTTTAACCTTCACCCAAAATAGTTATCTGATTCATAAGAATCCATAACCTACAAAAAAAATTAAGAACTTTACGCGCTTACCATGAGTGAGAGGATCACTTGTCGAGAGAGAACAATCGGCCTAACCCCTTGGCTATAGCGATCGAATCCTCTAATAATATTCGGCAGAACCTCAGTGTTAAATGGAACCATAACTACGATAGAAAAGGGGAAGAATGAACAAAACAAGATCAAATAAACAGTACTTACCACCAAGGTCGACATATAAGAATAAGAGAAAGAATCGATTCCCGGAGGGTCAATGCAAAATCAATTTTCGACCAACAAAGGTTAAGTTGCACTAAAAGGATAAAAGGAAGAAGAAAAGAGAAACTCAGTCACCCCAGGCTAAAACCGAAATGGTTAGAGAAGAAGGGAAGTAATGGATATTTAGCCAAAAGGGAAGCCTTTGAGAAAAAGTGTGAGGGAGAAGACAACCTGTGACTAAAAGATTTAATGAAAGGAGTAAATTCGTAGGTCACTAAGACCTAATAGGTACTTACCAAAATACAATACTGCTTTAGAAGCAAAAGAAAAGACCCCAAATTGCACAAATCCGAGAGAAAAAAGGAAGAGAGAAAAGAACCCCAAACAGAGTAATCAAAACCAAAAGTCATAGAGAGGAATCACTCAGCCGAAAATCCCTATGCACAACACCTCACATTCGGCATAACTCTACTAAACCTCAAACTCCCCTTTTCTCTCCCCTTATCCCTCTCCTAAAATCTCTCCCCAATCCTCTCCTTGATTCTCTCCACATAACACTCCCTGACCAAGTCAAATTTCACTCAGCAGAGTTTCAAACAACATCTACTTCCTACACAACAAGAGTAGCAAAATAAATACTCTTTTATATGCAATGAGATTTAAACCCAAGCCCTCTCAGTTGCTCAACACGTCACTTGCCACCAAGCCATAAGGCTCTTTTTGTGACACATTTTACCCACAAATATTTATAAGGCCTACAAGCTAAAGCCAAGGTTCACTTTAGGGGAAAAACTAATTTTTTTGCAAATGCCCAGACTTGAACCCAGGCTTCTCAATCACTCCGAAGCACACCCAAATCACTTAGCCATTAAAGCAAACATGCAATTTGTGTCACTTTCTTACTTAACTATAATATTTATGAGCAGTCTCCTAACCACTCCCATGCTCAAGGCCTAATACTTCTAGGCTCAATTTCGAGGCGTTACACAATTCATTATTATTCAAATTATTTTTTTAGTTTATAAATTCTCTTTGAGTTTTCTTTTTTTAAGAATTTCTCTTGAGTTTATTTTAGAAGAATTTTAACAATCTTTTCAGATTGTGGGGATCATTTTCAAACATTTTCTTATCAAGTTTTCTTTCTTGGAGGGGAAATTAGAGCAGCTTGAAGGGGGGTTGTGAATTCTTCTTATTTCTAAAGCTTCTTAGGACTTCAAGATACCACGTTCTATCTTTCTATCTATCTTTTTATTTTTTTCCTTATTGTTCTAACCGTAGATTTGTAATTCTATTTTAATTATCTTAGTTATTTATTTTAATTGTTTTATCTAACTTGGATTTGATTACGTTTCAGGTTGTATAAAAGAATCCAAGTTTTTTTCCGAACGTCTAGAGTCCTAAGTCAAATCCATGACTTTGACAAACTTTGAAATTGGGCCTTAAGACTCGTATCATTAGAGTAGGAGTGGGATGGATAGCACACCCTAGTATTACTACTAGGGTTTTTGCGCTACTCATGTTACATGAAGGGTTTTGGGCCTCTCTCGCATCGGGTCAAATTACGAGTACTTCCTAAGCCTTTTGATCAATACTTTGTAACGTGATCTAGCCTGATTCGGTTTCTCTATTTCCCAAAATAAGTTTTAAAATTCTACATTAAACAATTTTCTTATCTCTATTTTACCCTTTGTAAAATTTTGACGATTTTATCCTTGGTAAAATTTTGAGAAAATATGTTTAATATTTCATAACTTAACATGTTCACTGTGACCAAATGGTTTTTTTTTTCCATTTTTGGGCTTCAAAATAGCTCAAAAACATAAATTCATTTTTCCGATCATTTTAGGTAATCCATATAGATTTGCAAGTGAATCATTTCCATTTCTATTTCCATTTTGGAAACCTATATTTATTTCCAAATGATTTCATTTTTCCATTTCAGGAAAAAACCATATGCATTACTAAATGTTTCTTATTTCTCTTTTCCTATTCATTCTGTTCATTTCTATTCAAACACACAATTCATTTCTAGCTTCAACGAACTAGCTGAGGGACTGATTGGACATATGTTAGTAGGGATCAAAATGATTTATAATTAAATTCTAGCTTCTCGCCTAATAATTTAAAACTCATTTAGTCACGAAGTCATTCTGTAGCACCCCTTACCCATATTCGACGTCGAAACAGGGTACGAGGCATTACTGGACTTAAACACAAGCAAACATACATTTTTGAACCATGAATTTTTGTCCAAATTAAAACCATTCGCGTTTAACCATAAAGTCCCTAATACGAGTCTACGAGGCCTAAAACACGCTTTGGAAGTGGTTCGAGACTAAACTGGCAACTGGGGAAAGTTTTACAAAACTTAGAAAATTTTTGCCCTAAACAGGAGTCACACGCCCGTGTGGATTTGGGACATGCCCGTGTGGACAGGCCGTGTGGGCACACATGCCCGTGTCCTGAACCCATGTAACTCTCTATTTGTCACCTAAGAACAAATTGAAGACACAAGGCCAGGTCACATGCCCGTATGCTAGGCCATGTGGTTGATTTAAAATTTATGAATTTTTAAAAAATAGGCGCAGACTTCATACATCGAGGAGACAAGCCCATGTCCAAGGCCGTGTCATCCACACAGCTGAGACACACGCCCGTGTCTCTGCCTGTGTGCTCAATTCTGAGCATTCTGTTTCTTAAAATTAAGCTGCAGAGGACACACGGCCAGAACACATGCTCATGGGGCAGACCGTGTGTGTGTGTCTACCCGTGTGGACAAAAATAAGGCTATTTACCAAGCCATTTTGCCACCCCTTTAATGCACACACCTACACAACATAACATAGCACCAATTCAAGCATAAACATACAACCAAATCAACCACAACCAAGACATCAACATATCATTCACATGCTACCATTTATCATACACAACATCACATACTCTACAACTCAAATCATGTAAATTCCCACATCCATGAAAGGCATCATTATATAAATTACTTATACCAATAGTAGCCAATTCCAAACGTCCTTATACAAAATGAACTTTCAACCAATATAAGCCAACACATTTGGCCAAATCAATTATGACACATTGCAAAATGACCAAGTCCCTTATACATGCCATAACTCAAAATATTGAAATTATTGGTACCAAAATAATTGTTTATAGTGTGAGTGGATCTCCGACGATCTCCGATCCCCGAACTAGCTTGGTGACACTATAAGACAAGGTAAAGGAAGAGGAGTAAGCTATAAAGCTTAGTAAGTTCCTATGCAAATAATAAGCACCGTAACTATACATTTAAGATGCAATTAACATGATGAAAATTAGCATGAATGTTATTAAAATCTTATAGTCATAACTTACTCAATCACAACCTTACCAAGGTTTCATCACATATCGAGTTCAATACGTATAAGATTTACGTACATAACTATACCAACTCACAACATAACCATAGTCTTTCTCAACTTTGGCATTCCCGTTGAACACTCAGAATATTAACGGATACTCAGAAATCTTGCACATAAGTGCCATATATGTAGCTAAACCTACCTCACATCTCATAATACATATAGACTCGTTTTCGAGCTATTCTCGGGCCTACTCACACAAGTTGTCAATTTTAACGGATACTCAGAAATCTTGCACATAAGTGCCATATATGTAGCTAAACCTACCTCACATCTCATAATACATATAGACTCGTTTTCGAGCTGTTCTCGGGCCTACTCACATAAGTTGTCAATATTAACGGATACTCAGAAATCTTGCACATAAGTGCCATATATGTAGCTAAACCTACCTCACATCTCATAATACATATAGACTCATTTTCGAGCTACACAAGTTGTTAGTCAGAACGTAGCTACACACTATTGCTCACACAAGCTGTTAGGTATCTGCAACTCATGTCAGACTACCCAGCCACTGGTAGGACGTACGAGACCAGCACCCGGATCACATAAACACATGGGTTCCTAGTGACATGTCACTTGTATCCTATTCTATTCCTAAAGCTCAATTGGGAATTCTCACTTGTCAAAACTTTGTCGAATACGTTGAAAGAGTCAATCACAATTCATACAATATTAAAGCATTTAATACATAAATATAACAATGCAATATTTACATACGAACTTACCTCGGTACAAAAATTAGTAAAATTTGACCTTATCGTCAAACACTTTGTTTTTCCCTCAATTTAGGTCTGAACCTTATTTTTCTTGATCTATAATGACAAATTTAACTCATTTAATATTCACATTGTTCAATTCAATCCAAAAATCATATTATGACAAAATTACATTTTTGCCCCTAATGTTTCACATTTTTACAATTTAGTCCCTAGGCTCGTAAAAAGAAATGTACTCAATTTCTTCGAAACCCAAGCCTAGCTAAACCATTTTCATGCTTATTCCAGCCTACATTTTCCACTTAATCACACTTTTACTACTTATTTTATAACTTTTACAAATAGGTCATTTTTTACATTTTTATAAAAAATCACTTAGTAAAAGTTGTTTATCTAACACCAAACATGCATTTTCTACCATTAGACATCAAGATACATAAATATCTATCATGGGTAAAATTTTAATCTTTGGCCATACTTCAAAATAATCCTTGAAATAGCTAGATTAGGTTACAAGGATCTCAAAAACATGAAAATCAATAAAAACAAGGATAGAACGGACTTACATTCGAGCTTGGAAGCTTGAAAAACCATAGCTATGTTCTCCCTTGCAATTTTCATCTACGAGGAAGAAGATGAGCAAAAATTGGCTTTTATTTTGCTTATTAATTCAATTATTAACCAAATGACCAAAATGCCCCTAACTTAAAACATAAAATTTCTCCTACTTCATGTCCATTTTTGTCCACTAACTTAACAAATGGTCTAATTACCATATAAGGACCTTCAATTTAAAATTTCATAGCAATTAGACACCTCTAGCTTCTAGAACACTAGTTTTGCACTTTTTGCAATTTAGTCCTTTTTGCTAAATTGAGTACTTAAACGTCAAAATTTTCGAACAAAATTTTCACAGAATCATTCCATAAAACTGTAGACCATAAAATATAAGAAAAGTAAATTTTTCTACGTCGAATTTTTGGTCCTGAAGCCATTGTTCCAACTAGACCCAAAATCGGGTTGTTACACATTCCACTATAGTATCCTAGCCGAGCTCTCCCCGACAACATACCATTACAAAAGCAACTAGTTAGTGCTCGTTCAATGACATTGTCATAAACGTGTTACCCTAATAGGGTATCCTTAATATCTTTGGGATAATATTTGTTCTCCCAATATTATCCTATTTTATGTCATGGTAACCATTACTTCTTCCTTCATGAAAAGTCTATTACTATCGGATAGTAATTAAGTTATTAATCACAAAGACGAAAGGCCCATAACCATGTAATGCCAATGAGAGGATATCTTTTACCCATATCTCGGGCCATGAATTCCACTATTGTGAATGACACTATGAACTGCAGAAGTTGTACACCCAACATGCAACACCCCAAACCCAGCGTAGACGTTGTGGCCGAATCTAGCGATGTCACATGGAATGGAATTCGAAACCAAATTTATCAAGTTAAAACTATTCCCGTTTATTAGTTTCTATTTATCTCTCGTCAACTTCAAAATCATTTTCTCGTTAATTTGGTTCGTTTAAAAATCATTTTCCCGTGATATTTAAAGAAAATCATTCACGTTTAAGAAAAATGATGTTTTTAATTAAACTGAGTTTTTATAGAGTTTGCAGTTTAAAAATCCATGAAAACGATTAAAATCCAAAGTAAAAGAAACAGTCCAAAAGTTCAAATTACATAAAAAATACCCCAAAAATAATAGAAATTTAAAACCCTAAATGGAATTAAATCAGTTCAATAGTCATGTGGTCACCGTTCAGTCCTCCACTGCATCAGTCTATCTAAGCCTGAGGATTACCTGTACAGATAAAACTGAAAGGGGTGAGTTTACGTAAACTCAGTGTGTAATCCCCATAGAAGGCATGCATACAGTCAAACAACAATTATCAATCAAATACAGTTTGAGGCCTAAGCCTATTACAGATTCAGTTTAGGCCTTAGCCCATTCAGAAACAATTCCAGATATACATTAGGGCCTTAGCCCATCTTAGATACAGTATGTACATAGCGACAGAAATCAGTATCCTACCCACCAGCCTCTACACACCATCTCTGACCATCCCTACACACCATGTGGGTTTTAAAACATCCACCCAGCCCTACACACCAAGTCGTACCGAGTACGGCACATATTAGTAATATTGCAGCTGAGCTACCAGATAATAGGCATGAAAGCCTTTTAGTACACTTCCTCCAATAATCAATTATATCACGCCAATGCAGATGCAACTAAACAAGCTAAATGCTGACATACATAATTGTATGCTTACATGCTAACATGCAATTATCAGGCTTACATACAGATCAGTAAACATGCATGGATTTAACATGCACAATACATACATTGTATATTCAGATCACACGATTTAGAGTCTAAATAGCGCTTACCGCCCCTACAGTAGGTTCACAGTTGACTTGGGTGACCCGTGCAACCCTAGGAAACATTTTAGCTAAATAGGCCTACACACCCATGTGGCTTGCCTGTGTGGCCCACACGCCCAGATTGGCCTTGGCTCGTATGGATCACACGGCTTCGCCGAAATTTCACATGCCCGTATGGACTACCCATGTGGGCACACACGCCCCAGTTCAGTCATGCCCGTGTGTCGCACACGGCCTACCTGGCCATCCGACGGCCGTGTCTAGCGCACGGCCTAGCCTTCATCAACCACACGTGTAATAGCCCTGTTTAGACCCTATTCGTAATAGTGGTTTCAGGACCACAAGTTCAAGTCAGAAAAATAATTTAATATTATTTTTGGTGTCTACAACATGTTAATTTATATGTGTGAAATTTTCGTGATTTAATTTTATCGTTTGAGTGTTCGATTTAATAAAAGGACTTAATCGCGTAAAATGTAAAATTGGCTAGCTATTTATTAAAGTGTTAAGTTGCCATGGCTTTTATAATGTGAGGTCCTTATGTTGATATTATACCATTGAAATTATGGGTGGACACAAAAGCCTAAGGTTAGTGGATTTTAAATGAAATTAAAAAGGTTAAAATAGTAAATCTTGTGTTAATATGATATAAAATAAAATAAAACATAAAAACATGGTTTTGTTCATCTTTCATGACCAAAACTAAAAAATAAAAAGAATAAGCTAGGTTCAGCAATCATTTTGCTTGATTGAGGTATGTAATTTGCTCGGTATTATTATTACGTTTTTGAGATCGTTGCTTCGAATGCTATCTAGCCCATGCTTGAAATTTTCAATTGGTTGTGGATTTTGTGATTTTCCATTGTTGATAGCTTCAGATTTTTGTTGTTTGATGATGAAAAATAAATCTTTGTTGATAAATTATTATGTTTAATTATGTGATTTTTTATAAAAATCTGTATTAAGGATTAAATTGTGAAATTTGTAAATTGAGGGGTCAAAATGTGAAATAAATGAAAGATATGGACTTACATGAATTAATGGAATATTCGGCCAAACATGTGTATAAGGAAATTATGTATATTTTGTGTTTTATGAAATAAGGACTAAAATGCGTAAGACCCTGTCGGGGACAGTGGCATCGATATTTGATTACAAGTAACACCACGTCTGGGATGTTGACACTATTCAGGCTTTATGAGCTATCCAAGTATCCTTATTGATTTCAAACAGTTCAACGGGCAATGACAAGCCGAGACCGGTTGTGAAATTAAGCTACCTGAATCAGGTATGTGTGAAGTTTATGTATTTATGAAAAGTAAAGATAAGTAAAGTACTTAATGTGATTATATGAATTTACAAATATGATGAAAGTATATGTGGTTGGGATTTGTTAAATTTGGCCTAATTGAATTGAATTATAAATATTATTAATATAGTTTATTTGCTTTTGGCTTATTAAGCTTTTCAAGCTTACTTTGTGTGTTTATTCGGTATTTTATAGACTTTGGAAGCTAGCCACGAGCTCGGGGATCGTCAAGGATCATCGTCACACTATCAATCGCTATTTCGGTACTTTGAAAACTTGAATTTTATAAAATATGGCATGTATAGGCTACTATTTGATATGGTTGGTTTTGAAATTGTATATATATAGCCATGCGAAAATGGCTTGAAATGATGTTCATGTTCGTGTATTTTCGGTCATGGTATAAGCTCATTTTGGGAAGTATGTTTCATGGTATATCTTGTGTGATGTATGGTTTTATGAAATCAGTTTGAGTAATACTAATGTGGTTGATCGATGTGTTTTTTGGTGTGGTTTTATTATATTAGTTAGTTAAACAAATGAATTTATTTTTTGAATTGATAAATGGTAAGCATGAGGTATAATTCAGTTTTATGGTTAGTTCAATTTGGAAGTATGAAATGTGGTATAATTCGGGTGGTGGATAATTATATAATTTACTTTGGTAATGAGGTAAAATGATGATTATGTATTGATTGTATATTGGCTTTATAGGTTCGTTTGTTAAATGAGAATCAATGAATGTGTTTCAGGTAAATTTTGTTAATCACATGTGTAGTTACAAAGTGACATATGGATGTTGCATTAGGTTATGAATTGATATATATATTTAGCTTAATATTAAATGTTGGTAATGGTATAAATTTTGAGGTTAATTTTCTAGTCGAATATATGAAAAATAAATTGGTTTTGTGTGTGAAGTTTTGGTATGATGTATAATATGTGAAAATGGCATGTCTTGTTTCGACATTTTTATTTATGAAATGACTATTATTAATCAAGTGAATAGTATTTTAAATTAGCTATGTTTACAATTGGAATTTGGTCATTTGGTAATTCTTATTTGTGCTTATATAATTTTCTCTATTAAGCCATATGAATAGTACAACTTAAGCTAATATGCGTATATATATAATATGTAAATTAGTTAATGAATTGGGTTAGCCATGATTTGGTAATTTTATTTAGAAATGACTTTGTTTTAGGGTATTATGAGGATGTATAAAGCTCATAAAATATTATGTTCAGCCATGTTGTAATATTATTAAGGTCGCATATGTGATAGCATATTAATTAGTGTAATATGGCTCGGATGGTTTTAATTATGCACTTGCACAGAAGTTATGAAATGATAAGTTTGATATTCAGTTAATGATATAGATATATTGACATATATTTGATGTTTGTAATGTAATGATAGATGTTGGAATATATTTTAAGTATACAAGTGCCATTAATATTAGAGTCAAGTGGTTCAAATATTATATTTGTTAAGTACATGTAATATGACTTTGGGTCATGTTAATTGGATTGAATATATGATTAATTTGATGCTATTGGAATGGTCAAATTTTGAAGCATGGCTTTTATACGAATTATAAATAATAAAGCATGTATGATTTTATTTAGTTTAATGTTTCTTATATGTAAATTTGACTACTATGTATTAAGTGAAGGATTGCTATTTGATTTTAAAGTTTATTTATATATCATGAACATGAAAAGAATTATATAACTGTGTTGAGTTGTGTTATTACCAGTAATGCCTCGTAACCCTATTCCGGCGATAGATGCTGGTTAGGGGTGTTACAACACGCCCGTGTCGTCACACACAACCTACCACACGGCCGTGTGGCATCGACAAAGAGGTTTTCAGCTTTTATCAAAAATGCATTTTCTTGCGATTTGGGTACATACCTAGTTCGTTTTCGTAGCCAACGCAATCCCGAGACCTCCAAAACCTAGAAATTGACATTCAAGAGCCCGAATTAACAACGCTTACAAAATCACAACTAAACTTAATTCACAATTGAAGCCTTACACCAATAATCAACGTGCGCGGAAACTTACCACTACCGAACAGAACCCCAAACACTTAAATCGTTGCAGGAACCCTAGCCAAAACTTGTCCTTTGCCTAAATCGAGAGTAACAAAAAAACCCTTCATCAATAATTAAATCAAATAATATTAAGGCTGAAATAGAAACAAAACTTACCGAACGAACACAGCCCAACGTTTCCCACAAAGAATGATAAGGATTCAGAAAAGAAATTGAAAGAAAAATAAGTGGAGAAGGGGGAGACAGAATTTCGGCAGTAAGGAAAAGAGAAGAACGACCGTTTGTTTTTTCTTTTTTTCTAGAAAATTTGGAAAAGGAATAAAACTGAATTATCCCCAAATCCCCTAATTTACTCCACTTACCCTACTACTGATAACTTCCTCAGAATTCTTGTTTAACCAAAACTCCTTCGGTTAATTGAGAAAAAATAAACTCCCACGCTCGCACAGGGATTCGAACACCAGACCTTCAGTACACCAACACACATCTTAACCTCAAAATTCTGATATGGTTTTACCAATAATCTAATATAAGCCCACCGAACAAGTATAAGTCTTAAGTCAGAAAAATACCAAAATTTACCAAAGCTAGGCTTGAACTTGGGACCTTACACACACAGCCAGAACACTTAACCACTGAATCAGATACACACTTGTGTCTAATTTATCCAGAAACAGAAATATGAATTTTTGGGGCGTTACACAACAAACCAACTTTCAGTTCCTTTAATATTCAAACTCAGGCTTTTACTTATATCAAAGTGTACGAGTCATGCATCCATAGTCCACCATCCACTCAGGACTTAGGTATGCCACACTATAAGTGTCAGAAGTGAATAAATCCATAAATGGATTTAAGATCTATTCTACTTGGGTCAAGCTTGGTATACTATCTGTAACACCCCAAACCTGACTAAAAAGACCTGACTTCAATTTGACGTGCCATATTAGCCACCGAAATGACTCCCCGTTAACTCTCAACCTAACCTTAAACACACCACTTATACATAGCATGCGAACATAATGTTAATCTTTAAACAAAATAATAGAAACCATACATTTATTAAGTACAAAGGTTCGGATGCAAGATAAATCAAGGTATACAATCATGCATCACAATCAACCTATATACTTAGAAATATTTATAGGTTTGTACTACACCTGCAGGCTTCGTACCACAATTGGACATAGCTTGTATGCCTTATTAGCACTAGAGATCACAAAAACATTAATAATTTGATTAACACCTAAATAACTCTTGCATAATAGCATTACTTAAATAACATGCTTCAAAATAAGGAAAACAAACATGATAAAGGTTATCATATTTAAACAAGGATCCATAATTTCATGGGTTCACACACGCATACAAGGGTTCACAAAGCTAAGGGTACGCATGTAATTATACTAAACATACTTAAGGCTTCGTATGTAATACAATTATCTAAATAGGGGTACACTTATAAATATATTTAGCAGTGAACAATGGTTTGTAAGTGAATAATGTATCGTTACAACGGAACGCCAGTAACTTTTGTGCATGGTTTGCAATACAACAAAATAATTATGCATGAATAGAATTAATTTATTGATAAAGAAATAGAACATATGTATTTCAAGACATGGTTTGCAGGAATAAGATTAAAATAAAGCATACTAAACTCTTCCTTAAACAAATTGTTCAGGTGATAAAATCAATGATATAACTATTCTTTAAAATTGCATAACATAACCCATCACCCATCTTTATGGTTCGCCGATATCAGTTAGGTGCCTTGCCAAATCATCGACCTTACCTATGTCATCTACAGTCTACTTATCTAAGAAGTAAGAAATGAGTGGGTGAGTTCGGAGAGAACTCAATGAACAATTAAAAAAACCATTAGATTATGTCTTAAAGCAACATTTGAAAATAGTAGGAAACTTTAGTTTTGAAAACATTTCACATGCTGGATTTGTAGGTGATGATACGGAACCTAATTCACATCACAAGTTGTGAAAAAAGTTTAAAAATAATGTTTACAAATCCTTTCTTTTGAGAGCTTTCTATACAGAAGAAACTTGCACTAAAAAAATCTTACAAGGCCATATTCCTTTTTAAAAACAAAACCAGATCTCAGTGGAAAAAGTAGGAATGTTTTAAAAGGGGTCGAAATTAAATTTTAATTTTTAAGATAATAAAAATGCAATTCCACCATTTGAATATCCTACATCTTTCTAATTTTTAAAAGATTAAATCAATTTTTTTATCATTTTTAGGGGGGCCAAAGTGTAATTTTACCTTTACTAATTTAAAATTTAAAAAAATTTGAAAGGCCTAAATGGAAAATTTTCCATTTTTAGGGGGGTCGAGGCCCCTGCTAGCCCATTGGCTACGCCTCTTCCAAATCTAAGTTTATAACAGAGTTGTGAGACCTATTCGCATATAACAAAAATCACGAACAAAGTCAGCCTTAGGTTGCACGACTAGTTCGTCACACACAAAATAAAAATTTCATAAAGGCCAAAGCTCTCAGGGAGCATGTAGAGTGAGGCTTAACATGGAAGAGTATTCTCAACACTTGCTAACCAAATCAGAAGGCTTACTAAGGTGCTTCACAGAACAAAAAGCTCGTACTAAGGCAAAGCTAATCAGATGGCTAGTGTAACGCCCCGAATTTGGGCCTAGAAGTATTGGGCCTTGAGTTTGGGTCCGTAATGAGGTCGTATATAAGTATTTAATTGTTCAAGGATATGACACAATTAAATGTCTGCTCAAGTGGTTAAGGATCCTGAGAGGAGTTGGAAAAGTCCTAGGTTCAAACTTGGGCATTAGCAAAAATTTTGGTTTTAAGTGAATAAAACGCTGGATGCTTGGAAGTAGGCCTTTTATAATATTGTGGGAAATAAATGACACAAAGAAGCATGTGGTCTAGTGGTTGTGGCGTTATTAAGATTTTAAGAGAGCCTAGGTTCAAGTCTTGGCTCTTACAATTTATTTTGGTATTTCTTTTAAAGGAACCTAGACTTTGGCCTGTAGCCCTTATAATTAATTGAGGCTAAATAGTGACACAGAAAGAGCCTGTGGTGGAGTGGCAAGGTGGCGTGTTGTGTAATTATGAGGTTAAAGGTTCAAGTCTTGGGATGCGTAATGGAGTATTTATTTTGCTGTTTGAGCTGTGTAGGAGATGGAGTTGGACTGGAACTCTATGGTTGAAGTGGCCATAAAAAAATAAGAAATTTTCCTAATGGTTGAAAGTAATCCCACATCGGGAAGCTAACATGAGAATTGGACTGAAGCCGGCTTAAAATAGGGAGGGATTATTTCATACCTACTTAACCAAGGTTGGTAGATCGGTAAAAGCCGAAAAGCCGAAACTTCGGCATTTAAGGCCTCACAAGCATGTGAATGATCGTGGGAAAAATTAAGCTCATAAATCATGGGCGACTGTCAGTAGAGGCCACCATGAGCGTTCTCATGGGCTTAGGCTGTTAAGGGCCTCGATAGACCGAAAGGGGTCGTGTGGGCCCAATGGTCTCATGGGCCCTACACGGATTAAATCCACGGTAAGTGATAAATATTGGACTGTGCTATGTAGGACACTTAGCCATATCTAAATTTGGGCCAAATGGGCCACACGATCGTGCGGGCCCACTTGGGCCGAGTAATGGGCCTTAGGCCCATTTACACTGTTATGTCTGTTTAGGTTACTTAAGTCGGTCGAGGCGACAGTGGACCGTCTGTTGGGTCGTTAAGACCCCGATTTGTAAAATTACTGACATACCCCTAATTTATAAAATTAAGGAAATACCCTTGTTGTGTAAAATTACTGAAATACCCTTGTAAGGTAAAATGACCGTTTTGCCCTAATGAGTAAAATGATTGTTTTGCCCTTGAGGGTAAATGTTCGGCTTAGACTATGAATTTGAATGATTTGACTGTGATTGTATGACTGTGTTTTAACTGACTTGACTGTGGTTGTAAAACTAATATACTTTTAATATACGTTTAAATGATTGTTATTGAGCATGACATACAGGACATATTGTATGGGGTTGGGATTCTGATTTGGAGGAAGTACTGTTCTTGTGGCTTTGCCACGTATTCTGATATTAGTTGCTACGCCATGTTTACGGCTATTAGCAGCCTTGCTGCGTTACTATTAGTAGCTACGTTGCGATATTGGTGAGCTGGCTGGGTGGGTCGATTTAATCCCCACATGGTGAGTTAGTTGGTACGGGTGGTGAGCTGGTTGGATTGGGTTGGGTTGCATACCTGTATTGTGATTATACTATTTTGGGCATTGGCCCACACTGTCACTGCATAGGGCTTAGGCCTAGATTGTACTATTATTGAATAGGGTTGTGCCTGCACAGTTACTATATGCATCGTTATTGTAATGGGCTCCGCTGCATCGATTCTCGACTCAATCGGTTTACAAACTGTTTTAGTTTAGGAGGGGATTATACACTAAGTCTTATTAAACTCACCCGGTTTATTAACTGTGCAGGTAATCCCCAACATTAGGAGGATCGATGCTGCGAGGGACTCAGAGGTGGCCACACAACTACTATTGTTTTCGATTTTCTTTTAAGTTATCTATTTACAAGTACTTATATTTGATCTGGGTTGTAATAAGGCCTCTTTTAATTTCTGGTTCTAAATTTGGAATTTTATATATTGTTTTATAACTGTTGGAGTAGAGCACGATCTTTCCAAAACAATAATTGCTTTTCAAAATATCACATTTCCACAACTGTTTAAATTAAGCTTCCACAGCAAATAAAGTTTTAAAGGTAATAATGTTTTACAAGAGAATGACTTTTAATAAACCAACGTAAAATGAGGTTTTCACAAGTTTTAAAATGGAAAGAAGTTTTAAATTGTAAGAAGGGTTTTCAATGAGAACATGGTTTTCGAAAACACTGCAATGTGACACGCCAGATTCGTGCCTAACTTCTAGATCGGGTTTGGGGTGTTACATTTAGTGGTATCAAAGTCAAGTTGCAAAACTCGGTTGTGGAATGGGTTTTCAAAATTTTGTTTTTCATGAGGTTGTTTTCAAATATGTAAAGTGTTTTGAGGTATTTTTCTGAAAGGTGTGGCACACCGATTCTCTGGCATCGAATCCGTAAGTTTCTGAAACTGATGCTTGTTTTTGTTGAAAAACAGTAGATAGAAATACAGTGATTTCTTAAATATTAGACTATATTGTTACACTTAAAGTTAGAGCTTGTATTTATTCTATTCTTGAAATGGTATGCATGTGATATCTATCTGCTCTGATGGATAGATGGTTTGTTGTGTGCTTGTATTGTTAGGATCAGATTGTACAACAAGAGCATAGCGTGGTAGGCTAGGTTGTGCTGCTTTTCTGTTAATTGGAAATTTTGAAGACGAAATTTCTTTAAGGGGGTAGAATTGTAACGGCCTGAATTTGGGCCTAGAAATATTGGGCCTTGAGTTTGGGTCCGTAAGAAGGTTGTATATAAGTATTTAATTGTGCAAGGATATGACACAATTAAATGTCTCCTCAAGTGGTTAAGGGTCTTGAAAAGAGTTGGAAAAGTCTTGGGTTCAAACCCGGGCTTTAGCAAAATTTTGGTTTTAAGTGAATAAAACCCTGGATGCTTGGAAGTAGGCCTTTTATAATATTGTGGGAAATAAATGACACAAGGAAGCATATGGTCCAGTGGTTGTGGCCTTATTAAGGTTGTAAGGGAGCTTGGGTTCAAGTCTTGGCTCTTGCAATTTATTTTGGTATTTCTTTTAAAGGAACCTAGACTTTGGCCTGTAGACCTTATAATTAATTGAGGCTAAATGGTGACACAGAGAGAGCCTGTGGTGGACTAGCAAGGTGGCGTGTTGTGCAACTGTGAGGTTTAAGGTTCAAGTCTTGGGATTCGCAATGGAGTATTTATTTTGCTATTTGAGCTATGTAGGAGGTGGAGTTGGACTGGAACTCTGTGGTTGAAGTGGTCATAAAAAAATAAGGAATTTTCCTAATGGTTGAAAGTAATCCCACATCGGGAAGCTAACATGAGAATTGGCAAGAAGATGGCTTTAAATAAGGAGGGATTATTTCATACCTGCTTAACCAAGGTTGGTGATCATGGACTTTGACGCATTCTCATAAACAGGTGTGTATTCATACCCTTTTCTACTGTAGATCGGCAAAAGCTGAAAAGCCGAAACTTCAGCATTTGAGGCCTCAAGAGCATGCGAACGCTCGTGGGGTAAACTGAGCTCATAAATCATGGACGACTGACAGTAGAGGCCGCCACGAGCATTCTCGTGGGCTTAGGCTGTTAAGGGCCTCGATGGGCCGTGTGGGCCCTATAGGCTCGCGTGCCCCACACGGATTAAATCCGTAGTAAGTGATAAATATTGGACTGCACTATGTAGAACACTAAGCTGCATCTAAATTTGGGCCAAATGGGCCACACAAGCGTGTGGGCCCACTTGGGTCGAGTAATGAGGCTTAGGCCCATTTACACCGTTATGTCTATTTAGGTTACTTAAGTCGCTCGAGGTGACGGTGGACCATTTGTTGGGTCGTTAAGACCCTGATTTGTAAAATTACTAAAATACCCCTGATTTATAAAATTAACGGAATACCCTTGTTGTGTAAAATTATCAAAATACCCTTGTAGGGTAAAATGACCATTTTGCCCTAACAAGTAAAATGATTGGTTTACCCTTGAGGGTAAATGTCCGGCTTAGACTATGAATTTGACTGATTTGACTTTGATTGTATGACTATGTTTTAACTAATTTGACTGTGGTTGTAAAACTGATATACTTTTAATATACGTTTAAATGAGTGTTACTAAGCATGGCCATTCTGCATACACGTGTGAGGATTGAGCATGA
This sequence comes from Gossypium anomalum, assembly GCA_025698475.1. Taxonomy (NCBI): domain Eukaryota; kingdom Viridiplantae; phylum Streptophyta; class Magnoliopsida; order Malvales; family Malvaceae; genus Gossypium; species Gossypium anomalum. The sequence continues at coordinate 16,860,268 of CM046960.1, read as the reverse complement.
CATATGCGACAAATTGCATAGGGTTGGGATTCTGATTTGGAGGAAGTACTATTCTTGTGGCTTTGCCACGTAATCTGATATTAGTGGCTATGCCACGTTTATCGCTATTAGCAGCCTTGTTGCATTACTATTAGCAGCTACGCTGCGATATTGGTGAGCTAGCTGGGTGGGTCGATTTAATCCCCACATGGTGAGTTGGTTGGTACAGGTGGTGAACGGGTTGGATTGGGTTGGGTTGCATACCTGAATTGTGATTATACTATTTTGGGCATTGGCCCACACTGTCACTGCATAGGGCTTAGGCCTAGATTGTACTATTATTGAATAGGCTCGTGCCTGCACCATTATCGTTATGGCTCTCGCCCTGCATCGATTTCAATTTCGCCATTTACCAACTGTTTTAGTTTAGGAGGGGATTATACACTGAGTTTTTTTAAACTCACCCCATTTATTAACTGTGCAGGTTATCCCCAGCATTAGGAGGATCAGTGCTGTGAGGGATTCAGAGGTGGCCACACAAGTGCTATTGTTTTCGATTTTCTTTTAAGTTATCTATTTACAAGTACTTATATTTTATCTGGGTTGTAATAAGGCCTCTTTTAATTTCTGGTTCTAAATTTCGAATTTTATATATTGTTTTATAACTGCTAGAGTAGAGCACGATTTTTCCAAAATAATAATTACTTTTCAAAATATCACATTTCCGCAACTGTTTAAATTAAGCTTCCACAGCAAATAAAGTTTTAAAGGTAATAATGTTTTACAAGAGAATGACTTTTAATAAACCAATGTAAAATGAGGTTTTCAAAGTTTTAAAATGGCCAGAAGTTTTAAATTGTAAGAAGGGTTTTCAATGAGAACATTGTTTTCAAAAAACACTTCAACGTGACACGCCAGATTCAGGCTGACTTCTATGTCGGGTTTGGGGTGTTATAGCTAGCACAAAGTGAACTTATCATAAAGCTCGCATAAAGTGGAGCTAAAACATTTTCTTGTACAGTTTGTAAATAAGTGCCAAACAAAACACAGTTTAGAATCATTCGTTTTAAAACATTCTTATAACCAAAGGCTTGCATAGGAGCTCATATAAAACTATGCTTTTAAAATCACTTTTCAAAATTGTATTTCAAGAACAAAGTTTCGTAGCTTAAAGAAAACTTTTTTTTGGAAAACTTTCCTTTGGTTTGGAGTCAAGGTTTCTTTTAGGAAAACCATAACAATTAACATAATCAGAATAATTTAAAACCATCACTAGAAATGACAAACTTAAACGATTTTGGTTTTGTCTTTGCCCTTGCTAAAAGATGGCTTGGCTGGTTCATAACAAACAAACATATTACTAATAGAGCATACATATTTCACACATGCATACAAACCTAGCCCTAAGGATGATCAACCCTAACAAGATAAGGGCTTACCTGGATTGCTACAAAAAAAAAGTTTTAGAAAAGAGACTTTAAAGGTAGAATATTTAGTGAAGAATTTAATAGGATCAAAGGTACCCTATTTGACTTAAAAAAGTCATTACTTCCACGTAAAGTATTCCTAGATACACTAAATCACTTTTTCCTAGTTTGAGTCTGACTGCATCTTTAACCGAGGAATCTAGTTCGCAACTCACCTGGCGAGCATTGTTTACTACACAGACTGACAAACCCAACTTTCCAAACAGACTAGCGACCCCTTAGCTCTCCAACACATTAGCCAACATGCCTCATAGTGAAACTGGCGAACACCTTACCACTTCGTTTAGCATACACAACTGTTCATCGAACACCCTTGCTGAACACTTAGTTCGCCTAAATCTTGGCGACCCCCTATTATCCCAACAGATTGTCGATCCCAGTTTAGTGGAACTCTGGCGAACCTTCGCTTCGCAAGCCAAAACTTCCGTACCTGAACTTGAGATGTGACAATATCAGTCCAGTCAATCACATTAATGTCTCTATGTTCTGGGAGTCATCTGCTCCAATGCCCAAAACAAAACATCTCCCTAATTAAACTTGATAGATGACATACTAGTCTTTCAATCGGTTTGCTCATTTTCGATTAGAATAAGGACATGTTTAGGTTTGTCTACTAATACAAGCTATCTTTCTGTATTATGATCTGACCATGTAATACCACTAAATATTAGTTAAACAATGGGCAACCAATAAGCAACATTCACTTCCATTTTTCTTTGCAAGAAAAAATAATATGAGGACAATATACAAAGTATTAATGTAATTCATGAATAGTTTTATTAACCAATTTGTTCAAAAAATTACAAGTGTACTTAGACGAAAATATTAAACTTAGGGCATCAGATCCAATAGTCTTCCACTTGCCCTAGTGAAGTAGATGAGTCATGTATTGCATTTTTTTTCCCTTCTATATGTTTCCCAAATAGCTCTCTAGCTTGTAGAGTCTTGGTAATACAAATCCCCAAGGTTTGTCCTCATATGCGATCTTTAGCTAGATCCACTATTCTGTCAAACACTATAGTCTCCTTTATGATACTTTGTATTAATGTGTTTTGTCCTTATGTGGTTTCGTTGAGCCTTAGCCATATCCGCATTGTTACAGTGCCATAGCTTTTCCATACCTCATATTTGACCCTCCATAGTAAAGGTAGAGTGTAAGCTTGCTTTACACTTATTCACACTATGGATGTCCCATCCCACATTTTTATTATTAGTGGAGAAAAAATAAAAACAAGGAAGTGAAAGTGGTTCTAAGCTATCTTAGAGGTCCTAAGTTTGAGTCCCCTTGTTCTCATATTTTTATTTAAGTTTTTAACATATTTTCCAATGTGCATTATATGCTTACCATCCACTCCTCTTGTTACCATGCTACAAGGATTCTTTCCTTTTCAAAGAGTCAAACTTACCACAAGTTGAGGTAACATGATCCCCCTTTTTACTCCATGTCTCCCTCTCTTTCCATTTCTTCCCACCATTTCCATAGAAGTGGTTCATTGAACTTAGACTAGGTTGACCATCCTTTCCCCTCACTCCCTATCTTTCATTGTCGTCCCCTCCTCCCACTCTCTCATTTTCTCTCATTTCCTATCCTTTTCTCATCCATTCTCTCTTTTTTTGCTAGCCACCACCTTTTCTTCTTCCTTCATATTGCTTCATCATTCTCTTTCTCTTTCCCATAGTTGCCGATCACCGCCGTGACCACCACCGCATGCCATCGTGGATTTCTTTTCTCTTCTATCTCTTCTTTTATTTCAATAACTCACCCTTGTTTGTGTTGAACCCTCATTATTTCTTTTTACTTCACCTTTCACTAGATTGTCACTACCGCTGCCACTACTACTAGTGGTTGGGTTTTTCCTGTTTATCTCTTTCTATTTTTTTCCTTTTTTTTATTATGGATGATCCTATACCCTCTTTTCTTTAATAATTACTTTAGATCGCACAAACCTCTGATCTTATATCTATATCGATCCACCAACCATCTTGAATTGATTAAGTTGTGTAAGTGTGAGTTATCTTATCATCAACTTCTCCTCTTAATGTTTTCCTCTCTTGGTTGAATGGTATATTGACCATGGATGTTATTTTTTATTTATTTACATGTTAATATTATTCCTTATGCTCTTTAAAATCCTTATGCTCTTTGAATATCCAATTGATAACAATAGGAGAAATGCTTAACTTTGGATCGGAGATCATTAATTCGAGTAAGCAAACCTTGGGGTAAGTATATGGTGAGATTTTTAGTGATTAATCTTTAGCAATAAAATATCTTTAATAGATCCTAACCAAAATAATTTATTTTTATGTTAGATACGTCTTTCAAATGTAGATCCAAGAGAAATCATTACTAGGGGATTGTGGCATATCGGAGTTACAAAAAAGGTGTGGGTTCAATACTATTAAACTAAATATAATGTGGTGTTAAATAAGTATATAAGTAATAAAACTGTGATCAAATCCAAGTATATTAAGTACTACAATGGAGAGTTGAAAAAATTATCGAGAAAAATACCAAGTAAGTAAACCTAACCAAATGATTCTATGAAAGCATGATATATAATGTGATGATAATCATGATTGTGATATATGAGTAAATATCATCCTTATGTTATGTGATACATGACATGTGTGATACTTTTGATGATTTAAAGCATGTGATATTTATATATGTGTATGTGTAAATTTGAGATCCATGATCTAATGTGAAAAGCATGTTAAAGTGATTATAAATGATCAATAAGTGATATGTGATTATGAGAGCATGTTTACATGCCTAAGTGTAAAAGTGAATAATATGTGATAAAAAGTGTAATTGTCTTCTTCTTCTTTTTGACAGAAGACTTAGAAAGGTCAAAACTCAATTAATAGAATCACAAATTACAATATCATGGATTTCCTTAGGGTAATCCACACCAAAGACCATGTTACAATTATTCAAAATATCATATTTGCACATGAAGTCCGCAACCTTGTTACAACTATGATTGGCCCACTTAACAATAGTAGTAGTAAACATCTCCAAAGTTTTAAAGGTCTCCTTAGTGTGATGTCCAATGATCGTAATATCATCTTTACGTTTCTTGAACCTGTTCACGAGGTTGGCACAATCAGTTTTAAAGATGGAGCTAGCAATGTTTAGAGAACACATAACCTTAAGGCCTTCCTCAAAAGTACAAAGCTCCGTCCATTTAGTCGTCATTTCCTCATCTTTGAAGCCACCCCCACAAAGAACAAAGCCATTGGAATCACGAATAATCACAACAAAACCTATTTTGTTGTTGAAGATAGTAGCATCAATATTAATTTTCACAGCCCGCACTGCGGATTCTCCCATTTTTTAATAGTAGGAGTTAATGGAAGCACTGGCTTGTTGACAAGATTATGGATTAGAAATGTAACACCCCAGACCCGGCCTAGACATTATGGCCGAATCTGGCGTGTCACATTGAAGTGTTTTTCGAAAACCTTGTTTTCATTGAAAAACCTTTTTTAAAAATAAAAACCTTGAGTAAAATCCCAGCTTGTATTTGTTGCTTCCAAAGCGAGATGTATTTTTAAAAAAACATTGTTCCTTCTTGTATGATAATAAAACCTGTAAAATCTGTTTTCAATTGTAAATGCTTTATTTAATACAGATGATCTATGACAACTTGTCATTTAAAAATTGAGTTACAAAAACGTAGTATTCAAAAACAGTTATGGTTTGGGAAAACCATGTTGTACTTCTAATAAATATAAAGCATAAAAATAATAATAATCCTAATTTGAAATAATAACCATAGGAAAGGCCTTACTACAACCCAAACCAAAAAAAATAATTTAAAATCAAAATATTAAAAATTATTTAAAAGACTAAGTCTAAACTTTTTGCTAGTTGGCCACCTCCGAGTCCCTCTACCCGTCGAACCGCCTATTGAGGATCACCTGAAAAAATTTAAAAGGAGGGGGTGAATTTCGAAAACTCAATGTGTACAACCCTCAATGAGTATAAAGCAATCATCAGTCATTTTGGGCCTGAGTCCAATTCAATAACGGTGGCCTTTGGGCCTTAGCCAATATTAGCCTCAGTTGGGCCGAAGCCCACATCACAATAATATCACAATAATATCATACATGCAATGCTGTGCAATCCATCCCAACAATATAACCATTACACACCAACTTTGTCCCCCGATACACATCATGTGGGGATATAAATATCAACCCACCCATCTGATACACATCAATGGTAGCTCGGTTGCGGTACTACCTTCATTGCAGCAAGCTGCTAATCAAATATTGGGCTTAATAGCCATCGGTGGATCCACGGTCGTCAAGCAACCATGGGATCCTCATATACTTCCTCCGTTCCTTAATTCCCAACCCATATGCAACCTAAACAGAATATCATATGAATGCAGTAGGTATACATGTAACATCCATAAATCTTACATTCAACACATAGGGCTATTTTAGTCATTTTTACCTTTAAGGGCATTTTTGTAATTTCCCTTTATTATGAGTTTATTACCTACCTTGGCCCGTTAACAAGTCCTCGTTGGCTAAAGTGAACAGATACTATGCACCAGGTAGGATTCCAGAGAAGAGGAGGTGAGTCATTAAGACCGCTTAAGTAACAAGCTCTCCCTAGATCCAATCCTAGACATGCATATACCTATTGCCACACCTTAACCTTATAACTCGTCCATGGTCATAATTAATTAATTATTTAAGTTTTAATTCCGATTGAGTAGTTACCAAAAACTAGGTCCACAATCCACTTACTAAACACTAACAGATCCACACTTATTCATTGGCCTCTTTAGGCCCAATCTCATTCATATAGCTCATCGAGCCCAATCACATTTATATTGCCCATCAAGCCCAATCACATTCATACGACCCGTCAGGCCCAATCACATTCATAGTCATGTAATCATATGATTTTTCATCACTTAGTATCAAATTGCCAATTTTTCCTATTATGGGCCCTACAGCCCATCTGGCCCATTTAGCCCATTCTGGCCCGATTGGCCAATACACGGCCCAAGTCCATGGAATCGCTCATGGGTCCTCTGATAACCTATCAGTTTCCCCCTTACGAGTGTTCGCGCACTCGCAAGACTATTGTAGCCAAACTTCTGGCTTTTGGGCATTTCGGCTTTTTGGCATTTCAGGATTTGCCAGTCTACTGTGTGTGTGCATTGTATGTACACACCTGGTACTACAACATGCTACGATCTCCTTAGCCGCGAACCTACAAACAATGTCACTCAATGATTAATCACACACTTATCAAATACGATCACCAAAAGCCAAAAATCTCACATTTGTCTTACCTTGAACAACAAGCCCTAACAACCCTTCCTTGATCACTAATCACAAGTATTTCTTAAATCTGCATCAATATTAATCATTAAGAACTAAACAACAAGTGAATCATAATCATCTTAAGTCACTCTTAAATCATCCATGACCATTCGGCCAACCTTAACCAATAAAAGAGGAATACTTACCCAAAACCCCAAAACGCTTAAAGAGCAATTCGACTGAGATCTGAAATTCGAGATTCGATACTAATCTCCTACCAAAACCGATTTAGAAAGAGTGAAGGAGAGAAGAAATCAATACTGGAAAGACCAACTAAAAGAAAGTACAAACTTACACAAGAATCGATTGGCCAACGTTGAAGAAAAAGTGGCGGCACAACAGGATTTTTGCCAAAAGATATTCGGCTTTAGAGAAAGTAAGTAGGAGCAAGAAAGAGAAGAGTTTGATTAGAAAAGAAGAGAAGAAATCGGCACAAAATAAAAGAGAAAGAATAAGGGATTTTGGCTTTTAGATATTTGGAGAGAAAAGTGTTTCTGGTAAAATAGAAAGGAAGAATTTGGCACTAGCCTAGAATCCCCAAAATCGACACCTATATATACTATAGCTGAATTTACCTATCCCCAAATTCCCAATTTGGCTCCACTTCTCTACACCTCTCATCTCCTAACTTTTCTCCCTGATAACTCCTCAATCCCTTCCTTAAATTTCTCCTCTGATCACTCCCTTAAGAGTACACATCTAATGCCACTACTGGCCATTTATTGAGCAAAAATAAATCCTTCTTTTGAGCAAGGAGGGATTAGAACCCCAAACCTCCTTGCCATGCATGTGATGCCACCTCTAAGCCCCACATGTGACGCTACTTGCAACTCCAACACAAGGCTCCTTGTATCCAATCCCTCCTTCATTTATTTAAAAACCAAACTACTTGCCATCAAGGTCCTTTTAATTATTAAAATATAATTTCCTTCACCCCAAAGTTCAAACTCAAAACTTAACCAAGGCTTATTATCACATAAATAACACTTGACTAGGAATATTAAGCATACATTTTATCAAAACCAAAAAAAAAAAAAAAAAAAAGTTTGGGATTTTCGGGGCGTTACAAGAAAATCATGAAAAAGTGTTTTAGCCCTATCCCAAATGTGTAACATCCCGAAATAGGGCCTAAACGGAATAGTGGTTGCGAAACCACAAATCCAAGGTAGAAAAATTTATTTTATTATTATTTTGAGGTCTATGATATGTTTGCATGATTGTGTGAAAAGTTCGTGAAGAAATTCTATGCATAAAGTGCTTAATTTGAAATTAGGGACTAAATTAAATAAATTGTAAAACTTGTGTTCTAGAAGTATTTTGCATAAAATTGAATTAGATTATTAATTAGAGGTCCTTAAAGGGTAATTTGACCAATTTTTAGTTCATGGAAAAAAATTAGGACATGGAAGGAATTTTTGAAAGTTTAGTAAGGAGGGGCATTTTGGTCATTTGGTTATTAACATTAATAAAAAGGTAAAAAGATGACAAAATTGTATCATCTTCTTCATTAGCACGAAATTTCAAGGGTTCTCCATAGCTAGGGTTTGTTTCAAGCTTTCAATCTCCATAGTAAGTGATTCCAAGCCCCGTTTTTAATGTTCCTTACGTTTTCGGAGTCCCGGTAGCTCGATAAAGCTTATGCTAGCAATAATTTAAGTTAGGGTTCATATTTGGAAAAATACCCATAGGTGAAATTTGTGTATTTTGGTGTTTTATGATAGAATATGAGGTTTTAAATTATGTTAGACAATTTGTACTACTCGGTTTTAAGCAAAAACGAGTAAAAGGACTTAATCGGTAAAAATACCTAATAGTCATAAGTGCATGTTAGAGTATGAATTTGATGCTGCCATAGAAGCGAAAAATGACCAGCATGTCATAAAACATAAGAAAATAGGCTGAAGTTTAATTTACGAGCTTTGGGGCAAAAGTGTAAATATACAAAAGTTTAGGGGCAAAAATGTAATTTTTCCAAAGTCTGAGTAAAGGACTGTTTTGATAAATTTTGATATTAAATAAGTTAAATTTGCTATTATAGATCAAGAAGAGCGAAATTCGGGAGTAGATCGGGGAAAAGAAAAAGTAAAGGATTAAATTGTAAAGTTTAGTCACATTTTGTATCGAGGTAAGTTTGCAGTAAATAAATGCAATATTCTTTTATTTTACATTATTATTGTAAATTTCCAGCATTTATATACTTATTTTATGAGAATATTTGAAGTCGAATTAAAAAGTAAGTGTGAGAGAAAAAAGCATTAGGAAGCCCCGTTTGAACCTTAGGAATGTTAGGATATTGGGGTTGTGAGACGGGGACGGAGACAGAATGAGCCATGTAAGTCCATATCAGATATATGGCTTTGGAGACAGGAATGAGCCATGTAAGCCCATATTAGACATATATATGGCATTGGAGACAGGAATAATTCATGTAAGTCCATGTCGAAGACATGGCATTGGCAGGATATTGATCGATGTGAGAGCGACCCAGTATCCTTAGTATTCCGAGTGGTTCAATGGGTCATTGTACACTTTAAATTACAGTGAATTATCAGTAAAAGGGAAGGTAGATTATATTTATGAATAGTGAAAGGTCAGGTAAGAAAGAAAGTAAGTGAGTAAAGAAGAAGGTAAAAAATGAGAAGTAAAGAAAGTTTATGAGGCTAGGTGACATTATGTATAATTATTCATTATGTTGAATGTTGTAATTTATTTGCTTGTAAGCTTACTAAGCCTAGTGCTTAATCTCTTTATTTTCTTCTTCTTATAGTACTTATCTAGCCACTCGGGGATCGGAAGGAAACGCGGAGGCCGATCACACTATCCAAGAAATAACTCGGTATAATTAGACGTTTTTTGTTTTGTGTATGGCACGTATAGAAACTTAGCTATCTTTAGTATAATATGAACAATGAATGATGTGTAAATGCTTGCTAGAGACTAGCTAATAAAAATGGCCGATGATATGCATGTTTATTAATATGTATGATTGAATGGTGGTTATCACATGAAAATTATGAAAAATGTGAAAGTAACCTAAAAACAGATTCAAATAACAGAAATGACGTGACTTTAAAAAATCACTAAAAATTGTGTAAACATATTTTTAAGATGAATAATATATGAAATTAAAGCTTATTATGTCTATTTTCTTATGGAATAAGCAAAACAGGTAAAGGTATTATATTTTATGAGATATCTGAGTTTTAGTGAAACAGGGTCAGAGTAATTTCTAGATCCCCTATTTCAACTTTGGAAATTCACCATAAATTGTAAGAAAATAATTAGGTGGTTTAATTTATATGGTTAGAATCCTTATTGAATCTAGTTTTAATATAAACAAACTGTATAGTTGTATTAATTTTGTATATGGAGAAAAGTGGTTCGTAGTAAGTAGAGGTCAGTACAGTCAACTTCTGAAACAGGGGTAACTTTAACTAATAAACTGTACTAATTGGCTAAGTCAAAAATTGTAGAAAAAAATTTGTGGATAGATATATGAGTCTAGTTTCAGGAAAAATTTAAGGATCTAAATTTTGAGTTTCGGAACTTAAGATATGAATTTTTAGGCGACTACGACGCAGAATGAAAGCACATTCCGAAAAGTTTAAATAAAAAAAAATTTTAAAACTATTTAAGTGATAGATTAAGTTTAGTAATGCCTCGTGCTCGATTTTGGCAACAGTCTCGGGTAAGGGGTGTTACATTTATTGGTATTAGAGCAGGTTTAGTCGGTTCTGAGCAGATTAGTGTGAGTAAAAGTCTAGCTATACATGCCATACACTGTATTTTGATAGTGTGACGACTCGACGATTTTTAAATATTTTGTTTTATAGTAATGGATCCCGATCGAGCTGGTAATGATGATGTAGAAAGTAATGCGCCTGCTCTCGCGGAAGGGGCAGCGCCATCTGAGAATAGGCCGGTAACCGTTGATCAGGGAGGAGTGACTCGAGAAGCTCTCTTCCAAGCTTTGAATGATTGGTTTGCCGAGTTCATTCGTACGAATCCGGAAGTTAGACCTCCACCCCCTCATGATTCTCAGGCTACCCATGTAGCTCAAGCTTCCCGATCCACAGTGCAGTGATAAGAGAAAAGCCACCACTTGATAGAATCAGAAACAAGAGCGAGTAAGAGTTTTGAGCAACAAAAGATGATGATGCGTAAAGAGCAGAATTTTGGTTAGAAAATACTATCGAGTCTTTGTGAATTATCTTGTACACCCGAGGAATGTATGAAATGTGTAGTATCACTTCTTAGAGACTCAGCCTACTACTGGTGGAAGACACTTATATCAGTTGTACCAAAGGAGAGGGTCACTTGGGATTTCTTTCAGGAGGAATTTCGTAAAAAGTACATCAGTCAGAGGTTTATTGACCAGAAAAGAAAAAAATTCCTGGAATTGAAACAAGGGAATATGACGGTGACCGATTATGAGCGTGAATTTGTCAGGCTCAATAAATATGCTCAAGAATGTATGTCCACAGAGGCTATCATGTGTAAAAGATTTGAGGATGGGTTAAATGATGATATCCGATCACAAGTGGGTGTTCTAGAAATAAAAGAGCTCGTTATTTTAGTTGAGAGAGCTGTAAAGCGAGAGGAGTTGTTAAAAAGGAAAGCTAAAGTTGAGACAGAGACACAAGATACAAAGAAGAGACAGATGAGTAGGTCATTTCAGGCTACATCTAAGAGGCCCAAAGAGTTTTCTACGGATCTAGCTTTTCGGCAGGCAAGCTAGTCGAGAATAGAGGTAGCAGATTTAAAGATCCAAGGCTCGGACCACCTCGATTGCGGCGTAGGTAATGTCGAGACAGGGGTAGATCAGGTGTCCACAGTGTGGTAGACTTCATTATGGTCCTTGTCGGGCAGGCAAAAATGTTTGCTATAAATGTGGTGCTCAGATCATTTTGTATGAGAATGTCCAGTGGCTAGCCGAGAAGTGTCTGAGTGCTAGATCAGGAAATGCTCCTACTAGAGGCGGATCACCGAGGCAAGCGAGAGTAGGAGTAGGTAAATGAGGTACCTTTAGAGATTCGGGTGTGAGACCGGATGCTAGAGCCCCTACAAGGACTTATGCTATTCGGCACTTGAAGAGGCATCCTCCCCGATGTGATTATGGGTACATTTTCTCTACATAATATTAATGTCATGGCTCGATTGATCCGGGTTCGACTCATTCTTATGTTTGTATGAAATTGATGTCTAGTATAAGTATGCCTATAGAATCTACAGAATTTGTGATTAAAGTATCGAACCCATTAGGCAAGCATGTATTAGTAGATAAAGTATGTAGAAATTGTCCTTTGATGATTAGAGGTTACTGTTTTCCGGCCGATCTCATGCTATTGCCATTTGATGAGTTTGATGTGATTCTTGGTATGGATTGGTTGACTACACATGATGTGATAGTGAATTGTAGAAAGAAATTCATTGAGTGAAGTGTGAAAATGGTGAAATTCTTGGGTTAATTCGGAAGAGTCGATAGTTCATTTCCCATAATTTCTATTATGTCCTTTCGTAAATGTTTGAGAAAAGGGTATGAAGCTTATCTTGCTTTTGTGTTGAACACTAAAAACCCAATTGAAAATTGAGTGAGTGCACTGTGGTATGTGAGTTTCCGATGTGTTTTAGGAAGAACTACCAAAGCTTACCTCCTGTAGAGAAGTTGAGTTTGGTATTGAGTTGATTCCGTGTACCATGCCCATTTCTATTGCTCCTTATAGAATGGCTCCGTTGGAATTGAAAGAATTGAAAGCTCAGTTGCAGGAATTGACAGATAAAGGATTTGTAAGACCCAGTAGTTCACCATGGGGTGCACCAGTGCTATTTGTGAAAAAAAAAGAGCGGATCGATGAGGTTGTGCATAGATTATCGGCAACTTAACAAGGTAATGAGAAAGAACAAGTATCCATTGCCTAGAATTGATGATTTGTTTGATCAATTGAAGGGAGCTCTTGTGTTCTCCAAGATAGATTAGAGATCCGGATACTATCGATTTGCGAGTTAAAGAGTCGGATGTCCAAGAGCGCTTTCCTAGGACTAGGTATGGTCATTATGAGTTCCTTGTGATGCCATTTGGCTTGACTAATGCTCCTGCCATTTTATGGACTTAATGAACCGAATTTTCAGACCGTACTTGGATAAGTTTGTAGTTGTGTTCATTGATGATATCTTGATTTATTCTCATGATGAGGCCCGAGCATGCAGAGCATTTGAGAACAGATTTTACATATTCGAGAGATAATCGGTTGTATGCCAAGTCAAAGCAAAAGTGAATTCAGTTACGAGGAGTTGGTTTTCTTGGACATATTGTCTCGTGAAGGTATTAAGGTTGATTCGAGCAAGATTTCAGCCATTGTTGATTGGAAGCCTCCTAGAAATGTATCGAAGTTAGAAGTTTTCTTGGTCTTGCCGGATATTATAGACGATTTGTAGAGGATTTTCCATGATAGCTACCCCATTGACAAGATTACTGCGAAAGGATGTCAAGTTTGAATGGATCGAGAAGTGTCAACAAAGTTTTGACAAGTTAAAAGCATCGTTGACTAAAGCTCTGCTTTAGTACAACGAGAACCGTAAGGAGTTTGTGATTTACTGTTGATGCGTCCATGAATGGACTTGGTTGTGTACTTATGCGGGAAGGGAAGGTAATTGCTTATGCCTCTAGACAGCTAAAGCCACATGAGAAGAACTATCCGACACATGATTTAGAGTTAGCTGCCATTATTTTTGAGTTGAAAATTTGGAGACATCATTTGTATGGTGAAAGGTGCCGAATATTTACCGATCATAAAAGCTTGAAATACTTGATGACTCAAAAAGATTTGAATTTGAGGCAAAGAAGATGGTTGAAATTGCTTAAAGATTACGAGTTAGTGATTGATTATCACCTGTAAGGCAAATGTAGTTCTTTGACGCTCTAAGCAGAAACTTTTATTTACTTTGCGAGCTTTGAATACCAATTTAGCCATCTCAAATGATGGTTCTATTTTAGCTGAATTTAGAGCTAAACCATTATTTTTGAAGAGATTTGTGAAGCTCAGAAAGATGATAATGAGTTACAAGCTAAAAAAGAGTTCAATGCGAGTCGGGCATAGAATCGATTTGGATTGGTTACGATGGTTGTTTGATGTTTAGAGACGTAATTTGTGTACCAAAGAATGATGAGCTTATTTGAAAGATTTTACAGAAGCACATAGCGAGTTCTTTATCTATTCATCCAGCAATACAAAAATGTATAATGATTTGAAGAAATTGTATTGGTGGGTAGGAATGAAAAGAGACATTTTGAGTTTGTTTCTAGATGCTTGATTTGTCAATGTGTAAAGGCCGAACATCAGTACCCTCGGGATTATTGCAACTTTGTGCTAGTTCCAGGAATGGAAATGGGACAGAGTTACTATGGATTTTGTGATGGGGTTAAGTTAACACATCGAAAAGAAAGATGCAATATGGGTTGTGATTGATAAGCTAACTAAGTCGGCTCATTTTATCCCAATCCGTATGGATTACTCACTTGACAAGTTGGCTGAGTTATACATTTTAGAGATAGTTAGACTACATGGAGTGCCATTATCGATCATTTTGACAGAGATCCAAGATTTACTTCACAGTTACGGGAAGAAGTTACAAGAGGCTTTAGGTACGAAATTGAGTTTTAGTCTGACTTTCCATCCTCAAACCGAATGATCGATCGAGAGAGAGTTATTCAGTACTTGAAGATATGCTTAGATGTCGTGTATTGGAATTTCAAGGCGATTGGGAAAAATATTTACCATTAGTAGAGTTTGCCTACAATAATAGTTATCAATCGAGTTTGAAGATGGCACCTTATGAAGTTTTGTATGGACGTAAATGTCGCACACCTTTGTATTGGACAGAGCTTAAGGAAAAATGAGATTACTGAGTTGATCTAGTTAAGGAAGCAGAAGAGAAAGTAAAAATCATCGAGATTGCTTAAAAGCGACCTCAGACGGACAAAAGTCGATATGCATTTGAAGAGAAAAGAGATTGAGTATCATGTTGGTGACAAAGTTTTTTGAAAGTATCCCCGTGGAAGAAAGTTCTCGATTTGGCAAGAAAGGCAAACTAAGTCCACGTTTTATTGGACCGTTTGAAGTGATTGAGAGAGTCGGACCATTAGCATATCGGTTAGCTTTGCCGATTGAGTTAGAGAAGATTCATAATGTATTTCATGTGTCTATGCTACGTCGTTATCGTTCGAGATCCGTCACATGTGATTTCTCAGACAGAGGTTGAAATTCAAACCGGACATGACTTACGGTGAAGAACCGGTAAAGATTCTAGCTCGAGAGGTAAAGCAATTAAGGAACAAAAGTATTGCACTTGTGAAAGTACTATGGAATAGACATGGGGTAGACGAGGCTACATGGGAACCCGAAGAGGCTATGCAGCAGTACCCAAATCTTTTCATGGTAAGATTTTCTGGGGACTAAAAAATCCCTAAAGGGGGGAGAAATGTAACATCCCGAAATTGGGCCTAAACAAAATAGTGGTTGCGAAACCACAAATCTGAGGTATAAAAATTTATTTTATTATTATTTTGAGGTCTATGATATGTTTGCATGATTGTGTGAAAAGTTCGTGAAGAAATTCTATGCATAAAGTGCTTAATTTGAAATTAGGGACTAAATTGAATAAATTGTAAAACTTGTGTTCTAGAAGTATTTTCCATAAAATTGAATTAGATTATTACTTAGAGGTCCTTAAAGGGTAATTTGACCAATTTTAAGTTCATGGAAAAAAATTAGGACATGGAAGGAATTTTTGAAAGTTTAGTAAGGAGGGGCATTTTGGTCATTTGGTTATTAACATTAATAAAAAGGTAAAAAGATGACAAAATTGTATCATCTTCTTCATTAGCACGAAATTTCAAGGGTTCTCCATAGCTAGGGTTTGTTTCAAGCTTTCAAGCTCCATAGTAAGTGATTCCAAGCCCCGTTTTTAATGTTCTTTACGTTTTCGGAGTCCCGGTAGCTCGATAAAGCTTATGCTAGCAATAATTTAAGTTAGGGTTCATATTTGGAAAAATACCCATAGGTGAAATTTGTGTATTTTGGTGTTTTATGATAGAATATGAGGTTTTAAATTATGTTAGACAATTTGTACTACTCGGTTTTAAGCAAAAACGAGTAAAAGGACTTAATCGGTAAAAATACCTAATAGTCATAAGTGCATGTTAGAGTATGAATTTGATGCTGCCATAGAAGGGAAAAATGACCAGCATGTCATAAAACATAAGAAAATAGGCTGAAGTTTAATTTACGAGCTTTGGGGCAAAAGTGTAAATATGCAAAAGTTTAGGGGCAAAAATGTAATTTTTCCAAAGTCTGAGTAAAGGACTGTTTTGATAAATTTTGATATTAAATAAGTTAAATTTGCTATTATAGATCAAGAAGAGCGAAATTCGGGAGTAGATCGGGGAAAAGAAAAAGTAAAGGATTAAATTGTAAAGTTTAGTCACATTTTGTATCGAGGTAAGTTTACTGATGAAATAAATGCAATATTCTTTTATTTTACATTATTATTGTAAATTTCCAGCATTTATATACTTATTTCATGAGAATATTTGAAGTCGAATTAAAGCGTAGTGACAGAGAAAAAGCATTAGGAAGCCCCGTTTGAACCTTAGGAATGTTAGGATATTGGGGTTGACAGACAGACGGAGACAGAATGAGCCATGTAAGTCCATATCAGATATATGGCTTTGGAGACAGGAATGAGCCATGTAAGCCCATATTAGACATATATATGGCATTGGAGACAGGGAATAATTCATGTAAGTCCATGTCGAAGACATGGCATTGGCGAGATATTGATCGACGAGAACGACCCGATATCCTTAGTATTCGAGTGATTCAATGGGTCATTGTACACTTTAAATTACAGTGAATTATCAGCAAAAGGGAAAGTAGATTATATTTATGAATAGTGAAAGGTCAGGTAAGAAAGAAAGTAAGTGAGTAAAGAAGAAGGTAGAAAATGAGAAGTAAAGAAAGTTTATGAGGCTAGGTGACATTATGTATAATTATTCATTATGTTGAATGTTGTAATTTATTTGCTTGTAAGCTTACTAAGCCTAGTGCTTAATCTCTTTATTTTCTTCTTCTTATAGTACTTATCTAGCCACTCGGGGATCGAAGGAAACGTCGGAGGCCGATCACACTATCCAAGAAATAACTCGGTATAATTAGACGTTTTGTTTTGTGTATGGCATGTATAGAAACTTAGCTATCTTTAGTATAATATGAACAATGAATGATGTGTAAATGCTTGCTAGAGACTAGCTAATAAAATGGCCGATGATATGCATGTTTATTAATATGTATGATTGAATGGTGGTTATCACATGAAAATTTTGAAAAATGTGAAAGTAACCTAAAAACAGATTCAAATAACAGAAATGACGTGACTTTGAAAAATCACTAAAAATTGTGTAAACATATTTTTAAGATGAATAATATATGAAATTAAAGCTTATTATGTCTATTTTCTTATGGAATAAGCAAAACAGGTAAAGGTATTATATTTTATGAGATATCTGAGTTTTAGTGAAATAGGGTCAGAGCAATTTCTAGATCCCCTGTTTCAACTTTGGAAATTCACCATAAATTGTAAAAAAATAATTAGGTGGTGTAATTTATATTTTTAGAATCCTTATTGAATCTAGTTTTAATAGAAACAAACGGTATAGTTGTATTAATTTTTTATATGGAGAAAAGTTGTTCGTAGTAAGTAGAGGTCAGTACAGTCAACTTCTGAAACAGGGGTAAATTTAACTAATAAACTGTACTAATTGGCTAAGTAAAAAATTCTTGAAAAAAATTTGTGGATAGATATATGAGTCTAGTTTCAGGAAAAATTTACGGACCTAAATTTTGAGTTTTGGAACTCAATATATGAATTTTTAGGCGACTACGACGCAGAATGACAGCACATTCCGAAAAGTTTAAATAAAAAAAATTTTAAAACTATTTAAGTGATAGATTTAGTTTAGTAATGCCTCGTGCTCGATTTTGACAACAGTCTCGGGTAAGGGGTGTTACAAAATGACCCAAGCTTCATCCTCTTTCCCTTAAAAGATAAAATTGTTTTGGTTGTTCTAGCTATTCTAAAGCACTGTTATGAAGTCTTCAACAACTTTTCTATCTAAACCACCAAGAGTAAGGATGGCCTGAGCAGCAGGACAATCTTTAAAAGCGTGGACGAGAGTTTCTGCACTTGCACCACACCTAGGGTAGTCCTTCCTAAAGTCCTATCGAATGGAGGAAATATTGGCATTCGTAGGAAGTAGCTCATGTCCCACACGCCAAGTAAAAACCCAAATTTTTGGAAGGATTTTGAACTTCCAGATCGTCTTTCAAAACAGAATCTATAAGGACCAAAATCCATCTGCTTGAGAAGAAGCCATGAATAGGCGGACTTAGAGGTGTAGAAGCCATGGGGATTATGGAACTAAATCATTCTGTCATTCGGGCCATTGAACATAATAGGTAAATTAAAATTTTGATCACCCACAAAACAGCCACAAAGTTCACAAACCCAATCCTTGTCCCAGCTTGTATAGTTATTAATCCATAATCACACACTTTTCTTCTAAGAATAATCAAAGCAGTGAAGCACACGGACTCACCATTTAAACCTTCAAAGCCCTAGTTATCTTTACAAATATTGATGTTGTTCCCATCCCCAAACTGCTAGCTGAATCCATTTTCAAGAGCCTTACTTACTTGCTGTAAAGGTGCTAGTCCAGGTGTAAGACCATTTATCAACTTTTTTAGGGTGGAAAAGATCGCCATTAGGGAAATATTTTGAGCTAAGCACATGATAACACAACATGTCTTTAAGGCTGAGGGGCTTCCACACTTGTTTGACAAGGAGAGCCAAGTTGAAAAGGCGCAAGTCTCTAAAGCCAAGCCCTACCATGCCTTTGGGAAGGAAAACTTTGTCCCAAGCAAGCATGGCCCAACCTCTTCCTTTTTCTTTGCATGCCCACCACATTTGACGTATTTTAGGTTGCATGTCCTCTAAAGTACCCCTAGGAGTAAGGAAAACAAATAATGCATAAGTTAGGAGTGGTTGTAGAATAGATTTTATAAAGATTTCTTTACCACCGTAAGAGAGTAGCCTTTTGGACCAACTGTTTATCCTGCAAGAAAAATGGTTAAGGATGTTATGGAAAGCCATAGATTTCTTTTTTCCAACAGAGAGGGGTAAGCCAAGATAATTTTCCAAGTTATTGACCACTCTCATTCAAAGCATATCACCATAAAGCCTACGTTGGTCCATGGGGGTATTAGGCCTAAAGAACACCATGGATTTATGAAGGTTAATTTTTTATCCCGAGACTTGATCGAACACCCTAATGATTTTCATAAAGGCTTCGACTTCACTTATTTTGTTCCTAATAAATAGAAACGCATCATTGGCAAAAAATAAATGATTAATACGATGGTCATTTTGGCTAGCCCGAATGCCATGGATATGATCGACACCTTGTGTATGTAAAAGTATTCTTGAGTAAGACTCAATGCAAAATAAAAAGAGATAAGGAGAGAGGGGGTCTTTTTGTCCAAGACCCCGTTCAGGAACAATAACCTTTGAGAGGACTATATTACATTTAACCAGGTATCTAACTGACCGAACACAATGCATGATTTTATCAACCCATCCGTCCTCAAAGCCCAATTTCATCATAACTTTCTCGAGAAAGTTCCACTCAATGAGGTCATAAGCCTTGCTCATGTTGAGCTTTATGACAAAACCTTTGTTTAGGCCATTTTTAGAGCTCTGTAAATAGTGTATCAGCTCATGAACAATAAGGATGTTGTCATGGATCATACGACCCGGGACGAAGGCACTTTGATTCTGACTAATACAAAGGGGAAGAGCAGCCTTTAGGCAATTTTCTAAAACCTTAGATATAATTTTTTAGATCACCTTGCACAAGCTAATAAGACGAAAGTTAGTCATGTCATTAGGGTCCTTAATCTTAAGGATAAGGACAATCATCGTATCACTTGAAATGTCATTGTTACTGTCTAAAAATCATGATACAGAGTAAGAACATCTTTACCCACCACCTCTCAATTCTGTTTAAAGAAAATAATCGAGAGACCGTCAATCCCAGGAGCTTTCTAAGGATCCATTTGATTGAAGGATTCAAGGATCTCGTCATCCATAATTTGCCTAGCCAATATGTTGTTAACATCCTAAGTGACATTCTATAATAGCCCATTTCTCTAAAGTGTCAGAATAGTGGTTTTGGGGCCATAAGTTCAACGTGTGAGTCTATAAATATTATTATTTTGTAACACCCCAAACACAGCCTGGACATTATGGTTGAATCTGGCGATGTCACATTGAAGTGTTTTTCGTAAAACGTGATATCGTTTGAAAAGCCCAATGTTTATTTAGCCTCTTTTTGTGAACTGGAAAATGATTTTAAAATTTTCGTCACTATCAAAAAGTATTCACTTTAAAACTTATTAATTCAAAAGTCTCATTTATTGCGAAAGCTTTCGAAACGATTTTGCGTATTCGTGGTATTTTGGTAAATCATGCGTATTTTTTAAAACTCGCGTCCTACTACTGGCATTTATAAATTCAAATAAATAAGCCCAAAAAATTAAAAATCATAGAGGCCTTATTACATAACAATACCCAAATAAAACTACTTATAAATTAAAAAGTCAAATACGAAAGCGTAAGTTGTTGTATGGCCACCTTCGATTCCCTCGCAGCATCGATCTGCCTATGGATTACCTGTGCAGATATGCAGAAGGGTGAGTTTACGAAAACTCAGTGTGTAATCCCTTAATAAATAGACAGACAAATATACAGTGAACAAATTCAATCTGGACCTAAGCCCATATCAGTAACAGTGGCAATATCAGTTTGGGCTTTAGCCCATCTCAATACAGAAACAGTCATATGTTCGGGTTTTGGCCATAACAATAAACAGTAAATAGTAAATAGTATGCAGTAACACTAAACAGTATGCAGGTCCTACCCATCCAGCCTCTACACACCATCTCCGTACCAACCCTATACGCCATGTGGGGATAAAATCGACCCATCCATCCCTACACTCCAGAATTAGCACCGGTTGCGGCACTAAACAGTATTAAAGCAAAACTGCCAGTGATATGCACAGCTTAAAGCCATCAGTAGATCCACAGTTGTCTTAAGTGACCCGTGCGACCCTATAAGTACAGTACACTTCCTCCAACATAACAATCCCAACCCCATGCAACATGTTATGCATCGTATCATAATATCTTACATGGATGCAACATACATATAATGTGGCATGCTCAAATACAGTCATACACATCATAGGGCAAATCATTCATTTTACGTTACAGGGGTATTACAATTATTTTACCTTATAGGGGTATTTCTGTCATTTTACCCTATAGGGGTATTTCGGTCATTTTGCCTTATGGGGGTATTTCGGTCATTTTAGCCCAAAACAGCCTAAGCACATGAGATCACCCATTGTGGCTTCTCGTAATCCAGTACCCATATTTATGTGTTTGGGGTTACCACACGAGCGATCACACACTCATGTGGCATCAACGGTCCTATTTTTCAGCTTTTTTCGATTTAAGGTTAAGATAGTGATTACACACCTGCTAGCAGGAAGTGTTAGAAGTCCACAAGCACCAATCCTACATTCATTCAAAATATTCCATTAGCCGATTAGCAACTATGAAAAACATTCTCCTCTTTAATACCTAATCCCAAAAACATTAGGTACTTGCCTTGAATGAAAAAAAAGTGGTTTAACCCACTTAAACTGCTGAATATGATTGATCACCAAACACTCCTAATAAATCAAAGGAGGTGTTAGCTACAGGATTAACACAGAAGTAAGGGAAAGTAAGCGAAAGCCAAAAGAACACAGAGTGATAGGGACAAAGTGGTACAATTGCACCCCTAGTAGCAATCGACAGAGAAGAGGAGATATTAAAAGAAGATCATAAATGAAGAAGAGAACCGACAAAAGAGAACCAAGAGCACTTACCGACTTGTCAATGAATCCACAATAACCCGACCACAAAAGCAAAGACGAAAGAGTAGAGGGTGCAGTAGTATTCGGCTAAAATACTAGTTGAAGAGAGATGATAACCCAACCGATCTGATAGATAAAGAGAAGCAATCAATAACTACAGAGTCGACAAAAAAAAGATGAGGAAAGAGCAGGCAATGTTTGGTTTTAGCAATGTGAGAAGGGCACTTGAAGAAAACCAAAAGAGTAGAGATGAGGAAAGAAAAGGTATTTGGCTAAGGTTTGGAGAAGTGAAAGAAAATATCCAAATGGTCAATTCAGCCTCAACCCAAAAATGCAAAGACGAACAAGAAAGTAAATCTGTCAGAAAGGAGAGTAAAGACATACACACAATTTTTGTCACACAAAAGCCTATGACCGAATTTGCATAATGGGGAATCCCATTTTCGGCCAACTACTATCACCCCTTCAAACTCCCTTAATCCTCTCCTAAAAACCCTCCTGCTCACAAACCTCAACAATCGAAAATCCCTCTTTTCACTCCCCAAATTCGGCTAACAACAACCCCATTCAAATTTGTTCAAACACTTGGTGTTTCGATCAAACACAACTTCCTCCCATGGCCACCAGTAAAAATAAACTCCATTTGCACAAGCAGGGATTCAAACCTCAGACCACTAGCACACTGCACACGCCACTAACCACTAGACTAGCAAGCCCATTCTATCATGTTACCAAAATAAGCTTATAACCCTACTGGCCAAAGATAGGGGTTTTATCCTTAAAAAGAAACTTTTGTGGAAGCCAAGGCTTGAACCCATGACTTCCCAGACACTTCCAAAGCACACAACCACTAAGCCAAACACTTAATTGTGTCACTTCCTTGCACAATAAAATATTTATGTGCAACCTCCAAACTGTACCCCTGCTTATAACCTAATACTTCTAGACCCAAAATTTAGGGCGTTACATATTTAATATTTACAAATAATGTATGGTGTATTGATAAAATTTCATTTAATGATTTGTATTAAATGGAAGAACGGTTAGGTTTAAGTGGTATGGCCCTAAAGTTAAATGATTTTAGAAAATGAGTTATCGAGACCCCGTTTCTATAAACCAAGCCATAAATATTTTTATAAATATTTACAGAGTGTTATTAAGGTTTTATTAAAGTTTCGTTAAGAAATTTTAATGTTTAGATAGTTAATTAATTAAAAAGGGGCTAAATCGTAAAGGATGTAAAATTTGATCACTATTAGATTTGAATGACTAAATGGCGTAACGATTATAAGTGGAAGGATTAAAATGGTAAATATACCATTTTTAATTAGTGGAACGGCAATGGAGCTTTAAGTTTTTGTTTTATTCATGATTAAATGTTAAAATAATTAAAATAAATAATAAAATAAAAGGTTAAAAATAAAGGAAACATAAGGTTTTCTTCTCTATTTTGGTTGTTCATCAACGAATGCTCCATGGAAGCATACTCAGGGTTCGGCCATGGTTAAATCTTTGCATGGTAATCTATTTCTCACCTGTTTCTAATAATTTTTATGTTTTTGAGATCGTTACAACTAGGTCCAGCTAGCCCGTACCTTCGTTTTTGAAACTGCTAAAATATTTTAACGTTTCCATTGATGAATTTTTGTAATTTTAGATGTTAAATGATGAATTTAAAGTATTAGTTGTTATTTAAAAGTATTTTGTTAAGTGATTTTGATAAATTTACTGATTAGGGACTAAATTGTTGAAATAGTAAAAATATAAGGACTTGATGTGAAATTGTTGCAAAAATTGTCTGGATTGGAAGCTATTAATATTCAAATAGTGTGAATTTTCAATAAAATTGGTTTATTTGCATGATTAGGACATAGAGACTAAATTGAATAAAAATAAAAAGTTGAGGGTAATTTTGTAAAAATGTCAAAAAGGACTAAATTGCCTAAAATGAATTGGTTTTGCTGTCTACATTAATGAATTGAATGAAATTGTTAATTTAGATTATGAACGAGTGAAAAATCGAGGAAAAGGGAAAATTACCAAATAGCCCCCGTACTTAGTCATTTCTGCAAATTAGTTAGGTAAGTTCATAGTGATTGGTTATTTAATGTAATTCACTTGTGATTATTATTGTTCTTCTCTAGTTAATTTATATATATATATATATATATATATATATATATATATATATATATGTCAATTACTTCCGTTATTTATATAACAATAAGTGTTGTAAATACTTATGTATATATGAAATTGAGAGAAGATTATTAGTAACGTTTTTCTAGGATTTGTATTAAAGTTATATGCGAATAAGATGAATTTAAGTATGCATACAGAAATGAAGAAGTGCCCCAAATTGTACTTTAGTACCCCTGTTTAGTCATCAGTGCCCCTGGTTATACTTTAGTACCCCTATTTGCACATCAGTGCCCCTGTTTGTACTTGGGTACCCCTGTTTGCACATTAGTGCCCTTGATTGTACTTTAGTACCCCTGCTTGTACATCAGTGCCCCTGCTTGTACTTCGGTACCCCTATTTGCACTTCGGTGCCCTTAATTGCACATTCGTGCTCCTGATTGCACTTTGGTGCCCTTGCTATGCATCTATGATGCCCTTGGTGTGGTATAGTTTCCTGAGTATTCGAGTCATGTTACTAGTTCAAAAGACATGAAAAGAAAAGGAATGGTAAGTATTCAAATGACTTATGTCATGAATCTATGGAAAAGATTGAAAAGGAAATGTTCAATGGAAGTATACTAATGTTGATGAAATTGATGATTTCAAAATGAATTTGTTCATGTTCAATGACTTGCCTTATGATATTTCAAGTGAATTATTTGTATATGCAATAAGATGTGCAGTTGATAATGTTGAAACTTGTGCCAAGCCTACGGTTGGATTATATCATGCTTAATGGTAATGTTATACATTGAAATGGTAAGTGTCCAAATGAAAATATGCTTGTGTTCAGGAAAAGGTGGTATGAATCAAAAGATGTGTTTTTTTTTTTTTTTACGAAATGGTCTAACATGTGGTTGATCCCAAAAGAGTTATATATAAATGCACTAAATTGTGTATGGATGATGATATATAGCCTTGTGTCAAGCTTTTGTAATTGTTCGATGTTTATGCTTATGTCTTGTGTTATGATACGGGAAAGGGAATGTAATGAAATGATAAGTTCATAATTGAGATGTAATGTCATAATGCAAATGGATTGATGAATTAAAGGGTTTATTTATTTGTAAGAAATTTACTTAAGCTATGGATGAATTTTTATAAGTCATGGATAAATACAATAATTTGTGAGTTGATAATGTTGTTTAAGCTAAAGTAAGTAAATGGAAGGTTTCAAAGTGTTATAAAAAGGGTTAATGGCTGTGTAATATGTCTTATAAAAATCCTATTATGCTAGGAATGTTAAATATATGTGGTGTTTATGGACATACTCATTTGTGAGTTAATGATTATGGTTTGATAAATCTTGTGGTATTGGTATAGGTTTATATTTACCTTATAAAGTTTCATTATTGAAATGAAATGTTATGTATAATGTTTATACGAGCTTACTAAGCATTTATTACTTACGTAGTTGTCTTTCCTTTATTTTACAAATTACCGGAAGCTCGATCAGTTTGAAGCTCTTCGGAGATCTATCACACTATCTAGTGGTTATATCGATAGTTTTGATGTTTTGGCTAAGGTTATAATGGCATGTATAGGTGGACTTGTGTTTGAATGTTGGTTGATTGTTTAGCTTGTATATGTTATTATGGTCGATGTACTTATGGTACATTTGATGCCTTGATGATAGGTGTCAATATGGCTAAGTTTTTATGTATGATTTAATTGGCCAATTTGGTATGTGTTGGTAAGATTATAATGCGGCCAAGTTGAGTTATGCTTTGAGGTAGATATGAGCTATTTGTAATGGTATAAATGTAGACAAATATGGAAAGTTTGGTATCAAAATAGGTTAAGTGTGAACGGTTAAATTTGTACATGTTTAGATAGGTTTGATGAATTATGATTGAGGTGCCTTTTGGCACATTGGTTGTGGATGTTTGGTATAGATATTTGGTCATTTTATGCATGTTTTGGTATGTTTTAATGCATTGGTCAATGGTGAAAATGGCTTGTAGGTACATGTTTGAAGTGGGTGAAGGAAATGATTTGATTTTAGCCAGTTTCTTGTCCCCACGGCCTAAGACATGGGCGTGTGTCTCAACCGTTTTTGACACACAACCATACGACACGGTCGTGTGTCCCCTGTAGGTTTTAAAGGTTTCTTTTTGAAGGTTACACGGCCTGGCACACGAGCGTGTGGCTTTGTCGTGTGACCCAAGTTAGAAAGTTACACGGGCACGAAAATGGCCTGGGGCACGGTCGTGTGTCCCTATTTCGATTGTTACACGACTTGAGACATGGGTGTGTGTCTCAGCCGTGTGACCCCTGTAGTGTGAATTTTTCTAACTTCTTCCTTAAGCTTCCGTATGTTTCTAATTTAGTTCTGAATCGTTTTAAAAGTGTTTTTGAGGCCTCGAGGGCTCAAATAAGGACAATATGCATGTTTTTGAATGGATTAATCTATGATTTATGAAATTTTTGGAAATGAATGATTTTAGTTACATTTTTACAATAATGTTTTGTAACCCTATTTTGGCGATGGATACGGGTTAGGGGTGTCACATTTCGTAGTATCAGAGTTACAGTTTAGTCGATTCTTAGACTGAACGTAGTGTGTTTGGAGTCTAGAAATGCGTGTCATTATATAACCTGTAATAGTGTGTTGTCTCATAACTCTAATAGGATTTTTTTTTTTTGTATATAGATAAAAGGTGTCTTCTAACTAAGCTAATTCCGATGATGCTGAAAGCGATATTCAAGTTTCTGATTTAAAAGTTGCCAATGATGAGTAGAAACCTATAAATGTTAGAGTAAAGGTTTATGGTGTTTTTATTATTAATGAATGTTATGTTGACGTGTTATATATGAAAATATAAATTTTATGGTTTTACGATCTCCACCCCTCATTCTCAAAATTTTATATCCCGAAATGTCTATAGTATTTCTGTTGTGAAAAGCCCACAAGTGCAAGCCCAAAGAGTTTAACGGTTGAACGAGTAATAATATAGTTAGAACCAAAAGTTGGTTAGGAAATAAAGAGAGTTCTGGATAAGATATTAGATTTTTTCCTGAAGATCATTCAGGATATGCAACGTCGCTATCAAAAAAGAAGTTATTCACGAGTAATCAACTTATTCAAATATGGTATCCAAAGAACAAGTTAACTGGATTTTCTTTTGAATTGATTTCTTTAGTGGAATGAGATAATGTGGGGTCATTGATGACTTTAGTAGTCAAAGGGATAGTGTTTGAACTGCAAGTATATCTAAATGCAACTGTTATAGTCGAGTACCTTACAAGGATCTCTTTTGAGTATTATATATGTTCTTATTATGTTGCATAGTCTTTAATAGAAATCATTTTGATGTGAATTAGTATGTCAGGAAGGCTTATAAATTTGCATATTCTGATGGTATAGAAACGAGTTATATTCTCGGAGTTTAGTAAGAACTTTCCATATTGGACTTCCTTATCTTGGTTTTCTTATTGTTCTTATTGTCTACTTTATCATGTATGATCCATCTACAAAGGATACACATTGGCTTGGGATTATTACAATTGTTATAGTTATAATTCTTGGTTGGGTCACGGGAACATGATGATATAGGTCTCACCTTTTTAGTGATCATGTTGCTGCATTTGCTGTTGTTGGAACTGCATTAGGTTTTTTTCATTTGTTTCAGAATACATTATAGGTATTTCACGCATTGTTTTAGCTATATGGTTGTAGCGTCTATCTTACTAGAGTATTGTGGTTCATTTGAGGGAAGATTTTCATAGAAAGAAGAAAAGTAATACTTCTAATTCATCTGATGGTTGTGTCTCCAGTATGGTTCAATGCTTTGATATTAAGTATTGAAATAGTTTCATTATGTATCCAACTTCTAGATTTCAAGAAGGGATAAATAGCGGTAACAGTATAGATGGTGAAATATCAAGTTTAGTATCACATATTAGTTCTCATCACTTCGATGATATTGAATTATTTCAACAAGTCAAGACTGGATGTTATAATTTGTGTGGACTAACACAATTGTTGTGACTTTTGATTGGTAATATGATGGAATCAGGATAGATTTTATGTCTAGATTTCTTGTCGACAAGAAGAATGAATTGTTTTGAAGCATTAATATCAAATTTGTAAAATAGACTCATTGGTTTTAGTTAGAATGTATTAATCATTTGAAAAGTTAATTGAGTTGTATGCATTTGAGTTTACCCCTAGGTTTGGGAATAAATTTTTGAATTCTCGGGTAAATAGACGGACAGTCAGAATGAGGGATTCATATTCTAAAAGAAATAATACATGAATATATCAATCAGATTAGTTATAATTGGGAAATGTTATTATGGGTTAAAGTCGTTTCAATAGTTACAGCTATCACACTCGTATTTAAATGATATTGTTTGAAACTTTTCATGAAATGGAACGTTTATCAGTTGGGAGTTACAGATGCAAATATGCTAGAAACATCGGTTAAAGTCTATTATGAAAATAACAAACTTTAGCTAAACGTTATGAAAAATCTACTGTATCTGGAATCTTATGATATGGTTTTTTCGAGTAAGTTTCGGCGGATGATTGCTGACAATTTCTCGGTAGTTGTGCTACTAATGATAAAGTTATGATAGGAGAACATCGAAGCTGTCCAGTTAAGTTCAAGTATAGTATCAAGTCCTGATATGAGTTCTAATTGGAGATGAGTTATGATTGATTTATTTAAGAACTACCATTGAAAAATGTGAAAGAAAGACTCGAAATGATGACTATTATCAAGTGACAAATTTCGAGGATGAAATTTTGATAAGGGGGAGAATTGTAAC
This sequence comes from Gossypium anomalum, assembly GCA_025698475.1. Lineage (NCBI taxonomy): Eukaryota > Viridiplantae > Streptophyta > Magnoliopsida > Malvales > Malvaceae > Gossypium > Gossypium anomalum. The sequence goes on along the minus strand of CM046960.1, from coordinate 16,831,459 downwards.
AACTCATTTCTTGAAAGTGTCGAAATAGTGGTTTCAAGGCCACAAATCTGATGTGTGAGTCTGTAAATATTATTATTTAATATTTACGAATAATGTATGGTGTATTGATAAAATTTTATTTAATGATTTGTTTTAAATGGAAGAATAATTAGGTTTAAGTGGTATGAGCCTAAAGTCAAGTGGTTTTAGAAACTGAGGTATCGAGAGCTTGTTTATATAAACTAAGCCTTAAATATTTATATTCTTTCTCCTATTTTTTTGTTTTACAGGGCAACATGTTATTGAAGAAGAAGGCTCATTCCTAATGTCAAATTGGTGGCAAAATGATCCTAATTCCTTTTTACATTGATATCTTTCTTTTTTAAGTTGTTTTTGTAATTTTAAATCTTGACAAATTTTTAATCCTTCTTTTTGGGTGAAACTAATTAGTTCACCATATGTGAGTTTTTCATATGGAATAATACCTCTGTAATTTTCTCTTACTTGATTTCTAACTTTTTCTCCTAGTAAAGTAGGAAGTCCAGCTAGAAACTTTTTTTTTCCAAAATGGTTGTTGGTTATCAGATCTTTGCATAACTCTAGTCATAAAGACATCTTTATACCATTTAAAATTGGTTAATTTTTTTCATTTTAAATTTGATAATAATTTTGAATTTCTATCGTTAAGATGAGAAGGATCTCCTATAAATTGTTTAGAGATTTAGAAAATTAAAGTTGCTACTGCATCTTGGATTTCTCTTCCTTGTTCATCTAAAATTATTCTTCCCTGGTCATCTTTTTTATATTGCTTTTAAGATTTCTTCTTGTTGGATTTTAGTGAATGCATGCTCCCACCAACCTTTTAATTAACTAGTAAATCCAGCAACTAAAAGATTGGCTATAGCATGATCACTGATTAATCCATTTTGGTTTTGGGTTTTATAAATATTTGAAACCATTGTCATTTGCTGTGATAAACTAAGAATATTGTATTAAGACATTCTATCTATCTTCCATTCATAAATTGTATTAGCATTGTATTTATTCTGGAAAACAGGTTTTTCTTCTATATTAAGATCAGCTGCAGTGGTTTTTTGATAATATAATCTTTTTGGCTCTTTCCAAGCCATCTTGTTAATTTGTTGTTCATCTGACTGGTCAGAGTCAGATTGGGAGGATTGGTGTAATGTATTTACTAAATGTTGGACTTGCATTGGGGTATCAAGTTTAATTAATTCAGACTTGTAACTTTCCAAAGCATCAAGTCTATTTTAGATTTCTGTTAAAAAATTATTTTGGGATTTTTGGAAAGGTTTTGGAATCTCATAAGGTGTAAATATTGGTTCTTTAGAACTTTTTTGTATTACCTCTTTTACTGGTTCTTTCCTAATCGGTTGACTTTCTACCAAATTCTTAATATAATATAATTGTTTTCCTATTGTATGAAGACTGATATTTGTATAGTTGTTTTTTTTACTATCATTTTAATATCTTTTGATGAGATTGTTCTCCTGCATCAGGAGCTCTCATTCTTAAAGGATTTGCTTTTATTCCAGTATTTTTGTGAAAATATTGAACCTCCATTAAAGGGGGATGTAGAGATTCAACTTCTCCTTTATTAGTCTGTCGTCTAGTATTATATTTTATTGTATTAACAGATTCTGAATAATATTCTTCAAACCATTCAAATAATTTTATATGAATTTTATGGGTATTCATAAATTCATAATATGCTTGAAGAATGCTTTCTTTTTTATCATTATAATTTTTAAAGTAATCTTCTCTTTTTTTTTTTTTTATTGGAATAGAAGTGTCTTCTACACCATTCCTTATTTATCTTAAAATTTTTTTTCTAAAATAGATATTTCTGAATTTTTTCCTCGTCCTTGCATTATTAGTCATTGTTGAATATGTTGGTGACTTATTAGGTGAATTCTGGGGACTCTCTTCCTGTCTGGCATAGATAGGTTGAGCTATATTTGAGGAATTATCTGTTCCTTGTAAATTGGTTCTAAATGTTGTTGGGATAGAAGAGACAAAGGCTCTAGCAGTCCTAAAATCTACCATTTGGGTTTTTGGATTTGATTCTTCTTTTAAATTTAACCTCCTAAAAGTTGTGCTGGTACTTCCTATTTCAAAGGAATGTCTTAGAGGCATTCTTCATGGCCTGCTGAATGTTAATTCAACTGTGTCATCTTGGTGTTTAGAAATTTCACTTAATGAAGTGTTTTTTATTGGAGTTGGTGCCACAGGGTCTGTAGCACCCTCAAGTTCCCACATGTCAGGAAGGTTTATTTCTTGCCATTGTATTTTTCTTGGGATTGTGGTATAAGATCTTGAAGTATCTATTTCTATTAAGAGGGTTTCTCCTTTTGGGTTTTAAAGTACTCTTCATTTATTTCTTTCTTTTGCATCATTTTTTCTTGGTCCTGGTAATGGTTACTGAGGTGGTATCATATGCAAGATCCATCATTTTGATTGCAGACACTAAAGATTTCTCATCTTCGGATTTGAAATTCATTGAGCTGAGCATTTCAGCCATGAGTTTTTTGTACTCCTTCTTGGTCTTGGCTTGAGCTAACATCGCACTAGCTATCTATTTTTCTTGAAGGAATCATAAATAGAAACAAATCTCTTTTCTAAAAGAAGAAATATGTTCTAAATAATTAGAAAAAAGAGAAGTGCAAAAAGGATAAATCAAATAAAAAAAAAGAAATAGAATCAACAATTTTTTCTAACATTCCTAATGCTTTTTGGAATAGGAAAAAACACGAAGTAACACTACCATATGAAAATAATTTTGATGAAAGACAAATACCCACAAATGCAAGACCAATACAAATGAACAAAGAAATGGAAGAATTTTATAAAATGAAATACAAAATCTTCTTAATAATAATTTAATTAGGAAAAAAAGAAATTCTCCTTGGAGTTGTTCAGCATTTTATGTAATAACAAATGAAAAACTCGAAAGAGGAACGCCAAGATTAGTAATTAATTACAAACCTCTCAATCAAGCCTTAAAATGGATTAGGTACCCAATACCAAATAAGAAATATTTATTATAGAATATTGATACACAGTCTAGTTAGCCATGGGTTAGGCGTGTCAAGGACAAAGTATCCCTATTGGCAACTATAATAATCTAGAAATCCTGATAGTAGAATGGTGGATCTTGTAGACGATACCCGCTCAGTAACTATTACCAGGACTAAGAAAAAATGATGCAAAAGAAAGAAATGAATGATGAGGAACATGAAATATTCTCTGGCTTAAATAGTAAATATTCCCTGCTAAGAATAGTAAGATTCTCTGGCGCATGAATAGTGAATATTTTGTGTAGTTTGTATTTTTGTAACCAGAGAATATATTCTCTGAAAAGTTTCAATTATGTAATCAAAGTTTCAATTATGTAATGATGTAAGCGATTGAATTTCCCAATCCAAATGCTGTAAAGAGACAATAGCCCTTTATAAAAGGCTATCATATTTAGAATGAAAGGCACGACTTGAAATACCCATTTCAGAGATCAAAACTCGTTTCTCCAAATTTTTAAGTTTCTCCAATTTTTTAGGTTTTCAAAATTTAAGTTTTAAATTATTTTCCTTTTCAAGATTTAATCAAATTTAACTCAACTTACAAATTACGATTACGGTTATCACAATTCAAATTCCACCCTCAGATCCTTGGGACAAACTTATGGAGTGTTATTAAGATTGTATTAAAGTTTCGTTAAGAAATTTTAATGTTTAAATATTTTAATGTTTAGATAGTTAATTAATTTGAATTAGATTTGAATGATTAAATGGCTTAATGATTATAAGTGGAAGGATTAAAATGGTAAATATACCATTTTTAATTAGTGGGACGGCAATGGAGCTTTAAGTTTTTGTTTTATTCATGATTAAATGTTAAAATAATTAAAATAAATAATAAAATAAAAGGTTAAAAATAAAGAAAACATAAGGTTTTCTTCTCCATTTTGGTTCTTCATCACCGAATGCTCCATGGAAGCATACTTAAGGTTCGGCCATGGTTAAATCTTTGCATGGTAATCTGTTTCTCACCCGTTTCTAATAATTTTATGTTTTTGAGATCGCTGCAACTAGGTCCAGCTAGCCCGTACCTTCGTTTTTGAAACTGTTAAAGATTTTTAATGTTGCCATTGATAATTTTGCAATTTTAGATGTTAAATGATGAATTGAAAGTATTAGTTGTTATTTAAAAGTATTTTGCTAAGTGATTTTGTTGAATTTATCGATTAGGGACTAAATTGTTGAAATAATAAAAATACAAGGACTTGATGTTAAATTGTTACAAATATGGGCTGAATTGGAAGCTATTGATATTCAACTAATGTGAATTTTCAATAAAATTGGTTTATTTGCATGATTAGGACATAGGGACTAAATTGAATAAAAATAAAAAGTTGAGGCTAATTTTGTAAAAATTTCAAAAAGGACTAAATTGCATAAAATGAATTGTTTTTTGTCTAAATTAATGAATTGAATGGAATTATTAATTTAGATCGTGAACAAGTGGAAAATCAAGGAGAAGGGAAAATTATCAAATAGCCCCCGTACTTAGTCATTTCTGCAAATTAGTTAGGTAAGTTTATTGTGATTTGTTATTTAACGTAACTCACTTGTGATTATTGTTGTTCTTCTCTAGTTAATTGATTTATATATATATTTGAATTACTTCAGTTATTTACATAACAATAAGTGTTGCAAATACTTATGTATATATGAAATTGAGAAAAGATTATTAGTAATGCTTTTCTTGGATTTGTACATTTAAGTATGTATAAAAAAAATAAAGAAGTGCCCCTGATTGTACTTCGGTACCCCTGTTTGAACATCAGTGCCCCTGGTTGTACTTTGGTACCCCTGTGTGCCCTTGATTGTACTTCCGTACCCCTGTTTGCACATCAGTGCCATTACTATGCATCTGTGATGCCCTTGGTGTGGTGTAGTTTCCTGCGTATTCGAGTCAAGTTACTAGTTCAACGGGCATGAAAAGAAAAGGAACAGTAAGTATTCAAATGACTTATGTCATGAATCTATTAAAAGGATTGAAAAGGAAATGTTTAGTGAAAATATACTAATGTTCATGAAATTGATGGTTTCAAAATGAAATTGTTCATGTTCAATGACTTACCTTATGATATTTCAAGCGAATTATGTGTATATGCAATAACATGTATAGTTGGTAATGCTTAAACTTGTGCCAAGCTTATGGTTGGATTATATCATGCTTAATGGTAATGTTATACATTGAAATGGTAAGTGTCCAAATGAAATATGCTTATGTTCATGAAAAGGTGGTATGAATCAAAAGATGTATTTTTTTATGAAATAGTTTAACATGTGGTTGTTCTAAAAGAGTTATGTATAAATGCACTAACTTGTGTATTCATGATGATATATAGGCTTGTGTCAAGCTTGTGTAATTGGTCGATATTTATGCTTATGTCTTGTGTAATTGGTCAATATTTATGCTTATGTCTTGTGTTATGCAAATGATACAGGTAAGGGAATGTAATGAAATGGTAAGTTCATAATTGAGATGTAATGTCATAATGTAAATGGGTTGATGAGTTAAAAGGTTTATTTATATGTGAGAAATTTACTTGAGCTATGGATGAATTTATATAGGTCAAGGATAAATACACTAATTTTTGAGTTGATAATGTTATTTAAGCTAAAGTAAGTAAATGGAAGGTTCCAAAGTCTTATGGAAAGGGTTAATGACTGTGTAATATGTTTTATAAAAATCCTACTATGCTAGGAATGTTAAATATATGTGGTGTTTATGGATATACTCATTTGTGAGTTGATGATTATGGTTTGATAAATCTTTTGGTATTTTTATAGGTTTATATTTACCTTATAAAGTTTCATTATTGAAATGAAATGTTATGTATAATGTTTATATGAGCTTACTAAGCATTCATTACTTACGTAGTTGTCTTTCCTTTATTTTACAGATTATTAGAAGCTCGATTGGTTTGAAAGCTCATTGGAGATCTATCACACTATCTAGCGGTTATATTGATAGTTTTGATATTTTGGCTAAGGTTATAATGGCATGTATAGGTGGACTTGTGTTTAAATGTTGGTTGATAGTTTGCCTTGTATATGTTATTATGGTTTATGTACTTACGGTACTTTTGATGCCTTCATTGTAGGTGTCAATATGGCTAAGTTTTGATGTATGAATTAATTGGCCAATTTGGTATGTGTTGGTCAGATTATAATGTAGCCAAGTTGAGTTATACTTTGAGGTAGGTATGAGCTATTTGTACTGATCTGAATGTAGACAAATATGGTAAGTTTGGTATGGAAATAGGTTAAGTGTGAATGGTTAAATATGCACATGTTTAGATAGGTTTGATGAATTGTGATTGAGTTTCCTTCTGGCATATTTGTTTGATGTGTAACATCTCGATTTTGGGCCTAGTTGGAACAGTGGTTTCGGGACCACAAATCCAAGGTCATAAAATTCATTTTAGTAGTATTTTGAGGTCTATAACATGATAATAGGATTGTGTAAAAATATTGTTAAGAAACTTTATCGTTTGAATGCTTAATTTGTGAAAAAGGGCCAAATCGCGTAAAATGCGAAAGTTGTGTTCCTTTAGCTAAAGGTGTTAAATAGCTATAGAACTTAAAAGTTGAGGTCTTGTAATAGTCCGGTTTAGACCCTAGTCAGACTAGTGGTTTTGGGACCACAAATTTGAGTTAGAAAAATATTTTTATATTATTTTCTATGTTTAAAATATGTGAATTGTCATGTGTGAAAGTTTCATATGAAAATTTGATTGTTTGTGTGCTTAATTCGTAAAAGGACCTAATCGTGTAAAATGTAAAAGTTGCTTGCTATATGTCAAGTATGCCTATTTGTTATGTCTTTGTAAATAAGGGGTCCTTATGTGGTTAATATGCCATTTACATGGTTAATGGACATTAATGGCCATAACATATGTGATTTTATAATGGTTTATTAAAGGGTATTTTGGTAATTATCATATATGAATAAAACAAACATGAAAATAAGTTCATATTATCACCATTACCACTGAAATTGAAAGATAAAAAAGAAGAAAAATGAGTGTAGGGTTTTGGCACGCACAAAGTTTAATTCAAGATCAAGAACCAAAGAAAATGGAATTAGATCGGGGAAAGTCAAAAGTCGTTGAATAGTCGACTCTGTTGTCTGAATTTGTATGAGGTAAGTCGATATATAAATAAACGTGTTTGAATTGAATTATTACTATTCATATGATATTGAATTGTGATGAAAGAATATTTAAGCTCAATATGTGTTATTCGAGAAAGTATCAACAAAGTGCCGACATTTGAAAAGCCCCGTACGAACCTTAGGAATAGTTACGATACATATGTCATGACATAGGATCTGATATGTGTTTTCGTGTAAGACCACGTCTGGGACGTTGGCATCGACTTATGATTTACATGTAAGACCATGTCTGGGACATTGACATAGTATTTGATTTCGTGTAAGATCCTATCGGGGACAGTGGCATCGATATTCAACTGCATGTAAGACCATGTTTGGGACGTTGGCATTGTATTTGCTTTCCGAGCTATCCGCATATCCTTATGATTTTGAACAGTTCAATGGGCATTCCGTGAAATGAATGATAATAGAAAATGTGTATCCGATTCAGGTACTTATGAACTTATATCATATTTGATGTTGAAAGGTAAGTATATGTATCTTTATGATCCTCTGAGTATATGTGACAAAAGCATAAGAAAATATGCATTATGTGCAAATGAATAAAGAATAAGTGAAATGTATTTGAGCTATGTGTTTTGTGATAGTATATGGTTAAAGATTATATGTATATTATGATGTTTATATGATTATATTGTTAAGTTTATTTGTATATGGCTTACTAAGCTTTTGAAAGCTTACTCTGTGCGCTTTTCAACTATTTTATAGATATCGTAGCTACCGGGAGCTCGGGGATCGTTGAGGATCGTCACCACACTATTGAACTATATTTTCGTACCTTTTTGGAAAGGTATATTGAAGTATGGCATGTATAGGCTAGAAGTGCTTTGATTATGTTTTGTAATGTATATATTTAGCCATGTGATATGGCTTGGTATGGTTGTGATTATGGTTTGATTTTAGTATATGAAATGTGATGCAATATGATCTATTTGATGTGTTCATAAATGGCTAGGAGAAATGGTAAGTTTGGTAAGGTTTTGGCATGAGAATTGATTGTATGTTTAGAAATTATGAAACTATATGTTTTGGTATGTTTTTTATTTATGGAATGACATGAATTGGTATGTGATATGAACTTATAAATGGTTGATAATGTTATGACATGGTTGGTGTATGTTTTGGTATTAAAATTGGCTGAAAGTATAATGCAAATATGCTTGGTATGATGCTTGTAGGTTTGACCCAAATTGGGTGGCAAATTGGCTTTTCAAATGGCCTATTTTTGTCCACACGAGCGTGTGTCTCAGCTGTGTGTGACACACGGTCATGTTGCACGGCCATGTGTCCCTTGGGGTACCTTACAATTGTAAGTCAGGCTTGAGCATGGCCAACCACATGGGCGTGTGGCTAGCCATGTGACCCAAGTCAGTTTCGACCACGGCCAAGGCACACGAGCGTGTCTTGTGGCCATGTGAGCAAGCCAGTATGTATGCCCTGTTTTGACACGGCCTAGACACACAAGCGTGTCTAATGCCGTGTAAGGCATACATCCTATTTAGATGGGCGTGTGACCTGTACAAATTTGAAAAATGTTTAAGTTTCAAATTTTTTTATATGAGCTCGGCTTAGTTCCGACCTCTTCTTAATGCATGATTAAGGTCTCGATGACCGATACAAGGGACATTATGATAATGTTTGACCTTTGATGCTATGATGTTTGTGAAATGAATACTAAATGTTCTAATTTGTCTAGTAATGCCTTTAACCTTAGTCCAGCAACGGATACGGGTTAGAGGTGTTATAGGTCCTTAAGTGTAATAAATGAAAAGTCAAAAATTCAAAAATTAGGTATGGGTTGGTATTTGATGACAAAACCAAAAACTAATAAAATAAAAATAAAATGGTCATCTTCTTCTCCATCTTTTTCCACTAAAAATTCAAGGAGAAAAACCCCATGGAAGATTGAAATTTTTAGCACAATAAACCCTTTATATGTAAGTCATTTCGGTGATAGTTTTTTATGTTTTTGAGATCCTTATAATATAGCTATTTCTACCATTATTTTGAACTAGGGTTTATGTTCAATACCCACGTATGTCATGCATGTATTTTGATGATTAATGGAGGAATATGGAAGTTTGGTGATAAATGAACATCTTTTTCTAAGCTATTTTTCATAAAAACACGTAAAAGGACTTGTTTGTAAAACTTGTAAAAATAACTGTTAAAAATGTGATTTGATGAAACATGTCGGTTGTTATAAGAGGGAGTATGAATCGGCTATGCTTGGGTAATAAAGAAATTAGCTGCATTTCATGTTACGAGCCTAGGGGCTAAATTGTAATTATGTGAAAGTTTAGGGGTAAAACTATAATTTTACCAAAATATGATTTATGGGCTGTTTTGAATAATGTGGTAATTAAACAAGTGAAATTTGCTATTATAGATCAAGAAAAACGGAGTCTGGGCCTAGACTGGGGAAAGAGCAAAATCTTAGACTAGATCGAATTAGTTGCCCATATTTTGTATCGAGGTAAGTTTGTGTGTGATTGATAAAATTTTTTATTATGCATTTAGTAATTAATGTTGTAAGAATTGTATATTTGTCATTGTGAATACTATTGATGTTGTTCGATAAAGATTTGATATGACAAAAGCCAGTTGAGCCTTAGGAATACTTAGGGTATACAAATTAAAACATTTGGGTTGATAGGATCCCGTATAAGACCATATCTGGGATATGGCATCGGCATCAGTAGGAGTTATCATGTAAGACCATATTTGGGATATGACGTTGATATGAGACTTCATGTAAGACCACGTCGGGAACATGGCGTCGAAATAAGAATTCATATAAGACCATATCTGGGATATGGCATCGATGTGAGATCCTATGTAAGACCATGTCTGGGACATGGCATTAGCATTTTAGTGTGTATGGTAATTCCGAGTGCCCCTAGTATTCCAAGTGGTTCAACTGGTAGTCCAAGGATTTGTCAAAGAAATGATGAGGTATGATCATGTTGAAAGAGTATAGGTATGTACGCCAAGCTAGTAGTTATTGAGATTACGAAATGATAAAAACTTCAGTAAGAGGTAAATACAGAAATTATGATCTTGAGTTCTATTGAATAATATGTAAATTGTATGAGGTAGGGTATGACTACAATGATTATTGAGATTGAGATGAGGCAAGTTATGTTATGTATGTGTATGAAATTGCATATTCTTATTGCTTATTAATTACATGCAAGCTTACTAAGCTTTATGCTTCCCCCCTCTCTTTTCCATTTTCTTATAGTATCGTTAAGCTAGCTCAAGGATCAAAGAACATAGGAGGCACGCTCACACTATCGATAGGATTATTTGGGAATAGTTAATCTCAACATTTTGAGTATGGCATGTATAGGAACCTAGTCTTTTTGTTATATGTCATATTGGTCTAGCCAAAAGTGTTGCCTTATAATGGTAGTTGATTTATTTTGTGTATAGCCATGAGATTTGGCTCATAATACTTATGGGGTTGTAAACTTATTCATCAATGTATGTATATGCCAATTTCATTATGATATGGCCTATGGTTATGGATGATGGAATGTTGATGAATAATATACATGTATAAGATGGTATGGGAATGCATACATGCAAGTCTAAGAAATATTGCTTATTCGTATACGTGATGGTAAGATTTGATTGTCATAATAGGGAGTCTTAAACAAGTATAATGTGAGGAGATGTTTTCACGCATAAACTATGTTTATGAGTGTTAAGTTATCTTTGAAGCCATATATGTGTTTGTATAAATAAGGGTGGCAATTGACTTGGAAAATAGCTTTAAATTTGATCACATGCTTAGACACACGGGCGTGTGTCTAGACCGTGTGTGACACATGGCTTGCCCCATGGGCATATGATCTGGCCGTGTGTCCCCTACTGTAACAGTTCAGTGTAGAACCTAGTCAAAATAGTGGTTTCGGGACCACAAATCTGAGTTAGAAAAATATCTAAAAATTATTTTCCGTGCTTATGATAAGTGAATTAGCATGTGTGAAAGTATCGTATCAAAATTCGAATGTTTGTGTGCTCGATTTGATAAAAAATACTTAATCGTGTAAATTGTAAAAGTTGCATGCTATTTGTTAAAGTGCTGAATTGACATGGCTTTTTAAGTATGAAGTTCTTATGATGCAATTGGACCATTTAATTAATGCATGGACAAGTATGGACATGAGTTAGTGGATTTTGAATGAAATTGAAAAGGTTATATTAGTAAATTGATAAATAAATGTTGATTTAATAAAACAAATACATAAAATTTGTCCATTATCATCATCCTTGCCGAAATTTTGAAGAAAGAAATAGGGTTTTAAGCTTTCTTAACATTCGATCATTGAAAGCTTTGATTGAGGTATGTTTTTTATTTAGTTTTTGATGATTTATACGTTTTTGTAGTCATTATTAAGTGTTCTAGCTAGCCCATGCTTAAATTCATGAAATTATTGATGATTTGATGAGATGCCATTGATGAATTCATGAGTTTTGTGATGTTAAATGATGAATTATGAAAGCTTAGTGCTTGATATACATGTTTTGTAAAGTGATTTTGAGTAAAAATGCATATTAGGGATTAAATTGTGAAAAAGAGAAATTGAGGGACTAAAATGTAAAATAAATGAAATGTATGGGTTTGTATGAGCTAAGTGAGTATTCTGCCTAATATGTGTAAAAGGAAATTATGTGTATTTGGTGTTTTGTGTAATAAGGACTAAAACGTCAAAATGTGTAAATTTAAGGGCTAAAGTGCAAAAAGGCCCAAAGCTGTGCTTGTGTATTAAATTGAATGTATTGGTAATTAAATGAGTTAATTTTGAATACATATAGATCAAGAAAAGAGGAATTCAGATTTAGACCGAGGGAAGTCAAAAGTTATAGAGTAGACAATTCGAATCGACCATTCCAAGTACGAGCTAAGTTCGTACGTAAAACATGATGTTACGAGAATATTTTGATGTTTTGATTATACATAGATTGTATATATATTTGATTATGGTTGAATACAATGATAAATCAAATGTATTTGGCACTAAGTGTGCGATTCAAAATAGCTTCGGCTATATGAGGCACTAAGGGTGCGGAATCGTTCTAGCTTCGGCTACTCCTTAAAGCACTAAGTGTGCAGATGTTTATAGCATGAATAATCTTCATAAAATCTTAAAATATCCAAATGAGAGATAAGAATGAAAATGAATAAATACGGGAAGGTTCAGATATGTATGATACCTATGTGGTAGATGATAATTTGTATATGAAGGTCATTGAATTGGTATAAATAGATGAATTGAGAATGAATAAGTACTTATGTGTTGATGTTTTATGTTTTATAAACTATTGATGGTATTTGGTACGAGCTTACTAAGCTTTCGAAAGCTTACTTTGTGTGTGTTTGCATTGTTTCATAGATATTGAAGCTACTGTGAGCTCGGGGACCGTTGAGGATCGTCCCACACTATTGAAACTCATTTTGGTACCTTTTGAAAATGTATATAGTAAAGTATGGCATGTATAGGCTAGAAGTACTTTGGTTATGTTTTGCAGTGTATATATATTATACCATGTGATATGGATAACTTATGTTTGAACTTATGGTTGGAAATGTTGTATAAATTATATGGTATGTTTTGAAAGACCAAAAGAAATGGTCAATGTTGAGAAGTTTTGGTAAGTTTGAGCATGAGATTGAATGATGTATTGAACATATGTTTAGGTATGATTTTAGTTTAAATTTTGGTATGAATTGATTAGTGAATTGAGATTGGAGTTTGTTGATAATGTAAAGTCATGAATAATGTATGTTTTGGTATTGAGATTGGCTGATTTTGGTGTGAAAATATGCTTGTTTTATTGCTTGTAGGATTGATCCATTTGGGGTGGCATGTTGGCTATTCAAATGGCCTATTTTTTTCCACACGGGCAGACACACGGGCGTGTGTCTCAGCCATGTGCGACACACGGTCACGTTACACGGCTGTGTGTCCCTTGGGGTACCCTACGAATTAAAGTCAGTATACCTTCCAATTTTGGCACGACCTAGACACACGGGCGTGTCTATTGGTCGTGTGTGGCACACAGGCTGGCACACGGGTGTGTGGTTGGCCGTGTGGCCAAGTTAGTAGCCTCCCTAATTTTCACATGGCCTGGCATACTGGCATGTCTTATGGCTGTGTGGACAAGTCAGTATGTATGCCCTGTTTTGCCATGGTTTAGACGCACGGGCATGTCTAATGCCGTGTGAGGCACACGGACGTGTAACCTTTGAAATGTTGAAAAATTTTCTAAGTTCTGAAAATTTCATATGTTATGATTTGGTCCTGAATACATGGTTTAGACTTTGTATGCTCGGTTTAAATTCATATTGAATATGAATGACTTGTATTTATTGAAATGAGATGATATTTGATATTTGATTGTTCTAATCTGAGTTACGAGTCTAGTAATGCCTCTTAACCTATTCCAGCGACGGTTACAGGTTAGGGGTGTAACACCTGCACCCTAATTAATGCAACAGAATGCCCAGTAGTAAACACACGGCAGAGACACGATCGTGTGTCTCGACCGTGTGAGATACATGGCCTCAGCACACAGGCGTGTGCCCTAGCCGTGTGACCTTAATTGGCTGATGACGTCATAGTCAGAGTTACACGGGCTGATGACACGGGCATGTCCCAAACCACACGGGTGTGTGACTCTCCAAAACATGAAAATTTTTTAAAGTGTTGTAGAAGTTCCGAAAGTTTCCGGTTCAGTCCCAAATCTTTTTCGATGCAAGTTTTGGGCCACATAGGCCCGTATAAGGGATGTTAAGTATATGTTTGAATGAATTTAATTGGAACGAAATTGTATGGTCCGATTTTGTGTTTGTTTGCGTTCAAGTACAGTAATGCCTTGTACCCTATTCTGGCGTTGAGTACGGGTAAGGGGTGTTACATGATGGACGTTTGGTATAGATATTTGGTCATTTTATGTATGTTTTGGTATGTTTTAATGCATTGGTCAATGGTGCAAACGGCTTGTAGTTACATGTTTGAAGTGGGTGAAAGAAATGGCTTGATTTTGGCCAATTTCTTGTCCACATGGCCTAAGACATGAGCGTGTGTCTCAGCAGTGTGTGACACACGGCCATGCGACACGGTCGTGTGTCCTCTATAGGTTTTAAAGGTTGCTTTTCAAAGGTTACACGACCTAGCACAAGGGCGTGTTGCTTGGTCGTCTGACCCAAGTGAAAGAGCTACACGGGCATGGAAATGGACTGGGGCACGGTCATGTGTCCGTACTTCAATTGTTACATGGCCTGAGACACGAGCATATGTCTCAACGGTGTGAGTCACACGGCCTAGCCACATAGTCGTGTGATCCCTGCAGTGTGAATTTTCTAACTTCTTCCTTAAGTTTCCATATGTTTCTGATTTAGTCCCGAATCATTTTAAAAGTACTTTTGAGGCCTCCAGGGCTCAAATAAGGACGACAGGCATGTGTTTAAATTGATTATGCTATGATTTATGAAATGTTTGGAAATGAATGATTTAAGTTAAATTTTTATGGTAATGCTATGTAACCCTATTTTGACGACAGATACAGGTTAGGGGTGTTACACACTCTTTTGAATGTAACTCAAATAAAAAACATCATGAAAGGAAGTCTCCGACTTAAAGATATTATGAAAATAGTCCCAAGCAACCTTACAAATATCATTTGTATCACTCACCCAAATACCATTAGAATAATTTAACCTTTCAATTTTATTCTTCTTTAACTTGCTAGTAGCCCAAACGTGGAAAAAATGTGTATTTCTATCACCTTCTTTGAGCCATTGAATGCACAATCTTTAGGCCCAGTAGCTCTCCTCTTCGGCTTAAAGATGCCCTAACTTAATACGAGAAGTTTTCAACATATCGACATTAAATTCCTCATAAGGACCATCAATAAGCTTGTCATTCCGCGCGACTAGCTTACAAATATGATTCTTCATCCTTCTGTACTGACCGTGTTGCCACTGGCCAAGCTCCTCACACACCTTCTCAAATTTCTAGTTAATGTTTCTATCATTACTACTCCAAGCTTGCTTAATAATATCTTCGACTTCTCTCTCTTTCACCCAACATGCATCAAATTTAAAGAAAAGTCTTGACTCTTTAAAGTCCTCTCTAGGCTTTCAACCCATAGTGTCAATCAAGACAACATCGCGATCTGAGTTTGCTTGTCTCACCACATTTGTCACAAGTATCAATAGAATTAATAGATAATAATAATAATCTATCCAACCTCTCTTTTACCATGTTATTACCTTCACGATTATTAACCCAAGTGAACCAGCCCTTTTCGATTTTGATGTTAACAAGAGTTAGCTCTTCCATTACATCTCTAAACTCGTCCATAGTCACCCTGGATTTCCTACAACCCTCTTTTCTTTTTCACCTTTGTTGATGATACCATTAAAGTCACCATTCACGATCCAATCCTCCTTGGCCGAGCTCCCCACCATTCTAAAAAGTGAAATTTTCATATTACATACATGAGGAGGGTTTTGTGAACGGTGTAAGTATATGGTAGTTTATCTGTAAATTAGCGGTGGCTTGTCAACAAAGTGTTTCAAAGGAAATATATCTACATATGTGGTGGCTTGTCCATAAAGTGTTATCAGTGGCAGTTTATTTGCAAATTAATGGTGGCTTGTCCACAAATGGTGTTTCAAATGGACGAGTTCTGGAGAACTCAATACTGGTGTGTAGTGGAGATGGGTAGGAAATTTTATAAAATGTGCATTGTTTTAAAATATACATCGATATGTTCATGAATAAGTATCACTTGTGATTATTATGATGATTGATATGTTGAGATTAATATTTTGTTATGTATGTGATTATATTTGTGTTGATCTCAGAGTGGGGTCTTTAAAGCTCACCCACTTCACTTATGTGTTTCAGATAATCATCATGGTTAAGACTCGGATGCGGTTGTTGGTGATGCTCTCGAAATGGTTTTTAAATAAATATGGACTCTTATTTATGATTTGGATTTTTATGGACTTTATTGCTATTTGGGATTTTTTATGTTAAATTATGGTACTGTGGCATGGGTGTTTTAATTTTTGACATTTGGACAATTTGCGTGGATTATACTTATGGATTGAATAAATTGGACTTTTGCTATTAAGTAAAAGTTTTGAACAATTAAAGAAAAATTGTTTCTTTTGCAAACTCACTTTATTGAATTTAAATTTAAAACTCACAAAAGTTTTTTTTTCCCAAATAATGACAAAGGATTTCTATCAAAAGGTTTTGAACTTAAAGTCATCATTTTTAAAAGAAATCATAACACATAGTTTCAAAGATGAACGAAATCACTCTAACTAATATTTTCGCCATATCTATGGCCCATGTAATTGCTTAGGTTAGACCGCACCGTTTAGGCCCAGTTTGAGGGGTTACAATGGACTTGCCATTTAGGACAAAAGCATAGTTTGATGTCAATTTCCTCTAATCCTGACACGTTTGGAAGTCAGAATTAGTATATCTGATAAGAGTAAGATCTCTTTCGAAATACACAGGCATATAATCCTTCATTCTCTATAAATACTTAAGTACCAGTGTCTTAGTCTTGTATTCACCTGATATCAACTTACCAACCCTACTACAAAGTAAATAACTGGGCATGTGCATAGCACAACATACATGAGACTTCCTACTGCCAAAGTATAAGGAACCTTTCTCGTCTTATCTCTTTCTTCAGGTGTCTTAGGACAGTCCTCTAAAGATAGATGAAATCCTGATATAGAGAGTTCATTCTCTGGGATCCTCTCGTGCTGGCCATAGACATTGCTTGGCATACATTACGTTATCGTTAGAAGACCAGAGCTTGTGATTCCCTTGTAGGGACGTAAAATACCCTTTGACATCTTTGGGTCTTTTGAACCTAACATTAGACACTGCGCCAGAAGCTATGCATTAGTTCCTTTCCTAGTCCCTGACCTTATTTCTTTCTTGAATGGATGGCTCAATCCTTATGGCATTCGTAGATAAGGCATCAAAATCTCTAATCTCAAGTGCAGAAAGTAGTACCCCTAATTTCTCATTCAAATCTCCTTCAAACCTAATGCATAGACCTTCCTCGTTTGGGACCAAGTCCTTGGCGTACTTGCTTAACCTAATAAACTCTTTTTCATACTAAAACACTGTCATTTTTCCTCACTTGAGTTATAAAAGGTCTTTATTCATTTGTTCAACAAAGAGTCTATTTATGAACTTTTCCTTGAAATTATTTAGGAAAATATCACAATTCACCTGATCTCTTGGGGCCATGCTGGATATTGTAGTCCACTATTAATACGCCTCATTTTAAAGTATAGAGATGGTGTATCTCAAACTTTTAGCTGGGGAACACTGTAGCTCCTCAACTATCTGACAGACTCGGGAAAGCCAGTTCTCTACTACTAGTGGATCATCCTCTTTACTGCCTCGAAACTCTGTGGCACCCCTCTTATGGATGATCTCCATCGGGTCCCCTCTAGTCACTTTTATAGTTGAAACTAAAGGTGCAGGGTTTTTTCGTGGTCTAACCTCAGCTATCCTTATCGTCTCTTCTTGTCTCACTGATTTGTCACGACCTCGATGAGATGAGGTTGGGGCAGCTCTCATGTACCGGTCAAACCATTTACACATAACATGTCCCATCATTTCTATTAAGGCATCCTTAGCCTCTGTTCCTAATACTCCTCAACTCACAGAAGGCGCAGGGCTGCCCACTAGTGGAGGAGCATTACTTTGTATTTCCTTCCTATCAACGTCTCTAGCATTTACTGACATTATTTGTTCTTCACTACAACACACACATTTTGTTAGCAACACTATGAAGGTTTTAGCCAAATTTATGTATCATGTATTACGGGGTTTCTAACTGAAACTGGTTTTTGAGAATTGGCGAAACCGAAACTCTAATACCAGCAAAATTGTAACAATCCACACCTGACTCGATTGTTAGATTCAAATATCCATTTTGGCAGATACCCCCTTTTTCTTTTCTCCAACATGGTATTTTTTAGTTTAAGACTACATTCACTTGGAAGCATATTTAAAATGGTACATTCCAATATTTGAAGATACAATAAATAACTTATGGTGGCTTCTTTAACAATATTTATAAATCGCAATTAAGATTAAGCCATCGAGAATACTGATCAACATTCAATGTATTCAAAGTCATGTTTCAAGTACAAGTTAATTATTTTTAAAAAAATGGCAGTATTTAACAGTTGTCCTAATACCCCCAGCAATTACATGTTACCCACGAAAATAAGAAGTCTTACAAATTTCCCTTGATTTGGTTGTATCACTTCAATCACCACACTCAACCTAAGAACATAAAAGTAAAAACAAATCAATAAGTTCATGAGAACTTAGTCAGTTCCCAGGGAAATTAATTCCCAACATAATTCCTATCAACATAGTTCTCATGAACTTTCACTAGTTTGTAGACTAGTTCGCCATATTTGGTGAATGCATTCTGCTAGTTTGTAGATTAGCTAGAGGATACTACTACCGTGGTCAAACTTAGGCTATCGACGAACAAATCCAATTTCTAAAACCATACATGATGGTCACAGGCACAACTGCTTCGCAAATACACCACTTACGTGGACTACCACTTTATGACAGACAAACATACTATTTACTCATTCATGCAATGTGTACTACCACATGCACCCTTTTTCTCACGTACTCGCTTCCTTGTGCTAAAATTTGATCCTAGTTCCAAGAACCAAATTTTCATGTATCTTTATATCCTCACATAAGATCTATTTAACAAACATCACCTTGATAAGTCTAAATTATATAGACTTTTATAATACCTTTTTATTTAGAATTCATGCAAATCCTGAGCATATGGATAGCTAATTATGTAATTTTGGTTCATATTGAGACATTGGGCATAATTTAAGTAAAGTTTGTAAATTTAAATAATTAGGTTTTAATTTTATGTAATTTCATTGAATTATGCTACATGATAAGTTCTTTGTTAAATTTTTGTAGTACAGACCATTAAATTACTCAATGTTGGGAGCAAATGAAGAAACATATAAGTAAGCTAATTATCCAATACTTTGGACGACAAAAAGATGAATTTGACCCGGAAAAAGTTGATGAAACCCAGTTGGAAGTTTGTTGCTGAAAAGGTCTAATCTACTAGCTAGTTGGGTTGTCAAAATCATCCAATACGGGAGATAAAAGACCAATTCGGCTAAGGCATGAAGAACAGCCCAAAATAGCTTTGGAATAATTGAATTAAAGGTACCTATATGTGTAAAAAATACAAAGCAACCCCCAACTAATGCATTGATTGCCGTCCAACCCTATAGCATGAATCAAGGAAGAATCGATCACAAAATCAAGTAACCATCAATCCCTCATCCCAAAATTCATGGCCAGCCATGCAAGGGAGATTATCAAGGGATGTGCATGCTATTTTTTAGCAAACTCCTAAGCTATCCCTCAAATATAAATAGGCTATTCCGTTCACCTTTCATTTCATCCATCCATCCATCCTTCAATACATCTTTCATTTCTCATATTTCTCTCTTTTCTTCCACACCAAAAGCATTACATCTCCCTATCTCCTTTTAGCTATATTCTCCTTGTGAAAAATTCTATCGATTGACCACCTTGAGAAGCAATTTGCAAAGGATCAACCATGAGAATTGGATTCATGTTTATGTTGTTCTGTGCCTCAATTGTTCATGTTTCCAATTAAAGTCATTCATGTTTTTCATATATTAAAATATGTTTGGATGCATTAGAATTAATTGCTTAATCCTAATTAGATGGTGCTAATGGATGCAATAATTGAAAGGTGCATTCTTTATTTATATCAGAATATATTAAAGGTTCGTAATAATCTAAGAGAACACTATTACCTTGCATAACTGTAGGTTTATATGATTAAATTATTTCAAACCTAATCCATCCCTGTTACTTCACATAAATTTTACAGAATCCTTAGCTAAATATGAACATAGAAATATACATTTTTTTCTAAGTATAAGACTTCGAAAGAACTTATATGAGATTCCAAGTTAATGAATGATCGAGTTGCCATGGATTTTTTCCAGAACATTGTTAAACATGATGAAGAATGATTTGAGTCAAATGTTGTAATTGCTCTAGCTTATTGTTGTTATTATTGTTAAAACTTGTGAAACTGTTGCTAAAACCATCTCATTGCATCTTATTTCATTGCATTGTGTTTAGGTTAATTCATTTGCATTAATTTAATTCTAACATCCATCACCTTAAAAATATTGTGTTTTTCTTAACCAACTTGTGAATATTAATTTTACAATTATCGATTTAAACATAGTCCTTGTAGAGATGATAACTCTTTTTACTTACTTATTACTTGATAACAACTGTGTACACTTGCACATTTTGTCACGAACCACACCTCTGTATCCTCTTAACTACCCTTCTTGTTTGAACACATAGGTGTTCCCCCGCAAGGCTGGGTTTTCACCAGTCATGGTTTGCATCAAAGTGTCATACCAGAGGCAAACATTTTATCCTGTGTCTTGTTTTATCGTTATACACAACATCCCCCTATAGCCTCCTTACATCAATCTAGACATGAAGCTTGTGCACCAAGGAAGGAGCACTCATACAATGTATATACCAGGTTTTCTGGGTCTATTTAACCATATATAAGCTTGCATGCATTGACTTTTTGAATATGTTTCCTTAGACATGAACACTAGAGACAATGACAAAGCCACTTACTTGATTGTACAATGATTAGGAGTAAACGAATTAACACAGATACTAGACAAAAGTACAAAAGAACTAACAAAAATACTTTACTCACAGCTTCATCTACTATGTTGGTTCCTTGCCTTTAATACTGTGACCTTCTCATGTTTCTTTAGTTAAAACCATAAAACAACTTCTTTAAACATAAAAAATGACCAAAACTTTATGATTTAACTAGAATTTTTAGACATGCTAAAAGTTTCTGGATAGAAGTTTCCTTCATACCAGTATCCAAAGAAATACTACCAAACCTCTCTTATGTTAGCTTCTGTCTATTTCGTAAAGCTTAAGGGAAGATTTAAGAATTTATCAGTAGAAAACTAGCGCATAAGCTCTCCTAAAATTTATCTATCAACCCCTTCATTATCAAAGAAGAACTCTATTGATTTCTTTGATGATAACAAAGTCTAGTGGAGAAAATGAATCAAAATTCTTCTCTCCACTATCACGCTATCTTATTTATAGATAACTCACGTCCAAATCTCAATCAAGATTATTTCCAATCATTACTCATTCTCGCACTCTTCCACTAATTAATCATATCCTACGAGGCTCTCCAAGTGTCCTAATTACTGACATGTTGCCTCTACTTGGATGCTAGGTGACTTAAACGTATCCCACAAGCTATCACACTTACTTTAGTAATGACACTAAAAAAATAGATGGTGATCTTATTAGTGGTAAAGTCTACCTAATAAGGTCCTCGCCCTAAATACGATCTCACCATCACTTAGAATAGTACTCTGCAGTATTGGCGAAGTTCTCCGCCACAAAGTTACCAACCTTATCTAGTCTAAGTATCGCAACTTAGGCGGTCTATGCCAGTGCAGTATTCTGAACCGGTTGGACTTGTAACAGCCTTAACTCGTATCTGTCGTCGAAATAGGGTTTAGAGTATTACTGGAACATTCAAAACATTTTTCAGATAATTCCTGTAAATTACTATTTATTTATCGAGATCATTCAAAACATCCCTTAATTGGTCCCTCAAGCCCAATACGAGCATTAGAATTGAGTCAGGACTTAACCGGAAACTCATAAATTTTTTCATGAGAATTCAAAAGTTTTCCAAGTTTGCAGGGTTGACACACCCATTTCATTAGGCCGTGTGACTACACACGCCCGTGTCCCTAACCCGTGTAACTCTCTGAATTATAAGGTATGAAGAAATTGAAGTCACACGGCCAGGTCACACGCCCGTGTGCTAGGCCGTGTGGCAAATTTTATTTTTAAAATTTAGGTGCAGTTTCCACACGGCTGAGACACATGCCTGTGTCTCTGCCCATGTGCCCAATTCCGAGCATTCTATTTCTCATTCTTAAGATGCAGGGGACACATGGCCAGACCACATGCCAATGGGACAAGCTGTGTGTCACACATGGTCATGACACACGCCCGTATGTCTACCTATTTAGACAAAATAAAGCCATTTCGTAGCTTCAAGTTTTGAATTCATAGCTTTTTTATTCCTATAGCTACTAGAACCCAACTTTTGCATTTTATGCAATTTAGTCCTTTCCCTAATTAAACACACAATCGGTAAAATTTTTGTACCAAAATTTTAATGTGACCTTCATATCATGATACCAACCATAAAATAAAATAAAATAAAATAAATTTTTATTTTTAGCTCGGATTTGTGGTCCCAAAATCACTATTTCGATCTCACCGAAAATGGACTGTTGTAACTCTCCCCTTTAGAAATTTTTGTCCTAAAAAATTCTTACCATAAAAGAGGTTAGAGTATTGTTTCCTCTAGTATCCTAAGCCTCCCATCTAGCTTCCTCTAATCCATGCTATTGCCAGAGAAATTTTACCAATGCCACCTTTTTATTACTTAGCTCTTTCGTCTCATATGCCAGTATTTTAATCAGTTTTTCGTTGTAGGTCATATTAGGTTGAATCTCAACTTCTGTTGGAGTACTAACGTGTGAAGGATTCGATCGATATAGTCGTAGCATGGACACATGAAACACATTATGAATTTTATCAAGCTCCGATGGTAATGCTAACCGGTATGCAACAGGCTTGATTCTTTCAATGATCTCATATGGCCCGATAAACCGTGGACTCAATTTTCCTTTACGGCCAAGTCGGAGAACTTTCTTCCAAGGTGACACTTTCAAGAATACTTTATCACCAACCTGAAATTCTACCTCTTTTCACTTTAAATCGACATAAGACTTTTGATAGTCTGAATCCGCTTTTAAATTGTCTCGAATTATCTTCACATTTTCTTCAGTTTCTCGGATCAAGTCAACTCCATGTATCTTTTTCTTACTTAAATCTATCTAATACAATGGAGTTCTAAATTTACAACCATATAGAGCCTCATACGGTGCCATTCTAATACTGGACTGATAACTATTATTGTAAGAAAATTCAATGAAAGGCAAGTATTTTTCCCAGTTACCTCCAAATTCAAGTATACAACACTAAAGCATGTCTTCTAAACTTGTATCACATGTTCAGATTGTCCATCAGTTTGAGGATGGAATGCAGTACTAAAGTGTAAACGAGTGCCTAGAGCTTCTTGTAACTTACTCCAAAATCGGGATGTAAACTGAGGATCTCTATCTAAAATAATAGAGATTGGCACTCCGTGTAGGCTTACAATCTTAGAGACATATAATTTAGCCAATCTATCCAATGAAAAATCCATACGTATGGGATAAAGTGTGCAGATTTCGTTAAATGATTGACAATTACCCAGAAGGCATCTTTCTTTTTCAGTGGTAAAGGTAATCCTGTTACAAAGTCCATTGTAACTCTTTCCCATTGCCATTCCAGTATTGTAATTGGCTGCAATAATCCTGAAGGTACTTGGTGTTTAGCCTTCACTTGTTGACATATCAAACATTTTGATACAAATTCAAAATATCTCATTTTATTCCCGACCACCAGTACATATTTTTCATATCGCCATACATCTTATTACTACCAGGATGTATAGACATGTTACTATTATGAGCTTCATTCAAAATCTTCTGTACTAGTTCTAAACTTTTCGGTACACATACTCTACCTCTGAATAATAAACAACCATCTATCTCGACCTGGAATTCTGAGTCAAAAGTCGATTCACTTTATATCCATTTTGCTTGCAACTTAATATCATTTTTCTAAGCTTCGGAGATCTGTTGTAAACACGTTGGTCTAACTTTTAACTCAGCTATGATTGAACCATCATCAAATAAAGACAACTAGGTGTTCAATACCCATAAGGCAAATAAGGATTTTCATCTTAAGGCATCCACCATTACATTAGCCTTCCTTGGATGGTAATCAATAACGAGATCATAATCTTTCAATAATTCCAACCACCTACGTTGTCTCAAATTTAGTTCTTTCTATGTCATTAAATACTTCAGACTTTTGTGATCCATAAAGATGTGACATTTTTCACCAAAAAGATAATGCCACCATATTTTCAATGCAAAAACAATAGCTGCCAATACAAGATCATGTACCGGGTAATTTCTTTCATGCGGTTTTAGCTGCCTAGATGCATAAGCCACTACTTTACCATCTTGCATCAATACACATCCCAAACCATTCAATAAGGCATTGTTGTAAACTATAAATTCCTTACCCAATTCAAGTTGGACTAATACGGGCGCTTCTGTCAATAAAGCTTTCAATCTATCAAAACTCTACTGGCACATATCAGTCCACTCAAATTTCACTTCTTTTGCAACAATCAAGTTATCGGAGAATCTATTATTGAAAAACTTTTAACAAATCTTCAATAATATCCTGCTAGTCCCAGAAAACTTCTGACTTCTGAAATATTCCTCTGTGGCTTCCAACTTACAATAGTTGAAATTTTGTTCAGATCCATCCGAATACCCACTGCAGATGCAACATGTCTAAGGAAATTAACTTCCCATAGCCAGAATTCGCATTTACTGAATTTAGCATATAGCTATTTCTCACGCAGAGTTTGCAAAATAATTTTCAGATGCTCAGCATGCTTATTCACATCCCGAGAGTAAACCAAAATATCATCAATAAAAACAACCACGAACCTATCCAGGTATGGTCTGAAAATTCTGTTCATTAAATCCATAAATGCCACTTGGGCATTTGTTAATCCGAATGGCATCACTAAAAACTCATAATGCCCATATTTGGTTCTAAAGGCTGTCTTCGGCACATCTGGATCTTTTACTTGTAGCTGATAGAAACCAAATTGTAGATAAATTTTTGAAAATACAGTGGCACCTTTTAATTGATCAAACAAGTCTTCTATACGAGGCAACGGGTACTTAGTCTTTACTGTGACTTTATTAAGCTGTGTGTAGTCGATGCATAATCTCAATGATCCATCTTTCTTCTTTACAAACAATACTGGTGCACCCCATAGTGAAAAGTTGGGTCGGGCAAATCTTCTATCAATCAACTCTTGCAACTATACCTTTAGCTCTTTCAATTCAGTAGGAGCCATTCTATATGGTGCTATAGATACCGGCGTCGTCCTTGGTACAAGGTCTATGGAAAACTCCACCTCTCTAGCTGGAGGTAAACCTGGTAGTTCTTTTGGAAATACCTCAAGAAACTCACAAACAACCGACACCGACTGGATTTTCAAGTCTGATACTTTGGCATCAAGTACAATAGCAAGATAAGCCTTATACCCCTTTTTCATATATCTTTGTGCTGATATTGCTGAAATCACATTAGAAAACCCATCTAGTTTCTTAGATTCAAGCCAAAGTAATTCACCATTCTGACACTTCAATACAATGTATTTATGCTTACAATTTACCACTGTATCATGTTGGGTTAACCAATCCATTCCCAATATTACATCAAATTCATCAAAGGATAACAACATCAAATTAGCTAGAAAACAGTAACCCTCTATCATCAATGGGAAATTTTTACAAATTTTATCCACCATAACATGCTGACAAACTTTAACCATAATTTCGGTGAATTCAACTATCATATTTTTAACGAACACAAATTTTGTGCATGTACATGAATGCGTGGAACCAGGATCAATCAAAGTAATAATATCAATACCACGTAGAGAGAATGTACCAATGATAAAATCTGGTGCTGAGGCATCTTCTCTTGCACGTATTGCATATGTTCTTGCCAGAGCCCGAGCCTCGAATTTAGCCGTTGAATCTTTTGCAACACTACGACTACCACTGAGATTTCTAGAATACTATGCTGGTCTACCCTCGAGACAGGATTACTTAGCTTAGGGGTCTGTTCAATGTCTTTCTCAACCTTTTCTAGGTAATCTTTAAGAAAATGGTCGAGAGAACCACACTTAAAGCAAGCCCCACTTCTCATCCGGCACTCTCCGAAATGCAATTTATTACAGATATTTCATAATGGTTTGGGGTTTCCAACACTCCCAACACTGGTTGTTAAAGGAGAGGAAGACCTTAGGTTGGTGCGTTTAAAACTCTGTTCCTTTCCTGAATACTCCCTTGATGTAGGAAAACACTCATGATAATTCATTGATTTCTTTGAAACAGATGATTGCGTCTTATTCATAAATCTTTTTCTTGTAACCGGAGCTTCCCTTTCTGCTTGCCTCTTTCTTTGCTTAATTCCTCGGCCTTGTGTGCTCGTTCAACCAGCACCATGAATTCTCTTAATTCCAGAATTCCAATTAACAGCTTGATATCTTTATTTAGCCCTTCTTCAAATCGTTTGCACTTTTTGGCTTCAGTCTGAACCCATTCACCAGCATACTTGCTCAATCTAACAAATTCTCGTTCATACTTGGACACTGTCATATTTCCCTATTTGAGCTCCAGAAATTCCTTCTTTTTCTGGTCCAGGAATCTCTAACTAATATACTTCTTTTCAAACACTTTTTAGAAAAATTCCTATGCGATATTTTCCCTTGGTACCATAGAAGATATGGTTTTCCTCCAATGGTAGGTTGTGTCTTTCAACAAAGATACCACACATTTTAGGCATTCGGTTGGTGTACATGATAACTCATCTAGAACCCAAATAGTATTTTCCAGCCAGAACTTGGCCCTTTCTAGATCGTCATCGACCGTAGCCTTGAATTCCTTGGCCCCATGTTTTTTTTATTTTATCTGCTGGAGCCTTACCATTTCTAATAGGTCTAGCATCTTGTTGCGTTTCATCATGTTGTGAAGTAGGTGGGAGAGGTTGTTGAACAGCAGGGTTTGTTCTCATATATTCACTAAACCATTTATCCATCAATTCAAAGAAGGCTTCTTTTGCCGCCTCACTTCAGCCCTCAAATACAGGCCTTCTACTACCACTAAATGCAACTCGTTAAACGGAAGCTTGAGCAGGGCCCTCAGCTTCTTCAGTCTCGGCTCTAGCTTAGTTGGAAGACATTACTATATGAAAATACATTTAAAAGTGGTCAAGAGATATCACACTATCATATTTTATATAATGGCATGTATAGCTAGACTTGTACTTGCTACGTTAGTCCGAGAATCGACTAAACCGTAGCTCTAATACCACTAAATGTAACACCCCTAACCCGTATCTGTCATCAAAATAGGGTTTTAGAGTATTACTAAAATATTCAGAACATTTTTTAGATAATTCCTATAAATTACTATTTATTTACCGAGATCATTCAAAACATCCCTTAATTAGACCCTCGAGCCTAATACGAGCATTAGAATCAAGTCAAGACTTAACCGAAAACTCATAAATTTTTTTGAAACATTTCAAAAATTTTCCAAGGTTGCAGGGTTCACACGTCTGTGTGGTCTAGGGACATGCCCGTGTGATGGAGCTGTGTGACTACACACGCCCGTGTCCCTAACCCGTGTAACTCTCAGACTTATAAGGCATGAATAAATTGAAGTCACAGGGCCAAGTCACACTCCCATGTGCTAGGCTATGTAGCGAATTTTATTTTCAAAATTTAGGTGCAGTTTCCACACAGCCGTGTTCAAGGCTATGTCAACTACACAGCTGAGACACACGCCTGTGTCTCTACCCGTGTGCCCAATTCTGAGCATTCTGTTTCTCATTCTTAATATGCAGGGGACACATGGCCGAACCACATGCCTATGGGACAAGTTATGTGTCACACACGGCCAAGACACACGCCCATGTGGACAAAATAAAGTCATTTCCTAGCCTCATTTGTCACCCAAAACTTACCATTTTCCTGCACCAAAACTCACAAGTATATACCTACCAATCCAACATCATGTTCACATAAAATTTGCCATCAATCATGTGGTATTATCTCATGCATCAAAGGATATAAACCTACTCTTAACATAAACTTATATGCTAACATAATTCCAACAAACTAACACATAATAAGCACTAATGTGATTACGAAAATATTACTTCAAATATAGCCAACTTAAACCATCACTAGCCACCACAATGGCTAGACTACAAAACAACAATTACAAGCCATCATTGGCCAAATAAGCTTATACATGCCATTATACCAAAATGAGATTTCTATTTATACCAAAATGAGATAGTGGATAGTGTGATGAGTGCTCCGACCGACTTCCAACCTTCACGAGTTTTGAGCACTATAAAACAAAAAAATTACACGAAGTAAGCATTTTATGCTTAGTAAGTTCGTATAACAAAAAATAAACTTACCAATCATATTTATCAATCCAAGCATACATAGTCCTACTTTCCATAAATTTTGGATGAGTTTACCTAAACACAAACACTTAATCAAACAAGTTAATCACATAACCTCATATAAGAATCAAGTAAACATAGATGAGCTCCTCACATTACTAGCTTCCATTAATTTTGCCTTTCCACACTTCAAGAGTCTTTTCCGTCGAACTATTGAAATTTTGATGGATATTCGGGTAATATACTCATGTGCAAAAGGACCCATTAGGGTACAAAATAAAAAGGCACACTCTTGAGCCATACGTTTTATAGCAGGATTACCAGTCTAGGCTAAATCCTATCCGTAGCATGTGCTCTAAGAGCTTAATTTGGATTACTCGTCCGGGCTAAATCCAATTTATAACATAAGCTCAAGAGGGCTTACATTAGAATTACCCATCCAAGCTAAATTCTATCTGCAACATATGCAGTATTATTCTTATTCGAGTAATCATCTTAATCCATCGAAATTCAACATTCAACTGGAACATGACAATTTGTCCATATTTCACAACTTATGACTATTTCATTATGTATATCATCTCATACATATCAACACAATCATATAATTCAATTCAACCATCTTAACATACATTTTTAAGTTACACGAACTTACCTTGAAAATGGTTCGTATTTGAATGTCAACTAATCTGAAACCTTTTGCTTTCCTCGATATAGTTTCGTACTTGGTCTTTCCAGATCTTTTTAAGCTTGAAAAGTTTTCTTCCTCTCTCCTAGGGTTTCCATAGAAAAATTTGGGAAGATGATATGAAGATAGATGATCTTTTTCTTTTTAATTAATTATCATCTATTAATTTTTTATTTCCAATTTAATCCCTACCCTTTTCTAATTTTTCCATGGATGAGTCATTAAAATATCTACTAACTACTCTTCAATGGTCTAATTACCATATAAGGACCTTAATTTTTTAATTCCATAGCTTTTTGATACCTCTAGCTACTAGAACCCAACTTTTACATTTTATGCAATTTAGTCATTTCCCTAATTAAACACACAATCGGTAAAATTTTCGCACCAAAATTTTCATGTGACCTTCCTATCATGATACCAACCATAAAATATAATAAAATAAAATAAATTTTTATTTTTGGCTTGGATTTGTGGTCCCGAAACTAGGGTGCGACATTCCAATACACTCGAGGAGCTTATTCTCAAGAAATTTAAGTCTATTTTATATGTTTTTGTTGATTTTTAGTTTCAAGCCTTAATAAATACTTTTGCTTATTTTACTTTTTTGAGACCTAAATTGGCCAAATTGTGTCATGAGGAACCTAATAATGTGATTGGGTTAGTGTAGGGAGAAGATAATGGTCCAAATTCAAGGGAAACATCACTCATAATGGGTGTCACGACACCGATTCTATGGAAGTCACAACACCCAGACCTTTCATCTTGAGGATGCAAAAACTTCAACACAAAATTAACCTGGAGCATACAATCATGAGAGTCGCAATATTGAGGGATGGATGTTGCAACACTGAACCATTATAGTGATACTGAGCCCTCAAAGTCGTGATATCCCTGAAGGTGTTGAAGTGGAGAAATTTAGGCTAACCGTAGTGATGTCACAACACCAAAGAGTGGGTGTTGCGACACCGAGGCCCTAAAATGATGCGATTTCCTGAGCTGCCCAACGTCAACTTCTTTCACCTTGAAAAGAATTGATTCAACCTTCGTGAGTGGAATCACATCACAAAGCTACATAAGTTACCTACTATTTTGGGTGTCGTGACATGTTTTCTTGACAGGTGAAGAACTACAGGGGCAATTTTGTGTCCAAACAAGCTTAAGTTTATTTTTCATTTAAGGGCATAATGGTCAATGTTAGATAGACTATAAATATTATTTTATAAGCTTTTGAAAATATATTTTTTTGGTTGATCATTTTGTTTTTTATTTTTCATATTTCTTAGCTTAGGTTTTCATTTCATTTCATTTATTTTCTCTTCTTTCTTTTTCATTTCTTTTTCTTTTTGTTGTAGTATTTTATTTAAATTTGTACTAATAATTTATTCCTCAATTAGATTAGTAATTGATTAACTTGTAATTAAAATGATAAACACATTTACCAATTTCACAATCTCTTGGGTTAGATCCTTGAAATACTTGAGTGTTCTATTGTAACACTATAAATATTATAGCTGACCTGTCACACTTGCAGTAAAATCGTTAGATATTTAAGTATAATAGTGTTGATTCATAGCCTCAATGTATGCACGCCGGAGCACGATCACACATGTTCTAGCATTAATTCCTTCCACATTTGCTTCTCAACAAGATTAAATCATAAGTTATGTCATTAAAAAGTCAAACATGCCAACTCAAAAACTTTGAATACACCAAAATTGTCGTTCTATCTATTTTTTGAACATGAAGTGATACAAGAAAAGTAGTCAAAGTTCCAATACAATAAAGTAAATACATTAAAACCAAATTAAAGATAATGATATAAACTTATAAAGTAGAAAATGACTTGATTGTAAACATTAAATTTGAAGGAAGTCTTAAAAAGCAACTATTCCCAAATTAAAAAAGTTGAAGTCCTTCACTTAAAACCTTGAGCAATGGATATTTAATTTTATTTTTAATAATTTTCTATTTAATAAAGATCAAACATTTTTCATTTCTTTTTTACTCTCCACTTCAATAAAACCATTCACCAAGTAAAACTTCAAGACGTGTGAATTGTAGAATCCAAGATGT
Organism: Gossypium anomalum; assembly: GCA_025698475.1. Taxonomy (NCBI): domain Eukaryota; kingdom Viridiplantae; phylum Streptophyta; class Magnoliopsida; order Malvales; family Malvaceae; genus Gossypium; species Gossypium anomalum. Next base: position 16,800,079 of record CM046960.1, on the reverse strand, counting down.
GGGACTGGTATCAGAGCTAGAGCTCAAAGGTACCATTGAAAGATGTCGAAAGAAACTTCTGAACATGTTGAGCTAATGGAGACCCGTGGGAGGGCCAGGAATGCAAGTCATTCGAGGGACATACTGTCAGTTTTGGAGGATCGAATAGTCACTCTCGAGGAGTCTATGAGGGATGTCAAGGAGAGAATCGGTGATCAATGATAGGATAACCGGTGAATTGCAATCCATGAAGGAGCAGCTAAGAGATTATGTGTTGGATTATGTCGGAAAGTTGACTAGTAGGGATGATGCCCTTGAGGCTATATTGACAACCTTGAAAGAGGAGATTGTATAGCTCAAGGGTGAACTCACAATCTACAAGGCTACTTTGGACAACGGAGGGTTAGCTGCTGTAACACCCAAGCCAAGTGTGGATGTTCCCAAGTTCAAGGGAACAAGGTCCACAAGAGATGTGGACAACTTTTTGTGAAGAATTGAGCAATAATTTTATGCCAAAGGCATCACGGATGATGCCACTAAGGTAAATACTACTGCTATGTATTTGAATGACGTTGTTTTATTGTTGTGGCGTCGTAGATCCACAGATGTGAGACATGGTGGAGATGAAATTGGGACTTGGAAGGAGTTCTAAAGTGAGTTCAAAGCACAGTTTTATCAAGAGTATGTCGAGAATGAGGCTTAGGCAAAGTTGCATCAACTTAAGCAACAAGGCCCTGTGAGGGAGTATGTGCTGGAGTTTAGCGAACTCATGCTTCAGATCTTAGATATGGGTAAGAAAGAGGCATTTTTTTCTTTCGTAGATGGGTTAAAAACATGGACGAAGTAAGAGTTGCTATGTCAAGGAGTCCAAGAGCTTACCAAGGCCATGACCGTAGTAGAATCACTTACCGAGTTTTGTGGGAAGAAAGACAAGCCTGAGTCTTCCAAGCCCAAATTCAAACCAAAAGGCAATGGGGGGGAGACAAAGACAAGCCCACTAAGAATGACAATGGTAAGAAGCATTGGGATAAAAAGAAAAATGGGCCATTAAGTTGTTTCCATTGTGATGGTCCATATATGATCAAAGATTGTCCGAAGAAGGCTGCACTTTCTGCTATGAAAGCAAAGGAGGAGACAGATAAGGTGGACAACAATCTCGGTTCGATACTAGGTGGTGTCGAAGACAAGATGAGTCATGGATTGATGTTTGTAAACATTATGTGGCTGGCAAATAATTGAATGCATTTGTCAACACAAGTGTGTCTGATTTGTTCATGTCTGAAGAGGCTGCTCGTAAAATTGATTCAAGATTGAAAATGTAATAGCCCATTTTTTAGTGAAATCGGAACAGTGGTTTCGGGACCACAAATTCTATCCAAAAATAAAATTTATTTTTATTTTATTATGAGGTCCATAATATGTTAGAAAGGTCATGTGAAAATCCCTATAAGAAAATTTTACCGATTATGTGTTTAATTACTGGAAGGACCAAATCGCATAAAATGCAAAAGTTAAATTCTAGTAGCTAGAAGGATCAAAAAGCTATGGAATTCAAAACTTAAGGTCCTTATATGGTAATTAGACCATTAATGAAAAGTTAGTATATATTTTTGGATTATTCCCATGGAAAATTAGAAAAAGGCTAAAGACTAAATTGGAAATCAAAATTATTAAAGATGATAAATTAATAAAATAGAAATAAAAATCATTTCTATCATCTTCCTCCCTAAAATATTCCATGGAAACCTTAGGAGAGAGAGAAGAAACTTTCTTGGCCAAATTGGGTAAGCTTTCTTGTCCAGTTTTTAGTAATTTTGATAGTTTTAAAATCGGGATAGCTTAATCTATCTATTTGGGGTATCAATTTGAGAAGTTATCAAAGTATGGAATTATTTCATGGATGAATATGCTAAAAATTTGAAATTTATGGTACAAAATGAAAGGTTGTTGATAGATAAATAACTTTTACAAAGTGATTTTTGATGAAAACATGATTTAGGGACTAAAATATAAATTTGTGAAAATTGAAGAAAAATTCTTAATTTTGTAGAATATATGTGTTGTAAATTTTAAGGTGAAATTTCGATTAGGCTTGGAATAGGGAGTAAATTGCATAAATTTCATTTTCTAAGCCTGGAGACGAAATGGGAATTTATGGAAAAGTTAGGGGCAAATGGTAATTTTGCCTAGGATGTAAATTGAGTTCACTTGAATACGAAATGTGATAAATTGACGTAAATTTTCCTCGTATAGATCCGGATACACCAAATTCAGAGCTAAAACGAGAAAAAGAGGAACATGTCGGATTAGTAGATTTTACGTACACGAACATTTGTCGAGGTAAGTTCGTGTAACTAAATTGTGTATATTTATATGCTTGAATTAAATGTTGTGTTTTTGAATTGTATAAATATCATATATATATATATGACATTGAAAATATATCTGACAAAGCCCAATCAATAATAATGCCGATAAATGATAAATGATAAAAATGTTACTTATATGAATGTGGAATGTGTTTACTTGAATTATATGAATGTTATGGATGTATGAAATAATCACATGCCCGATAATGCTTGAAAAATGTTTAAATTCCGATTGAATAAATAAAAAATTGACGGATATTTGATTTCCCGAAATTAATGAGGTCCTACATTTGTTGCTGACAGGATTTAGCTTGGACGAGTAATCCTATTGACCTCATTACAGAAAGGATTTAGCCCGGATGGGTAATCTTGATATAAGTCCTCTCGAGAATATGTTATTGATTAGATTTAGCCTGGATGGGTAATCCAGATCAAGCTTCTTAGAGTATATGTGATAAAAAGGATTTAGCCTGGACTGGTAATCCTGTTGTATACGTGTGTGGCTCGAGAGTGTACACTCTGAAATAATACCTGAAGGGTACCATTGAATATGAATTGACAGATCCTGATTTGTACACCTTGAATGAACTACCTATGTATCCATCAATATTTCAAATAAATTCAACAAGTGACAACCCAGACATGAGAATATATGATTAATAAAATGAGTTATTACACGTTTCCGTCTGAAATACAAGAAAATGATGATACATGACAAGTGATATATGCAAGTATGAGATGATGATATTTATATATGGAAATTATGTGATAAGAATGTTCATCCTTAATTATAGACTTGTACACCTTGAGTGTACTACTACTTGTGTGACCTTGATATCTTGAATAATATGAGTAAAGTTCTGACATGAAATAATCTGAACTCAAGATGAACTATTATGAAATCATACTTGTAATATACAGAGATGATTCATACATGTTAAATGAATACATGTTGTGGAGAGCATATGTGCATGGAAACTTGATTGTTGTTGAGCCCATATATGTTTTGATGTTATTATGGAATATATGACTAACAAGGGCATTGAGGATATGTGTAGGGCTTGAGGTCAAATTGATTGAATGTGCCTTACATAGTTATCTCAAAATAGAATGAATGGTAAGTTAAGTACCATGTTATATGAACTTACTAAGCATTTTATGCTTACTTAGTTTTATTTCCCTATTTTAGAGTAAATCAGAAGCTCGTTGGATTGGAAGCTTGGCAAAGATCACTCACACTATCCATCGGCAAATGTTGGTACAATATGGTAAAGCAATTATGGTTACAATGGCATGTATAGGTTATATTGGTCATATTGGCATGTAAATGTAAATCATTATTGTAATCTAGCCATTGGATGGATAGTGATGATTATGTTTTGGTACATGTATATATATGTATTGAAGTTTACTTTATGGAGATTACGTAAGTGTTTCTTATTGATTGATTGAGAAAGGTAAGATTTAAGCATGGGTGCATGTAACAATATATCATGTTAGATGTTATAAATTTCTTGAATTCAATGCTTGGGCTGGTTTGTATTTGGATGTAAGTTTGGTGTAGGAATTTGGTATGATTTTAAGTGAGAAATGAAGCTAGGAATGGCTTTATTTTTTCCATATGGGCAAACACACAAGAGTGTGTCTAGACCGAGTGTGACACACGGCCTGGTACATGGGCGTGTAGTTAGGCTGTGTGTCCCTTGCACCTTAAATTTGAGAAAATAGAATGCTTAGAATTAAGCACACCAGTAGAGACACGAACGTGTGTCTCAGCCATGTATGCTACACGGCCTAGCACACGGGCGTGTGGCATGGCCGTGTGCACAAGTTAGAGAGTTACACGGGGTTGAACATGGCCTGTAGCAAGGGCATGTCCTAGGGTCACACAAGTGTATCCCTTGGACCACACGGGCGTGTGAGCCCTGCACCTTGGAAAAATTTTAAAATTTCATGAAAAATTCTTAGAGTTTTCGATTAAGTCCTGACTCAATTCTAATGCTCGTTTTGGGTCTCGAGGGTCCATTTAAAGGACATTATGAATAAATCCTGCAAAATGAATAGTAACTGTTTGAAATATCTGAAAATGTTCTGAAAGTTTTGATAATGCTTCATAACCCTATTCCAAAAACGGATACGGGTTAGGGGTGTTACAGAAAATGAGTCAGGTCAGATCAAGATGGTGAACTCAGAAAGTGTTCCAATCAAGGGGGTTGCAAAGGGAGTGGATCTCCAACTTGGCGATTGGACTAATAAGGCATCCATTAAGGTAATACGACTTGGTGACTATGATTTTGTGGTTGGATTGAGTTTCCTTGACCTGGTTAATGCATCTATTGTTCCTTTTGATAATTACATGGTGATTTCAGATCTGAACCATCAATGCATAGTGAGAATGACAAGGAAAGGAAGCTTGGAGGGAAAAACACTATCGGCAACCTAATTTTCTAAAGGTGTACGAAGAGATGAAGTGTCCTACTTAGCCATATTAAAGGTAGACAAGGCCATTAAGTCCGTTGGTGAGATCCCAAAAGAAGTGGGCTAGTTATTGAGGTCTTTTCAAGATGTGATGCCTACTGAATTGCCCAGGAAGTTGCCACTAAAGAGGGAAGTGGACCACAGGATCGAGTTAGTGCCCAACATGGAGTTTCCAGTAAGGGCATTATATTGTATGTCTCCACCAGAATTAGAAGAGTTGCGAAAACAATTGAAAGAGCTTTTAGATGCAAGATTCATTAGGCCATCTAAATCTCCAAACGATGCGCCAGTGTTGTTTCAAAAGAAACATGATGGGTCATTGAGGATGTGCATCGATTACCGGGCCTTAAATAAGATTACTGTGAAGAACAGGTACCCTATTCCCCTTATTGTAGATTTACTTGATCTGCTTGGTAGTGCGAGATGGTTTACCAAGTTGGATTTGAGATCGGGGTACCATCAAGTCAGGTAGCCAAGGGTGATGAGCCAAAGACAGCCTGTGTGACACGGTATGGTTCGTATGAGTTCCTTGTGATGCCCTTCGAACTCACGAATGCCCCAGCTACATTTTTCACCCTAATGAATAAGGTACTTCAACCTTTCTTAGATTGTTTTGTGGTTGTTTACCTTAATGATATTGTGGTGTACAGTAAGTTGTTGAAGGAGCATGTGGAACATTTGAGGGAGGTGTTCCAAACTTTGAGGGAAAATTAGTTATTCGTCATAAAGGAGAAGTTTTCCTTTGCCAATGAGAGGTGCCACTTCTAGACCACATTGTAGGAGGTAGCAAGATTCGAATGGATAAGAGAAAAATTCGGGTCATTGCTGAGTGAGAGCCACCAACCAAGGTGACGGAGTTGAGATCATTCCTTAGGTTGGCAAATTACTATCGGTACTTCATCCAAGGCTATTTTAAAATTATCGCACCCTTGACGGACATATTGAAAAAGGGTAAGGTATGTGATTGGGATTCGCAATGTGAGAAGGCTTTGAAAAAATTGAAGCAAGTAATGATGAGGGAGCCCGTACTTGCTTTTTCAGATTATTCAAAGTCATATGAGGTGCAAATGGATGCATCAGATTATGCCATTGGGGGAGTACTAATGCAAAATGGGCATCTGATTGCTTTCGAGAGTCAAAAGCTTAATGACACGGAGTGGAGGTATATAGTCCAAGAAAAGGAGATGACCGCTTTGGTGCATTGCTTGCACACATGGATGTAATATTTACTGGGTTCCAGGTTCATGGTCCTTACGGATAATGTTGCCAATAGTTATTTTCTAACTCAGAAAAAGTTGTCTCCCAAGCAGGCTCGTTGGCAAGTTTTCCTAGCTAAGTTTGATTACACGATGGAATATAAGTCTGGGAGTGCCAACATTGTGGTTGATGCACTTAGCCGAAAGATGGAATCCGTAGCAATCAGCCAACCTGATGGTTCCTTATTGAATCAGATTCAAGAGGGATTGTCCCATGATCTCACAGCCAAAAACTTAATCAATCTTGCAAAGGAGGGGAAAACGTGGAGATTTTGGCTAGAGGGGGAGTTGTTATACACTTATAGGCACCGTCTTTATGTACCGCATTATGGGAAACTATGCAAGGAAGTCATGAATGAGTGTCATGACTCGAGATGGGCCAGCCATCCAGGAATGCACTGCACCTTGGCCCTTTTGGAGGATCAGTATTATTGGCCTAACATGGGTGATGATGTGAAGACCTATGTGAAAACTTTAGTATGCCAACAAGACAAGGTTGAGTTAAAGACTCTGGCCGGTTTGTTACAACCTTTGTCCATTCCAAAAAGACCATGAGAGACTGAATCCATGGATTTTATTGTTGGTTTACTTAAGTTTGATAGGTTTGCAACTATTCTTCCTATGGTGGATAGGTTTTCGAAGTATGCAACATTCATTCCAGCTACCAAGGAGTGCCCTACTGAGGAGGTAGCTCATTCTTTTCCTTAGACACATGGTGAAATATTAAGGAATGCCATTGTCTATCATTAGCAATCGAGACAGGCGATTCAATGGCCGGTTCTGGACGGAGTTATTATAGTCGATAGGCTTGAACTTGAACTTTTCCACTAGCATGCATCCGTAAACTGATGGGTAAACCAAATGAGTGAATGCATTGTTAAAGACTTATCTTTGGCACTATGTGGGTGCTACACAAAGAGACTAGCCAAACTTGTTGGTTGTGGCCCAATTTTCATACAACTTGCAGTGATGTGGGGCCACGAATCAAAGTCCGTTCGCGGTAGTGATAGGACAACAGCCACTCATACCCAATGCTGTTGTGACCCATTATACAAGACCAAATCCAATAGCTTATTGATTTGTGAAGAATTGGCAAGAGAGGGATGACTTGGCTAGAGCTTGTCTACATAAGGGAAGCAAGTGCAACAAGAAGTGGGCAGATCAGAATCAAAGAGATGTGCAATTTCAGGTGGGTGATTCAGCTTTTGCTAAACTACACTTGATTTTGCGACATAATAGTTTGCACAAAGGGCTTGTGCGACGGTATGAAGGACCCTTTCGAATTGTGAAGAGAGTAGGCAAGGTGGCCTACAAGCTTGAGTTGCTAGCAAAGCTCAAAGTCCACCCAATATTTCGTGTGAGAATGCTTAATCCATTCCATGAGGATCAAGAGGATTCAAATCGAGGCAAGTCCGAACGAGCACCGATAGGGGTAAAAGTCTCCTACAATCATGAAGTTGAAAGCAGAGGCAAACCATGTGATCAGAAAAAAGTACTATCAGGGACTCCCCAACATTGAAATGAGTTGGGAACCTACCGAGGCATTGTGGCAATTCTATGAGGAGGACGCGACGAGGGCATCACTAGAACAGGTAAGGGAGAATGTCATGCATTACGTATGGGAGCCTGCAACCATGGTACACTTGTGTGTACCATCATGTATAAAGGAAGTCATTTGGCCCAACTGGACTGGCCCGTTGCTTGGAGAGAGTGAAGGCCCACCTACTAGGCTTGGCAAATATGGAACGTAATCTTCAAAGATATGTAATCCTAGATATGATATGTAATCTTTTGAAGATATGATTCTATAATCTTAGAGATTTGATTTTGTAGATAGCTTTTTATCTTAGCCATTGATGTACTTTGATCTGTACCATTGATTTTGGGGAGGCTCAACTATAAATAGAGGCATCTTCCCCTCATTGTAATTCATTCAATGATTAATAAAACTTTGAGAGCATTCACTCAAACTTTCTCTCTAAAGTGTTCTTTCTTTTCTGTGGCTTTGTTCATCTTTTGAGTTCTTTCACTTTTCATTCTTCTGCTTGTTCTTTGTGGGTGCCTTAGAGGAATCCCGTTGAATCCTCAATTATTCGGAGCTAGGCTGACTAGGCATTTTCGGAGCAAGGCAACTACTTAAGGCTACACGGATTCCGTGGGAAAAATCTAAGTCCGTGACACTAACACGTGGCCCACACCATCATGCTTCGTCTTTTTTTTCATTTTATAAAAGTAATTAATTTTTTATTTTGGTCCTTCTAATGTGTTTAAATTTGAGATTTAATCCTTATAATTTAATTTCTAACATAATTTGATTTCTATATTTTTATAATATTATTAATTAGTTCAAATAGTTAATATTATTAACTTTCAATTAAAATGTTGCGCGATTATATATAATTTGAAAATAGATTTATAAATCTAAAAAGTATAGGGATTAAATTCTTGAAAATAAAAGTAGAACTAAAAAATTAATTTAATATTTAAATTTTTACTCTATATTTAATATAAATAATCAATCCATCGCAAAACGTGAATTAAAAACCATATTAAGTTTATATCAATTATGTTGGGGATTAACCCGGTTAAGCAACGAACAAGTAAAAATAGCAGAAGAAATTGAGAAATTGAACACACAAATTTAATGTGGAAAAGCCCCTCCAAAGAGGATAAAAAACCACGGGCAAAGATAATTTTACTATAATGGCAAAAGAACGAAGAGTACAAAAGATGGAGATAAAACTAAACCCCAAAAACTTGAAAACAAAGAACACTCAAAACGTAAACACAAAATTCTCTAAAAGTGTTATGAGTTCTAATCTCTAATGGGTGTATTTTCTGAGGTTGCAAAAGAGCCTATTTATAGGCTAACTTCATAGGTCAAATAATAATAAAATAATCTAGATTAATTAGAGTTTGATTGAAACAAAAATTTGACAGAAATAGGAGTCATACTTAACATATCTCCACCCTGACTCATATTTCCACAATGCCATCTTTGCCAAAGCCCACCATGGGCCTATCTTGAACTATGCAGGGAATTAACTAAGTCAAATCTGTGTTTAGAAGCTACAGGACTTCTAGCCTTCGACTTGTACATTGCCAAATCAAAACTAACATGGGTCTGATTTTCACGAATACAGTGCCCTAACTTTTCAAAACTTGCATCCAAAAAAGAACCTCTCTTCAACAAAACGATCATACATTTTTCCCTCCTATGACTAAGTTGCCTCCGCTCCAAACGAGTTGACTTCAACTCCGTAACAGACGAAGGTTGTTCAATTTCACCGATCACTGTAGAACCTCCAGAATATAAAGACTGTCAGTCCTTTTACCTTTTAATAAAATGAGAGCTCCACGAGATACCTTAATACCGCTCGAATTAATGTTGATTCTGCATCCTTTTAAGTCTACAATACTCAAGGAGATGAGATTCTTTCGTAAATCTGGTACATACCTGACATCTAAGACTGCCCTAACATCTCATCGTGCATCCTAATTTTAACAGTACCAGTACCTTACTGGATGAATCGTTTCTCATGCACACAACTCCACCTTCAACCGAACTATATGTGGAGAACCATTCTCTATTAGGACTCATGTGGAAAGAACATCTTGAATCTAGGATCCACTCTAACGTAAGCTTGGAGTTATCGCTCGTTGAAACTAATAAGAAATCATAACCGCTTTCATCAGCCAAATTAGCACCAGCTACATCTTCCTCATTATTCTCAGTAGCTCTTTTATTTTGTAGTTTATAACAATCTGTTTTGCCGTGACCTAACTTTTTACAATAGCAACACCTTTTGTCTCGCTTCTTTGATGCTACCAAAATAGAATCTTGCTTATCTGTCTTGCTATCTGAACCAAACTCATTGTCACGTTTGTCTCTACTCAAAAAATTACCCTTCAGATCTTTGAATGAGAGATTTTCTCTGCCATAAATCAAGGTCTCCCTGAAAGACTTGTATGAAGGGGGTAAATAGCATAATAATAGCATAACCTGATCTTTATCATCAATCTGAACCTCAACGTTCTTTATATCATTTAAAAGAGTAATGAATTGACTTATGAGATCTCTAAGAAGCTTACCTTCGTTCATGCGAAACATAAATAGACATTGTTTCAGCACTAAATGGTTAGCCAGATACTTAGTCGCATAAAGAGTTTCTAACCTTTTCCACAAAGCGAATAAGGTCTTCTCCATCAATACCTCATGCAATACCGTATTCTCAAGGCACAACTAGATTGCAGATAAAGTCTTTTCATCAAGCTCTTCCCATTCTGTTTGATTTAGATTCTCAAGCTCTTTCCTAATAACAACCTTTTTCAGACCAGTTTGAACTAGAATTGCCATCATTCGAACGTGCCATAGATTAAAATTTGTGACACCATCGAACTTCTCGATTTCAAACCTTATTGCTGCCATCTTTGAACGGGCTAATCTACGAAAATTGAACTAGCTCTGATATCACTTGTTGGGGATCGACCTGATTAAGCAATGAACAAGTAAAAATAGCAAAAGAAATTGAGAAATTGAACACAAATTTACTGTGAAAAAACCCTCCAAAGAGGATAAAAAACCACAGGCAAAGATAATTTTACTATAATGGAAAAAAACGAAGAGTACAAAAGATAGAGATAAAACTAAACCCCAAAAACCTGAAAACAAATAACCCTCAAAATGTAAACACAAAATTCTATAAAAGTGTTATGAGTTCTAATATCTAATAGATGTATTTTCTAAGGTTGCAAAAGAGGCTATTAATAGGCTAAATTTATAGGTCAAATAATAATAAAATAATCAAGACTAATTAGAGTTTGATTAAAACAAATAAACCGAGTTTAACTAGAGGATTATTTCTCAAATTTGACTAAAATAGGAGTCATACTCAACAAATTGAAAATCTAAGACAAAAACCGGGGATAATTCTAGTTAATAGTAAAGTAATAGTTTATTTATGTAACTTATGTTGTACTTTCTCCTTTTCTATCCTTACATAAGGTATTAGATTAGTCCATAACACAAATACAAAATAAATAAAATTGGGTTTATTTTTATTGATAAATATTTTTAAAAATTAAACTTAAACTTTGGAGCTGATTCAAATTAAACCCTAAATAAGATACAAAGCTCTGTTAATGATATTTTTTCCTTTTAAAACTCAAAATATTACTTAAAAACCATTCAATTTCTTATTACTCAATTGAATAACTATCAATAAAGAAAATTCTATATTTCCGGTAAGATTGCAATAATTTTATAGTAAAAAACACACGAATACATGTGCAAAAGATCTAAAATTTCGCAACTAGAATGTGGTAACAATCCTTTTCAAGCAAAACCCAATGCAAAATTGAGACTTATTTTAATTGAAAGTACTAATTTTGCCTATCATTTTGAGGCATGCCATTTCTCCTAGATTTAGTGCTTCATACTAAAATCAAGCTTCCATTACATGGAAAGAACAAAATTATTTGTATTTTATTTAGAAGTGGGTTGATGGTTCAGAGCCCTATTACAACAATTATTCCATTTAATTACTAAAAAACAAAATGCCAACTTGATATTTTGAGCAATAAATATTAAAAAGCAAGCTATGCCATAATTTTACCACTCAGATCCATAACATATATTATTTTATTTTGACCATGAAATCAATATATATATGTGCGTGTGTCATTGGTATTTCATGAAGCAATGCTAGCTATCAATTTCATTATGGTTTGCCTCCTTGTTCCTATTCAAATATAGATTAATGGATTAAAAACGGCTTAGCCGACGTTTAATAAAAAAAACCAAAAAAGCTTATGAAGAAATTCCATCCAACCGACTAGGAAATATTTTATTAACAAAACTTGTATTTGTTTGCCTGTCTATTTTCTACTACTATCACTACTCTGATTACTATTATTATTATTATTTACATTTATGAAATGGGTGGAAAATTAGATTAAAAATTTATATAAAAACTAAAGAAAGTTTTGGCGGAGATGATAAGCTGTTGTAAGATTAAATATTATCATATTTGGATTTTTTATATTTTATATAAAAATGTAAAAATTAAAAATATTCTAGTAATAATATGATTTATTTTGTAAAAAATATTATATGATCATTATTTTTTAATTGAATTGATTCGTGGTTGATTCCTAATACCAACTCAATTATCACGAATTTTAAACCTAAAACTATGTATTTATATGATTAGAAAATTGTAATTTAAATACCGGTCAAGAAAGAAAACACAAAAATAAAATAATACTAAAGTGGTTGCATGTGGTTGTGTGGCTCTATGTGGCTTCCTCTAAGTCTAAACCTAAAACCATGTATTTATATGGGAAAATTCATATAAAAGAGAAAAGATAAAATGCCCTTACTGAATTGGAGTTTTTCTAGTTTTTAGCATATCTACGTCCTGAAGTTCTAGGCCATTTTGGGCACGTTACAAATGTTTATTAGGTTTGATTGATGAAATAAGGTTAGTTAAATTTTTTGATTTTCTTCCGAAAAGAAATATTATGAGTCCAAATCAAAGTTTTATAGTTTAAGATATGGTTAAAATATTGAAGTAGTGTCACTTGAAAATCTAAATCATAAAACTCGCCAAAATTAATTATTAAGCTCACTTTTCTCCAATCATTTCTCTTAATATATGAAAAGTAAAATTTGAGACAAAATAATATAAGTAAAGACTTAAATAACTGTTGGACAAAATACATGTTAGCGAATATATAATTAATTATAAATAAACACATATGAAATAAAATATAAATAGAATGATTTATAATTAATTCATCAAATACGAAAATCAAATAAAAACCATAATAAAAAGTTGAAATAAAGAAGAATAGGGATTTTATGAAACGTTGAGGCCTATGAAACACAGCTTCCTTAAGATAGGTTCGGCTGCTCCTACGGTATTTGGAGAAACGTTGGTCGAATGTCTCCCATGATACAACAACAACAGTATCAATGTAGTAGCACCTCTACAAATATCAACGAACGAATTTTGCATTTTTCTATCATTGGAATATTGAAAGAATACGGAGAGGCAAAAGAAGAGTTTTGAAATGAACAAAATTTCGGTATAAGTAATTAATAGAAAGTTAGTGTAATCCTACATAATACACAACCTTTTATAGGCATTTAGGATAGTGGAAAATTTTGGAAATAACCATAAAATCTACCATTAAGGAGCCAAAAATTAATTTGATTTAAAAATTAAATCAAGTTAGATACTGTCTATATATAAGCAGATTATGTCTGCTGAGGAAAAATAAATTCGTGTTGGGCTTAAAATATCTGCCCAAAAGCCCATTTGGGCTCGATCGGTTCGGACATTTTGTGTTGCCCACGACGTGCCCCAACCCCGTCGGGTTTGAACCTGCACCCCCTATTCGCGAGGTAGGGTTACAAGCTTAGTCATTCAATTACCTTTTAAGAGAGTTCACATATACAAACACATCTCACACTTGGTATTTAACTAATGTGGGATCTAAGCCTTTTACTTTTCCTCAACAATATTTCTAAGTTGCTTACTTTGATCATCAATTTCTCATTCATCACTCAACCATTTTGAGCATATGATATACCGTTGAAAAGGTCTCATGGAGTAAAATATGAAACCATAATTTTATGATTTAACTCTCCATCTTTACCTATTGAGAATATGTCTCAAAATTCCCATAAAAATAAAATTTTCAACAATAACATAATGCAAAGAAAAATTATTGCAAATAAATTAAAAATTATACATTTATCAATTAAAAAAAAAACCTAAAGACATATTACTCAATGAACTCTTGAAAGAAAATGGAAAGGAATGAATCCTTAATGGGTAATAGTGATAAGAAAACAAAAGGTTTTATTAATTAATTAAATCTTAGGCTCTTGACATCAATTTCTCAAGGAAAATTGAAGAGAAATAGGGATAAATCTATATTATTGAAATCGTAGAAGTAATTTTTAACATTTTTAATCATGCATGTGATCACATGCTATTCATGTATTATATTAAAGTGTTTTTCCTATTCTTTGACATGCTTTGGTTTTTAATCATGGTTTCTATTGGGTGAGATAATTGGGTTTGATATGCTTTGGACCTTCAAATTTTGGAGTTTCTAGCAAATGCTTTTATGTTTTGTCTTCGGCTTTAATTAGAGGATTTTCACTAATTTTAACGGAGAGGGAATACTCTTGAACTCGTTGTTGCTTAATTTTTTCTGGTGTTGATCTTTCTTATCTATTAAGTTTATTTGAGTGATGCTTTAGATGCTTTATGTTGTTAAGGTTTTTTGGTATGAGGATGGTGTATGTTGTTTTTTTTTAGGAGTTGTAGATGTGATAGTACTAGGTGGGTGATAGTGCATCTAACCAATCTTTAACTTGTTCTCCAGGTGCAAAAGGAATTAACAATAACTTGATTGCTTCGTCTGAAATCTAAGAGTACCCAACCGTGCTACAAATTTGTTCAATCATTTAAGAAATACTACTAGATCCACATTGGTGTTGTCACCATACTGAAGATTTATAGATACCTAGGTTAATAATGATGGATTAATATCAAATTGAGTTTCGCAGATGACAGGTTTTGCGATGCTTGGTTGAATCCAATTTTTATCGAACATATTTCGCCCATGTCGCATTTCGAAAACCAAGTTAGAGGAAATTAGGTTAGTGAGATTAATAGTGATCACGCCCTGTTTTGAATTAATGTTGTGAAAATTATGTTAAGTAATTAGTTTTGGTTCAATGATTAGTGTTGTGCTTGTGCGTGAGAGGTTCTAAGTTTGAGTCTCATTATTGGTGATTTGAATTAATTTTTGTTTGGACTCTGCCTTGCCCTTTTTGACTTGGGAAGTTGCTGATTTTGCAGCTGGGGGTTAACTAATTATAGTGTTTTATTGGGATATTTTATTTTATTTTTAGGGGCCATTATGTTTTATTTCATTTCATTTTGTTTCTTAATAATAATCTTGTTCCCTAATTTTCTCCTTGGTCATTTCTTGCTCCCCACTCTATCACGTTTCTAGCATTTCTTTCTTTTCAATTTCTCTCCTAGTTGGACTAAAATTGTCTCTACTCTACCGTCCATTCTTTTGGTATTTCGTTTTTTTCTTGCTTTTGCTTGGTTGTGTTCCTCTGTTTGTTACGTCTCAATTGCTACTCTGTTTGTATATTTCTCCATTATCGTTGAGATATCGTCTTGTTACGGTTAAGCCTCAAGTTTCGTGCATTCAATTTCTTTTGAGTTGCTGCTATTTATATGGGTTTCGGTATTGTTGGGCAATGTTTGTTTATTATATTTTGCTTTTTTAGTGCGTCTATGGCTAAAGGGTTGTGTTAATTTTAGATATGTAACACTCCATACCTGGCCTATTAGTTAAGACCAAGTTTGAAGGTTACATCAAACTATTTTAGAACCTAATCTTTAATTATTTGAAACTCAAGTGTCGAAAAACTTATAATTACTTAAAATCAAACATAAAATCCAAATTCTGAAGCGTAATTCAAAATAAACATACACTAGCATAATTTTATAAAAAGAACGACAAAATAACTAAAGAGAAATGACCGGGCTCCCGTAACGCCGACCCACCTGAGTCTAGTGTCATGGGCCCGAGTTCAAAGCCCGTGACCATCGATCCGATGGAGGTCTATTGCTTAGATGGGGATCATTTTGCCCACGAGAACTGGCCCGATTCTAGGAACTGTTGGAGAAGCCCGTCAGATTGAAGCCTGATTGGCCCGATATGGCAACTTAGGCAACCATGGTAGCTAATCTTAAAGATATAGGGAATCATATCTTGTAAGATTAGATAGGATTTGATATGGCAATATCTTGTAAATCCCTTAAATCATGGGATATGGTTAATCTCGTCCGTCGATGTAAATGTATCTTGTCCGTCGGTTTTGGGGGAGCTCAAGTATAAATAGAGAGCCTCCCCCTCATTTGTACTCACTCCATTCATTGTTTCATTATTCTTTGTGAATAAGAGAATAGAGAGCATTTACTCAAACACTTTGCGAGCGTCCCTTTCTGTTGTTCTTTATAAGCTTCTTTTGGCATAAGTTGTTTCCGCTGTTCAATTGGTGCCTTGGAGGAGTTCTTAAGGAATCCTCATTCGAGTAAAGGCTAACTTAGGCGAGTTTGGACGAGCAAATCTCCTAAGGCCGCACGGATTGCGAGATAAAAGGTCTAACCCCGTGACAAGTGGTATCAAAGCTATTGGTTCGAAGGCACTGTTGGGATGTCGAAAGAAGAGTTCGAACAAAGATGGGCAAGAAAAAGTTTGAGAGAGATGCTGTCGGCAGTAGAGGAATGTGAGAGTAAACTCGAGGGATCCATGGAGGACGTAAAGAAGGCACTTGATGGGGTCGAGGGTCGCATAGACAACTGGAAGGAACAGTCCAGAGACTATGTGAAGATGTCTCTTGATTCAGCCATGGATAAGGTAAACGAGTTGTTTGATTCACATAAAGATAACTGTCGAACAGGAATGATGCTCTTGAGGCCATGTTGAGGGCTTTGAGGGAGGAAATAATGGCCACGACGCTGGCTTTAAGCACAAGAATAGAGGAGCTCGAGGGAGAGCTAGCCTTGTGTCGAGCAAAGGTGGGGGAAGGAGTGTCAAGTGTAGCACTCAACAACGAGTATGTCCCGAAACCGAAAGAGTTTGTGGGGACAAGGTCTGCATGCGATGTGGATAATTTCTTGTGGAGGATGGAAAACTACTTCCGTGCCAAAGGCATCGTAGATGATGCGGGTAAGGTACAAACTGCTTCATTATTTCTTACTGATATTGCGCTTTTATGGTGGCGAGGTAGGCCCACATATAAAAGGCAAGGTGAGATTGGAACGTGGCAAGAGTTCCAATGCAAGTTGAAGGGACAGTTTTACCCTGAGTTTGCCGAGGAAGAAGCTCGGGCAAAGTTGCAAGGAATAACGCAACGGGGCACAGTGGGGGAGTACGTTCGTGAGTTCAAGGAACTCATGCTCCAAGTTTGAGATGTGGCCGAGAGAGAAGCAATGCTTGCTTTTCAAGAGGGATTGAAGCCGTGGGTCAGACAGGAGGTGGAATAAAGAGGTGTCCAAAAGCTGTTGGAAGCCATGATGGTAGCGGTATCCGTGGTTAAGCTTGGTCTAGGGAAAGACAAGCTTGGATCTTCCAAGGCCGAGGAAAGGGGCGTATGTGAAGGGAATCACAAGGAAGATACAGATGAGTATGGCAATGGCAATGGCGACAATGGTGGTAATGGGAAACCACGAGTTGGGAAGAAGAAACCCAAGAGGAAAAGGGACAAGCTGAAATGCTTTCTCTGCGATGGTCCACACATGTTAAAGAAATGTCCGATGAAATCCGCGCTTAGGAAGAAGCCGGTGGGTAAGGCCTTGGGACTTGGTTCGAGCGCAAGGAGTGTCGAAGCCAAGGAGGTCAAAAGCGAGAAGAAGCCAGTCGAGTGCTTCTTATGTCATGGTCCGCATAGGTTACGGAGGTGTCCAAGGAAGTCTGTCATCTATGGGAAAGATGGAGCAGATACGGAGCCCAAGAAGCTTGGTTCGAGCAAAGGAAAAGCCGAAGCCAAGAGGGCAAAGAGGAGCAAGTCTGTCATCGAAGGGAACGATGGAGCAGACAAGGAGCCCAAGAAGCTTGGTTCGAGCAAGGGAAAAGCCAAAGCCAAGAGGGCTAAGAGGAGCAAAAAGAAGCAAGTAAAGTGCTTCTTGTGCCGTGGTCCGCATAAGTTGCGAAAATGTCCAAAGCAAGTCGTAGTCAAAGGAAAGGCAACGTCCGAGCATGGTGAGTCATCGGAAGGGCTTCCACCCAAGGAAGAGGTGAGTTTGTCATCGAACTTAGAGGAAGAAGTTGCGATGAAAACAGTGAAGCTGGGACCAATGAGGCTCAAGTCGAGTGTAGCGTCGGAGTTGGCCGAGTCGTCGACAAGGCTTCCACCTATGGGAGAGGTGGGTGGTGCATCGAGCTTCAACGAAAAAGAACCAATGCATGTGGGACAGTTGACTCGAGTAAATTTAAAGGTACATTCCAAACACTCTAATAGTGTGCTGCATTCTAACTCGTTAACTTGGCAAGAGCGTAGGGACCCTTTCGAAGTTCTTAAGCAAAGAGGTCGAGAGACTGTGGAAAAAGTGAGGCCAAGTGTTGTGAATCATGAGGATTCTGTTCGAGGGGAGTTAGAATGTGGGCAAGGGAGTGACATAACTCCTTGTCGTCGAGATGTACAAACGAGTAGGATGGCTCGAGTTAAGAAGCGACGGAAGCCGAGGCAAAAGTCCCGAAGGAAGGGAAGAGCCAAGGCAATGAGTGGGATCCGAGGCGAATCAAGCCAGTGCCATTCGGGAGTCGCAATGAGGATGTTGCGAGAATGGGTGAGGGAGAATGTCACGGGCCAGAGTTCAAAGCCCGTGACCATCGAACCAAATTCATCCGATGGAGGTCTATTGCTTAGATGGAGATCATTTAGCCCACGAGAACTGGCCCGATTCAAGGAACTGTTGGAGAAGCCCGTCAGATTGAATCCTGGTTGGCCCGATATGGCAACTTAGGCAACTATGGTAACTAATCTTAAAGATATAGGGAATCATATCTTGTAAGATTAGATAGGATTTGATATGGCAATATCTTGTAAATCCCTTAAATCATGGGATATGGTTAATCTCGTCCGTCGATGTAAATGTATCTTGTCCGTCGGTTTTGGGGGAGCTCAAGTATAAATAGAGAGCCTCCCCCTCATTTGTACTCACTCCATTCATTGTTTCATTATTCTTTGTGAATAAGAGAATAGAGAGCATTTACTCAAACACTTTGCGAGCATCCCTTTTTGTTTTTCTTTATAAGCTTCTTTTGGCATAAGTTGCTTCCGCTGTTCAATTGGTGCCTTAGAGGAGTTCTTAAGGAATCCTCATTCGAGTAAAGGCTGACTTAGGCGAGTTTGGACGAGCAAATCGCGTAAGGCTGCACGGATTGCGAGACGAAAGGTCTAGCCCCGTGACACTAGGGGTTACCTGTAATCCAAACAAAAGAATTAATGAGTTTACAACTTACTGTGTAACTTACATTCTTAATTACAGAGTAAAAGAACATATTTGATTTTAGTTCATCTTTATTTAGTCAATTCTCATAATAAGATATAGAAAAAGACACAGAGTATCTCAGATACAGATGTAGATTCCTACCCCTATCCGCTACACACCATCTCTGTCCATCCCAACACACCAGATAGGACATTAAGTGCCCTTCCATCCTTACACTCCATATAGTGGTGGTATCTCACATTTCAGAATAATTGTAGCTTAGATGCCAGATCAGAATGCAATAATTCGCCAGAATTAGAAATGTATGTGGCTTAGCCACCAGATTTGGCAGATTATTAAACTGCCACACTTCCTTCTTCTTACAGTCCCAATCTTAATGCAGATGCAAAATTAACAGATATCAGATACAAATATAAAATAATACATTTTTAAACCATGATCATGTAATGCAATCGCACTGATTACTAGATCTCATAACAAATATATATATCAAAATAATAGATTACCCAGTAACAGATTGTTAGATAACAATTTCAATGTCTAATTCAAATCATACGGACCCTATGGTAGGTGATGTGAACTCGGTTACGAGTTGATCACGATTTAGTGTGCTCAATTGTCTAAATAAGTAGTTGAAAAAAAACTAAGTGAAATAGAAAGAAAAGATAAACAAATGATAGATTTTAGATATAACTCTCGAATTATAAACGAACCAGAAAAGAGCTAAAGTTATATAACAACTTGACCCGAATTCTATAAGGTTGGTTTAGAATCAAAAAGTTTGGAATATATGGATAAGGATGATCGCCACACTTTGGGATGGTGAACAAAGCGATAAGATCAGTTTGAATGCCACAAGAACAGGATTCTTGATAAGTTCGATAAGTTGTGGAAGAACAAAGGGATTAACTTAAATGTATATTATATCAAAATGGTCTAACCTTACAATGTTCAAAACTAAACAATTTATAGACTCCTAATATGTCCACTCAAATTTGGCATCTAGATGTTCACATTAGACATTAAGTTGATCACACACAAAGTGTAACACCTCAAACCCGGCCTAGAAGTCTAAACCGAATCCAGGATGCTACATTGATCACCGAAGTGATCGTGAAAGAATTTTACGAAACAAGTTATCATGTCGAATCTAAACATTTAATCATATAAAACTCGATCAGTAAAACTTCAATTATGGTTAATGTTTATAATCGAAATATAAATGAGTAAATCTTAAATCAAAATCTGTACCATAGTTGTAAAAATCAACCAGTTCAAAATCAAATGTAAAAACCAAGAAAACATAAACTGATACTCCAATTTGCCAAATCTGTCCGAGACATCTGCGTACTGAGTCCAGCATCCAGAAACCAGAATTGTACCTGAAACGGAAAAGAGAAGAAGGGGTGAGCTACTCGAGCTCAGTGTGAGATCAAACCAAAAACTATAGAAGAGAAACTCGGAAACTAGAGGCAATTTGAAAATAGAATATACTTATAGACCGACTAAAACAAAAATAGACCATATGTAACTTAACAGTCATATGACTCTGTCAGATATAGTAACAGTAATTCCAATAGTCACAAACTAGGCCTAAGCCCTTTTTTAGAATCCGTATCAGTTTTTAGTTGGGGCATTAGCCCCTCTCAGTAACTATCCAGTTAGACATAGAATCCTCTTAGGCACAAGTGCCTCTCAATCAATCAGTCGTTCGTAAATAGGTAATTAGACATATCAGACCACAGAATAATCAATTCGGTCACAATAACACATCCAGTCAATTAGATTTAATCAAATGCATATGAGTGCAAATGAGTTACAAAATGCACCCACCCATCCAGCCAACACACCTCTCCGTCCAACCCTACATTTACTGTGGGGATTTAATCGACCCACCCATCCCCACACTTACAATTAGCATCGGTTGCGACACTAAACAGAAATTTACAGCTGAGCTGCCAAAATTTTAGGCTTAAGAGACTTTTAGTACAGATCCTTAGATATATCACCCTGGGTTGCCCGGCAATGATGATTATCAGTATTGTCTACGACCCTCAGGGTATTGGGACAATCAGTGTACAGATAAACTGCCAATCTCATATAGTACACAGCAATGATAGCGTATAAGCTGTGCGGTGCAATGCGAAATACCGCAGTACAGATATGCAGTATGAACTGCCAGATCAGATAATAGTATGTAGTGTAGCTATTGTACGTGTGGCACAGTGCAATGCGGTAAATCGCTATACCATTATAAGATGTCATCCTGGGTTGCCTAGCAATGATGATCATCAATGCAGTTGAACTGCCAGATTAAATCAATCTTTTTTCTCTTCAACATCCCATCCCAAAATGGTTTATGCAAATGGATGTATGCAAATGCACCAACTCAGAACACAATTTTAGACAGTCATTCAGAAGCAGTCATTCAGAAACAGTCAATCACATTCAGTCAGTCAGAATGATGTACACTCATGTATCCCATATTAGTAATAGACTATTCACACAATCAATCACGAGTATCACACAAATCCAACCCAATTCAGAGTCACAATTACCCACAGTTAAGCTTAGTTGGAAGTAGGAACACATTGATTTGCGATTGCAATCAAATTGACTTAAATTTAGAATTTGGCAAGTTGGGGCCACACGCCCATAGAAGGGGGTAGTAGACGGCCGTATGATAGAGACACACGCCCGTGTGGTGCAGAGGCACGACTTTGTAACTTACTGTTCAATTTCACTTATATTAGGTGCAGGACAGACACGACCGTGCAAAGGTGTCACACGCTCGTGTGGCCATCAGTCACAGTCGTTTGTCCCATAACTCATGCCCGTGTGTCCCATAACACATGCTCGTGTGGAATCTCTAGGCCCCAAATAAGTGACATGACTGTGTGTCCCGAAGCACACGCCCGTGTGGGAACCCTAATTTCCTAAATCAGTTACACGATCGTGTGTCCCATAACACACGCCCGTGTGGAAGCTCTAATTGTCCAAATCAGTCACACGGCTGTGTGTTCAATGGACACGACTGTGTGGTTTCTGACAAAATTCTTAAGTCGGCCACACACTCGTGTGGCCAGGCCGTGTGGCACCCAAAATTGGCCAAAAACCCTAATTCACAAATCCACGCGACCGTGTGCCTCGGGATACGCCCGTGTGGCCGTCGAGACTGCTACTAAACTACCCCAATTTAGTCCCAAAACCATTGTTTTGGCCACCGTAACAGTCACAATTCTTCACCCTATCAAAGCACATTAGAAAAGGGAGTTTTCCCTTCACTATCAACAACTAAAACCTCAAAACCAACGGGTTAGCATCCAATCAAGATAAACCAAACAAGAATTTGTAGAATCAATAACAAATACAGTAACATAGTTATAGTTCGAATCCCACACCTATTTTACGATCGGAGATGACAACAGTGGAGCGAAATTCTCGAAGCCAACAAGCCACGCCAGATTTCGAGTATTATTATTTAAAACAAAAAGAAAAGACAAAAGAAAAACAGAAGAGCCAAAGAAATTAGAAGAACGTGAAAAACAAAGGAATAGCCCCAAAAATAATAGCAAACCTTACAAAGATTAATTAATAATTATAAATGATTATAACTATTAACTAAAACTAAACAAAATAAAGAAGGCGCTCCAAACTGCGCACCCAAGGACTCAAACCCCAGATCTCGAGGTTCACTAACAACCTTTCAACCACCAAACCAGCAGGCCTATTCTTGTCATTTAAACACACAACTTAACTAATGTGTACACCATTCTTACTGTCACTACACTCAACACCCAAAACTTCTAAACCCAAAATTCGGGGTGTTACAATGTTCAAATGTATATTATATCAAAATGGTCTAACCTTACAATGTTTAAAACTAAACTATTTATAGACTCCTAATATATCCACTCAAATTTGGTATCTAGGTGTTCACATTAGACATTAAGTTGTTCACACACAAAGCATTAAAATGGGTTCTTAAACTTGGCAAATTCATGCACCAGCCGAGTGGTCACTTCCCCCTCTTAGGTATGTTCATGCTCTTTCTTTAATGCCTTCCATGCATTTCTTCCATTCAAGTATGTTTGAATCATGTCATTGCTTCATCCTTAAGTTGTTCATGCATAATTAAGCCTTCATAAAAAATAATGAATTCTGCATTAATTCGGTTGATCAATTTCATGTAAAATCATCATATTAAACGAGCCCTTCATGCACTTCAATAAATGGCGGAATAATCATGCACGGGAAAAAGGAATGGTTTGTTTCTAGAAGCTTGCTAGTTCATCCATGAATTCCCCCTAGCATTCATCTTCAAATGTCCATTGCTATGCCAACATGTATCAGCCCATTAAGGTGACCGAATAGACACATTTTCCCCTAAAATTGAACAGCCACAATGTGTGAAAGCTTTGGATCCTCTTGAAAAAAACGAGTTACCTTCTTGGAGTTTAAAATGAATGACTATTGGTCTTCTCCTAGGATACATTAACACATGCATTAGGACACATTAAATGCAACAATAAAAGTTGTAATAAACTTGGACAAAATTTAAACACTCCTTTAGGAAAAATTAAACATACTTAAGACACACAATAAACATGTAATAAAATAAACATATTTAAAACAAGTAATAAAAAAACATGATTAAACACACACATTAAATTGGTAATACCAAAAGTCATAAAGTTATTAAAAATGTTGTAGAAAATAAATGGACATTTGTTATTGACATTATTAACCATCATAGACCACATGCAAAATGTTGCATGAATAATTTCATCTTGCATTTTGGCCCCTTAAGCTTGGCTCAAATTCTCGTTCTTTTAATCGAGTCATATGACGTGACCAATATCACGTCAGTAAGCCTACATTTGATCCAAGTGACAATTACGACTCTAGGGAAAATTTTTTATTTTTGACCCACATGCCCGGGTGGATTCACATGTCCTGAGCAGCTGGCCCGTGTGGTTCAAAGGGCCTAGCACATGGCTGTGTGGCTCAAAATAGTGAGTTACGCGGTCTAGAAACTGGCTAAGCACATGCTCATATGACTCACAAGCCCTCACACAGCCTGGACACATACCCGTGTCCTTGGCCCATGTGACCGTAAATCTAAAACAATGAGTTATGCGACCTGGACACATGCCTGTGTGCCTTCAATTTGAAAACATTAAGTTACATAGCCTGCCACATGGTCGTGTGGCATCGAGAGTTATGTTTTTTTTGTGTTTGCAATTCACAGAAAATTTGGTTTTTGTTACACACTTGACACGGTTTTAACGTATAAGAAACCGGGGTGAATCTAAGGCTTAAAAAAGACAATCCAGTGACTAATTACACAATTATTCTCAAGCTAATCACTAGAAATAACAATCAAACCAAAATTTTTTCGAAAAGCTTCGACACAATGCCAACCCGTACACATAAAAGCTAAAAATAGAATTAGAGAGTTGGAGAAGCATCTCTAGTAAGATCTTCACTTAAAAAAAAAGTCAATCACACACTTAAACAGAGAATCTGAGCAAAATAAACAGAAAACCCATTTTTCCAAAATGAAAGATAAGAAATGAAAAACTCGCTAAAATAGAAGAAAATAACGACAAAACATACACAATAACCTTCCAATCGACACAACGAGCAATGTAGAACATTTAATTCTGCCCAGTAACAATTTACAAAAGTTAACAAAAAGAAAAGAAAGAGAATGGATAAGAAGAACAATAAGAAAAGGAGAAGAAAGGAACGCTTTTTTAACAGAAACTATTTAATTAATGAAAACTATAACTAAAATTTTCCCGAGTAGCATAAAAATAATTCCTTATTACCAACGTAGAGACTTAAGCACAAGACTCGGTAATACATAGAACCTAACCATCGAACCAGTAGGCTCATTCCTAATATAAATTAACACAGAAATAAAGTTAAGTCAAACATTCAAGGATAGGAGTTGAACCAAAAGAATAATACAATTTTCTGAAAGCGAGACTTAAACCCCTGACCTCAATCACACAACAAAACACTTAACCATTAAAGCAGATACTTAATTATAGACAAAAACTAACAACAATAGTTCAAAATTTGGGGCAGTACAACTCTCTCCCTTGAAAGAAATTTTGGTCTCGAAATTTAACTGACTCAAACATGTGAGGGTATTGTTGACAAATCGAAACCTCAACATTACTATATTTAGGTTATTATTTCTACCCTAATTAGGTCAAATACAAGCCACTATGCTAAATAAAACATGTTGTGCAAACGAAGACACCATTCGTAATAATTTCTTTTCCCTCAAGCTGGTGTCGCAATGCCATATGACCAATCTCGCAATAATGAACTTCGCACAGTACTTATTTAGCTTTGAAATGTGGTGCTGCGACATTGCATGTTGATGTCGCGACACAAGAGTAGTCATTGGAGTTCGTTGGCATGAAAATGGTGTCCTGCACACTAATTTGACTTGTCAGTCCTACCCTAGGCTCATATTTTCCCAATGGGTCATTACATCACCACAATAAGTGTAAAAACCATTATTTTACTAAAACTAAACCTAATTTACTAGTAATGAAAAACATAACAAAATAACATAAAATGACTTAAAATTCAATGGTGTCAAAAAAATGTGGTTTTGGGACTTATTTCCGTAAAATATGTTTATAAATATTAAATATTAATATTTACGAGGTTAATATAGAAATATAATAAAGTTTGGTCTAATAATTTTTTTAATTAACAGTTAACTAAGATACAAGTGTAATGATCATAAAGTTAGTGGTATTAAAAAATGTGGTTTTAGGGCCCTATTTCCGTAAACCGAACTCATAAATATTTGTATTAAATATTTATGGAGTTATATTATGAATGAATTGAATTTTGGATAGGTAATTTTATCAAATTAGTAATTAATTAAAGTATAGGGACTAAATCATAAAGCTAGTAAAAGTTCAATTGTTAGAGAATTATTAATTAGAAACAAGAAGCAAAGATTAATAAGGCAATTATACCTTTCTATGTCATAAGTAGACGGTTAGTTGGTGTAAATTATTTTAATAATGTTAAAAATTAAATAATATTTTCATTCTTGCATGCCGAAATCGGAGAAGAACAAGGAAGTTTAGGACATAGGTTTTCTAAAGTTTGAAGCTTTAATTGGTTAGTTTAATTTAGTCATTTTCTTATAATTTATATGCTTATGAAATTTAGAGAGCTTAATCTAGCTGACCTGTGTGTTATTTTTCAAAACTGTTAAAGTTTTAGAAAGATTTCATTGATGATTTATTGAAGTTTTAGGTACTAAATTGATAGATTTTAAGCTTAGAGTTGAAAAATGACTAAATTGTGAAGTAAAATTATTATTTTATTCAATAAGGACTAAAATGCACAAAGTTTGAAAGTTGTGGTCTAAATATAGGAAGTCCAAATTGGGCTATAGTGAAATTAACGTGAAGATTTGAGTTCGAAATTGAAAGTTAGGTTGGTCCTGATTTTAGGGACTAAATTGAATAAAATGTAAAAATTTGTGTAAATTTTTAATTGAGTGTGGATTTGATTTTGCATTGATGAATTGTTGTGCTTATGTTAATCTGTAGCTAACATCAACCCAGATTCCTCAAAAAGGATAAGAAATGATAAAATCATCAACGAATAGCTTGGAGTTTACGGTTTGTATTTCTATAACCTGAATTACTTCCTTTGTAGCATTTATGAACTAAGTTTCATGATAGGATCATAAGGTGAGTTATAAATGATAAATTGAGGAAATTGATTTGATTTGATTGGTTGTTGGTGATAAGGAAATCGAATAGATTTGAAAATATTGTGTATTATTATAAATGTGAAATTGAATTCGTATTGAGATGAATTATGTTGTTGCTATTATGAATTGATGATTGATTGATAAAATGGTAGTATTGAATTGAAATGGTGATTGATTATGTTTATCAGACTTACAGAGTCAAGAATTTGAAATGAAAATGTGACAACCAGTCGATGTGACTTCAAATGCAATATGAAATTGTTTATCTTCTTATGATAGCAAATTTGAATATAATTGAGTTAATGAATATGAAGAAATGGTATAATTTGACATATTAATTTGCTTATGAGCCTTTGATCTTTGATTTATGTCCTTGCATAATTTATGTTATGTTATAATTTTAATTATAAAAATATCACTGAGTTGATTACTCAACGTATGATTTTGTTTATGTGCACATTGGTTTGTGTTAGGGAGTGTACCTAGAGAGGTATTGAGTTTTTATTATGATACTTTTGAATGACCAAATAATGTTTTGGTGTAAATTATATAAATGATGATATAAATTTGGAATTGGTTTGAATTATGTGCAAGTCAATTGATACTCTTGATATGTGAATTTGGAAAGTGATATGCCATGATTGGAAATTAATAGTGGAATGAATTAGAAATGTAAATGACCTATTCTAGGTATGTTTATTGATATATTAAGGCATAAATATTCTATTAGTTGGAAGAATTGAAGTTTACTATAGTTTTGAATTGTTGTACGTTGGTAACTGAATTATATTTGAAATGTATTGGAACAAGGTTTGATCATGTTATGGTTAACGTTACTGGTTATGAATTCATGGATTGTAGTTGTGTTTGCGATGTCATGTTATATGCTTGGATATAGGAGTTAAATAGCAGGTTTGAGATATTAGGGTGTTATAGACTTGAAAACAAGTTCTTTTAAGTGTGAAAAAGATTTTAATTTGCTATAAGGAATTGTGACAGATCAAACTACCAAATTTAATATGTGAAAATTTTGTTTAAAAAATGAATATTTTTGCGTTTATACTGGTTTAAGTTAAAGGTCAATTCACTTAAGATTAAAAACTCTTATTTTCATCATTTTCACTTTTACAAAGCAAAAACAATTAATGAAACATATATTCATTTTCATTTTTCAAAAATTATTTTTAAAAGTCAACCAAGTGATAAGATTAAAAACTCTTATTATATATAGTTACCTTTTACACGAACCAACATTCATTTGTTGTCTAGATACTTTCAATAATTTCTGCAAGTCAGAAATGCCAACAAAAGGAGACACATTTTAACCATCCTAAATTGATGTTTCAGTTGCTGTTTGAACAAAGAGCGTAACAATTGAATGGAACTTTCAAGAATTATTAGATGATAAAAAATAAATTAAATTGAATTTGAAAATAAATTTAAACTTGATTCAAAATTTGAGATTCAAGGTTTAGCTTGAGTTGGATTTAATATTAATTAATAATTTAAAATTGCAAATAAATTTGTAAAGTACTAAAATCAAATATTGGAATTCTGAACTTTAATTTACTTAATAGCTCAAGAACCACTGATAATGTTGCGAGTACATATGCATCATTTCTGTTGCAAGTAAAATATGGTACTATATTTTTTATTGATAACTTAAATATGTTGATGGCTGAGTTAAAAAGGAGTGGAATACAAAACAGGTTCATGGTATGTATGGCGGCGACACATAGCTTGAATAGAATGGGGCCATGTTGGGATTGACATTTTGGAAGCTTCGTCCAACATGTGATTGAGCATTGACATTTCAACCATGTGTTCTCAATAGCTAGACAGATGTTGAATTCTTGAGACATCTTTATACCAAAGTCAATGAATTTTTTTGGTCTATAAATACTAAGCTACAAAGTGCCAATTAGTGCTCATCAACCCCATTGCACGCCTCTGCTATATTTCCAAGCTCAAGGCCCTTATTTTGTCACAAGATTTCTTCAGAATGGCATTAACCCACAACTCATTTCAAGTGAAGATTATGGTGATTTTCTTGGCCATCATGCTTCTCATATCCTCAGCAGCTGCCAGAAGCCGATCCAGACATTACGGTTTTGACTTTTTTCATCATTCATATTTTTCATAATTAATTTCAATAGCAGCAATCATATTCATAATCGCAATAAACACAACACCAATGAAAATGTGCTTCTAGCTCATAGACTAATTACAGTTAATTAAATAATCTAACTTGATTTTCATCCTGATGATGTTGAGTTGCAGGTCGGAGACATCCTCGATATCACAATAGCCCATATTACTACAGCCCTTCCCAAGGTCGGAATAATCCTCCATATTACGATAGCCCTTCCGACACATATGGTAGTACGGAAAGTGGAGGAGGAGGCGATCCATGCTGTAATTAAGAAGCTCTCTAACTTTGAAGAAAAGGAATGAAAGGAACAAGGGCAAAAGTCACTACTTTATAGAAAATTGTTATTTTGTTTTAAATAAAGACAATATATATATATATATATATATATTGGACCAAGACAATAAACAGCAAAATTTACTTTTAATTTTCTCTGTAATAATGGTACTTCATTTTATGTATGGGTCTTGTGCTAATGTCATTTCTATGAATTGTTTCAATTATTTCCCAATATTGTTTCCTTATTATATCTTAATTATTTTTTCTTTGTTAAAGTAAAACTTTTACTAAAATCCAAAAGGTATAAACTTACCAAAAAGTTAGTATGACTAGAACATTGCATAAATTATTATAAATATCATTTTTAAAACTTTATTATAAAATTTCAAAATATAAAGAGGAGGTGAATACTAGCGAAAAGGTAGTTTTTATAAGTTTTTTTTTTTTTTTTTTTTGAATGTTTAGATTATTTTTCTAATATTGTTTTCGTTTTATATCTCAATTGATATCTTATATTTTGTGTAGCGTATTATAATAATTCAAATTTAACTCTTTTAAGTTATTTCTCATAAAAGTTAGATCATTGCATATATTATTACAAATATCATTTCCAAAACGTTAATCTAAATTTTCAAAATGAAGTGAGATCAAATATTCTGATAATTATAAAATATACAAATGTAAGTCCTAGAGAGATGGGTTCAAATTGGGAATTAAGTTCAGTTTATCGAATGGTTTAAAACTCATTTAAAACTTGTTAATTGTTGAATTATTATATAACCATTATTATTTTTGTTTTATTTTATTTATAATATAATTTGTAAT
The DNA here is from genome assembly GCA_025698475.1 of Gossypium anomalum. Classification (NCBI taxonomy): domain Eukaryota; kingdom Viridiplantae; phylum Streptophyta; class Magnoliopsida; order Malvales; family Malvaceae; genus Gossypium; species Gossypium anomalum. The sequence goes on along the minus strand of CM046960.1, from coordinate 16,769,927 downwards.
ATTTATGTTTCATTATTTCATATCTAAAAATTAAAGAAAAACATATGTTTCTTGTTCATCAACATATATTTAATCGTTCAGAAAAATGTTAGACTTATTTTTTCATGAATACATTTGTTCAATTTCCGAATAAATTCATTTAAATTAAATTAACAAACGCGTGTAAACATAATTTTAAAGTTTCTAACATGAATTGAATACGGATAATTTTAAAAACAAGCCAACAAATTTGAAAAATCAAATTTGATATGGAATTCCATATATAAGTCTAGAGTTGAATTGAGTGTTTTTTTTTATATATTTATTTGAGTTGAATTAAAAATATATATTTTTCGAGCTTGCTTAATTACATTTATTTCCATACTAAAAAGTAACCTAAATTTTAAATTAAATTATTTATATTCAAATTTAAACTCGAGTTTAAATTGAAATTTTAATATCAATTAAAAATAAAAAAAATGAGATACTTATGAACTATAAAAATGTAATATACTCAAATTTACTTCACTCTATAGCTCAAACTTGATAATAACTAAATTAAATTTAAATTTTCAAGTCAAATTTAAGTTCTTTCGGAACATACTTTGTTTGCATATTTATTCATCACTATAATGAAAGGTGTTGACTCTAAAACTTTAAAAAAATAATATTTCATAAACATTTATTGCGTTATAAAATTTTTTATACAATTCTTATTATTACTTATAATTTTTTAACTTTTAAATTGTAGGATGATACATGCTTAAATGCACTCAAATTTATTTTCTTTTATATATTATAATAGCAATAATACCAATTTTTAATTTATTTTATTATAAAGTTAAATAATAACGATAATAAATGAGGATATGATACCACATGCATACTTCTCTATTACAAGTAAAAAATCATAACATATTATATATATTTGTTTTATTCATATCTTAATTTAAATATTATAATCAAATATTCAATGTCCCCAAGTCTTAATAAAAACAAAAACAAGGACAAAGAACAAGGCAAGGCAAAGGTGTCGATGGCTTGAATTGAATCTGTCCATGTTGTATTGAAAACATTGTCGAAGACATGATTGAGACATGCATTCTCAATAGCTAGACAAATAAGTATAAGAGTGAAGGAGAATAATAGAGTGATTAAAAAGTTTTAGACTTTGATGTACAAGGATCTTCACAATTCTTTCTACCAAAACTCAATTTGTGTTTTTGGTCTATAAAAGGCTACAAACTGCCAAATTAATTGTTCCTCATCACCCAATTGCCTTATTTTCTTTTCCAGATTTAATTAGAATGGTTTTAACCCACTAATGATTTCAGGTGAAGACTATGATGTTACCCATTAATATGGTGTGAATTTTACATATTTATGTGCTTTATTTTAGTCTATTTTGGTCACAATGTTATTAATTTTAATATTTATTGTTTAATTTTTATATAAGTGCAGTGTAAATCCAAAATACGGAAAATAAATGAAATTATAAAGTCATATGAAAGATTTGAGTAAGGGAACAACAATTTGACTTACAAGACCTTTTAAATTTTTTAGATTATTTTGTCGATTGAGTTTGAATACGATTGGTATTAACATTATTGCCAATATAGGAGAATGTGAGTTTGAGTACGCTAAAACACATTATCTTCTTATTTATGAGTTACGGAGAGATTATGAATAGTTCTAGATATTGTATCAAAAAGAGTAGATACTATCTGAAACTATAATGAAATTATTAAAAAAAAATTAAGATTATTTTATTTTATTTTATTTTTATTTAAATATTTTTTATAATGATATTTATTAAAAATGTAATTAGGATTAAATTTTATTTCTTATATTTTATTTAAATAAATATTTAATTTTATCGTTAAGAAATTGTGTAGGAACTGAATACTAAAATTTCACTCCCAATTTAATAACTGAAAATTGTAAAGGGAATGACGCCCTTGATTTGGCTGGAGAGAAAACACAAAATTGAATTTCTTTCTTTCTTTCATATTTTGGCCTGCGACATTCCATGCTCCTGTTTGCTTTTCTTTCTTTTATTTTTATTTTTTATTTTCCCTTTTAGCTTTATTCAACTCTAAATTTCTTTGTTTTATGTGTAACTAAATTATTTTCTAACTAAAGCTCGATTAATTTTGGTATTGGAATTAACTCTTTTAGTTGGATATATGTTCTTTTCTCTGTTTCAAGAGATAAATAGGATTACCTCATAGTACTATTTTTAGCATCTTTTCAAAAAGGATCTCTTGGATAATATTGGGAATGATACATGTCGAAACCTCCCTTTTTTGAAAAGCAAGATTTTTGAAAAGACGGGAATCGCCACCGACCTTTTAAAGTGTGATTGGATCACTTTATAAAACATTTTGGTCTACGAAATTATGAGAAAGCGGGTTCGAGAGTCGGTTACGTACGAGGAAGGGTTAGCACCCTCATAACGCCCAAAATTGGTACCAAATTGAATAATTTTGTCTTAATGTCAAAAGTTTGAAAGAACTTAGAAATAAGATCTCTTTTAAAATCGTAATAATTTGAGTTAAAAAGAATCAAGATTCCTTTGCTTCAAAAGAATATAAGCATCACATCCATCATGATTGGACACAATATTCTTAAACTTTCGAAACTAAAATCATCTTGTGATTTTCAAAACTTATTTAGAAGGATATTTTAGGCATTTAGACAAACGGGAAATCGCAACCCAGCATGTTAGGGTACTACTTCCCGAATTCCAAACTACCAAAAACATTGCCTTATTTTAATTCCTTTGGAGAATGAAATATAAAAGTTTTAAAGTGATGATGCATTTAACTTATTACAAAGGATCAATATTAAATAAATTAACCTACATAATACCTACTTTAACATTCCATGCAAATATAAAAAAAATGATGAATAATGGCATAAATTACACAATATACGTTATCATCTTATGCATATATGATCATAGATAACATAAATATACATGCATTATCATTACATGCAAAATACAACGTAGAGCATAATGAATACAACAATATAAATTGCATATATATATATATATACAATAATATTTTATGCAAATGTAACTTAAATCAACATCAATAATTAATTTTCATGCGAATATGTAAAGACAATAACATAAAATAACAAATAATCTATAAAAATTTAACCTACTAAAACAATATTAAAATAAAAAAACAAAATTAAATAAGCAAATTATAAACATATAAAATATAAATCAAATAAAATAAAAATAAAGATTTTTAAAAATATTTAGAATAATATAAGAATGATAAAGGAGAACCTATTTTTAAAAAAATGATTAATATAAAATCATATTATAGGATATAATAACTTAATATATAAAAAAAAAGTAATATGCTAAATATTGATATTACACATATTTATTTAATAATAATAATTAAAAAAACCTATGTAATTAATGAGTATTAAAATAATGTATATAAGATAAAATAATGTAAGGAATAATATATGGTAAAATATAACATATAATAAAATTTATAAACAAAATAATAACGATATAAACAATATGATAGATAATATATAAAATAATATATATATATATAAAATAATGTATGTAATATAATATATAATAATGTATAATAATATAATAAATAATATACACAGAAAAATAATATATATACTTTTTATATATAACTAATGTTTATAAGAATATATATAGTATTTAAAAATAAATTGAATTTTTATAAAAAAGGATTAAAATTTAATTTAATTAAAAATTTAGGGTTAATTACAAATAAATGAAAAATTTTGGGCCTAATTAACATGCGCTTTAAATTCAGAGGGACTCACTGGGCAATTAACCCTAATCCCAAAAACGACGTCGTTCCCAGAATAAGCTTTAATAGCCATTATGACTAGATTGAATTAATCGTAAAATATTGGGGTCAATTTAAAATAAAAATAAAATGGAATTGTAAATTTAAAAAATGCGGAAGGATCGATTGGTAATTTACCCTTTAAACGAAAACACGCGGATCCTATCCGGGTTTTGGGTCAACACGCGGATCCTGGGCTTAAACGGTGTCATTTTGAAGCTATTTGGTTTTAAACAAAACGACACCGTTTTCGTAAGGCTATATAAGCCAAATATCAAGCCTGAAATCATTTTGAAACCTTGTTTTAAAAAAAAGGAAAAGAAACCCTCTGAAAGAGGGTTGGGGGGTCTCGGAGCTCTATCGAGCCTCCGTTTGGAGGTTTGCACGCGCTCACGCGCCCTCGTCAACGCCTCCACTTATGGTGGTCGGAAGCTGGAAAGTTTCCTTTTCCAACGTAGATCGAATCAGTGCGTTTCTTTTTCTGTTTATTTTATGATACCAACATGTATTTGTAAAGAAAAAAATGAAATAATCACCTCTGCACTCTTCAATGGACTGTTGGTTTCTTTTAGTGTAAAACGTGTTTCTTTTTATTGGATCTGTATGTCAAAAAAACTTCCGTACAAATTAGAAAAAGAAGGGGTTTTATAACCCTCTGTTACATTTTAGGAAAGAATCCTTTGATTTCTTTCCAAGTTTGTTTCTTTGGTTGCTGTGGTTCATTCTTCTTTTGTAGGTACCAGTGAGGAGACAAGCAATGAACGGGCACTGATGACGGCACACTGGCGTTGATTCGTGCATCGATCACGGCGTGATACGGAGCCTAGAATCATGGCTTGGAATCACGGCACCGATGGTGGGTCACTACGAGACGAAAAGACGCATCGGTTGGAGTGCTTGCGGCGCCTAGGGTTTCTGAAACCCTAGGTCTGCTGTCCCTGTTTTACAGTTGGGGCCTCTTGGGCCCCATTCGTTTTTGGGTTAAGGGTGTAATGGGCTAGTGGGTAATTTTAGGCTAATTGGGTCTTGGGGTATTTTGGGTGTAACCGGGTAATGGATTTTGGGCTATAAATGTAACTAAGTTTTGGGCTTTGCATATGGACTGTAAAAACTTTTATTTAATTTTTGTTTTTATGTTTTTATTTATTTATTTATGGGCCGGGCAAATTTTGGTCGTTACAGTTGCCCTTCTTTGCTCATTACTATGTAACAGGAATAGTGCAAAGACTATAAAAGGACCTAATTTGTCCGGCCTGGCCAAGTCTCGAAATCTTGATCCTCATCCTCCTCAAAGGTATTCTGATAACTTCAGGAATGTCAAATTTGCTGTCTTAGATCTGCTCTCTGTCAATATAGAAATGCCAACTGTGCTTTCTTCGATTTGCTCTCTGACAATACAGAGACGCCAAATCTGCTATTGTTGATCTGCTCTCTGACCATACAGAGATGCCAAATCTGCTATCGTTGATCTGCTCTCTGACCATACAGAGATGCCAAATCTGCTATCTTCGATCTGCTCTCTGACAATATAGAGACGCCAAATCTGCTGTCCTCGATCTGCTCTCTGACAATACAGAGACGCCAAATCTGTCATCTTCGATTTATTCTCTGACAATACAGAGACGCCAAATCCGTTATCTTCGATCTGTTCTCTGACATTACAGAGACGCCAAGTATGTTATCTTTGATCTGCTCTCTGACAATACAGAGACGCCAAATCTGCTATCTTTGATCTGCTCTTTGACAATACAGAGATGCCAAATCTGTTATCTTTGGTTTGTTCTCTGACAATACAGAGATGCCAAATCTGTTATCTTTGATCTGCTCTCTGACAATACAGAGACGCCAAATCTGCTATCCTTAATCTGCTCTCTGACAATACAGAGACGCCAAGTCTATTTTCTTCGATCTGCTCTTTGACAATACAGAGACGCCAAATCTGCTATATTCGATCTGTATTATCCCTTAGGGACATAACCTGTATAATGTGTATGTACTTATGCCTTATGATCAAAATGAGTCAAAATTCCCTTAAATAGTCCTATTATGATGCAAGATGTTATGAAAATGATCCCTATTTTAGATGTCTTTACTCATTCACCCATCAAAATTCCACCTCAGAATATCAATCAAACTCTGCTCCTATGTTTGAGTTAGATTGGTCTTATTGTACCATTCTGCTGGAAACAATCCTCCCTAAGATTGAATCATTTGAATTGTCCAAACATTCTTTGGGCTGGAGAAATTTCCCCGAATACCTTCGACCCTTACCCATAAGAATTCCTCAAATAATTGTTCTGTTTTTAGTTTCTTGTATTCTCTAGCAATTCCCACAGTAATATGCAAAAACTTCATTTGTAAAAATATTTAGTTCATGAATCATTATTTCAACATAACACACTTTAGAAGACAAATAATCTGATCTTGAAAATAGTTAGATAAATCATCAGAATACAACAAGAAATTTATCTAAAAACACATCTTTGAGAAGAAAAAGAATCTAAAGATAGTAATCAGAACAAAAATTTGATGTCTAACATATCACAGCTTGGGCTTCTGTATACAAATCCCATGAAGACTATCTTGAGTTTTAACATGTGTTTAGAAGATCAAAAGTAGTTTGTTGATGCCTCGGTATGTAACACACTCCACTTCTCGTTAAATCTAGTATAGCAAGGTCATTGCATGCCTCTCAAAATTTGAGCAGCCCTTTCGGGTTTTCAACTCAAAACCCTTTTGGTCTCAAAACGCCCTTTGCGGGCTTTCACCTTGGCCTCTCTATTTTTTTTTGAAGTCTCAAAGCGCCCTTTGCGGGTTTTCACTTTGGATTCCCCTCCCTTTTAGACAAAGTATTTCTTGACTGAGTTTGAATTCACTGGATTGGGTAAACTCTTCCCATCCATTTCTGTCAAAATCAGTGCACCACCAGAGAAAGCCTTCTTCACAACATATGGTCCTTCCCAATTTGGCATCCATTTCCCTCTAGAGTGCTTTTGTATGGGGAGAATCTTTTTCAATACAAGGTCCCCTTCGTGGAATTCTCTTGGATGAACTTTCTTGTCATAGGCTCGCATCATTCGCTTCTGATACATCTGACCATGGCGAATAGCTTTTAGCCTATTTTTTCGATCAAGTTCAATTGGTCATACCACGATTGAATCCACTCTACTTTATCCAGCTTTATCTCCGACAAAGTTCAAAGAGAAGGTATTTCAACTTCAATGGGTAACACTGCCTCCATCCCATAAACCAACGAGAGAGGAGTTACCCCAGTAGAGGTTCTGATGGATGTTCTATAGGCTAAGAGCGCAAATGGTAACTTCTCATGCCAATCTCTATAAGCTTCAGTCATTTTCCCTACTATTTTCTTGATTTTTTTGTTAGCAGCTTCCATTGTCCCATTCATCTTTGGGCAATATGGAGATGAATTATGATGTTTAATCTTGAATTGGCTACAGACTTCCGTAATCGTGCTGTTGTTTAAGTTCAATGCATTGTCTGATATGATCCTCTCAGGCATTCCATATCGACAAAAGATCTCCTTTTTCAAGAATTGACCTACTACTGACTTGGTGACACTAGCATAAGAAGCTGTCTCTACCCATTTCGTGAAGTAATCAATGACAACAAAAATGAAACGATACCCATTCGAAGCTTTTGGTGATATTGGCCCAATGACATCCATGCCCCACATGGAAAAGGGTCATGGAGAAGTCATAACATGTAAGGGTGAAGGTGGTATAAGGATCTTATCCCCATATATCTGGCATTTATGACATTTCTTAGCATAGCTGATACAATCTCCTTCCATAGTAGACCAATAGTATCCAAACCTCATGATTTGTCTTGCCATCGTAAAGCCATTAGCATGTGTACCGTAAACTCCTTCATGTACTTCTTCCAGGATTTGTCTAGCTTCTACAGCGTCAACGCATCTCAAAAGTACCTGATCTTTCCTTCTTTTATAAAGGATATCCCCATCTAGCACATATTCGCAGGCTAACCTCCTTAAAGTTCTTTTGTCGTTTTCAGTTGCCTTCTCAGGATATTCACGATTTCTCACATATCGTAATATATCTTGATACCAAGGATGGTCATCCTTTTCCTCTTCTTCGATGTAACAGCAATGAGTTGGAACCTTAGAAATGCTCATCTGAATTGGTTTCATATCCTCTTGTTTATTTACTTTAATCATGGAAGCCAATGTCGCCAAAGCATCTGCCATCTGATTTTTGTCCCGTGGGAGATAACTGAAAGTGACGTTATCAAAATCTTCAAGTAACTCCAAAACTACCTTTTGATAATTAATCAATTTGGGGTCCCTTGTCTCCCATTCACCCTAAGCTGGTAAATTACCAACGCAGAATCTCCATATACTTCCAAAGTTCTAATTTCCCGCTCTTTGGCCGCTCTAATCCCCATGATGCATGCTTCATATTCAGCCATGTTGTTCGTACAGTCAAAATCTAATTTACATGTAAATGGATAATGATCACCATCTGGGGAGACCAAAATTGCCCCAATTCCATTTCATACCGCGTTAGATGCGCCGTCGAAGTTCAGCCTCCAATGATACTCTTCAACGCCTGCCACATACATCAATTCCTCATTGGGGAAATCAAAACTCAACGGCTCATAATCTTCTAGAGCTTTGCTATCCAGAAACTCTGCTATCGCGCTTCTTTTTATAGCCTTTTGACTCACATAGACTATATCAAATTCTGAAAGCAATATTTGCCATCTTGCCATTCTTCCATTCGAGGCTGTTGACTCCATCATGTACTTTAACGGATCAAGTTTTAAAATTAGCCAAGTCGTATGATATAGCATATATTGTCTCAACCTTCTAGTCATCCAAATCAAAGCACAACACAAATTTTCAATTGGCGAATATCTCATTTCACACTCAGTGAATTTCTTACTGAGGTAATATATCGCTTTCTCTTTTCTTCCTAACACATCATGTTGACCAAGCACACATCCCATGGAATTACTAAACACCGATAAGTACATAATTAATGGTCTATCTGGACTAGGTGGAGATATATAGGATCACATTTCTTGACTTTGTCAAAGGCATTCTGGCATTCCTCATCCTAAGTACCTTGGTTGTGTTTTCTAAGGAGATGAAATATAGGATCACATTTCTCAGTTAATTGTGAAATAAACCGAGCAATATAATTCAACCTTCCAAGAAAACCCCAAACTTCCTTTTGAGTACACTGTGGAGGCAAATCTCGTATGGCTTTAACTTTTTCTGAGTCGACTTCTATTCCCTTTTCGCTGACCATAAAGCCTAGTAATTTCCCCGACCTAGCTCCGAAAGTGAACTTTCCCGGATTAAGTTTTAGCTGAAACTTCCTTAATCTCAGGAATAGCTTCCTCAAAACTTCAATATGTTCCTTCTCTGTTCGAGATTTGGCAATCATATCATCAACATACACCTCAATCTCTTTGTGCATCATATCGTGAAATAAGGTCACCATAGCCCTTTGGTATGTTGCCCTTGTATTCTTCAACCCAAAGGGCATTACTTTGTAACAAAAGGTGCCCCACAATGTTATGAGGTGGTTTTATCCATGTCTTCAGAATGCATCTTTATCTGATTGTACCGCGAGAAACCATCCATAAAGAAGAACAATGAATATCCCGCTGTATTATCTACCAAAGTGTCGATGTGCGGTAAAGGAAAATTATCCTTCGGGCTAGCTTTGTTTAAATCTCTATAGTCAACACACATTCGTACCTTCCCATCCTTCTTAGGGATAGACACAATATTAGCCACCCATTCTGAGTACTTTACTTCTTGTAGGAATCCAGCATCAAACTGCTTCTTAACTTCCTATTTTATTTTCAACACAATATCAGGCCTCATCCTTCGCAATTTTTGTTGAATTGGCTTGTAATCTTGTCTTATAGGAAGACGATGTACCACGATATTAGTATTCAATCCTGGCATATCTTGATATGACCATGCGAATATATCTTTGAATTCACGTAGCAGCTCAACAAGTCTTTGTCTCGTTTCCTTAGCAATCTGTGTGCCAATTTTCACCTTATTCACTTCCTCCAAGGCTACATTCTCTATTGCCTCTTTCTCACGGGGTAGGATTTGTTTCTCCTCTTGTTTCACCATTTTCAACAGATCTGGAGACATATCACAACCCCTGTCATCTTCAAAGTCCTGAAGTTCTTTTAAACACATGTCTTGCTCAAAAGTGAATCTAGGATTTGTAGTATCGGTACTCATGTCGTTGATATCTAGGGACCTGCGGGGTACGAAAGAATGTACAAAGAATAAATGAATTTTCAGAATGCTATTTTTTTATGTTATGGATGAAATGAAAGAATGTAAAGGTCAAAAGAATATTGAACGGTATAAAAGAATATTCACTTAGATTGATAACAAAAGTTACGTTTTATTGAAATGTAAATATCTGAACATGAGCCTATTTTACAAATGAAATCTTACTACTCCTAGGCTTTAGAGCAATAAGAGTGTTCTGGAAATTACTTTGAAGAATCTTTAAAACTACAGGAAGTTCCTCTGCAACCCAATTGTTCAAAGAGCTTCCCGGTTCGTAAGGGTGAATGCCCTTAAAGTTTCCTTGTCCAAATTCTTTATTACGCACAACATTAATGTAAAAGCTTCCTTTTTCAGGCAACCCTCCTTAAGGGTGAATCATCCCTCTTGATATAAAGGTTTGGGATATATGGGGGAACGTCATTGATTCCCACTTTACTTCTCTTCCACTTAAACGCGCCCTTCTTCTCTCTTGACGCTTCTCTATTTCACTCCTCCTTTGCTTTTGATCTGGCCTGTAACCCAAACCAAAATGGTCTCTCTTCTCTTTTAACTCTAGAATTTGAATCCCTCCTTGAAGATATCTTCCCAATCCTTTTCGTAGCAAATCTCCTTCTCCCATTGTCAATTGCAGACTCATCCTTGTAGTTCTGGACATCTTGGGCACCGGCACCTTACTTCCTTCTGAAATGAATGTTGCATTGACAAATTCTAATGAACGGAAAGAGCATTCAATTGCCTCCTCATTTGCTTCTACATAAGGCGCACCACTGGTTACTGTCGCTATAATGTCCTCCTCCGCATTTATAGTGACCTACCGTCCATCAGCTACTAACTTCAATTTCTGGTGCAAAGATGAGGGCACCGCTCCTGCCGAGTGTATCCAAGGCCTCCCCAACAAGTAATTATAAGAGGGCTTGATGTCCATCACTAAAAATCCACCTCATAGGTATTTGGCCCAATTATCAAAGGAATATCAATTCTTCCCATGACCTTTCTCTCCGTACCATCGAATGCTTTCACTACATTATGGCATGTTTTCATGTGAGAACTGTCTATGGGTAATCTGTTCAGTGTAGATAATGGTAAGACATTTAAGGCCGATCCATTATCAATAAGCACACTCGGCAATATATACCCTTTACAGCGAGTAGTGATGTGCAAAGCTTTAGCTGATCCTATACCACCAGGTGGGATTTCATCATCATTAAAATAAATGAAATTGTCAGCACTTATGTTACTAACTAATCGATCCAACTTTTTGATGGATATATCATTAGTAACATAAGTCTCGTTGAGCACTCATCAATGCTTCCCAATGTACCTCTGAACTTAGAAGTAAAGCCAATACTGATATGCGAGCTGGCTGTTTACGCAATTGTTCAACCACGCTGTACTCACTGTGTTTTAAGAATTTTAGAAATTCTCTGGCTTCTTCTTCCTTTACTGGCTCATTGACCAGTGTCTCAATCCTCTTTCCTTTATCAAAGGCTTTTGTTTTTGCGGGTTCAACTCTGACGCCTTCTGCATCGTAACGCTTCCCACTACATGTGTAATAACCTTCACCCTGAGCCTCCTTGGAAGCCTTAGCTATACCCTCTTTTTCCGATATTGTCACATTGCAGTTATAATTCCAGGGTACCCTCTTGTTATCCTTATAAGGAAAGGAAATAGGTTTATGAATGATGACTTTCGGTACCATTGGTATTTCAACTTCATTATTTCTTGGTAAAGAAATAATGATCCTTGGCCAGTTTTGATTCTCCAGTGCTCCTTCTAATGTGCATATATGTCCCTCATCTGAGCCAGCTTCATAAAATTCCAGCTCTTTATTATCCATAAGGCCTTGTATCAAGACCCTAAACTCTTCACATTCCTGGATCTCGTGTCCCTCTTCAGCATGGAACTCGCAGTAGTCCCTTACTCCTCTATTCCTTTCTGTAGAGATTATCATCTCCTTTTTTACCATTTCTTCCCAAATCACTTTCATCGGCGTTCTCACCTCAATCACGCCCTCCTTAATCCTTCTCGTTTCAATATCCCCAGTTGAGTTTACCCCTTGATCACCACGATTTGGCAACGGGTTCTCATTATTAGGGGTGTCGTCGAACTTTACAACCCCTATTTTGATAAGTTTTTCCACTACTTTTTTAAAGCCAGTGCAATTTCTAATTGAATGCGCCGATATCCTTGCATGTTATTCATATTTAGCGTTTGCAACATACCATTTAGGGTATGGGAGTTGCAGTGGCTTCAAATGAAAAGGAGCTATTGCATATGCATTGAATAAACTTTGATAAAGCTCTTGATACGTTACTGGGATAGGCGTAAATGAGACCTTCTCAGAATTTTGTCTCGAACCAGATCCCCCTACTTCTGAGAATCCCGTTGCCCAACTGTAGTTACTCTGGGCTGACTAACCGTAACCGCTTTATAACTATTATTATTGTTCACCTCATTATCTTTCCTTCCTGGGGCTGATCTTTTGGCAGTTTCTCCTACTATCTTGCCACCCCTTATGGCATTCTCAATCATTTCTCCTGCCATAACTATATCAGCAAAACTCTTGGTGGTACTTCTAATCATGTGAGTAATGAATGGGGCCTTCAAAGTGTTAATGAACAGCACAGTAGTTTCTTTCTCCAAAAACGGTGGTTGAACTTGCATGGTGACCTCCCTCCACCTCTGGGCATACTACCTAAAACTTTTATTAGGCTTCCTTTCCATGTTCTGCAAGGTAATTCTATCAGGAATTATGTCAGTCACATTATTATATTGCTGCATAAAGGCTTGCGCTAAGTCTCTCTAAGAATTGATCCTTGCACGACTCAATTGATTATACCATCTAGCCGCTGCTCCAACCAAACTATCTTGAAAACAATGGATCAATAATTGATCATTGTTTACATAGCCAGTCATCCGACTACAAAACATAGTGATATGGGTCTCAGGGCAGGTAGTCCCATTGTATTTCTCAAACTCTAGCATCTTAAACTTATGGGGAAGCACCAAATCTGGGACCAAACTCATGTCTTTGGCATTGATTCCCTGATGATTATCAGCATTTTCTAATGCCTTAAACTTCTCTTCTAACCATTTACAACGTTCCTCCAATTGCCTTGATAATTCGAGCTTCATCTCTTCCCTCTCAGCTACATCTAAATTAGGGATGACTGGATTGGTAGGGTTATCTCCTATGTTAAACCCCAAGCCAGTTTGAAAGTTCATGGGTATTCCGGCATCTGCTTGCCCCTATTGAGGCCTTATCATGATGGACAGCCAACGAGGATATTCTTCAGATTGAGTTTGCACATGGAGTGGACTAAAACCTAAAGGATGATCCTTATTATCTCCTTCAGTGATGGTCATAGGTGCCTTTCCTTTATCCGTCGCCCCCTTCAGCAGCTGAGCCATCTCAGCCATCATATTCCTTTGAGCCTCTAACATTTGATCCTTCATCTATTGTTGGATTTTTGCCAATTGCTCCTACAACTGTTCTTGCATTTCTTTCTGAATCTGCTCAAGTCTTTGATCCATATTCTTTAACTTAGTGTGTGTACCATAAGGATGTGTTGCTTCCAGATTTTCTTTCTCTTACTCTCTCTTTCTCCCTAATACTTTTAACTAATTAGGGTCTTTCTATAAACTTGAATGCATATGATGCGATGAGATGCAAATGCATGAATGCTAAAAGATATCGATTCTAATTCAGTTTCTTTTTAGAAAACGGTATGTAAGAGACAAAAATCTTTACACAAAACAGACTACAAATACGCCTTCGCCCTCAGGCCCAGAGTTTTAATCCTATCCAACAATAAATCTAACTCTAAACCTCTATCTGTCACTAACTCATATTTTGTACTTAATACGTTAGCTTATGCTGCTAGGTCTTGTAAATGATCAGCAACCACTCGGATCTGGACTATGGCTTATCCCATGAGATAATCCCTATCTTTAACTTGATCTTGAAGATAGTGAAGCTCTTCGTTCCAATGTCCTTCTCTTGCCTCGAGTTGCTCTATTCGTAGTTCACAGTTCTACAATGCTGCTTCCAACCTTCCAATATCATGCTTCATTTCCTCGATCTTGTTTAGACTTGCTTTTAACTCGACCGCAGAATTATGACTTCGATGATGATGAAGAGATCGTCCAAGCTCTGTCACCTTAGCTTTTAATCCTTAATTTTCCTTCTCTAAGGCCTGAAACTGCGCTTGCATCTCTTGGGACTTCTTCTCCTAATACTCAACTTTGGTTCTTTCTTCTTGAACCTCTTGTTGCCACTACTCTGAAGACTTCCCCAATCCAGCTCTCTTCAATGATAGCTGTGTCTTCTTATACTGCGTCTTCAAGTCATCTCGGTCTCCCTTAATCTTCCTCTTTTCTTTCCTTACTTTTTCAACTTCAATTTTCTGAACGTCGACGTCTAAGCTTCGGTACATCTTTTCCTCCTCGAGCCTCTCTATCTTTCTTTCAAGTTCCAGATTCTTCCTTTCGAACTCTTGACTTATGACTTCTAACTCTGATGGAATCACTCGTAAATTATCCTCCATCGATCGAGCAGCTTCTAAACTCGGTCTAGGTATGTTATCATTAACCCTCTTACTAAACCACCATTTTTATTCAAAAGTTACCGTCGGTCCTTTAGTCAGGATCTTCACACAGCAAACCTTCTTCCAAGCCTCAAAAATTTCTCGCATCTTCTTCTTATAATGATCCCCTTTATATGATAAGTCACTCTGAGCTAGCCCTTGCGTTGCCGGTATAAACTGCTCCACCTTATATTACCTTAGGACGAGTAATGGTGTATAACCGACAACTCCCCAAATTCCAGGAAGAGGTACCCAATCAAAGCTTCCGCAATGATAAAGAATTTCGCTAGGGGTCATCCAAGGGGCTTTCCACATAACATCTTCTTCTTGGAGGTTCTGAAGTATTTCTATACACATTTCCTCTGTGATGTCATCCCTCTTCGGTGTAGCTGCTGCTTCCTTTAGCGGAGAATAGTCTTTGAAGAACGCTCAGCAAGGAACCGTATCAACTTTCTAAAAATGACTGTGAAACCAAACTAACAACAACTGTGCACATCCAATGAACCTTCCTTCCCCAACTCTCCGAATGCATTCAAGGATCTAAATGTTTCCGCTAGAATTGCAAGCAAAGGTGTATTCTGCTTACCTAATCGATCGAATAAATCCACGAATACTTCATCTACGTGTCCTATAGCCTTTGGAAAAATCACCAAACCATAAATGCTTAAGGCCAGGACATCAACCCTCCTCTTCACATCTGGGTGTGCCAATATTAAATCCCTAAAACTTGCCCACGGAATGCATTTACCATCACCTTTTTGTTGGATTCGAGCTGCGACCCACTGTTCACTCATCCCTGTGATCATTAGCAATTTCTTTATGAAAGTCGGGAGATTAGCAGCCCTGACATAAGCTTTGTTACCTTAAATTTTCAGACAACGAAGCAAAGTTGTATACTCCTCCAAAGTTGGCACTAATTCTACCTCTCCAAATGTAAAACAACTATAAGCAGGGTTCCAAAACTATACCATGGCTCGAAATAGATGCTTATCCACCTTGATGCCTAGCAAATAAGGAAGATCTCCATAGTTCTGTAGAAAAGCTGTTTAGCCTCTTCATCCCATTGGGCCCAAATGTCTCTCAACTCCTAAAACTCATTCTGTGTCGAACTAATACGAGTGAAGCCACATAACTCTGATGTATACCCCTCGGTGATGCTATCTCATTTCTCTAACTGGGTTTTCTCTGACCAGGTACAGACAGAGGCATTGTCCTCCACTTTATCAAGATATTCGTTCCTCATTACAAAACTTTCTAATTTAGAAATCGAATCGTGAATCAACACCTTTAAATGCTGAATGACATGTAATGATAGCAAAATAAAATAAGTTAGTATCATATATAAATGTATAATAAACAAGTACCTATAAGGGTAATTTACTAAATGCTATCACTATACTCCCTAGGGTAAGCATTTAAAGTTCACTATAAACGTGCGTTTTAGTTCTAAAGCAAAGGTACCTGAACCAGCAGATTCCTCGGTCCTCACCCATTATAGGCTCATATAGACCAAGTTTAGTTCAGGGAGACACATTTCCCTATGGCCATGTGGAGACGAAAATCTCACGAAGACATAGGTACAGTATCCCGGAAGCAATCCATTAGCTCATACGGAGGTGAAAACCTCACAAAAGCGTAGCTTCTCACTCCCACTTAGGGATGCGACCACAGCGATCATGCAAATGCAATGTATGGCAACTAGATAACAAACATATGAAGCAAGCACATGTAAAAAGGATCAATTTTTTTTAAAAATTTCCAAACTTCCGATATTAAGACAGAAAATAATCAACTTCTTGGCTTGATTCTCTTAGTTCCCCAGTGGAGTTGCCAAGCTGTCGAAACCTCCCTTTTTTGAAAAGCAAGATTTTTGAAAAGACGAGAGTCACACCAACCTTTTAAAGTGTGATTGGATCACTTCATAAAACATTTTGGTCTACGAAATTATTAGAAAGCGGGTTCGGGAGTCGGTTACGTACGAGGAAGGGTTAGCACCTTCATAATACCCAAAATTGGTACCAAATTGAATAATTTTGTCTTAATGTCAAAAGTTTGAAAGAAATTAGAAATAAGATCTCTTTTAAAATCGTAATAATTTGAGTTAAAAAGAATCAAGATTCCTTTGCTTCAAAAGAATATAAGCATCACATCCATCATGATTGGACACAATATTCTTAAACTTTCGAAACTAAAATCATCTTGTGATTTTCAAAACTTATTTAGAAGGATATTTTAGGCATTTAGACAAACGGGAAATCGCAACCCAGCATGTTAGGGCACTACTTCCCGAATTCCTAACTACCAAAAACATTGCCTTATTTTAATTCCTTTGGATCGAATGAAATATAAAAGTTTTAAAGTGATGATGCATTTAACTTATTACAAAGGATCAATATTAAATAAATTAACCTACATAATACCTACTTTAACATTCCATGCAAATATAAGAAAAATGATGAATAATGGCATAAATTACACAATATACGTTATCATCTTATGCATATATGATCATAGATAACATAAATATACATGCAAAATACAACGTAGAGCATAATGAATACAACAATATAAATTGCATATATATATATACAATAATATTTTATGCAAATGTAACTTAAATCAACATAAATAATTAATTTTCATGCGAATATGTAAAGACAATAACATAAAATAACAAATAATCTATAAAAATTTAACCTACTAAAACAATATTAAAATAAAAAAACAAAATTAAATAAGCAAATTATAAACATATAAAATATAAATCAAATAAAATAAAAATAAAGATTTTTAAATATATTTAGAATAATATAAGAATGATAAAGGAGAACCTATTTTTAAAAAACTGATTAATATAAAATCATATTATAAGATATAATAACTTAATATATAAAAAAAACTAATATGCTAAATATTGATATTACACATATTTATTTAATAATAATAATTAAAAAAACCTATGTAATTAATGAGTAATAAAATAATGTATATAAAATAAAATAATGTAAGGAATAATATATGGTAAAATATAACATATAATAAAATTTATAAACAAAATATATAATGATATAAACAATATGTTAGATAATATACAAATAATATATATATATATATATAGTAAAATGTATGTAATATAATATATAATAATGTATAATAATATAATAAATAATATACACAGAAAAATAATATATATACTTTTTATATATAACTAATGTTTGTAAGAATATATATATAGTATTTAAAAATTTAAGGTTAATTACAAATAAATGAAAAATTTTGGGCCTAATTGAAATGCGCTTTAAATTCAGAGGGACTCACTGGGCAATTAACCCTAATCCCAAAAACGAAGTCGTTCCCAGAATAAGCTTTAATAGCCATTATGACTAGATTGAATTAATCGTAAAATATTGGGGTCAATTTAAAATAAAAATAAAATGGAATTGTAAATTTAAAAAATACGGAAGGATCGATTGGGTAATTTGCCCTTTAAACGAAAACACGCGGATCCTATCCGGGTTTTGGGTCAACACGCGGATCCTGGGCTTAAACGGTGTCGTTTTGAAGCTATTTGGTTTTAAATAAAACGGCACCGTTTTCGTAAGGCTATATAAGCCAAATATCAGCATGTATTTGTAAAGAAAAAAATGAAATAATCACGTCTGCACTCTTCAATCGACTGTTGGTTTCTTTTAGTGTAAAACGTGTTTCTTTTTATTGGATCTGCGTGTCAAAAAAACTTCCTTACAAATTAGAACAAAAAGGGGTTTTTATAACCCTCTGTTACATTTTAGGAAAGAATCCTTTGATTTCTTTCCAAGTTTGTTTCTTTGGTTGCTGTGGTTCCTTCTTCTTTTGCAGGTACCAGCGAGGAGACTAGCAATGAACGGGCACTGATGACGGCACACTGGCATTGATTTGTACGTCGATCACGGCGTGATACAGAGCCTGGAATCATGGCTTGGAATCACGGCACCGATGGTGGGTCACTACGAGACGAAAGGACGCATCGGTTGGAGTGCTTGTGGCACCTAGGGTTTCTGAAACCCTAGGCCTGCTGTCCCTGTTTTACAGTTTGGGCCTCTTGGGCCCCATTCATTTTTGGGTTAAGGGTGTAATGGGCTAGTGGGTAATTTTAGGCTAATTGGGTCTTGGGGTATTTTGGGTGTAACCGGGTAATGGATTTTGGGCTATAAATGTAACTAAGTTTTGGGCTTTGCATATGGACTGTAAAAACTTTTATTTAATTTTTGTTTTTATGTTTTTATTTATTTATTTATAGGCCGTGCAAATTTTGGTCATTACAGTTGCCCCTCTTTGCTCATTACTGTGTAACAGGAATAGAGCAAAGACTATAAAAGGACCTAATTTGTCCGGCCTGGCCAAGTCTCGAAATCTTGATCCTCATCCTCCTCAAAGGTATTCTGATAGCTTCAGGAATGTCAAATTTGCTGTCTTCGATCTGCTCTCTGTCAATATAGAAATGCCAACTGTGCTTTCTTCGATTTGCTCTCTGACAATACAGAGACGCCAAATCTGCTATCGTTGATCTGCTCTCTAACCATATAGAGATGCCAAATGTGCTATCGTTGATCTGCTCTCTGACCATACAGAGATGCCAAATCTACTATCTTCGATCTGTTCTCTGACAACATAGAGATGCCAAATCTGCTGTCCTCGATCTACTCTCTGACAATACAGATACGCCAAATCTGTCATCTTCGATCTATTCTCTGACAATACAGAGACGCCAAGTCTGTTATCTTCGGTCTGTTCTCTGACAATACAGAGACGCCAAATCTGTTATCTTTGATATGCTCTCTGACAATACAGAGACGCCAAATCTGCTATCTTTGATCTGCTCTCTGACAATACAGAGATGCCAAATCTATTATCTTCGATCTGCTCTTTGACAATACAGAGACGCTAAATCTTCTATATTCGATCTGTATTATCCCTTAGGGGCATAACCTGTATAATGTGTATGTACTTATGCCTTATGATCGAAATGAGTCAAAATTCTCTTAAATAGTCCTATTATGATGCAAGATGTTATGAAAATGACTCCTATTTCAGATGTCTTTACTCATTCACCCATCAAAATTCCACCTCAGAATATCAATCAAACTCTGCTGCTATGTTTGAATTAGATTGGTCTTATTGTACCATTCTGCTGGACACAATCCTCTCCTAAGATTGAATCATTTGAATTGTTTAAACATTCTTTGGACTGGAGAAATTTCCCCGAATACCTTCGACCCTTGCTCATGAGAATTCCTCAAACAATTGTTCTGTTTTTAGTTTCTTGTATTCTCTAGCAATTCCCACAGTAATATGCAAAAACTTCATTTGTAAAAATATTTAGTTCATGAATCATTATTTCAATATAACACACTTTAGAAGAGAAATAATCTGATCTTGAAAATAGTTAGATAAATCATCAGAATACAACAAGAAATTTATCTGAAAACACATCTTTGAGAAGAAAAAGAATCTAAAGATAGTAATCAGAACAAAAATTTGATGTCGAACATATCACAGCTTGGGCTTCTGTATACAAATCCCATGAAGACTATCTTGAGTTTTAACATGTGTTTAGAAGATCAAAAGTACTTTGTTGATGCCCCGGTATGTAACACACTCCACTTCTCGTTAAATCTAGTATAGCAAGGTCATCGCATGCCTTTCAAAATTTGAGCAGCCCTTTCGGGTTTTCAACTCAAAACCCCTTTGGTCTCAAAAAGCCCTTTGCGGGTTTTCACCTTGGCCTCTCCATTTTTTTTTTTGAAGTCTCAAAGTGCCCTTTGCGGGTTTTCACTTTGGATTCCCCTCCCTTTTAGACAAAGTATTTCTTGACTGAGTTTGAATTCACTGGATTGGGTAAACTCTTCCCATCCATTTTTGTCAAAATCAGTGCACCACCAGAGAAAGCCTTCTTCACAACATATGGTCCTTCCCAGTTTGGCATCCATTTCCCTCTAAAGTCCTTTTGTATGGGGAGAATCTTTTTCAATACAAGGTCCCCTTCATGGAATTCTCTTGGATGAACTTTCTTGTCATAGGCTCGCATCATTCGCTTCTGATACATCTGACCATGGCGAATAGCTTTTAGCCTCTTTTTTTCGATCAAGTTCAATTTGTGATACCGCGATTGAATCCATTCTACTTCATCCAGCTTTATCTTCGACAAAGTTCAAAGAGAAGGTATTTCAACTTCAATAGGTAACACTGCCTCCATCCCATAAACAAACGAGAAAGGAGTTACCTCAGTAGAGGTTCTGATGGATGTTCTATAGGCTAAGAGCGCAAATGGTAACTTCTCATGCCAATCTCTGTAAGTTTCAGTCATTTTCCCTACTATTTTCTTGATGTTTTTGTTAGCAGCTTCCACTGCCCCATTCATCTTTCGGCAATATGGAGATGAATTATGATGTTTAATCTTGAATTGGCTGCAGACTTCCGCAATCGTGTTGTTCTTCAAGTTCAATGCATTGTCTGATATGATCCTCTCAGGCATTCCATATTGACAAATGATCTCCTTTTTCAAGAATTGACCTACTGCTGACTTGGTGACACTAGCATAAGAAGCTGCCTCTACCCATTTTGTGAAGTAATCAATGACAACAAAAATGAAACGATGCCCATTCGAAGCTTTTGGTGATATTGGCCCAATGACATCCATGCCCCACATGGAAAAGGGCTATGGAGAAGTCATAACATGTAAGGGTGAAGGTGGTACATAGATCTTATCCCCATATATCTGGTATTTATGACATTTCTTAGCATAACTGATACAATCTCCTTCCATAGTAGACCAATAGTATCCAAACCTCATGATTTGTCTTGCCATTGTAAAGCCATTAGCATGTGTACCGCAAACTCCTTCATGTACTTCTTCCAGGATTTCTCTAGCTTCTACAGCGTCAATGCATCTCAAAAGTACCTGATCTTTCCTTCTTTTATAAAGGATATCCCCATCTAGCACATATTCGCAGGCTAACCTCCTTAAAGTTCTTTTGTCGTTTTCAGTTGCCTTCTCAGGATATTCACGATTTCTCACATACCGTAATATATCTTGATACCAAGGATGGTCATCCTTTTCCTCTTCTTCGATGTTACAGCAATGAACTGGAACCTCAGAAATGCTCGTCTGAATTGGTTTCTTATCCTCTTGTTTATTTACTTTAATCATGGAAACCGATGTCGCCAAAGCAGCCGCCATCTGATTTTTGTCCCGTGGGAGATAACTGAAAGTGACGTTATCAAAATCTTCAAGTAACTCCAAAACTACCTTTCGATAATTAATCAATTTGGGGTCACTTGTCTCCCATTCACCCCTAAGCTGGTAAATTACCATCGCAGAATCTCCATATACTTCCAAAGTTCTAATTTCTCGCTCTTTGGCCGCTCTAATCCCCATGATACATGCTTCATATTCAGCCATGTTGTTCGTACAGTTAAAATCTAATTTACATGTAAATGGATAATGATCACCATCTGGGGAGACCAAAACTGCCGCAATTATATTTCATACCACGTTAGATGTGCCGTTAAAGTTCAGCCTCCAATGATACTCTTCAACGACTGCCACATACATCAATTCCTCATTGGGGAAATCAAAACTCAACGGCTCATAATCTTCTAGAGCTCTGCTAGCCAGAAACTCTGCTAACGCACTTCCTTTTATAGCCTTTTCACTCACATAGACTATATCAAATTATGAAAGCAATATTTGCCATCTTGCCATTCTTTCATTCGGGGCTGTTGACTCCATCATGTACTTTAACGGATCAAGTTTTGAAATTAGCCAAGTCGTATGATATAGCATATATTGTCTTAACCTTCTAGTCGTCCAAATCAAAGCACAACACAATTTTTCAATTGGCGAATATCTCATTTCACACTCAGTGAATTTCTTACTAAGGTAATATATCGCTTTCTCTTTTCTTCCTAACACATCATGTTGACCAAGCACACATCCCATGAAATTACTAAACATCGATAAGTACATAATTAATGGTCTATCTGGACTAGGTGGAGATAATACTGGAGCGTTTAACAAGTATTGCTTGACTTTGTCAAAGGCATTCTGGCATTCCTCATCCCAAGTACCTTGGTTGTGTTTTCTAAGGAGGCAAAATATAGGATCACATTTCTCTGTTAATTGTGAAATAAACCGAGCAATATAATTCAACCTTTCAAGAAAACCCCGAACTTCCTTTTGAGTACGTGGTGGAGGCAAATCTCGTATAGCTTTAACTTTGTCTGAGTCAACTTCTATTCCCTTTTCGCTGACCACAAAGCCTAGTAATTTCCCTGACCTAACTCTGAAAGTGCACTTTGCCAGATTAAGTTTTAGCTTAAACTTCCTAAATCTCAGGAATAGCTTCCTCAAAACTTCAATATGTTCCTTCTCTGTTCGAGATTTGGCAATCATATCATCAACATACACCTCAATCTCTTTGTGCATCATATCGTGAAATAAGGTCACCATAGCCCTTTGGTATGTTGCCCCTGCATTCTTTAACCTAAAGGGCATTACTTTGTAACAAAAGGTGCCCTACAATGTTATGAGGTGGTTTTCTCCATGTCTTCAGAATGCATCTTTATCTGATTGTACCCCGAGAAACCATCCACAAAGGAGAACAACGAATATCCTGCTATATTATCTACCAAAGTGTCGATGTGTGGTAAAGGAAAATTATCCTTCGGGCTAGCTTTGTTTAAATCTCTGTACTCACTGTGTTTTAAGAATTTTAGAAATTCTCTAGCTTCTTCTTCCTTTACTGGCTCATTGACCAGTGTCTCAATCCTCTTTCCTTTATCAAAGGCTTTTGTTTTTGCGGGCTCAACTCTGACGCCTTCTGCATCGTAACGCTTCCCACTACATGTGTAAGAACCTTCACCCTGAGCCTCCTTGGAAGCACTAGCTATACCCTCTTTTTTCGATATTGTCACATTGCAGTTATAATTCCAGAGTACCTTCACCCTGAGCCTCCTTGGAAGCACTAGCTATACCCTCTTTTTTCGATATTGTCACATTGCAGTTATAATTCCAGAGTACCCTCTTGTTATCCTTATAAGGAAAGGAAACAGGTTTATGAATGATGACTTTCGGTACCGTTGGTATTTCAACTTCATTATTTTTTGGTAAAGAAATAATGATCCTTGGCCGGTTTTGATTCTCCGGTGCTCCTTCTAATGTGCATATATGTCCCTTATCTAAGCCAGCTTTATAAAATTCTAGCTCTTTATTATCCATAAGGCCTTGTATCAAGACCCTAAACTCTTCACATTCCTGGATCTCGTGTCCCTCTTCAGCATGGAACTCGCAGTAGTCCCTTACTCTTCTATTCCTTTCTTTAGAGATTATCATCTCCTTTTTTACCATTTCTTCCTAAATAACTTTCATCGGCGTTCTTACCCCAATCACACCCTCCTTAATCCTTCTCGTTCCAGTATCCCCAGTTACGTTTACCCCTTGATGACCATGATTTGGCAACGGGTTCTCATTATTAGGGCTGTCATCGAACTTTACAACCCCTATTTTAATAAGTCTTTCCATTGATTTTTTAAAGCCAGTGCAATTTTCGATTGAATGCCCCGATATCCTTGCATGTTATTCACATTTAGCGTTTGCAACATACCATTTAGGGTATGGGGGTTGCAGTGGCTTCAAATGAAAAGGAGCTATTGCATGTGCATTAAATAAACTTTGATAAAGCTCTTGATACATTACTGGGATAGCCGTAAATGAGACCTTCTCAGAATTTTATCTCGAACCAGATCCCTGCCACTGAGAATCCTGTTGCCCGACTGTAGTTACTCTGGGCTGACTAACCATAACTACTTTATAACTATTCGTATTGTTCACCTCATTATCTTTCCTTCCTGGGGCCAATCTTTTGACAGTTTCTCCTTCTATCTTGCCACCCCTTATGGCATTCTCAATCATTTCTCCTGCCATAACTATATCAGCAAAACTCTTGGTGGTACTTCCAATCATGTGAGTAATGAATGGGGCCTTCAAAGTGTTAATGAACAACATAGTAGTTTCTTTCTCCAAGAGCGGTGGTTGAACTTGCATGGCAACCTCCCTCCACCTCTGGGCATACTACCTAAAACTTTTATTATGTCAGTCACATTATTATATTGCTGCATAAAGGCTTGCGCTAAGTCTCTCTAAGAACTGATCCTTGCACGACTCAATTGATTATACCATCTAGCCGCTGCTCCAACCAAACTGTCTTGAAAATAATGGATCAATAATTGATCATTGTTTACATAGCTAGTCATCCGTCTACAAAACATAGTGATATGGGTCTCAGGACAGGTAGTCTCATTGTATTTCTCAAACTCTGGCATATTGAACTTATGGGGAAGCACCAAATCTGGGACCAAACTCAAGTCTTTGGCATTGATTCCCTGACGATTATCAGCATTTTCTAATACCTTAAACTTCTCTTCTAACCATTTACAATGTTCCTCCAATTGCCTTGATGATTTGAGCTTCATCTCTTCCCTCTCAGCTACATCTAAATTAGGGATGACTGGATTGGTAGGGTTATTTCCTATGTTAAACCCCGAGCCAGTTTGAAAGTTCATGGGTATTTCGGTATCTGCTTGCCCCTGTTGAGGGCTTATCGTGATGGACGGCATTCGAGGATATTCTTCAGATTGAGTTTGCATATGGAGTGGAGTAAAACCCAGAGGATGATCCTCATTATCTCCTTCAGTGATGGCCATAAGTGCATTTCCTTTATCCGTCACCCCCTTCAGCAGCTGAGCCATCTCAGCCATCATATTCCTTTGAGCCTCCAACATTTGATCCTTCATCTATTGTTGGATTTTTGCCAATTGCTCCTGCAACTGTTCTTGCATTTCTTTCTGAATCTGCTCAAGTCTTTGATCCATATTCTTTAACTTAGCGCGTGTACTGTAAGGATGTGTTGCTTCCAGATTTTCTTTCTCTTACTCTCTCTTTCTCCCTAATAATTTTTACTAATTAGGGTCTTTCTATAAACTTGAATGCATATGATGCGATGAGATGCAAATGCATGAATGCTAAAAGATATCGATTCTGATTCAGTTTCTTTTTAGAAAACGTTATGTAAGAGACAAAAATCTTTACACAAAACAGACTACAAATATGCCTTCGCCCTCAGGCCCAGAGTTTTAATCCTATCCAACAATAAAGCTAACTCTAAACCTCTATTTGTCACTAACTCATATGTTGTACTTAATACGTTAGCTTGTGCTGCTAGGTCTTGTAAATGATCAGCAACCTCTCGGATCTGGACTATGGCTTCTCTCATGAGATAATCCCTATCTCTAACATGATCCTAAAGATGGTGAAGCTCTTCTTTCCAATGTCCTTCTCTTGCCTCGAGTTGCTCTATCCGTAGTTCACAGTTTTGCAATGCTGCTTCCAACTTCCAATATCGTGCTTCATTTCCTCGATCTTGTTTAGACTTGCTTTTAACTCGACCACAGAATTATGACTTCGATGATGATGAAGAGATCGTCCAAGCTCTGTCACCTTAGCTTTCAATCCTTAATTTTCCTTCTCTAAGGCCTGGTTCTGCGCTTGCATCTCTTGGGGGTTCTTCTCACAATACTCAACTTTGGCTCTTTCTTCTTGAACCTCTTGTTGCCACTACCCTGAAGACTTCCCCAATCCAGCTCTCTTTAATGATAGCTGTGTCTTCTTATACTGCGTCTTCAAGTCATCTCGGTCTTCCTCAATCTTCGTCTTTTCTTTCCTTACTTTTTCAACTTCGATTTTCTGAACGTCGACGTCTAAGCTTAGGTCATCTTTTCCTCCTTGAGCCTCTCTATCTTTCTTCCAAGTTCAAGATTTTTCCTTTCAAACCTTGCCTTATGACTTCTAACTCTGATGGAATCACTCGTAAATTATCCTCCATCGATCGAGCAGCTTCCAAACTCGGTCTAGGTATGTTATCATTAACCCTCTTACTAAACCACCATTTGTATTCAAAAGTTTCCTTCGGTCCTTTAGTCAGAATCTTCACACAGCAAACCTTCTTCCAAGCCTCAAAAATTTCTCGCATCTTCTTCTTATAATGATCCCCTTTATATGATAAGTCACTCTGAGCTAGCCCTTGCGTTGTCGGTATAAACTGCTCCGCCTTATATTGCCTTAGGACGAGTAATGGTGTATAACCGACAACTCCCCAAATTCCAGGAAGAGGTACCCAATCAAAGCTTCCGCAATGATAAAGAATTTCGCTAGGGTTCATCCAAGGGGCTTTCCACATAACATCTTCTTCTCGGAGGTTCTGAAGTATTTCTATCCACCTTTCCTCTGTGATGTCATCCCTCCTCGGTGTAGCTACTGCTTCCTTTAGCGGAGAATAGTCTTTGAAGAACACTCGGTAAGGAACCTTATCAACTTTCCAAAAATGACTGTGAAACCAAACTAACAATAACTATGCACATCCAATGAACCTTCCTTCCCCAACTCTCCGACATGCATTCAAGGATCTAAATGTTTCCACTAGAATTGCAGGCACGGGTGTATTATGCTTACCTAATCGATCGAATAAATCCGCGATTACTTTATCTACGTGTCCTATAGCCTTTGGGAAAATTACCAAACCATAAATGCTTAAGGCCAGGACATCAACCCTCCTCTTCACATCTGGGTGTGCCAATATTAAATCCCTCAAACTTGCCCACGGAATGCATTTACCATCACCTTTTTGCTGGATTCGAGCTGCGACCCATTGTTCACTCATCCCTGTGATCATCATCAATTTCTTTATGAAAGTTGGGAGATTAGCAGCCCTGACATAAGCTTTGATACCTTGAATTTTTAGACAACGAAGCAAAGTTGTATACTCCTCCAAAGTTGGCACTAAGTCTACCTCTCCAAATGTAAAACAACTAGAAGCAGGGTTCCAAAACTGTACCATGGCTCGAAATAGATGCTTATCCACCTTGATGCCTAGCAAATAGGGAAGATCTCCATAGTTCTAATAGAAAAGCTGCTTAGCCTCTTCATCCCATTGGGCCCAAATGTCTCTCAACTCCTAAAACTCATTCTGTGTCGAATTAATACGAGTGAAGTCCCATAACTCTGATGTATACCCCTCGGTGATGCTATCTCTTTTCTCTAACTGGGTTTTCTCTGACCAGGTACAGACAGAGGCATTGTCCTCCACTTTATCAAGATATTCGTTCCTCATTACAAAAATTTCTAATTTAGAAATCGAATCGTGAATCGACACTCTTAAATGCTGAATGACATGTAATGATAGCAAAATAAAATAAGTTAGTATCATATATAAATGTATAATAAACAAGTACCTATAAGGGTAATTTACTAAAGGCAATCACTATACTCCCTAGGGTAAGCATTTAAAGTTCACTATAAACGTGCGTTTTAGTTCTAAAGCAAAGGTACCTGAACCAGCAGATTCCTCAGTCCTCACCCATTATAGGCTCATATAGACCAAGTTCAGTTCAGGGGGACACATTTCCCTATGGCCTTGTGGAGACAAAAATCTCACGAAGACATAGGTACAGTATCCTGGAAGTAATCCACTAGCTCATATGGAGGTGAAAACCTCACAAAAGCGTAGCTTCTCACTCCCACTTAGGGATGCGACCACAGCGATCATGCAAATGCAATGTATGGCAACTGGATAACAAACATATGAAGCAAACACATGTAAAAAGGATCAATTTTTTTTTAAAATTTCCAAACTTCTGATATTAAGACAGAAAATAATCAATTTCTTGGCTTGATTCTCTTAGGTCCCCAGCGAAGTTGCCAAGCTGTCGAAACCTCCCTTTTTTGAAAAGCAAGATTTTTGAAAAGACGGGAGTCACACCAACCTTTTAAAGTGTGATTGGATCACTTCATAAAATATTTTGGTCTACGAAATTATTAAAAAGCAGGTTCGAGAGTCGGTTACGTACGAGGAAGGGGTAGCACCCTCATAACGCCCAAAATTGGTACCAAATTGAATAATTTTGTCTTAATGTCAAAAGTTTGAAAGAACTTAGAAATAAGATCTCTTTTAAAATCATAATAATTTGAGTTAAAAAGAATCAAGATTCCTTTGCTTCAAAAGAATATAAGCATCACATCCAGCATGATTGGACACAATATTCTTAAACTTTCGAAACTAAAATCATCTTGTGATTTTCAAAACTTATTTAGAAGGATATTTTAGGCATTTAGACAAACGGGAAATCGCAACCCAGCATGTTAGGGCACTACTTCCCGAATTCCTAACTACCAAAAACATTGCCTTATTTTAATTCCTTTGGATCGAATGAAATATAAAAGTTTTAAAGTGATGATGCATTTAACTTATTACAAAGGATCAATATTAAATAAATTAACCTACATAATACCTACTTTAACATTCCATGCAAATATAAGAAAAATGATGAATAATGGCATAAATTACACAATATACGTTATCACCTTATGCATATATGATCATAGATAACATAAATATACATGCATTATCGTTACATGTAAAATACAACGTAGAGCATAATGAATACAACAATATAAATTGCATATATATATACGATAATATTTTATGCAAATATAACTTAAATCAACATAAATAATTAATTTTCATGCGAATATGTAAAGACAATAACATAAAATAACAAATAATCTATAAAAATTTAACCTACTAAAACAATATTAAAATAAAAAAACAAAATTAAATAAGCAAATTATAAACATATAAAATATGAATCAAATAAAATAAAAATAAAGATTTTTAAAAATATTTAGAATAATATAAGAATGATAAAGGAGAACATTTTTTAAAAAAATGATTAATATATAAATCATATTATAGGATATAATAACTTAATATATAAAAAAAATTAATATGCTAAATATTGATGTTACACATATTTATTTAATAATAATAATTAAAAAAACCTATGGAATTAATGAGTAATAAAATAATGTATCTAAAATAAAATAATGTAAGGAATAATATATGGTAAAATATAACATATAATAATATTTATAAACAAAATATATAATGATATAAACAACATGATAGATAATATATAAAGTAATATATATATAGTAAAATGTATGTAATATAATATATAATAATGTATAATAATATAATAAATAATATACACAGAAAAATAATATATATACTTTTTATATATAACTAATGTTTATAAGAATATATATAGTATTTAAAAATAAATTGAATTTTTATAAAAAAATGATTAAAATTTAATTTAATTAAAAATTTAGGGTCAATTACAAATAAATGAAAAATTTTGGGCCTAATTGAAATGCGCTTTAAATTCAGAGGGACTCATTGGGTAATTAACCCTAATCCCAAAAACGACGTCATTCCCTGAATAAGCTTTAATAGCCATTAGGACTAGATTGAATTAATCGTAAAATATTGGGGTCAATTTAAAATAAAAATAAAATGGAATTGTAAATTTAAAAAATGCGAAAGGATCGATTGGGTAATTTTCCCTTTAAACGAAAACACGCGGATCCTATCCGGGTTTCGGGTCAACACGCGGATCCTGAGCTTAAAAGGTGTCGTTTTGAAGCTATTTGATTTAAAACAAAACGGAACGTTTTCGTAAGGCTATATAAGCCAAATATCAAGCCTGAAATCATTTTGAAACCTTGTTTTAAAAAAAAAAGGGAAAGAAACCCTCTGAAAGAGGGTTGGGGGGTCTCGGAGCTCTATCGAGCCTCCGTCTGGAGGTTTGCACGCGCTTACGCTCCCTCGTTAACGCCGCCACTTACGGCGGTCGGAAGCTAGAAAGTTTCCTTTTCCAACGTAGATCGAATCTGTATGTTTCTTTTTCTGTTTATTTTATGATATCTGTAAAGAAAAAAATGAAATAATCACCTCTGCGCTCTTCAATCGACTATTGGTTTCTTTTAGTGTAAAACGTGTTTCTTTTTATTGGATTTTTGTGTCAAAAAAATGTCCTTACAAATTAGAACAAAAAGGGGTTTTTATAACCCTCTGTTACATTTTAGGAAAGAATCCTTTGATTTCTTTCCAAGTTTGTTTCTTTGGTTGCTGTGGTTCTTTCTTCTTTTGCAGGTACCAGCGAGGAGACTAACAATGAATGGGCACTGATGACAGCACACTGGCGTTGCTTCGTGCATCGATCACGGCGTGATACGGAGCCTGGAATCACGGCACTGATGGTGGGTCACTGCAAGACGAAAGGACGAGTCGGTTGGAGTGCTTGCGGCGCCTAGGGTTTCTGAAACCCTAGGTCTGCTGTCCCTGTTTTACAGTTTGGGCCTCTTGGGGTGTAATGGGGTAGTGGGTAATTTTAGGCTAATTGGGTCTTGGGGTATTTTGGGTGTAACCGGGTAATGGATTCTGGTCTATAAATGTAACTGGGTTTTAGGCTTTGTATACGGACTATAAAAAATTTTATTTAATTTTTGTTTTTATGTTTTTATTTATTTATTTATGGGCCGGGCAAATTTTGGTCATTACAATACACAGTTAGTACAATTAATTCAGCGTTAAATTACATTACCGAAGAACAAGTTGGTGTAGTTCGATGAGGACTATAGTTCGGTGATGCCATAAGATTAAGTTATCTAATTTAAATGATCTACATAGTTGAGATCATTAATTAGAGTGGAGTTCTTCTAGTTCGCAAGGTTGCAGAAGGATTAAACCATGGAAACAATTTTCGGGGCTATTTGTTTGATAAGGCTTAATTGTCATGTGTTTCCTGTGGTTAATTTACGATTAAGGAAGGTTCCAGAAGGATTAAACCATGGAAGCGAATTTTGGGGCTATTTGTTTGATAAGGCTTAATTGTTAGGTGGTTCCTGTGGTTAATTTACGATTAAAAAAAAAATTGGTAGTTGAGGTGTCTCAATCATTATAATTAGATTGCAAGTGAGACAGAAGACATCAATAGTTCGTGATCAATTTTGGAACTAAGACCAAATTCATTTCTAGGGCTGGAACAATCATCAATTTGGTTTATTTTATTTAATTTAGAAATAAGTTTTTATTTATTGTTTTACCATTCTTTGATTTCTATTTAGTTAAGTTCGTATTACTTTAATCGTCCATTATTTGTTTTAAGCAAGATTGCAAGAGTCGTGGGCATTAAATTGACCACGAAGTGCCCTAGTTGTGAGAAATTTGAATGTTGTTGACCAATCCCTGTAGAATCAACCTTAATCCGTTAATTATGAATTATATTTTTTTTTGGTATAGGATTTATTTTTGGTGGATTCGGCACCCATCAAATTTTGGCATTGTTGCTATGGATTGCCAATAATCTAACGTTTTCTTATGACCAGGTCAAATCCAAGAGAACCACTATAGTTTGACCCCGGAATCGAGAAAACTTCTTAAGTGTTAGAGAAACAATAAGACATAGTAAACTACCAGATGGGTCAGAAGTTGCAGACAATGAAACCAAAAAAGTAAAATAGTATCAGAGGTCATCGACGAACTACCTTGTGATACAATAGTCGACGAAGATCCACATCGTAAATTGAAAATCATGGCTAATCGTACTAGTAGGCAAATTGTTGCGGCACCGAATGAACAACAATCATTATGTATTAGTTACTCGACTATAGCTGCACCATTTAAACTTAAATCAATCTTGATACACTTATTACCCACTTTGCACGGTATGTAGGATGAAAATTTGCATAAGCATTTGAAAGGAATTCTATACGATTTGTTTGGGTATGACACCATTCGGAGTTACCAATGACCAAATTAAACTTCAAGCTTTGCTTTTTTTCTTTAGCTGACTCCGCTAGAAAGTGACAATTTTATTTGCCTCCTAGTTCAGTTAACAAATGGGTTGACATATCTCATTTATTCCTTGACAGGTTCTTTCTAACATCTCGAGCAATTGAGTTGAGAAGGGAAATTTGTGATGTTTGACAAAGGGATTCAAAGTCACTTTATGATTATTAGAAGCATTTTAAAAAGTTGTGCGTGAGCTACCCACAACATGACATTACTGAGGAATCACAACACTGGATGTAGACATCACCCTAATTTGACCTACAAAACGAAACTCTTTACAATCAATCATACCAACCAAGGCCTTCCCCCCTTGACAATCCCAAACTTCAAGTTTTTTTCCTAAAAGACATTGTCAGTAAACTTGCTACTGAAACTTTTCAATTTTGGTAGGACATGAAGGAAAAACATTAAAATTTAGAAAAACAAGTTTCCATAACAACTGGTAGATTGGAATCCCAAGGCAATTTTCCATCTCAAATAGAACCAAACCCGAGTTAGAATGCGAGCGCAATGAATTTACGAAGTGAGAAAATCTTGGAATCAATTCTTGGCAAGATTCATGGGCACGACCCTGGTCAAGAAAAGAAAAAAGGACAACTCGATAAGCAAGATAAATTCTAGACCCCTAAAATCAATCACAATATCTGTAATACCCTATACCTGACGAGATCGATAGGTTCAGTTATAAGATGTCACGCCAATTCTGAAAACAAACAATAAACAATTTACAACAAAAATTGTATGACTAATCTGACTAGAACAACCAATTATGGCTTCTTTAATCAAACTTAACATAGTTCGCATACTGAATTAATTGCCTAATTAATCTGACAATTGACGTAAAAGCAATAGAAATGACCCTGAAACCTAAAAACGACAATCAATTGCCTAATTAATCAATTAAATTGAACCAAAATGTTAAATTCACATCCAAACAGAATTTACGTCGAATAACTTCGACTTAAACGAGTCATAATTAATACCTACCTATTGGACAAAACATGTTAGCGAACAAAATAATTAGATATAAATAAACACATATAAAATAAAAATAGAATGATTTATATTTAATTTGTCAAATACAAAAAACAATCAAAATTAAAATCAAATATAAGTTTAAATAAAAAGGAAGAATAGAGATTTTACTAAACGTTGAGGCCTGTTAAAAACAGTTTCCTTAAGATAGATTCGGCCGCTCCTACGGTACTTGGAGAAATGTTGGTTGATGTCTCCCAAGATACAACAGCAACAATGATCAAAGCAGTAGCACCTCTACAATGATCAATGAACGAACTTTGCTTTTTTCTATCACCGAGACTTTAAAAAATATATGGAGAAGAAAAACAAGAGTTTTTAGAGAAAAAGAATTTCGGTGCGAGAGAGTATGAGTGTTCTTTAAATTCTTCAAAATTCATAGCCTTTTATAGGTATTGAGAATGTTGAAATTTTTGGAAATTTCCACAAAATCTGTCATTAAGGAACCAATCAATCAATTTGATAAAAAATAAATCAAATATATTGAAATCAAATAAAAATAAGATATTGAAATCAAATAAAAATAAGATAAGTGTCATTTTAAAAAAGATTTTGTCTGCTAAGGAAAAAATAATTTTGGTGTTGGGCTAAAATATCCACAGGCCCATTTTGGGCCCGATCAGTCCGGACATTTCACATCGCCCACGTCGTGTGGGTGCGCCCCAACCCCGTTGGGTTTGGATCTGCACCTGATTGCACGTGAGGTAGGGTTCCAAGCTTAGTAATTCAATCATCCTTTAAGAGGGTTCCCATATATAAACACATCTTACACTTGGTATTTAACCAATGTGGGATCTAAGCTTTTACTTTTCCTCAACAAATATTTTCCAAGTAGCTTTGAGCATCAATTTCTCATTCATCACTCAACCATTTTGAGCATATGATATACTGTTGTAAAGGTCTCATGGAGTAGAATATGAAACCATAATTTTAAGATTCAACTCTCCATATTTACATATTAAGAACATGCCTCAAAGTTCCCATAAAATGTAAATTTTTCGACAATCCTCCACATGAATGAAAATTGATAGTTTAATCAAAAAACATTGACTCGATGTGGTGTTAGAATCTACGATCGATAGTTGCATAGGATAGGTAGGTATCCACCATTGAACCTTCCCTTGTGAAAGTATATTTACTTTACTAGCTGACCAGTAGAGGTGAACTGTTTTAACTTTTGTGTAAATGATGATATACCTCGCACAACTACCTCCTTGGTAATGTTTTAGTTTTCATTGGTATGTTCATATAGCCTTGAACATCTCTTAGTTCTACAAGAGTTTTAGAGAACTATGTCCCAATAGTCTCCTTGAAATGGCCCCACTTCACTCTTACATAGGTGACTTATGTTGTTCAGCTCACTGAGACATGCAATGGTTATTAAAAACATTGATTAACCTATCCCATTTTTAGTCACTGTTTACATCATAGGAATGAACTTGGGATAAGTACCCCTACAATGACCTCATAAGGTCTATGCAATTAGGTTCTCCTTTTGAACCTAAATCTTGGGATCTCCAGTCAAGTAAGTTGGGTTTTCCTTCACATAGTGCCTTTTATTTTCATGGGCTTTAATCTTATTCCTTTCGATGTTTTATTAACATGATCTCATTTTAAGCCTTTAGTTAGTGGAACTACAATATTATCTTTTGATTTTTCAAAATCAATAGAGATAACTCCGCTCGAGATCAGTTGTTTAACAGTATTGTGTCGACGACGCATATGTCTTAACTTAACATTATACGTTACGCTAGCAAGACACCCCCATACTTTTAGGTGGTTGTAGGATGGTTTTCTACCTTTCTGTAACTCATATGGTGTCTTGTCCTTTTTCTTGTGGGGCACCTTATTTAAAAGGTAATTAAGTTATAGAAACGCTCCCTCCACATTTCCTATGATAACCTAGAGCTTTTTACCAGTGCATTCATCTTTTCCTCTAGAGTTTGATTTTTCTACCCGACTACTCTATTTGAGGAAAGTATGGTGGTGTTACTTTATGTCATGTTGTGTTCAATATTCAAATGATTCAACATATCTACCACCACGATCACTTAATATTTTTATTAAGTTGGTTTTTCAACTTCTTGTTTATAGATAATTTTATTCTTTATAGCTTCGTCTTTGCTTTTAAGTAAATATATGTAGCAATGAAGGTAATAAAAATATTTATTCCTTCCTTTTGTTTGAACAAGCTTCACAAGCATTGCTATGTATTATATCAAGTGGTTTTTGACCTTGTTAATTTTATCTCAACACATATTTCACATTTATAATTATAATTATTGTGAAATGAAGGAATGTGCTCTAAGTTAATTAATGTACATAAAGTATCATAATTAACATGTCCGAGCCTAATATGCCATAAATTAAATGACTTAAGCCTGTAAATAGAAAAATAAGCGACATTCTTATTCATAGTTTTGCTTTTATAGATATAGCATTTAGTTTAATACATATCCCCTTCCCACAAACATTCCCCTTTTAGAAAGAACTTTCTCATTCATATTCTTGCATATGTTAGGCACAAAAGTCCATGTCGAACACTTCCTTGGAAATTTCTTCCACAACATTGGCCTCGTTAGCTCTAACTTTCTTTAGGATCCTACAGTCAGATGATTTGTGCCTCATCTTGTTGCAATTGAAGCATTTTCCTTGAAATTTTTGCTTCTTGAAAACACCACATTTTGGTTCCAGTTTAGACACATTTTACGATTGCTTTCCCTTCTTGAAGTTTTTCTTGACTTCTACGACGTTTGCCCTAGCAACATTGTTATTTCCTACTTTGTTGAGCCATTTTTTCATGCCTTTATTCTCTTCTTCAATCCGAAGTCTGACAATTAGGTCTTCTATTGACATTTCCTTTCTTTTGTGCTTTAGCTGTAATAACTCATTTTAAGTCAAATCAGAATAGTGGTTTTGGAACCACAAA
This sequence comes from Gossypium anomalum, assembly GCA_025698475.1. Lineage (NCBI taxonomy): Eukaryota > Viridiplantae > Streptophyta > Magnoliopsida > Malvales > Malvaceae > Gossypium > Gossypium anomalum. The sequence continues at coordinate 16,733,445 of CM046960.1, read as the reverse complement.
TCTGAGGTCAAAATAATTATTTTATTATTAGTTTAAGGTCTACGGCATGAACTTATGATTGTTTGAAAGTTTAGTTAAGAAATTTTATCGTTTAAATGCTCAATTCGATAAAAAGGACTAAATTGCGTAATGTACAAAATTAGGGTTCAATAAGTTAAAGGTGTTAAATAGCTAAGGAATCTTAAATTAGAGGTCCTAATGTTGTAAATAGACCATTAGAATTATAAGTGGACATAGATGGACATCATTTGGATGATATTAATAGTTTTTCATTAAGGTTAAAATAGTAATTAACATAATAAAACTAAAATAAATAAAACAAAAGGCAAAATTTGTGTCCATCTTATTCTATATCGTGAATTGAAGAGGAGAAAGGTAAAATTTTAGGGTTCTTCATTCGGCCAAGACAAATTCATGCAATTAGGTATATGTTTTGTCCCATTTTTAATGATTTCTATGAATTTGAGATCATTGCAACTAGGTCTAGCTAGCCGAGGGACTATTTTGAAAAATTATTAAAGATTTTGAAAGTTTCCATTGATGAATATGTGTGAGTTTAAATGATTGATGATAGTTTTTGAATGGTTGTTGTTAATTAAACAAGTTTTGTTAAGTGATTTTTAGTGAAAATGCAAATTTAGGGTTAAATTGTGAAATGTGTAAATTTAGTGGTCAAAATGTGAAATAAATGAAAAATATGGGCTGCTAAAGGCATAATAGTAATTAGGCTAGCATGGGTCTATTGTGAATTTCATTAATTTGTGATTTTATAAAATAAGGACTAAATTGTGAACTATGTAGGGCAAAAGTGTAAATGTGTTTTAAAGTATGTTTTGGACTAAATTGAATTAATAGATGATTGAATAAGTCAATTTTGAGTATATGTAGATAAGAAAGGAGAAATACAGACTTAGATCGGGGAAAGAATAAAGTTACGAAATAGTTGACTCAATTCACCGTTTTATCATCCAAGGTAAGTTCGTATGTTATAGTTTCATTTCAAATGTATTCTATATGCTTTGATATAGCATAAATTGTGATTATGTGACTTCGGACAAGTTTGGGAATGATTCGACGATGATTTGATAGTTGGAAGCTCGGTTGAACCTTAGGAATAGTTTAGGATGCTAGTGACATGTCATTAAGGATACTTTGAGTTGGCTTCGGGCCATGATACAACACTCCCAGTGTGAGAGAAACCGATTTGGCTTCGGGCCATGCATATCGGCTGATTTGGCTTTAGGCCATGATATTAGTATTTTGAAGATAAGCTACTTTGATTTGGCTATGGGCTATGGTATAGGTACTTATTGTGTGAGACCCTTGAGTATCTGACTTCTATTCCAAATGGTTCAACAAGTAAATAAGGAATAAGAATGTATATGAGTTTCGTACGAGATGGTACAGGTATGTGCATAAACTATTTTAGTGTTGAATCAAAGAAATGAGAATGGAAGTATATAGTTTTGTGAATGAGCTTTTGAAAGGTTTGATAGTTAAGGAAAGCTACATATTGATGTATTCAAATTATTGATTTATGTTATGTGATTGCATTAGGTTTATATCATATGAGCTTACTAAGCTTTATAGCTTGCTTTATTTATTCTTTTATGTTTTATAGTGAATTCAAGCTAGCTCAGATTCGGGAACCGTCAGAGACATCATCACACTATCCACCTATCTTTCGATACCTATGAACTTGGTATTTTAAGTATATAGCATGTATAGGGATTTTTGAGTTATTTTGGTTATGTTTTGTTAATGATTTTGGTCAATTGATTTGGCTTGTAAATGTCTATGTTTTGGTTTCTATATATATAGCCATGTGAGTTGGCTTAGGATGATGAATTTGATGATGTATATATAAATGGGTAAATGACTTTTGCTTTGATTTGGTAATTAACCTATGTTGTGTGATAATTCTTGATAATAGGTATTAAGAATGTTAGATTGATGATTGGTGAATATTGGTATGTTTGTAAAGTTAGGCCAAATTATGCATATATGAGTTTGGTCATTTTGATGTTTGAAGTAATTGATTTATGATATATATATATGAATGCTTTGGAAATGTGAATTGGCATGATTTGAGTAGGCAAAGTAGGTTGTTGAAAGTATGTTAGATGTTGATATAGAAATAGTACATTTTAGTCCTGGTTGTGGATGATTTGAATATCTATATATGCTATGAATGTGTACCAATTGGGTTGTATAGGTGTGTGCCATTTCGGATGGTAAATTGGCTTCGAAAATAGCCTATTTTTGTCCACACAGGCAGAGACACAAGCGTGTGTCTCAGCCGTGTGTGACACACAGTCAAGTACACGGCTGTGTGTCCCTTGGTGTTAAATTTGAAAACAAGTCAGTATGCTCCACACGGCCTCACACACGGGCGTGTGACTTGGCCGTGTGGCATAAGTTAGTATACCTTATAGGTTTGGCACGGCTTAGCACACAACATGGCACACGGGCATGTGTAGCCATTTTTAGGGCACACGGGCTTGTGTGTTAGCTGTGTAACCTAAGTCAGAGAGTTACACGGGGTCGGACAAGGGGTGGGACATGGCCATGTGCTCCCATTTCGAATGTGTACATAGCCTATGATACGGGCGTGTCTGATGGCCGTGTGGCTGGCCACACGGGCGTGTGTCCCCTATCTTGAGGAAAATGTTCTAAGTTTCATAAAAGTTTTATAAGTTATCGGTTGAGTCCTGAACCACTCCCAAAGCATGTTTAGGGTATTGTAGGCTCGTATTGGGGACAAATTGATTGAGATTGAATGACGAATGGTTGAATTGAGAAAATGTATGCTAAATGAATGTTTAATTGTATTGTGAGTCTGGTTATGCTCCATAACCCTATTCTGGCAATGAATACGGGTGAGGGGTATTACATTTATTGGAATCAGAGCTATGGTTTAGTCTATTCTAGGACTAACGTAGCGTGTGTGAGAATCTAGCTATACATGCCATATATAAACTATGATAGTGTGATGACTTCTGACATTTTAAAATGTGTTTTCATATAGTAAATGGATCCCAATGAGCTATAGCTGACGAGGTTGAAAGTAATGCATCTACTCCCACTCAAGAGACAGCGTCGTTTGATTCTAGACCCGTGTCGGGTAGCCAGGGAGGAGAGACTAAAGAAGCCTTCTTCCAAATGATGAATGAGTGGTTCACACAATATATTCGAACGAACTCGACTGCTCAACAACCTCCACCCCCTTCTAATCCCTAACTGATTCCCATAGTTCCTCCAGGTGTCAAGCTTTTAAGATTGAATAAGCCTCCAGTCGACAAGATTCATAAACACGGGGTTGAAGAGTTCAGAGCTAATGTTGACGATGATCCAGAGAGAGCCGAGTTTTAGCTTGAAAACACAATTAGAATACTTGATAAACTTTCTTGCACACCGACTGAATGTTTAAAATGTGCTATATCACTATTGAGGGACACCGCGTATCAATGGTGGAATACATTAGTATCAGTGGTGCGGAGAGAGAGAGTCACTTGGGAGTTCTTTCAGACTAAGTTCTAGAAGAAATATATAAGCCAATGGTTTCTGGATCAAAAACATAAAGAGTTTCTAGAAATGAAATAGGGCTGTATGACCTTAACAAAGTATGAGAGAGAATTTGTGCGGTTGAGTAAATATTCTCGAGAGTATGTATCTATCAAAGAGATTATCTGTAAGTGGTTTGTCGATGGGCTGAACGAAGACATTAAACTTCTGGTCGAGATTCTAGACTTGAAAGAGTTTGTTGTTCTGGTTGATAGAGCTTGCAAAGCCGAAGATTTTAGCCGAGAAAAAAAGAAAGTTGATTTAAAAGCTAAAGATTCAAAGAAAAGACCGATAAATAAACCATATCATTCTTCATCAAAGAAATTCTGGGATTCGTATAATCGATCAAATGCATTAGTGGGATATTAGAATAGAGATAGTGGAAATCAGCATGTGGATTCTAAAACTCAAGCAACTTCCGTCTCGAGCATTGGCAGTGTAAGAAACAACAAACCCAAGTGTCAACAGTATGGGAGGAAACATTTTGGAAAGTGCTGGAATAAGAATAATAGAGCTTGTTTCAAATGTGGCTCGCTAGATCATTTTATTTGAGATTGCCCAAAGTTATCCGATAAAGATAAATTTCAGAATGCAAGATCGAGCAATACAACTATGAGATGGAGACCATCGAGAATACGAGGAATGTGTCCAGTGGTAGAGGTGCGACTAGGGACTCAACTGTGAGATCCGAAGCCAGAGCACCTGTAAGAGCTTATGTTATTCACGCTCGTGAAAAGGCATCATCCCCAGATGTTATTACTGGTACATTCTCTCTTTATGACACTAATTTGATTGCTTCAATTGATCCTGCATCGACACATTCATATGTTTGTGAGAATTTAGTGTCTAGTAAGAAATTGCCTGTTGAGTCTACAGAAATTGTATTTAAAGTATCGAACCCCTTAGGAAAGTATGTTTTAGTTGACAAAGTATGCAAGAATTGTCCTTTAATGACTCGGGGTTACTGTTTTCTAGCTGACTTGATGCTTTTACCATTTGATAAGTTTCGTGTGATTCTATGTATTGATTGGTTGACTCTACATGATGCAATTGTGAATTGTAGACGAAAGATTATAGAATTGAAGTGTCAGAATAATGAAATTCTTCGGATTGAATCTGATGAGTTGGATGGATTGCCAATAGTAATTTCGTCAATGTCGGCTCAGAGATATGTGATAAAAGGTTGTGGTGCGTACCTAGCATATGTTTTAGATACTAAGGTGTCAGAAAAGAAGTTTGAATCGGTGCATATTGTTTGTAAATATCCGGATGTATTTCCAGAAGAATTGCCTGGGTTGCCACTGGTCAGAGAGGTTGAGTTTGCTATTGAATTAGTACCGGAAACATCTCTGATATTAATAGCTCCATACAGAATGGATCCGAAAGAGTTGAAAGAGTTGAAATCTCAGTTGCAAGAGTTAACAGATAGAGGTTTAACAGATAGAGGTTTTGCATGACTGAGTTTTTCGCCCTAGGGTACGCTAGTATTGTTTGTAAAGAAGAAAGACGGGTCAATGAGAATGTGTATCGACTATCGATAGCTCAACAAGGTTACGATAATGAACAAGTATCTATTGCTAAGAATAGATAATTTGTTTGATCAGTTAAGAGGTACAACAGTGTTTTTGAAGATTGATTTGAGATCGGGTTATTATCAATTGAGAGTTAAAGACTCAGACGTGTCGAAAATTGAATTTAGAACAAGGTACGGACATTATGAATTCCTTGTTATGCCTTTTGGATTGACTAATGCTCCTGCCATATTTATGGATTTGATGAATCAGATATTTAGACCGTATTTAGACAGATTTATTGTTGTATTTATTGACGACATTCTAATCTATTCACGAGATGAGTCTGAGCATGCCGAGCATTTGAGGATTGTGTTGCAAACATTGAGAGATAAGCAACTATATGCTAAATTCAGTAAACGTGAGTTTTGGCTCCGAAAAGTTAGATTTTTGGGACATATTGTCTCGGAGGATGGCATTTGAGTTGATCCGAGCAAGATTTCTGCAGTTATTGACTGGAAACCACCTAGAAATGCATCTGAGGTTAGAATTTTTTTGGGGTTGGCAGGTTACTACTGACATTTCGTTAAAGGGTTCTTGATGATTGCTAAACCGATGACCAGACTGCTACAAAAAGATGTAAAGTTTGAATGGTCCGAGAAATGTCAACAAAGTTTCGATCAATTGAAAACATTGTTAACTGAGGCACCAGTGTTGGTTCAACCTGAATCAGGTAAAGAATTTATGATATATAGTGATGCGTCATTGAACGGTTTGGGTTGCGTATTGATGCAAGAGGGAAAAGTTGTAGCTTATGCCTCTAGACAGTTGAAACCACATGAAAAGAATTATCCGACATATGATTTAGAATTTGCCGCTATTGTATTTGCATTAAAAATTTGGCGTAATCATTTGTATGGTGAAAATGCCACATCTTTACTGATCATAAAAGCTTAAAATATATTATGACTCAGAAAGATTTGAATTTGCGACAACGGAGATGGCTTGAGTTACTTAAAGACTATAAGTTAGTAATTGATTATCACCCGAGGAAAGTGAATGTAGTCACGGATGCTTTGAGTAAAAAATCATTGTTTGCTTGAGAGCAATGAATACACAGTTGACATTATCTAATGATGGTTCGATTTTAGCTGAGTTAAAGGCTAAACCAATTTTTTTCAACGAATTTGCAAAGCTCAAAAGTGTGATAATGAGTTACAAGCTAAAAGAGTGCAATGTGAGTCGACTAGTGATTCAGAGCACCAAATCGGATTTGATGATTGTTTGATGTTCCGAGATAGAATTTATGTACTGAAAAATCTAGAGTTGATTAAGAAAATTTTACACGATGCACATAGTGGTTGCTTATCCGTTCATCCTAAGAGAACCAAAATGTATAATGATTTGAAGAAGTTGTATTGGTGGTCGGGTATGAAACGAGACATTTCTGAGTTTGTATCAAAATGTTTGATTTGTCAACAAGTGAAAGCCAAGCATTAAGTACCTTCGGGTTTGCTTCAGCCTATGATAATACCAAAATGGAAATGGGATAGAGTGACTATGGATTTTGTATCGGGATTACCTATGTCTCTGAAGAAGAAAGATGCTATTTGGGTTGTCATTGATTGATTGACGAAATCAGCATCTTTCATCCCGATGCGTACTGACTATTCACTTGATAGATTAGTTGAATTGTACATTGTTGAGATCATTAGATTGCACGGGGTGCCAGTTTCGATTATTTCAAATAGAGACCTGACATTTACATCGCGATTTTGGAAGAAATTACAAGAAGCTCTAGTTACGAAGTTGAATTTTAGTACAGCTTTTCATCTACAAATTAATGGTCAGTCTAAGAGAGTAATTTAGATTCTCGAAGATATGCTCAGATTTTGTTTCTTTAGAGTTCGAAGGCAATTGGGAGAAATATTTGCCGCTGGTTGAATTTGCATATAATAACAGCTTTCAATCAAGCATAAAGATGGCACTGTACGAAGCTTTATATGGTTGTAAATGCAGAACTCCATTGTACTAGACCGAACTTAGTGAGAAACAGATTCAGGCGGTTGCTTTGGTTAGAAAAATCGAAGAAAAAGTAAAAGTAATTCGCGACTATTTGAAAGTAGCTTCAAATTGCCAAAAATCGTATGCGGATTTGAAACGAAAAGACATTGAATTTCAAATCGGTGATAAAGTGTTTTTGAAAGTATCTCCGTGGAAGAAAATCCTTAGATTTGGTCGTAAAGGCAAATCGAGTCCGCGTTTCATCGGGCCATATGAGATTATTGAAAGAATAGGGCTAATGGCATATCAGCTAGCTTTATAGACTGAGTTAGAGAAAATCCACAATGTGTTTCATGTGTCGATGTTGCGTCGATATAGATTGGATTCATCACATGTAATTTCTCCATCTAAAATTGAAATTTAACCTGATATGACGTACAACAAAGAACCGATCAGAATCATAACACGTGAGAATAAATAGTTCAGAAATAATAGCATAGCTCTCATCAAAGTACTTTGGCAACGACACAATATCGAAGAGGCTACGTGGGAGCCCAAGGAAGCTATGAGAATACAGTACCTAACCTATTCACTGGTAAGATTTTCGGGGATAAAAATCCCAAAGGGGGGAGAGTTGTAACAACCCGTTTTTAGTCAAATCAAAATAGTGGTTTCAGAACCAAAAGTCTGAGGTCAAAATATTTATTTTATTATTATTTTAAGGTCTACAACATGAATTTATGATTGATTGAAAGTTTCGTTTAGAAATTTTATCGTTTAAATGCTCAATTCGGTAAAAAAGACTAAATCGCGTAAGGTGCAAAATTAGGGTTCTATAAGTTAAAGGTGTTAAATAGCTAAGGAATCTTAAATTAGAGGTCTTTATGTTGTAAATAGACCATAGAATTATAAGTGGACATAGATGGACATCATTTGGATGATATTAATTGCTTTTCATTAAGGTTAAAATAATAATTAACATAATAAACTTAAAATAAATAAAATAAAAGGAAAATTTTGTGTTCATCTTATTTTATGACATGAATTTAAGAGGAGAAAGGCAAAATTTTAGGGATCTTCATTCGACTAAGACAAATTCATGCAATTGGGTATGAGTTTTGTCCAGTTTTTAATGATTTCTTTGAGATCATTGCAACTAGGTCTAGCTAGCCTAGGGACTATTTTGCAAAATTTTTAAAGATTTTGAAAGTTTCCATTGATGAATATGTGTGATTTTAGATGATTGATGATAGATTTTGAATGGTTTTTGTTAGTTAAACAAGTTTTGTTAAGTGATTTTTAGTGAAAATGCAAATTAGGGGTTAAATTGTGAAATGTGCAAATTTAGTGGTTAAAATGTTAAATAAATAAAAAATATGGGCTGCTAGGGGCATAATAATAATTTGGCTAGCATGGGTCTATTGTGAATTTCATTAATTTGTGATTTTATGAAATAAGGACTAAATTGTGAAATATGTGAAATATGTAGGGTAAAAGTGTAAATGTGCTTTAAAGTATGTTTTGGACTACATTGAATTAATAGATTATTGAATAAGTCAATTTTGAGTATATGTAGATCAAGAAAGGAGAAATACAGACTTAGATCGGGGAAAGAATAAAGTTATGGAATAGTTGACTCAATTTACCGTTTTAGCATCCGAGGTAAGTTCATATGTTATAGTTTTATTTCAAATGTATTCTATATGCTTTGATATAGCATAAATTGTGATTATGTGACTTCAGACAAGTTTGGAAATGATTTGACGATGTTTCGACAATTGGAAGCCCGGTTGAACCTTAGGATAGTTTAGGATGCTAGTGACATGTCATTAGGGATACTTTGAGTTGGATTCGGGCCATGATGCAACGCTTCCAGTGCGAGATAAACAGATTTGGCTTCGGGCCATGCATACCGGTTCATTTGGCTTCGGGCCACGATATCAGTATTTCAGAGATAAGTTACCTCGATTTGGCTACGGGCCATAGGATAGGTACTTATCGTGTGAGAGCCTTGAGTATCCGACTTCTATTCTGAATGGTTCAATAGGTAAATGAGGAGCAAGAATGTGTATTAGGCTGGTATGAGATGGTATAGGTATGTGTATAAACTATTTTAGTGTTGAATCGAAGAAATGTGAATGGAAGTATATAGTTTTGTGAATGAGATTTTGAAAGGTTTGATAGTTAAGGAAAGCTACATATTGATGTATTAAAATTATTGATTTATGTTATGTGATTGCATTAAGTTTATATCATACGAGCTTACTAAGCTTTATAGCTTACTTTGTTTATTCTTCTATGTTTTATAGTGAATTCAAGCTAGCTCAGATTCGGGAATCGTCGGAGATGTCGTCACACTATCCACCTATCTTTCGGTACCTATGAACTTGGTAATTTAAGTATATGGCATGTATAGGGATTTTTTAGTCATTTTGGTTATGTTTTGTTAACGATTTTGGTCAATTGATTTGGCTTGTAAATGTATATATTTTGGTTTGTATATATATAGCCATGTGAGTTGGCTTAGGATGATGAATTTGATGATGTATATATAAATGTGTAAATGGCTTTTGCTTTGATTTGGTAATTAACCTATGTTGTGTGATAATTCTTGATAATAGGTATCAAGAATGTTAGATTGATGATTTGTGAATGTTGGTATGTTTGTGAAGTTAGGCCAAATTATGCGTATATGAGTTTGGTCATTCTGATGTTTAAAGTAATTGATTTATGATATATATATATGAATGCTTTGGAAATGTGAATTGGCATGATTTAAGTAGGCAAAGTAGGTTGTTGAAAGTATGTTAGATGTTGATATAGAAATGGTACATTTTAGTCTTGGTTGTGGATGATTTGAATATCTATATATGCTATGAATGTGTACCAATTGGGTTGTATAGGTGTGTGCCATTTGGGGTGGAAAATTGGCTTGGTAAATAGCCTATTTTTCTCCACACGGGCAGAGACACGGGCATGTGTCTCAGCCGTGTGTCACACATGGTCAAGTACACAGACATGTATCCCTTGGTGTTGAATATGAAAACAAGTCAGTATGCTCTACATGGCCTCACACACGGGCGTGTGACCTGGCCTTGTGGCATAAGTCAATATACCCTACAGGTTTGGCACGGCCTAACACACAGGAGAGTGTGACCATTTTTAGGGCACACGGGCTAGCCATACAGGCGTGTGTGTTGGCCATGTGACCCAAGTCAGAGAGTTACACGGGGCCGAACACGAGCTAGGACACGGCCATGTGCTCCCATTTTGAATGTTTACATAGCCTGTGACACGGGCGTGTCTCGTGGTTGTGTGAGACACATGGGCGTGTGTCCCCTGTTTTGAGGAAAATTTTTTAAGTTTCGTAAAAGTTTTATAAGTTATCGGTTTAGTCCCAAGCCACTCCCAAAGCATGTTTAGGGTCTCGTAGGCTCGTATTAGGGACAAATTGATTGAGATTGAATGATGAATGGTTGAATTGAGAAACTATATGCTAAATGAATGTTTAATTGTATTGTGAGTTCAGTAATGCTCTGTAACCCTATTCTGGCAATGCATACGAGTTAGGGGTGTTACATTAGCTAATTTTTGAAGTCATTCCAAGCAGGAGGCAACTTCTCAATAATGGCTGCCACTCGGAATGATTCACTTATCATCATCCCTTCAGCAAGAATTTTGTGAATGATCAATTGAAGTTCCTGCACTTGATTCACAACTAATTTAGAATCAACCATTACAAAACTCAAGAATTTAGCAACTAAAAACTTTTTAGTTCTAGCATCTTCGGCTTTGTATTTATGGTCCAACGATATCCATAATTCCATAGTTGTTTTCTTAACACTATACACTTTGTACAATGCATCCGAAAATCCATTCAGGATATAGTTTTGGCATAGGAAATCAAAATGTTTCCAAGCTTCAACAGTAGTGAAAGCGATAACTTCATCTACCTCACCTTGTTTAACATTAGGAGGGTCATTTTTCAAAAATTTGGCCAAGTCCAACATGGTTAAATAAAATAGCATTTTCTGTTGCCAAGTTTTGAAGTTTTGCCTCAAGAATTCTACAGGTTTCTTGTTATGGATTATAGCAGCCGCCACCAGTAATTCTGAGTTTTGGATCGAAGATTGCATTTGAACCAGCAAAGCTTCAGATTGTGAATTGATTGAATTGGTGGGAGTCTCCATTTTTCTGTTAAGAAACAAAACCAGAATTAGAAAACTTATCAACTTTTGTTAGATGGAAAAAATCTAATAAAACTCGGAACAAAAGTTTATACGGTTTAATAAAAAATACAATAAAACAATGCACCAGGTAGGTAATTCTAAAAGAGAGGTGGTGCTCTCGGCACGCTTAAATACCAAGTCTTTCAAAAAACCAATCCTAGACATGTATTCTTATATTGTCTTTTTGATTCACTGTTGAGAAATTTCTTTTCATTCAATTTAAAGCCGCAATTAAGGCCACCATAAACAGAAAAATTTCCCTTTGATTTGTTAAACGGCAAAATAAAATTCTGAAACAAAATCAAAAAACAATTTGTTAAACAGCAAGATTAAATCCCAAAACAAAATTATATCATTAAATCAAATTAAAACTCTCTTAAACGGTAAGAATAAATTCCGAAACAAAATTATTTGATTACGTCTTTGTTTGGAAACAAAATAATATTGAATAAAATCTTGTTAAATGGTGGGAATAAATCCCGAAATAGATTTTATTTAATTCAATTTGAATTTGGAAAAAAAATCAAATAAAATCTTGTTAAACGGCTGTAATAAATCCCGAAACAAATTTAATTTAATTTAATTTTTTGTTTTTGGCAAAAAAAACAAATAAAATAAATCTTTATTAAACGGTGGGAATAAATCTTGAAACAAATTTTATTTAATTTAATTTCTCATTTTTGGCAACAAAATCAAAATGTAATAAATTAGTTGAACAGTGGGAATCAATCCCAAAATTATTTTTTTCCTCGTTTTTGGAAATAAAACAAAATTTGGAATAACATCGTTGAACGGCAGGAATCAATCTCGAAACGAATTTTATTTTACTCGTTTTTTGAAATAAATTTTTTTTTGGAATAAAATTGTTGAATGGCAGGAATCAATCCCAAAATGTGATTGTGTGCCACTAAAAATTATGTAGTTGTGCTGCAAAAAATATATTGCAGAAATTCGGCCAGATTTATATGGTGTAATTAAATTACTAGAATCACACTTACTCCATCATATAATTATATCCCACCCCAATGCACATGCAAAAACATATTAAATTCTCATGCCACATGTACTCATAGAAAATTAGATATATGATATGCATGCATAAGTGTCGACAGAACAAGTCATATTACACAGCCTACTCAAAGTCGTACTAATCAAAATCATAGTTTACTGACATACAAACGCTATAATTTATGTTATGTGTCTCTGTGTGTCTCTCTCAAGAATTCTACGGTATTCTTTAGGCTTTTATAAGCATTCAATATAGAGGAATTTTTGAAATTTCCATGAATAAAGATCCAAATATGCACTGCAGGAGCCTTTAAATCAATTTGAATAAAATCAAATCAAATTGATTGGAATAAAATAAAATCAAGATATTTGTCTCTTTAAAACAAATTATGTATAATACATGCTGAGAAAAAATAAAATACATATTGGGCTAAAATATCTGCAGGCCCTTTTTGGGCTCAATCGGTCCAGACATTTCGCGTTACCCATGTCGTGCGGGTGTACCCCCAACCCCAATGGATTTGGATTTGCGTCCCTCTACGGGTGAGGTAGGGTTTTAAGCTTAGTCATACAATAACCCTCAAGTGGGTTCTCATATATATACATATCTATAACTTGTTATTTAACCAATGTGGGATCTAAGCTTTTTTTTTCTCCACATAATTCACAAGTAGCTTACTTTGAGCATCAATTTCTCATTCATCACTCAACCATTTGAGCATATGATATACTTTGTAAAGGTCTCATAGAGTAGAATATAAGACCATAATTTTATGATTCAACTCTCCACCTCTACCAATCAAGAATATGTCTCAAAATTTCCAAAAATTACATATTTTCTAACAATCCCCACATGAATGAAAATTGATAGTTTTAACGAAAAACATTAACTCGATATGGTGATAGAATCTACGATCGATAGTTGCATAGGATTGGTAGGCATCCACCCTTGAACCTTCCCTTGTGAAAGTATATTTACTTTACTAGCTGACCAGTAGACGCGATGTCCTTAAACTGTTCTCCTTTTATGTAAACGATGATATACCTCACACAACTACCTCCCTAGTAAGGTTTTAGTTCTTATGGGTATGTTTATATAGTCGTAAACATCCTGGTTCTGCGAGAGTTTGAGAGAACTATGCCCCAATAGTCTCTTCGAAGTGACCCCACTTAACTATCACATAGGTAACTTATATTGCTCGCCTCACCAAAACACACAAAGGTCATTAAAAGTATTGCTTAACCTATCCAATTTTTAGTTACTGTTTACATCATAGGAATGGACTTGGGATAATAACCCTACCGTGACCTCACAGGTCTATGCAAGTAGGTTGTCCCTTTAAACCTAGATCTTGGGATCTCCAGTCAGTTAGGTAGGGTTTTCCTTCACATAGCGCCTTTTATTTTCATGGGATTCAGTCTTATTCTTTTCGATGTTTTATCAACATGATCTTGATTTAAGCTTTTAGTTAGCAGATCCGCAATGTTATCTTTTAATTTTACAAAATCAATGGAGATAACTCCATTTGAGATCAGTTGTTTAACGATATTATGTTGACGATGCATATGTCTCAACTTACATTACGTTAGCACGACACCCTTACACTTTCAAGTGGTTGTAGGATGATTTTCTACCTTTCCATAACTTATATGGTGCCTTGTCCCTTTTCTTGCGGGCACCTTATTTAAAAGTTAATTAGTTCACAGAAAAGTTTCCCCCCACATTTCTTATGATAACCCAAAGCTTTCTAGCAAGGTGTTCATAATTTCCTTTAGAGTTTGATTTTTTCTTTCAGCTACTCCATTTGATTGAGGAGAGTATGGTGGTTTTACTTTATGAATAATGTCATGTTATGTACAATATTCAAATGGTTCAACATATTCACCACCACGATTACTTCTCACCATCTTAATCTTTCTATTAAGTTGGTTTTTAACTTCCTGCTTATAGAGAATATATTTCTCTATAGCTTCATCTTTGCTCTTAAGCAATTATACTGGCAATATTTTGTGCTATCATCAATGGAGGTAATAAAATATTTATTCCTTCTTCTAGTTTGAACAAATTTTAAGTTAAAAACATTATTATGTATTAGGTAAAGTGGTTTTGTGCTTCTTTCAACAATTTGAGATAAAGATCTTGTTAATTTTGCCTCAACACATGTTTCACATTTATGATTATAATTAATGTGAAACAAAGGAATCTGCTCTAAGTTAATTAATGTTCGTAAAGTATAGTAATTAACATGTCCGAGCTTACTATGCCATAGATCAAATGACTCAAGCATATAAATAGATGAAGAAGAGACATTCTTATTCATTGTCTTTACTTTTAAAGAGATTGCATTAATTTTCCACATGTCATTTAATACATATCCCCTTCCTAAAAACATTCCCCTTTTAGACAAAATTAGCTTTTGGGATTCAAATACCATCCTAGAAACTGTGTACACTTAGGAGTGTTACAGAAACATAATTCTTACGTAGGTCAGGCACATAAGTTCATATCAGACACTTCATTGGAATTTTTTTCCACAGCATTGACCTCGTTAGCTCTAACTTTATTTAGAATCCTACAGTCAGATGACTTGTGCCCCATCTTCTTGCAATTGAAGCATTTTCCTTGAAACTTTTTCTTTTTGGAAACACCACCTTTTGGTCCTAGTTTAGACCCATTCTGCGGTTGTTTTCCTTTCTTAAAGTCTTTCTTGACTTCTACGACATTTGCCCTAGCAACTATAACAACTCATTTTCAGCGAAATTGAAATAATGGTTTTGAGACCACAAATTCGAGCCAAAAATAAAATTTATTTTAATTTTATTGTATGGTCCATATTATGATAGAGATGTCATGTGAAAATTCTGATAAGAAAATTTTACCGATTATGTGCTTAATTACAGGAAGGACCAAATCAAATAAAATGCAAAAGTTAAACTCTAGTAGCTAGAACGATTAAATAGCTATGGAATTCAAAGCTTGAGGTCCTTATATGGTAATTAGACCATTAATCAAAAGTTAGTAGATATTTTTGATGATTCATTCATGAAAATTTAGAAAAGGGCAAGGACTAAATTGGAAATAGAAATAATTAAAGATGATAAATAATTAAAATATAATTAAAATCATTTTATATCATCTTCTTCCTTAAATATTTCATGGAAACCCTAGGAAAGAGAAAACAATCTTTCTTGGCTTAATTGGGTAAGTTTTCTTGTCCTTTTTTTAGTAATTTTGATATTTTTGAAATTGAGATAGTTTAATCTATCTATTTGGGGTATTAATTTGAAAAATTCTCAAAGTATAGAAGTTATGTCAAGGTTGAATATGCTGAAAATTAGAAATTTATGGTAGAAAATGATAGGCTGTTGATAGATAAACAACTTTTACAAAGTGATTTTTGATGAAAACATGATTTAGGAACTAATTTGTAAAGTTGTGAAAATTGAAGAAAAATTCTAAATTTTATAGAATATATATGCTGTAAATTTTATATTGAAATTTTGGTTAGGCTTGGAAAAAGGAGTAAATTGCATAAATTCCATTTTTTGAGCTTAGGGACGAAATTAGAATTTATGGAAAGTATAGGGGCAAAATGGTAATTTTGCCTAAGATGTAAATTGAGTCCAAATGAATATGAAATGTGATAAATTGATGATTAAATTCATTTATATAGATCCACTCAAATTCAAAGTTAGAACGAGGAAAGGAGAAAGTTTCTAATTAGTAGATTTATATACGTGAACAAGTGTCGAGGTAAGTTTGTGTAACTTAATTGAGCATGTAAATATGTTGAATTGGATGTTGTATTTGTATAGAATGTGGTTTATTTGTATGTGAATTGTTTGAATGTTACAATATAAGAAATGAATACATGCTTGAAATTGTTTGAAAAAGGTTGAGTTCTGTTTGAATATTGAATTTCAATAGATAAATGTGATTTCCCTTATTGAATGAGATCCTGTATTTGTTGCTGACGAATTTAACTCAGACGAGTAATCTTATTAACCTCAGTACAGAAAGGATTTAGCCTAGACTGGTAATCCTGATAGAAGCCCTCTTGAGCATATATTACAGAAAGGATTTAGCCCGAACAGGTAATCCTGATTAAGCTCTTATGAGCATATGTTGGAAATAGGATTTAGCTTGGACAAGTAATCCTGTTATATGATATGTGGCTCGAGAGTGTGCTTTCTAATTAAGTGTCTTAATGGGTACTCCTAAATATGAATTGACGGTTTATTGAATTGTACACCTTGAGTGTACTATCTGAGTATCCATCAAAATTTTAATGATTCAATGGATAAAATATTTGATATGATATGAGAATTATAAGATGAAATGAATAATATTTTGAATGAATAAAGTATGATGAGCTCATATTAGATTACTCGATGTATATGAGAATTTTGTAACCAACATGTTTGATTGAATGCATGTGATTAGGCAAATTTGCCAACTTGATAGAAAAATGTTATTATATGCTTAATTTTAATAAATGAGATTGGTAAGTTTAATTCTAGTTATACGAACTTACTAAGCATAATGTCCTTACTAGGTTTACTTTTCTCTATTTTATAGTGCTCGAAAGCTTGCGAAGGTTGGTAAATGGTTGGAACATCATCATACTATCCGCTAGCTTGTTTTGGTATAAATAGTAACCTAATTTTGGTATAATGGCATGTATAGGTAACTTGGCCAATGTTGGCATAAAAATGTTGTTTGTAATCTAGCCATTTGAAATGGCTAGTAATGATTATGTTTTGGGATATCTATTAAGGTAATCCTATGGTATTATCATGAGTACATATATTATGGTTTGATTGAGCTATACTAAATGAACATAACTATTAAAGATAAGATCATAAATAGGTATGTATGTAAAGTGATACTATGTTAGATGCTTGAATTGGCCTTGTTATAATGCTTGGATTGGTAGGTATTTGGATATAAGTTTTGGTGCAGGATATTGGTAAAATTTGGGTGAGAAATAAAGATAGGAAATGGCTTTATTTGTCAACACAGGTAGACACACGGGCGTGTGTCTAGACTGTGTGTGACACACGGCCTGGTACATGGGCGTGTGGTTAGGCTGTGTGTCCCCTGCATCTTAAATTTGAAAAACAAAATGCTCAGAATTGAGCATACGGGTAGAGACACGGGCGTGTGTCTCAGCCGTGCGTGCTACACAACCTAGAACACAGACGTGTGTCTTGACTGTGTGAACCCTACACCTAATTTCTGAAAATTAAATTGATCACACGGCCTACTCACATGGGTGTGTGGCTGGTCGTGTGGCAGAAGTTAGAGAGTTACATGGGGTCGAACACGGCCTGCAACACGGGTGTGTTCTAGGGTCACACGGGCATGTCCCTTGGATCACGCGGGTGTGTGAGCCCTGTAACTTAGAAATTTTTACAAATTTCACGAAAAATTTTTAAAGTTCCTGATTAAGTCCCGACTTGATTCTAATACTCAAATTATGCCTCGAGGGTCCATTTAAGGGACATTATGAATAATCTCGAAAAATGAATAGTAATTGATATGAAATATTTCTAAATGTTTTGTAATCTCAGTAATACTTCATAAACCTGTTCTGGAGACGGATACGGGTTAGGGGTGTTACAACAACATTGTCATTTGCTACTTTGTTGAGCCTCTTTTCCGTAACTCTATTGTCTTCTTCAATTCAAAGTCTGACAGTTAGGTCTTCTACTGACATTTCCTTTCTTTTATGGTTTAGCTAATTCTTGAAGTCATTCCAAGTAGAAGGTAACTTCTCAATAATGACTACCACTTGGAAGGATTCACTTATCATCATCCTTTCAGCAGGAATTCTGTGAATGATCAATTGAAGTTCCTGCACTTGATTCACAACTAATTTAGAATCAACCATTACAAAATTCAAGAATTTAGCAACTAAAAACTTTTTAGTTCCAGCATCTTCGGCTTTGTATTTATGGTCCAACGATATCCATAATTCCATAGTTGTTTTCTTAACATTATACACTTCGTACAGTGCATCCGGCAATCCATTCAGGATGTAGTTTCGGCTTAGGAAATCAGAATGCTTCCAAGCTTCAACAGCAGTGAAAGCGGTAACTTCATCTACCTCGCCCTCTTTAACAGTAGGAGGGTCATCTTTCAAATATTTGGTCAAGTTCAACATGGTCAAATAAAACAATATTTTCTATTGCCAAGTCTTGAAATTCTGTCTTGAGAATTTTGCAGGTTTCTCATTGTGGTTTACAAGAGCCGCCCCCGACAACACCGAGTTTTGGATTAAATGTGTTTGAACCAAAGCTTCAGATTGCGAATTGGTTAAATTGGTGGGAGTTTTCGTTTTTTTGTTATGATTTTAGAAACAAAAGCAGAATTAGAAAAATCATCAACTATTGTTAGACGATAGGAAATGAATAAAACTCGAAACAAAAGTTGACGCAGTCTAATCGAAAAACACAATAAAACAATGCACCAAGTAGGTAACCGTAAAAAAGAGGTGGTACATTTGGCACCCTTAAATACCAAATCTTTCAAAGAACGAAACCTAGACATGCACTCTTATATTGCCTTTTTTAATTCACCATTAATAAATTTCTTTTTCTTTGATGTCACAATTTTGAAGCTAGAATTTAAAGCCACAATTAAGGTCACAATAAATAGAAAATTTAATTTCCAATTTATATTACCCATTGATTTGGTTTAACGACATAATTACTATTTTGAAACAAAATCAAAATCAATTCTGTTGAATGACAGGATTAAATCCTGAAACCAAATTATTTAATTAAATCTTATTTGGAAATAAAACCAAAATAAAATATGTTAAACGATGAGAATAAATTCTGAAATAGAATTATTTAATTAAATCTTGTTTGGAAACAAAACCAAAATTCAATATGTTAATCAAGGGGCATAAATCCCGAAATAGAATTATTTAATTAAATTTCATTTGGAAACAAAATAAAAATCGAATAAAATCTGCTGAATGGCGAGAATAAATCCCGAAACAGATTTATTCAATTAATTCTCATTTGAAACAAAATCAAAATGGAATAAAACCTGTTGAATGGCGGGAATAAATCCCGAAAATAGAATTATTCAATTAATTCTCGTTTAGAAAAAAATTAAAAAGGAATAAAATCTATTGAACGGCGGGAATAAATACCGAAACAAAAGTATTCAATTAATTCTCGTTTAGAAACAAAATAAAAAAGGAAAAAAATCTATTGAACGGCAGGAATAACTCCCGAAATATATTGTATTCAATTTTATTTTTTATTCTCAAACAAAATACGTTATTTTTTTTTTCTTGGTGTCTCGTTCGTCTCAGATTTGAGAATTGTAAAATAATAAAAATATTTCTTAAGATTGTTGGATAAAACACGTTAGCGAACAAATATATAAATATAAATAATTAAATAAACAAATAAAACAAATTAATATAAACAAATATTTATATTTATGAAAAAACACAAGATTTGAATAAAATAAATTAAATAAATATTTATATTTATTTAAAACATCAAATTTGAAAAACAATTAAATAAATAAGATTTTGGAAAACCAAAAATTGAATAAAGGGAATCAAGTTTTACTAGATGTTGAGGTCTATTTTCACAGTTTTCTTAAGATAGATTCAGCCACTCGTATGATACTTGGAGAAACGCTCGTCCTTTGTCTCCCAGGATACAACAATAATATGATTGCGGCAGTAGTACCTTTGGAGTGATCAACGAACAAACCTTACCTTCTTCTATCACCTAAATGTTTGAAAATTTGGTGAGGAAAAAGAAAATACTTTTTTAGAGTGAAAAATTCATTTTGTGTTTTTGTGTCTCAAGAATTCTGCAATATTTTTTAGGCTTTTATAGACACTCAATATAGAGGAATTTTGAAAATTTCTATGAATAAAAATACAAATCTGCATTAAAGGAGCCTTTAACTCAATTTGAATAAAATCAAATCAAATCAAGATATTTTTCCTTTTAAAACAAATTCTGTATAATATCTATTGAGAGAAAATAAAATACGTAATATTCGCAAGCCCTTTTTGGGCTCGACCAATCTGGGCATTTCACGTCGCCCACATCGTGCGGGTGCAAATATTTATTTAAAACATCAAATTTGAAAAATAATTAAATAAATAAGATTTTGGAAAACCAAAAATTGAATAAAGGGAATCGAGTTTTACTAGATGTTGAGGTCTGTTTTCACAGTTTTCTTAAGATAGATTCAGCCGCTCGTATGATACTTGGAGAAACGCTCGTCCTTTGTCTCCCAGGATACAACAATAATATGATTGCGGCAGTAGTACCTTTGGAGTGATCAACGAACAAACCTTACCTTCTTCTATCACCTAAATGTTTGAAAATTTGGAGAGGAAAAGGAAAATACTTTTTTAGAGTGAAAAATTCATTATGGTTTTTGTGTCTCAAGAATTCTGCAGTATTTTTTAGGCTTTTATAGACACTCAATATGGAGGAATTTTGAAAATTTCTATGAATAAAAATACAAATCTGCATTAAAGGAGCATTTAACTCAATTTGAATAAAATAAAATCAAATCAAGATATTTGTCCTTTTAAAACAAATTCTGTATAATATCTATTAAGAGAAAATAAAATACGTAATATTCGCAAGCCCTTTTTGGGCTCGACCAATCTGGGCATTTCACGGCGCCTACATCGTGCGGGTGCACCTCCAACCTCGATGGATTTGAATTCACACCCCCTGCACGTGAGGCAGAGTTTCAAGCTTAGTCATACAATAACCCTCAAGTGGGTTCTCATATATATACATATCTCACACTTGGTATTTAACCAATGTGAGATCTAAGCTTTTCTGTTTTTTTTTCTCAATATAATTCACAAGTAGCTTACTTTGAGCATCAATTTCTCATTCTCCACTCAACCATTTTTGATCATATGATACACCGTTGTAAAGGTCTCATGGAGTAGAATAAAACACCATAATTTAATGATTCAACTCTCCACCTTTACCAATCAAGAATATTCCTCAAAGTTTCCAAAAATTACATATTTTCCAACAGAAAGAAAATAAAAGAGATTATCATTTTCTATCCTAAAGAATATAAACCACTCCTTCTAAATTAAATTAAGGATAGGAGAGAAAATGAAAAAAAAAAGAAGTATATGTTAGTTCAAAGTTATGCATTTTTCAAATATTTCATTTTTCCCTTTATTCATTTTTCAACTCTACCAAGCATTGTAAGGAAAGACAATGCAACTTTCAATTTTTTCATCTTTCCTACTGAGCACACCTGTAGACACTCAATTTTGCCTTGGCCCAGAAATAAGTCCAAAAATAAAAATAATAAACCCCAAAAAAACGAAGTCCAAGTCCAGTCCAGAATTACAAATATAATTTGGCCCGATCGGAATGGCCCATTACTTGAAAAAATTTAAGGTCCATCTACAAGCTTGACTCATATGGAAATATAATCTTCAATGATTTGCAATATTAGATGTGATATGCAATCTTAGACATGATACAATCTTAGATATGATTGCAATCTTAGATATGATACAATCTTAGATATGATTGCAATCTTAGATATGATACAATCTTAGATATGATATGATTTTGTAATCTTGGAGATTTAATTTGTAGATACCCTTTAATCTTAACCGTTGATGTAATTGATCTGTACCGTTGGATTTAGGGAGGCTCAACTATAAATAGAGGCCACTCCCTTCATTGTAAAGAACTTGTTGAGACTACTATGGGAATTCAAAAATGTGGTCCAAAGATGCATGTAGAAGGATTTGCAATTGCCAGGATAAACATGAGGTTTTAGGGCACTGTTGGTCCACCATGGAAAGGGATCGTATCAGTTGTACAATGAATGCCAAATTTAAAGGAGTCAAGACTTATGAGGCATGTATGTTATGGGTCCAAGCTCGTTAAAAGTTTCAAGCTGATAATGACTCATCTTTGTGGACGCCAACTACTCCATTAAGAGGGGGAGATAGCTTCATATGCCAATATTTCAAAGTCAAAAGTCATCCATTTCAAAAAAAAAAAGATTATATATAATTGCACAATGCCAAAAGTTTGTAGTCTTTTCAAAGATAATGTGCCATACCACAGTACAACAAAGGTTGCCAAAAGAAAAGGAAAAAAAAAGGAAAAAATTACAGAAGATGACTGAGACTGGTAAAAATTGGCATAAGAAACTACCGCCTACTCTCTATGCTTACGATGGGGCAAACACCTTCAATTCCAGTTGTTTCAAAGGTTCCAACCATCATCCTTGGAATGGGTGCACTGTTTGGCTTTCCTGAGCAGCCTGATGTGCTGTCAATAGCTGCGATGGTTAGCTCCAAGCAGTGGCCATTGATTTCTAGCTATGGGACATCAGGCTGTACACAGTCTCTGAAGCTTAAAATGATAGATTCTTTCTTCAAAACCAGTTTCTGACAAAGTGGATGATGGTATCATGAAGGAAGCTCTCTTAGACTTCTATACAAGTTTAGGGAAGAGGAAACTTGATCAAATCATTATTTTTAGGGATGGGGTTAGCGAGTTTCAATTCAATCAAGTTTTGATCAAGTTATTGAGGCTTGCAAGTTCCTTGGCGAGAAGTGGAACCCTAAAGATTGTGGTTATTATTGTATGAAAAACCATCATACCAAGTTTTTTTTTTTCAGCAGGGATCTCCTGACAATGTGCTACATGGTACTGTCATTGACAACAAAGTATGCCATCCAAAGAAAAATGATTTTTACCTTGGAATAATTGGAATAATTGGAATCACGAGGCAGACCCACTATCATGTTCTCTTAGACTAGGCTGAGTTTTCAGCTGATGATCTGCAAGAGTTTGTTCATTCTCTATCCTATATGTATCAAAGGAGCACCACAGCCATATTTGTTGTGGCTCCTATTTGCTACGCTTATTTGGCAGCTTCACAGTTGGGGGCAATTTATGAAGATTAGGGATGCTTCAGAAACATCATCGAGTTATGGTAGGATGTATGCTCCGAGAGTAACCTTTGTACCTCAGCTTTCCAGGTTGAAGGATAAAGTCAGCAACTTCATTCTTATCTGCTGAGAATCATTGAACCATCTTTTCGTAGGGTTTGACAAACAACAGCCGGGACTGCTGTTAAGGCAATCCCTTTCTCATGGGCTTATGAATCAAGATTTTTCCTCTAAGCTTTTGATGGAGTCAAGAATTGAATACCTCTAGTAAACTTGAAAGTATTCATCCTAAGCAAATGTACCAAGAATGGATGACACAGACTTATGACAAAGGAGGTTCGTCCAAAAGAATTTCATAAAGGAAACCTTGTGCTGAAAGAGATCCTTCCCATGCAAAAGGATACCGAATGGGGAAGGACCATATGTCGCGAAGAGGGCTTTCTCTAGAGGTGCATTGATTTTTTATCTGATCCAGTGAATTCGGACTCGGTCAAGGAGTACTTTGTTTGAAGGAGAAGGGAAGCCAAGGTGAAAACCCGCAAAGGGCACTTTGGGACTTCTATTTCAAAAAAAAAAAAAAAAAAAAGAAAAGAAAAAGAGAAAAAAAGAAAAAGAAAAAAGAAAATGGAGAGGCCAAGGTGAAAACCCGCAAAGGGCGCCTTGAGACCAAAGGGGTTTTGAGTTGAAAACCCGAAAGGGCAGCTCAAATTTAGAAAGTCATGCAGTGACCTTGCTATACTGGATTCGACAAGAAGTGAAGTATGTTACATATCGAGGCATCAACGAATTACTTTGGATCTTTTAAACACATGTTGAACTCAAGAAAGTCTTCATGGAGCTGGTGTATAGACGCTCAAGCGGCGATATCTGGGGCATTTAATTTTTTTTTATCCTGTTTACTATCTTTGGATTCTCTTTCTTCTCAAAGATATATTCTTAGATTAACCTCATTTGTTTTTTTTTTGATAAATCATCATCCTCAAGATCAATTTATTCGTCCCATTATTCATAAAGTGTGTTGCATAGAAATAATGATTGATGAACTAAATATCTTTACAAACGAAGTTTTGCATATTACTCTGGAAATTTCTAGACAATACAAGAAATTGAAACAAGACAATTGTTTAAAGAATTTTCATATTTGAGGGTCGGAAGTACTCGGGGAAATTTCTTCTTCAGTCCAAAAGGTGGTTGGACATTTTAAGCAATATTGATCTTAAGAAAGGATCATTTCATAAACATCTCCAGCGGGTCACAACATTTGGAAAATGGCACAATAGAACTAAGTTGATTCAAAGCATACAAGTAGAGTATGATTGATACATCAAGAAGTATAAAGATAAAAATTCGATGAGGGAATGAGTGATGACGTTCGAAATAGGGGTCATATTCATAACATTTTGCATTATAACATGTTTAATTAGGGACATTCGACTCACTTCGAGCATAGCATCCTAATCATCAGGCATAATCATTCTACAGGTAATCGAGGACATAGCAGATTAGACTCTCAGATTTTCTCAAATAGACTCAAGATGGTTTGGCATCCTTGTGCTTACAAGGAACAAATCGAGGACATAGCAGATTAGACTCTCAGATGTTCTCAAACAGACTCAAGATGATTTGGCATCCTTGTGCTTACAAGGAACAAATCGAGACATAGTTGATTTGGCTTTCACGTGTTTACAATTAAGCAAATCTAAGATGATTTGTCGTCTTTGTATTGTCAGAGAACAAATCGAAGTTTGGCATCTCCATTTCGACGGAGAATAGACGCATAGCAGATCTAACCTTCAGATGTTTATATCAAGGCAGATCCAAGATGATTTGGCATTCTTGTGTTTACAAGGAACAAATCGAGGACATAGCGATTTGACTCTCGATGTTCTCAGACACATAAGCGAATCTAACCTTGAGATGTTTTATACTCAAGCGAGATCCGAGATGATTTGGCATTCTTGTGTTTACAAGGAACAAATCGAGGACATAGCAGATTTGACTCTCAGATGTTCTCAGACACAAAGCATGAATCTAACATTGAGATGTTTATCTTTCAAGCGCATCCAAGATGATTTGGCATTCTTGTGTTTACAAGGAACAAGTTGAGGACATAGCAGATTTGATTCTCGAGATGTTCTCGAGACACATAAGCAAATCTAACCTTGAGATGTTTATCAAGCGCAGATCCAAGATGATTTGGCGTTCTTGTGTTTACAAGGAACAAATCGAGGACATAGCAGATTTGACTCTCAGATGTTCTCAGACACATAAGCAGATCTAACCTTCAGATGTTCATATTGAAGCAGATCCAAGATGATTTGGCATTCTTATCGAGGACATAGCAGATTTGACTCTCAGATGTTCTTAGACACATAGCAGATCTAACCTTCAAATAATTTCACTGAAGCTAGATTCAAGATGATTTGGCATCCCTACAAGTCGAAGAAGCAGGTTCGACGTCTCTATGTTCGGCAGGGAGCAGATCGAAGATATCAACATGACAGTCATGAGTTTGCAAGAAGCAGATTGAAGCCGTCAAGAGGCCATTTAAAGAAGATCAAGAACTCAAGACTCGGCGAGACCGGGCAAAATTGGTCTTTTTATAGTCTTTGCTCTATTCCTGTTACTGACAATGAGCAAAGAGGGCGTTGAGACACTCAATTTTGCACGGGCGAGAAATAAGTCCAAAAACAAAAATAATAAACCCCAAAAAAAACGAAGTCCAAGTTCAGTCTAGAATTACAAATATAATTTGGCCCGATCGGAATGGCCCATTACTTGAAAAGATTTAAGGTCCATCTACAAGCTTGACTTATATGGAAATATAATCTTAGATGTGATATGCAATCTTAGATATGATACAATCTTAGATATGATTGCAATCTTAGATATGATATGATTTTGTAATCTTGGAGATTTAATTTGTAGATACCCTTTAATCTTAACCGTTGATGTAATTGATCTGTACCGTTGGATTTAAGGAGGCTCAACTATAAATAGAGGCCTCTCCCTTCATTGTAAAGAACTTGAGTTTTGGGAAGCAATAAGAATTCTTGAGAGCATTCACTCAAATTTCTCTCCCTCTTGCGTTCTTACTCTCTCTATGGTTTGTTCTTATTTTATTCTTCGTCTATCTTAGTTTCTCAACCTTTTTTTATTTTAATTTCTTCATTTTTCAAATATATATATTTATTCCTATCTTTTATACATTTGATTATGTATTTTATTTATTATAATATTTAACCTTTTTATATAGTTTATTTTCAAATATATATTTTCTATGCATGTATATATATTATATTATCATTTCATGTATTTTGAACTATTGCATTATATTTTTATAATTTTTAAATGTTCTATTTATTCATTTTTTTAGTGTATGTTATTTTTTTATACCATTATATATTTTTATCTATATATTATTATCATTAAAGGTTTTAACTTGTATTATATATGTATCTTTATTTATGTGTTAATAATTACTTTACTCCTATTCTGTTATTACATATTTTGAAGATATTATAATATTATAATTTGTATAATACGTATATTTCATCATTAATTACTTATTTCATATTATTCTAAACTTATATATATTATATACTTATTTCATTGTGAATATAAATTCCTTTACATAGTTGATATTTTATATATTATTTTTCTAAATCGATATATTTTATTTCTTTTGTAATTATTATTCTTATAAATATATTTTTATTATATATTATACTTTTAAATCTATTATTAAATATCACATTTTTATATATGCTCATTCTATTTATCAATTGTTTATATTATACATGTATTTTTTAAAAAAAACTTATGCTTTATTATTATACAATGTTTGCTTTTACTTTAGAATTAATGTATTTTATATATTATGCAATATCTTAGACTTTTATAATTTATTTTCAAATGCATATTTTTATTTTATATGTGTCAAAATTGTATATCATGCATCATTTATATGTTTAAATATATGTTGAATTACATGTTTATGGGTTTTTACCTATTCTTCTTAAATATATATCGCGTTTTATGTATATCTTTCTTTTTTTCGTTATGTTTTATTTCTTATATATATTGGTTAGTATATAATATTTATACTATTGTACTATTATTATAATATGTTATCTCGTATGTTATGTTAATATGCTCCTTCATGCATCGATTTTAAAAATGAGACTTCAAAGTTTTCAAAAATAAAAAGGCAATGCTTGGTGTTTGGAAGCTTCGAGAAAAGTAGTCCCTAACTTATTGGGTTGCAATTTTTCTCGTTGAGTTCGAATAGTCAAGTACCCTTTTAAGTTTTTAAGATTTTCAAAATATGAGCAACTGTCTTGGAATTTCAAAGCATTATGTCCTAACTTAGTGGATGTGGCGTTTTATCGTTTCGAGATAGGGATTTCCAAAAAGGCTAACTTAGTATCAATATTTTGATACAAGCTAACCCCAATTTTCAAAAATCAAAATATTTTAAAGAGGATTGCATCTTAAAATTTTTAATTTCTGACCTTAAAGACATTTGATAATTAATTAAGTACCAATTTTTGGGCGTTACGAGGGTACTAATCCTTCCTCGTACGTAACCGACTCCCGAACCCGTTCTTTTTATTACGTAGACCAAAACTAATGATTTTAAAATAAAATGTCTTAAAGGTGATCCAATCACACCTAAAAAGACTGGTGGCGACTCCTGTTTTCGTTTCTTTAAAGTCGATTCTCATTTTCCCAAAACTCGATTTAAAAATGGTCTCGACAGCACCTATGAAAAAAAATTATACTTTTCATTTTTACATTTTCTATCCCTTCATTTGTTTACATCTTTCCAGTTTTCTTTACACCCTATCAAGCAAAACCTAAATGTATTCATTACTATTTATTATTATTTTTCAAGGAAGCTTTAGACACTAATTTTTATGTTCATTCACATATACCAAAACATGTTTCTTAATTATTCCTTGACAACCAATTTTCATAGCACAATAATAATTGATAATTGACTTTGTATTCAAAGTTTACCAAAACTAGTGGTACACATATAATATTATTCACATAACACATCCAATGGTCCAAAATAATTTTATATATCAAATACTGTTTTACTAAATGACGATAATGGCTGTAAGAATGATCACAAAACAATAAAAAAGAAAAATAAGAACATGTAGATTTTGTGGAAAACTATTATCGGGAAAAATCTCGGGCAGAGGAGGAGAAATTCACTAATGTTGAAAAACAAGAATACAAGAGATTTTTTTGGCTATGTCCAGTTTTTAAGGGTTAAACAACTCCTTTTTTTAATCAGTGTCTAATAGAAGAAGTATAGTCTTATATGGATTCAACTTGTGTAACAATGTCTGTATCGATCAAGATTAGTTGTGGATGGGGATCTGTGGGTGTGAAGGTCCGAGGTTTCAGCCCTCGGACCTTCGCCCCCACAAATCCTCAATTTTACATCTCTATTTTATTTTTTTAATAAGTGTGTTGTACTTCGAACTTTTCCAACCAGATCAAATGGGGTTCGGGTCACACAAGTCTAACAAATATTTCATCAAAACAATATTTCTAGTATATGATTCTTAAGAAATGACCAAATGTCCTTTCATGATAAAATTACTATTTTGCCCATTTTAGCTTTTAACTTAGTTTCTTCACAGCAAATAGTTATTTACCAATTCAAATCTCATAATTCACATTTAACTTTTCATATGAATCCATAGGTAGTAAAAATTATATCCTTGCCCATTTCTCGACAAAAATAGAAAATGTATCGTTTAATCCCTATATATATTTTTAATTTTTTCTAATTTAGTCCAAAAGTGATTTCTATTACACTTTATATTTTTTATTTTATAATTTACTCCAACGGATATTTATATTTTTTATTTTATAATTTTACGTTTAGATATAAGTTGGTATCACAGAATGTCAATGAAGGAATTCATAATTGATACTTAGATTTAATCAGCCAAATATTCTTGAAAGTAACAAAATGCCTTTCACAAAACTCTAGGTCAAAAAACCTATAAAGAAATTCGGACAGATTTTAATTGGTTTATGTGATCATTATACCTCCATTTGGAGTCATAATCCATTGTTTAATTTCAAACTACATCCAATTTTTTAAATAAAAAAATAAAACTAAAAATGATAGAATAAAAAAGAAATAATTTCAGTACATCAATACAACACCAAATCGAGATGTTGTGGTCAATTTATTTCTAGAAATAAGTCGTAATTGTAAGTACTCACAGTAATTAAGCAACGGATTTCCAATGGTAACAAATTTCATAATTGGACAGACAGGGACCACCGGGCCTTACATACCACAAGCAACGAATACAACGACTGCCATCCCTACCTTCTACGTAAATATAGAACCAACGCATTGTTGCATTCCATTGCATGCTGCAGTAAAACAAGGTGTTCCCCAAGAAGCTTGGTCGAAAATTGAACTCGGAGTAGTTCCGGTAAGCCAGATGTTGGATGCCAAGATCGTTGTTCTTCGATTTGCAATGGAGGGTCAGATCTGTGCCGCCGTCCAAATCGTTATAGATTAATACATCTGTTTTATGTAGCAGAAGACCCGCTTCGCTCACAACGAAAACCAGCGTTAGAGAGAGCAACCAGTTGATCCGCAAAGGATTCATGTTTGCTGCTGAGGATCTGCAAAATAGCATACACGATTTTGAAGTGAAACGAGCTGCTCTCATTTAGTTCTATAGGAGATCTCTGACAATCAAATATAGTCGAGGATATTGGCCAAATTTGGTATCCTAATAAAGTAATTTAATTTGGCAAATACAAAGATGGATATACCATGTAAATATTATGATATTTTTGTCTTCAACTTTTATCTTTATTAAGTGTGCATTGAGAAAACTATCTAATAATTAAATTTGGATGTTATTATTTATAATTATATATAAATGACATGTTTGGATAATTGTTGTCATTATTTAATTAAGTATAACAATCAAACTAAAATTAAATTACTCTATAATTTTCCAAACATGCCTTAAATGATTCAAGTTAATTTGAAAACCTCTTTATATAATAATATTTTAATTTTAAAATATAATCATATGTTATATATTTTATTAATTCAGTCTAAATGATCTAAAAATTTTATTGGCTAACTATAACTTTCTATATATTTTGACCTATAATTAACTAAATTATATATTATTGATTATAAATTATTTATATTAAATTTAACTACATTACATAGTATCTATTATTAATAGGGGATCCATTTATACCATGTAAAACTTAAGTGGTTTTACAATCTTTCATATTTTTTTATACAACTAATATTTTAACTACTTAATTGTTGAATTTATCAATATATTTGTACTTATCATGTGTAACGTCTTAAACCCGATTTAGAAGTTATTACCAGATATTGAAGAATTACATTAACTCGTTCAAAGTTTTTGTTCTAATCTAACTCAGTGCATGTTTCGAAAACATAAAATTTTGACAAAAACTCTCGTAGATGTTTTGAAAAACCAAAATTCGAAAAAACTTATTTAAAAACCAAAAATTCAAATTCAAAGTTACAAACATTGGCAGACAATTTTCAATATTAAGATAATAATTCATTAAAAACCATATATTTTATTTACAAAAAAGACTTCAGTGATTACTTAATCTTGCAGCGAAAAAATTATCAAAGTTATAGTTTTGAAAATCGTAATCCATTTTTTTGTTAATTCGTATGATTTTGCATTTTTACAATAAAAAATATCAAAAACAAATTGACGAACCAAAACAAAACCAAAACAATGCCCAAAAACATATTACAGGCCCAAAAATCAAAAAATATTACTAATGTAAATCACCATATTTAATTAACTGGGAAAAGACAATTCGAGCTCCCACACGCCGTTTGGTCCTAAGTCGAATGTTCACCTAAAACATATTAAATAAACGAGTGAGCTTGAAGCCCAATGTGTGACCCGACCCACAAACATAATTTTCTTCTAGTTTTGCATATATAGTAATCAAATCAATTTCCGTATCACATTAAATAATAGAGCATATCATATATCTTATCGAAGCTTATCATATATTATATCAAATTGTCATACTTTCTGAAACATATATCAGAACAGAATTTTAGAATTTCAGAATCATAATCTCAAACACATACTCTTATACAGAATCAGATGTGTGATCATAATTAGGTACAAATGTAGACATAGATCCTACCCCCATTCGCTACACACCAACTCTGTCCAACCAGTCATTCCAATTAGGTTTACATAATCCATCCATTCAATCACAACAGGTCGTGGTGGTATGCCACTCATAATGCTGCAACTAAGCTACCAAACATATATTGTGGTTTAATCGCCAAAAATATAGTAATACTGTCTGAAAACACTTTCTCCAATATCAAAAACCACCCCAATGCACATACAGGATCATAATATCATATGCTCATATTACCTAGCCAAATCGAATAGCTTATCAGGATAGATAGCAGAATAAGTTTAACACACATGGTTTACAAAATAGTCATGCTTAACTCACGTACCTATTTATAGCAAATCATAACGCATTATTATACTTATCAAAACTTAACTAACATACCTCCTACACTTACCCATGTCTGTTTACTGAAACTTATGCTTTCTTAGGCCTACATAATACCTACGGACCCAATTTTTGAGTCCCTTAATCGACCCTTAATTAGGCCTAAAAATTGGCTCAAAAGGCCACATGACCCAAAAACCTAGCCTATGTAATCCATATAGCCTACCTTTACAGGTTGCAAGATTTCATGAAAAAACACACACAGCCATGTGCCCCGCACGGTCTAGCACACAACCTACCACACAGCCTGGCACATGACCATGTAGTGTTGGGTAGTTTCAAAAAATGCCCTTGTTTCATGATTTTATCAAGTTTTGATTGAGTTTTTGGGTTGTTTTCACACACCTGATGACATAATTGATCGACCGTACAACTAGAACCTACAAATCCTACAATTGTTCATCAAATCATACCAACTAGTCGTAAAAAAGAACCATTCAAAATAACATATTATTATCAAAATTCCAACCCCTACAACGAAATCGGGTTCTTACCACTTGCAAACATCAACCAAACCAAAACTTAATCCATTGGAGGAATTTGATTATTGTTTCCTTCACCTAACCAAAACCATCAAAACATTTATACCACAAAGAACAAGAATTAAACACTAACCAAGCCAAACCTTGCTCAAAAACAAATTAAAGCTAAAATAACAAAAAATTAATTTAATGAAATTATACCACCCTTAGACTACGATTGAAGTACTAATATCACCCATGAATCACAGGAGAAAATGGAACAACAACAAGCAAAAATCAAAGAAGAAGGAGAGAAGAAAACAAAAGAAGAAAGAAAATTGAAGAAGATGGGGAGAGAAGAATGTGGGAGTAGAAAGTGGGAGAGATATTTTGGGAAATTTTCATATGCTGTTGGACTACGATCGAAGTGCGAATATCACCCATGAATCACAGGAAAAATCGAAACAGCAGCAAGCAAAAATCAAAGAAGAAGGAGAAAAGAAAACAAAAGATAGAATAAAAATGGAAAAGAGGGGGAGAGAAGAACGTGAGAGAGATATTTTGGGAAAATTTCATAACACCCACATCCCTCTAAATCCCATTAATTAAACACTCACCAAATTCCCTCATAGTTAAAAATAAAAACCAATTTCCACTTTGTACACACAAAGACTCAAACACATGACTAAATAGTAAGTTAAAGCCTTACCATTAAACCAACAAGCTTATTCTATCATAACTTGCACAAAAATAAGATTTAAGTCAAAAGTCTTGGGATAAGAATTGAGCTAAAAATTAACAAAATTTCAAAAGATAGGATTTGAACTTAAAACCTCTTACACATATACAAAACACACAACCACTAAACCACATGAAATTACTTATTATAATTTTCACAACCTTAATCCAATAGAGGGCGTGACGTCTCTTGGTTTCACTAACTCAATTTTTTCTAACTCAGTTTTTTGAGGTGTGACATCATGCATGTAATTTTTTAATCGATTTGATATTTCTATCATATGGATCTAAAATATGGTATATATCAATATATATTTAATAGGCAAAAGTATTTTACATAAAACGAATAGTTAGAAAACTTTAATTTATGTCAAACTTTATATGTATGATCTATATAAATGAATATATAAAAAGTTACAAAAGTGTATAAACTCACATAAATTTTATATGAGTGGAAAGTGAATCTCTCTCCATTATTAATTATTTATATTTGCTCAAAAACCAACAAATGATTACAAAGAATTATTGTTGAATGTTAGAGAATGAATACCTCGTTTCCCCACACTTTCTCATCAATCGAATACCCAAAAACGTTCCAAAAGATTAAAAAATGGTTACCTATGAATGACTTTACAAGTAATCCTACACCTAAAAATCCAAACATAGAGTAATAGCTAATAAGTCAGATTATTATATTCAAAATCAAACCGAATGGTAAACTCTTGGTTAGATCCGCGTATAATCTATTATAGACATTGGAGTATTTAGATTAGAGCTTGTCAAGGAATTGGCACAACATTATTTAGATTAATATTTGAAGACTCAAATTCCCCTTAAACTGATTTTATTTCATTAGGAAGTGTGTTATAATGTAGCATACTGGTAAAAGAGGGACTGTAAAAGAGATCTTTAAAGATGGCAACTAAGGCCCCGTTCTGCTTAGCTTTTAAGATGAGCTTTTACCATAAAAAGAACTTTTCCCTTAAAATCATTACCAAACAGACATCATTTGAGTAAAATTTTCAACTTAAAAAAAGTGCTTTTTGGCAGATGGAAAAGTTGAAAATTTTAACTTTTTCCTCAACCAAAAGTGTTTTTGGCTGCTATTTACATTTTTAACCTTAGCTTGTCTTCTCCCAAAAGATGTTAGAATACCTTTTTTTTTTTTTTTTTTCAAATTTTCTCTTTCAAAGTTCTTTCCTCTAGTTCTCTTTTCCTCTTTTAATTCCTCCACCGGTGAGTTTCTTTTCTTCTTCTTCTCTTGAATTGTTCATTATGCATTACTTTTTAGTTGTTTTTTGATTTTTTATTTTTACATAAATTTTACAAAAATTGATCGTTTGATTTTACAGAAATTTTAATACCAAAAAAATTATAGAAATTGAATGTTTGATTTTTTTTTTAATAAGATGGGTCTCATTTCTTTTCTTTGATTTTTCTTGTGAGAAATTTTTGCCTTCAAAGGGCAGTGATAATGTTGAAGAGTTTTTATTTTTATTTTTTTCTTTGTTGTTTATCACTTCCATACTCTATAAGCAATGATATTTTTTTGCTGGCATAGATAATTTTTTATTTTCTTAAAACTTTGTTTATCTCAAAAGCTTCAAGATATCAGTTATAGATGCTTTGTTTTTCTTTCTTGGAGACCATGCAATTGGTTGCTTTTTTTATGCAAAAAAAAAAAAAAACTCATTTTCTCTTCTCCAAAAGCTTATTTTCCTTTCTTTGATTCAATATGCAAGAAAATGTTGCCAGAGAGTTTAGCATACTAGTGCAATTTTAGCGATGTAATCTCATAACCTTAGAGATATACAACTCAGTTAATTTTTCAAGCGAATAGTCCGTTCGTATCGGAATGAAATGGGTCGATTTTGTCAACCTGTCAACAAAAACCCAGATTGCATCTTTTTTACTCGGAGATAGGGGTAGACCCGAAACAAAATCCATAGTTACTCTATCCCATTTCCACTCGAGAATCATGATAGGTTGTAATAAACTTGACAGCACTTGACGTTCAACTTTTACTTGCTGACAAATTAAATATTTAGAAATGAATTCTGAAATGTCACGTTTCATACCATGCCAGTAATAGAGCTGTTTCAAATCATTATACATTTTCGTGCTTCCCAGCTGAACAGATAAATGACTACTATGTGCTTCGTTCAAAATCATCTGAATCAACTCTGAATTCCTTGAAACACATATTCGGCCTCTAAATCTTAAATAGTCATCTGAATCAACTTGAAACTCTGAATTAGGGTTCGAATTACACTGAGCTCATTTTACTAACATTTCATTATCAACTTTCTGAGCTTCACAAAATCTGTTGTAAAAACAACGGTCTCGCTTTCAACTCAGCTACAATCTTGTCGTCATCAGATAGAGTCAACTGAGTATTCATTGCAAGTAGAGCAAACAAAGATTTTTGGCTTAAAGCATTAGCAACAACATGTCAATCACTAAATCGTAATATTTTAACAATTCTAGCCATCTCCACTGTCGCAAATTCAAATCTTTCTGAGTCATCAGATATTTCAAACTCTTGTGATCTGAATAAACATGGCATTTTTCACCGAACAGATAATGGCGCCAAATCTTCAATGCAAACACAATGGCTGCTAACTCTAAATCATGCGTCGGGTAATTCTTTTTATACGGCTTTAACTGTCTCGAGGCATAAGCTATAACTTTGCCTTCCTACATCAAAACACAGCCCAGACCATTCAATGATGCATCACTATAGATCAAAAATTCTTTACCCGATTCTGGCTGTACTAACATTGGTGCTTAAGTCAAAAGAGTTTTCAGTTGATCAAAATTTTTCTGACATTTTTCGGACCATTCAAACTTTACGTCTTTCTGAAGTAATCTAGTTAATGGAGTCGCAATCATCGGAAAGCCTTTCACAAATCGTCTATAATAGCTAGCTAGTCCCAGAAAACTGCGGACTTCGAATACATTTCTCGGAGGCTTCTAATCTATTTTTGCAGAAATCTTACTGGGATCGACTCGAATACCTGATGCTGACACAATATGCCTCAGAAAACCAACCTTGTGCAACCAAAATTCACTTTTACTAAACTTCGCATATAACTGTTTATCACGAAGAGTTTGCAATACAATTCTCAAATACTCGGCATGCTCAATTTCATTACTCGAATAAATCAAAATATCATCAATGAACACAACAACAAATCGATCTAGGTACGGTCTGAAAATTCGGTTCATTAAGCCCATAAAGACAGCAGGTGCATTCGTTAGTCCAAAAGGCATAACAAAATTTCATAGTGACCATACCTCGTTCTAATGCAGTCTTTGACACATCGGAATCTCTAACTCGCAATTGGTAATAGCCTTATCTCAAATCTATATTTGAAAACACTGTAGCCCCTATCAATTGGTCAAACAAATCGTCAATTTACAGTAGAAGGTATTTGTTCTTGATTGTCACTTTGTTAAGTTGTCGGTAGTCTATACACATTCTCATCGTGCCATCTTTCTTTTTCACAAACAACATTGGAACACCCCAGGGCGAGAAACTCGATCTTGTAAAACCTCTATCGGTTAATTCTTACAACTGAGCTTTTAATTCTTTTAACTCTATCGGTGCCGTTCTGTATGGAGCTATCGAGATCGGCGTTGTACCCGGTATTAACTCAATACAAAATTTAACCTCTCGAATCGGTGGTAAACTTGGTAACTCTTCAGGAAACACATCTGGATACTCACACACAACAGGCACTAATTCAATCTTCTTTTCAGTCACTTTCGTATCAAGCACATAAGTCAACTAAGCTTCACAACCCTTCCTCACATATTTCTGAGCCAACATCAATGAAATCACTACTGGCAAGCCATTCAGATCATCTAGCTCAATTCGGATAATCTTATTATTCTGACATCTTAGATCAATCATCTTTCATTTACAATTTACAATAGCATCATGCAACGTTAGCCAGTCCATACCTAGAATTATATCAAATTTGTCACATGGCAACAACATCAAATCGGCCGGAAAGCAATCATCTTGAATCATCAATGGACAGTTCTTGCACACTTTATCAACTAAGACACACTTGCATAAGGGGTTCGATATTCTAATTACGAATTCAGTAGACTCTACAGGCAAAGTCTTACTGGATACTAAATTCACACATACATATGAATGGGTTGATCTTGGATCTATCAATGTAATAACTTTAGTATCATAGAGAGTAAAAGTACCGGTGATAACATCTGGAGATGACGTTTCTTCGCGAGCATGAATAGTGTAGTCTCGTACAGGTGCTCTAGCATCAGATCTCGCAGTAGTGTCTCGTGTCACACCTCTACCTCCACTCACATTTCCCATGTTTCTGGGTGGTCTACCTCTAGCTGCAATGTTACTCAGCCTTGTATTCTGTACTGTATCTAGTTCAGCCAACTTTGGACAATCACAGATAAAATGATCCAATGATCCACATTTAAAATAAGCCCTATCATTCAAATTACAATCACTGGGATGCCATTTACCATAATGTTTACATTCGGGTCGGTTAGGTCTCACACTACCAACACTAGCAATAGATGTAGTTTGGGCTTTGGAACTCACAAGTTGCTTTTCACGATTCCTGTCTGAATGTTCCACAAATGCATTGGAACGATTAAACGAGTCTCAAAATTTCTTCGATGCAGACTGATACAACTTACTCATTGATATCTTTCTTGAGTCTCTAGCTTCAAAATCATTTTTTCTCTTTTCTTTATGAGATCATCGACTTTACAAGCCCTTTCAACTAAAACGAAAAATTCTTTGATTTCTAGAATCCCAACTAGAAGTTTTATATTTTCATCCAACCCATCAACGAACTGCTTACACATAATCTCTTTGGTAGAAACATATTCCCGAGCATATTTGCTAAATCGTACAAATTCTCTTTCGTACTCGGTCACAGTCATTCCGCCTTGTTTCAATTCTAGAAATTCTTTATGTTTCAAATCAAGAAATCGCTGACTTATGTATTTCTTTCAAAATTCAAATTGTTAGAACTCCTAGGTAACTCATTCTCTAGGAACCATAGATGTCAACGTTTTCCACCAATGGTATGCATTGTCTCTAAGTAAAGATACCACACATTTTATACATTCTTCCGGAGTACAGGACAATTTATCAAATACTCTGATCGTGTTCTCGAGCCAGAACTCAGCTCTCTCAGCATCATCAACAACTGTAGCCCAAAACTCTTCAGCCTCATATTTTTGAATCTTATCAATATGTGGCTTACTCAATCAAATCGAATCTATCACTTGTGGCACAACCGGAACTTATTGAGGAATAGGTGGGAGTGGAGGTTGTTGAGCAGCCGGATTCGTTCGAACAAATTCTGTGAACCACTCACTCATCATTTGGACGAAGGCTTGCTTAGCCTCTCCCTCGTGGCTACTAGATACGAGTTTAGAATCAGACTGCATTGCTCCTTGAGCGGGAGCGGGTGCATTACATTCAACATTGTCGGCTATAGCTCATAGAGATTCATTTGCTATATGAAAACACATTTTAACTGTCTAAAATCATCACACTATCGCAGTTTATATATATGGCATGTGTAGCTATACTCTCACTCACTACATTAGTCCTGAATCGACTAAACCTAGCTCTGATACCAATTTAAATGTAACACCCTTAACCCGTATTTGTTACCAGAATAGGGTTACGAAGCATTACCAGATAATACACCTCATTCACATACAATTATACAATCATAATCAATATCCATTCAACTTATTCACAATGTCCCTTATAAGGCTCTTCGAGACCTTAAAAATGCTCAGAAGTGGTTCGGGACTAAACCGATAACATTTGTAAATTTTGGGAAACTTAGAAAATTTTCAAACATGTAAGGGTCACACGCTCGTGTGAAAAGGCCGTGTGCTTCACACAGTCACCAGAAACACCTGTGGTACAGG
The DNA here is from genome assembly GCA_025698475.1 of Gossypium anomalum. Classification (NCBI taxonomy): domain Eukaryota; kingdom Viridiplantae; phylum Streptophyta; class Magnoliopsida; order Malvales; family Malvaceae; genus Gossypium; species Gossypium anomalum. Next base: position 16,694,437 of record CM046960.1, on the reverse strand, counting down.
CCGTGTGAAAACAAGGCATACATACTGACTTGCACCACACGGCCGAAGACACGCCCATGTGCCGTGGCCGTGGGAAAACTTAGGAGGTTATTGACTTGGGTCACACGGCCGGCCACACGCCCATGTGCCAGCCTGTGTGTCACACACGGCCGGTAGACACGCCCATGTGTCTAGGCCATGTTAAAACTGTAAGGTATACTGACTTTAATTCAAAGGGTACCCTAGGGGACACACGGCCGTGTAACATGACCATGTGTTGCACACAGCTGAGATACACGCCCGTATGGACAAAAATAGGCCATTTAAAAAGCCAATTTGCCACCCTTTCTACAAGCATACATAGTGACCAAAATAGCGCCATTTCAATACATCTTTAAGCAACCAAAAACATGCCAATTCATACTCATATCATGCCATCTATTCACAACCATTTCAACCACTCAACTCCATAATCAAAACATACCAAATCATTATGCCAAAACCATCACAATTTACCTAATTTCCAAATGCATTAACTTATCAACTTATCCTCTATTTCAAGTCATTTAATACACCATATCATCATCTCAAATCAAAACCAAAATATGCCAACTTCCAAGCATTAGTACATCAATTAATAACCAATTAAATGAGCAACCATTTAGCTATATCAATAACTATGGCAAATATACCAAAACACAAGTAACTTATAATTCACATATATCACTAAACAAGCACATAGTTTAAGCCAACTTATTGGCCATACACACCAACATTTACAAGCCAAATTTCATGACTATAATTATAGCTCAAAATATACCAAAATGACACTAGCCTATACATGTCATATACCATAAATACAAAGCTCCCAAAAGTACCAACGAGATGATTGATAGTGTGATGATGTTTCCCGATGATCCCTGAGTCCGAGCTAGCTTTGATAATCTATAAAACATGAAAAGAACACACAAAGTAAGCTTTAAAAGCTTAGCAAGCCATATACAAATAAAACTACCATATGAACCTTTGCATATCAATTCAAATATGCTAAACATAATTAATCACACACAAGTTCACAAACCTTTCTCATTGAACACTTATTCAATATCATAATCAAATTCATCATTTACTTAACTTTTCAGTACTCGTATGAATCTCGTACGTACCTGAGCCACTTAGCTCATTCACATATTCTTTCTCAACTTGACTTTTCCCATTGAACCATTCAGAATCGATAAAGATACTCAAAAATCTCATAAGCTCGTACAATGTCATATCTCAGATATGATCTTACATGTTATCACATATCGATGTCACTGTCCCAGACAGGGTCTTACACGAAATCAATTAACGATGCCAATGCCCCAGACATGGTCTTACATGTAATCACAATTCGATAACCTAATGTCATGACATTCGTATCCTATACTATTCCTAAGGTTCGTACGGGACATTCAAATATTGAAACTTCATTGTTTCTTGCTCATAATTGCTCATTCAACATTTATAACCTTTCAATGACAAGTAAACACATATAATTCAATTTAAAGGTATTTATTTGCATATGAACTTACCTCGTAGTCGGAATACAAGGACTGGATCGACTATTCGATAACTTTGGATTTCCCCCGATCTAAATCTGTTTTCTTTCATTCTTGATCTATATTCATTAAAAATTAACTCCTTTATTCATCAACATATTCAATTTAGTCCACAGACACATATTTGGGCATTTTTTCACTTTAGCCCCTAAAGTTACACATTTATTCAATTTTGTCACTATTTCATAAATACACAAAATTCACAAAATTCAATATGACCCATGCTTAGCCGAATTCTCTATAGGTCCCTAGCAGCCCATATTTTTCATTTATTTCACAATTTAACCCCTTAATTTACACTTTTCTCAAATTAATCCCTAACTGACATTTTTGTCAAAAATCACTTTACAAAACATGTATATCAAACACCAAGCTTGCATAATTCATCATAAAAAATCATAAAACTCATGGATTCATTAATGGAATTTTTCAAAATCATTAACAAACTCAAAAATTAAGGTACAGGCTAGCTAGTACTCAAAGCAACGATCACAAAAACATAAAAATCATTAAAAATAGAACAAAACACATACCTAATTGCATAAATTTATCTTAGCCAAATAGAAAAACCTATTTTATCTTTTTTTCTTCAATATTCGGTGCATGGATATGGAAAAATAACATTTTAATTCACTTAGTTTTATTAATATTAACATAATTATCAATTTCCAATTTTAACCTTTAATAATAAACATATAAATCACTTAATATATGTCCATTTATGTCCATTCCCACTATAAATGGTCTAATAACATCATAAGGACCTTTGGTTTAATAAACCATAGTAAATAGACACATTTAACATATAGAATTCCACTTTTGCATTTTACGCGATTTAGTCCTTTATTTCAAATTGAGTTATTAAACGATAAAATTAACTTACAAAATTTTCACACATATATAATCACATGCTATAAACACCAAAAATAATATTAAAAATAATTTTACGACCTCAGATTTGTTGTTTCAAAACCACTATTCTGATTTAGCTAAAATCGGGTTGTTACAATAACCCTCAACGAAGAGGGCTTGTAGGTGAACCCTAAGAATGATAAACCCACTTGTGATTATTTTAGAAGGCACAACCTGGGTGAAGGTTGGAAGAAGAAAGGCACTTGTTTGATATATGGGTTAATGGAGCACCTTATGAGAAGCTATCCTCGATGAGTAGACTAAACCCAAGCTCCGGCCTAAAATCATGCCAAAAACTAGAGGTCAACCCAACTACCTCTGAGGGGTCAAGGCCCGAATAGGAACAATAACAACATCGCAACGAGTGTAAACCTATTAGAGGCTAGACAATCCACCCTTGTTTACACTGTCAAGGTTCAAGAGGATAGTGATATCTCTGATAATGTCACCGGTATTCTACCTTAGAAACATTTAGGATTTCACTCATCCATATGATCATGTAGGGTGTGTAAAAAAAGGAATCAGAATAACGCAGTGGAAGTGTGGTGTTTGAATAAGGAATTTGGTAGCTAACTTGTTAACATGTCAGTAGGAAAATTTCGATGACAAAATTTCTTCAAGGAGGGGAGAACTGTAATACCCCAAAAACTAGAGGTTAGAATTTTAAAATTTGCATAATCTAGATCCTAGCATTAATGGTTTAGAGCTTACTAAAATCTTTAAAGAACCAAGGTTCAAATCCCATTTTTTTTTCCACTTTTCCTTTTTATTTTTTTACACTTAAGAAACCAAGTTTAAAGTAGTTTATTTATTATTTTTGGTAAAATATGGCCATAGAATGGGCATTACTCAATGGCCAAGCTCCATCCTTTCCATTCCCTTGATCTTAAGTTCAGGTCATGTTAGTTTCACTTCCTTTTCTTTAATTTTTCCTTAATTTTGGCCAAAAAAGGGTTAATTGCCAAACAACCTTTATTTTTTTCAAAGTCCAACTAGTAAACCACTTCCTAGCACAATTAGGATTTCCTATTTGATTCTAACCCAAATTGAAACCCTCATACTCCTTATTTATTCTTAATTTTCTCTACAAACTCTCTTTTGCAAAATTGTCTCAAAGTTGTTGCTGGAAATTTAGTTCTTGAATCCTAACTTTGCAATCAAGTCCAAATCAAATCATTTATCATCAATAGTTGAATTTCACGTCATCAATCTCTAAATTTCTATCAAGGTCGGTAAGTTTTTCTCGTTTCACCATAGCTAGATCTCATCAATTCTAGGAAATCATTGTTTTCATTAGGTCTTTCATCCAATACAAATCTTTTACAATATTGTCGAAAAACCCTCTAAATCTTGAAATTTGTCATTAATTCTTGCGTTTTGTTAATAGAAAGTCTCGTGTAGGTAATCCATATGATACTTAATCTTGTGTAACAGCCCAATTTTAGGCCTAGTCAAAACAGTGGTTTCGGGACCACAAATCTGAGGTCATAAAATTTATTTTAGTATTATTTTGAGGTCTAAAACATGATAATATGATTGTGTAAAAATTTTGTTAAGAAATTTTATCGTTTGAATGCTTAATTTGTGAAAAAGGACTAAATCGCGTAAAGTGTTAAAGTTGTGTTCTATTAGCTAAATGTGTTCAATAGCTATAGAACTTAAAATTTGAGGTTCTTATTAAGTAATTAGACCACTATATGTGTGAGTGGCTGTAGATGGAGTGTAATAATAAAAAGTCAAGGTAGGTAGGGTTTGGAATTTTGATAACTTAAGAAATATTAAATAAAAGAAAATAAAAATGGTCATCTTTTTCATTCCATCATGCACCAAAAATTACAGCAAGAATAGCCATTTGGGAGCTTGAAATTTTTACAAAGAGAAACCCTTTACATGTAAGTCATTTTGGTGTTAGTTTTTGTTGATTTTTATGTTTTTGGAACCCTTGAAGCTTAAACTAGCTAAATAGGGGACTAATTTATATGGTTGGAAATCTAGAGTTTTTCCATGAGAGCATATTTTTTGTTTTTGAAGTTTATGGAAGAAAATGAAACCTTGTTGTGTGTTGAACAACTTTTATTAAGGACTTTTGATGAAAATGTGAAATAGGGACTAATTTGTGAAATGTGAAATTTATGAGTTAAATGTGTGAAATTGTGAAATGTGTGAGCTGCTATAGGCATGAAAATGATTCAACTATGCATGGGTAGTAAAGAAACTGAACAAATTTCATTTTACGAGCCTAGGTTCAAAATTGTAAATATGTCAAACTTTAGGGGCAAAAACATAATTTTGCCATAATATGATTTTTGAATCATATTGAATAATGTGACTAATAAATAGGCTAAATGTGATATTATGGATAAAAAAATAAGGTTCGGACCTAGAACGGGGGAAAAATGAGAAATTAATGGTTAGGTCCCTTTTTGCCATTTTGGTATCGAGGTGAGTTCGTGTGTGAATAATACAACATTATGTTAATATGTATTTAATGCTTTGATATTGCTCAAATTGTATATTTGTTTCTATGCAATTAATTAATGATGATTTTGACAAAGTTTCATGGAATAGAAAGGGTACAGATGCCATGATATTAGGGTTTTGGAGATTCCATATAAGACCATATCTGGGATATGGCATCTGTACGTGATTTAGGATAAGACCATGTTAGGGACATGGCATCAATATGATATTTCTTGTAAGACCATATCCGGGATATGGCATTGATACGGTACTATATGTATGAGATCCCCAAATATCTATAGTATTCCAATGTGTTTAATGGGATGTTAAGAACGAGAAAGTTTGTGACTATGTTACGAGTCTTACAGGTATGTACACATAACTCATGTGAAGTGATATCGGTATATGATGATTTCTTGGTTAGAATGTACACGAATAAGTTATGCTTGCGAGATATTGATAACCTTGTGATTAGTGATCTACATTCATGATGAATGGATGCATGAGAAGATCTGATCATGGTCAGGTGATAAGTTTGTTAGCCTAATTGAATTGTGATGTAGTACAATTTATTTATTTAAATTATGTTACATTGGATATGAGAAAAAGGAAAGACAGGATTAATGGCTGAATAAAGTCACTATGAGAATATAGTATGATACGAGCTTAGTCAAATGAAAGGTGGTTAAATTATATGCTGAAATTATGATTACGCATAAATGATGTACATGTGATTAAGAGGATGGGAATAACTCGTTAAAATAATGTGATAAGTTATATTGAAGATACTATGGTGGTTAGGCTAATGCCAAGGCATGTAAATAGTATTTATAAGATAAAAGAGTAAGAATTATGAACGAGTAAGTGGTAATCATGAGAATTAATACAATTTGTATTAATAATGTTCTTATGGATGGGTGAAAAAAATTAATTACAAAATTGTTTATTATTTGCATATGAACTTACTAATCTCTAAAGCTTACTCCCCTTACTTTCCCATCTCTTATAGGTTAATTTAGCTAGCTCGGGTTGGATATCGTCGAAGAGGCCATCACACTATCAAGCTATCACTACGGGTATTGATAAATTCAAGTAGTTTGAGTCTATGGCATGTATAGGGACTTTTCCTTTTGAGTAATTATGTCATTGTAAATGTGGCCAAATGAGTTGGCCTAGAATGGCTTGTGGTCCAATTTGTATAAGGCCATGAGATGTGGCTCATATTGATTATTGGGTTGTAAACCTAATTGTTTATGCATGCATGTGTCGAAGTCTTGGTGGTGTGGATGCTTGATGATGTTGGATGATGTGATATGGCATATAAGTATAATGAATGAATGATGACAAATTGGTATGGCTAAGATCATGGTCTAAACGTGTGAATCAAGAATAGATTAATAATATTTATTGGATATGAAATTGGTGTGGAATGCCTTAAGTAAGCTTATTAATTTGAGTATGTGAAATGGTGACATTACATGGGCATGAATTAGTCTTGATTAGGTATGAATGATGGTCAAAAATGTGACATGTTGTGTGCCATGGGATATGTCTAAGAATGTGAGTGTCTAAGGGCGCAAAAAGGCTTGGAAAATAGCCTTATAGTGGTTCATACGGGTAGACACACGGACATGTGTCTAGGCCGTGTGCGACACACGGTCTGCCCCATAGGCGTGTGATCAGGCCGTGTGTCCCCTGCACCCTAATAAATGCAAAACAGAATGCTTAGTAGTAAACACACGAGCAGAGACACGACCGTGTATCTCAGTCGTATAAGGGATACGGCCTTAGGACATAGACGTGTGCCCTAGCCGTGTAAAGTCTGCACATGAATTTTGGAATTTAATTCACCACACGACCTAAGTACACGGTCGTGTGACTTGGTCGTGTGATCCTAGCTGGTTGATGACATCATAAACAGAGAGTTATATAGATTGAGGACACGGGCGTGTCCCAAGCCACACGGGCGTGTGTGACCACACTGCCTTACCACACGGGCGTGTGACTTTCCAAAACAAGAAAATTTTCTAAGTGTGGTCAAAGTTCCAAAGTTCTCGATTTTGTCTCGAACCACTCCAAATGTATGTTTTGGGCCCCGAGGGCGCATATAAGGGACGATATGCATGTGAATGAAAAGTTTTAAATTTAGACGAAACTTCATGTCTCGGTTTTGTAAGTTTGTCTGAGTTTATGTTCGGTAACGCCTTGTACCCTATTCCGGCGTCGAAAACGGGTAAGAAGTGTTATAGCATGAGAATCATCAGATGAGACACTGGAAGTCAGGTGTGTGTTTGTTTACAAAAAATGAGTCAAATTTCAAAACTGCTAGTCGCACACAGCGTACCACACGTCCATGTCCATTTGTAATCCCTTGCATCTTGACTTCATACACGGCCTGGGGCCTCGCACATGGTCCGGTCACACGATCGTATGGCCCTTGAAACTCAAAAATTATAATTTTGACTTAAATTTTATTATTATATTCAAATCAGTCCCTGATTAGGTTTTAAATGGAATTTAGAGAAGTAGATTATGCAATTAGGTCTTGGATTAGGAATAGAACAACGAGATTTATGGCTGATTGAATTTATTACTTGAATTACTCTTGATTGATTGCCTGAATAGTGAATAATGTTACATGTACTTCATAAATACATGATTGAATGATCCGGATACCTAAATTTTTTGCAAAATTGGATGCCTAATTTATTCATGATTTTCATTGATTGGTTATGAGAATAAAAGTAAACAAGATATTGACTGATTCTTGGAATGTATTATTTTGCATTTAAATGGGTTAGGATGATATGATTGGACGAAAAACCGACAGTATATCTGCATTTAATCATTTGCTGTGTATACATAGTTATAGCAAATTCCAATTGTGCTAGTCTTACAGTGTACCCACAGTTATAAGAGATCCTAGTTGTGACGTTTTCACTGTGCTCTCATGGTCCCTCTAAATTTAAGCATAAATGACTGAATTGTCTTGATGAAATGATTGAACTAATTTTTTACATATATCTTTCATGAACAATATGACTAACTCTTAAATTGATTTAGTTAATTGTCTATGTTTGAGAATATTATTAATGCGTGACTAAAGTAGCAACACCGAATTACTGAATTTGAAATTGACAAATATTTATAACCGGTTGTTATTCTTGATAATGATGTATGATGTTATTTAATATTGAACGATTTGGTTTATTATAAAGGGACACACATTTAGCTTCCGTAGCTCACTCTCCCTAATTTCCATCTTTACAGATAATCCTTCAGGCTAGATTGTAGACATGACATACAGAGGATCTCGGCTTTTGTTTCATCTTTATTTCCGTTAATATTATTGTTTTTAATTCCTTAGGAAGTAGAGTTATTTCCATTTAGAGTTATTTCTATTTTCTTTTAATATGAACCGTGGTTTGAAATTTAGTTTTAATTTAATTGTTAGATGCATCTCATTCAGTATGTGTTATAAAATGTAGGTTATTATTTATTAATATGTGATTAAACCGGTTTTTTTATGAAAAAGACTTACGTTCCAATTTTGTTGTTAACTCTATAATAAGTTAAACTTGAATAAACTTGAGATTTTAAGGAAAATTGATGTTGATAAAGACCGAGCCATTTCAATAATTAATTTAATCTCCCAAATTCGAGTCTACCATGTAAACTGAATTGGGGAGCTTACGATCTTTCTTGTAGATTTAAAATTTCGCTCATAAGTCATAACTCATTCGTTTATTTCAAAGCAATAATTTTAGTGCAAAAATACAACACAAATAAGAGATGTTGCGGCTTATTCATTTGAATGAAATTAAATCTTTATTGTGAATAGTGAGAGTGATTAAGCAACACTAATTCCAATGGTAACAAGTAGTAGAATTCTTGGATTTGTCAGACTCCATCAAACATGGACCATCGGGCCTAACATTCCACGAGCAATAAGTACAAGTATCTCTCTCTGATGTATAAATGTCGAACCAATGCCTTGTTGCATCCCATTGCATGCTGCAGTAAAACAAGGTAGTCCCAAACATGTTTGGGCGAAACTTGACCTCGAAGTAGTCACGGTAAGCCAGAAGGTGGACACCGAGATCATCTTGCTTCGATTTGCAATGGATGGTGAGAAAAGTCCCATTTTGCAAATCATTATAAATTAATAAATCCACTTTGTGTACCAAAATACCCGCTTCACTCGCAACGAAAAGAAGCATTAGAGACAGCAACCAGTTGATTCGTGAAGGATTCATGTTTGCTTCTGATGGTCAGCAAATTGCAAAATAGCTTAAAAATGTTTTTGAAGTGCAACGGGTTGCTTTCGTTTGCTTATTGGAAATAATCATATATAATTGAGGCTATTAGCCAAATAAGGTATCCTATTTATTTGGTTTTCAAAATAGGTATCCCATTTAATATGGCAATTCAATGATGAAATTTTTTTCCTAATATGGAAAATTACAGGTAGATCTATTCATGGGTTGAGCTATTTTTTTCAGGCCTAAAGGCCCGCTCAAAATTTAGGAGAGTTCGGATAAAAATATTAGACTCATTTAAAATATGAGTCGAAGTCGGGATCGAGCTCGAACATTCAAGGCCCAAGCTTGACCTAGTTCTACCCGACTATTCTCAAGGGGAGACAAAGGTTCAAATATTAGAGACTACATTGTTTGGAGGAGCAACCACAAACCCCAAATATGAACCATAAAATGGACATGAAGAATAAAAAAACACATAAAAATTAAATCTATTTTAACATATAATACTATAGTGTAAATGTTAAAAAAAGATAACATTCCTATATATAAAATCTTAATAAATTAACAATATATAAAATTATCAAATATTAAATTAAAATAATATAAATATTTTTTAAAAAATCAAAATAGTAATATGGGTGAGCCTAAAATGGGCTCCGATTAGCCATTTATAAATATGAGTGGGTTTGTATAAAATTTTAAGCTCATATCTCGGGCTGAATCAAGCTTAGGCACACTAGAAAAGATGAAGGATAGCTAGAATCTACATAGTGATTTTCTTTTTCTCAATTTTTGTTGAACCGTATGCATCAATAGGTGCCTGTACAGCTACTATGGGATACAATTTTATCCAAATCAACCAACTTTTTTGAGAAATATTACTTGTTTTAGGCCAAGAGGTTGATAGCGAGATATTGAATCAACTTACTGGTCTTATGGTATATCTCAGTATAGAGAATGATACCAAAGATATGTATTTGTTTATGATACTATGCAATTTGTGCAAATAGATGTGCATACAATATGCACGGCATTAGCCGCTTCAATGGGATTTTTTCTCGTGGTTAAAGGAGAAATTACCAAACATCTAGCATTCCCTCACGCTCGACACCAATGAATTTTTTTATTTGATGGAAAGAAAAAAAGAAGAATATGCCTTCATCATATGAAATATGAATTAGTAAGTAATAATAGCATGACACTTCGAATTCGATATGATTTTTTTTTCTTTTTGTTCAAAATATCAGATTATGTATCAAAAGAGTAGTATGAGAGAAAGGGCAGTTCCAATTTTATCTTAACTGTTGTGGATCCATCTCAACGTCACAATCTGTAACAAATATAAAATATATTAATATCATATTTAAACTCGACACGACTCACCCTATAAATGCTTCTAATTGGAGGGAATATTTTAATATTACGATTATAAATTTATTCTATATCTATCGAGAAAGAGATGGCTAATTAATATATGCTAAATTCTGATTTAGGTTACTGTAATTAAATAGAAAGGTAATTAATATGTAATTTGATTTGTTAAATTGAGTAAGATGTAAGTAATAGTAATGCACTATTAAATTCTTGAGTAATTAATTTTTAGTTTATAAATGAAATTTGATTAAATGTTTATTTGATACATATATTTCGATTTAATGTAATTATATTCATGAAATTATGATCACGATTTAAATTTATAAATTAAAATTTAACTTTGATTTAATTGTACATATTTAAATAAATAAATGATTTTTTTTCTTTTCAGATTGGATAAATATAGTTACTTGCATTGTAGATAGTGAAATTTTGGACCAATTACAAAACGTCACATGTTAAGTTAAAATGACCATGAGTCAAGTTAGAATTATTATGGATAAACATAATATACTATGTCATAATTATTTTTATTTAGTTAATTTAAATTAATTAAGGTATAATAATATAAATTTATATTGTCACTAATTAAAAATAAAATAATTAAGGTCTTATTTCATAATCCACTGAAAATTTTAAATCAATTGAAAAATTAAAATTGTAATACCTTAAACATAACCCGATCGCTGGATCTGGACCATAGGATATCACAACCCAATATAATCTAAGTATTACTTTCATTATTATTAACTGTAATAATAAAAGAATAAAGACGAAGAATACAGTTGGTATTGTTGTTAAGTAAATTGAATTTTTCCAAGAATCTATGTCGAATAAACTTAATGTACAACAATTTCACAAATAATCTTTAGCTTAGGTTAACAATCGCCTAATATTTTAACCCCTTAATTTCATTTACAACAATTACCCTAAGACTCTGCCTGTGGGTCGCCTCGCTGTATGCAAGTTATCGCTAATAAACAAATTTGTCAATGTGCGGCGAATCCGGGCTTGGTCCCTTCTCGAACTTTTAAAATTCTGTATTTACCTGCAATGCATAAAAACACAAGTAAGTTCTAAAGAACTTAATGAGTTTTCGTATCTTACTAACACAAGACTAATACGATTGCACTTCGTGGCCGGAACTTTACGACAGTTTTGTCAGTATTAAAATAGTATGCCATCCTCCTTTTCACAGTAGATGATTCCTTGCCTGTTTTTTTATACTAATTCCAATTTTTAGTATTGCCTTCATGACTTTTATGCATCTAACTCGTTGAGAGAGAAATCCTCCCGGATTCCTACTTACGAACTTATAAAAGATAATCCGTAAATAATACCCATAATTGACCCTCACTAATTACTGCAGATATCCACATAAGACCGTTCTCGATGAATAGTCCCTATTACAGGCTATTAATGGCGTTTTGTCTTTTCGAACTTAGACTTGTATTACGATTCTCATATATTACGCAATATGAAAGAAGTTCAAAAGCAAAGCCGAAGAAAAAAAAAAAAAAAAAAAAAAAAAAAAAAAGATAATGAATTCAAAAGTCCAAAGTCAAAAAATTTGAATGTAAGTTCTGTTGGAAATATTACTTTTATGAGAACTTTGAGGCATACTCTCAATAGGTAAAGGTAAAGAGTCGAATCATAAAATTATGGTTTCATATTCTACTCCATGAGACCTTTATAATGGTATATCATATGCTCAAAATAGTTGAGTGATGAATGATAAATTGATGCTCAAAGTAACCTACTTGGAAATATTGTTAAGGAAAAGAAAAGGCTTAGATTCCACATTGGTTAGATTCCAAGTGCGAGATGTGTTTATATTTGTCAACTCCCTTGAAAGATAATTGAATAACTAAGCTTGTAACCTTACCTTGTGCACAAGGAGTGCAGGTCCAAACCCAATGGGGTTAGGGTGCACCCGCACAACATAAGCAACGCGAAATGTCCAGACTAGGTTTGGCCCAAATGGGTCGTGCTCAAATTTATTTTCCTCAACAGACAAAATCTGCTTATATATGGAAACTTATCTTATTGATTTGATTCCAATAAATCTAATTAAAACTTTAAATCAATTTGATTTAATGGCAGATTTTGTGGATATTTTTTTTTCAAAATTCCAACACTCTCCATGCCTATAAAAAGCCATGATTTCTGAAGGGTTTTACACACTCATACTCTCTGATAATTTCTCTTGCCGAAACTCTGTTACTCTCAAAAACTATTCCTTTTCTTCCTTCGTATTTTCAAACATTCCAATGATAGAAAAATGCATTGTTCATTCGTTGATCGTTGTAGAGGTGCTGCTACTTTGATCATTGCTGTTGTTGTATCCTAGGAGACATTCGACCAACGTTACTCCAAGTACCTTAGGAGCTGCCGAATCTGTCTTAAGGAAACTGTGTTTCACAGGCCTCAGCGTTTCGTAAAATCTTGATTTTCTTTTATTTCAACTGTTTATTATGGTTTTACTTGATTTTCTTATTTGATAAATTATTTATAAATCATTTTATTTATATTGTATTTCATATGTATTTATTTATAATTAATTTATATTGTTCGCTAACGTGTTTTGACTAACAATCTTAAGACAGATTCGATTATTTTTGCATTTTTCTAATCCGAGACAAACGAGACACCAAGGCGAAGAAAAAATTAAAATTTTTTTTTTCGAAATTCAATTTCTTTTAAAAATTAAATAAATTTGTTTCAAGATTTTTCCTGCCATTCAACATATTTCTTTTTCCAATATTTTTGTTTTATTTCCAAATGAATTTTAAAACTAATAAAATTCGTTTCGGGATTTTTCCCGCTGTTTAATAGATTTTATTCGATTTTGTTTCCAAAATTAAAGGTAAATAAAATCCATTTCAGGATTTATTCCCACCGTTCAACGGATTTTATTCTATTATTTGATTCTATTTTGAAACGGGAAATTAAAGGTAAATAAAATTCGTTTCTAGAGTGATTCTCGCCGTTCAACAATTTTACTCCAATTTTTTTTATTTCCAAAAACGAGTAAAATAAAATCCGTTTCGGGATTGATTCCCGCTATTCAACGGATTTATTACATTTTGATTTTGTTGCCAAAAATGAGAAATTAAATTAAATTAAATCTGTTTCGGGATTTATTCCCACAGTTCAATAAAGATTTGTTTGATTTGATTTTGTTACCAAAAACGAGAAATTAAATTAAATAAAATATGTGTTAGGATTTATTCCCGCTGTTTAACAAGATTTTATTTGATTTTATTTTGTTTCCAAATTTAGAATTGAAATAAATAAAATCTATTTCAGGATTTATTCCTGCCGTTTAACAAGATTTTATTTGATATTGTTTTGTTTTCAAACAAAGACGTAACCAAATAATTATGTTTCGGGATTTATTCTTGACGTTTAACAGATTTTAATTTACTTTAATGATACAATTTTGTTTCAGGATTTAATCCTACGGTTTTACAAAATTGTTTTTTATTTATTTTCAGAATTTTTATTCTGTCGTTTAACAAATCAAAGGGAAATTTTTCTGTTTATGGTGGCCTTAATTGTGGCTTTAAATTGACTTAAAAGAAATTTATCAACAGTAAATTAAAAAGACAATATGAGAATGCATGTCTAGGATTGGTTCTTTGAAAGACTTGTTATTTAAGCATGCCAAGAGCACCACCTCTCTTTTAGGGTTACCTACCTAGTGCATTGTTTTATTGTATTTTTTTATTAGACAATATGAACTTTTGTTTCGGGTTTTATTAGATTCCTGCCGTCTAAAAAAAGTTGATAAGTTTTCTAATTCCGGTTTTGTTTCTTAACAAAAAAATGGAGACTCCCACTAATTCAATCAATTCACAATCTGAAGCTTTGGTTCAAACGCAATCTTCGATCCAAAACTCAATATTGTCGATGGCGGCTGCTGTAAGCTACAACGAGAAACCTGAAAAATTCTCAGGACAGAATTTTAAGACTTGGCAACAGAAAATACTGTTTTATTTGACCATGTTGAACTTGACCAAATTTTTTAAAGATGACCCTCCTACTGTTAAAAAGGTCAAGGTAGATGAAGTTACCGCTTTCCGTAACACCCCTATCCCGTAACCATCGCTGGAATAGGTAAGAGGCATCACCGGACAGACAAAGCATTTCAGAACAATACAAAATCACAGATTTTAAACAACATTGATACAAAGGCATTCATCAACAATTCATCCAATAAAATGGTCTACGAGACCAACAACATACATTTAAGAAAGGTCGGGACTAAACTGAACCCATTTAAAATTTTCAGAACTTAATCAAACTTTTCAAAACTGACAAAGTCACACGCCCGTGTGACTAGGCCATGTGACTCACACGGGCACAAGACACGCCCATGTGATCCAACCGTGCGAAAAAAAAGGTCCTATACTGACTTTTTCATACGACTAATAGGTAGGACCTTGTGTCATGACCATGTAAAATTTAGCTAGCTACTGACTCTTTCACACGACCACAAGGCACGCCCGTGTTCCCCGACCGTGTGGCACAAAGCAGGCTTGGTTTAAGCCAATTTGTCACACCTTTTTGGGTCAAATCGTACAAGCAATAATACACAACATTCATACCAATATTTTAACCAATTTCATGCTTAAAGATGACCAATTCACATTAGGACATAGCAAATCACAAACATACACCAAAACTATTCACAAAACTTATCATGTGCTAGCCAATTGACATGGCATAACATATATATACATATCAGGCTTACATTCTTAAACCTTCTAGCCTATACATGCCATACTTATAAATATGTACACTTCCAAAAGTACCAAAATGAGTTAGACAGTGTGGTGACAATCCTCGACTATCCCGAGCCTTCAGTAGCTACTACGATAACTGTAAAACAGATAGAAATCACACAATATAAGCTACAAATAGCTTAGTAAGCCAAATACAATTACCCACCTAATATAGCATATAAATAACAGTTAATGGCCAAAATTCACAACCGTCTCAGAGAATATTTCATTACTTCACAGAAACATAGTTTTTTCTATTCAGAAATCTAGTATGGTACAAACGTACCTGTATGAATTATACATTCCATATATTTATTTCCATAACTCATACTTTATCATCGGACAATTTAGAAACGGAATAGATGTTCACAGATAGGTACAATGCCGACGTCCCAGACGTGGTCTTATATGTAATTCGGTATCGAAGCCTCTATCCTAGATAGGGTCTTATACGAAATCTCAAATCGAGGCTTGTGTCCCAGACACGGTCTTACACGATATCTCAGATCAATGTCAACGTTCTTCAGAAACATACAGAGCTTCTCATAAACCAGCATATTATCAGAGTTTATTCATCAGGCTCTCAAGGCTGCCCAATACAGATCACAGTTTATGTACGCAGAATTTAATCAACTTAACTTGTAAATGTAGTTTGACTTACCTCGTACGAATTTCGGACGAAAACGAGTCGACTATTCAATTACTTTAGACTTCCCTCGATCTAAGTCCGATTTTATTTGTTCTTGATCTAATACAATTCAAATTCAACTATTCAATCATTCATTTCATTCAAAATAATCCATGAACACATATTTTGGGCACTTTTCACTTTACCCCTTACATTTTCACACTTTGACAACTTAGTCAATTTTTCACCAAATCACAAATATGCAAAATTCACCAAAACTATAGCTTGGCCAAATATACATGGCTTCCATACAATCCCAAATAACACATTCAATTTACAATTTAGTCCTTTAAAACCTCATTTTCACAAATTAGCCCAAATAGTTCTATTTCATAAAAATTCAAAGACAAAACTTATAAATTATTTTTCAAGCCTTCATAATTCATCCAAGAACATCACAAAACTCATAATGTCAACAATGGCTTTCATGAAATCTTTAACAGAAATAGAAATTCTGACATGGGCTTTGAAGAACATGAAGCAACGGTCATAGAAATGTAGAAATTATCAAAAACAGAACAAAAACGAACCTTGAATCAAGCTTGGACAAGGTCGAACCTAGCTTGCTCTTTTTATTTCTTTTTATTATGAATTTTCGGCTAAGTATGAACACTAATGCATGGACATTTCATGTTTATTTTATTTTATTACACATTATAAGCCATTCACCAATTTTGCCCTTTAATTAACAAATAAAAATTCCATCCACTAGTGTCCATACTTGTCCATGAATTATTAAAATGGTTCAATTGCATCATAAGGACCTCTCATTTACTAAGCCAAGCCAAATAGGTAATTTAACAATTAGCATGCAACTTTTGCATTTTATGCGATTAAGTCCTTTTTCATAATTAAACACAGAAACAGAGAAATTAAATCACAGAAACTTCACAGATATAAATTCACATATCACAGACACAAAATAATATTAAAATATTTTTCAAACTCAAATTTTTGGTCCCGAAACCAATATTCCGACTAGGGTCTAAACCGGACTGTTACACTTTCACTACCGTTGAAGCTTGGAAACATTCAGGTTTCCTACGCCGAAACTACATCCTGAATGGATTGTTAGATGCACTGTACGAAGTGTATAGTGTTAAGAAAATAGCTAAGGAATCATTGACATTGTTGGACCACAAATACAAAGCTGAAGATGCTGGAACTAAAAATTTCTTAGTTGCTAAATTCTTGAATTTTGTAATGGTTGATTCTAAATTAGTTGTGAATCAAGTGCAGGAACTTTAACTGATCATTCACGAAAATCTTGCTGAAGGGATGATAAGGCTTCCATTATTGAAAAGTTGCCTCCTGCTTAGAATGACTTCAAGAATTACCTAAAGCACAAAAGAAAGGAAATGTCAGTGGAAGACCTAATTGTCAGACTTCGGATTGAAGAAGAAAATAGAGGATCTGGTGGTCGACAATCGTTCGGACTTGGTAAAGGTTGTCCGGAAAAGAGGCTCAACAAAGTAGCAAATGACAATGTTACTAGGGCAAACCTAGTAGAAGTCAAGAAAGACTTCAAAAAGGGAAAACAACCGCAGAATGGGTTTAAACTGGGACCAAAAGGATGTTTCCAAGAAGCAAAAATTTCAAGGAAAATGCTTCAATTGCAACAAAATGGGGCACAATTCATCCGAATGTAGGATCCCAAAGAAAGACAGAGCTAACGAGGCTAATCCTGTGGAAGAAATTTCCAAGGAAGTGTCCGATATGGAATTATGTGTCTAACTATGAATAAGAATGTTCTTTCTAAACAAGAAATGTTTGTGGGAAGGGGATATGTATTAAACAAAATGCTATCTCTGTAAAAGCAAAACTATGAATAAGAATGTTGTTCTTTTTCTATTTATATGCTTAAGTCATTTAAATGATAGCATAGTAGGCTTAGATATGTTAATTATGGTACTTTACGTACATTAATTAACTTAGATCACATTCCTTCATTTCACAATAATTATAATTAAAAAAGTGAAACATGTGTTGAGACAAATTAATAAAGGTCAAAATCACATGATCTAATACAAAGCAATTGTAACAGCCCATTTTTCAGTGAAATCGAAATAGTAGTTTCGGGACCACAAATCCGATCCGAAAATAAAATTTATTTTTATTTTATTACATGGTCCATAATATGTTAGAAATGTTATGTGAATATTCTGATAAGAAAATTTTATTGATTATGTGCTTAATTATGAGAAGGACTAAATCGCATAAAATGTAAAAGTGAAATTCTAGTAGCTATAAGGATTAAATAGCTATGGAATTCAAAATTAGAGGTCCTTATATGGTATCTAGACAATTAAAGAAAAGTATGTAGATATTTTGGTGACTCATCCATTGAAATTTAGAAAAAGGACAAGGACTAAATTGGAATTTGAAATAATTTAATTAATTAAAATGATGATAAAACATATCATCTTATTTTTTTATGTCATCTTCAACCTAAAGTACATGGAAACCCTAGGAGAGAGAGAAGAAACTTTCATGGCTTAATTGGGTAAGTCTCCTTATCCCGTTTTTAGTAATTTTAATTTTTTGAAACCGAGATAGCTTAATCTATCTATTTAGGGGATCAATTTGAAAAGTTATCAAAGTATGAAGTTTGGGTCATGGATGTATATTCTAAAAATTAAATATTTATGTAGAAAGTGAAAGGTTTTTGATAGGTAAACAACTTTTACAAAGTGATTTTTGATGAAAATATGATTTATGGACTAAAATGTAAAGTGATGAAAAATCCTGAAATTTATAGAAAATGTGTGCTGTAAATTGTATATTGAAATTTTGGTTAGGCTTGGATTAGGGAGTAAATTGCATAAATTTCATTTTCCGAGCCTAGAGATGAAATTGGAATTTATGGAAAAGTTAGGGGCAAAATGGTAATTTTTCCTAGGAAGTAAATTGAGTCCAAATGAATATGAAATGTGTGAAATTGATGATTAAAGTTATTTATATAGATCTAGACAACACAAATTCAAGGATAGATCAAGGAAAAGAAAATGTTTCGAATTAGTATATTTTATACGCGAACCAGTGTCGAGGTAAGTTTGTGTAACTTAATCAAGCATGTAAATATGTTAAATTGAATGTTGTGTTTGTATGGAATGTGACTTATATTGATGTGAATTGTTTGATTGCTATGATGAAGAATTGAATACATGTTTGAAATAGAGAAAAAGGGTTAAGCTCCGTTTGAATATTGAATTCCGATGAATATATGTGCTTTCCCGAAATGAATGAGGTCTTGCATTTGTTGCTGATAGGATTTAGCTCAGACGAGTAATCTTATGGATCTTATTATAGAAAGGGAAAACAACCGTAGAATGGGTCAAAACTGGCACCAAAAGGTGATGTTTTCAAGAAGCAAAAATTTCAAGGAAATTTCTTCAATTGCTTCAATTGTAACAAAATAGGGCACAATTCATCCGATTGTAGGATCCCAAAGAAAGTTAGAGCTAACGAGGCTAATGTTGTGGAAGAAATTTTGAAGGAAGTGTCCGATATGGAATTGTGTGTCTAACTATGAATAAGAATGTCCTTTCTAAAGGGGTAATGTTTGTGGGAAGAGGATATGTATTAGACTAAATGCTATCCCTGTAAAAGCAAAACTATGAATAAAAATGTTTTCCTTTTTCTGTTTATATGCTTAAGTCATTTAAATGATGGCATAGTAGGCTCAGATATGTTAATTATGGTACTTTACGTACATTAATTAACTTAGAGCACATTCCTTTGTTTCACAATAATTATAATTATAAATGTGAAACATGTGTTGAGAAAAATTAATAAAGGTAAAAAGTCACTTGATCTAATACACAACAATGCTTGTAAAGCTTGTTTAAATGAGAGGAAGGTGTAACCGCTCGATTTTAGCTAAATTGGAACAGTGGTTTCGGAACCACAAATTCAATGTCAGAAAATTATTTTAATATTATTTTCGGTATTTACAGCATGTTATTTGATGTGTGTGAAAATTTCGTGAGCTAATTTTATCGATTGGTTGGTTAATTTAATAAAAAGGATTAAATCGCGTAAAATGCAATAGTTTCATTCTACTTGTTAAAGGTGTTTAATTTCTATGATTAATTAAATTAAAAATCCTTATGATGATACTAGACCATTTGTAGTATTAATGGACATTAATAGACATGCATTATAAATTTCTATGTTTATTCATTAAGGGTAAATAAGTAAATTGATAAATTAAGTTAATTAAATTATATTAAAACAGGAATTTGTGTTCATCTTCTTCCTTGCTGACAGAATATCACAGGAAAAAGAAAGGTGGGAAGCTTGTTAGGGTTCGGCTAATGCATACTCCAATTGTAAGTAATTTTGAGCTCGGTTTTTAATAATTTTTGTGTTTTTGTGATCGTTGCATCTAGTACTAGCTAGCCCGTACCTCCGTTTTAAAATTTGTTAAAGATTTTAAGAGTTTCCATTGATGATTTTATGTGTTCTTTGGTGTTTAAAGATGAAATATGAATTTTTGATGATAGATTTTCATGTTTTGTAAAGTGATTTTTGATGAAAATGCATAATAGGGATTAAATTGTGAAATGTGGAAATTGTGTGGTTGATATATGAAATAAATGAAAGTTTTAGGCTGCTAGGGACCTATATATAATTCAGCCAAGCATGGGTTTTGTTAAATTGTGTGAATTTTGTGTATTTGTGAAATAAGGACTAAATTGATTAAATACGAAAGTTTAGGGGCTAATGTGTAAAAATTCCCAAATGTGTATTTTTGGATTAATTGAATGAGTGGATGAATAAATAAATTGATTTTGAATTCATATAGCTCAAGAAAGAAAGAATTCAGATTTAGATCGGTGGAAAAGCAAGGTTATCGAGTAGTCGACCTGATCCGTCAATTCCAAATACGAGGTAAGTTCGTATGTGATGATTACATTATAAATGTATGTTAAAATGCTTTAATATTGCATTAATTGTTAAAACGGAATTATGGATAATGTATGAATTGTGAGAACGACTTTACGAATGCATTCGATGATAGAAATGGAAAGTGTGAAAGCTCTGTTGAATCTTAAGAATAGTTTTGGATACTATTGACATGTTAGTCAGTGATACATTGAGATGGCTTTGGGCCACGATATTAGCACTTCGGGTGTGTATTTTATTGATTTGGCTTTGCCATGCATATCGAATGATTTGGCGTTGGGCCATGATAATAGTTCTTCGGATAAGTTACCTTAATTTGACTATGGGCCATGGTATAGGTACTTACCGTACGAGACTCCTGAGTATCTGATTTTTATTCCGAATGGTTCAACGGGTAAACGAATGATGTGATTGAGAAAGAGGTTAGTACGAGGCTATACAGATATGTGCAGAACCTATTCGAGTATTAAATAGTGAAAGTTCGATGAGTTTGTATTTGATCATGTTTTGAGACATGAGAAAGGTTTGTAGTTAATGTGTATATGGTTTTGTCATGTGTAATTGGTTGATTTGCATTTATTCGATGAATTAAGTTATTCACATACAATCTTACTAAGCTATGAATCTTACTTTGTGTTATTTTTCTATGTTTTATAGTGAATCAAGGCTAGCTCGGATCCAGGAGTCATCGGGAACATCATCGCACTATCAAACATCTAAGTTGGTACTTTTGAATTATACATTTATGGTATATGACATGTATAGGCTAGATGTGGTATTTTGGTTGTGATTATAGCAATGAGATTTGGCTTGTAAATGATGTTAATATTGATATGTGTTTGGCTATTAGAAATGGTTATTAATGACTTTTGTAAGATGTTTATAATGCCTTGTGAGATGGTTTGTTTTGGTATATATTTGAGTAAGTGAAATGGTTGTATTTGCATAGCATGAATTGTGCATGAACTGGGATTGATTTTGGCTGCCCTTTGTGTATGGAAATTGTACATTTTGCCTTATGTAGGTACATTGAAGTTGGGGTGGCAAATTGGCCTTGCAAATGACCTATTTTTGTCCACACGGGCAGAGACACGGGCGTGTGTCTCAGCCGTGTGTGACACACGGTCATGGTATATCGCCATGTGTCCCCTAATGATGTTTAGAAATCAAGTTAGTGAGTTAAACGGCCTAGACACACGGGCGTGTGGTCGACCGTGTAGCCAAGTCAGTATACCATCCAGTTTTCACACGGCCTGGCACAGGGGCGTGTCCTCGGCCCTGTGATAGAAGTCAGTATGTATACCCTATTTCCACACAGCCTGAGACACGGGTGTGTCTAGAGCCATGTGAGGCACACGGCTTGTTCACACGGGCGTGTGAGCCCTGTATGATTGAAATTTTTCTAAGTTTCCAAAATTTTCATATGTTATCGGTTTAGTCTCGAATCACTTCTAAAGCATTTTTAAGGCCTCGTAGGCCCTTATAAGGGACAATGTGTTTGTGATTAAATGGTATTTGAGTATAAATGCATAAATGTATGAGTTATGTTTGTTAAATGATGTGTATTGATTAGTAATACCTCGTAACCCTACTCCAATGACGGATATGGGTTAGGGGTGTTACAGAAGGAATAAAAATCTTTATTACCTTCATTGCTACGTATATTTGCTTGAGAGCTAAGATGAAGAAAATTTATTCTTTATAAGCAAGAAGTTGAAAACCAACTTAATAAAAGGGTTAAGTGATCATGATGGTGGATATATTGAATCATTTCAATAACACCACCATACTTTCCTCAAATAGAGTAACTGAGCAAAAAATCAAATTCTAATGGAAAAGATGAACGCACTGCTAAAAAGCTCTGGGTTATCACATGAAATGTGGGGGAAGTGTTTCTATGAGTAAATTACCTTTTAAATAAGGTACCCCACAAGAAAAGGGACAAGACACCACATGAGTTATGGAAAGGTAGAAAACTATTCTACAACCACTTGAAACTGTGGAGGTGTCTTGCTACTATAATGTATAATGGTAAGTCGAGACATATGCGTGTTGAACACAATACCTTTAAAACAACTTATCTCAAACGGAGTTATCTCTATTGATTTTAGAAAATCAAAAGATAATATTGCGGATTCGCTAACTAAAGGCTTAAAACAAGATCATGTTGATAAAACATCGAAAGGAATATGACTAAAGCCCATGAAAATAAAATACGCTATGTGAAAGAAAACTCTACCTAGTTGACTGGAGATTCCAAGATCTAGGTTCAAAGGGACAACCTAATTTCATAGACCTTATGAGGTTATTGTAGGGGTACTGATCCCATGTCTGTTCCTATGATGTAAACAGTGACGAAAAATAGGATAGGTTAAGCATTGCTTTTAATGACCATTGTGTGTTTAAGTGAATCGAACAACGTAAGTCACCTATGTGAAAGTAAAGTGGGGCCGCTTCAAGGAGACTATCGGGGCATAGTTCTCTCAAACTCTTACAGAACTAGGAGATGTTCACGGCTATATGAACATACCCATGAAAACTAAAACCTTGCTAGGGAGGTAGTTGTGTGAGGTATATTATCGTTTACACAAAAGGCAAAATAGTTCAAGGACATCACATCTATTGGTCATCTAGTAAAGTAAATATACTTTCGCAAGGGAAGGTTCAATGGTGGATACCTACCTATCTTATGCAACTATCGATCGTAGATTCTATCACCACATCGAGTCAATGTTTTCCGACAAAACTATCAATTCTCATTCACACGGGGGATTGTTGGAAAAATTACTTTTATGGGAACTTTGAGGCATATTCTCAATAGGTAAACGTGGAGACTCAAATCATAAAATTATGATTTCATATTCTACTCCATGAGACTTTTACAATGGTATATTATATGCTCAAAATGGTTGAGTGATGAATGAGAAATTGATGCTCAAAGTAAACTACTTGGAAATATTGTTGAGGAAAGGAAAAGGCTTAGATCCCACATTGGTTAGATACAAAGTGTGAGATATGTTTATATATGTGGACTCTCTTGAAGGGTACTTGAATGACTAAGCTTGTAACCTTACCTCATGCACAGAGGGCGCAAGTCCAAACCCGACGAGGTTGGGGCGCACTCGCATGACGTGGGCGATGTGAAATGTCCAGATCAATCGGGCCCAAATGGGCCTGTGCTCGAATTTATTTTCCTCAGCAGACAAAATATGCTTATATATGGAAACTTATCTTATTGATTTGATTCCAATAAATCTAATTAAAATTTTAAATCAAATTGATTTAATGGTAGATTTTGTGGATATTTTTTTTCCAAAATTCCAACACTCTTCATGCTTATAAAAGGCCATGATTTTTGAAGGGTTTTACACACTCATACTCTCTGATAATTTTTCTTGCCGAAACTCTGTTACTCTTGAAAATTCTTCATTTTCTTCCTTCGTATTTTTAAACATTCCGGTGATAGAAAAATGCATTGTTCTTTTGTTGATCATTGTAAAGGTGCTGCTACTTTGATCACTGCTGTTGTTTTATCCTGGAAAACATTCGACCAACGTTACTCCAAGTACCGTAGGAGATGCTGAATCTATCTTAAGGAAACTGTGTTTCACAGGCCTCAACGTTTCGTAAAATCTCTGTTCTCCTTTATTTCAACTATTTATAATGGTTTTATTTGATTTTCTTATTTGATAAATTATTTACAAATAATTTTATTTATATTGTATTTCACATGTATTTATTTATAATTAATTTATTTTATTTGCTAACGTGTTTTGTCTAACAATATTAAGACAGATTCAATTATTTTTACATTTTTCTAATCCTAGACAAACGAGACACCAAGGTGAAGAAAAAAATAAAAAAATATTTTTCAAAAATAAATTTTCTTTTAAAAAGTAAATAAATTTGTTTCGGGATTTTTCCTGCCATTCAACATATTTCTTTTTCCTCTATTTTTGTTGTATTTCCAAATTGCTTTTAAAACTTATCTTAATTGTTTCAATATGTTACTTTAGATATATATTAGACATGCATTGGCTCTCGATCTAGCTTGATGGTTTGGTTTACTTGGTTGAGAGTAACCGAAGACCATAGGTGATAGGTTCGAGATTACAGTGTTTGGTGAATGGAGGTTTACAAGAATTTGTTAAGCTAAAATCTCTAAAACCAAAAAATCTGAGATGACAACTTTTTTCAATAGCTGATTGGGGATGAGATATATAGAATGACATATCTGACCATACTTGCTCAAAAATTACTCTCTTTGCCACGTGCCCTCAAACCTAATAGGGATGCTAGGATATTAGTAGCCTTCATTCTCTCCTTTTCACATTCACCTTCAAAGTCCAAAGTAAATCTAAAAAAAAAATAAAATAAAATAAAAACTCCACTGTGAATTTACAAAAATCAACATTGTCGCGAGAAATTTTCAATTGAGCTCTTTCATCCTCGAATGTTTATGTACTCTTAATTTATTTTCAATTTACTTGTGTAAAATGATTTCTTATACAACTTTATATTAACTAAAATATGCTACTTGACAAATTTTTTTCAGAGTATGACATAATTATCACTAGTTTACATACTAAAAACTTGACATAATTATCACTTAGAATATAGTTTACAATTATATATACTATTAACTTTTATCATGTAACAATCCGTTTTCAGTGAAATCAGAATAGTGGTTTTCGGACCACAAATCTGAGTCTGAAAAGAAAAATTATTTTAATATTATATTATTGTCTAAATTATGATAGAAATATCATATGAAAAATTAGTAAAGAAATTTTACCGATTACATGTTTAGTTTAATAGAAAGGACCAAATTGCATAAAGTACAAAAGTTGGATTCTAGTAGCTATAAGTATCAAATAGCTATGGAATTCAAAATTTGAGGTCCTTATATGGAAAATAGACCATTAAGAGGACTAAATTGGAAAGTAAAAAATAATAATAAATGATAAATGATTAAATAAAGAAAATAACATCTTTTTCATCATCTTTCCCAAATATTTTTACATGGCAACCCTAGTTAGAAGAGCTTGAAGGTAGCAAGCTTATTTGACTCAATTAGGTAAGTATTCAAGTCCCGTTTTTAGTAATTTTTATGTTTTCGAGACCGTAATAGCATAATTTGGCTATCTTGAGGATTAATTTGCAAAGTTATCAAAGTAATAAGGTTTTTCCATGGATGAATATAGTTGAATTATGATGTTTTATGGTAGAAAATGAAAGGTTGTTGATAAATAAACAACTATTGTAAAAGGAATTTTGATGAAATTATGATTTAAGGACTAAATTGAAAAGTTGTAAAATTCATAGAAAAATTTTGAATTTTATGAAATACATGGACTGCTATTGTGACATGCAAAAATTGACTAGGCTTGGAACAATGATTAAATTGCATGGATTTCATTTTTTGAGCCTAGGGACGAAATCGTAATTAAATAAAAGTATAGGGACAAAATGATAATTTTTCCTAAGATGTTAATTGAATTGAATTGAATTGAATATGATTTGTTAATTGAATTGAATATGAATTGTATTAAATTGAGTTAAATTTACTCGTATAGATCCTGAAAGACAAAATATGGAACTAGATCGAGGAAAAGAGAAAGTGTCAGATTAGTATACAACAAATCAATGAACACTTGTCAAGGTAAGTTTGTGTAACTAAATTGTGTATATTTATATTATTAAATTGAATGCTATGTATGTGTATTGTATAATTTACACTATGAAACTCGATCACATATCCGATAATGCTCGATAAGTATTGAGTTCTGATTGAATAAATGAAATTTGATGGATACAGGGTTCCCAAATTGGTTGTGGTCTTGCATATGTTCCGAACACACCATAGCTTGAAAGAGTGTCCCGTTATTAGCCCTCTCGAGCTTCCCGTTATATGGTTCTTATGAGCTTCCCGTTAATAGCTCTTCGGACCATCCTGATCGGTCGTGATCCTGCATGTGTTGTGGGCACACCGCAGCTCTTATGAGCATCCCGTTATATGGCTCTTCGTGAGCTTCGCGATTAAAAGCTCTTTGTGAGCTTCCTGATTAATGGCTCTCCGGAGCTACCTGATATGGCTCGCTTGAACTTCCCAATATATGGCTATCCGGAGCTTCCCGATTAATGGCTCTTCAAAACTACCGTTATTGGCTCACATGAGCTTCCTGATTATGGCTCTTATGAGCTTTCCGTTATACAGCCCGGATAAGCTTCCGTTACATGGCTCACATGAGCTTCCTGTTATATGGCTTAAGAGAGGGCTTCCCGATTATGTGCTGTAATGAGTACCTCCGAATATGAATTGACAGATTTCAGACTCGTACACTTCATGTGTACTACACTTGTATCCATCGATATTTTAAATGATTCAACAGGTGAAGTTCTGATATGAGATGAAATGAATTCAAGATGAATTATTATGAGAAGTATTACAAAGGTATGATATGTACATGTTCACGTATACTTGAAGTGATAAATACATGTATGTGGAAATTGAATATTGATGAGCTCATTCATGTTTCTTGGTATTTATGTGAATTACCTAACATGCTTGATGAGGATATGTGTTTAGGCAATTGGCCAAATTGGTTTGAGCATGTTTAGTTAGCTTATCTTAATGTGAAATAAATGATAAGTTAATTTCCTGTTATATGGACTCACTAAGCGTTTTATGCTTACTTTATTTTATTTTCCCTATTTTATAGTACTCAGAAGCTCGTAAAGGTTGGAGGTTGGTCGGAGTATCATCACACTATCCCTCGGCTCATTCGGTATAAATAGTAAATTACTTTTAGTTATAATGGCATGTATAGGTTAACTAGCCAATGTTAATATGAAAATGATTTTGGCTCTAAATAGTCATTAGAATGGCTTGTGATGATCAAATTTTGATATGTATGCAAAAGGTCTTATCATGTTTAATGTGTGCTAGTATGGTTGAATGATGGATAATTTATAAACATGTTGATGGTTGGATTCGAATGTCTTGTATTAACTTGAGAACATATTTAAGTGTTTATGTAGGTGGAAGGCAAATTTAGGTGAGAAATATGGCTTGGAAATGACCTTATTTCGTCCACACATGCATAGATACGGGCGTGTGTCTCAGCCGTGTGTGACACACGGTCTAGCACATGAGCGTGTGGTTTGGCCGTGTGTCCTCTGCATCTTTAAAATTTTAAAATAGAATACTTAGAATTGATCACACGGCCTGGCACACAGGCATGTGGCTTAGCCATGTAACCCCTGCACCTACACACTGCATAGCATATAGGCGTGTGATTTGGCCGTGTGACCCAAGTCAAAAAGTTACACAAGTACTAACACGGGCTGAGACACGACCGTGTGCCCTATTTTGAATGCCCACACAACCTGTGACACAGGCGTGTCTATTGGCCGTGTGAGCAATTTTTCGTTTCACTGTCCCTTCATCTTCAGCAAGTTTTTATCTATAAACCAAATCTTTTCATGAAAGAAATAAATTCTTCACAATGTAAAACCCAATTTTAGGAATTTTCAAATATAGTTTCTAGGATCTTTATGATCAACATCAATTTTCTATTTTTTTTAGAGATCCAACCTTCACGTATGTAAACGAGATATGCTTAATACAAAGCCTAATATTTGCGGATATCAATGATTTTAAATTTGATGGGAACCACAAGCAACAAATTTTCTATTCTTTTTATCTTAATCGGTTAAGAAAACGAAACAAAACAACAATTTATTTGAGAAAAACCGTAAGTTGAAAGTGTATAGATAAGATACTATGTGGGAGAGAGAATTTTAAGTTAGGAATAAAATAAATGTATATTAGACTATTAATTTAATTAAAATAATTTCTTTAAAAAAATTATAGAGATAAAACGTTGAAGTGAATAAAAAACAAGTTATTAGTATGGAACTGTATATAATTTATTAGAGTGGGCTTATGATTTTGATCTTGTACAATAATGAACAAGTTATTTGTTGAGCTCTAATCTACCAATAGAAGTCACTATTGCAACATAAATCAACTTGCATTATTTGGTACATTCACAATTTATTAAAATAAGTCTAGTCACTATTGTAACATAAATCAACTTGCATTTTTTGGTACATTCACAATTTATTAAAATCAGTCTTTGGGTTTTACTAATATTGTGGGATGATTCAAGTAATCAATGAAAATCAATTTATTTAGGTAAATATATCTTAAGGAACGGATCGTAGCGGTTGTATTAATGATTTATTAATAAAATTATTATTATACAAGAGCTTAATTAATTATTGAAATAAAATTTTTAGAACGCCACGACCAAGTATTAATCTTGAACATTTTACTGCTCGATAGGTTTCTACAGTAGTCTACTTGTCTCGAGAGCAAACTTTGGGCTACCTACCCTAAGGTACTATATGTCTATAGACTTAAATTCAGCTACTACTAATATTTTCTACCTTTTTTTGAATTGTTAAAAATTTATTAATAAAACTATTTATTCAAGAGCTTAATAAACCACTAAAATTTTCTGTAGTAATTATTTGAAGAGGACATAATTGATTATTATTATACAATAGCTTAATTGATTATTTAAATAAAATTATTCAAATTTTAAAAAAAATCTGAATTTTGTAAACATAAATTATAGAATTATTAAAAGCTTATTAGAAATTTATAACTAATTATAAAAACCAATAAAATATTAAAAATAATAGGAGATATTTTAGAAAAATATAGAAAAATCTATTCAAAATTATACAAAAAAAAAAAGTAAAACAAAATTTTAAATGTTATAAACATTTTAGAATAATATATAAAAATTATTTAAATTATTTAAATACTATGAAAATTATAAAAATTGAAAATTACTTCATATTTTTGTATTCTCTCACATTGTGTCTTACATCATATATCAATTCAATCTTATCAAGTGACCTAGCATAAACTTTCCTCAACTAAAATATTACCTATCATTAGATGTGTTCATAGGTTGAGTCAAACTTAGGCCCAATTTCAAAAAAAAAAAAAAAACAATTCTAGGCTCAAGCCCTACTAGACCTAACTTGTCAATATGATTTCATTTCATTATTTTAAAAATAATAAAAATATTTTTATTTAAAATTGATTATAAAATACTAATATAAACTTATTTTCTGTATATTTTTAACTGTTGAAAGTAAATTAGATCGACCCATTAACACTTCTACCTATCACTCACCTTAATCCATAAAACACTTAACTCATCGTCACTTAAATCTCTCACTCGACAACTCACACAAATTTGATCATCTCACTTCAGTCCCTCCATTTCTTTATTACCAAATCCAAGGACTCCAAACCAATAAAATAACAAAATTTTTCTATCTTTTTAAATAAATATTTATTTTTAAACTTCTATTCAATTTTAATAAATTTCTCTAAGTTATTTTGTAACTTTTTTTTTAATTTTTAATAATTTCTAAAATCTTATACTATTTGTGTATTAATTTATAATATTTAATAGTGTTTAAGTAATTTTTCAAAAAAAAATTATACTATATTTCTACATTTTAAAAAAAACTTTTACAACATTTTAAAATTTTCTATAATTTTTATATTTTTAATATATTTATAATTATTTATAAATTTCTAACTTTATTTTATGATTTTCATAATCTATGTTCATAATAAATCAATTAACCCAGCTTACCACGTCACCCTGTCAAGGGCTTGAACGAAAAAATGAATCCAAAAAACTAAATTGTGATATCAATAATGATTCTAACAGTACGTTTGGTTCACTGTAATGGAATAAGGTTGTAATTGAATAGAGCTGTAATGAAATAGAGTTGTAATAAGTAATTTAACTATTTGGTTGAAATGGATAGAATAGAACTGTAATAGTATTCTTGTGTTTGGTTGAATGAAATGATGCTGTAATAGTATAAGGAAAAAAACTAAAATGACTAGAATACCCTTAGCAGAATTTTTTTTAAGGTAGATGATTATTGTTATTGTTATTAAATTAAATATAATTTAATAAAAAATATTATTTAATAACATTCTTAATATAATTATTATTATATGAATTAAAAAATCAAAATAGATAATACTATAAAAAAATATATAATGTACTTTATTATTTTTAAACTGCAATACATATTTAATGTGCAAAAATATCATTACTGAAACAAATAGTTTAATTATTTTACAATAAAAATAATTAAATATTAGAAGTAATAAATAACTCATTGCTAAAAAAGTAATAAATAACTTGAGAATTATATTTCACATCCAAGCATAATATTCATATATTAACAAAAAGTTACATGATTTCATTAGTTTATATGTCAAAATCCATATGTTTTAAAATTTTACAACATCAAAAAGTTACAACATTGTAATGACATTCTATCATGTCATTATACCATCCAAATATTACAAACACAAAAAGTTACCAAAATATCAACACAACCATGATTTTTAATGGTCAGCAAGAAATCTTCTGACCCATTCCAATTGCACAACAGAAGGTAAATTAAAGAAAATGAGCATTTGCGTTGGATGATCTAGAATTTTGCTCAATGCTCGATAGCGTTCATCATCAGTTAAACCTTCCACTTCACATAATGTTGGATATAATTTCAGAGCATTTTCTTGAATGGTCATTTCTGACTTTTGTTGAATTACCACTTCGGAGGCAATACTCTTACTGATTTCAAGGCCAACGGTCTGTATATTTTTCGCCAATAAAGCGGCAGCATCATTAAATGAAGTAGAAAAATCACTTGCATCAGAAATTTTTTTTTTCTTCTTTGAAAATGCAGAATCACCTTGTTTTCTAGCTAGTTGCGATTCTGGTTGCGGTTGTGTAGTTGAAAGATCCATATCATCCAAAGAAACATCAGCTTCGGATCCATGGAAATCATTTCTTTCTTCATGAGTATTTGTAGCAGCTACATCCTCAGCATTTATTTCTTCAATAATATTAGCAGCTATTTGAGCATCTTTTCCATTGGCTCGATCTTTTGCGTAGATAGCAGTAAGTTGGTCATAATAAGGGAAACCCCGATGTCTGAATTGAGCTGCTTCTTTATGACTCTATAAAAATGAGAAATTCATATTAGATATAAGTTTTGTCAAAATAAGATAATAAAGACTTGAAATAATTCTTGCATTTATATATGAGTTCCACATCGCATCTTCAGCAACAACAAGCTGCCTATGCGCATCCCAACCAAAGCCGCTATTGTTTTTTTTTTCACTAAGCATGTCATAAAAGATTGACCAATCCCTTTTCAATATCCTAATCCTCGATTTAAGATTAGGTTTAGCCTTCAACATGGCATTGGGTAAAACTTTTTCTAACATTTTTTCTAACTCATTTAAATAGCCGGCTTTGAATCCCGTATCCTCATTAAAGGTTCCAGCATTGTGCAAGTTGACCATACAAGCAACCAACGCAGCATCTTCTTCTGGAACCCATTTCCTTTTGGTTCCTCGAGAAATTTGGGAAGAAACACTTGATTGGGAAAAACTTGACATAACTATCTTAAGAAAAAAACAAAAATGAAAATTAAGTTCAATATTATGCATCAAAAGGTCAACACTTTATAAAATTGTAACACATGATGAATCAAAAGAAAATAAATTATCATTCAACAAGTCTAGTACAATACAAAAAAAAAAAATTCAAACACCACCAAAGTTTCATAAACTAGATAAATGAAATAACATAAACAACTTAAACGTTTACTATTTTTACCCTAAACCTAACTAATTTCTAGATGCTTGCCATTCATCGAACATTTGGTTGGCTAGTTCCATCCTCCAAGTACGCCATGCATCCGACGGTTGAATATTTATGATATTCAGTTCATTGTCATCCATGACATTACTAGGTAATCCTTCTCCCAACTTCTCTTCAATAGGATCAAGACTTATATAGGTTCAAATAAAATTATGGAGCAAACAACATGCAATAATAATTCTATTCTGCACCCTTACAGGATAAAATGATAGACTCCTAAGTATTCCGCATCTAAGTTTTAATAACCCAAAACATCTTTCAATAACATTACGCGCTGAAGCATGTTTCATATTTAAAAATTCTTCCAGAGTACTTGGCTGGTAACCTTGACCCCACTCATTCAGATGATATCTTTGTCCTCTAAAAGGCGCAAGAGATCCCTCACAATTTGTGTATCCAGCATCAACTAGATAATAAAAACCTATAAAAAGAAACTATTTGTCATGGTTAATTTCCCAAAAAAGTATGATCTTAAAAATTAATTCAAATTCCTCTAATTTTTGCATTTTTTCCATGAGGAACTTTTAGTCCATGTCTCCTACTAATGGCATATCAAAGAACTCGTCAGTCAGCAACAAAACTTCCCAACCAGGAAGAACATAAACAAATTGCATATCAGGTGTACAAACACCTAACATATTTGTTGCTATGTCACCTTTTTGTGTTCTATATCTAGGTTTATCAACTATTGGAACCCTAATCTTGATGTGGGTTCCATCTAAAGCACCTAAGTAATTCTACATCACATGTATAAAATCTCGAGTTAGAATACTATATTTAAATCCAAATGTACTAAATTTTATACAAGCTATATATAGAACTCACTCCAATACCTTAAACCATTTCCACCTTGGGTTTGTAGAATTAGCTGTAATCAGCTCTGCCTTTTTAAATAACACATCTTGTAAGCGTATGAAAACATTTAAAACATTGTGAAATGATCTGCTAACGATTTCCACGGACTTATTAAAGTGATGCTTGATAACTCAATTTTTAAAGTGATGAGAAATGATATGTAAAAACATTGCCACTTACTCATCAACAAGCATGTTCCTTGACGACTTCAATTCCCCTAAAGTTTGTAACATTTCAAATAGTTTAAAAAAGGTAGTTCTATTCATCCTAACTTGTTCAATACACATCTCGTCACTAGCATATACAAGTATTTTCACATAATCTCGTTTTGCATAAAAATCTAAAATATAGGATCTAATCCTTGTTCTATAAGTATGTAGGCTATGAATGGCAACCAATGCAACTAAGAACCAACTCGCAACTGTACACATTTGCAGCCATATTGTAATACCAAGACCAATTCTTTTATGCCTCTCATTTTGTACTGTTAAAGGAAGGCGAGCCATTACTGCAGGATATTAAAGTGTTAAATATCTTCAAATCATAGTAAAAGGGTCACATTTCTTCAATACTAATTCCAATAACAGTAAAACAATTCTTTTAATTTAATTTCTAAAGAACTTACAGTGATTCAGTGAATACAAGATGCTCAACCCTAAGTGGAGGAAGCAATTAAACAAGCCAAATAAGAAGAAGAAGCAGTAACAACCTGTCAAAGAAAAATGAACCATACATATTAAGAATATTTACAAAGCATAAAATAGAAATTACAACCTGTCAAAGATGTATACAATAACTTATTACAATGGAAGAAAGGCATGATCGACAAATTAAAGCATAAAATAATAGAGAATCTTATTACAAAACGAGAAGGGCTAATCATATTCAAACAAGACTATCTACAAAAGCAACTGATTAGTTGGATACTTCAAATCGAAGTGAAGTATGATAGAAGATGATCAGACAATATAAAACAATCATTGATTGCATTAAGAAAAGAGAGAGAGTAGGTTTGATTGTGGTATATATGGTTATTGAGTGTAGTGTTTTTGGATTTCAATGTCTTTTATTTTTCTAGGTATAAAAGATTGGTTGGGTGTAACTAGATCTTAATATCAATGGGTCCTTGTAATTAATGATAATTGAGAACAATACAAACGGTCTAAAGACATAATAAGATACTGTGGTTTCAAAAGTATCTTCCACTTTAATTTTCTATTGTAAAGATATGATTATTTTTTAAACTTCTCTAACTTAATTTTATAAATTCAATAATGAAACCAAAAACCTAGCATTTAAGGGGTTGATATATATTAATTAATAATAACAAAAGACTCATTAACAATATTTCTTTTAGGCAAAGATTAAGCATCACCCAAGTTTCCAACCTTGCCAATCTGCAACCTGTTTGTTTATTTTTAACTAGATATACAATAAATTTTTTTTAAAAATAAAAAAATTACAAGCTAAATAACTACAATAAAAATAAAATATTACAATACTAATTATATACGTGGGACTTAAACTCATTACCATTAAATTAAGGTATCTTAAGTTAAATTGGACTAGATTATGATACATTGGCGATTTATGTAATTCATCCCCTCCCTATATTTGTAAGGATAAAAACAAAAAGATAGTTACAATAATTTATTTAGCTATGTAACTTTTTTTTAATTATTTTTAGTTTTTATTTAAATTCTTGGTTTTTTCTAGCTTTTAAACCTGTGTTATTTGTCGAATCACGATCTCAGATCAATAAGTAATTAATTTTTTAAAATATAAAAATTTTAAAAAATTGTTTAAAAAAAACTAAAATGTATTAAAACTATTAAAAATAAAAATTACAAAAAGTATTTTTTAATTTTTAAAAATTAACCCACATCAACAAAGTTAACACACAATAATTTTTTCATTCATTTCGGAGTGATTTGATAAATAATGTATGCTCAAGGGCTAAAAGAAGTGAAAATTTAAATGGATGATTAAAACGACTTTTTTGTAAAGTTAAAGGACCAAATAAGTCATTATATAAAAATATTAAAAGAAAAAGAAAGCAACTCACAAGTAAACTGTTGTGGCAAAGTTTACCACTCAGCAACCACAGTATAATGTTACTTTTCCAACCAAGTTTCAAACAAAGCCTGGATGTGACTTTCCATGAAAATTTTATCACTTTGTAAGTTGGCAACTACCCTACAATCTATATACAACAGTCCTCTGCAGACGATGAGGATCAAATAGTCATTTCATCTGTGATTGCAGATATAGAACATAGAGACTGCAATTCCCACAATAATCTGCACATAATCATGTTAAACATCTCATGTTCTTACATATGATTTATATGTTCCTTTCTGCTTGGAATAAAGCCACCACTAAACCAGGCACTAGGTGTGCTAACAAATAAATATACTTTCCTGCAATTTTTAGCTATTTGTTATAAGCTAAGTAACCCGGACACTGTCCTAAAAGATTCTTTTTTTTATTGCCAGAACAATCCGGAAAAAAATCCAATATATACATCGTTCATGTATCCGTATCCAACAAACACTCACACACATGAAGAATTTAGAAGTAAGGAATTAAAAATGTAGTGGTGTGCGTAACCCACAGGCCTCAACCATGTCTTGTTTTTGTGATTAGGGCTTTAAACACCACCAAATTTGGATTTAAGGAGCTGGTTACCATCACAAAAGCGTATCAAATAAACTGCATTGTGCATATTATACAGCCAACCCCTATATGCCATATTAAAATCATTCCTAAATTGACAATCAATACATTGGATAGTCAGTCAAATTTTCCATCTAAATCTGATGATCGTATAAGAATTACATGAGGCTGCAGAATTGAAGATGTCTCACCTCACAATCTCATATATTTCCATAGAAAATGACATCCCCCAACAAGCAAAATTGTATAGAATTGTTGAGGCAGGTCTTTATACTAAGATGAACCAGAAAGAGCAGAGGAATCTGTTCATCTAATAGGTGAAGTTAAAGCTTAGCTTAAATAGCTTTCGAAACCTTCGAAATTTAGACTTTTTTTAGGCATATTCTTCAAAGTTGGTTACCTATAATCCTTATCCTAATCCTAACATTATTTTCAATTTTTCTTTTATAAACGTAGGAATGGAAAGGAAAAAAGACCTAAAGGCATCAAGTGTAACAGAGTAGGCTTGGTCTTGTGGTTCCACTTTCCATGGTAGGTTTAGCATTATCCCTAAGGCATCGTACAACTCTTATTCACATTATCCCTAAGAAAAAAAAGAATACCCTTTTTTCTTACAATGCCAAATAGTTGTTAAACTAAGCAAAAAGTTTTCACTTTTTTATATTTTACACATTAGAAATCAGAACCCCATAAATGGATAAACAACTTCTTGTCAATAGAGTAGAAATAAATAAATTAATCAAAGCCCAGAATCCTCAGCTATTACTAATTCATTCCTCCTTTCTAAGGAAACAATCAAACTCAAATAAATAGAGATGATTATGAAGAGCGATTCAATTGCTGAAATCTGCTTGGAGTTGAAGATAACATGAAACTATCAAAAGAAACTAACACATTTACACAGACAAAAATGACAAAATTAAGAATCTGAGAAATAAAGAAATAAAAAATATAATCTTTAAAGCAGCTAAACCAAACAACAAAATTGAAATAATACCTGCCCTCTACTAACAATGGGGCGAATGCTTGCAACCTTCTTCCAAGGGATCTAAAATTCTGCCGCAATACTTTCCTGTCAAACAAATAACAAGCTTTGACTAGTCATGAATTGGAAATAGAAAAAAATCTGTATATAACAAAACTGACGAAGACATGCTACAGGCTTAAGTTCAAGAACTCGTGGGAGTAGAATCTATATAATCGAATCCAACTCTATCCCAAGACTATTAGCTTTCAATTAATCTACCAAAAATCAACTACCAAAGCGTATTGGATCAATGCTATCAATTAAACCTAAAAAGATGCAAGGCAACAAAATCTCCAATGGATAACAATCAAATTATTTAAGTAATCCAAAAATTGTATGAAAATCCAAAACTTATTTTTCTTGACAAAAATAATAAAACCAGATTGAATTCAATGAATATAACAATCCGATTAAAAAAAGAAACAAAAAAAGAGATCAGTATGTGTAATAAAAATACTAAACAACAAAAATTTACCAGTATAAAAAAGAATCCAAATGAAAAACTCTAGAATGAAGATAATGAATGCTTAATGCTCAGCGAATAGTAAAAAGTACCCAGAAGATAATTTGGATGAAAAACGAGTTTAAAGAGAAAAAAACTATGAGAATTCTTAAAGTTGAAGTGTGGAATTTAATAAAAGAAGTGGGAAAAAATGAAAGAATTTGTTGGGAAGTTTGCTAGAGGTAAATGAAGAGCAGTATGAAAAAATGAAGATGAAAGAATGCAGTATATTATAATAGATGACAGATGAAGGTCAAATAAAAACCCTAGCCGTCTTACACAAAAATCCTAATTCAGGAACAAAAGAAAAGAGAATTTGAAAACCTTGTTCCCTTCTTAGATCTAAGGTGTAACATGCTACAGGCCAAAAGAAGACTAAACAAATGTCTCAACTTTGAAACGTAGACAAGAAATCTGGAGCAGTTATGACGAAGGAGAAATAGAATCCTGTTTTAGGAGCTTGAAGTAAAAAAAGAAAACCTTTGAGGAGATGAAGATGAAGGGCGGATGGATGCTTGATTTGGGGAAAAAGGTTGGAAGAAATCTGTAGCAGAATTTTGGGGAGAAGAAAGCAGGCTATTTTGGTCCCAAAATCTGAAAATGTATTCGGCGTGTGGTGTTGAATAGCAATTTAGAGCCCCCATCGCTGAATACCTATTACAGGACGTGAGGGAATATGGCTATAATAGCAAAGCTGCTGAATCACCTAAATGATGAACCAAACGTATGAATTATTGTAGCGCACAGAATAAGGCAGGAATGGAATAACAATTCCATCCAACCAAAGATGCTGTAAATGTTCAAATTAGTACACTTTCTGATGAGACAATTAAATTTTAAATTATCTTCAGAGGATATATTTAACTTTTTAGCCTTAAAAAAAATAATTACATCCCACCCTAGAGAGAGAATATCTTTCTCATAGATTTAAATTTGAGCTCCTAAGTCATAAGTCATTTGTTTATTTTAAAGTAATAATTTCAGTGTATAAATACAACACAAATAAGAGATGTTGCAGCTTACTCATTTAAAAGAAATTAAATCTTTATTGTGAATAGTAAGAGTGATTAAGCAATAGTAATTCCAATGGTAACAAATAGTAGAACTCTTGGATTTGTCAGTCTCCGTCAAACATGGACCATCGGGCCTAACATTCTACGAGCAATAAGTACATGTATCTCTCTCTGATTTATAAATGTCGAACCAATGCCTTGTTGCATCCCACTGCATGCTGCAGTAAAACAAGATAGTCCTAAACATGTTTGGGCGAAACTTGAACTCGAAGTAGTCGCGGTAAGCCAGAAGGTGGACACCGAGATCATCTTGCTTCGATTTGCAATGGATGGTGAGAAAAGTCCCATTGTGCAAATCATTATACAATAATAAATCCACTTTGTGTACCAAAATACTCGCTTCACTCGCAATGAAAAGAAGCATTAGAGACAGCAACCAGTTGATTGGCAAAGGATTCATGTTTGCTTCTGATGGTCAGCAAATTGTAAAAGAGCTTAAAAATGATTTTGAAGTGAAACGGGTTGCTCTCGTTTTCTTATTGGAAATTATTAGAATTGAGTGACCAAAATTCTTATTTCAATAAAATACAGTGGTAAAATAAAATAAAAGTAAAATCCATATAGAACTACACTTCCTTTATTTTATTTTAGAATAAGGTTTTTTTTTTTAACTTTATTAAACTCTATCTATTCGATATTGATTAGAATAATGAGTTTCAATCTTACTACATTCTTATTAGAATATGATTTTACAAGCCTATAAATAGACATAGTCTACTCCTTTTGTAATCATTCGAATTAAACATAGCGAATTTTCTTCTCTTCTGCCCGTGGTTTTTTTTCCTGAAAGGGTTTCCACGTAAAAATCTGTGTGTTCTTTATTTTTATTTCTCTTTTCTTTACGATATATTTTCATTACTGACATTCTATTATATTTTTACAAATTGGTATCAGAGCTTCCGGGTTATTCATCTCAATCACAGTAATGGCGTCTTTGAAGTATGAAATTTCGCTATTGGATCGCAACACTAGATTCGCGTTGTGGCAGATAAAGATGTAGGCAGTTCTTGCACAAATGGACTTAGAGGAAGCCCTGCTAGAGGTAGATAAGATGCCTTTGACATTGACGGAGGAAGAGAAGAAGCGCAAGGATCGAAAGGCATTAACACAATTACATCTGCATTTGTCTAACGAAATTTTACAGGATGTGATGAAGGAGAAGACCGCTGCTGGATTATGGAAGAAGCTGGAACAAATATGTATGTTGAAAACTCTAACCAGTAAGCTGTATATGAAACAACGTCTTTATGCTCATCGTTTGGACGAAGGTGCGTTTGTGCATGAACACTTAACAGTGTTTAAAAAAATTCTCTCAAACTTAGAGGCCATGGAGGTTCGGTATGATAAAAAAGATCTAGGGTTGATTCTATTTTGTTCGTTGCCTCTATCTTATTCAACCTTTAGAGACATGATTTTATATAGTCGCGAGTCTCTCACAGTTGATGATGTTTATGATTCTTTGACCTCGTATGATAATATGAAGCATCTTGTGGTTAAAACCAACTCTAAGGAAAGGGTCTCATTGTTTATGGGAAACAAGATCAGAATACTGATGATGATCATGGAAGGACATAGGAGCTGAATCCTCACGGTAAATCTAAGGATAGATTGAAATCTTCAAACAGAGGTAAAACTTGTAACTTCTAAGAGAAGAAAGGGAACATTAAATCTGAATGCTATAAGCTACAAAACAAGATCGAAAGGGAGGTGTTGTAGAAAATTCAAGCGAAGCTGATGTTGTTGAAGACTGCAGCGATGGTGAACTTCTAGTCGCTTCTATCAACAATTCGAAAGTGAGCAAGGAGTGGATCCTTGACTCGGGCTGCACCTTCCACATGAGTTCCAGTCGGGATTGGTTTACAACTTACGAAATAGTTTCTAAAGGTGTTTTTTTGATGGGAAATAATGCTTCGTGTAAAATCGCAAGTGTTGGAACAATTAAAGTTAAGATGTTTGCTGGAGTTGCCAGAACACTTAGTGACGTACAACATGTTCCAGAATTGAAGAGAAATTTAATTTCATTGGGTACTCTTGATTCAAAAGGGTACAAATACACAACTGAAAGTGGGGTTTTGAAGATTTCTAAAGGTTCCCTCGTTGTGATGAAAGGGCAGAGAAAAACTGTCAATTTATATGTTCTGCAGGGTTTTACTATTACTGGTGATGCAGCTGTCACTTCTTCTTCCTTGTCAGATGATGATATTACTAAACTTTGGCATATGTGCCTAGGGCATATGAGTGAGAATGACATGGCAAAATTGAGCAAAAGAGGACTTCTTGATGGGTAAGGAATTTGCAAACTAAAGTTCTGTGAGCAATGCGTTTTTGGGAACATAAGAGAGTTCGATTCACCAGAGGAATCCATAATATAAAGGGAAAGTTGGAGTATATTCATTCTGATCTGTGGGGGTCATCCAGAGTGCCTTTGAGAGGTGGAGCTAATTATATGCTAACTTTTATTAATGATTTTTCTAGAAAAGTTTGGGCATTCTTCTTGAAGTAGAAAAGTGATGTGTTTTATGTATTTAAGTCTTGGAAAACTATGATTGAAAAAAAATAAAAAAAAATACCTTTGCAAAGACAATGGCTTAGAGTTCTGTTCTGATAAGTTTAATAAACTGTGCAAGTCAGAAGGGATCGTGAGACACTTGACAATTCGCCATACTCCATAGCAAAACAGTGTTGCAAAACGAATGAACAAAATGATTATGGAGAAGATTCAATGTATGTTGTCAAATGCCAACTTACCAAAGTCATTTTAGGCCGAAGCAGCCTCTACTGCATGTTTTTTGATCAACTAATCTCCATCCGTTGCCATTTAGATAAATACTCCACAAGAGATATGGTTTGGTAATCCTACTAACTATTCTGATTTAAAGATCTTTAGGTGTCTTGCATGTGCTCATGTTGATAATGGAAAATTGAAATCAAGATCCATTAAATGTGTTTTTCTTGGTTATAAAACTGGTGTAAAAGGGTATAAGTTACTGTGTCTTGGAAATAGAAAAGTTGTGATTAGTAGAGATGTTGTTTTTTATGAAACTACTATGTTACCTAACTTATCTCTTAAATACTCTTCCAATAAAGAAAATCAAAAGAAGGTGAAGCATCAGATAAATCCAAAATCTACAACAGAGTCGACTCCTTAAGCCAGTACAAAAATTCAGAGTAGAGTTGCTTCTTCACCATAATACTCTATCGCTAAAAATAGAACTAGAAGAGAAATTAAACCTCCAAAATAGTATGCCGAGGCTGATCTAGTTACTTATGCTTTAAATATGGCTGAAGATATAGATCCAAACTAAGAGCCATCTAATTATTCTGAGGTGGTTAGTTATGAAGACTCAAAAAAGTGGATGTCTGCTATGCAAGAAGAGATGGAATCACTCCACAAAAATAGAACATGGGATCTTGTGAAACTTTCTAAAG
Source organism: Gossypium anomalum (assembly GCA_025698475.1). Classification (NCBI taxonomy): domain Eukaryota; kingdom Viridiplantae; phylum Streptophyta; class Magnoliopsida; order Malvales; family Malvaceae; genus Gossypium; species Gossypium anomalum. The sequence goes on along the minus strand of CM046960.1, from coordinate 16,652,118 downwards.
GTAAAAAGGTTGTTCGTTGTAAATGGGTGTTTAAAAAGAAAGAAAGAACTCTAGGAGTTGAAGAACCTAGATATAAAGCAATGCTTGTTGTAAAGGGTTACAGTCAAATTCTAGAAGTGGACTTCACAAATGTGTTCTCCCCACTTGTGAAGCATAGACTGATTCGAGCTTTGCTTGGTATTGTGGCCATGCATGATTTGGAACTTGAGCAGTTAGATGTAAAAACTACATTTTTGTATGGAGAACTTGAGAAGGATATTTACATGAACAACCAGAGGGTTTTACAGTCTCAAAAAAAAAAGATTATGTTTGTTTGCTAAAAAAGTCCCTTTATGGTTTGAAAAAGTCACCAAGACAGTGGTACAAGATTTTTGATTCCTTTTTTACTTCTCATGATTTTAAAAGAGGTAGCTTTAATAGTTGTGTTTACTTTAAGAAAAATAGTGATGGTTCTTTTGTGTATCTACTCCTTTATATTGATGACATGTTGATAGCAGCAAAAGATAAATGAGAGATAAGAAAGGTCAAAGCCCAATTAAATGAAGAATTTGAGATGAAAGATTTGGGACTAGCATAGAAGATACTTGGTATGGAGATTCACAGAGATAGAAAAGCAAGTAAATTGTACCCAAGTCAGAAGGAGTACATTGAGAAAGTTCTTAGCAGGTTCAATATGTAGAGTGTTAAGCCTGTTAGTACTCCTTTAGCAACCCATTTAAAACTTTCATCGGTTTTGTCTCCACAATTAGATGATGAGATTGAGTACATGTCACATGTTCTATACTGTAGTGTAGTGGGATCTCTCATGTATGCTATGGTTTGTTTACGTCTAGATTTTTCATATCCAGTCAGTGCAGTTAGCAGATACATGGCGAATCCTGGTAAAGAACATTGGAAAGCAATTCAGTGGATTTTAAGATACTTACAAGATACTACTAATGTTTGCTTATAGTTTAGAAGAACTAGAGATAGAGTCATTGGATATGTTGATGTTGATTTTATAGAAGATCTTGATAGAAGAAGATCTCTCATAGGTTATGTTTTTACAATTGGAGGTTGTGCAATCAATTGGAAAGCCACTTTGTAAACTACAGTCACTTTGTCTACAACTGAAGTTGAGTAGATGGTGATTATTGAGGCTTGTAAAGAAGCAATTTGGTTGAAGGGACTCTTTAGTGAACTCAATGAAGACCTTCAAATCAATACAGTATTTTGTGATAGTTAGAGTGCCATCTTTCTTACAAAAGATCAAATGTTTCATGAGAGAACAAAACACATTGATACTTGGTATCATTTTGTTCGTGATATTATTGCTCATGGTGATGTTGTTGTGAGCAAAATTAGTACTCATGAAAATTCTACAAATATGATGACTAAGTCACTTCCTATAACCAAGTTTGAGCATTATTTAGACTTGGTTGGTGTTCATTGTTGAAGTTAAACCCTTAAGGGGTTTTATGGAAGAGGTGGAAAACTTATTCATTAAGAGTTCACGATGAAGAACTTGTTCATTAAGAATTAGGTGGAGATTGTTAAAATTGAGTGACTCGAATCCTTATTTAAATAAAATACAGTGGTAAAATAAAATAAAAGTAAAATCCATATAGAATTACACTTCTGTTATTTTATTTTAGAATAAGGTTTTTTTTAAACCTTATTAAACTCAATCTATTTGATATTGATTAGAATAAGGAGTTTCAATCTTCTACACTCCTATTAGAATATGATTTTACAAGCCTATAAATAGATATAGTCTACTCCTTTTGTAATCATTCGAATTTGACATAGTGAATTTTCTTCTCCTCTGCCCGTGGTTTTTTTTCCTGAAAGGGTTTCCACTTAAAAATCTATGTGTTCTTTATATTTATTTCTCTTTTCCTTGCGATATATTGCCATTACTGACATTCTATTCTATTTTTACAGAAATAATCATATATAACTAAGGCTGTTAGCCAAATAAGGTATCCTATTTATTTAGTTTTCAAAATAGGTATCCTATTTAATATGGCAATACAATGATGAAATACTTTTTGCAAATATGGAAAATAAGAGGTAGATTTGTTTATGGGTCAGGCTATTTGTCCAGGCCTAAAGGCCTGCTTAAAATTTGGGAGGCTTTGGACAAAAATATTAGGCTCATTTAAACTATGAGTCGAGCTCAAGCTCGAACATTCAAGGCCCAAGATCGACCGAGTTCTACCCTACTATTCTCAAGCGGAAATGAAGGTTCAAACATTGGAGACTATATTGTTTGGTGGGGTGATGTGATCCTGGATACGTCGTCTTACTCCATAGACATGCAGGCTTTAGATTAGGCCAAGGTCTAATCCCACATTCAAATTGGGCTATGATTAATGGGCCTCTTTTGAGAATTTAGGGTGTTGGGCCTAAAGAGGCTCATTATAAGCCAATTCTAGATATTGAGCTTCAACATGAAAAACACAAGTTTAAGATGAAATGCGAACGTTCAATTTTTAATTCTTTATTTGATGTTTTCATTAATGTTTTCTGTTCGAATGTGTGTGTGTGTGTGTGAAAACAATTTATGTTTTTATGTCTTGTTTATTTTGCATTTAAGTTATCTTGTTAGTCATATGCCGTATTGTTCATCCTGTGTTAAGCATGTTATGTTTGAGTGTCCATCATATATTCATGTGCTTCTCAATCCAAGTGTCTTGATATATTACTTAGTTTTAAAGTACGTGTATTTTACTATTTCTTTTATTTTCTAAGTATTTCGTGTGTTCATTAGCATATTGTGTCTCAATGTGTTGTGTTTTTAATCTAGTCATCTTATGCGTCACTATCTTGATCCTTTTTGTTTGTGTTAATTTGATGAAGGTTGTAACACCTCAAACCCAGCGTAGACGTTATGGCCGTATTTGGCAGCGTCACATGAAAGTGCTTTTAGAAAACCCTTTTTCAAAACCTTATCCTAGGAAAATCGTACAGATTATTATATTTACTTAAGTCGTGAAACCTTTATTCCAATTATTATGTGAAAACATTTCATAACACGGAAGCTAAAACATCAATTAGTTATAAATCAATAAACTTAAAAATTTATAATCCCAAAATAAACCCAAAACAGTTCAAGTCTGAATACATGAGTAATCCCAAAACAAATATTAAAGTAAAACAGATGAAATAAATGTCACTCTTATAACCAATAAGTGTCTACCAGTGGTCACCATCGAGCCCTCCGTCGCACCGATCCATCTACTGCTGAGGATTACGTAACAGATAAAATAAACAAGGGGTGAGTTTTCGTAAACTCAGTGTGTACATCCCCATAAGCAGCATGCATACAAACAGATAGTAGAATATAGATAGTTCAGCCTTAGCCATACAAATATTGCATGTATAATAGATCAGATATCAGAAACATGCCCACCAACCCTGCACACCATCTCCGACTAGCCCAACACACCATGTGGGGATAGAATCAACCCACCCACCCCTACACACCAAGTATGAAGATGTAGTCAACCCATCCAGCCCTACACACCAAAAGGTACCGTAAAAGAGTACTCAACAGATAAGGGCAGCATAGCTGCCAGATATTAGGCTAATCGCCTCTCAGATTTCCTTCTCTTCACAACAATCCCAACCCAATGCAATGTAACATAAATATCATAGCATGCTTATATGCAGATATCAGATCATATTAATATCATAGCAGAATAGATATACAGAATCAGACAGTTACACATGCTTATAATAACATGCTTTTGCATACAATTCAGTAATCAATCAGAGTATGGGGTCTGAGTAACGCTTACCGCCCCACAATTTGGTCACAGTTGACTTAGGTAACCCGTGCAACCTTACTGAACATTTCACATTAATTGGGCTCACACACCCATGTGCCCTGCCCGTGTAGGCCCATACGCTCGTGTGGGTCACACAGCCCAAATTGGCCTTGCCTGAGTGGATCATACGGCCTGGCCCAAATTCCCACATGCTTGTGTGGTTCACCTGTGTGGGTCCACACGCCCATGTGGCCCACACGGCCCATTTGCCTGAGCTCATGTCTCGTAGACGGCCTACAAGCCACCACACGCCCATGTCGGTCGTGCCCGTGTGGCACGCGCACGGCCTGGCTCGTCGATCACATGGCCGTGTATAGCCACACAGCCTCCACACGGGCAGTCCACACACCCGTGTGGTGTCGAAAGTTTCTATTTCAGCTTTTGCCAAAACCGTTTTCTATGCAACTGAAGTACACACCTCGTTCGTTTTTGCTGCTAATCCAACCATGAGCACTCCAAAGCCTAAGATTGACAATACCGAGCCCAAATCAGTCACTTAAATCAACTTATATAAGAATGGATAAATCCCAAAACACGAGATCTACTTACCTTCGACGAAGAACGGTGATTCCTCGCTGTTAAAAACTCGATCAGTGATCCACAAAACCTTGAATATTCCCTAAATAGTAACCAAAATCCTTCTTAAACAATCTCTAAAGGAAAACACGTAACTTAATTAAAGTGATACTTATCAAATGGATAGAACCGCTAGTGATACGTCTAAGCTTATCAAAAAATAAGAAAAACAAAGGAGAGAGAAAGGAGAAAGATGATTCTCAGTAGCAAGGGAAATTTTGGGCAAAAGAGAAGACGGTGAAGAAACACTACTGTTAAAAAGAAAGAAATAAGAAGACCTTAATTTACCTAAACCCCAACTCAGATTTCTGATAAAGCCCAACTGTTAGCCAAAACTTGCAGCAAAAATAATCCCAACGCCACTATAGGGAATCGAACCCCAGACCCTAAGCGTAATCCCTTGCCACTTAACCACTAGACCAGCAGGCCCATTCTGTTAAGTTTTACTAACAATTCTTTACAAGACCACTGACCTCAAGTCAGGCTTGATTCAAATAAAACCCAAATTTGGCCCAAGTTAAAGCTTGAACTTGGGACCTCCCAAACGAACCCCAAAGCACATTATCACCTAATCCAACATATACTTAAACCAAAAATAACTCGAAGCACAAATTCAGACACTTCCAAGCCCAACACTTACAAAAGCCGAAACTACAGAAATTTAGGGCGTTACAAAGGTTCTATTTATATGGCTTGTAGGTACATTTTTTTGGTTATAAAATGAACATGCATGCACCTTGTGATTGTTCGCCTTCTTCTCCAAATACATTGACGGCAACATCCATTGAACCTTATGATTCATGCATTCAACTAAGCCCCAATGACCTTCCATATTCCCTTCCAAAATACATGGTATCTTCACATTCAATCACGGACAAGTGCAATGCACATACATAAATGAAGGGATGATTCACTAGAAGAGAAAAACATGCCTTTTGAAGTGATTCATGCACATTCCAAGTACATGAACGTCTAAGGGGAGAAGTATGAAATTAATAAAGTAACAATGCATTTTGTGGACGCATAGACGTTCAAAGGCTATGGATTTGACTATTCGTTGATACAATACACTAAGGAATTCAACTTCATATGTTTAGGGGGGATGGGCTTCAAGATACATACATGGTTAGGAGGGATGCACTTGCAAGAGAGGAGGAATGTGACTCTTCATGCATGCAAAGATATATGAGCATCCAAGAGAGATAAATATGACCTTTCGATTATTCATTGGACATGGAAAATACATGCATTACATAGGTTCATGTACGGTCTGATTCATATATACATTTAATGGCCAAATTTGTCCATTTGTATGCCTAGGTCTATATATAGTTTGGCCATGCCATTTTGTAATATAACTAATTGACGATTATATAAAACTTATTTTGCTAGTTTCTCTCTTGGTTCTTCATTGAACTTTTCGAACTTATCAAAACTTCAAATTTGTGGCATTCACATGTCTTATCACTACCCTTTTCATCCCTTTCCGAAGTGTGGCAACACCAACTTTCTTACACCAAGGTTCAGGTATTTGTCCTAAGTTTAAACGGGTCAATTTCAATTTTAACTTTGGATATTTAAACTTATGAAGCACCTCGGGTCAAGATATTTTTATCCTTTGTTCTTGTTCAAGACGGTCTGACAACAAATGTGAATTCTAACTTTGAGTACGGGTCTCGTTCGTATATTATCTAGGATCTATACAAGTTCTAGAAATAACATCAAGGGGCAACCACAAACCTCAAACATGGACCGTAAAATGAACATGAAGGATACAAAAAAAAAAAAAAAAAACTCAAAAACTTAATCTATATTAATATAAAATACAATAGTATAAATGTTAAAAAATGTTAACATTCCTATATATAAATCTTAATAAATTACCCAATATTTAAAATTATCAAATATTATATTAAAATAATATAAATATTAAAAAAATCAAAATAGTAATATGGGTGAGCCTAAAATGGGTTCCGATTAGCCATTTGTAAGTGTATGTGGGCTTAGGTAAAAAAATTAAACTCATATTTTAGGTTGGATCAAGCTTGAACAAATATAAAATATATCAATATCATACTTAAACTCAATCCGACTCAACCCATGAACGCTTCTAATTGGAGGGAATATTTTAGTTTGAGGATTATAAATTTAACCTATATCTCTCGATAAAGAGATTCTAATTTACATATACTAAATTCTGATTTAGGTTACTGTAATTAAATAGAAATGTAATATTTATTATGTAATTTGATTTGTTAAATTGACTAAGATATAAGTAATAGTAATACACCGTTAAATTCTTGAATAATTGTTAAGTTTATAAATAAACTTTCATTAAATGTTAATTTGATACATATATTTTAACTTAATGTAATTATATTCATGAAATTTTGATCGTGATTCAAATTTATAAATTAAACTTTAACTTTGATTTAATTGTACATAATTAAATACATTAATGATTTTTTTTCGTATTGGATAAATATAGTTACTTGCATCGTAGATAGTGAAATTTTAGGACCAAATCATGGGTCAAGCCGAAATTACAATGGCTAAAAATAATGACATCATATACTATATCATATTTATTTTTATTTAGTTAATTTAAATTAATTAAAATATAATAATATAAATTAGTATTATCACTAATTAAAAATAAAATAATTAAGGTCTTGATTTGTAATCCATTGAAAAATTAAATTAGTTAAAAGTTAATATTTTCAGTGATTTAATTTTTTAAGCATTTTTTATAATCCAAACTAAAAAACCAAATGATAGAATTTTTCAATGAAAAAGGGTTGAAAATAATAGGTAGATACAGAGCTACTTATCACTTAATGTGAAAATTTTTCAATTATTTTTTTTCTTTTAACATTATCCTTTAAACATTTTACCTTTAATTTTTTTAAAACTATTATTTATCAAACTATCTAATTTCATTCCATACTTTCTAAGTAATTTACCAAACACATTTTATAACTTAAATTCAATACTTAATTTTTTAGTTTATTAAACAACACTTAAGTGATAATATTAAATAATTATTTTATCTCTAATTAATTAAATTAATAAGTAAAAAATAATAAGTAAAAGATTTAATTTTTGTAGAACACTCAAGTTGAGAAGTCAAATTTTACAAGAACTTCTTTTATTTACATAATTGACACTAGATAAGGGGGTTCACCCCCAAATCATTCTACACACATACATAACTTCAAGAAGTCTAGAAATTCTTTGAAGAAATTGAATAGCTTAAAGAAAATTTGAAGAACGCCACATCAATTATGAAGAAAAACCATTTTTCCATCCATTTCAACTGCAGAGAGAAAGTTAAAAACTATTGTTGAAGAAATCCACATTTTAATCTGGTGCAACTAAAAATGAGGTTCAAACCTATTTCAAGAGTAAGTCACCATGACACTTAAAGCAAACTGTATCCTTCCAAGATCATGTCAAATGACCCTTGTATCGAAGCTCAACTAAAGAGAATAATCAAAGAAGATTCTCTTTTTAATCAAGAAGTATCCAGTGATTGTATCCTCTTTACAAAATTATAAATAAACATATTTCCAAACATTTCAAGATAACTTTTGACTCAAAATTTGTGTATACAAATTAATGTCACACCGATGAGACCACTGTTGGAAAAAAAATCTAGTTTAAAATTGGTTTTATTGTACAATGAAAAAAAAAAGTTTAAAACCGAGTCGGTTTTTTATATTTATAACAACAAACTTTTTCTAAAAAATACTTGTTTTTATGTGAGACGGATCCTTATCGTTCCTAGCTTTCAACCGAATGGTCTTCTCCGCTATTCTTATACCACAAATCTCTTTGAGTATGGGCTCAAACAATCACGAATCAAACATATAATAAAAAATAATTTTCTTACTCTTAGTAGAAAAGTAAATCTCTCTCTCTCTCTTTCTTGTAGAAAATAGTAGAATTTTTATTCCCAGAAAATAGAATTTATACTTAGAAATAAATTCTCACTATTTTCAGACAGAATAACAATATCTTAAAATTGTGTGTAACTTATTGTATTTTTAGCCCTTCCGATGTCATTTATTTATAGGTAGATGGAGTGAAACTCTAGTTGAATTAGTAGAATGCATTTAATATCTATTTAATAGAAAAAACTAAACCCCTAGTTGAACTAGGAGAGAGGGGCTAATAGGGTGTGTCTTCCATCATAAATGTTACGATGGGGATTTGGGCCTCTCCTGTATTGGGTCCAATTATATGTGTTTCTTGGACTTTTAACCTAACATTTTATAATTTAATCAAACTCAATACAAGTTTTTTTTTATTTCCCAAAATAAATATGATTTTTAATTTTTCAATTAAATAATCTTCTCAACTCAATTCTAATTTCATTAAAGTCATGACAACTTTACTTTGAAAGAACTATGAAAACATATATTTAATTTCTAGATTCAACGGATTCACAATTAATTTTTTTTTCTAACTTCAATTGTTTAATGAAATGATATATCAAAAAATTTAAAATAATTCTCAGGTCATTTCCATACTTAGTGTTAAACCACATTCATTTATAAATGTAACTCATTTCTCTAACTTTATCATTTCTATTCATTTGATTCAACATGCAATTCATTTATGTTTTCAACGAGTTAGCAGAGAGACCGATTGAACATATGTAATTAATGCTCAAATGATTTATAATTAAGTTCCAGCTTTTCGTCTATTAATTATAAACTAATTTAGTCAGGAAGTCATTCCACTATAGTATCGTGACTGATCTCTCCCTAATAACATACCATTATGAAAACTATTCGAAGAGTGCTCATCCAATGACCTTATCATAAGGGTGTTACCCTCATAGGATATTCTTAATCGATTTGGGATAAATTCGTTTTCCTAATATGATTGACCTCTGCCAAATGTGCTAATGTTTGGACTGGAAATACTACAGCAGAAAGATATGAAATTAAAGCAATGATGTCCACAAGTATAAGAGTCAAATTATAATATAGTATTGTACAACGGGGTACAAGAAGTACTCCGAGGATTGTACCTAATGGAAGATGGATTAAAATTGAAATTATTTTTTTCAGTAATAGGTCTAAATAGTAATAACTAAAAATTATATTACGAAAAATAATAATAATATTTAAGATCATAAAATAAACTAAAATTAATGAAAAGAAATTAACAATTAATGAAATCTACGAATAACAGGTAGAAGATCAACTCGTTTTAATGTTTGTAACTAACATCAAAACTTGGGTTTTAGTGAAGTAACTAATAACTAACCAATTATTACCTCCTAGCCACTAGTTGATTAATTAATCAATAAAAACCACTTATCTCTCGACCTTGTAGTTTAAATTGATATAAATTATGAGGTGTTCGATAGACTTATCCTCTTAGCCTATCTACCTAGATTAATTCATAGGGACATCAATCCTAGGGTTTAAGCATGCATGATTTAAGCTAACTAATTCTAAAACAAACCCTCATTCATCCGTTAATGACTCTCACATCCACTCGTTAATCTTCCTAAGGAAATTAGCCATTCATAAATCTGGATGCAATTTTCCCTAGAATTAATTTAAACATGCAAAACATTCAAATTAAACTAAAACAAAGGGAAAAGAGAAATAGATCCGTTGAGATGTTGAACGTGCTCGATTTTAGAAAATCCTTTAACAACTAACAAGATATTGATGATTGCAAAATAAAAGTATAATAAAAATATCGAGTAATAAAATAAAAAAGGCTTGGACTTAAATCGAATCAAAGTCTGAAACAAGAAAGAAAATTGTTTTTGGAACTAAAATTAAAATCTAATTAAAACTAAATCTACTAACTAAAACCCTAAGAATACCCTCTACTTGCCTCCCTCAGCTTAACCTAAGTATTACTATATATAATAACGGTTTCTTCCCTAATTAGGCAAATACAAGCCATTAGACTAAATAAGATGTGTTGTACAAATGTAAATACCCTTGGCTTTAAATTGCTTTTTGTCATGCCGGTGTTGTGACACTACATGTAGGTGTCATGACACTACAGTTGTCCCTGGTGTTCCATGGCCTGGAAAAGGTGTCCTATACACTTAATTACGCTCGACTCATTAGGTCAAATAAAGATAAATTATGTGTAAGAATACTTATTTTGCTAGAAATTAAATCTAAGTTACTAAAATGGAAAATGCATTAAAATAACATAAAATGACCTAAAAGCAACCTTGTTAAGTACCAAAAAGAGTCTAATTTTCCACAACAAATTGTGGCAAGTCAAATTTCCCCATAACTTGTTGCTTGTCCTTAAGAAAACAAGACAAAAATAAATGAAAAAGAAAAAGAAAACACACAAAACAAGAATGTACTTGAGCATACTTCATAATGAAATTAGCTCAGAGCATTGAGACTAGGAGAATATGCTAAATAAGTAATTCTAGCTAGATGTCTCAATGATTCACAATTTTTACTTTCAAACATGCTAGTTCAATAAGTTACAAAGAAAAGAAGTTGGAGCTATTTAAACATATGCTTCCATAAAAACATATACACGAGTATAACATCTATGGTTGAAGACTACAAGTGGTTCGTATTCTACTCACTTAGTTTCTTTTATCCATGTTTTGAACTCTAATATAGTTATTACAAGTATAAGCAATTCACAAGTATTTGTGCCAAAATTTGTGAGATTTTCTCAATTTCTCATATTTTTATTTATTTCAATTTATTCACTCTTCACTCCCATGGCTTTTAACCGTTCTATGCTTTTATCACACTTTCTTTGCTTTTAACCCTCACGATGCTTTTGGTCCCTCATTAATTTATATTTTGAAGTACATACTTGTGAGGTTTTTATACTTGTTATATTATACAATTTCAATAACCATGGATTCCATTTACTGAGTTATAAAATTTAAACAACCTATAATTCAAACAAACGTCTATGCCTACTCATATATACATTTGTCATTTGGTACTTTTAACTCCTTTTTCCTATTCATAGTTTAAAAAATTGAACTAACTAGTCTAAATGCAAACAACCTATTCTCAGGCTAGATTTACATTTTTAAAAAACAACTTATTCACATGCCCCTAACTAATCACTTGTATTTCTACAAGCTCAATCACAAACAAGCGCACAAGAAAAAAATATTCAACTAAAAATTACTAAAAATAAGAAAAAAATAATTTAAAAATATTTGTGTCACCCCCACTTTATTTGGAACATTGTCCCTAATGTGCACTAAAAATAATTAAGGGAAGAGACTACCTATTCTGGCCTAAAATTGTCGCTAAAGTTATTGGGTTATCTCCTCCTTACTTGATAACTCCAAAATATAGTGCCATCCAAAGTGTGAAGTTCTTACACCAAAAAAAAAAAAAAATGGTAGTGTATTGAATAATTAAATAAAACAAACAAAAAAGACACCCAACTAACTCATATGTATTCCCCTTACACTTTAGAACATACATCTCCCTCAATCTAATAGAATTAAGGTGTAGAGAAGAAAACTTCCTTGAAAGGTTTGACTACTTGTTGTTGTGTAGACAATGAGCCTCTGTGTGCTTCAAGTGGACGGAGATGTAATCCCTCAAAAGTTAGCAAAATTATCATTATCGAACTCCTTGGTATAGTCATTCTCATTTAAAATGGTCATCTTTCCATTTTCTTTGCTTGTAGATTTTACTTTTGAAATCGAGTGCCAAATGTTGGATAGGTCGTACATGGGATCCCCTTATCCTTTGATCTTGACTGAGCAGCACCACCCTGTAGTGGAATCAAAGGGGCATTATTCTCAAGAGCAGTTCAAAATGAGGCTGGTAGCTTAAGGTCGATTCCCTTAGCATAATAAGTCATAATCGACTTAAAGAATGCCATACACTTTATAATGTACTCGAGAAGGGTTCTCATGATTGGGTCATTACCCATCAAAACTGCTAAAGTCACCTTCTTTTAGTGTTCCTTTGGTGGTATATGGTGTGGCTCCTCCATCAATTTTGGAAGCTTGTAGTCTCAAGTGTAATAGCCCGATTTAGACCCTAATTAGAACAGTGGTTTCAGGACCACAAATTTGAGTTAGAAAAATATTTTAAAATTATTTTCTGTTTTTATTTTGTGTGAATTTATATCTATGAAACTTTCGTGATTTAATTTTATCATTTAGGTGTCCGATTAAATAAAAGGACATAATCGCGTAAAATTAAAATTTGGTGGTTATTTCTAAAAGGGACCTATTTGTTAATGGCTTTTTAAGTGAGAACCTTTATGTGGTAAATAACCCACTTTCATGTTAGTTGGACGGTAATGGACATATATTATATAATTCCATTATTATTTCATTAAGGTTAAAATAGGAAATGAAATAAAATGTTATAATATATCATATTATAACATAATAAGAAAGCCATATTCATCATTTTTATTTCCTAATTGCCGGAACAAAAGAGAAGAACAACAAGCTAGGGTTCAGCCATCTATTTAGCTCAATCAAGTTCTGTTTTTTGTTCGGTTTTTGATAATTTCTACGTTTTTGAGATCGTTGCTTCTAGTACTACAAAACTCATGCTTGAATTTTTTATTTTGATGAGTATTTTGAGTTGTGCCATTGTTGATAGCTTGTGAATTTTGTTGTTTGATGATGAAAAATGAAAGATATGTTTTAGATTAACATGTTTTGTATTAGAGTTTTTGATAATTTTGAGTAATTAGGACTTAATTGCAAAAATAATAATTTGAGGGACTAAAATGTGAAATTAATGAAATATATGGACTTGTATGGTAATAGGTAAGATTCAGCCAAACATTGGTATAGGAAAATTTTGCATATTTTGTGTTTTGCGTAATAGGGACTAAATTGTAAAAATTGTAAATGTCAGGGGTAAAATGGTAATTTTCTTATTTATGTGTTTTTGGACTAAATTGAATGAAAATATGTTTGAATGAGCTTAATTTGAATATGTTTTGATTAAGAACCAAAGAAATCAGATTTTGATCGGGGAAAAACGAAAGTTGTCAACTAGTCGATCCGTACCAATTTTTCAGTGTCTAAGGTAAGTTTATAAGCAAATAGACGTACTTAATTCAAATTAATCGTAATATATATGTGCTGAAATGAATTATATAATTTTATACATGTTAAACCCGAATAAGAATAAGCTTAGTATTAATGTTCAAGCTTTCAATTCGACCGAGTTACGACGTCCGAAAGCCCTGTATGAACCTTAGAAATAGTTAGGATACATATGTCATGACATAGGATTCCGATATATGTGTGCAAGTAAGACCATGGCATCGATATGTGATTCCGATATGTGTTTACGAGTAAGACCCTGTCTGGGACAGTGGTATCGATAGGTGACTACATGTAAGACCATGTATGGGACGTTGGCATTGTACGACTTGTGTGATTTATCTGAGTGTCCTATCCAATTCTGAATGGTTCATCAGGCAAAGATAAGTTATGCTCAAGTGTGTAAACGAGATAAATAGACAGGTATGTATTAGCTTATTACTAATTAAATGTGGTAAGTGTATTCGACCTTATGAATATTATTAAATGAGTTACCATTATATGCATGTGTGATTTTATACATTCGGCCACATAATTAATATGTACATATGAAACCATATGGTGATACATGGGCTTATGTGTTTGTGGATTTCGAACTAGATTTTATGATGGTAATTTAGCTTTGAAAATTTGAACAATAGTTTGATGACTTAGCCTTGTGAATATTCGGCCATAATAGTAAATAATTATGTGCAAGTATGATATTATTGAAATTTAAAGCTGAAAAAAAGCTTGATAATGATATTGTAATTTGGCTTGTTAAAATAAGTTGATTATATTATCGGTTTGTTGTTTGCTTATGACTTACTAAGCTGTGGTAGCTTAGTCTATGTATTATGTTATTCTGTTTTATAGATTTTGAAGTCAAGCTACAAGCTCAGGGACGGCCAGCCAAGTTCATCACACTATCTACTATTTCAGTACTTTATTAGCTAAGCTTAAATTATGACACGTATAGGCTGGAACATATATTTTTGAAGTGTTGATTTTGATTATGTATTAAAAGCCATACGAAAATGGCTTGCTATTTATGTTTAGATTTGATTTTATGTGTGCTTAGTTATAATGTTCATGATCTTGGTTTGATATATGTGATTATGCTTGATTATGGTTTGATTTGTGGCAAGTATTTTGTGTAATGAAAATGGCTTTATTTTTAGGCTTGAATTCGGTTTGGGTTGAATTATGGCTTAAGCCTTTTTGATAAATATGCTATATGTTATGGTCGTTTAAAATCTCTGTGTTATTTTGAATGTGTATTTAAGTATATACAGCTTGCAAAGGTACTTGGTGGTTCGGCTATATATGCATAATTGATGTTAATTATGCTAGGGTTTGCCATGTATTTGTTAAGTAAAAATTATGACATATGCTTGCAATAAATTGATGACTATTATAATTTATACTAAAACATGCATATATGTGATATTCGGCCACATTGTTTAGTTAAAATTTTATTTATACTTTACTTGTGTATAAGGTAATTATACTATGGATGTTATGTAAATATGTAAATATGCATGTGGCTATATCTATAAACTTGCAAGTTGCTTATAAGTTTGCAAATAGGTACAAATGATCCATGATAGCCGAATAGACTAGATTAATGATGTGTTTGGTATTTAATTTAATTATCATGATAATTTAGACTTATTGGGCCATAGGTTAATATAAGAAGTTTGTTAATGATAAGAATAGGTGTGCTTAAATATTCAGCCATGACATGTTGATGAGCTTTTATATGACTTTATATATATATGTATACTTTCACCTTTTAGTTGATATGTATATGTGCTTGGTTGCATAAATTCATTGATTATTTGTGAAGTTATGAAAATGTGTAAATGAATTATGATAACTGAGTAGGTAAAGAATAGAATGGGTTCTATGTATGTACCTGAATGCTTGTTCCTAATTTGTGTAATTATGCATAATATGCGAAATTTATATAAGCTAACGTATAAATGCCGCATAAATAAATAATAGGGTTGGTAATGACCTTGTTTAATTGATGTAAAGTTTATGCATTCGCATGATTTTTAATAAATAAGTCTAATACTCAATAATGAAATTATTGATATAACTATGTCCTGTAAATGTATAAAATGTTACATATCTGTATAAATTTATGATTTAGGTTATGTATTATTTATGTTGCATTGTACATGTTAAATTTCTTAAGATTTGATATTGGACTAAGTTATAAGCATTTATGTGATCTGAATCTTGAATTGCAAATTTATAATGAATAGTTGTATGAATAATAGAATGATCGGTAATGCCTCATAACCCTAATCTAGTGACGGATACAGGCTAGGGTGTTACATTTTATTGGTATCAGAGCTACGGTTTAGTCGGTTCTAGGACTAATGTAGTGTGTGTGAGTTTAGCTATACATTCCATAATTATATACTGCGATAGTGTGATGACTTCTGACATTTGAAATGTGTTTTCATATAGTAAATGGATCTCGACAGAGCTGTAGCTGATGATGTCGAGAGTGTAGCGCCTACTCCCGCGCAAGGGACAGCGCCGATTGATTCTCAACCGATTCCTAGTAACCAGGAAGGAGAGGCTAGACAAGCCTTTTACCAAATGATGGATGATTGGTTTACTCAATATATTCGAACTAACCCAGCTACACAACAACCTCAACCCCCGATTGATCCATCTTTGATGCCTGCTGTACCTCAAGTAAGTGATCCGTCGAGATTGTATAAGCCACCTGTTGATAAAATAAGAAAACATGGGGCCAAAGAGTTTAAAGCCACGGATGATGAAGATGCTGAGCGGGTTGAGTTTTGGCTTGATAATACTATCCGTGTGTTTGATAAGCTGTCCTGTACCCTAGATGAATGTTTGAAGTGTGCCATATCTTTTCTTTGAGACACAGCATATCGCTGGTCGAATACCCTAGTATCAGTGGTTCTAAAAGAGAGGGTGACTTGGGAATTCTTTCAGACTGAGTTTCGTAAGAAATATTTTAGCCAGAGATTTATTGATCAGAAGTGTAAAGAATTTCTAGAGTTGAAACAGGGTTGGGTGACCGTAACAGAGTATGAGCGAAAATTCGTGAGACTCAGTCGGTATACCAGAGAGTGTGTTTCCATTGAAGCCATAATGTGTAAAAGATTCGAAGATGGGCTACACGAAGACATTAAACTGTTAGTTGGCATACTTGAGATAAAAGAGTTCGTAGTACTGGTTGAACGAGCCCGCAAAGATGAAGAGCTCGGGAAAGAGAAGAGAAAAGCTGATTTTAAAGCTAAAGACTCGCGTAAGAGATCAGTCAGTAAGTCAGTCCAGTCAAACACCAAAGAAGGTTTGAGATTATTTCAGTCATTCTAGAGCCACTTCGGGTCACTCCAGATAGGATCAGAATAGACCACTTGCTAGCTCGAGAGCCACCTCGGTAGCCAGTATGGGTAATGTTAGATCTAATCAACCTGAGTGTGAGCATTGTGGTAAACGACATCCAGGTAGTTACAGATTGCATGATCGGGCCTATTTTAGATGTGGATCGACAGATCATTTCATTCGAGATTACCCAGGATTAGCTAAAGAGAATCCAGTGCAGAACACGAGATCGGGAAATACTGCAACTTGAGGAAGACCATCCAGAAATACGGGTAACGCGAGTGGCAATCAAAGAGGAATTAAAAATATAGCAAACATATTTGAGGCTCGTGCACCTGCCAGAGCCTATGCTATACGTGCACGAGAGGAGGCTTCATCCCCAGATATCATTACTGGTACATTTACTCTTTATGATACTAATGTAATTGCATTGATTGATCCTGGTTCTACTCATTCTTATGTGTGTGAGACATTAGTATTCAGCAAGACTCTCCCTGTTGAGTCTACTAAGTTTGTGATTAGAGTGTCAAACCCCTTGGGCCAACGTGTTATGGTTGACAAAGTGTGTAAACATTGCCCCTTGATGGTTTGAGATCTGTGCTTTCCGGCTGATTTAATGTTGTTGCCATTTGATGAGTTCGACATAATTCTGGGTATGGACTGGTTGACATTAAATAATGCTATTGTGAACTGCAAGAGGAAGACCATTGATTTACGAAGTCAGAATGATGAGGTTATTTGGATTGAATCTAGTGATTTGTATATCAGCAGCAAGTTCTTCGATGCTAGCTCAGAAATAAGTGACAAAATGGCTTATTTTGCCTACGTGCTTGACAGTAAAGTGGTTGAAAGAAACATTGAACCAGTGCCTATTGTATGTGAGTATCCAGATATGTTTCCTGAAGAATTATCGAATTTGCCACCTATTCGAGAAGTAAAGTTTGGTATCGAGTTAATGCTTGGGACGAATCCGATATCTATAGCTCCGTACAGAATGGCACCTACAGAATTAAAAGAATTAAAAGCTCAGTTGGAAGAATTGACAGATAGAGGTTTCGCGCGATCGAGCTTCTCTCCGTGGGGTGCACCTGTATTGTTTGTGAAAAAGAAAGACGGAATTATGAGATTGTGCATCGATCATAGACAGCTTAATAAGGTGACTATAAAGAATAAGTATTTGTTGCCATGAATTGACGATCTGTTTGACCAACTGAAAGGGGCTACAGTATTTTCGAAGATAAATTTGAGATCAGGCTACTATCAGTTGCGAGTTAAAGATTCAGATGTGCTAAAAATTACTTTCAGAACGAGGTACGGACACTATGAGTTTTTGGTTATGCCATTCGGGCTCACTAGTGCACCTGTTGTTTTCATGGATTTGATAAATCAGATCTTCAGACCGTATTTGGACCGGTTTGTGGTTGTGTTTATAGATGACATTTTGATCTACTCTCGTGATGAAGCTGAACATACCGAACATTTGAGACTTGTGTTGTAGACCTTGCGAGATAAGCAGTTGTATGTGAAATTCAGTAAATGTGAGTTCTGGTTAAGTGAAGTCAGTTTTCTGGCTCATGTGGTATCAGCATCGGGTATTCAAGTTGATCCGAGCAAAATTTCAGCTATACTTGATTGGAAACCTCCGAAGAATGTTTTTGAAGTCTGAAGTTTTCTAGGACTTGTTGGTTATTATAGACGGTTCATGAAAGGTTTCTCTATGATTGCAGCTCCGATGATGAAGCTGTTAGAGAAGGATGTCAAATTTGAGTGGTTAGAGAAGTGCCAGAAAAGTTTTGATCAGTTGAAAGCCCTTTTGACCGAAGCTCCAGTGCTAGTTTAACCAGAATTGGGTAAGGAATTTGTTATTTATAGTGATGCATCTTTAAATGGTTTGGGCTGTGTTTTGATGCAGGAAGGCAAAGTAATAGCTTATGCCTCGAGACAGTTGAAGCCACATGAAAGAAACTATCCGACACACAACTTAGAATTGGCAGCTATTGTGTTTGCATTAAAGATATGGCGCCACTATTTGTTCGATGAGAAATGTCATGTTTATTCTGATTAAAAGAGCCTGAAATACTTGACGACTCAGAAAGATCTAAATTTGAGACAACACCGATGGTTATGATTGCTAAAAGATTATGAGCTTGTGATTGACTACCACCCAGGAAAGGCTAATGTTGTTGCTGATGCTTTAAGCCAAAAATCACTGTTTGCTTTACGTGCAATGAATGTACATATGGCCATGTCTGATGATGGTTTGATAGTAGCTGAATTGAAAACAAGACTATTATTTATTGAAAAAATTTGTGATGCCCAGAAGGTTGATAATTAGTTGATCGCAAAATGAGCTCAGTGTGAGATGGATGCTGCTTCAGAATTCAAGGTTGATACTGATGACTGTTTGAGATTCAGAAACCGAATATGTGCCCCAAGGAATTCAAAGTTGATTCAGATGATTTTGAATGAAGCTCATAGCAGTCAGTTATCTGTTCATCCAGTAGTATAAAGATGTATAATGATCTGAAACAGCTTTATTGGTGGCATGGTATGAAACGAGACATTTCTGACTTTGTTGCAAGATGTTTAGTCTGTCAACAAGTAAAAGCTAAACATTAGGTGCCTTCAAGATTACTTCAGCCTATCATGATACCTGAGTGGAAGTAGGATAGAGTCACGATGGATTTTGTATCTAGTTTACTATTGACACCGAGCAAGAAGGATGCAATCTAGCTTATTGTAAATAGATTGACTAAATCGGCTCATTTTGTTCCGATACGTGCAGACTACTCACTGGATAAGCTGGCTGAATTGTATGTTTCTCAGATTGTGAGATTACATGTGTGCCTATATCTATTGTTTCGGATAGAGATCCGAGGTTTACATCGCGATTTTGGAAGAAATTACAAGATGCACTAGGTACGAAATTACAATTCAGTATTATTTTCCATCCACAAACAGATGGCCAGTCTGAGTGAATCATTAAGATACTTCAGGATATGTTGAGATGTTGCATTCTCAAGTTTGAAGGTATGTGGGAACGATACCTATCTCAGCTTGAATTTGCGTATAGTAACAACTTTCAATCGAGTATCAAAATGGCACCTTATGAAGCTTTGTATGGTCATAAATGTCGTACGCCATTGTACTGGACTGAGCTCTGTGAAAATAAGATACACGAGGTTGACTTGATTAGAGAAACTGAACAGAAAGTGAAAGTAATTCGTGAAAGTTTGAAAGCAGCGTCAGATTGTCAGAAATCTTATGCGGACTTGAAACGTAAAGATATAGAGTTTTAGATCGGAGAAAAAGTCTTTTTGAAAGTCTCACCATGGAAGAAAATACTCAGATTCGATCGTAAAGGTAAATTGAGTCTGAGGTTTATTGGGCCGTATGAGGTTATAGAACGTATTGGGCTAGTTGTTACAGACTACTGTTGCCATCTGAGTTAGAAAAGATCCACAATGTATTCCATGTTTCAATGTTTTGTAGATATCGATCTGATCCTTTACATGTGATTAGTCCGTCTGAGATTGAGATTAAACCTGATATGACGTACGAGGAAGAACCGATTCGTATTCTGGCTCACGAGATTAAAGAGTTACGAAATAAAAAGATTCTGTTGGTTAAAGTATTGTGGCATAAACACGGTGTTGAGGAAACACTGTGGGAACCAGAGGATGCAATGAGAGAACGCTATCCGAACCTATTCACAGGTAAGATTTTCAGGGACGAAAATCCCTAAGGGGAGAGAGTTGTAATAGCTCGATTTAGACCCTAATCGGAACAGTGGTTTCAGGACCACGAATCTGAGTTACAAAAATATTTTAAAATTATTTTATGTGTTTATTTTGTGTGAATTTATATTTGTAAAATTTTCGTGATTTAATTTTATCGTTTAGGTGTCCGATTAAATAAAAGGACTTAGTCGCGTAAAATTAAAATTTGGTAGTTATTTCTAAAAGGGACCTATTTGTTAATGGCTTTTTAAGTGAGAACCTTTATGTGGTAAATAGCCCACTTTCATGTTAGTTGGATAGTAATGGACATATATTATATAATTCCATTATTATTTCATTAAGGTTAAAATAGGAAATGAAATAAAATGTTATAATATATAATATTATAACATAATAAGAAAGCCATATTCATCATTTTTATTTCCTAATTGCCGAAACAAAAGAGAAGAACAACTAGCTAGGGTTCGACCATCTATTTAGCTCAATCAAGGTTTATTTTTTTGTTTGAATTTTGATAATTTCTACGTTTTTTAGATCGTTGCTTCGAGTACTACAAAACCCATGCTTGAATTTTTTATTTTGATGAATATTTTAAGTTGTGCCATTGTTGATAGCTTGTGATTTTTGTTTTTTGATGATGAAAAATGAAAGATATGTTTTAGATTAACATGTTCTGTATTGGAGTTTTTGATGATTTTGAGTAATTAGGACTTAATTGCAAAAATAATAATTTGAGGGACTAAAATGTGAAATTAATGAAATATATGAACTTGTATGGTAGTGGTTAAGATTCAGCCAAACATGGGTATAGGAAAATTTTGCATATTTTTTGTTTTGTGTAATAGGGACTAAATTGTAAAAATTGTAAATGTCAGGGATAAAATGGTAATTTTCTCATTTATGTGTTTTTGGACTAAATTGAATGAAAATATGTTTGAATGAGCTTAATTTGAATATGTTTAGATCAAAAACCAAAGAAATCGGATTTAGATCGGGGAAAAACGAAAGTTGTCAACTAGTCAATCTGTACCGGCTTTTCATTGTCTAAGGTAAGTTTGTAAGCAAATAGATGTACTTAATTCTAATTAATTGTAATATATATATGCTAAAATGAATTATATAATTTTATACATGTTAAAGTTGAATGAGAATAAGCTCAGTATTAATGTTCAAGCTTTCAATTCGACCGAGTTACGACGTCTGAAAGCCCCGTATGAACCTTAGGTGTAACAGTCCGGTTTAGACCCTAGTCAGAAGAGTAGTTTTGGAACCACAAATCTGAGTCTAAAAATATTTTAATATTATTTTCTGTGTCTGTGATATATGAATTTGCATCTGTGAAATTTCTGTGATTTAATTTATCTGTTTCTGTGCTTAATTATGAAAAAGGACTTAATCGCGTAAAATGTAAAAGTTGCATGCTATTTGTTAATGGGGTTAATTGCCTTGGCTTTTAAAATAAGGGTCCTTGCATGTCAAATTTACCATTTTTATTAATGGTGGACAATGATGGACATTAGTTGGTAGAAATTTAATGATATATGCCATGGGTAAAATGGTAAAAGGTGAAATAATGTTAATTAAAATTAAAAAAAAAAACAAAACAAAAGGTGGCCTTATTATCACCTTGTTCAGCCGAAAATTAGAGAAAGAAGAAGCCATTGAAGCATCAAAGCATTCGGCCATTGCATGAGTGAATAGGTTAGTCCATTTTCGTTCAGTTTTGATAATTTCTACGTTTCTGTAATTGTTGCTTCGTGTTCTTCAAAACCCATGTCTGAATTTTTGTTTCTGTTAAAGATTTCATGAAATACCATTGTTGATATCATGAGTTTTGTGATGCTTTTGGATGAATTATGAAGGCTTGAAAAATGATTTATAAGTTTTGTCTTTGAATTTTGATGAAATAGAGCTATTTGGGCTAAATTGTGAAAATGAGTTTTGAGGGACTAAATTGTGAATTAAATGTGTTATTTGGACTTGTATGGAAGCCATGTATATTCAGCTAAGCTATAGTCTTGGTGAATTTTACATATTTGTAATTTTGTGAAAAATGGACTAAATTGTCAAAGTGTGAAAATGTAAGGGATAAAATGCAAAGTGCCCTAAATATGTGTTCATGGATTATTTTGAATGAAATGAATGATTGAATGGTTGGATTTGAATTGTAATAGATCAAGAGCAAAGAAAATCGGACTTAGACCGAGGGAAGTCCAAAGTAGTTGAATAGTCGACTCGTTTTCGTTCGAAATCCGTACGAGGTAAGTCGAACTACAATTACGTGTTAAATTGACTAAATTCTACGTGTATATAAATTGTGATCTGTATTGGATGGCCTTGAGAGCCTGATGAATAAACTCTGATAACATGTTGGTGTCTGAAAAGCTTTGTATGTTCCTGAAAGAATGTTGACATTAATCTGAGATATCGTGTAAGACCATGTCTGGGACACAGGCCTCGATTTGAGATTTTGTGTAAGACCCTGTCTGGGACAGAGGCCTCGATATCGAATTACATTTAAGACCACGTCTGGGACGTCGGCATTGTACCTAGCTATGAACATCTATTTCGTTTCTGAATTGTTTGATGATGAAGTATGAGATATGGAAATCAATTTATGAAATGTATAATTCATACGGGTATGTTTGTATCGTACTAGATTTCTGAATATAAAAGACTTGATTTTTGTAAAGTAATGAAGTATTCCATGAGACAGTTGTGAATTTTGGCCATTAACTTTTACTTATATGCTATATTAGTTTGGGTAATTGTTTTTGACTTACTAAGCTCTTTGTAGCTTACTCTGTGTGATTTCTGTTTGTTTTAAAGTTATCGTAGCTATTGAAGGCTCAGGATAGTCGAGGATTGTCACCACACTGTCAAACTCATTTTGGTGCTTTTGGAAGTGTACATATTTATAAGTATGGCATGTATAGGCTAGAAGATTTAAGAATGTAAGCTTGATATGTATATATGTTATGCCATGTGAATTGGCTAGCAAATGAAAAGTTTGTGCATAGTTTTGGTGTATGTTTGTAAGGTGCTATGTTCTAATGTTAATTGGTCATCTTTAAGCATGGAATTGGTTGAAAATTTTGGTATAAATGTTGTATATTATTGCTTGTAGGATTGGACCCAAAAGGGGTGGCAAATTGGCTTAAACCAAGCTTGCATTGTGCCACACGGTCAGGGAACATGGGCATGCCTTATTGTCGTGGGCTTAAGTCAGTAGCTAGCTAAGTATCACACGATCATGGCACACGGCCGTGTCTGTTGGCCATGTGGAAAGTTCAATTTAGGAACTCTTTTTGGCACGGTTGGATCACATGGGCATGTCTAGTGCCCGTGTGAGTCACATGGCCTACTCACACGGGCGTGTGACTTTAACAGTTTTGAAAGATTTGGATAAGTTCTAAAAATTCTGAATATGTTCGATTTAGTCTCGACTTTCTTAAACGTATGTTGTAGGTCTCGTAGACCATCTTATTGGATAAATTGTGGATGAATGTCTATGTATCAATATTATATAATATCTGTGATTATATATTGTTCTGAAATGTTCTGTTTGTCTAGTGATGCCCCTTACCTATTTCGGCGATGGTTACGGGATAGGGGTGTTACATTTTAATTGTATCAGAGCTATGGTTTAGTCAGTTCTAGGATTACATAGTGTGTGTGAGTCTAGCTATACATGCCATATATTTGAAACTGCGATAGTGTGATGAATCCTAACATTGAAATGTGCTTTTATATAGCAATGGATCCCAATAGAGCCATAGCTGACGATGTTGAAAGTAATGCGCCTGCTCCCGTGCAAGGGACCGTGCAAGATGATTCTCAACCGGCTACAAGTAGCCATGATAGCGAGGCTAAGCAAGCCTTCTATCAGATGATGAATGATTGGTTCACTCAGTATATTAGAACCAATCCGGCTGTACAACAACTTCCACCCCCGGTTAATCCTTATCAAATTCCTGTTATGACTTCCATGAATCCAGTTCAGTCTAGTAGACCACCAATTTATAAGATTAAAAAGTATGGGGCTAAAGAGTTCCGAGCTACAACAGATGATGATGCTGAAAGAGCCAATTTCTGGTTAGAAAATATGATACGGGTATTTGTTGATGTGTAAAATGTGTCGTTCCACTCTTGAGAGATACGGCTTATCATTGCTGGAAAACTTTAATATATGTGGTTTTGAACGAACGAGTTACTTGGGATTTCTTTCAAGCTAAATTTCAGAAGAAATACATTAGTCAGAGATTCATTGATCAGAAGCATAAAGAGTTTCTCGAACTTAAACAAGGTCGTATGTCTGTTACTGAATACGAACGTGAATTTTTTAGATTGAGCCAGTATGCTCGGAAATGTAAATTGAATGAAGCAATAATGTGCAAAAGGTTCGAATATGGACTAAATGAAGATATCTATCTGTTAGTGGGGATTTTGGAGATAAAATAAATGGCAGTTCTTGTTGAGCGAACTTGTAAAGCCGAAGAATTAAGTAAAGAGAAAAAAAAAAAGCTAATTTCGAAGCTAGAGTTGTTAGAATGAGATCTTTGGGTAGAGCATTTCAATCTGAGTCAAAAAAATTCCTAGATGATCGAAACAGTTCAAAGACTGATGTAAGATATTCGAACCGAGATCGAGCTAGATTGCATTCGAATTCCAGAGCTCCTGCTACTTCTGTTGCAAGTGCTGGAAATGTCTGATCTGAGAAACCTGAATGTAAACACTGTGTTAAAATACATCCGAGAAATTGTAGATTGAATGACTGAGCCTGTTTCTGATGTGGATCTCTGGATCATTTTGTAAGATATTGTTCTGAACCTACTGAGCAAGAGAATGTACAGAATCCGAGACCGAGTAACACCTCAGCTAGAGGTAAACCTTCCAGAAATACAAGAAATACAAGTGGTGATCAAAGAGCTACTAGGGACACTGTTGTTAAATCTGAGGCCAGAGCACTTGCCAGAGCCTATGCTATCCGAGCTCGTGAGGAAGCTTCGTCTCCAGACGTGATTACTGGTACTTTTAATCTTTATGATAGTTCTGTGATTGCATTGATAGACCTAGATCAACGCATTCTTATATCTGTATAAATTTAGTACATAGTAAGACTTTGCCTGTAGAGTCTACTGAATTTGTAATTAGAGTGTCGAATCCCTTAGGCAAAAATGTCTTGGTTGACAAAGTTTGCAAGAATTGCCCGTTATTGATTCAAGATATCTGTTTTCCTGCTGATCTGATGTTTTTGCCTTTCGACGAATTTGATATAATTCTGGGAATGGACTGGTTAACTCCGCACGATGCTATTGTAAACTACAAACGAAAAGTCATTGATTTAAGGTGTAAGAATGATGAGATAATTCGAATTGAGTCTAGTGATCTGAATGGACTACCAGCTATGATATTTGTAATGAAAGCACGAAAATCTGTAAAGAAAGGTTGTGAAGCCTAGTTAGCTTATGTGTTAGATTCAAAAGTGAATGATAAGAAAGTCGAAAAAGTGCCTGTTGTCTGTGAATTCTCTGATGTGTTTCCTGAAGAATTACCTAGGTTGCCTCCTATTCGAGAAGTCGAGTTTGGCATTGTATTGGTACCTGGTACTACTCCGATATCGATAGCTACGTACATAATGGCTTCGACTGAACTAAAAGAACTAAAATCTCAGTTGCAAGAATTGACAGATCGAGAATTTGCTAGACTGAGCTTTTCACCTTGGGGTGCTCCTGTTCTATTTGTGAAAAAGAAAGATGGCACAATAAGAATGTGTATTGATTACCGCTAGCTTAACAAAGTGACTATAAAGAACAAATATCCTCTGCCCAGTATTGATGACTTATTTGATCAGTTGAAAGGTGCTACTATGTTTTCAAAGATAGATCTGAGATCGGGTTATTACCAATTGCGAGTAAAGGACTCTGATATTCCAAAAACTGCTTTTAGAACGAGGTACGGACATTATGAATTTTTAGTTATGCCTTTAGGATTAACAAATGCACCTTACTATCTTTATGGATTTAAGGAATAGAATTTTCAGACTGTATTTAGATCATTTGTTGTGGTATTCATTAATGACATATTGATTTATTCACGTAATGAATCTGAACACGCCGAGCATTTGAGAATAGTGCTACAGACACTGCAAGATAAACAGTTGAATGCAAAGTTTAGTAAGTGTGAGTTTTGGTTGCGAGAAGTTGGTTTTCTGGGTCATATAGTATCAGCCTCTGGTATCCGAGTTGATCCGAGCAAAATTTCAGCTATTATGGATTGGAAACCTCCGATAAATGTATCTGAAGTCCGTAGTTTTCTGGGACTTGCTGGTTACTATAGAAGATTTGTAAAAGGTTTCTCGATGATTGCGACTCTATTGACAAAATTGCTCCAAAAAGATGTGAAGTTTGAGTGGTCAGAAAAGTGTCAGAACAGTTTTGATCAGTTGAAAGCTTTGTTGAGTAAAGCTCCAGTACTAGTACAACATGAATCGGGTAAAGAATTTGTAATTTACAATGATGCTTCGTTGATTAGTCTGGGATGTGTTTTAATGCAAGAAGGAAAAGTCATTGCTTATGCTTCGAGACAGTTAAAGCCGCATGAAAAGAACTATCTGACACACGATCTTGAGTTAGCTGCTATTGTGTTTGCTTTAAAAATCGTGCGTCACTATCTGTTCGGTGAGAAATGTCACGTGTTTTCTGATCATAAAAGTCTAAAGTATTTAATGACGAAAAAAGATTTAAACCTGCGACAAAGAAGATAGTTAGAATTGTTAAAAGACTACGAGCTAGTTATTGATTATCATCTGGGCAAAGCAAATGTGGTAGCAGATGCTTTGAGTTGGAAATCATTGTCTGCATTGCGTACGATGAATGCTCATTTAGCACTGTCTGATGATACCTTGGTTTGTGCCGAACTAAAAGCAAAACCCTTGTTTATACAACAGATCTGTGAGGCCCAGAAATCTGATAATGAATTGATAGCTAAACGAGCTCTGTGTGATTCTGAATTCTAGGTTGATGTTGATGATTGTTTGAGATTCAGAAATAGACTTTGTGTTCCAAGAAATCTAGAGTTAATTCAGATGGTTTTGTGTGAGGCTCACAGTAGTAGATTTTTTGTACATCTAGGGAGTACGAAAATATATAATGACTTGAAACAACTATACTGGTGGCCGGGAATGAAAAGAGATATTTCCAATTTTGTTTCTAAATGTTTAATCTGTCAGCAAGTTAAAGCTGAGCATCAGGTGCCATCTGGTCTGTTGCAACCGATTATGATTCCGGAATGGAAATGGGATAGAGTGACCATGGATTTTGTCTCGGGTTTGCCTCTGTCTCCAAGAAAGAAAGATGCAATTTGGGTTGTAGTTGATCGGTTGATGAAATCAGCTCATTTTCTTCCGATTCGATCTGATTATTCACTCGATAAACTAGCTGAGTTATACATTTCTGATATCGTAAGGTTGCATAGTGTGCCATTGTCGATAGTATCAGACAGAGACCCGAGATTTACATCGCGATTCTAGAGGAAATTACAAGATGCTCTAGGTACTAAATTGCATTTCAGCACTGCTTTTTATCCGCAAATAGATGGTCAATCTAAACGAATTATTCAGATACTCGAGGATATGTTGAGATGTTGCATTCTTGAGTTCAAAGGTACGTGGGAATAATATCTACCTTTGACTGAATTCGCTTATAATAATAGTTTTCAATTGAGCATTAAAATGGCACCGTACGAAGCCTTATACGGTAGAAAGTGTAGAACTCCGTTATACTGGCCTGAGCTCAATGAGAATAAGATTTACGGCATAGATCTGATAACAGAAAGTGAAAATAATTCGAGATAGCCTGAAAGCTGCCTCTGATCGCCAGAAGTCTTATACAAATTTAAAATGAAAGGATATCGAATATGAGATCGTTGATAAAGTGTTTTTGAAAGTATCTCCGTGGAAGAAAATGTTCTGATTTGGTAAAAAGGGCAAGTTGAGTCCGAGGTTCATCAGACTATATGAAATCATTGAGCGAGTTGGGCCGGCTGCTTATGAATTGGGGCTACTATCTGAGTTAGAAAAGATTCATAATGTATTTAAGATTCATAATGTATTTCACGTATCGATGCTTCGACGATACAGATTTGATCCTTCGCATGTAATTTCTCCTTCTGATATTGAAATCCATTCTGATATTACTTATGAAGAAAAGCCGATTCGTATTCTGTCTCGTGAGATTAAAGAATTACGAAATAAGAGAGTTTCGTTAGTCAAAGTGCTGTGGCATAGACACGGAGTAGAAGAGGCTACATGGGAACCTGAGGACAAATTAGCTATCACAATTTCATATTGCTATCACATACCATGAACCATTATCAACTATGAGCTAAAGCACAAATTAGCTAAGTCACCTGACAAAGCATATACATAACAACACATATTTCCTAAACTACTAGCCTATACATGCCATACTTCATAAATATGAAATTTTCAGAAGTACCAAAATGAAGTTCGATGTGTGGTGACGGCCCTAGACGATCCCCGAGCTTGTAGTAGCTTCGATATCTATAAAACAATGAAAACACACACAAAGTAAGCTTTCAAAAGCTTAGTAAGCTCGTACCAAAAATATCAACAACATAAAATATGAACATCAATACATAAGTAATTATAATCTCTCAATTCATTCATCAAGTCCATGCCAACACCAACTATATGTTTATACCAATTCAATGAACTTTTATGTATTTTACCACCTACCACATAGGTATTATACTTACCGGAACATTATCATACTCATCCGTTTTCAATCTCACCTCTTGTTCGAATATTTTAGACTTTTCGATGATCACCAATGCTTTAATTGTCCACACACTTAGTGCTTAAAGATTAGCCGAAGCTAGAACGAGCCTACCCACTTAGTGTCATCTCAACTAACCGAAGTTAAGTGGTATCGCACACTTAGTGCCTTTAGTAGCCGAAACTAGTTTAAATCGCACACTTAGTGCCAATTACTTTCGATTCATCATCGTATTCATCCAATTCAATTATTTATACATCTATGCATAATCAAAACAGCTACATGTACTTATAATATCATGTTCTACATACGAACTTACCTCGTACTCGAAGTTGTCGACTCGGACGTTTATTCTACAATCTTCGATTTTCCCTGATCTAAATTCAAATTCCTCTTTTCTTGATCTAAATGTATTCAAAATTAATCTTGTTATTCAGCAAATCATTCAAAACAATCCATATACACACAATTAGGGTATTTTACAAAATAGCCCTCACATTTTCACATTTGGACACTTTAGTCCCTAATTCACAAAATCACAAAATACACAAAATTTGCTTGTACACAAGCTTAGCCAAATTTTCATGACTCTCATACAAGTCTATACATTTCATTTATTTCATATTTTAGTCCTCAAAATAACATTTTTACAATTTAGCCCAAATTACTCAATTTCATCAAAAATTCAAAGACAACACATTTAAACCCAACATCAAGCTTCCATAATTCATCAACTAACATCACAAAGCTTATAGTTTCATCAATGGCACATTTCAAAATCATCACCAAAATCAGAAATTGAGACATGGGTTAGATAGTATACGAAGCAACGATTGCAAAAACGTAGAAATTATCAAAAACCGAAGCAAAACATACCTAAATCCAAGCTTGCAAGTGCCGAACCCTAGAAAAGTTTTTCTCTTTTCTTTTCTTTGTATATTTCAGTCATGGATGAACAAAATGGTCATATATCATGCTTTTTTTTTAATTTTAATTACTTAATAACTCATTTACCATTTTACCCATGCATTATAAACCTTTAAAACATAAATAACAAAGGCCATTAATGTCCACTTATATGCTCAATGGTCAAATAAAAACATAAGGACCTCTCCTTTAATAAGCCATGTCAAATAGGCACTTTTAACATCTATCACACAGCTTTTACATTTTACGCGATTAAGTCCTTTTTTGCAAATTAAGCACACAAATAGTTAAATTTTCACACGAGACTTTCACACATGTCAATTCACTTATAATAGGCACGGAAAATAATATTAAAATGTTTTTCTAACTCAGATATGTGATCTTGAAATCACTATTCCAACTAGGGTCAAAACTGGACTGTTACAGGTGAAAAGTTGCAGAACCCGATACGATGTCATGACACTGAAAAAAATACTCTAAATTTTCAAAACTTTTATCTTCAAATTTTGGTGTTGCAACACTAGGGTGTGGTGTCGTGACACGACCCTTGAATATTCAACTCTTTGCAATTCAGAGTTCAAGGTTGCAATACTGAGGTGTGGTGTCGTGACATAGCCCTAAAATTTCCCATAATCATCTTTTTTCTAGCATTTCAAACTCCTCGATTCGCACCTAATCACCTTTATCCATAGTTATAGCCATTTTCACTCCCTAAAACCTTATTCTTGTTCTAACTAAAACGAATAAAAAATTAAAAATTCCAAAATTCGACACAAACATAATTTTATACTATTTACACAAATATTAAACAAGTTCTATGGTCAATTTTATGTCTGGCTATCGGCTTCATCGGGTAACCAAATAGTTTTTTCCATTGACTTTTTATTTCTCTGTTGGTCATCACCATTGGTCTAACAGGTACCTTCCCATCTAGAATCTTAACATTTGTTTCTTTCCCTTGAACCATATGTTCCTGCACACATGGGAATACAACTATACCTTCAATCAAGGTTGTTAAGAGTGCTACTATATATCATGAAACAACTTTCCCTTAAGTGCTATTCCAATCCCTCATTTTAAGAATCATGGCCACATTTGAACACTTCTATTTCACCATCAATTTTCATAATTATTCATGTTTCGAGACCGATGGTTGATCCTGGAGTGACAAAAAAAATGGCCTACCCAACAAAATGGGGATCTCTTGATCTTCTTAGAAGTAAAGGACAACAAAATCTACATGGATTATAAAGCCTCTTACTTTAACTAATACATCCTCGAGTACACCTTTTAGGCGTTGTAAGGATCTACTAGCTAATTGTCGAGTTATAGATGTGTTCTTAAATTCCCCTAATCTAAGTTTAATATAAGTAAATTAATACTAGTTGCACACCCAACACACCAGTTTTTAGTTCCTTATCTATTTGAACTCAAGTTTTTACTTACATCAAAGTGTACGAGTCATGGATACATAGTCTACTATCCACTAAGGATTTAGGTATGTAACATTATGAACGTTAGAAGTGAATAAATCCGTAGACGGATTCAGGATCTATTCTACTTGGGTCTTGTCCAATGTATTATCAGTCTAGTCAGTCACATCTATGTCTCTATCTTTTGGGAGCCATCCACTCCAATGCCCAAGACAAGAAATCTCCTAAATTGGACTTGATAGATGACATATTAGTCTTTCAATAGGTTTGCTCATTTTTTATTAGACTAAGGACATGTTTTGGTTCATCTACTAATATACTTTATCTTTTCATACTACAATCCGACCATGTAATACTGCTTAGTATTAGTTTAAACAATAGACAACCAATGAGAAACATTTGCTTCTATTTTTATTTACATGCAAAAACCATTTGAGGACAATAATACAAAGTATATTAATCGTAATCAATGAATTTGTTTTATTAACAATTTTATTTGAAAAATAACAAGTGTATATTGATGAAAAAACTACACTTAGGGTACTAGATCCAACAAGTTGGAGTATAGTAACAAACCCTTATGTTGTGCTAAGTCTGCGTATTGAGTCCATCTATATTCGGTTTACACCATTTGGGATGTTAAGATCATACTGTTAAAACCTTTCTGACAGGTTTGGTATTATCTTGGATATTATTATGGATGATTTATATGTGCTTTCTTTGTTTTTGGAACTCACTAAGTTCGTTTTAACTTACTCCGTTATCTCTTCATTCTCAGAAGGGTTGATTGATGGAAGAAAATATGATGAAGGGACTATGCTAGAGCACTGTTGATTGTGAGCCTCCTGTTAATTTTTGTATCATGCATTCCGTGGGCAAGGTGGTGTGTAGAAACATTTTGAATCAATTCTTATAATGAATTACAATTTTTCTTAGACTTCGTTTTATGAAACCTGATCATGATTTTCTGTGATAAGTTTTATAAATTTATAATTAATCGTTCTTGAAACTAACTATTATCACGACGTAGGCAAGTGTACCTATTGAACAGTAGTATAGCTTTAGCAAGACCAAATTGTCGAACCCAAAGGACTAAAAGTACTAGTAATGACTGTCTTTTTATTATCTAGCCTAAGAAATAAATGGGTTTGTTTTAACTAACTAATTAATTAAACTAAGAAGTTGTAGAAAATAGAATTGGGAAATTACTTCTGGGAAAACGGTTGATTAAGGACAATACCTAAGGAAAAATCCACCTAGACTTTTGCTTGTTATTCTGGCTCCGAACCGGACGATTTATTCATTTAACTTGTTCCGTAAAAATTCCTAAGTTATGTTATTATCCCTATTCAAGACTAATAACGTCTAATCCCTAGGTTGAATAACAGAGACTTTTCTCTAATTAACACCTAGGGTTGCATTAACTCGATCTATGGACTCCCTTATTAGGTTTCACCCTAATCCTGCAAAATCTTGTCACCCTATCTCTAGGCGCACAATCAACTCCGCTTAATTATGACAAAGTTACTTTTAGTCAGGGTCTATTCCTCCTCCAACTAAGAGTAGTAACTTGAAGTGATATCCTGAAATACCAAAACAAGAATTAAGAACACATAATTAAGAACAAGTCAAATATTTATCATACAATTCAGAAAATAATAACAAGATTCGACTTAGGTTTCATCCCCCTTAGGTATTTAGGGGTTTTAGTTCATAACTAAAAAGGAAAACATCTCAAAAGAAGTAAGAATACAAAACATAAAGAAAACCCAAAACTCCTGTAAGGGAAATTGATGAGAGATCTTCAGTTTTGATGGTGAATTCGGCTTCTGGGATAGATCAATCGGCTTTCTTGGAGTAATTCCTTACTCTCTATTCTCCATCTCCCCTTTCTTCCTCTTCTAGGGTGTATTTATAGGCTTTGGAATGCCTAAGAACCCTCAAAAGTGGCCTTTTCCGAATTGGACTCAACTTAGGCTCGGCAGGTACACGTCCGTGTGTGATTACTTCATGCTGTGTTTGAGCCTGTTAGATTGGCACGGGCGTGTGTTCTACCCGTGTGAGTCATGCTTCGATTCTGCCAAATTGACACGGCTGTGTGAGCTGCCCGTGTGAGGAGGTCCAGGCCGTGTTGATTTCGTTCTTTGGCCCATTTTCTCCCTTTTTGGCTCGTTTCTCGCTCATTTCGCTCTCCTATGCTTACCTAAGTATAAAACATGAAATTAAGGCATTAGGAGCATCGAATTCACCAATTCTACAGAAAAATCATTCATAAAAATGCATTAAGCATGGGTTAAAAATATGTATAAATTACAGTTTATCAAAACCCTTTTATTAACTTTAGTTATATAAATGTATTTTGATCCAATAAGATGGTTTATGATATAATGTTTTAAGCGTGAATGTCAAATTGTTTGAATGTTGTTTTTAACTACTACTGATGTACATTGAAACTATTGTAAAAAGAATAACTTTATACAGTTTCATAAGGCTTCCGCTAGATGTTTGATTTAAAATGTTATTTCTTAAGAAATAAAAAAATGTTATTTTCTTGGCGTATAAATAATTTAATTATTTTTTCATTATAGCACTGATTAGTACGCCAATATCTTAGGTTTTCAATAAATTTGAAATACTTTTGTTAATTTTGTATAAGTTTAAGGTAGAAAAATTTAAACTATAGGGGTCAACAGTCGTGTGACTCATACGACTGAGACACATGCTGTAACGCCCCGCCTAATTTATTTTTAATTCTGTAAATATCTGACACAAATGTGTATTTGCTACAGTGGTTAAGTGTTCTGGGGTGTGTATGAGGTCTTAGGTTCAAGTCCCATAGTTGCAAATTTTGTTATTTTTTATCCAAGCCTTACCCTTGTTGAGTGGGCTTATATAAAATTGTTTGTTAATTTATATCAGAATGAGCCTGCTGGCTCGAGTGGTAAGGGAGTTGATGTGTTTGAGGTCTTGTGTTCGAATCCTTCCGCAAGCATGTATGTTTATTTTTACTCAGTGGACTGTTAGAGTTTCGGTTGAGCAAAAATTCTAACAAAGTTAAGAGTCAATGGGTTAGTGGATTTAGTGGATTTAGTGGTTAGTGGGAGTATAATGTAGATATTATTAGATTGAGTTATATTTGTTTTCCTTCTTTCAAAAATTTCCTCTCTTCCTAAATTCCCAAAAGAGTTTGACATTTGTCTTTTCTCTATTCTCTATCATTTTTCCTCCCTCTTTTTCTTTTCTAGCGATTTTGTTTTTGTTCTTCTATCTGCTGTCAAATTTCTTGACCTCGTTATTTCGATGCCCATTTTGCGTTTCTGGTAAGTTTGGTAAGTGCAATTATTGTTTTAGGTTAGTGAATTGTTGATTAATGGGGTTCGCTTTGTGTTTAAGAGAATATGAAGAGGCTGGGGCTTCCAATCGGTGTTGTAGTTGTACGAAATCACCGTTGCTCATTCGAAGGTAAGGGTTATTATGGTTTAAAGGTTTGTCTGCTTCGAGGTAGTTCAATTTGTTATCGTTTTAAGTGTCTAATTCGGTGATTTATTGGCCAAATTTAGGTGTTGTGTGCTTCGAGAGTGCTTTGGGGGCGTGTATGAGGTCTTGGGTTCAAGTCCCACAGTTGCAAATTTTGTTATTTTTTATCCAAGCCTTACCCTTGTTTAGTGGGCTTATATAAAATTGTTTGTTAATCTATATCAGAATGAGCTTGCAGGTTCGAGTGGTAAGGGAGTTGGTATGTTTGAGGTTTTGTGTTCGAATCCCTACGCAAGCATGAATGTTTATTTTTTCTCGGTGGACTGTTAAAGTTTTGGTTGAGTAGAAATTTTGACAAAGTTGAGAGTTAGTGGGTTAGTGGATTTAGTGGTTAGTGGGAGGATAATGTAGATATTATTAGATTTAGTTAAATTTTGTTTTTCTTTTTTCAAAAATTTCCTCTCTTCCAAAATTCCCAAAAGAATCTGACATTAGTCTTTTCTCTATTCTCTACCATTTTTCCTCCCTATTTTTACTTTCCGGCGATTTTGTTTTTATTCTTGTATTTGCTGTTGAATTTTCGTACCTCGTTATTTCGATGCTCATTGTGCATTTCTGGTAAGTTTGGTAAGTGCGATTATTGTTTTGGGTTAGTGAATCGTTGATTAATGGGATGGGTGGGTGCCGTAATGGCACCATATGGTGTTTAGGGATGGATGGGTGTTTTTAACCCCACATAGTGTGTTAGGATGGACGGAGTTGG
The DNA here is from genome assembly GCA_025698475.1 of Gossypium anomalum. Lineage (NCBI taxonomy): Eukaryota > Viridiplantae > Streptophyta > Magnoliopsida > Malvales > Malvaceae > Gossypium > Gossypium anomalum. The sequence goes on along the minus strand of CM046960.1, from coordinate 16,616,177 downwards.
TGTGTAAAGGATGGGGGTAGGATTCTGCATATCTGTATCTATTATCTGTATATGAAATGGTCATAAGTTCGTATTTGTATCTGATTGAGCATGAGGTTTTTGAATGTTCTGCCTGCCTATTTCTGTTGGGTTACACACTGAGTTTACGAAAACTCACATCTGTTTGTCTGTTTTGTACAGGTAATCCACAAACTTAGGCAGATCGATGCAGCGAAGACTCAGCGGTTATCACTCGTCTGAGAACTGATTATACTCAGTAATTATGATTTTTATTTAAATTTTGGACTTATTTGAGAGTTTATAATTTTTGGGACTCTCGAGAATGTATGGTTTTTAACTGTTGATTTTTGTTTTGTTTGTTCAATAATTTGCATGCTTCGACAAAACATTTTATGAAAAATGACAGTTTTACACAAATAGAGGTTTTCTAAAAATACCAACAAGATTTCCAAAATGTATCAATTTTATTAAACTTCTATTGTAAATTTTGCTTTAGCAAATGAACTAATTAAATGACGTTTTCAGTAATAATTGTGAATGAATACGAGTTATAAAATTTGAATGGTTTATCGATACAACTTAGTTTTCAGAACCCATTCTTTGTAATGCCTTCGGATTCAACCATAACGTCTAGGTTGGGTTTGGGGTGTTACATTTACGTGGTATCGGAGCCAGGTTGTAAAACTTGGGCTGTGAAATTTTGGGTTCCAAAATTATACTTCAAAAAAAACTTATTTTCAAATAATTTGAATAATATTAAGAAAGTATGCGGTACACCGAGTCTCCAGTGCCGATCCTGTAAGTATTTCTGAAACTTAGATAGTATATTCTGAAAACACTGTAGTTAGTACTTTCCCAAAATTGTAATGAAATAGTTCGAGACTGAAACTTCTAAAAACATATCTGAACTTCTAATAATTTATGCATAAAATATCTACTAATAAATTTAAGAACTGATGCATAAAATTTTATAATGTAGATAAAATTTGAAATTTTACAATGAGCGCTCGTGGAACTCATGGATGTGGTATTCGTGGCCATGTTAGAGGCTATAGAAGGCCTCGAGTTGAGTCTTCCTCTCTAGGCTGTATGCCAAACTTAGATATGAGAGAGACACTGGTTTCACCTGCTACGGCGACTAGGTCTCAAAGTCGTTCTGCTGGGGATGACATACTGTCCCAAGCCATGTTGAGGGTATTGGAGAAGGTCGCTAGACCCCATTCTAGATCTTGGGCCCGAAGGTTGGTAATTGAACGACTTCGATCCAATGGTACTGAGCTATTTAGGGATGTCACTGGAGTCGCCCCTACAGTGGTCGAGTATTGGTTGGAGGCCACTAAGAGGATCATGAACAATATAGACTGTACTCTTGAACAGAAACTTAAGGGTGCAGTCTCTTTGCTTCTCAATGAAGCTTATCAGTTGCGGTTATCGGTTGAGGAGGGTACTTAGCCGAATCGTCCAAACTGGGACTTCTTTAAGACTGCTTTCCAGGGGAAGTATGTGGAGATGATTTATGTGGATGCTCGTAAGCGTGAGTTCATGAATCTCACGCAAAGTGATAGATCAGTGGCCGAGTGTGAGGCCGAGTTTCTAAGGTTGAGCTGCTACGACTGAGGCATGGTGGCGTCTGAGTATGAGAAGTGCATTCGCCTTGACGACGGTCTGAGCGATAGCTTAAGGGTTCTGATAGCTCTGCAGAGGGAGCGTGAGTTTGCTATTCTGGTAGATAAGGCAAAGATCGCCGAAGAGGTTAAGCACGTAGAGCGCTAGAATAAGGATTGTGAGAGAGGCAAGAATAAGAGTGAGTTGGAGCCCTCAGTTCTGTTCAAAGGCCTAAGAAAAAGGCTATACCTAATGGGCCGGTTAGAGTGGGGGTTCCAGTTGCTCCTACTGGGATTCATCCTTGTGGAGATTGTGGTAGGCACCATCGGGGGAGTGTTGAAGGAGGATAATGGCTTGTCTGAGGTGTGGGTCTCTGGAGCATCATATTAAGGAGTGTCCATAGCGGGCAGATCAGATGCAAGCTTTAGGAACAGGCTCTGCATAGCCTTAGAGGGTAGTTCAGCAGCCACCTAGGGGTCGTGGACCAGTTAAGGGTGGTAATAGTTTGGGTCTTGGACAAAGAGCATCGGGCAGAAGTGCTAGTTAGATTGAGGTGAGGTAGCCTGCGTTGGTTTATGCTACTCGACGTCGAGAGGATAGAGACGCTACTGACTTTATCACGGTACGTTCTTTATTTTCAATGTAGCTTATATTGCTTTGATAGACATAGGTTCTTCACACTCCTATGTAGCCATAGGTTCTTCACACTCCTATGTAGCTAGTATTGTTTCTGAAAACCTGGGGATTTCCTTTCAGAGCACTTCTAATGAGATTACTGTACCGAGTCCATTGGGGCAATCTATTCAGGTTAGTAAACTTTATAGAGATGTTTCGTTAGAGGTACAAGGGGTTGTATTTCTGGCAAATCTGATGGAGCTTCCGTTTGGGGAGTTTGACTTAATTCTAGGTATGAACTGGTTGGTCAAGCACCGAGTTAATTTGGATTGCACGACTAAGAGGGTCGTTCTGAGGATCGAGGATAATAAGGATGTGGTTGTGGTCAGTGAGCTTCGAGATTATCTGTCCAATGTAATCTCCGCTCTTGTGGTTGAGAAACTGGTTCAGAAAGGGTGTAAGGCGTATTTGGCTTACATTAGTGTTTCTGTTTCTAGGGACTCTTCTGTCAGGTATATTAGAATAGTGAGGGATTTTCTGGATGTCTTTCTTGAAAAATTACCGAGCTTACCTCCGAATCGAGAAGTTGAGTTCGACATTGAGCTTCTACTGAGTACAACTCCGGTGTCTATCGCTCCATATTGTATGGCCCTGAAGGAGTTTCCAGAGCTTAAGGCTCAACTTCAAGAGCTTCTAGATCGTGGTTTCATTTGCCCTAGTGTGTTTTTATGGGGGGCACCGGTTCTATTTGTAAAGAAGAAGGATAGTACCATGAGGATGTGCATTGATTATCAACAACTGGATAAACTAACAGTGAAGAATAAGTATCCAGTTCTAAGGATTGATGATTTGTTTAACAAGTTCTGAGGGGCTTTAGTGTTTTCGAAGATTGATCTTCGTTCTGGGTATCATCAGTTTAGAGTTAAGGAGGTTGATGTTCATAACATTGCATTTAGGACTCATTATGGACATTACAAGTTCCTAGTTATGCCTTTTGGTCTGACGAATGCTCTGGCTGCATTCATAGATCTAATGAACTAACTGTTTCAGCCATATCTGGATCAGTTCGTCGTAGTTTTCATCAATGATATTCTGGTTTACTTTAAGACCGAGGACGAACATGATAAACATCATAGAGTTGTGCTTCAGATACTCCGTAAGAAACAACTCTATTCTAAGTTAAGCAAATGTGAGTTCTGGTTGCGTGAGGTGACTTTTCTAGGGCATGTGGTTTCTACTGAGGGATTCGAGTTAATTTGAGAAAAATTGAGGCTGTGCTTGAGTAGAAACAGCCTAAGAATGTATCTAAGATATGTAGTATTCTGGGTCTGATTGCAGCTCCTTTGACTAAGCTTCTACGCAAGGGTGTTCCTTTTGTTCGGACTGATGCGCAAAAATCGAGCTTCTAGAAGCTCAAGTCTGTTCTGACCTAAAAAAAGAATGTATCTAAGATCTGTAGTTTTCTGGGTCTGATTACAGCTCCTTTGACTAAGCTTCTACACATAGGTGTTCCTTTCGTTTGGACTGATGCGTAACAATCGAGCTTCGAGAAGCTTAAGTCTGTTCTAACCTATGCTGATACAACCCGAATCTGGTAAAGAATTTGTGGTCTACAGTGATGCGTCGCACGTCAGTTTGGGATGTGTATTGATGCAAGATGGAAAAGTTGTGGATTACGTATCTCGTCAGCTTAAGTCACATGAAGGGAATTATCTGTCGCATGATCTCGAGTTGGCTGTAGTGGTTTTTGTGCTGAAAATCTAGACGCACTATCTATATGGTGAGAGGTGTATTATCTATCACTAGTTGAGTTCACCTACAATAATAGTTTCCAGACTAGCATCTAGATGGCACCTTACGAGGTTTTCCATGGTCGTAAGTGTCATACTCCGCTATGTTGGACTGAGTTGGGAGAGCATCGGGTTTTGGGTCTTGAGTTGGTTTCTAAGACCGAAGATAAGGTTAGACTAATTTAGGATCGTCTGTAGGCGGCTTCTAATAGACAGAAGTCTTATGTAGATCTGAAGAGGAGAGATATTAAGTACTCTATGAGGGACTTCATTTTTCTTAAGGTTTCTCTGTGGAAGAAAGTTATGAGATTCGGTCATAAAGGCAAGTTGAGCCTTGAACACCCCAAACCCGGCCTAGAAGTTTAGACCAAATTTGGGATGCTACATTAATCACCAAAGTGATTGTGAGAAAATCTTATAAAACTGGTCAACCTTAATCCCATTTCCAAAAACATTAATATCAAGTATTTAAAACCAAAACAATAGGAACGATTAAGTCTTAACATAGAATTAATACCACAGTGTTAAAAACCTAACAGTTCAAAATCGAATAACAATGAAAATTCTGAAATCACAACTAATAATTTATTTTCCTCAAGACTGCCTGAGTCCTCTGCATACCGAGCCCAGCATCAAAATTCCGAAGTGTACCTAAAAGGGGAAACAGAAGAGGGGGTGAGCTACTCAAGCTCAGTGTGAGATCAAAACCAATTAACTACATATTAAGAAACAGAAAACAGTTTAGAAACGAAACATACGTACAGAGCTATTCAGAACCAACGGGTATGTTCGAGCGGACGTACCGGCAGACAAATATTTGTTAAAGCATATAAAAAATACACTCAGCCATATAGTCGTAAATAGTATTAGTTAGTTAATCATAGTCAGAGTCTACAAAATTCACATAGGCACAAGTGCCTCTCAGTCGAACAGTATCACATTCAGTCACAGTACCAGTAATTCTCAACCATTCCTAAGTTCCAATTCAGTCAAACAGATCAATCAGATGCATATGAGTGCAAATGAGTTATAAAATAACCCACCCATCCAGCCAACTTACCATTTTCGTCCATCCCTACACTCCTTGTGGGGATTAAATCAACCCAGTCATCCTTACACTCCAAGTAGGACCTCGAAAAGCCCATCCAACCCTGCACTCCCTATGATGTCATCCCAGGTTGCCCCGCAACGATGATCATCAACATTTTCCACGACCCTCAGGGTATTGGGACCGCCCTTCACCCTCTGGGAATTTGGGCTAACAGTATGCAGATAAACTTCCAGTCGCGTATATTATGCAGCAAAGCTAACGTATAAGCTATACGGTGCAATGTGGTAAACCGCAGTACAAACATGTAGTATAACCGCCAGATCAAAAGGTGATACATAGCATAGCTAACGTACATGCGGTACAGTACAATACGGTAATCCACTATACCGATAGGTTGCAGCAAAACTGCCAGTTCAGTCAATGATACGCAGCAATGTTGACGTATGTGCCATACAGTGTAGTGCGGAAATTTTGTAGTACAGTAAAATCATCCACAACCCTCAGGGTATTGGGACTACAGTATGCAGTTAAACTGCCAAATCATAAATCTCCTTTCTCTTCAAAATCCCACCCAAAACTTTATATGCAAATGTGTGTATGCAAATGTATGTGTGCAGATGTACCAATTCAGAATGCAATTTCAAACAGTCATTCACAATCAGTCAATCAGTTTCAGTAGTGTGTACACTCATACACCCAAATTCTGTACCTAACACATCTCACATTTAGAATACCAGTCTAAGATAATTAATCAGAAGTAGACACCCACATCCAATCAGTCAAACAGAACTAGTTGCACACATACTCATCCAGCTATCTAGGTTCAGAATCAAACATGCAACATAACCAATCACAACAACACATATATCAAGCCCAGATCAAATTCATACTTACCCTCAGTAAGCTCTGTTGAGGGTTGGAACACACAAAATTGTGACAACCCTTAAATTCGATCAAAAAGTATTATTTGGCAAGATAGGGCCACACACCCATGTGCTCTGGCTGTATGGAGCAATCCAGGTCGTATGGGGTCCAAATGCCCGTGTAAAGGGTAGCACACGGCTGTGTGACAAAGGCACATGCCCATGTGATGCAGGGGCACTGCCGTCTGAACGGGTTGTGTAACTCACTAACCAAAATCACCCATATAAGGTGCAGGGAAGACACAATCGTGTGAGGGCCTCACACGCCCGTATGGGATCCCTAAATCCCAAATCCCAAATCTCGAATTCCCCAAACTCACACGCTTGAGTGCCCAAGGGACATGGCCGTGTGAAAATCAAAATTTTCTCCAAATCGGCCACACGGCCTTGTGGTACCCAATTTAGCCTAGAAACCCTAATTCCCAAATCCACACGACCGTGTGCCACGGCACGCGTCCGTGTGGCCATCAGAGAGGTCATGAAACCACCCTCAAAATAGCCCAAAACCACCATCTAAGCCTCTGAAATCACCCCTAATCTTTGCTCTATCAAAATACATTTAAAAAAATGGCGATCTCCATCACTTTCATCGACTAAGAACCCAAAATCAGCGGGTTAGCCTACAGTCAAGAAAAGCCAAAAATAAAGATCCACGAAACAAAATAAATAGATAAGAACTGTAGACAAGGTTTGAATTCCACACATGTTTCAACGACGGAGGAGCAAAAATCCCACAATCAGTCAGCCACCGTTTCCTCAGAAAGCAAAAAGAACAAAAGCAAAAAGGAGAAGAGAAGCACGTCCAAAAAAAGAACAAAAAATAAAAATAATAAATAAAAATAAGAATAAGAATAATAAAAATATTATTACAATAAAAATAAATAATTAAAATAACATAAAATAAATTGCTGCTCAAAATTGCGCACATAAAGATTCGAACCCAGAACCTTGAGGTTCTCTACACTCTCTCAACCACTAGACCAGTAGACCTATTCTTGTCACTAATTTACACGACTAAACACATATGTGCAGCCACCTCACTATCCCTATGCTCAACCCAAAACTTCTAGGCCTAAAATTCGGGGCATTACAGAGCCCTAGGTTTATTGGGCCATATCAGATTCTAAAGTGAGTGGGACTGGTCGCTTATCAGTTGGAGCTAACTATAGAGTTAGACCATATCCATGATGTGTTTCACGTCTCAATGTTGATACGGTACCGGTCTAATCCATCTCACGTTGTTTCTATTAGGGAGATCGAGATTAGACTGGATTTGACTCTTGAGAAGGAGCCAGTTTAGATTTTGGATTGTGATATTAAGGTTTTGATAAGGAATTCTATACCGTTATTAAAGGTTCTGCGGCAGAATTATGGCATTGAGGGAACCACGTGGGAACCTGAAGACTCAATGCGTTAGCAGTATGCTTGTCTGTTCGGATTAGGTAAATTTCGAGGTCGAAATTTCTTTAAGGGGGTAGAGTTGTAACGCCCTGACTAATTTATTCTAATTCTGTAAATATCTTACATAAATGTGTATTTGCTTCAGTGGATAAGTGTTCTAAGGGTGTGTACGAGGTCATAGGTTCAAGTCCCACAGTTGCAAATTTTGTTATTTTTTATCCAAGCCTTACCCTTATTGAGTGGGCTTATATAAAATTGTTTGTTAATCTATATCAGAATGAGCCTGCTGGTTCAAGTGGTAAGGGAGTTGGTATGTTTGAGTTACTGTGTTCGAATCCCTACGTAAGCATGGATGTTTATTTTTGCTCGGTGGATTGTTAAAGTTTCGGTTGAGTAGAAATTTTGACGAAGTTAAGAGTTAATAGGTTAGTGGATTTAGTGGTTAGTGGGATGATAATGTAGATATTATTAGATTTAGTTATATTTTTTTTCGTTTTTCAAAAAATTCCTCTCTCTTCCAAAATTCCTAAAAGAATTTGACGTTAGTCTTTTCTCTATTCTCTACCATTTTCCCTCTCTCTTTTTCCTTTCCGGTGATTTTGTTTTTGTTCTTGTATTCACTATCGAATTTTTGTACCTCATTATTTCGATGCTTATTGTGCGTTTCTGGTAAGTTTGGTAAGTGCAATTATTGTTTTGGGTTAGTGAATCATTGATTAATGGGGCTCGCTTTGTGTTTAAGAGAATATGAAGAGGTTGGGGCTTCCAATCGGTGCTGTAGTTGTACGAAATCACCGTTGCTCATTCGAAGGTAAGGGTTATTGAGGTTTAAAAGTTTGTCTGTTTCGAGGTAGTTCGATTTGGTATCATTTTAAGTGTCTAATTCAGAGAGTTATTGGTCAAATTTAGGTGTTGTGTGGCTCGGGAGTGTTTTAGGGGTGTGGATGAGGTCTTAGGCTCATGTCCCACAATTGTAAATTTTGTTATTTTTTATCCAAGCCTTACCCTTGTTGAGTGGCCTTATATAAAATTGTTAGTTAATCTATATCAGAATGAGCTTGCAGGTTCGAGTGGTAATGGAGTTGGTGTCTTTGAGGTTTTGTGTTCGAATCCCTGTGCAAGCATGGATGTTTATTTTTAGTTGGTGGACTGTTAGAGTTTTGGTTGAGCAGAAATTCTGATGAAGTTGAGAGTTAGTGGGTTAGTAGATTTGGTGGTTAGTGGGAGGATAATGTAGATATTATTAGATTTAGTTATATTTTGTTTTTCTTTTTTCAAAAATTTCCTCTCTCTTCCAAAATTCTCAAAAGAATCTGATGTTAGTCTTTTCTCTATTCTCTACCATTTTTCCTCCCTCTTTTTCCTTTCCGGTGATTTTTTTTTGTTCTTCTATCTACTGTCGAATTTTCGTACCTCGTTATTTCGATGCTCATTGTGTGTTTCTGGTAAGTTTGGTAAGTGTGATTGTTGTTTTGGGTTAGTGAATCATTGATTAATGGGGTTTTCTTTTTGTTTAGAAGAATATGAAAAGGCTAGGGCTTCCAATCAGTGCTGTAGTTGTACGAAATCATTGTTTCTTATTCGAAGGTAAGGGTTATTGTGGTTTAAATCTTTGTTTGTTTTGAGGTAGTTTGGTTTGGTATCATTTTAAGTGTCTAATTCAGCGAGTTATTGGTCAAATTTAGGTGTTGTGTGGTTCAAAAGTGTTTTCGGATCGAAATCATACCAGGTGTGTACCTGAAACATAGAAAATGGAACTTTGGCAAAAGCCGAAAAACTATTCTGTCGATGCCAAACGGACGTGTGGTCACCTGTGTGGTTAGCCGTGTGGATGACACGGCCGTGTGGTCGACGAAGGCATGGCCTTGTGCATGACATGGCCGTGTGGTGGTGTGGGTGTGGCTGTGTAGACCACACAAGCTAGGCCAAGTTAGGCGTGTAGGCCACATGGGTGTGTGGGCGCACACGGGCATGCTACACGTGCATGTGGATTTTGGTCCAGGCCGTGTGGGCCACACGGGCAAGGCCAATCTGAGTGTGTAGGCCTACACGAGCATCTATTTGTCTACTCTGTATAGATAATCCACAGACTTAGGTGGATCATTGCAGCGAAGGCTCAGCGATAATCACTCGTCCGAAAACTGATGATACTTAGTAATTACTGTTTTTATTTAAATTTCGAGCTTAATTGAGAGTTTGTGATTTCTGGGACTCTCGGGATTGTATGGTTTTTAACTGTTGATTTTGGTTTTGTTTGTTCCATAATTTGCATGCTTCGACAAAACGTTTTATGAAAAACGACAATTTTATGCAAATAAAGGTTTTCTAAAAATACCAACGAGATTTCCAAAATGTATCGATTTTATTAAACTTCCGCTATAAATTGTGCTTTGGCAAATGAACTAATTAAATGATGTTTTCAGTAATAATTGTGAATGAATACGAGTTATAAAAGTTGAATGGTTTATCGACACAACTCAGTTTTCAGAACCCATTCTTTGTGACGTCTTCGGGTTCGGCCATAACGTCTAGGTCGAGTTTGGTGTGTTAAACATGCTCGTGTCTCAGGTCATGTAACATTCAAACTAGGGACACACAGTTGTGTCCCAACCCGTGTAACTCTCTAACTTGGGTCACACGACTAAGGCACATGCCTATGTGTCTAGCCGTGTAACACTCAAAATGCAGCCTTTGAAACCTACAAGGGACACACGGCCGTGTCGCATGGCTGTGTATCACATATGGCTGAGACAACGTCCTTGTCTTAGGTAGTGTGGACAAGAAATAGTTCAAGTTCAAACCATTTCTTTAACCCATTCAAAGCATGCACTTACAAGCCATTTGCACTTTTAACCAAAGCATCAAAATATGCTTACTAAGACCAATTCAGTAGATCATTTATCCATACAACCAATATGTCAAAAGACACCTCAAACATAAATCATCAAATCAATCTAAACATTTGCACATTTACTATTTATCAACTAATTTGTTTCCATGTCAAAACATATAACAATTGATACATATCAACCATACCATATTAGATTCATGCCATAACAAAATAACCTTACCATTTGGACCATTTCTCACATACATCAAAACCATCAAAATAATACAAATCTGGATATTTCCAAATGGTACCAACAACTAACATATTTTCATACCATATTTCAATCATACACATCTATTCAAAACCTTTCTAAAGCATGCCATAACTTGACCGTGTTGAGGTCAATTCATCACCTATCACTTTGGCCATTTAAACATGCATTAACACATTATCAAAATAACACACATCAACAAGGCATCAAAAGTACCAACTTTACATCAACCAAAATGACATATACATGTCAAACTCATCAATTACCATAAACCACAAGTCTACCTATACATCCCATTATATCCTTGATCAATACATCAAAATCTACCAATATAATCACTAGATAGTTTGAAAGATCTCCGACGAGTTTCTAACCTAGTCGAGCTTCCGATAATCTGTAAAGTAAAAGAAAATAAATACGTAAGCAATGAATGCTTAGTAAGCTCGTATAAACTTTAAACATAACATTTCATTTTAGCCATGAACTTTATAAATCATGAATAAACCTATATCAATGCTTTATGATTTACCAAACTACATAACCATCATCTCACAAATGAATAGGTTCATTAACATCCCGAATTTATTCCAGTAAACATAATAGGATCTTATAAGTTGAATTTCATAATCATCAACCTTTTCCTAAAATAACGAACCATATCATTTACTTACTTGCTATTTCATTATTTAGCATAAACTTAATTCGTTATCAATTCATGAATTAATGTATTTATTCATGACATAAGTAAACTCGCGTATAGCATAAATAACTTTCTTCTTACAAGTAAATCCTTTAACTGAACCTCCTTTTATTTCATCATTTTACATCTATACTATGAACTTACCATTTCATTACCTATCCTCACCCGTTTCATTTGCATAACACACAAGACATAAGCATAAACATTAACCATAGCCACAAGCTAGTGCGTTTAAACATAACTCTTTAGAAATCAACTACATGATAAACCATTTCATAAGAATTTACATACTTTGATCCTTACCACCCTTCCATGAACTTAAGCATATTACCATTTGAACAGTTACCATTTCAATGCATAACTTTATAAGTAAACATAATACTCAACCAACAGCTTGGCACAAGCCTAAGCATCATCAACAATACATGTTAGAGCATCAACTCAAAATCACTTGAAATAACATAAGGTAAGTCATACACATGAACAACATCATTTGAAATCATCAATTTCATGAACATAAACATATTTGCATTGAACATTACCTTTTCATAGTTTTCATGATATAAGTCATCTGAATGCTTACCTTTCCTTTCCTTTTCATACCCGTTGAACCACTTAGAAAAATATCAGATACGTGGGAAAGCTCACACAAAGTGTGCTAAACATATGGTCGAAACCATTCCTTTTCCTTTTCCTTTTCCTTTTCCTTTACATAAATGTTCATACGAGCCATAAATGGGTCTACTCACACAAGCTGACGGTCGAAATGTAAATACACGATGCTGCTCACACAAGTTGTCGAGTATCTGCAACAAATGCCGAAACTCAGCCATCGGTAGGACATTCAGGACCAACACCCGAAACATGGTAACCCTAATGACATGTCATTTGTATCCTATATATTCCTAAAGTTCAAACGGGGTTTGATAGTCATCGTAACGTCGTTGTGTTTCCTTCATTTCATGACATGATAAATTGCATAATATATATATTGATTCATTTACATTAAAACAACACTGGAACAACGGAAATGTGCAAGTGTACACAATCGTAATAAGTAATAAAGTGACAAGAAAATGTTAAGTTATCGTACCCACAGGGACTCTGAAAAGAATTAGTTATGAATGTTATTCAAAACACTTTGGTGAAGACAAATATTTTGTTCGAAGAGAGTGATTAAAACTAAGATTTTAAACTAAGTAAAACAAATAAATAAATCTCAAATGCACGATTTCAAAATACGATTTAATCAAGATGACATAATTGTGTTGGATTAATTACATTTCTTTAATTTAGAATTATTAAACTCATGTTTATGTTGTTACGAATAAATTCAGGCAACTCGGTAATTTGCTAATTTATGAACATATTCACCTACACAAATCCATTCATCTCTTAACATATCCCTATGTTAATTCAAACGATTAAACAGATTTTAACAAGCAAACATGTTATTGCACATACATACTCATTAAATTGAACTAATCTCTTGCATATCTCTATGGCAATTCAAGCGATTAATTAAATCTAATAAGTACATAAAAGACTATGTGTGGTAACAAGGTATCATTACCTTGAAACAGTTTAATCACAATAATTTTGCAAGTTATGCAAGGCAAGTGTATCGCCAGATACATTGCTAATTTAACCTTCAGCTACCTTAGAAGAATAAACATGCACTGATTAAGTATTGTATCAATTAATTACAATTTTAATCTGTTTAAATAATTAATTCATTAGTTACCTAACAATTATAATGCAAGAATAACTTAGGCATGATTTTACTTAATCAAGCATTTTACAGAGGCCTATAACAACATAAACACAATTTTAATAATTTAAGAGGACGAAATGGAATCAACCCAACACGAATTAAATTCAAGCTAAGCTGATTAAATTAACCATTCCAACAACATAAATATTCATAGATATGTTCATTACAAAAGCAAAAAAAATATAAGAGATAGGGAACAAGAATCAAATCCGGTGTTTTTCCGTGGCTTGACTAGGTTGCTCCGTTCTTCCTTCTTTGTTGTCCTCGCTGATCAAGGCTGCTATGAACACTCAATTGCTGCTCCAAAATGGCTGAAGAACACCACTTTTCCAAGGGAAGAAATCGGAAAAAGAGCAAGGGACTTTGAATGGGAAAATGAGAGGAGAAAATGAGAGAAGAGAGGAGAATTGTAAGTGAATGAGGGATGCTTTGAATGATCAGCCAAGGGGGGTTTTTATAGCTGAATGTGGCAGCTAAAATTTTCTAAAAATAGCAGCCAAAGAGCCACCCTTTGGCCGGCCATCTATGTGGCAAAGTTGATGGCTTCAACTTTGCTAAATATGGCTTGGGCAAATCTTCAAAGCCTTCAATTGTGGAGGGGCTAAATTGCAATTTGAACAAGTCTTCAAGGGTTTCTTTGCAGCTTAAATAATCAGCTAATGACCTGAATTGGGTCAGCACTTCGACGGTTTTGGGCTGTCCTTTTCTTGGTCGGCTCGGTTCAATCGGTTCGGTTTAATCGGACCATTTTTTCATAATTAATTAATAATAATTTATTAACCCAAATTAAATTAGATATAAATTAAAATTAATTAAGTTATAAATAAATACATATGATTTTGGACCGTCTTAGGCTGAAATTTAGTTCGCTTCGATACTTCAAATTGCTTCTCGGTTTTGTGCTTTTAGTAGTATTTGCCGAGTCATTTTTCGCCCTTTTCGCCCTTTGTGCAAATTTGTCGAAAATAACCAAAATTCATCAAAAATAATTATAAAGTTAACTAAAATTCAACATGTTCATATTTTAAGTGCACTTTAATTATTTTATAAAAATTAATTATTTTTCGACAAGAATTTAACCGAATTCACATGAATTTAAGTTTAAAAGGGTATGAAAAAATGTGTAAATTTTTGTTTTTCCAAACACATTAAACATTAATTTAATCAGCATTAAATGATAATAGTTCATATGAACTTACCTGATTAAATTGCAAAAATGTCAAAGTATAGGGGTTTTTGGTAGTTTTCCATTCTCCTCAATTTTTTCCACTCGATCTCGATCTAAATTAATAATTTTATTCAATTTATTAATTTAGACAGTAAAAAAATTTATTTTATTCAATTTAGTCATTTTAAAATTATTACAAAATTGCCCTCAATTTTTCATTTTTATTCTATTTAGTCCCTGAGCCTAAAACATGCAAATTAACCATTTTTATTGTAAATTCATATCAGTTGAATATTCATGGCACCCAATACATCTCACATTTTTAATAATTTCACATCAAATCCTTGTATTTTTACTATTTTAATAATTTAGTCCCTAATTAGTAAATTCATAAAAATTACTTAACTAAATACTTTTAAATATCAACCAACATTTCAAATGCATCATTTAACATCTAAAATCACAAATATTTATCAATGGCAACATTCAATATCTTTAACAGATTCAAAATTAAAGGTACAGGCTAGCTGGACATAGTTGCAATGATCTCAAAAACATAAAAATTATTAGAAACCGTACTAAAATGACATACCATGCTAGGTTTTCAAGTTGCCGAAATTCCAAGGTTAAAAAATGGCTTCTTTCTCCATTAACATTTGGTGAAGAAGAAATGTAAAAGATGATAAAGCATTTTGGTTTAATTTAATTTAATTTAATTATCAAATTACCATTTTAACGTTGGTTAATAATTAAATAAAATATCAAATTCATGTCCATTTTAGTCCACTAACTCCTTAAATGGTTCAATTACCATTTAAGTCCCCTTTACCTTTTTCATTAAGCCATTTAATCACTCAAATCAAATAGTGATCAAATTTTACTTCTTTTACAATTTAGTCCTTAACTATCTAAACATTAAAATTTCTTAACAAAACTTTAATACAACCTTAATGACACTCCATAAATATTTATAAAAATATTTATGGCTTGGTTATAGAAACGAGGTCCCGATACCTCATTTTCTAAAACCACTAACTTTAAGGTCTTACTACTTGAACTTAATTAATCATTTGAATAGCATAAATTACCATATCAAAAACCTTTTAAAAATCATAATTGACTCGTAAATATTCGTAAATAATATTTACAAACTTACTCATCAGATTTGTGGCCCCGAAACCACTATTTTCAACACCACTGAAAAACGGGCTGTTAAAATTTAGGCCGGTCGGGCCGAGCTCGGGCTAAAAATGTCTTACCCGAGGCCCGACCTATTTTTTAAGCAAGCTTTATTTTTTTTGCTCAAACGCATTTTTCAGGCCTATATTTTTTCCCAAACCTTCCCACTTTTCGGGCAGGCCTTCGGGCCGAGTCATAAACAGGTTTACTTGTGAACATGTGGCAAGAGTTATTATTTAGTAATAAAGGCTATGGCCTTCTATTTCTAACAAAAAAAAAATCCTATTTTTTGGTTACTCAATTAGGTTTTATTTTGATTACTTAATTTCAAAAAATTTTAATTTTAGTATTAATGTTTTTAAAATTAAAATTTTAGTGATTTACCATTTAAATATTTAACAAAAAATTAACGTGAAATTTATTTTTATTGGCTTAATTATAAATTTAGCTCTATAATATTTTCACATATTTATCAATTTAATTTCAAATTTAAAAATTCAACAAATATTGTCTTCAATGTTTACAATTTTTTTCATTTAATTTAAATTCTAAAAATTCAATAAATTTAGTTTTGAACATTTTCAAGATTTTTCAATTTAGTTCTAATTTAAAATTTAAAAAATGAAAAATATTTAAAAAATTAGTTTTGGATAAAAATAATAAAAAAATCAATATAAATCTATTTTAATTCAAAAGTTGATAATATTTTTTTTTTTTGAAAGAAATTCACATTGAGCTTATTGTTAATAATAAAGCATAACAACCAAAACAAAGCAAACCGAAACCAAAGAAACCAAAAGTGTAAATAGGGAAACAAAACAAACCAAAACCATAGGCCCAAACAAAATTAAAGATCCAATAAAAGAACAATCTAGAGTAAATACTACTAACAATTTGCCCAATTAGAAGCTTTTGGCACCCATCCCAACTATATGTAGTAATTTTGCTTTGTTGATAGTTCCCATCCTGGAAGAAGAGTGTTAGACAAAACATTTCTATCAATAGTGTTCCCCACTCTCCCCCTTCTCCCTCATCACCCCGGAGCACCTTAGTCTAGTTCTCGCTCCCTTTCCATAGCCCTTGTCCACTTTGCATAAGGAGGGACTACCCCCACTGGGTAAACTGTCTCGCCTCGCTTTAAAGTTTCCGTAGCTAAAATATGGGCTAAGACATTAGCCGACCTGGGTGTATATTTGAAATCGACGTGTCAATATCTATCTGCTAACATCTGAATATCTCGTATACGCACTCCAATTTTTGACTTATCTACTCCTTGGAACTGTCATTTTTTTATAATTGCTTATGCATCGCCTTCCACTGTTACATCCCACCACCCCTTTTCCAAACCCGTTTGAATTGCCTGGGCACATACGAAGGCTTCGGCAGAAAAACACGAAGAGTCCCCTTTGTGAATATCTGAATAAGAGAGCAATACATGTCCCTCGACATTTCGCGCAACCATACTCGATGTTGACATAAAACGATGACTGTCGTACGCTTCATCGAAATTAACTTTAATGACCAACCTAGAAGGACCATTTCACCTCTCTTAATCCTTATGTAAGTTTCATTTTATCTCCTCCCTCCAATTCAGTACAATAATGGGTAATGAACCGAGCAATGTCCCGACCAGTACTAATTTTTTTATCATGAATTGTGACATTTCTGTCACTCCAAATGGCCTAAAATGCAACGCAGACTACTCGCCTCTGTTGATTCAAGCATACTTTGAATACTTAGGTGAGCCACTCAAAGAAATCCATTTCTGGTTTATTCACAAAAATCGATAATCCCAATTCTAACCAGACTTCGGCTGATACAAGACAACCTCAAAATAAGTGGTCCAAATTCTCAACGCCTCTTCCACGTCGGGGACAAGTTACAATAGATACCAATTTCCTAACTTGCATATTTACTAGAGTAGGTAAAAAGTTCCAAGAAATCCTTCACTGTGTAATTTTAATTTTAAAAAGGAGGTTTAGGGTCCACACTTGTTTATAGAAAGTCCTTTAGTTGGTCTGTAAAGCATAAGCATTAGGATTACGAGGAAAATTTTGTAATAGTTTATAGGCACTACGTACCAAAAACTCCTCTACAGCTCACCAAGCCATACATTTAGATCATCGTGAACTTCTATCGCCAAAAGAATACGAAAGATCCTGGTAGTGTCCACTTCAGGGAAAGTATTGACTACTAACTCCTTTTTCCATGTTCTAGTATCAACATTTATAAGATCTGCCACTTTCAAGATTTACATGCAACGATTCAAACAAGATAATTTATAGTTACCAGCCCCCAGACCCAAGTGTCCTCATTAATTCAAAATTTTAGTGCCTGAGCCTACCCTCCAACAAAGCCCCTCACACAGAGCTCCTTTCGCGGCCCAAATGCTTTTCCACCTATAAAAAGGCATATTACCTAAACTCGCATTAATGAAAATGATATTAGGAAAATATTTAGCTTTAAGAACACAAAAAATTAACAGATTCAAGGATTGAATGAGCCTCCATCCTTGTTTCACCAATAATGCAACATTAAAATTAGCCATACTCCGAAAATCCATCCCTCCTTCTTCTTTCAACTAATACATATGCTTCCATTCACACCAATGTATCCTCTTCCTTCTATATCATTTCTGCCACCAAAACCTCACCATTAAACTTTTAATTTCCATACAAAATGATTTTGGTAGCAAAAAACAAGCCATAGTGTATGATGATATAGAAATACAAATTTAATAAATACTTCTTTTCCTCCCTGTGACAATAATCTTGTACTCCACCCTTCCATCCGCACTTTAACCCAGTCTTTAAGATTTTGGAGCGATGCTTTCTTCCTCCTCCCCACCATATTAGGAAGCCCTAAATATTTCTCTAGGTTTAGGGAAAACCATATTCCCAACATGCCCAAACTCTCGCCCTATCCTCTTCCGATGTGCTCGTAGTAAAAAAGACAGTGGATTTATTATAATTCACACATTGACCTAAGCAGTTATTGTATTCTTTTAGAATGTCTTTCAAAATTGTTGCACATCAATCGCTTCCCAAAATAAAATACAATCATAAGCAAAAAACAAATGTGATATTTGGGGGCCTCTCCTACTAGCCTTAGCTCCTTTCAACAAACCCCATCCCATAGCCAATCTCATCAATGCCAAAAGCCCCTTACTACAAATGAGGAAAAAAAAAGGCTAAGTGGATCACCTTGTCGAAGGCCTCTTGTCGACCAGAAAATTGTCCAACTATTCCCATTAATGTCTACCGAGACGAAACCGAAGATATACACTTCATTATAAGATCACCCAACCCTTGTCGAAACCCATTCGTAGCATCACTACCTTGAGAAAACCCCACTCCACCTATCATATGCTTTGTGCATATCTAACTTTAGAGCCATATAGCCTTTTCTACCCATTCCCTACTAGCGATAAGTGTGCAAAATCTCATAAGTAAGAATCACATTCTTAGAAACCAATCGCCCAGGCACAAATGCACTTGGGCATTATCAATGCAATTTCTGATAACACTCTGAAGACGATTCGCTAATATATTCGCCACAATTTTATAAATGACCGTGCATAAACTAATTGGTCTAAAATTCACAAGATTGGTGGGATTCAAAATTTTAGGAAGTAGAACAATATCAGTAATATTTGCTGATTAAAATCCATACCATCATTTAATATACTCAAGCTGAACTTAAAGAACATCGCTCCCAACAACGTGCCAGTACCTCTAGAAGAACATGGCCAGAAAACCATCTATTCCTGGCACCTTGGTTGGACTGATATCCTTCACTGCCTTATTTACCGCCTTTTCAGTATATTTGGCCATTAGGGTCACATTAATTTTCAAAGAAATACTCACCTCTATTCCAGATATGAGAAGGATCACCAATCCCACCCAATGAAACAAAGTTTGAAAATATCTAGTTGCAATTCCCCTCATCTCTTTTTCATCGTAGACCTCCCTACCATCCTCATGCTCCAACCTACTAATTTTATTCATGCGCCTGCGAATAGAAGCAAATTTATGAAAGAAAGCTGTATTTTTGTCCCCTAAACATAACTAGTTAGTACAAGCCCTTTGTTCCCAATAAGCTTCATCTTTATCAATCTCCAAGTTAAGTTGAACCTTAGTATCTATAAAATCGGCCAAAATGTCTTCATCCCTGTCTAGCTCCATCATACTCTCCAACATTCTCGTAAGATCCCATTTCATACCATCCTAACTATCCTTAATACCTTTTGCCCATACCTTCAAACTATTTCACAATCTATCCAGTTTTTCAAAAATCGATCCGAAGGAAGACTCCCATATCCTCTTAATTTCCCCTTCTAATGATTCTCCCATCATCCACCAGGCTTCAAACCTAAATCTCGATTCACCTAACAGAGTCCTCCTATGATTCATATTTAAAAGAAATAGACAATGGTTCGAGAAGGAATAAAGATGACGGATTTGACCATTTGGAAATAGAAACAACCATTTGTCATTTGCAACCCCTCTGTCTAATCTCTCATTATTGTATGTCTCTAGTAGATTCCCTCTTTCCCATGTAACCCATGGCCCTGAATATCCAAAATCCATTAACTGACACTCTTAAAGAACATCTCAAAAGACCTCCATTTTCCTCTCCTTTTTGGCATGCCTCTAACCTTTTCAAAATAGTACGTGATTTCATTGAAGTTGCCACACACCAACAAAGGAAATTTTTTATTTTTATCCAATCTCCAAAGTAAGTGCCATGAACCATTTCTGTTACTAGTGAACATTGATCCATAAAACCCAGTGAATCTTCATTATTTTTCCTCACTATCTATGTTTACCAACACATCTATATGATTCTTTGAAAAGCTTCTTAGACTGACTACAATATCACATTTCCACTCTAAGCAAAGGCTACCTTTGAAACCTTCCGCCCCAACTTCAATCCCACACATAAAGCCACACCTCCTCTTTATCTTTTCCATGCGCTTACCATCAACTTTTGTCTCCATGAAGAAAACTATCTATAAATTATATTGCTTCAGCACATACCGAAGCCTTTGAACGGCCCGTTAGCTCCCCAGACCACAAGCGTTCCAACATATGGTTTTCATTGTGCCCGATCGACTTGCCTTTTCGTAGTCACTGATCCTTGTTAAGTAGGAGTTAAAATGTGCTCTAGAGTAACCATCACTACATTATAAGAATCAGACACATTTGCCCCCAATGAATCAAATCTCCTTTTCTCCATTACACTATCAACCTTATTTAGATTTTTCATAACATCGCTTCCCATTCTCTTCTATTTACTCTTTTTAGGCTTTTGAGACTTACCCTCATTTGGACTATCAAACCCATCATGGTCCATAGGCCCCAAATCAACATCCTTAATTGGTGGAATTCTATGATCCCTAAAATCTCTAAAATTATGCCCAATATTAGTAGCTTCAATATCTATCGAAACCTTCACAGATCCCCCTCTCACCTCCGTTTTACGATTTTCCACCGTAACCCAACTGGACGTAACATCTATACTAACCATGCCCTCCGTCCTATCCACCTTGTCGACATCTCCCACATATAAGTATTGCATCATCGACTTCTTTGTAGAAGCACCAAATTCCAAACATTCTTTCCCTAACAAATTTGATCCGACTTTAAGCGCCAATGAATATGGGAGTTCATCTTCCGGTTTATCCCTTGCACCAGTTGGAATCCTATCACATTCTTTGAAACCATGGTCCATTCGTCCACACTAAAAGTAAAAAATTGGTAGATTCTCATACTTAAAAGAAACTAAAGTTTTCTTGATTACCAGTTGAGACAAAGATCTCTCTTCGTAGTCATTTTTGCACATCCAATTGAACACTCAACCAACTAAAATCTCCTTTGACTTCCAATTTGATCACCCCTCCAAAAGTCGATCTAATTGCATGTATGAGATCTTTTTTATCACATTTTGGCGGACACGACCTAATCTTAATCCAATATAGAGATAGAACAAGTCTGATCTTACTCCATTCAATAGGATTTGCCAATCGGTCAAATATAACAAGCTGCCTTGGGAAAATCCAAGGCCGACCCTCCAAAATCATCTCCAAATCATCCTCGTTCTCAAACGAAATCAAGAATAAAATTTTACCAACCACTTGGATGTCAAACTTTTTCCTCGTCTTCCAAATACTCTTGAGTTGAGCATGAAAACTTTCTGGATTATAGGATTTCCTTGTCCATACAGTGCAAATTAACGTCAGATTGTCGCTCAACACCACCAACGAACTCTTTATAGTCAATTGAATAAGCTCTTCCTCCAAGAGGGAGATCTCATCCCTCCTCATTTTTAAAAAAGTCACCACCCTACTCCAATCTAATCACAACAATTATTGTTTCTTTAGGACAGATCACTCTTGACTATAAGTTGATAATATTTTAATTCTCCTAATTCTCATTATAAAAGGTTGTTACTATTGTTGTTACCCGTTAAAAATAACAAGATTTACTTTTTTTTCCAAAAAAAAAGTTTATATATATTTAATTTTTGTTGTTAAATAAAATATAATTTAAAAATCAGTTTCAAACCAAATAAATTAAATTACACGTGGCATATCCTCTTGCATAGGGCATAGATGGGGACAGAGCACGACGAATTATTGGTTAAAAGTATCAAAATATATTTAATAAATTAAATTACAAAAAATTATCCCACGTGTAATTTAATAATAAGGGTAGATATTTAATGATCAGGTAAATTTCCACGATTAAAAGAGCAAAAAAGGTTGAAAAAGATAAATGAACTAAGCTTTTAGAGAAACAAGTGGAGGAAAATAGTGGAAGCACACTTTTCTAGCTTTGACCAAACAAGTAATACCGATTTCCACGTGTAATTTATTATTATTTTTATCCAGAAATGAAAAATTTTAAATATATATTTTTTAATTTTTTAGAATTAGAATTAAATTAATAACTTTTGTAAATATTTAAGGTAATTTTTATTGATATTTTTTTAGGATTAGAACCATATAACAAATTTTGTAAATACTGATAGATAAATTTACTAAAATTTTAAATTTAATATCAAATTGATAGAACATGTAAATATTGAAGTGGTAAATTTATTATTAGGTAAATAGAAAAAGGCCCACATCAGCTTTCTGTTAACTAAATAACAGTGTGGGATTAAAATTTTAAATTTTAAAATAGTTAGTGATGTTGAAAAGTTTTAAAATTAGGTAACTAAAATAGGTATTTTTCAAAAAATATAGATATAACTGCTATCATAAACATGAGATCGAAAATAAGTAAAAAATTAGACAAAATTACGTTGCACCCTAGAAAGATATTTATCTTTCGCATAGATCTTAATTTGCACTCATAAGTCATTACCCATTCTTTTT
Source organism: Gossypium anomalum (assembly GCA_025698475.1). Classification (NCBI taxonomy): domain Eukaryota; kingdom Viridiplantae; phylum Streptophyta; class Magnoliopsida; order Malvales; family Malvaceae; genus Gossypium; species Gossypium anomalum. Next base: position 16,593,489 of record CM046960.1, on the reverse strand, counting down.
TTTGAAAGCAATAATTTCAGTGCATAAATACAACACAAATAAGAGATGTTGTGGCTTATCCATTGAAATGAAATAAAGCATTTATTGTGAATAGTGAAAGTGATTAAACATCAGTGTTCCAAGAGTAACAAGTAACCTTCTTGTATTCAACCAAACATGGACCCTCGGGCTTAACATTCCACAAGCAATAAGTACAAGTATCTCTCTCTGATGTATAAATGTCGAACCAATGCATTATTCCATCCCATTGCATGCTACAGTAAAACAAAGTAGTCCCAAACAAGTTTGGGCGAAACTTGAACTCGTAATAGTTGCGGAAAGCCAGAAGGTGAACACCGAGATCATCGTCCTTCGATTTGCAATGGACGGTGAGATCCGTCCCATTTTGCAAATAATTATAAATTAATACATCCACTTTGTGTCGCGGGAGAATCGCTTCACTCGCAACGAAAAGAAGCATTAGAGACAGCAACCAGTTGATTGGCGAAGAATTCATGTTTGCTTCTGATGGTCAGCAAATTGCAAAAGAGCTTAAAAATGATTTTAAAGTGAAACGGGCTGCTCTCATTTGCTTATTTGGAAATAATCATATATAATTGAGGCTATTAACCAAATAAGGTATCCTATTTATTTAGATCAAAATAAAGATCCTATTTAATATTGTAATACAACTGTGGAAACACTTTCCAAATATTTTATGCGAAATTGGAAGTAGACCTATTCGTGGTTCAGCTTTTTCGTTTGGAAAAGTTTGTGGAAAATAATTTGGAAGGTAAAAAAATTAAATCCATTTATAATATTTTTTGGGCTTGAGTTTAAGCCCAAACTTTCAAGTCCCGACTATTTTCAATATTTATAATATATTATATTATGTTATTATATATTATATAATTTATAACACAAAAAATTGAATTTATATTAATATATAATACTATAGTGTAATATTTAAAAAATGTTAACATTCCTATATATAAAAAAACATATTACTACCATGTTTAAGCTCGACCCAATCTAACCAATGAACCCCTCTAATTCAAATGAATATTTTAGTGTCACTGATATAAATTTAATCTATATCTATTAAGATAAAAGATGGCTAATTATCAAATACTAGATTCTAATTTAGGTTACTAACACATAATTACAAAGGTAGTAGTCTATAATGCAATTTAATCATGTAAACAAATTTACCTTAAAAATAACCAAATTATCTAATATCAATCAAATTTGCATGCTTAATTAAAATCAACACATAATTTACTATTCACAACAAGTAATCTCAGTATCAACATAATACAAGCACATGCAATTCAAACAAAAACAAATTTTTTCGAGTATATAAAGCAAAAAATAACAAACAAAACAAAGAAAAAATAAACTAAAAATTTATGTACTCCATAGAACTTGACCACGCCTTGGTGTGCGTGCATCGAAGCTATGTAAATAATGCAAATAAAAGATATGGAATTGCGGTGTACTGCAAGTGTACAGGTTAAATTGTAATATAGTTTTAATTTATAAAAAAATACGAAAATATTCTAAGGATCGTACCTAAGAGATTGCCAGAATTGGAAAATGTTGCTATTAAATTAATTATTTGAGAACTAGTATTAATCTTATTGAATTACTAATTAATAGTGTGAATCTAGAATCAAATTGAAATAAAACTTATTATAATTTACTAACTACTAAAGAAATTCATATTCCCCAATTAAACAATGCAAAGATCAATAAAATAATTAACTACTAATGAAGCTAAAATCCTAACCCGACTGTATTCTTACTACCCTTACCTAGAAATACCTTTCTGTAACAACCCAAAATTTATGAGTATCGGAAAAGTATAGTTTCGGGTCTCTGTTTTCGTGAAACGGATTTGTAAGTATTTATTAAAAATATTTACGAGGTTAGTTGTATGGTTAATTAAGTTTTGGTTAGGTAAATTGGCTTGAGTTAAGATTAATTAGGTGAAATGATTAAATTGAATAAAGTGTGAAAGTTTAATTATAGATTAAAGAAAAGTTGAAGGATTAAACTAGTAAATAAATCATAAGAGACAAGTGTATGGTATAAATAATAACAAGTGTAGTATTTATGTACATATACTTGTAAAAATATTATACATATGTATAAAATAATTAAGTAATACTTAATATTTAAGTAATATATATTATATTATATTATAATAATAAAGTAGTTAATAATAAAGTAAAACAAATAAAGAATAAAAATAGAAAAATGAACAGTGAAGCAAACGAAACAGGGGAAAAAAGGAGAGAGAGAAAAATAAAAAGAGAAATTAGGGTTTTTAGGGTTCAAATTCAATTTGGTAAGTCAATTTAGCTTCTTTTCTTGTAATTTTGATGTTTTTAGAAGTTATGTTGAAATTTTAGAAGTTAGTGAATTTTTAGATATTGTTCATGTTGAATAAATTGAAGAATTAGGGGTTAAATTGATAGAATTTCAAGTTAGAATTGAGAAAATGATTGAATTGTAAAATAAATCATAAGTTTTAAGTAATAGGGACTAAATTGAGAGAATTTTGAAATGAGGGATTTATGGTGAAATTAGAGAGTTAAATTTAGTTTTAAGTGTTAATTGAATGAAAATAAAGAATAAAATTGTGAATAAAATAAGGATAAATTTGATTAAGGATTAAATTGGAATTTAGGCAAAAGTTGTGTATAAATTGAAATATTCAATGTTAAATTGTGTTGTATTGATGATTTTTAATTGTTTTAATTCCATTGCTAACGTTGAGCCGGAGACCTCGGCTAAGAAAGGAAAAGACAAGATTATCGAGGAGTAACTCGAGAATTATGGTTTGTAATTCTATAATTCGAATTTAATAATTTTTATTGTATTTATTATTTAATATATATAAAGTAAGTGAAATTGAGGTAAGTATTGGTATTGTGGTAATGAAATGAAATGAAATAATTGAATTGAATTGAATTATGAGTATATGTGATTATTTGAATTGAAATGTATATTGATTGAAATTGAAAAGTGATGTGAAACCCTATTAACTGTATTGGGCTGAGTCAGATATAGTTGGCATGCCATAGGATTGGAAGTGTTCAGGGATACTTTGACTACGAGTCGATGAGACACTGGGTGTCAAATTATTTCCTCGGATAAATTCGATAAGGTACTAGGTACCAATTTACTTCGACATGGCCGATGAGACTGTAACAGCCCGATTTAGACCCTACTCGGAACGGTGGTTTCGAGACCACTAATCCGAGTCAGAAAAATATTTTAAATTATTTTCTGTGTTTATTTTGTGTGAATTTATATCTGTGAAATTTTCGTGATTTAATATTGTTGTTTAGGTATCCGATTTAGAAACAAGGACTAATACGCGTAAATTGAAAATTGGCTAGTTCTAATAGTAGGGAATAAATTGGGGTTGGCTTCTTAAGTGGAAGCATTTTATATGCAAAAAGTCCATTTTCTTTTATTGTATGTATATATGCTAGTGTACGACATTAAATATATATATATACATATATTGATAAAACATATAATAAAATATTTGTAAGTTAAGCATGCATAAGTAAGGTGGACGATTATGTCCTTATTATTTAAGTATGGGTTCTAAATTCATTAATGGCAAAATAGGAAACCAATAATTTGAGTTATTATAATGATACAAAACATATCATAAAACTTTCATTTATAATTTTTACTCTTCATTGCCGAACATAAAACAAAGAAAAAAAGAAAACATAAAGCTAGGGTTCGTACACTTCCAAGCTTAATTCAAGGTAAGTCCTAGCTCGGTTTTTGATAATTTTTACGTTTTTGAGATCGTTGCTTCAAGTACTACAAAACCCATGCTTGAATTTTTGATTTTGATGAATATTTTGAGTTGTGCCATTGTTGATAGCTTGTTAGTTTTTTTGTTTGATGATGAAAAATGAAAGGTATGTTTTAGATTAACATATTTTGTATTGGAGTTTTTGATGATTTTGAGTAATTAGGACTAAATTGCAAAAAATAATAATTTGAGGGACTAAAATGTGAAATAAATTTAATATATGGACTTGTTTGAGAATGGGTAAAAGTCGGCCCAACATAAGTATAGAGAAATTTGGTGTATTTTGTGTTTTGTGCATTAGGGATTAAATTGTAAAAATTGTAAATGTCAGGGGTAAAATGGTAATTTGCCTATTTATGTGTTTTTGGACTAAATTGAATGAAAATATGTTTGAATGAGCTTAATTTGAATATGTTTAGATCAAGAACTAAAGAAATCGGATTTGGACCGGGGAAAGTCAAAAGTTGTCGACTAGTCGATCCGTACCGGTTTTTCGTTGTCCGATGTAAGTTTATCAGCAAATAGACGTGTTTATTTGGAAACTAAATGTTATATTTATATGCTGTTATGAAATGTTAGAATTTAAAAAAGTTATGGCCGAACATGATTAAATTTGGCTACTACACTTCCGAAGTTTGATTCGACTGAGTTACGACATCCGAAAGCCCCGTATGAACCTTAGGCATAGTTAGGATACATATGTCATGACATAGGATTCCGATATATGTGTGCGAGTAAGACCATGGCATCGATATGTGGTTCCAATATGTGTTTACGAGTAAGACCCTATCTGGGACAGTGGCATCGATTTGTGACTACATATAAGACCACGTCTGGGACGTTAGCATTGTACGACTTATGTGATTATCCAAGTGTCCTGTCCAATTCCGAATGGTTCATCGGGCAAAGGTAAATCGTGATCGAATGTGTAAAATGGGCTAAAAAGTCCAGGTATGATTTAGCTTGTTAGCTATCAATAATAAGATATGTATGTGACTTGATAGTTGATAAATTATATGTGATGTAAGGTTAAATATATACATGGATTAAATAAGTGTATTCGGCTTTGAACAAATGGTAAGTATATTATGGAATTAATTTTTGATTATGCATATATAAGTGATCATAAATAATCAGTCTTATAAGAGTTATATGTACATAATATTAAATTATGGTTCTTGGACTTATATAATTGAGCAGTAGTTGATTATATTATGACATTTTGGCTTTTGAAGATTGAGCAGTGGTTTTATAACTTGTGAATATTCGGCTAAGGTAATAAATATATGTGGTTGGTATATTATTATTGAAGATATAAGTTAAGAGTAAGCTTGTTAATGATATTGAAATTTGGTTAAATTAAATTATTATTATTATTGGCTTGTTTATTTGCTTATGACTTACTAAGCTTAAGTAGCTTACTGTGTGTATATTTGTCTTTATTTTATAGATTTGGAGTCAAGCTACAAGCTCAGGGACTGTCAGCCAAGTTCATCACACTATCTACAGCTGTGGTACCTTTGAACTAAACTTTAATTATGATATGTATAGGCTGGTTTTGAAGTTAAATATTTTGGAAATGAATGTATATACAAGACATACGAAAATGGCTAAACTATTTAAGTTGGTTTTTGATTGTGCTTGGGTTGTGGTTGTTTCTCTTCTTATGTTCGGTTTTAGATTGATAATGGTATAAGTTCATTTTGATTCATATGTTGTGTGCTATGGATGGATATAGTATGGGTTGTGGATTGAAATGTTGAATTAGGTTAGTGACTTTTCATGAGGTAGGGAGAAATATGCCGTAATTTATAAACATTTATAAGTGATGCTATATGATTATGTATCAAAGTTGGATTATAACTTAGTAAGTGACAAGATAAGTTCGATCATAAGCTTGTTATATTAACTTGGATTTGTTTGAGATAAGGTGTGATATACTTATGTGAATTTGCTTTTATGCTTTGGTTTAGATTCGTAAATGCATGGACATAATTCTTAGTTAGCCTAGATTTGGGTACTACCATTCGGTAATGAAAGATAATAAGTATTAAATATATGTTAAAACTGTTTTGGTTATTTATTTGACATGTACGCTTAAATAAAGTGTGTGCAAGAATTGTTATTAGCAATTTATTTCCAGTTTGCTAAGTTAATGAATTTTTGCATGATAATATATTAAATTATTTTTAGGGTTCTTTGAGGGACTTATACTAAATGGTAAAAAAAAAAAAAATGAGGTTGAGCTTGGTAATAAATATTGCATTTTTTATATGCTGTTAGAATTAAGTGACCCTAATTCTTATTTAAATAAAATACGATGGAAAATAAAATAAAAGTAAAATCCATATAGAACTAGACTTCTTTTATTTTATTTTAGAATAAGGTTTTTTAAACCTTATTAAACTCCATCTATTTTATATTTACTAGGATAAGGTGTTTCAATCCTACTAGAATATGGCTTTACAAGCCTATGCCTATAAATAGACATAGTCTATTCCTTTTGTATTGATTCAAATTTTCGACATAGTGAATTTTCTTCTCCTCTGCCCGTGGTTTTTTCCGAAAGGGTTTCACGTAAAATTTTGTGTTCTTTATTTTTTATTTTATTTTATTTTTTTCACAATTGGTATCCGAGCTTAGGGTTGTTCATCTCGATCACGGTAATGGCGTCTTTGAAATATGAAATTCCGTTGTTGGATTGCAACACCAGATTTGCGTTGTGGCGATTAAGATGCAAGCGGTTCTTGCGAGATGGATCTGGAGGATGCCCCGCTAGGGATAGATAAGATGCCTTCGACATTAACATGGATGAAGAGAAGAAGCGTAAGGATCGAAAGGCATTAACACAATTGCATCCGCATTTGTCCAATGAAATTTTGCAGGATGTGATGAAAGAGAAGATCGCCATTGCATTATGGAAGAGGCTAGCTAGAACAAATATGTATGTCGAAAACTCTAAACAAGCAAGTTGCATATGAAGCCGGCGTCTTTATGCTCATCGTTTGGAGGAAGGTGCGTCTGTACACGAACACTTAACAGTGTTTAAAGAAATTCTCTCAAACTTGGAGGCCATGGAGGTTCGGTATGATAAGGAAGATCTAGGGTTGATTCTACTTTGTTCGTTGCCTCCGTCTTATTCAACCTTTAGAGACACGATTTTATATAGCATGCGAGTCTCTCACGGTTGATGAGGTTTATGATTCTTTAACCTCGTATGATAAGATGAAACATCTTGTGGTTAAACTCGACTCTCGGGAGAGAGGTCTCATTGTTCGTGGGAGACAAGATCGAATATCGATGATGATCGTGGTAGGACACAGGAAAGAAATCACCGTGGTAAATCTAAGGGTAGATCAAGTCTTCAAATAGAGGTAAAACTTGTAACTTCGTAAGAAGAAGAAAGGGCACATTAAATCTGAGTGCTATAAGCTACAAAATAAGATTAAAAGGGAGGTCTGCGAATCAAAGGAAAACAACGAGAAAAATTGGTGAAGCGATGTTGTAGAAGACTACGGCGATGGTGAACTTCTAGTCGCTTCATCAATGATTCTAAAGTAAGTGAGGAGTGGATACTTGATTCAGCTGCACCTTCCATATGAGTCCCAATCGGGATTGGTTTACAACTTACAAACGATTGTCCGAAGGTGTTGTTTTGATGGGAAATAATGCTTCGTGTAAGATCGCGCAGTGTTGGAACAATTAAAGTTAAGATGTTTGATGGAGTTGTCGAACACTTAGTGACGCACGGTATGTTCCGAATTGAAAAGAAATTTAATTTCGTTGAGTACTCTTGATTCAAAAAGTGCAGATACACAGCTGAAAGTGGGGTTTTAAAGATTTCCAAAGGGTCCCTTGTTGTGATGAAAGGGCAAAGAAAAACTGCCAAGTTATATGTTTTGCAGGGTTCTACTGTTACTGGTGATGCAGCTGTCGCTTCCTCTTCCTTGTCAGATGATGATATTACTAAACTTTGGCATATGCGCCTAGGGCATATGAGTGAGAATGGCATGGTAGAATTGAGCAAAAGAGGACTTCTTGATGGGCAAGGAATTTGCAAACTGAATTTCTGTGAGCACTGTGTTTTTGGGAAGCAAAAGAGAGTTCGATTCACTAGAGGAATCCATAACACGAAGGAAACGTTGGAGTATATTCATTTCGATCTATGGGGACCATCCAGAGTGCCTTGAGAGAGAGGTGGAGCTAATTATATGCTAACCTTTATTGATGATTTTTCTAGAAAAGTTTGGGCGTTCTTCTGAAGCGAGAAAAAGCGATGTGTTTTCCGCATTTAAGTCTTGGAAAATTATGATTGAAAAAGCAGACGGGAAAAGCAGATAAAATACCTCCGCATGCATAATGGCTTAGAGTTACATTCGATGAGTTTAATAGATTGTGCAAGTCGGAAGGGATCGTGAGACACTTGACGATTCGTCATACTCCACAAAACAAACGCGGCGTTGCGAACGAATGAACAGAACGATCATGGAGAAGGTTCGATGTATGTTGTCAAATGCCAACTTACAAGTCGTCGTTGGGCGAAGCGCCTCATCGCATGTTTTTTGATCAACCGATCTCCATCCGTTGCCATTGAGAAAAAGACTCCACAAGAGGTATGGTCCGTAATCCCGCTAATTATTCCGATTTAAAGATCTTTGGGTGTCTGCGTATGCTCATGTTAATAATGGAAAATTGGAACCGAGATCCATTAAATGTGTTTTTCTTGGTTATAAAGTGGTGTAAAAGGGTATAAGTTATGGTGTCTGAAAAAATAGGAAAGTTGTGATTAGCAGAGATGTTGTTTTTGATGAAACTGCTATGCTTCCTAACTTATCTCTTAAAGACTGTTCCAATAAAGAAAATCAAAAGCAGGTGGAGCATCGATTAATACTGAGTCGACTCTCAAGTCAAGTACAAAAATTGAGAATAGAGTTGCTTCTTCGCCTCTCAATACTCTATCGCCAAAAACAGAACTAAAAGAGAAATTAAACCTCCAAAGAAGTATGTCGAGGTGATCTAGTTGCTTATGCTTTAAATGTGGTGAAGATATAGATGCGAATCAAGAGCCATCAAATTATTCTGAGGCGATTAGTGTGAAGACTCGAGAAAAATGGATGTTTGCTATGCAAGAGGAGATGGAATCACTCCACAAAAACAAAACATGGGATCTTGTGAAACTTCCTAAAGGTAAGAAGACTGCATTCATTGTAAATAGGTGTTTAAAAAGAAAGAAGGGACTCAGGAGTTGAAGAACCTAAATATAAAGCAAGGCTTGTTGCAAAGGGTTACATCAAGTTCCAGGAGTGGACTTCATGATGTGTTCTCCCGGTTGTGAAGCATAGTTTGATTCGAGCTTTGTTTGGTATTGTGGCCATGCATGATTTAGAGCTTGAGCGGTTAGATGTAAAAGCGCATTTTTGCATGGAGAACTTGAGGAAGATATTTACATGCAACAAACCAGAGGGTTTTACTGATTTGAAAAAGAGGATTATGTTTGCTTCTTTGAAAAAGTCCCTTTACGGTTTGAAACAGTCACCAAGGCGAGTGGTACAAGAGGTTTGATTCCTTTATGACTTCTCACGATTTCAAAAGAAGTAGTTTTGATGATTGTGTTTACTTTAAGAAAAACAATAATGGTTCTTTTGTGTATCTACTTCTTTACGTTGATGACATGTTGATAGCAAAGAAAAGACAAAGGAGAGATAAGAAAGGTCAAAGCCCAACTAAGTGAAGAATTTGAGATGAAAGATTTGGGACCAAAGCAAAGAAGATACTTGGTATGGAGATTCTTAGAGATAGAAAAACAAGTAAATTGTACCTAAGTCGGAAGGGTACATTGAGAAACTTCTTTGCGTGTTCAATATGCAGAGTGCTAAGCTCGTTAGTACTCCTTTAGCAGCCCATTTTAGACTTTCATCGGCTTTGTCTCCACAATCGGATGATGAGATTGAGTACATGTCACATGTTCCATACTCTAGTGCAAAGTGGGATCTCTCATGTATGCTATGGTTTGTTCACATCCAGATTTATCATATGCGATCGGTCATGCGATTAGCAGATATATGGCGAATCCGGTAAAGAACACGGAAAGCGATTCAGTGGATTTTAAGATACTTACGAGGTACTATCGATGTTTGCTTACAGTTTGGAAGAATCGAAGATGGAGTTATTGGGTATGTCGATGCTGATTTTCTTTGGAGACCTTGATAGAAGAAGATCTCTCACGAGTTACGTCTTTACAATCGGAGGTTGTGCAATAAGTTGGAAAGCCACTTTGCAAACTACATCGCTTTGTCTACCATCAAGCCTGAGTACATGGCGACATCGAGGCTTGTAAAGAAGCTATTTGGTTGAAGGGACTCTTTAGTGAACTAAATGAAGACCTTCAAATCAACATGATATTTTGTGATGACAATGAGTGCCATCTTTCTTACAAAAGATCAAATGTTTCATGAGAGAACAAAACACATTGATGTTCGGTATCATTTTGTTCGTGATATTATTGCTCGTGGTGATATTGTTGTGAGCAAAATTAGTACTCATGAAAATCCTGCAGATATGATGACCAAGTCACTTCCTATAACCAAGTTTGAGCATTGCTTAGACTTGGTTGGTGTTCATTGTTGAAGTTAAACCCTTAAGGGGTTTTATGGAAGAGGTGGAGAACTTGTTCACGATTAAGAACTTGTTCATTGAGAATTTGTGTCAAGGTGGAGATTGTTAGAATTAAGTGACCCTAATTCTTATTTAAATAAAATACGATGGAAAATAAAATAAAAGTAAAATCCATATAGAACTAGACTTCTTTTATTTTATTTTAGAATAAGGTTTTTTAAACCTTATTAAACTCCATCTATTTTATATTTACTAGGATAAGGTGTTTCAATCCTACTAGAATATGGCTTTACAAGCCTATAAATAGACATAGTCTATTCCTTTTGTATTGATTCAAATTTTCGACATAGTGAATTTTCTTCTCCTCTGCCCGTGGTTTTTTCCCGAAAGGGTTTCCACGTAAAATTTTGTGTTCTTTATTTTTTTATTTTATTTTATTTTTTTCACATATGCGATAATGATTTATTAATTTGATATTTAAATTTGCCTTATAGGTTTGTGTGGTCATGGTCAGTTATAACTACTTATATGTTTACAAGTATATAAAGAGTGAAACAGACTGCCTTAATGTATTACTTATGAATAATATAATACTTAAAGTTGTAATGCCATACAAATAGATAAAACAAAGAAATAATAATGAAATATATATATTAAATTTAGTGCAACCTGTGCATACACGTGACATATGTATCCATTAAGTCAAATAATTAATATTGATGCCATAGATGTGTTCCATGTTTCGTGTATGAAGTAAATATTTAAATTTGTACGTATATTTTATATTATACATTATTTGTGATGTATTGTATATGTCAATTTATTTTAAGATTTGATAATGAATTGAGTTATGAACTTATATGTGATCTGAATTTTGATTTAAAATTTATAAACAACGTTTATATGAATAATAGTTTAATCGGTAATATCTCATAACCCTAATCTGGCAACGTATACGTGTTAAGGGTGTTACAGAGACACTGAGTATTAATCTATTACTTCGAATTATCCGATGAGACACTGGGTGCCATACTGGTGTGTTTTGGTTCGATCCGTGTATCCACCAAAGTCCGAGTCATATTAATAGGGATAAATAAATTAATTGGCAATAAGATATATTGGTGTGAATTTAAAATTTGACATTGAAGTGAATTGTGTAAAAGAAATGCATGAACCAATAGTTCATGAAAACAGAATTGCTATTGCTAAACGTTATGTTAAAAGTATATTCTTTATAATATTATTTTTCTGAAGTACTCAGATTATAGAAATATTACTGAGTTTTATACTCAGCGTATGGTTTGTTTCCATACGTAGGTTAGGTTAAAGCCAGATCGTTGAATCAGCATCCAAAGCCGATCCCAAACTCAAAAACGTGGTGAAGTATATTTCTTTTTAGTAAATGGCATGTACCTAGGATGTTGTGTTTGTGATTTTGAGAAATGTTTGTAAATAATGTTGTAATATGATAATGATTAGTTATATATATAAGAAATGTTAAAGTTATTAAATGATAAGTTTTAGTAGTAAATTTGTATGAAATTAGAATTGGTTTGAATGAATTTTAATTGGATTGATTTGGTTAGTATATGTGAAATACCTATAAGAGTACATTGGTTAGGTATTAGGACGATTAATTAGACATGTTTTAAATATATTTGAACGTGTTTTGAATTGATTTAATATTTGGTTTTTGTGTTGCTTGAGGTTCAAGATTTGCAAGGTTGGTAAACTTGATGTATAAGGCTCATTTTGAGTCCACACGGCCTAACACACGGGCATGTAACCAAACCGTGTGAGATACACGGCTTACACATGGGTGTGTTGCTAGGCCGTGTCTCGCCTGTATTTTAAAATTTTCAAAACAGAATGCACAGGAATATCCACACGGGCAAAGACACGAGCGTGTGTCTCAGCTGTGTGAGGCACACGGCCTAGCACACGAGCATGTGTTTCGATCATGTGAAAACTGCTCTTAATTTTTGTTTAAGTCAGAGAGTTAGACGGGATTAGACACGGCCTAAAGCACAGGTGTGTTTAGGGTCACACAGGCGTGTGAGCCCTGTACTTAGGAAAAATTTTGAAATTTCACTTAAAATTTTTTGAACTTTTGATTAAGTCCCAATTTGTTTCTAACACGTGATTTGAGTCTCAAGGGCTCAATAAAGCGACATTATGATTAAATTATGATGTGTATGTTATATTATCATATAATTGTTCGTATTTATTCTAAAATATTCGGTAATGCTCTGTAACCCTGTTCCGGTGACGGATAAGGGTTAAGGGGTGTTACACTTTCGATCTCTTTTTGCTTAAGGATTATTACCTAAGATACCCTTTCGGTCTCACTTAAAGGCACATTCACCAAATTGATACATGGTAGAATCTCTTTTCGGTCTCATCTGTCTAGATATTCTACTAGAGGCGTCAATTTTAGTATTTTAGCAATTTGGCAAAATCAAATAACAACCAATTTAATCAGAATAAAACCCAATCAAATAATCGATTAATTAATCAATTAATTAATCGATTAAGTCATACAAGATATTAATGAAAGCACACAAACTCATTATCATCACAGAAAAACATTTCATCAAACAAATGACAAAAGAAAATATAAAAACGAGATAAATTCTCATTAATGGAATCTGGTTGGTCATGAAGTCTTGAATTGTCTCTGAATGTGACGTTTGATCAAAAAATAGGAGCTTAATATGAAGACTAAAATAAAATAAAGAAAAAGCAACTAATACAAAATTATTCTAAAAGAAAAACCTAACCTAAATCTAATCTACTTACTAACAACTGACTACTCTATTGAACTCTACTGAACATCTATTGAACTCCCCTTAACCCTGACTAAAATATTGATTATATAGTTAGGAATTCAAGGACCAAAGTGCCCCTTAATTTAATATAGCAATTAGGATTTAGAGATGAAAAATGAACCCCAATTGCCCTTAAAATTGAAGTCAACACGCACAGGAAATCGTCATGACGTCAGGTGTTTCCTCATTGCAATGTGGAGTCTTTTGTGGCTCTTCCTTACATCTTTCTTTAGTGTAGCAACTTCCATGGCCTATTGTCACGACATTAGTACTAGTTTAATTGTAGAAGTTGCGTCTTCATATCCTGATCCATCCTCCATAACCACATAATTCTTATTAGTTATAAAATACCGTAAAAACTGCCACAAATTATACTTTGAGTACTTAGATTCTAAAAACATAAATTATTAATAAAATGACTAGATTTTAATTAGAAACATGCTAACATAAGTGTAAAAGGAATAGAAAAAAAATGATAAATTGATTGCACCCTGGTATGCGTACACCGAGGCTATAAATGTAACAATTCAATTTCTATTGTTTTTACAAGACCCATTAAAAAACCCAAATAACCTAAAACCCAACCAATTAAACCATTAGCCCAAATTACAAACAAGTCCCTAACCCAAAACCCTGATGGCCCGATAGGCCCAATACCTACACCAAGTTTCAGCGAGCTGAAACCCTAGATAGCCCTAGCGCCGCGCCTCCCTTCTGCTGTCCACGTGCTTCCGTAGCGCGCTCAGTGCTCGACGGTCGGCTCTACCCGTCCCTTGCACCAAAATGAAAGCCCCACTCGTTGTCCTTCCTCCTAACCTACAAACAAACCAAAAAAGGGAACGAAAACAACACAGCACGCAAGGGCAACAGAGGCAAACAAAATAAGTATTCGGCTATATAGCCACAAGAACAAAATGTAATTTTTTTACACAGACATTCGGACTCACGAATATAAATCAAAATAGAAGTAAAAATTTGCTAAAGGTGATCTTTCACATTTGCTATTTATTTTTCTTCATTTTATTTTAAGTTAAAAAAATAAAGAATAAAAAGGGGGCTTACCTGAGTCGATCGGCTTCTTCCCCAATGAACACTGCCAGCGCTTGAACACCTCAGACCCGTAAGGGTTCGGGCGAGGGTTCGAAAGGCATGGGGAACCCCTTTTTCCCTTTATCTTTTTGTTTCTAAAATGGACTTAGGGTTCATAAGTTTAAAAAATATACAAAAGAGGGGCTGAGGGAACCGAGAGGGCCATTTTCAAAAGGCTCCGACCACCAGCTACGGCAGAGCTGCGGGGAGCCGCGACGGAGGCCCGTCGACTTCTTGGCCAGGATCTGAGTTAATCTAGGGAAAGAGGAGTGCCTTTTTCATTTTTTTTTAGGGCTGGGGTGAAAATGAAAATTTCAAAAAAAAATTAGACTTTTATAAGAGCCTGAAACGACGCCGTTTTAGGCCAAGCATTCAAGCGCTGAAACGACGTCGTTTCCCTAGGGTCCGTGCATCAACCCGACCCGTCAGGGGGGATCCGCGTGTTTCACCACTTTGGGCTTATTGCATGCTTGGTCCTCCATTTTCAAGGCACACTACAATCTGGCCTTTATTCACTTCTTTTTTTTCACATTTTGCCGCATGTTTTGCGCTCGCTCTAGTTTGGTCCTTCTTGAAACGCAGCGTATGAGGGCTGGGGATATTTCCCAGTCAGGCCCTCATTGTCTCAGCGCGTTTCATCTCGGTCCTTGAATGTCTTTTTGTTATTTATAATTTGTACCTTAAATTTCAATTTAATTTCAGCCTAATCCGAGTCTGTTAATTTATTTATTTATTTGTTTATTCAGTTTTTTTTAGGAACTATTTTATTATTATTTATTTTAGGTTTTGTAACGCCCCCACGGCCGAAACCGTCACCGGAGTCAAGCTTGAGGTGTTACTAAACTTATCTTACCTTTTAAACAACTCTAAACCACTTATTTTAATTTTCGGAATAAACTATTTTTCTGCATCATAGCTGCTTAATAATTCATTTCTCGAGTTTCAAAACTCGAAATTAAGATCTGTAAATTTTTCCTGAAACTAGACTCATATTTATCTACTAATTTTTTTCTAGAATTTTTGACTTAGCCAATTAGTACAGTTTATTAGTTAAAGTTACCCCTGTTTCAGAATTTGACTGCACTGACCTCTACTTACTACGAACCACTTTTCTCCCTATACAAAATTAATATAACTATACCGTTTGTTACTATTAAAACTAGATTCAATAAGGATTCTAACAATATAAATTACACCACCTAATTATTTTTTTACAATTTATGGTGAATTTCCAAAGTTGAAATAGGGGGTCTAGAATTTTCTCTGACCCTGTTTCACTAAAACTCAGATATCTCATAAAATATAATACCTTTACCTGTTTTGCTTATTCCATAAGAAAATAGACATAATAAGCTTTAATTTCATATATTATTAACCATCAAACCATGTCGCTACAATTTTTAGTGATTTTTGAAAATCACATTATTTCTGATACTTGAATCTGTTTTTAAGTTACTTTCACATTTTTCTTAGTTTTCATGTGATAGTTATTACTTATTCATACATACAATTAAACATGTATATCATCAGCCATTCTATTAGCTAATCACTAGCAAGTATTTACACATCATTCATTGATCATATCATATCAAAAGAAACCAAGTTCCTATACATGCCATACACAAAACTAAACGTCTAACTATACAAATGTGATTCCTTCGATAGTGCGATTGGGTCTCCGACGTTTCCTTCGATCCCCGAGTGGCTTGATAAAAACTATAAGAAAAAGAAAATAAAGAGAGTAAGCACTAGGCTTAGTAAGCTTACAAGCAAATAAATTACAACATTCAACATAATGAATAATTATATACATAATGTCACCTAGCCTCATAAACTTTCTTTACTTCTCATTTTCTACCTTCTTCTTTACTTACTTACCTTCTTTCTTACCTAACCTTTCACTATTCATAAATATAATCTACCTTCCTTTTGCTGATAATTCACTGTAATTTAACGTGTACAATGACCCATTGAACCACTCGGAATACTAAGGATCTTTGGGGCCGTCCTCTCGTCTATCAATATCTCGCTAATGCCATGTCTTCGACATGGACTTACATGAATTATTTCTGTCTCCAATGCCATATATATATAATATGGGCTTACATGGCTCATTCCTGTCTCCAAAGCCATATATCCGATATGGACTTACATGGCTCATTTCTGTCCTGTCCTGTCCTGTCAACCCCAATATCCTAACATTCTTAAGGTTCAAACGGGGCTTCCTAATGCTTTTTCTCTGTCACTTTGCCTTTAATTTGACTTTAAATATTCTCATAAAATAAGTATATAAATGCTGGAAATTTACAATAATAATGTAAAATAAAAGAATATTGCATTTGTTTATCAAACTTACCTCGTATGCAAAAATAGCTACTTTTACCATTTCGTCCACAACTTGGTATTTTCTCCATTTTAGCTTGAATTTCAGTTTTCCTTGCTCTATCATTTAAAATATAGTCTAATTAGGACTCAAATTATTCAAATTGACCCAAAATCATATTTTGGCAAAATTACAATTTTGCCCCTAAACTTTTGCATATTTACACTTTTGCCCCAAAGCTCGTAAATTAAACTTCAGCCTATTTTCTTATGTTTCATGACATGCTGGTCATTTTTCCCTTCTATGGCAGCATCAAATTCATACTCTAACAAGCACTTATGACTATTAGGTATTTTTACCGATTAAGTCCTTTTACTGCTTTTTGCTTAAAACCGAGTAGTACAAGTTGTCTAACATAATTTAAAACCTCATATTATATCATAAAACACCAAAATACACAAATTTGACCTATGGGTATTTTTCCAAATATGAACCCTAACTTAAATTATTGCTAGCATAAGCTTTATCGAGCTACCGGGACTCCGAAAACGTAAAGAACATTAAAAACGGGGCTTGGAATCACTTACCATGGAGCTTGAAAGCTTGAAACAAACCCTAGCTATGGAGAACCCTTGAAATTTCGTCCTAATGAAGAAGATGGACAAAAATTGGCTTTTAATTTTGTTTTTAATTCATTTTAATAACTAAATGACCAAAATGCCCTTACTACTAAACTTTCAAAAATTCCTTCCATGTCCTAATTTTTGTCCATAGACTTAGAAATTGGTAAAATTACTCTTTAAGGACCTCTAATTAATAATCTAATTCAATTTTATGCAAAATACTTCTAGAACACAAGTTTTGCAAATTATTCAATTTAGTCCCTAATTTCAAATTAAGTACTTTATGCATAGAATTTCTTCACGAACTTTTCACACAATCATGCAAACATATTATAGACCTCAAAATAATAATAAAATAAATTTTTCTACCTCGAATTTGTGGTTTCGCAACCACTCATTCATTTAGGGCCTATTTCGGGATGTTACATTTCTCCCCCTTTAGGATTTTCGTCCCAGAAAATCTTACTGTGAAGAGATTTGGGTACTGTTTTCACATAGCCTCTTGAGTTCCCATGTAGCCTCGTCTACCCCATGTATTCTCGACTATCTCTGAAAATATACAACTCGGCCAACTTGTCAAGTGAAAATCCATACGAACTGGGATAAAATGAGCCGACTTTCGTTAACTTATCAATCACAACCCATACCGCATCTTTCTTTCTCGATGTAAATGGCAATCCTGCTTGTGATGATCAAGCATCTAGAAACAAACTCTGAAATGTCCTTTTCATTCCTACCCACCAAGACATTTCTTCAAATCATTATACATCTTTGTACTACCTAGATGAATAGACAAAAACTACTATGTGCTTCTGTAAGATCTTTCGAATAAGCTCATCATTCTTCTGCAGACATATACCCGGGTGATAATCGATCACTAGCTCATAATCTTTAATCAACTCTAGCCATCTTCTTTGCTTCAATTTCAAACTTTTGTGATCAGTGAATATGTGGCACTTCTCACCGTGCAAATGATGTCTCCAAATCTTCAACGCAAAAATAATGGCAGCTAGCTCTAAATCATGTATCGGATAGTTCTTCTCATGTGGCTTTAGCTGTCTAAAGGCATAAGCAATTACCTTCCCTTCCTGCATAAGTACACAACCAAGTCCATTCATGGACGCATCACTGTAAATCACAAACTCCTTACCTGGTTCTAGTTGTACTAAAATAGGAGCTTTAGTCAATAATGCTTTTAACTTGTCAAAACTCTGTTCACACTTCTCAGTCCATTCAAACTTGATATCCTTTCGCAGCAATTTTATCAGTGGGGTAGCTATCATGGAAAATCCCTCTACAAATCGCCTATAATATCCAAGCAAGACCAAGAAAACTTCTAACCGATACATTTCTAGGAGGCTTCCAATTAACAATGGCTGAAATCTTGCTCGAATCAACCTTAATACCTTCACCTGAAATAATATGTCCAAGAAAACGAACTTCTCTCAGAACTGTGAAATCACTTTTGCTAAACTTGGCATACGGTGATTATCTCTTAAAATCAGAAATCTGTTTCTCAAATGCTCTGCATGCTCAATCTCATCATGAGAATAAATCAAGATATCATCAATGAACACAACTACAAACTTATCCAAGTACGGTCTAAAAATTCGGTTCATTAATTCCATGAAAATGGCGGGAACATTAGTCAAGCCAAATGGCATCACAAGGAACTCATAATGACCATACCTAGTCCAAAAGCACCTTTAGGACATCGACTCTTTAACTTCATGGCCCGATAGTATCCAGGATCTCAAATCTATCTTGGAGAACACAGTAGCTCCCTTCAATTGATCAAACAGATCATCAATTCTAGGCAATGGATACTTGTTCTTCTTTGTTACCTTGTTAAGTTGTTGATAATTTATGCACAATCTCATCGATTCGTCATATTACCTTGTTTCAATTCTAGGAATTCCTTTCTCTTACGGTCAATAAACCCCGATCGATGTACTTTTTACTGAAATTCCTCCCGAAAGAAATCCCAAGTGATCCTCTCCTTTGGTACAACTGATACAAGTGTCTTCCACCAAAGTAGTAGGTGAGTCTCTAAGAAGTGATATTACACATTTCATACATTCCTCGGGTGTACAAGATAATTCATCAAAGACTACGATAGTATTTTCTAACCAAAATTTTGCTCTTTTCGCATCATCATCTTTTGTTGTTCGGAACTCTTCTCGCTTCCTTATTTCCGATTCTATCAACTGGTGGCTTTTCTCTTATCATTGTACTGTGATCGGGAAGCTTGAGCTACATGGGTAGCCCGAGAGTCATGAGGGGTGGAGGTCTAACTACAGGATTCGACATTTAACGAAACTCGGCAAACCAATTATTCAAAGCTTGGAAGAGAGCTTCTCGAGTCACTCCTCCCCGATTAATCATTCATGGCCTATTCTCGGATGGCGCTACCCTTTCCATGAGCAAAGCGCATTACTTTCTACATCATCATCACCAGCTCGCTCGGGATCCATTACAATAAAACAAAATATTTAAAAATCGTCGTGAGTCGTCACACTATCAAAAAATACGGTATGGCATGTATAGCTAGACATTTACTCACACTAAACTGTTCGAGAACCGACTAAAACCTGCTCGATACCAATAAATGTAACGCCCCACGCCCAAAACCGTCACCGAGTCAAGCTTGAGGTGTTACTAAACTTATCTTACCTTTTAAACAACTCTAAACCACTTATTTTAATTTTCGGAATAAACTGTTTTTCTGCATCATAGCTGCTTAAAAATTCATTTATCGAGTTTCAAAACTCGAAATTAAGATCCGTAAATTTTTCCTGAAACTAGACTCATATATCTATCTATAATTTTTTTCTAGAATTTTTGACTTAGCCAATTAGTACAGTTTATTAGTTAAATTTACCCCTGTTTTAGAATTCAACTGCACTGACCTCTACTTACTACGAACCACTTTTCTCCCTATACAAAATTAATATAACTATACCGTTTGCTCCTATTAAAACTAGATTCAATAAGGATTCTAACCATATAAATTACACCACCTAATAATTTTTTTAAAATTTATGGTGAATTTCCAAAGTTGAAACAGGGGATCTAGAATTTTCTCTGACCCTGTTTCACTAAAACTCAGATATCTCATAAAATATAATACCTTTACCTGTTTTTCTTATTCCATAAGAAAATAGACATAATAAGCTTTAATTTCATATATTATTAACCATCAAACCATGTCTCTACGATTTTTAGTGATTTTTGAAAATCAGATTATTTCTGATACTTGAATCTGTTTTTAAGTTACTTTCATATTTTTCTTAGTTTTCATGTGACAGTTATTACTTATTCATACATACAATTAAACATGTATATCATCAGCCATTCTATTAGCTAATCACTAGCAAGTATTTACACATCATTCATTGATCATATCATATCAAAAGAAACCAAGTTCCTATACATGCCATACACAAAACTTAACGTCTAACTATACCAATGTGATTCCTTCGATAGTGTGATCGGGTCTCCGACGTTTCCTTCGATCCCCGAGTGGCTTGATAAAAACTATAAGAAAAAGAAAATAAAGAGAGTAAGCACTAGGTTTAGTAAGCTTACAAGCAAATAAATTACAACATTCAACATAATGAATAATTATACATAATGTCACCTAGCCTCATAAACTTTCTTTACTTCTCATTTTCTACCTTCTTCTTTACTTACTTACCTTCTTTCTTACCTGACCTTTCACTATTCATAAATATAATCTACCTTCCCTTTTGCTGATAATTCACTGTAATTTAACGTGTACAATGACCCATTGAACCACTCGGAATACTAAGGATACTGGGGTCGTTCCTGTCTATTAATATCCTGCCAATGCCATGTCTTCGATATGGACTTACATGAATTATTCCTGTCTCCAATGCCATATATATATAATATGGGCTTACATGGCTCATTCCTGTCTCCAAAGCCATATATCTGATATGGACTTACATGGCTCATTTTTCGTGTCTGTCTGCCCTGTCAACCCCAATATCCTAACATTCCTAAGGTTCAAACGGGGCTTCCTAATGCTTTTTCTCTGTCACTTTGCCTTTAATTTGACTTTAAATATTCTCATAAAATAAGTATATAAATGCTGGAAATTTACAATAATAATGTAAAATAAAAGAATATTGCATTTGTTTACTGTAAACTTACCTCGTATGCAAAAATAGCTACTTTTACCATTTCGTCCACAACTTGGTATTTTCTCCATTTTAGCTTGAATTTCAGTTTTTCTTACTCTATCATTTAAAATATAGTCTAATTAGGACTCAAATTATTCAAATTGACCCAAAATCATATTTTGGCAAAATTACAATTTTGCCCCTAAACTTTTGCATATTTACACTTTTGTCCCAAAGCTCGTAAATTAAACTTCAGCCTATTTTCTTATGTTTCATGACATGCTGGTCATTTTTCCCTTCTATGGCAGCATCAAATTCATACTCTAACAAGCACTTATGACTATTAGGTATTTTTACCGATTAAGTCCTTTTACTCGTTTTTGCTTAAAACCGAGTAGTACAAGTTGTCTAACATAATTTAAAACCTCATATTATATCATAAAACACCAAAATACACAAATTTCACCTATGGGTATTTTTCCAAATATGAACCCTAACTTAAATTATTGCTAGCATAAGCTTTATCGAGCTAAGGGACTCAAAACGTAAAGAACATTAAAAGCGGGGCTTGGAATCACTTACCATGGAGCTTGAAAGCTTGAAACAAACCCTAGCTATGGAGAACCCTTGAAATTTCGTCCTAATGAAGAAGATGGACAAAAATTGGCTTTTAATTTTGTTTTTAATTCATTTTAATAACTAAATGACCAAAATGCCCTTACTACTAAACTTTCAAAAATTCCTTCCATGTCCTAATTTTTGTCTATAGACTTAGAAATTGGTAAAATTACTCTTTAGGACCTCTAATTAATAATCTAATTCAATTTTATGCAAAATACTTCTAGAACACAAGTTTTGCAAATTATTCAATTTAGTCCCTAATTTCAAATTAAGTACTTTATGCATAGAATTTCTTCACGAACTTTTCACACAATCATGCAAACATATTATAGACCTCAAAATAATAATAAAATAAATTTTTCTACCTCGGATTTGTGGTTTCGCAACCACTGTTCTGTTTAGGCCCTATTTCGGGATGTTACAGGTTTGTTTTCTTATATTATTTATTTTTAAAATCATTTCGTTGTTATGTATTTTAAGTTCTTTACATTTTTTTAACTATTGTTCATTTTAAAAAAAAAATTATATATATTGTCTATTTAAAACTATTATATGTATTATTATTTTGAAATTTTATATATACCTTTTATTTTAAACTATTTTTATATATAATATTTATTTTAAAATTTCTTATATGTCATTTAGTCATACCGTTTTATATGTTAATCACTTTAAATTATTTTATTATTTATTATAAACTTTCTTATTATTATTTATTTTAAAATTTCATATATATTACTTACATTAAACTGCCTACATATATATGTATTTTTATATATTATTTATTTTAAATTTATTTTTCACATATTATTCATGTTAAATTATTTCATGATTATTTTAAAATGTTTTATAAATTATTCATTTTTAAGTTTGCTCTATATAGTATTTTATTGTTTTACATATCAACGATTTTAAATTGTTTTATACTATTTACTTAAAATTATTTTTTTATAGTATCCATTTTAAATTTGTTTTTCCACATATTATTCATTTTAAAATCGTCTTATTGTTTATTCTAAATTGTTTTATCATTCACTTCATTTCTCTTTGATTATTAATGTTGATATTGAAATAACTTGTGTTGTATGATTATTGCCATTGTGTTTTATAATTCTTTATTCATATTATCATGTCTTTGTGATTCATTATTACAATATTCATTCGTAAATTATTATGCCATGTTCGATATTGTCATTCATTCTCGTTTCGTTAAAGTCATTTCAAAGGTTATGTATTCATCCAACATGGACTGTTTTATTCTACTCTAAACATAATAGCACACGTCGTTAAGTGTCATGCTTGTTATTATTCAAAAACCTTTTAAAAAATAAGGCAATATTTCGCATTTTGGAATTTTAAAAAATTGTACCCTAGCTTACGGGGTTTCAGTTTTCTCGTTAAACCTAAACAGCCAAATATCCTTTTTGATTTAAAAATACACGAAGTTTCGATAAAAATTAAAGGCAAATTTATTCCCGAAGATTCGAACGTAGCATCCTAGCTTACGGGATTGGGCATTTTGTTATCGCGGAACGAGTGGGCCTTTGATGCTCGTTTCAATGTAGTTCAAATGTTTTAAAATTAACATTCATAAAAAGGGATCGTATTTTAAAAGTTTTTTTTAAAATCTTTTCAATTTTCGACATTAAGACGATAATCAATCAATTAGGAACCAATCTTGGGCGTGACAAGGGTGCTAATCCTTCCTTGCACGTAACCGACCCCCGAACCCGTTTTTCTCAAATTCGTAGACCAAAAAATTGTTATTTTAGTAAATCGAGATATTTTATTAAAACAAACAAATTTCTAGGTGATCCGATCATACCTAAATAAAAAGAATTGGTGGCGACTCCTATTTTTTTCGTTTTCAAAATCAAGCTGACACTTTTTTCAAAAAAATGGTTTAGACAGCTTGGCGACTCCACTGGAGGCCAAAATAAGAGAGTCAAGCCACAAGTTGATTAACTTTTGTCTTTTTGTTGAAAATAGAAACTTTGATTTTCATATATGATCCCTTCATTGCATTTCATCTGTTTTTGTTACGATTTTCATCATTTTATTCCTATTTTCTTTATTGCTTCGAGTTTTTTATACATATATCCTCGCATATTGCATTGCATAACCGCTTGGTTACACCTTTTTAAGTGGGAGTGAGAAACTATTCCTTCGTGAGGTTTTTACCTCCGTGCAGGATAGTGGATCACTTTCGGGATACATCTGTACCTATGTCTTCATGAAATTCTTATCTCCGTGCAGCCATAGGGAAATGTATTCCCCTGAACTGAACTCGGTCTATATGAGCCTATAATGGGTGAAGATCGAGGAATCTACCGGTTCAGGTACCTCTACTTTAGAACTAAACCGCATGTAGTAAGCCCTAAAAGCCCACTCTAGGTAGAACTACGCCTAAACCATAGCGGTTATCCGGATAGGTGTTTAATCATTTTTTGATTGCTATTTTCGTATATGATACTGAATTGTTGTGTTTTGCTATGATTGCATGACATTTCATAATAAAAAGGTGTCGATTCACATTCGATTACTGACTAGAGAGCTTGTCATGGAGAACGAATTTCTTGATAAAGTAGAAGATAATGCGGTTGTCCGTATATGGTCAGAGAAAACACAATTAAAAAAAGGTGACAGTTTGGCAGAGGGGTACACGTCGGAATTATGGGACTTCACATGTATCAGTGTGACGCAAAATAAACTTCAAGAATTAAAAGAGATATGGGACCAATGGAATGATGAGATCAAACAGTTATTTTACTGTAACTATGGGGATTTGCCCTATCTACTGGACATCAAGGTGGAAGAGTATTTATTCTGGGCTCTCGCTTAGTTTTGGAACCTCGCATACAGTTGCTTTACTTTTGGGAGAGTTGATTTGGTACCTATCGCGGAGTAGTCCATGGCCTTACTTCATTGCCAAAGATTCAAGCTGACAAAGCCTATTCAAGAGCCGCTAACAGCTCGACCTTTTTGAAGAAATTGATGAACATTATAGGGATGAGTGAGGAGTGGATTGCAGCCAGGACCAAGCAAAAAAGATTGAGAGTGTATTCTTTGGAAAAATTTGAGGGACTTGATTCTAGCGCATCTTGATACGAAGAAAAGGGTTGATGTTTTCACTTTAAGTATCTATGGATTAGTGATCTTCCCTAGGGTATTAGGGCACATAGATGAGGCAGTCTCAGACCTCTTTGATCGGCCTGATAAACGGGTTACACCTGTCCCTGCGATTTTGGCTGAAACTTTTAGATCCTTGAACGCGTGCCGAAGAGCGGGCGAAGGCAGATTTATAGGATGTGCATAGCTTTTGTTGGTTTGGTTCCACAGCCATTTCTAGAAGACAAAAAAGGTCTCTTACCGAGTTTTCTCCTAAAGCTACTCTCCATTGAAGGAATTAGCTGCAATGCCAAGGAGGGACGACATATCAAGGGAAAATTGGATAGCGATTATAGTAGCCCAAATTTGATCGGGCTGAAAACAAAATAAAAATTAAATAAATAAGTATTTATTTATTTAAAATGTCCACTTAAAAGTCTAATTACAAAGCCCAAGTGTTCTTGATTTAATACAAAAGCACTACCCAGCAGACCCGGTTACAAATTAAACCCAAGTACCCCATAGCCCGTTACAGTGACCCAATACACCACAACTCGAATACAATCATGGCCCAAATTTTAGCAGGCCCAATGAGCCCCAAACATACGGACCCCAAATCAGACCCTAAGGTTTCTTCCTTTCCCTCCTAGCGCCGCAACGTCTTCTGGAAGCTTCGGGGAGTGTCTGTTCAGCTCTCCGAATCGAGGCCATCAATGCACTGTCCCAGCATCACCGGATTTCATGTCCCATCAGCACCTCGCCGTCTCAACAGCCACTAATCGTGCCCCTATCAAGGCCACGATCCCAGGCTCTGATTCACGCCGTGATCAACGCCTCCGGTAGACCATCATCAAGCCTTCATCACTGCCGGATTTCTCGCAAACACCTGCAAAAAAAAGGGAAAGAAAAACGACAGAGCACAGCAGAAATAGCAAGAAATTGAAGGAAAATACTTACCTAATCTGTAACTCTAAAAACAGTGGCTATAAAAGCCCTTTTGTAACCTATAAACGATACGAAGAAAAGGACAAAAGGAGAGAATAAAAATACATACAGATATTCAAAAAAGGTTCAAGCAGTTTCTTTAGAAAAGGTGATTTGAGTTTATATTCTGTTTTTATTTTTCAACAAATATATGTATTAATCTTCGGTAAAAATTGATAAATATTGTAAAGGGAAGGAGTTACCTAAGTTTTCGCCTTGAAAGAACGAAGGTTTTAACCCTCCGACCACCGTGTGTGGTAGGGCGTGAGCGCGTGAGAGGATCGAAAACGGAGGCTCGACAGAACCCCTAGACCGAACCCCGAATCCTCTTTTTTCAGAGGATTTCTTTCTTTTTTTTTTTTTTGAAGCTAATCTAAAATGATTTTTAAGGCTGAAATCGGGGTTTATATAACCCTATCAAAACGATGTCGTTTAGCTTAATTCAATAAGCACTAAAATGGCACCGTATTAAGCAGAAGATCCACGTGTTGACCCGATTACCCGGGGAGGATCCGCGTGTTTTCATAAAATGGGTTAATTGCCCAATTGGTCCTCTCACAATTTTTTATATTTTTAATGTCATTCTATTTATTTGTAATTTAGCTCTAATGTTTCAATTCCGTTTCAATTTAGCCTTCACAGTGTTTTAAAACCATATTAAGGGAAATGGTGTCGTTTTGGGATTAGGGCAAATAGCCCAGTGAGTCCCTCTTTTTTAATGTGTATTTCAATCAGGCCCAGAATTTTATTATTTTAATAATTAACCCCGAATTTTGTAATAAATCCAATTTAGGTCCTTTTTGTATTTTTTTTGTTACATTATTATTATTATACAACATATTATATTGCATTATAATTATTTATGTATTTCTTTTATAAACTATATTATATTATTTAATATTTCTTATAGTATTTAGCTTACTTATATATCTTTATATTTTACTATACAAATATTTTTTTTATGTTATATATCATATATTAATTATTTTACCATATTTTTATATTATTATTATTTTACATTATATTTCCTTATATTTTATTCATATTATATTGTTATACATAACTTATTTTAAATATTATTTTTAATTTTAGGTATATTTCATTAATAATTGCTCACTTTATTTTTAATACGAATTAAATCTTTATATAACATTATATTTTATGTCATTTATATATTAGATGATTGGTTTCTTAATATTATTAAATGTTGTTTGATTAATATGTATATGTTGCTTCATTTTATTATCGCATTTGTTTTTTTTTATATGTGTCAAATTGTATATCATGCATCATTTCTTATTATTAATATGTCTAAATATATGTTGAATTACATGTTTATGTGTTTTTACCTATTTTTCTTAAATATATATTGTGTTTTATGTATATTTTACTTATTTAAATTTTGCCATGTTTTATTTCTTATATATATGTTAGTTAATATAAGATATTTATGCTATTTTTCTTTTATTACCTATTGTTATAACATGTTATCTCAAATGTTATGTTAATATGCTCCTTCGTGTATCGATTTTAAAAACGAGACTATAAGGTTTTTAAAAATAAAGGCAATGCTTAGTGTTTGGAAATTTCGAGAAAGGTAGTGCCCTAACTTATCGGGTTGCAATTTTTCTCGATAAGTTCAAACAATCAAGCACCCTTCTATGTTTTTAAGGTTTCAAAAATGTGCGAAAAGCTGTCTCGGAATTTCAAGACGTTGTGTCCTAACTTACTGGATATGGCGTTTTGTTGTTTCGAGATAGGGATTTTCAAAAAGGCTAACTTAGTATCAAATATCTTAAAAATATTGTGTCCTAAGTTATTAGATGTAATATTTTGATTCATTTGATACAAGTGAACCATAATTTTCAAAAATCAAAAATATTAAAAAAGGATTGCATCTTAAAATTTTCAAATTTCTGACATTAAAGACAAATTTTGATAATCAATTAGGTACCAATTTTTGGGCGTTATGAGGGTGCTAACCCTTCCTCGTACTTAACCGACTCCCGAACCCATTTTTTGATTTCGTAGACCAAACCTAATGATTTTAAAACAAATGTTTTAAAATGTGATCCAATCACACTTAAAAGATTAGTGGCGACTCTCGTTTTCGTTTTTCTTAAAGTCGATTCCTATTTTCCAAAACTTGATTTAAAAATGGTTTCGACAGCGATCCTCCAAAACTTCCAAGAAGAGGATGTCGAGTGGAGAGCACCTTGATTGGTTCCCGACGAGATCTTGTATTGATGTGGGGATTTTGACTGGGTCCCCCTACTTGGGATTTAGGGAGCCATAGGATATGCCCCTCTACTCGTATTGAGGCAATACCAATCAAGACCATTTATACCAGCAACCCAAGGGCTAGCTCAGTGTGAGTTCTCATATAATGGGGATAACTACAAGAGAAAAGTTTGAGAAATGTCCAATGCTTGGAATCAGGCTTGGCTGTGGTCCAATGACAACTCCCGAGTAGAGTGGGTGGTGGAATAAAAGGATCAATGACAACATCCTCAGGCCGAATCAAGAAGACGCGCAGTCGATGGAAGAATATTTACAAGTGGCCCCATCCGAGGTAGAAATCATAAGGCAGGACTTTGAGAGAAGAAATGCAGAACTCGGGAAGAAGATAGAGTAACTAGAAGAGGAAAAGATGCATCTAAGATTAGATGTTGATGTTCAAAAACTAGAGAACGAAAAATGGAGAAAAGAAAAGAATAAGGCCGAGGAAGATTTGGATAGCCTAAAAATGGATTACAAGAAGTTGCGCCTATCGATAAGAACCGCAGGGTTGGGAAAAATGTCTGAACAATGGCAATACGAGATCCAAGAAGAGAAGGCCAAAGCTGATCGGTGGGAAAGAAAATACCAAGACGCCCAAGGTCGGAAAGAAGCCTTAGAAAAGAGTCTGTTGAAAGCCCAAAATAAGAAGATCGGGTTAAAGGCCAGCATAGCCGAACTAGAAAAATTGCTTCATCAACATCGTAGCCGCTATTCTATAATAGAGGTGAAGGCAAGCTTGGATAAGATTGAAGAGTTGAAAAGAAAGGTCGAAGAACTCGAGATCGCTTTACAAAATAGTGAGCTCTGAGTTAAGCTCCTTGAAGCAAGTAATGAGCAGTGTAATGAGAAACTCCATCGATCTCAAGATCAGGTTAGGTGCAGAGATTACATTATGGGTGTAGCTGTGGCCCAGCTTCGAAAAGTGGCCGTTTATCTACAAACCCTAGCAGTTTAGGCTGATGTACTAAGTGTGAGATACGAGTTAGAATCAGACCGAGGCCGAGAGCTAGATTGGTTACTTAGGAAAGTTAAAACTCTGAGCATTAGGGCTAAGCCATATCTGTAATCTGTTTTATGTAAAGGATTTTGTTTTCTAGTAAAGAATTTTGTTTTCTAGTAAAGTTATTCTAAATAGAATTGAATCAGAGTTGATGCCTTTTTTCTGCATTCATGCATTTGCATTTCGTTGCATCATATGCATTAATTTTCATAAAAAAACCCTAATTAAACAAAATCATTTCAATTAATTTGGAAACCAACAAGACTCAACCAATTGAATATCGCTACAATACCCGTCACAAAACCAAAGCAATGGGTCAGAGATTAGAAAGATTAAAACAGATACAGAAGGAAATGCAAGAACAGATGCAAGCACAAATACAAGAACAGTTGGCAAAGATTCAATAGGATATGAGGGACTAGATGCTGGAGTCCCAAAGAACCATGATGAACTAGTTAACTCAGTTCTTTACTGGGGGACAAGAAAAAGGAAAAAACCCTATGGTCAATCCTGGGGACGATAATAAAGACCCTGCTTATCCTCCTGGCTTCACCCCGACGAGTGCGCAAGTGCAACAAAATGTATGTCCACCGAGGGTAACTGTCAACTTCAGGCCCCAACAATATCAGGCTGATGCCTCGGCATCGATGAATTTTCCAACAGGATTGGGTTCTAATCTGGGGGATAGTCCAACTAATCCAGTTGTCCCTGACCTTGGTAACGTGGTAGAAATGGATAAGGCAAGAGTAGATCTGCTAAAACAGCTCAAGGATCAATACAAATGGCTGGAAGAAAAATTCAGAGTAATGGAGAACGCTGATTACCATTGCAGAATTGACTCCAAAGACCTAAGTTTGGTCCCAGATTTAGTATCCCTCCTAAGTTCAAAACTCCAGATTTTGAAAAATATAATGGAACTAATTGTCCAGAAGCTTACATCACCATGTTCTATCGAAGGATGGCAGGATACGTTCACAATAATCAACTATTGATCCATTGCTTCCAGGACAGTATGATCGGGTCTGCCACTAAATGGTACAATCAACTGAGTCATACCAAGATTAATTCGTGGAAAGATTTGGCACAAGCCTTTATGAAGCAGTAGAGTCATGTAACGGACATGACGCCCGACAGAATCACATTACAGATTATGGAGAAAAAGAAAAATGAGAGCTTCAGGTAATATGCCCAACGGCGGAGAGAGATAGCCACACAAGTCCAAACACCTTTGCTAGAAAAAGAAACAACTATACTCTTTATTAATACCCTAAAGGCACCTTTTATTAATCACATGCTGGGAAGCGCAACTAAGAGCTTCTCGTACATAGTGATGTTTGGAAAAATGATAGAGAATACAGTAAGGTGTGAGAAAAAAGAGGCTGGGGAGAATACCAAAAGATCGGCTTCGAGGAAGAAAGAAAACGAGGTGAATAATGTGAGCGCATATAACAAAATTTATTCTAAATCGATCATGGTAACTCATCCAATGATGGTAGCTACTAGCCATCAGGGCCCTCCAAGGCAAGATTCTAATGCAAGGCCAAACACAAAAAGGACCCAGTTCATGCCTATCCCAATGACATATAGGGAATTGTACCAGAGTCTATTCGATGCCCATGTGGTATCCCATTTTATCTAAAACCCATGCAAGCTCCATTCCCTAAATGGTATGACGCAAACGCTCAATGTGAGTACCATGTGGGAATAATGGGGCGCTCGATCAAAAACTGCACTGCATTCAAGAAGCTGATTGAAAGATTCATTAAGATGGGGATCGTAAAATTCGACAACCTATCAGGGCCTAACGTAGCAAGAAATTCATTGCCCAATCATTCTGATAAAGGGGTAAACGCGATAATCGAGGGTTTGGAAACAAATGATCAAGGGAGGATTGATCACACAAGATTCGAAAGAAAGGCCTAGAGGAATAAGAAAATATTGTGAGTTCCACGCTAAGGAGGACCATGACATCCAAGAATGCACTGAATTCAGGACCACAGTGCAAAATCTGATTGACAATAAGGAGATAGAATTTTATGAAGAGATCAAGGGATCAGAAGAAGGAAAAGTTTCTGCCTCGGAGGAGGGATCGACGGAAAGGGTTCAGAGAGTCAACCACCCGGTAGTGATCATCTCACGACCAAGAAACGACGAAGCAGGAGTACAAATGGCGCCGAGAGTCATAATCCAAAAACCTATACCCTTTCCCTACAATGATAGTAAAAGGGTTCCTTGGAACTATGACAGTAACGTGACAATCCCGGGAGAGGAGAACTCTGTTAATGCTTCAGAGGAGGGTCAAAATGTGAGTTTTTACACGCGTAGTGGGAAACACTACGATCCAGCAGAACCCGTAAAAGGAAAAACCTTGGCGGTAGGACAAGGAAAAGAAAAGACGGTCACAGTTGAATCACCTGTTAACGAGCAAGTGACTGAAAAAGAGGCTAGGGAATTCTTGAAATTCTTAAAGCACAGTAAGTACAGCATTTTAGAATAGTTACATAAGCAACTGGCTGGCATTTCAGTGCTAGCTTTACTTTTAAGTTTGGAGACACATCAAAGTGCATTAATGAAAGTGCTAAACGAAACCTATGTCGCTGACGATATCTTTGTCAACAAGCAGGACCGTCCGGTCAATAATATAAGTGCCGACAATTTCATATTCTTCAATGACGACGAAATACCACCAGGGGGAATAGGGTCCACAAAGGCTCTACACATCACCACTCGCTGTAAGGGATATACGCTGCCTGGAGTATTGATCGATAATGGATCTGCACTGAATGTCCTCCCCTACCCACACTGAACAGACTGCCTGTGGATAGCTCTCATATGAAAACATGTCAAAACATAGTGAGAGCATTCGATGGAATCAAAATAAGGGTAATGGGGAGGATTGAAATACCCCTTTTGATCGGTCCTAGTACGTACGAGATGGATTTTTTGGTGATGGACATCAAGCGTTCTTATAATTACTTATTGGGAAGGCCATGGATTCACTCAACAGGGGTAGTGCCGTCATCGTTGCATCAAAGCTAAAGTTGGTAACTGAGGGTCGGCTGGTAACGATAAATACGGAAGAAGACATCATTGCATCCGTAACCAGTGATGCGCCTTATGTGGGGACAGATGATGATGCAATAGAATGTTCTTTTCGATTGCTAGAATTTGTGAATGCAACCTTCATTGTCGAAGGGAACAAGGTCCCAGTGTCAAAAGTATCCAAAACTACAAGGATGGGCCTGCAACTGATGGTTGCGAAAGGAACTCTACAGGGGAAAGAACTTGGGAGACACCTCCAAGGAAGGGTCGAGCCACCGATGCTAAAAGACAAACGAGACTGCTCTGGCTTAGGGTTTAAGCCAGATGTGAGACAAAGAAAGAAGGAGCTAGAAAAGAAGTAAGAGAGGAGGAGAGCACGCTTCAACGGAGAGGAGATCAAATGGGAACAGATGATCCTCCCCGATATATCGAAGACTTTTGTACCTAGAGGAATCATTCACCCTGAGCGGGGGACAGCAAGAAAAGAAGCCATAGAAAGAATGTTGGGAAAGTTGGATATCAACGCCATAACCGAAGAAAGAACCGGAGAAGAGAATTTGTCAGGCATTTACCCCTTCATACCTGGCAGTGTTCTGAACAACTAGACTGTGGAGGAGATTCCTGTAGTTTTTAGAGAAAATTCAGAGTAATGTCCAAAACATACTTATTGCTCTAGGCCTAGGAGTAATAAGAACCTTTTGTGAAATAAACTTATGTTCAAAAACGTTAGTTTAATAAAATGCATCTTTGGTCCCACATTGACCAAATATTCTTTTATTCTTTCATTCATAATCATACCATGCAAATATTTATTTTTGAATTCTTTTGTTCTTTGGATTTCCCCTTGTTTCTATAATAGGTCTTCAGATATCAATGATATGAGCGATGCTGCTAACGGCCCAGAATCTCTTTTTGAGCAAGACATGTGTTCAGAGGAACCCCAAGATTTTGAAGATAGTTTAGAATGTAGTCTATCTCCCGATTTGTTAAGGATGGTGGAACATGATGAAAAATAGATTCTACCCTATAAGGAATCAATGGAAGTTGTGAGTTTAGGGGAAGATAAAGAGGTGAAGATCTGATCTTGTATCACCGCAGAGACAAAACATGACCTCGTTGAATTGCTCCAAGAGTTCAAAGAAGTTTTTGCATGGTCGTATCAAGATATGCCCGGGCTAAACACTGATATCGTGGTACATAGGCTCCCCATAAGGGAAGAGTGCAAACCAGTTCAATAGAAGCTCCGAAGAATGATGCCTGACATCTTGCTAAAAATAAAAGAAGAGGTCAAAAAACAATTTGATGTTGGTTTCTTGCAAGTGGTTAAGTACTCAGAATGGGTAGCTAATATCGTCCCCGTCCCTAAAAAAGATGGAAAAGTACGAATGTGCATAGATTATAGGGACTTGAACAAGGCCAGCCAGAAAGATAATTTTCCATTGTCATATATTGACACATTGGTGGACAACACGGTCGGCTATTCACTATTCTCCTTCATGGATGGTTTCTTGGGATACAACCAAATAAAGATGCATCCTGAAGACATGGAGAAGACCACTTTGTAACCATGTGGGGAATATTCTGTTATAAAGTGATGTCATTTGGACTGAAAAATGCGGGAGCAACATACCAAAGAGCCATGGTAACCTTGTTTCATGACATGATGCACAAGGAAATTGAGGTTTATGTTGATGATATGATCACAAAGTCCCGAACAGAGAAGGAGCATGTACAAGTCTTGAGGAGATTATTCCTGAGATTGAGAAAATTCCAGCTGAAGCTCAATCCAGCAAAATGTACTTTTGGGGCTAGATCAGGAAAACTACTAAGATTTGTGGTCAGTAAAAAGGGGATCAAAATCGACCCAGATAAAGTAAAGGCTATACAAGAATTGCCTCCGCCGCGTACTCAAAAAGAAGTTCGAGGTTTCTTAGGAAGATTAAATTACATTGTGAGTTTCATTTCACAACTAACTGAGAAATGCGACCCTATATTGCGTCTCCTTAAGAAACACAATCCAGGCGTTTGGGATGAGGAGTGCCAGAAGACTTTTGACAAAGTCAAACATTATCTATCCAATGCCCCAGTGCTGGTGCCACCTAGCCCAGATAGGCCGCTGATATTGTACTTAGCAGTATTCAGGAATTCCATGGGATGCGTGCTTGGTCAACATGATGAGTCGGGAAGAAAAGAAAAAGCCATATACTATCTCAGTAAGAAGTTCACCGAATGTGAGACAAGATATTCGCTGATCAAGAAGCTATGTTACACCTTGATTTGGACAACTCGAAGGTTAAGACAATGTATGTTGTACCATACAACTTGGCTCATCTCAAAACTCGACCCACTAAAGTACATGATGGAGTCACTGCTTTGAATGGAAGAATAGCCTGGTGACAAATTCTGTTATCTGAATTTGATATAGTCTATGTAAATCAGAAGGCTATAAAAGGGAGCACAATAGCAGATTTTCTGGCCAGTAGAGCTCTAGAAGATTATGAGCCTTTGAGCTTTGATTTTCCAAATAAAGATCTAATGTACGTTAGAACTACTGAAGAAAACTCTCAAGAAGGTAATCCTTGGAACTAAATTTCGATTGAGCCTCAAATGTTGTGGGTAACAGGATTAAAGCAGTCCTGGATTGGATTTTGATTGCACAAACAATATGACAGAATACGAAGCATGCATCATGGGCATTCGTGCAGCCATAGAACGTAAGATCAAGGTGCTAATGGTATATGGAGATTTTGCACTAGTGATCTACCAACTCAAAGGTGAATGAGAGACCAGATACCCCAAGTTGATCAATTATCGAAAGCTGGTTCTAGAGTTAATTGAAGAGCTTGATGATATCACCTTCTGCTATCTTCCACGAGACAAAAATCAAATGGCTGACGCTCTGGCTACCTTGGCTTCAATGGTCAAAGTGAACAAGCAAGTGGATGTAAAACCTATCCAGATGAGTATTTATGATACTCCGACTCATTGTTACAACATTGAAGAATAAGAAGAAAAAGACGATCACCCTTGGTACCATGATATACTGTGATACGTGAAGAATCGTAAATACCCTGACCAAGCAACTAAAAACGATAAAAGGACGTTGAGAAGACTGACTAGCG
Organism: Gossypium anomalum; assembly: GCA_025698475.1. Lineage (NCBI taxonomy): Eukaryota > Viridiplantae > Streptophyta > Magnoliopsida > Malvales > Malvaceae > Gossypium > Gossypium anomalum. The sequence goes on along the minus strand of CM046960.1, from coordinate 16,557,886 downwards.
ACTATGTCTTAGATAGAGAGATCTTATATAAAAGAAGAAAGGATCAGGTGCTACTAAGATGTGTAGACGCTATCGAGGCTAAGAAGATCTTGGAGGAAGTCCACGAGGGTGCCTGCGGGACACATGCCAATAGTTTCACAATGGCTAGACAAATAATGAGATTCGGGTATTATTGGTCTGCTATGGAAGGAGACTGCATCAATTACGCCAAGAAATTCTACAAGTGCCAGATTTATGGAGATAAAATTCGCATACCTCATTCGCCTCTGCATGTTATAACTTCTCCATGGCCTTTCTCTATATGGGGCATGGATGTCATTGGGCTGATCTTGCCAAAAGCTTCAAATGAACATCGATTCATCTTTGTGGTTATTGACTACTTCACCAAGTGGGTAGAAGCCGCTTCATATGCCAATGTTACAAAGTCAGCAGTCAGCAAATTCTTGAAGAAAGAGATCATATGTCGGTATGGAATGCCAGAAAGGATCATATCTGACAATGCTTTGAACTTAAACAATAGTACGATAGCGGAAGTCTACAGCCAGTTCAAGATCAAACACTATAATCATCACCATATCACCCAAAAAAGAACGGTGCAGTGGAAGCAGCCAACAAGAACATTAAGAAAATCGTGGGGAAGATGACTGAGACTTATAAAGATTGGCATGAGAAGTTACCATTTTCCCCCTATGCTTATCAAAAATTTGTCAAAACTTCAACTGAGGCAATGCCTTTCTCTCTAGTTTATGGAATAGAGGTTATTTTACCCATTGAAGTCGAGATTCCTTCTCTCAGAGTTTTCACAGAATTGAAATTGGATGAAGCAGAATGGATCCAATCCTGATATGATCAATTAAACTTAATTGAAAAGAAAAGGTTGAAAGTCATCCATCATGATTAGATGTACCAAAAGTGAATGATGCAAGCTTACAGTAAAAAGGTTCGTCCTAGAGAATTCCATGAGGGGGACCTAGTATTGAAAAAGATTCTTTCTATACAAAAAGACTTCAAGGGAAAGTGGATGACAAACTGGGAAGGACCTTATGTGGTAAAGAAAGCCTTTTCTAGAGGAGCGTTAATCTTGACTGAGATAGGTGGCAAGAGCCTGCCCAATCCTGTGAATTCAGACTCAGTCAAGAAATACTTCACCTAAAAAAAAAAAGGGAGAGGCCAAGGCGAAAACGTGTAAGGGGCGCTTTGAGACCAAAGGGGTTTTGAATTGAAAACCCAAGAGAAAGGGAAATTCAAATTTTGATCAAAGGTGGGGCATGCAATAGTCTTGCTACACCAGAATTAAAAAAGAAGAGGGATGTTACATCTTGAGGCATCAACAAAGCCTTCTAGATCTTCTAAACATATAGCAAGTTCAAAGGGTCCTTGAGAAGTTTTGGGTAGAGAAGCTCATGCTACAATATCTGGGGCACCTATTTTCATATTATTCACCTTGTATTTTGGCAAAATGTGCTATCTTGATTAATTTATTCTCTTTTTGTACTTTAACAAAATTTGTTATCATTTTGAGCTTCGCTCTCAATAAAATTCCATCTTGTCCGTTGTGATAATCTTTTTCAAGCATTTTTCGTTAAAATAATGATTATTTGACTGATAATATTCACATAAAAGAAGTTTTGCATATTATTCTAAGAAGTTCTTAAATAGTGCAAGGACCTGAAACAGGACTATTATTTAGAACCCACCAAACATAAGAGCCGGAAATATTTGAGAAAAAATAGTCTAAATGGTTACTATTTCTCTGGGTTCTCTGTTAAAGACATCAGCTGACCAAGAAGACGGGACATTGCGTCTATGATAGAACCTTGATGAACAATGAGCAATGACAACCCAAACATTAAGAAGGGATTATTCTTATGACATTCAGTATTCATGCAAATATCATTCATACACATTTAGTTAGGAGCATTTGGTTCATTCTGATCATGACATCCTAATCATTTGGCATAAGCATAGGCCCCTGAAATCGATTTACAAGTAATGTCCCCCATAAGACGGTGTAGCAAGATTGGTGAATCAACAAATCTCATCTCCCTGGAGTAGCAGTGGAGCAAATTGAAGTTAAAGATCTTATCTCCTTGAAGTTGCAGTGGAGCAGATCAAATATGGCGAATCTTATCTTCATGAAGTTGCAACGAAGCAGATTGAAGCCACTAGCCTTATCTCCCTCAAATTACAGCGGAGCAGACTGAAGACAGCAAATCTCATCTCCCTGAAGCTGCAGTGGAGCAGGTTAAAATTACAAGTCTTATCTCCTTGAAATTGCAATGGAGCAGACTGAAGCTACTAATCCCATCTCCCTAAAGTTGCAGGATTAAAGCGACAAGTCCTATACCTCTAAAGTTTCAGTAGGTCAGATCAAATTTACCATGGCAAATCTTATTTCCCTGAAATTGTAGTGGAGCAGGTTGAAGATGGTGGGTCTTATTCCCTTGAAGTTGCAATGGAATAGATCAAAGCTAGGAGTTCCAATTCCTATAACTCTAAAGTTGCAGCAGGTTAGAGCAAGGCTACTTAAAGAAGAAGAAAAGAATCACCGAGACTCAGCAAGTCCAAGCAAAATTGGCCCTTTTAAAGTCTTTGCTCTATTCTCGTTATGTGACAACGAGCAAAAAGGGGCAGCTGTAGCAAGCCAATTTAGCCCGGGGCAATAAAAGCCCAAACTGACCAGCCCAAAAACAAAATTAAGACCAAAATAACAATATAACAGTTCATTGTTTTTACAAGACCCATTAAAAACCCAACTAACCTAAAACCCAACCAATTAAACCATTAGCCCAAATTACAAACAAGTCTCTAACCCAAAACCCTGATGGCCCGATAGGCTCAATACCTAAACCAAGTTTCAGCCAGCCGAAACCCTAGCTAGCCCTAGCGTCGTGCCTCCCTTCTGCCATCCACGTGCTTCCATAGCGTGCTCGATGCTCGAAGGTCGACTCTGCCCGTCCTTTGCACCAAAACATAAGCCCCACTCGTTGACCTTCCCCCCAACCTGCAAACAAACCAAAAAAGGGAGCAAAAACAACACAGCACGCAAGGGCAACAGAGGCAAACAAAATATGTATTCGGATATATAGCCACAAGAAAAAAATGTAATTTTTTTACACAGACATTCTGACTTACGAATATCAATCGAAATAGAAGTAAAAATTTGCTAAAGTGATCTTTCACATTTGCTATTTATTTTTCTTCATTTTATTTTAAGTTAAAAAAATAAAGAATAAGAAGGGGGTCTTACCTGAGTCAATCGGCTTCTTTCCTGACACAAGTGACTCTCTCCCTTGGTACAACTGACACAAGGGTGTTCCACCACTGGTATGTCGAGTCTCTTAGAAGTGATACGACACACTTCATGCACTCATCCAGTGTGCATGACAATTTATCAAATACCCTGATGGTATTCTCAAGCCAGAATTCTGCCCTTTTGGGATCATCACCTTTATTACCTCGGAACTCCTCGGCTCTATGCTTCTAAATCTTGTCCACTGAGGGTCTATTCAACCTCACAAAATCCATACCCTGAGGTGTTACCGGGACAGGTTGAGGAAGAGGTGGGGGTGGAGGGGGTTGAGCATTCGGGTTCGCTCGAACGAACTTCGTGTACTAGTTATTCATCCTATGGAGAAAGGCCTCTCGAGCCCCTTCTCCTCCTCCCTAACTAACCGTGGGAGGTTGGTTATCAGTCGGCACCGTACCTTCAATAGGAGCCGGTGCGTTACTCTCAACATCGTCTGTCATTGTTCAATCGAGATCCATTACTATATGAAAAACACGATTTAAACTTGTCAAGAGTGATCACACTATCATAATATATGTATGGCATGTATAGCTAGACTCGAATACACGCCACGTTAGTCTGAGAATTGACTAAACCGTAGCTCTGATACCACTAAATGTAACACCCCACACTCATGCCTTACATCAGGACGGAATACGAGGCATTACCAAACTTAAACACATGCATCCCAACATTTTCCAATCATCAAGACTTAATCAAATTTAGAACTTTTTCAAAATTTGTCTAAACTCCTTAACATGGGCCTACGAGACCTCAAACACACATTGGAAACCATTCAGGACCAACTCGGGTCCTAAACCAACCTTTAGAAGAATAACCTTTAAAACAGGGCACACGCCCTTATGGCCATTATGACCTGGCCGTGTTGATAGTCCGTGTTACACACACGGCCTAAGGATCTAGGGACATGCCTGTGTCCCATGGCCATATGAATTAAATTTTAAATTTGAACCTACAGGGGTTTTCACACGGCCTGACACACGCTCGTGTCTATGGCCCGTGTTCCTCATATTGCCATGACACGCCCGTGTCTTAGCCCGTGTCCAAAAAACTTGACATTTTGTTTCTAACGTCAGCACTCAATTAAGGGTACACAGCTAAGGCAAACGCCCATGGCCAAAGGCTGCGTCCTCCACATGGTTGAGACACACGACTGTGTCTCTGCCCGTGTGTTTACTACATGCATACTAACTTAAAATTTCTATGTGCAGAGGACACACGTCCGGACAACACGCCCATGGGACTGGCCGTGTGTCTGCCTATGTAGGTGAAATAAGGCTATTTACCAAGCCTCTTTGACACCCTTACTTGCAACAACCTGCACAAAATCAACCAAACCAATACAAGCATAATATATGTATAGCGAAATCAGTCACAACCATTAGAAATTTGCATCAATGCATATAATAATGATTAACATTGGCCATCATTAATGGCCTATACATGCCAAAAATCAAAACATTTGAACTAGCTATACCAAATGCTTCAGGTGATAGTGTGTGATCAATGCCTCCGATGCCTATTGATCCCCGATACTAGCTTGACGGCACTACAAGAACAAAGCTTAGTAAGCTCACATGCAAATAATAAACAACATAACTCATTAATTAAAAATAAGGTAAAGTTTCATAAGCTTAACTTTCTTATACACACTCTTACCACAAGCACTTAACATATCGAATTCTCTACTCAAGAGTTATACGTACATACCTGTCCAACTCGTAATACAATTACATAATTCCCATCATTGGCTTAGTCACCGAATAATTACTAACTTACCCGTTGAACACTGGGAATATTATTAGATACTCGAAAATCTTGCACAATATCGCATTATATGTAGCCACATGCTACCTTATTTAACACACCACATGTTTCTCGTTCTCGAGCTAATCACAGGTCTACTGACACAAGCTGACAGTCAAGATGTAACCACTCAAGCTACTCACACAAGCTGACAGGTACCCACAACACATGCCGAGTTACCCAACCACCGGTAGAACGTACATGACTAACACTCGGATTTATAAAATCACACATCATATATACAAATGAGCTCATAATCACATAGTTCCTAGTGACATGTCACATTGTCTCCTAATTTATTCCTAAAGTTCAAATGGGATTTTTCTCGTAAACTTACCTTCAACAAACTCGGTCACATAGGGAATTACATATTTTCATGATAAAAGGGTTATCACATAATTCCGCATGGTAATAAAAAAAATATTGTAACTTACCTTCAAGCGTAGAAATTACAATTCATGCATCATTTAAGCACTTATACATGATTCACATTGCATTATTTACGTGTGAACTTACCTCAGTACAAAATTTGTAAAAACGAGTCTAGTCTTCGTACACCTTGTTTTTCTCCCTGTTAAGGTCCGTTCCTCATTTTTCTTGATCTAAAAGGATAAAAATTCACTAGATAAGTTCACATAACCAACAATTCACATTCTTGGCAAATTGACCATTTTGCCCCCAGACATTCACAAAATTACCATTTTGCCCCTATGTCTGAAATTTAATTTTTATCGAATTTCCTCATTAGCCAAGCCTAACCAACCATTTATCTCTTTTATGAAAACCCTAAATTTCCAATATTTCACAACATTACCATCTATTTTACAAACTTTACAAAATGGTCCTATTAGGGTTTTCATGAGAAATCCTTTCACCAAAATTGTTTATTTCACAACTATGATTCATTTTTCTCCATAAAATTTTAGAAAACAACATAAATACTCTCATGGTAAAATCTTAGACTTTCAACCATTTTGCAAAATAGTCCCCTTATTTGAAAGCTCATGTTACAAGGGTTCTAAAAATGCAAAAATTATCAAGAAAGACCATCAAAATCACTTACTTGTGAGGGCTACAAGTTGCTAAAATTTCAAGCTTCCAAAAACCCATTTTTGCTAAAAAATTTGGTGGAGAAGAAGGGAAAAATGAAAAAGATGATGGCTAGACACTAGGGTAATATTTTACTATGTAATAAGTCAAATAACTATTGACCATTTGAATTTCTTGTCCCCTATGGCCGGCCATCAGTTTCTAAAGGGTCTATTTGCCCTTTAAAGACCCTTAATTTTGGTTTTCTATCTATTTAACACCCTTATCTATCAAAATAGGACTTTTGCACTTTATGCGATTTAGTCTTTTTTCACAATTAAGCTCACAATCGTTAAAATTAGCTCACCAAAATTTTCATGCACTTATATCATCATAATATAACATATAAAATAATATTAAAATAATTCTCTGACCTCGAATTAGCAGTTTTGAAACCACTGTTCTAATTGGCCCTAAAATCGGGCTATTCGATGTACTACATGTGTATCCATCGATATTTCAAATAAATTCAACGGGAAGAGTTTTGACATGGTTAAACTAAATTTAAGAGGATTGATTACGGAAATGCATATGTTATATGGAAATATGATATGGAAAGCATATGTTTATGAAAGTTATTACATGATGATATACATGACTAACAAGTTTCTTGAGATCATATGTGTTTAGGCAAATGCCCATAATGAATTAGATGCATATTTGTATACTTATTTTGAATGTACATGGTCGGTAAGTTAAATTTCCTATTATACGAACTTACTAAGCATTTTAAATGCTTACTCAGTTTTCTTTTCTCTATTTTATAGTGCTTGGAAGCTCGTAAAGGTTGGAATCGGTCAGAGCATCATCACACTATCCTTCAGCTCGTTTTGGTATAAATAGCAAACATATTTTGGTATAATGGCATGTATAGGTGGAATGACGGAAATGTGTAAGTGTACACAATCGCAACAAGTAATAAAGTGACAAATAAATGTTGAGTTCTCGTACCCACAGGGAATGTGAAAATAATTATTTATGAATGCTATTTAAAACACTTTGGTTAAGAAAAAATATTTTTTTTGAAGAGGGTGATTAAAAATTAAAATTTTAAACTAAGTAAAACAAATAAATAAATCTCAAATGCACGATTTCAAAATACGATTTAATCAAGATGACATAATTGTATTGATTTAATTACATTTCTTTAACTTAGAATTATTAGGCTCATGCTTATGCTGTTACGAATAAATTCATGGAAACTCGGTAATTTGCTAACTTATGAACATACTCACTTACACAAACTCATTCATCTCTTAACATATCCCTATGTTAATTCAAACGATTAAACAGATTTTAATAAGCAACATGTTATGGCACATACATACTCATTAAATTGAACTAATCTCTTACATATCCCTATGTCAATTCAAACGATTAATTAAATCTAATGAGCATATAAAAGACTATGTGAGGTAACAAGGTATCCTTACCTTGAAACAGTTGAATCACAATAATCTTGCAAGTTATGCAAGGCAAGTGCATCGCCAGATACATTGCTAATTTAACCTTCAACTACCTTAGAAGAATAAACATGCACTAATTAAGTATTGTGTCAATTAATTACAATTTCAATCTGTTTATATAATTAATTCATTAGTTTCCTAACAAATATAATTCAAGAATAACTTAGGCATGATTTTACTTAATGAAGCATTTTACCGAGGCCTATAACAGTATAAACACAATTTTAATAATTTAAGTAAATGAAATGCAATCAAACCAACACGAATTAAATTCAAGCTAAGCTGATTAAATTAACCATTACAACAACATAAATATTCATAGATATGTTTATCATAACAACAACAAAAATTAAAGAGATAGGGAACAAGAATCAAATCCGGTATTTTTTTCGTGGCTTGACTAGGTTGCTCCATTCTTCGTTCTTTGTTGTCCTCACCGATCAAGTCTTTTATGAACACTTAATTGCTGGTCCAAAATGGCTGAAGAAGAAACCTATCTCAAGGGGAGAAATCGGCACAAGAGCAAGGGACTTGGAATGGGAAAATGAGAGGAGAAAGTGAGAGAGGAGAGAAGAGATGTGAATGAATGAGGGATGAATGAGGACTTCTTTGAATGATCAGCCAAGGGGGGTTTTTATAGCTGAATGTGGCAGCTAAAATTTGATAAAAATATCAGCAAAAGAGCCACCCCTTGGCCGGCCATCTATGTGGCAAAGTTGATGGCTTTAACTTTGCTAAATATGGCTTGGGGCAAATCCATAAAGCCACCAATTGTGGAGGGGCTTGAATGCAAATTTGACAAGTATTCAAGGGCTTCTTTGCAAGATTAATTAATCATCTAATAAGCTGATTTGGGTCAGCATATGGACGATTTTAGGCTGCCCAATCCTTGGCTGGTTCAGTTCAATCGATTCAGTTCAACTGGACCACTTTTTCCATAATTAATTAATAATAATTCATTTAGCCCAAATTAAATTGGGTATAAATTAAAATTAATTATATTATGAATTAATACACATAATTGGATGTATTAGAATGGAAATTAATTTTCCTCGATACTTCAAATTGCTTCTCGATTTTGTGCTTCTAGCAGTGTCCGCCAAGTCATTTTTCGCCCTTTGTGCAAATCTTTCGAAAATAACCAAAATTCATCAAAAATAATTATAAAATTAACTAAAATTCAACACGTTCATATTTTAAGTGCACTTTAATTATTTTATAAAAATTAATTATTTTTTGACAAGAATTTAACCAAATTCGTATGAATTTAAGTTAAAAGGGTATGAAAAAGTGTGTAAATTTGTGTTTCCATAAGCTAACTTGGCCAATGTTGGCATGTAAATGGTTGTTTGTAATCTAGTCATTGGAATGGCTAGTGATAGTATTTTTAGTGAATATATATATACTTAAGGTTACAATATGGTCAATATATATATGCTTGGTATGGTTAGATTGAATTCTGGTAACATGTATGTCTTTTGAAAAGGTAAGTATGTATGCATGTGATGATATATCATGTATAATATTAATGTTGGTTTGATTTAAATGTCTTGAATTGGTTTGGGAATGTGTTAAAATGTTAATGTAGGTACAAGGCAAAATTTAGGTGAGAAATAAGGATAAGAAATGGCCTTATTTTGTCCACACGGGCATGTGTCTCAACCGTGTGTGACACACGACCATGTGCATGGGTGCGTGGTTTGGCCGTGTTTCCCCTGCATCTTAAAATTTGAGAAACAGAATTACACGGGCGTGTGTCTCAGCCATATGAGACACACGACCCAACACACGGCCATGTGTCTTGGCCGTGTGAATCCTGCATCTAAGTTTTGAAAATTAAATTGTCCACACAGCCTGGCACACGGGCGTGTAGCTAGTCGTGTGACCCAAATCAAAGAGTTACACGGGTAAAGATACAGGATGGGACATATCCGTGTGTCCCTATTTCAAATGCCCACACGGCTTGGGACATGGGAGTGTCACTTGGCCATGTGAGCCACACGGCCTACCCACATGAGCGTGTGTCCCTTGCACTCTTGGAAAATTTTAATGTTTTACGAAAAAATTCTTTGAGTTTTCGGTTTAGTCCCGACTTGTTTCTAATGTATAAATTGGGCCTCGAGGGTCCATTTAAGGGACGATATGATTGGTTTCAGATATGAATAGTAAATGACACAAATTAATAGTATTTGATATGTAAACTTTGGCAATGCCCCATAACCCTGTTTCGGTGACGGATATAGGTTAGGGGTGTTACAAGTATGTCTATTCATCCTGGTAGCAATAAAATGTACAGTGATTTGAAACAATTGTATTAGTGGTCAGGTATGAAACGAGAGATTTCTAAGTTCGTATCGAGATGTTTAGTGTGCCAGCAAGTTAAAGCTGAACATCATGTACCTTCTAGTTTGTTACAACCAGTAATGATTCTGGAATGGAAATAGGAGTGAGTCACGATGGATTTTGTATCGGGATAACCCTTGTCTCTAAGAAAAAAAAGATGCAATTTGGGTTGTCATTGATCTTCTGACAAAGTCTGCACATTTTATTCTAGTGCGTATAGATTATTCTCTTAAAAGATTAGCCAAGCTTTATGTTGCTAAGATTGTCAGATTGCACGAGGTGCCAGTTTCTATTATTTCAGATAGAGATTTGTGATTTACATCATGATTCTAGAACAAATTACATAAGGCTCTAGGTATGTGTTTGTATTTTAGCACCGCATTTCATCCTCAGACTTATGGTTAGTCTAAGCATGTAATTCAGGTACTTTAGGACATGTTTCGGTGTTTTGTTTTAGAATTCGAAGGCAACTCAGAGAAATTTCTACCGTTAGTTGAGTTCGCATATAATAACAGTTATCAATCGAGCATAAATATGGCACCGTACGAAGCTTTTTATGGTTGTAAATGACGAGCTCTATTATATTGGACTGAGCTTAGTAAGAAAAAGATTCACCGGGTTGATTTGATTCGAGAGACTGAAGAAAAAGTAAAAGTAATTCGAGATAGTTTGAAAGCAGCTTCAGATAGACAGAAATCGTATACCGATTTAAAATGTAAAGATATTGAATTCCAAATAAGAGATAAAATGTTCTTGACAATATTGCCCTGTAAGAAAGTTCTTCAATTTGTTCATAAAATAAAGCTAAGCTTGAGATTTATCGGGCCGTATGAGATTATCAAAAGAATCAAGCCAGTAGCGTATCATTTAGCTTTGCCGTAGGAGTTAGAAAAGATCCATAATGTTTTTCACGTATCTATTTTACGACGGTACCGATCAGACCCTTCGCATGTTATCTCACCAGTGGATGTCGAGATTCTGCGTGCTATGTCGTACAGCGAAGAATCGACCAGAATTTTAGCTCAAGAGGTTAAAGAATTAAGAAATAAAAACATAGCTTTAGTAAAAAGTTCTTAGGCAACGACGCGGTATAGAGGAGGCTACCTACGAATTGAAAGAAGCTATAAGAAAATAATATCTGAACCTCTTTACCGGTAAGATTTTTGGGGACCAAAATTTTCTTTAGGGGAGAGTTGTAACAACCCTTCTTCAGTGAAATCGAAATTTTACTTTTGGGACCATAAATCCGATGTGAGAATATTTATTTTATTATTTAATGTCTATAGCATGTTAGCATTATCCTATAAAAATTTCGTTAAGAAATTTTATCGTTTGTATGCTTAATTTGGTAAAAAGGACTAGATTAAAAAAGGTGCAAAACTTGAGTTCTAGAAGCTAATGGGATCTAATAGCTATCATATTAAATGGTTAAAGGGTTTATGTTGTAATTAAACCATTGATATTTTGAGTGGACTTTTATGGACATTATATAAGTGATTTTAAAGGTTAATAATTTATTAAATAAAGGTTAATAAAATTAAAGGAAACAAAGATATCATCTTTTTTATTGTCTTCTTCCACCGAAATTAAACTAAAGGAAAGCCATTAATGAAGCTTCAAGGTTTGGCCATAGTTCATCCTTGCATGTGAGTGATACTTTGTCCCGTTTTTAATGATTTTTATGTTTTTGAAGTCATTGCAGCTTAACCTAGCTAGCCCAGGGATTAATTTGCAAAACTATTAGAAGATTAGAGTTTTTCCATGAATGTATTCATGTTGTTTATGAAGTCTGATGGAAGAAAATGAATCTTTGTTGTTAGATAAACATCTTTTGTAAAGTGATTTTTGCTGGAATTGTCAAATAAGGATTTATTTATAAAATGTGTAAAATGTGTGGTAGAAATTGTGAAATAATGAAATGTATGAGTTGTTATGGCTGTATACGAAATTCATCTAGCTTGGGTTGGGATGAAATTGCATGGATTTTAGTTTACGAGCTTAAGGACAAAATCATAAAGAAATCAAAACATTAGGGGCAAAAGCATAATTTTGCAAAAATATGATTTTTGGATTGAATTGAATAAAATGATTATTGAATGAATTGAATTTGATTATTTAGATCAAGTTAAGATCGTACGGATTTAGATTGAGGGAAAGAAAAAATGTCGAACTAGTTGATCTTATTTCTTCGTTCGCGATCGAGGTAAGTTTGTACGTTTAAATTACATTTTTAATGTGTTTGATTTAAATGCTATTATGTTATATTATCATATCATGTCTCGACAGAAAATCCAACGATGTTTCAACAACTATCAAGCCCCATTTGAACCCTAGGAATATATAGGATACAAATGACATGTTATTAGGGTTACCATGTTTCGGGTGTTGGTCCTGAATGTCCTACTGGTGGATGAGTTTCAGCATGTGTTGTAGATACTTGACAACTTGTGTGCACAACACCATGTAGCTATGTTCCGACCAACAGCTTGCGTGAGCAAACCCACTTATAGCTTGAGAGAGAGCATCTATGTAAAGGAAAAAGGAAAGAAATGGCTACAACCATATGTTAGCACACATTGTGTGAGATTCCTGTGTATCTAATATTATTCTAAGTGGTTCAACGGGCATATAATGGGAAGGAACGGTACGTGTTCTGATTGCCAATGTCATAAAAGTATGGAAAAGTATGAGTTGTTGATGATTAAAGTGTGTATAGTCATGCTCATGAAAAGTATGAATGCTTATATGCTATATTCATGAAAGTTATTTTACCATGTGGTGAATTTTTGCTAAGTTATGTGCTTAATCACTAACTTGTGTTGTTATGGTGCTTAGGCTTGTGCCAAGCTATGTTGGATTGTTTCACATTTATTTTCATTGTTTATGATTTACGAACTTACTAAGAATTATATGCTTACTTTGTGTTCTTTTCTATGTTTTATAGTTAATCGAAAGCTCGTTCGAGTTGGAAGTTTGTCAGACATCTATCACACTATCCATCGGCTATATCGGCAGATTTTGATATTTTTGAGTCTTGGTTATAATGGCATGTATAGGTGTTTTGTGCTTGATGAAGTGATCATTATGTTTGGCTTGTAAATATGATACTTTGGTTGATGAACTAGTTGTCATGTTGGCATGTATATATGTGGTTTTATGATTGATGATATTTTGGCATTTTGGTGCTTGTTAATCTTGAAATGGTCAAGTTGATGTATGTTTTAGTGACCATTTTGGTATGTTTTAGTATAATTTTGGCATGTGGGCATGATGATAAGATTGGTAAGGAAATTAGATGAGAAATATATGGTTGGTTAATGGCTGGCTAGATTATGCAAATGTTTAAACATGTTTGGTTGTTGTGATTGAGGTGTCTTTTGGGCATATTGGTTGTATGGACAAATACTAGTGGATTTAGCATGATTGTGTATGTTTTAGGTGCATTTTTAATGCTTGATCATAGGTGCAAATGGCTTGTATGGGTGAGCTTGTTTTGGGTGAGAGAATTGGCTTGAAAATGGCCTATTTCTTATCTACATGGCCTAAGACACGAGGGTTTGTCTAAGCCGTGTGTGACACACGGCCATGTGACACGATCGTGTGTCCCCTGTAGGTTTCAAAGGGTTGCAAGTAAAGCAGTTACACGGCCTAACACATGGCCTAGAACATGGGCGTGTGAGTCCATTTCGAGAGTTACACGGCCTAGCACACAGTTGTGTGGCTTGGTAGTGCGACCCAAGTTAGAGAGTTACACGAGCACGAACATGAGCTGGGACACTACTGTGTGTCCCTACTTCAAATGTCCACATGGCCTGAGACACGGGTGTGTGTCTTAGCCGTATAAGTCATACAGCCTACCCACACGGCTGTGTAACCCCTACAGTGTGAAAAATTCTAACTTTTTCTATGAAATTATATATGTTTTTGATTTTGTCCTGAATCATTTCTATAGTGTTTCTAGGGCCTCAAGGGCTCGAATAAGGGACATTATGCATGAGTTTGATTGATAATTTTTGTAATCTATGAAATGTTTGAAGTCAAATGATTTAAGCTTTGATTTTTTGATAATGTTCCATAACCCTGTTTAGGCGACGAATACGGGTTAGGGGTGTTACAGGATTAGTCCGTGAACTTCTGTAACTACTACAATTTAGTCTAGGTAAATTCGTACAGTTTATAATTTAACATCTATATGAAATGTTTAATGCTATAATGTGATATAATAGATATATTTGATTATAAATAATGTAAAGTTATTTGTGAAAAGTTGTTAAAATTCAATACTTGGATCGGATTGAACGTGGGATAGAGTACAATCGAGATATGGTATGTTATGAGGGATCGGAGTCGAGATTGTTGTGGAGTGATATATATATATATATATATATATATATATATATATATGTTTCGCAAGTAGACTGAGGTTAAACATTTATTGCGAACTTTCGTGTCATACTCTTTATTTTTGCATGTTTTCGGTTGGACTAGCTCTTCGGAGCCATTGGTGTGTTATCGGGTGCACTGCCTTGTGTGAGCATTTGGTGTGTTTTGAACAAACTAGCTCTTATGAGCATCGTGTGTGTTTCGGTTGAAATATCGATGTACTCATATCCGTAAGACGTTCATCAGATTATAAATCTCTGTAATGTAACTTGTTTAGTGATTTTGATGGTTATGACATGCATTTGAACTTTGAATTGAATTTTGCAATTCACTTGGTTAAATTGTGGATGATAAGTAACACATATGGTTGTATTATTATATAATGATTTGTTTTACTTACTTCGGTAAGATTTATCGTTTCAGTACGTCAAACTTACAAAGCTTCAATGAGCTTACTTATGTTATTTTATGTTCTTGTAGATACTTTGAAGGTTGGACAGTCGAATCGGCATTCAAGTCACACTATCCTCTCATTTTCGGTAGTTTTTGGAATGTTCATTTTGGTTTATATGGTATGTAATAGGCTTCTATGTCATTACTATTGATTTGATATGTAAAATGTTAAAATATGATCTTAAGCGCAAATAGTCAACTTATATGATATATGTGAATAAGGTATGATGTTTAAGTGCAAGTTCATGGTAAGTGTGATTGGAATGTTGTGATTGAGGTGCCTATGCTTGGCATATTGTTTGAATGTTAGATGGTGTGATTTAACATATTTTGAATGATAGTTCTTTTTGTTGTAAAATTTTATATACTTGTGGTATTAATGAGGATACATTGGTTAGGCACTTAGGATGGTTGATTTAGCATGTTTTTTGTTTATTTAATGTCATTTTGAATATGTCTTTTGGCTGGTAAATGGATTACTTAGAGTCCAAGTAAGCTTGAATTGGTTAACTTGTTGTTTAAGGTTCATTTTGGGCCTACATAGCTTGAGACATGGGCATGTGAATCTGCTGTGTGAGACACACGGCCTATCGACACGGCCATGTGTCATCTGATGGTTTTTTTAGGGTTCAAGTCAACGAGTTACACGTCCTGGCACACGGGCATGTGGGGTAACTCAAAGAGTTACATGGCCTGGCACACGGGTGTGTGACACGACCGTGTGACCCTACTCAAAGAGTTACACGGGTGAGGGACACGGGCTGGGACATAGCCATGTGTTCCTAGTTTGATTGTTACATGGCTAGATACATAGCGTGTGCCTCAACCGTGTAAGACACACAGTCGTGTGACCCTTGTTTTTGCAAATTTTGCATATTTTTGCTAAACTTTCCAAACTATTTCAAATTGGTCCCAAATTATTTCTAGGTTATTTTTAGAGCCTCGTGGGCTCGATTTAAGGACTTTGTGCATGAGTATGAATGGTTTGTGATGTGATTATTATATTGATTGATAAAATGTTCAAATGTTTTTGATTGTTTTGTAACACTTTGTAACCTTAATCTGACAACAGAGATGGGTTAGGGGTGTTACATTCACCATGGAAGAAAGTATTGAGGGTTGGACGTAAAGGCAAGTTGAGCTCGAGTACATTGGACCATATAGAGTTCTTAAGAGTGTTGGACTAGTTGCTTACCAGTTAAAGTTACCTCCGGAATTGGAACACATTCATCCCACGTGATTCCGATCGAATAAGGTCAAGGTAAGACCAGTTTTAACTAATGAGGTAGAGTAAGTATAGATTGAGGAAAAAATAGATCCCTCCTGTGAAATTTTTATGGCAGAATCATCATGTTAGCAAAGCCAATTGGGAACCCGAGGAATCGATGCATCGCCACTACCCTCACTTGTTTGGACCAGGTAAATTTCATGGACAAAATTTATTTTAAGGGGGAGTAGAGTTGTCAGGCCCTAGATTTTATTTATTATTTTGTGCTAGTTTGTGTCATAAAGAATAAATTGTCTTAGTGGTCAAATGTGCTAATTGTTTCCAAAATGTCCCAAGTTCAAGGCCCCACAAGTACACCTTTTTAATTAAAATTTTGACAAATTTACCTAACTGTGAACACCCTTACCATCCAACCCATGTTGACAAACTAGGGAAGATTCTTTCCTTTGATTACAAAGTCAACATTCTCATTTTTCACCCCTTTTCACTCCCATGATCCACTTTTGGTGTCATTATCCCCTCAACTTGCCAGAATTCTCCCCTTACCTTACCTTGGTCCACTATGCACCTAAACTCACTTGATTTTTTATTTTTTTCTCATATTTTTCAACTCCACTTCCTTTTGCCACCCTCCTCCTTGCTTTACCCTTTAATCTCTCTTTTTTTTTAATTTTCACCACCTAAAACACCCTTTTCTCCTTATTTCTCCTCCACTACATCATCACACAAGGCCGTTGTACCACCACCGCACCACCGCCGTTGGTCATCACTAAAATTTTTTATTTCTCTTCTTTTCTTCCCCTATTTTCATAATCAATTTATTTAACATCTCAAATCTGATTTTTATTTATTAGAGGGTTATATCTCAACCGGTTGTTCTAACTTTCTATTTTATTTATTATAGTGCTGAAGCCTCTTCTCTAGTCAACCTTATAAGGAAAAGTTGTTGAGCCATTTTTCCTCCATTATTATGTAAGTATAATCGATCTTCTGACTCTTGATACACTTTTGTATATTCTTATACATACATATTCGATTAAGTCAACACTAATTATTCAGATTAACTATTTCATTAAAGTGCAATTCAAAATCTCGGATTCATACCCCCTACTTGTAGAAGAGTGCGATTAGACGAACAATTGCGTAAGTATCTCACCGAATCGATTAATTGAAGGTTATTTATTTCTTAACTCTAACTAATATGTGTGTATGGTATTAACCATAGAGACTCGATAATTGAACTGTAACACCCCTAACCCACATCCGTCACCAAAACAGGGTTACAATATGTTACCGAAGTTTACGGAATAATTATACAAAAATTCCATTATTTACCTATATTCACATCAAAGCTATCCACTCGAGTCATAGTCACTAAATTATTTATATCTGGAGCTACAGAAGTCCAAATTAAGATCTGCTAATTTTCCTGAAACTAGACTCACGTATCTTTCTACCATAAAATTCTCAGAATTTTTGGTTTAGCCAATAAGTACAGTTTATTCTTTAAAGTCTCCCCTATTTCACTGTTTGACAATTCTGACCACTCTTCACTAAAATTTAATTATCTCTCTGTACAGAATTCAAATAATGTTATTAGTTATTTGTTCTGAAAATAGACTCATCAAGGAATCTAATCATATAAATTATGTCCCATAATTATTTTTTTACAATTTTTAATAATTTTTACAAGTCAGAACAGGGGAGCTCGAAATCACTCTGATCTTATCTCACAAAAATTCAAATATCTCCTGATATGAAAGTCTTTTGCTTACACCGTTTCTTCTATGTGAAACTAGATTCAATAGGCTTTAAGTTTATATCTTATTCAACCTATAATTAGATTTTCATAATTTATGGTGAATTTTCAAAGTTGAACTACTGCTACTAACTAAAAACTACTTTAGTACAAAATATTGTTAACTAGTTTATAACATCTTTACTTCATTTCATTTAAACTCTATACATGCCATATAAATCTTTAAACATAAAACAAAAGCTACTGGAATGATCTGGATAGTGTGCCTTGTTGTGTTGATCCGATCTACCAACTTCACTTCAATTCAATCTACATAAAAATATCAAACACACACAAGTAAGCTTATTGAAGCTTAGTAAGTTCATAGGTTTAAAAGTAATGCTTACCAAACATAATATTTTCAAACAATACACAAACATTTACTAAAGTTTCCTGCCATTCACAACCATTTTTATAATACTTCACATAGTTGAGCTCAACATTAACAACTACTCAATCTCTTCATTTGGTTCACTTCTCTTGTATTACTTATTATCAAATTAGGAAACGGCTTACGAAATTGAGTACATCGTTGTCCAGTGCCACGATTCATAACTCAGTATGGTTTTCCTCATTGAAATACCATACCTACATTTTACAACTCGGTATGGGAAATGTCATACCTACGTTTCTTAACTAGGTATAGATTTGATAATACCATACCTACATTTCACAACTCAGTATGGATGATACCACACCTACATTTCGCACTTTTCCATGGAACAACCATGGTCTTATCCGTCAATTCATCACATGTCACGATACAAACGTACTCAATCTTGCGTTTTTCCTAATTTGCATTTCCACATTTATTGTTTCATTAACAAAATTTTCACAATCCCACAACAAATTCATATATAATAACACATTATATCATTCAATCATTCACAAATAAACATTTAAATTCAACCATATGAACTTACCCGACTGATTTGTAGAAGATATTGAAATTTAGGGACTATTCCGTAACTTTTTCTTTTCCTCGTTCTTCTTTGGATTCTTGATCTATAATATAAAATATTTTCACTCATTAGCATTTATTTCATTTCTATTTCACTTCACAATTTATGCTATTCAACTTTTGAAATTGCACTTTTACCCCAAAATTTACAGTTTTTACAATTTAATCCCTACTCAATTCACCCATCAATTGAACTAATTTTTCTCAATTAACACTTTATTTTATCATTATAAACTATTTCAAAACCTTTTATATTCTGAATTTCAACACCAACCTTCAATTCACAACTTTTTCACAATTAGGTCCTAAATACCATTTTCTATCAAAATCACTTAATAAAACCACCTTAATATGAAATCAGAACTTAAATTTCATAATAATTCATCATAAACTTCCCTTACCCATCCAGGGTAACTTCCAATTTCACCCATAAAATCAAAAACTAATGAATTCTATAAGTGGACCTAATTGTAAAAGTCATAAAAACATAAAAATTATCAAGAAAAAGAAAGAATTAAACTCACATGATGTAAAAAATATGAAAACCCAGCTTTCTTCAGACTTTCTATGGTGTTTTGGCTGAGAAAATATGAAGAGATCTCTAGATTTTTCAATTTTGTCCTTATTTTATATGTTAAAATTGTAAAATTTCCAATTTTGCCCTTATTTCTCGTATTTTTCTGCTGATTTTCTTGCCCTGGCCATCCAGCCTATTCACTTTTAGGCTTAATTGCCCTTTAAATCCTCTTTCTTTTAACACTTGAGCTATTTAATCCTTCTAGCAAATTTTATTTTTATTACAATTTAGTCCTTTTTATTTAATTGACTACCCAAACGTTAAAATTTCTCAACCAAACTTTAATACTAACTAAATGGAATACCATAAATATCTATAAAAATATTTATAGCTCGGTTTTCAAATTTGAGGTCTCGATACCTCATTTTTGACCCGCTTGACCTAATAAATTCTTTTAATTCACCAATTCACAAATTCTTCTAAATTCTTACTTGACTCATAAATATTAAATTACTATCTTGTTCAATCTTACTTGTCGGATTTAGTGATCTCAAATCACCATTTTCTACACCACTGAAAATTAGGCCGTTACAACCCTCCGCCCCTTTAAAAATTTCATCCTCGAAATTTGTTACCTGAAAATATATTTGGATACTGTGATCTCATTGACTTCTCTGTCTCTCAAGTTGCCTCCTCCATACCATGTCGATGCCATAATACTTTAACCAATGGTACTCTTTTGTTCCGCAATTCTTTAACTTTACGAGCCAAAATCTTCACTGGTTCTTCTGAATAAGTCATATCTGGTTGAAGCTCAATTTCAGTATGAGGAATTACGTGTGAAGGATCTGACCTATACCGTCTTAGCATAGACACATGAAACACATTATGAATCTTCTTAAGTTCCGGAGGTAAAGCCAACCAATAAGCTACAGGACCAACCCTTTCCACAATTTCATATGGCCTATGAATCTCGGACTTAATTTTCCTTTTCTACCAAACCGTAACACCTTCTTCCACGGTGAAACTTTTAAAAATACTCGATCACCCACTGCATATTCTATGTCTCTTCATTTTAAATCTGCATATGACTTTTGACGATCTGAAGCAACTTTTAGACTATCTCGAATAATCCGGACTTTCTCTTCAGTTTCCCGAATCAAATCAACCCCAACTATTTTTGATTCACTCAATACAGACCAACACAATGGAGTCTTGCATTTTCTACCATAAAGAGCCTCAAATTGTGCCATTTTTATACTAGATTGATAGCTATTATTGTAAGCAAACTCAGCCAACGGTAAATACCTTTCCCAACTGTCACCAAACTCAAGTCTACAACATCTTAACATATCTTCTAAAATTTTAATCACTCGCTTTGATTGTCCATCTGTTTGAGTATGAAATGCTGGACTAAAATTCAATCTGGTACCTAAAGCTTTTCCAAAATCTTGAAGTAAACCTCGGATCCCAGTCTGAAATGATAGATACTGGAACTCCATGTAGTCTCACAATCTCTGACACATACAATTCTACTAAATTTTTAAGTGAAAAATGCATTCGATTGGAATAAAAAGTGTCTTGACTTTGTCAATCTATCAACAATCACCCATATCGAATCTTTCTTTCTTGGAGTCATAGGCAATCCTGACACAAAATCCATTGTAACATGCTCCCACTTCCATTCAGGAATCATAATGGGTTGTAATAAACCCGTTGGCACTTTATGTTCTGCTTTAACTTGCTGACAGTTCAAACATTTTGCAATAAATTCTGAAATTTCTCTCTTCATACCAGGCCACCAATATGTCTTTTTCAGATCACTATACATTTTTGTACTACCCGGATGAATAGAATACATACTATTATGCGCTTCAGAAAGAATATCATTCTTCAAATCAGAATTATTTAGAACACAAATCCTATTATGATAACGCAACATATCCTCATCATCAATACTAAACTCTAAATCTAAATTATCCCGAATCATTTTCCGTTTCAGTACCAATTTTGGATCTTCATTCTGCAGCTTCTAAATTTGTTGAAGGAACATTGGTTTTACTTTCAATTCTACTAATACAGCACCTTCTTCATTAAGAGCCAAATGAGAATTCATTGCCTGAAGTGCAAACAAGGATAACTTTCGACTAAGTGCATCAGTAACTACATTAGCTTTCCCTGGATAATAGTCAATAACCAAATCATAGTCTTTTAACAGCTCTAACCACTGTCTCTGTCTTAAGTTCAGTTCTTTCTAAGTCATTAAGTATTTCAAACTTTTGTGACTCGTATAAATATAACACTTCTCACCATATAAATAGTGTCTCCAAATTGTTAAAGTAAAAATAATTACAGCTAACTCAAGATCATGTGTAGAGTAGTTCTTTTCATGTGGTTTTAACTGCCGTGAAGCATAAGCCACCACCTTTCCTAACTGCATTAACATACAACCCAAACCACTTAAAGATACATCACTGTACACAACATACGGTATACCTGATTCTGGTTGAGTCAAGACTGAAGCTTCTGTTAACATTTTCTTTAACTGATCAAGGCTCTGCTAACATTTATCAGACCACACAAACTCAACATTCTTCTATAATAAACGAGTCATTGGTGAAGCAATCATGGAAAAATTCTTTACAAAACGGCGATAGTATCCTGCTAATCCCTAAAAACTTTGCACTTCAGTTACATTCTTTGGTGTTTTCCAATTCACCACTGCTGAAACTTTACTTGCATCCGCACGAATTCCTTCAGCTGATACAATGTGACCCAGAAATCCAACATCATAAAGCCAAAACTCACATTTACTAAATTTTGTATATAACTGCTTTTCTCTCAAAGTCTGTGTACAATTCTCAAGTGCTGTGCATGTTCGGATTCTGTCTTTGAATAGACCAATATGTCATCAATAAATACCACCACAAATCTATCCAAATAAGACTGAAAAATCAGATTCATTAAATCCATAAATGCAGCAAGGGCATTTGTTAAACCAAAGGCATTCCCAAAAATTCATAGCAGTCTTTGGCACATTACACTCTTTA
Organism: Gossypium anomalum; assembly: GCA_025698475.1. Taxonomy (NCBI): domain Eukaryota; kingdom Viridiplantae; phylum Streptophyta; class Magnoliopsida; order Malvales; family Malvaceae; genus Gossypium; species Gossypium anomalum. The sequence goes on along the minus strand of CM046960.1, from coordinate 16,535,482 downwards.
ACCTTCAACTGATAATACCCATATCTAAGGTCTATCTTTGAGAACACTGCAGCACCTTTCAGTTGATCAAACAAATCATCGATACGAGGTAATGTATATTTATTTTTAATTTTTACCTTGTTCAACTGTCTGTAATCAATACACAATCGCAACGAGCCATCTTTCTTTTTCACAAATAAGACAAGTGCGCCCTAAGGTGATGTACTCGGTCTGATGAACCCTTTATCCAATAACTCTTGCAACTGTGTCTTCAACTCTTTTAACTCAGCCAGTGTCATTCTATACGGTGTTATTGATATTGGAGTTGTACCTAGAATTGCATCAATTACAAATTAAACCTCACGATCTGGGGGTAAACCAGGTAATTCCTCAGGAAACACATTAGTAAACTCATTAACAACTGGCAATTGTTCCATCTTCAATTCAGAACCCCGAGTATCAAGAATATAAGCTAAAAATGCTTCATTATTCTTCCGAATCAATTTTCGAGCTGCAAAGGCTGAAATAATTCTGGCATCATTCTTTTTATCCCCAAACTCAGCTGAAACTATTTCCCCTATCTGACATTTTAAATCAACCCATTTTTCTCTACAATTCACTATGGCATCATGTTTAATCAACCAATCCATTCCAAGAATAACATCAAATTCTCGGAAAGGTAACAACATTAAATCAGCAGAGAATTCACAGCCTTGTATTTTCAGTGGACAATTTCGACATATTAAATTAACTAACACACTTTGCCCTAGTGGATTAGTAACTTGTAAATCAAGGTCAGTGGACTTAACAGTCATTTTCTTTTCTAACACTAATGCAGTGCAAATATATGAATGCGTAGATCCAGGATCAATTAAAGCATACACAGAATCATCAAAAAGATAGAAATTACCAGCTATCACATCTGGAGCAGAAGCTTCTTCCTTTGCCCGGATAGCATATGTACGTGCAGGTGCTCTTGTTTCTGATCGGGCTGCAGTATCTCTCGTTCCCGAACGAACAGTCCTAGCAGCACTGCTTTGACCTGAACATTTACTTTTCTGAGGAGTATTTGCTTGCTTCTCACCTTGTTCTCTATCTTCTTTTAACAATTGAGGACAATCCCGAATAAAATGATCAGTTCCACCACATCTATAACAAGCTCCAGTTTTTCCCCAACATTCACCAATATGAAATCTACCATAATTTTTGCATCTAGGTCTCGGAATATTTTGCACACTACTAACACTAGCTGTTGGTTTCTTAGTTACTCCGACATCTTGTTGAGTTGTTTTACTTTTATTAGATCGTTCCGAAATTGTAACAGGTCGACTAGAATCATCTCTGAACTTTTTAGCCAGAAAAGTTGAAGTTAGTCTAGAGAAACTTCTTTTGTATACCTTTTTACCTCTTCTTTCTCTTGCATCTTTCTATTATACACTTCTTCCATCTTTTGAGTTTGATCAGACAGAACCACAAATTCTCGAATCTCTATGCCTCCAATCATCAATCTGATTTCATCATTAAGCCCTTCTTCAAATCTAATACACATTTCTTCCTCTGTCGGTACAACATCCCGAGCATATCTACTGAGATACACAAATTCTCTTTCATATTCGGCCACTGTTTTATTCCCTTGTTGAAGATCAAGAAATTTCCTCTTCTTCTTATCTAAATATCTCTTTCCCAGATACTTCTTTTTAAACTCATTTTGGAAGAATTCCTAAGTAAGTTTATCTACAGGTACCACTGCCTTAATGGTTTCCCACCAATTATACGCTTCTTCTTTCAATAGTGAAACCGCACACCTCAGATAGTCCTCCAAAGAACACATTATCTGTTTAAAAACCCTCTCCAAACTCTTTAACCAAAACTCTGCTTTAACTGGATCATCGTCCGATCTCCCTCGAAATTCTTCAGCTCTGAACTTTCTGAGTTTCTCAATCGGTGTTCTTTTACTATATTCATCTATTAAAGAAGGAGCAACCGGAGTTGTAACTGGTGGTACAATAGGGGAGGAGGAGGTTGTTGTGCCTGACTTCTTCCTTGTATTGTTTTACGATATCACTGATTCATTAACCCGTAAATCATGTTTTTAAGTTCTTCCTCTCTCAACAAAGAAATCGAAGCATTACCAATTGTTCCCTGCTCAGTAGTTTGTATTCTACTGTTAACTTCCTCTTCTTGACTAGCACCCTTGGGTCTATCAGACATATTTACAATCTATAACAAAAATTAGTAGTTAGATCGGATCATTCACATCACACTATCACAGATTTATATGGCATGTATTTCTAAACATTTTACACATCACATTCGTTCCAAGAATTGACTAAACCAAAGCTCTGATACCAATAAATGTAACACCCCTAACCCACATCCGTCACCAGAACAGAGTTACAAGATGTTACCGAAGTTTACGGAATAATTATATAAAAATTCTATTATTTACCTATATTCACATCAAAGCTATCCACTCGAGTCATAGTCACTAAATTATTTATATCTGCAGCTACAGAACTTCAAATTAAGATCCACTAATTTTCCCTGAAAATAGACTCACGTATCTTTCTACCATAAAATTTTTAGACTTTTTGGTTAGCAATAAGTACAGTTTATTCTTTAAAATCTTCCCTATTTCACTGCTTGATAGTTCTGACCACTCTTCACTAAAATTTAATTATCTCTCTGTACAGAATTCAAATAATGTTATTGGTTATTTCTCCTAAAAAAATACTCATTAAAGAATCTAATGATATAAATTATGTCCCATAATTATTTTTATACAATTTTTAAAGATTTTTACAAGTCAGAACAGGGGAGCTCAAAATCACTCTGACCTAATCTCACAAAAATTCAAATATCTCCTGATATGAAAGTCTTTTACTTACACTGTTTCTTCTATGTGAAACTAGATTCAATAGGATTTAATTTTATATCTTATTCAACCTCTAATTATATTTTCATAATTTATGGTGAATTTTCAAAGTCGAACTACTGTTAATAACTAAAAACTGCTTTAGTACAAAATACTGTTAACTAGTTTATAACATCTTCACTTTATTTCATTTATACTCTATACATGCCATATAAATCTTTAAACATAAAACAAAAGCTACCGGAATGATCTGGATAGTGTGCCTTGTTGTGTTGATCCGATCTACCAACTTCACTTCAATTCAATCTACATAAAAATATCAAACACACACAAGTAAGCTTATTGAAGCTTAGTAGGTTCATAGGTTTAAAAGTAATACTTACCAAACATAATATTTCCAAACAATACAAAAACATTTACAAAAGTTTCCTCCCATTCACAACCACTGTTATAATACTTCACATAGTTGAGCTCAACATTAACAACTACTCAATCTCTTTCATTTGGTTCACTTCTCTTGTATTACTTATTATCAAATTAGGAAACGGCTTACGAAATTGAGTACGTCGTTGTTCAGTGCCACGATTCATAACTCAGTATGGTTTTCCTCATTGAAATACCATACCTACATTTTACAACTCGGTATGGGAAATGCCATACCTACGTTTCTTAACTCAGTATGAATTTGATAATACCATACCTACATTTCAAAATTCAGTATGGATGATACCAAACCTACATTTTGCACTTTTCCATGGAACAACCATGGTCTTATCCGTCAATTCATCACATGTCACGATACGAGCGTACCCAATCTTGCGTTTTTCCTAATTTGCATTTCCACATTTATTCTTTCATTAACAAAATTTTCACAATCCCACAACAAATTCATATATAATAACACATTATATCATTCAATCATTCACAAATAAACATTTAAATTCAACCATATGAACTTACCCGGCTGATTTGTAGAAGATATTGAAATTTAGGGACTATTCCGTAACTTTTTCTTTTCCTCGTTCTTCTTTGGATTCTTGATCTATAATATAAAATATTTTCACTCATTAGCATTTATTTCATTTCTATTTCACTTCACAATTTATGCTCTTCAACTTTTGAAATTGCACTTTTACCCCAAAATTTATAGTTTTTACAATTTAATCCCTGCTCAATTCACCCATCAATTGAACAAATTTTTCTCAATTAACACTTTATTTTATCATTATAAACTATTTAAAAACCTTTGATATTCTGAATTTCAACACCAACCTTCAATTCACAACTTTTTCACAATTAGGTCCTAAATACCATTTTCTATCAAAATCACTTAATAAAACCACCTTAATATGAAATTAGAACTTAAATTTCATAATAATTCATCATAAACGTCCCTTACCCATCCAGGGTAACTTCCAATTTCACCCATAAGATAAAAACTAATGAATTCTATAAGTGGACCTAATTGTAAAAGTCATAAAAACATAAAAATTATCAAGAAAAAGCAAGAATTAAACTCATATGATGTCAAAATATGAAAACCCAGCTTTCTCCAGACTTTCTATGGTGTTTTGGCTGAGAAAATATGAAGAGATCTCTAGATTTTTCAATTTTGTCCTTATTTTATATGTTAAAATTGTAAAATTTCCAATTTTGCCCTTATTTCTCGTATTTTTCTGCTGATTTTCTTGCCCTGGCCATCCAGCCTATTCACTTTTAGGCTTAATTTCCCTTTAAATCCTCTTTCTTTTAACACTTGAGCTATTTAATCCTTCTAACAAATTTTATTTTTATTACAATTTAGTCCTTTTTATTTAATTGACTACCCAAACGTTAAAATTTCTCAACCAAACTTTAATACTAACTAAATGGAATAGCATAAATATTTATAAAAATATTTATAGCTCGGTTTTCAAATTTGAGGTCTCGATACCTCATTTTTGACCCGCTTGACCTAATAAATTCTTTTAGTTTACCAAATTCACCAATTCACAAATTCTTCTAAATTCTTACTTGACTCATAAATATTAAATTACTATCTTGTTCAATCTTACTTGTCAGATTTAGTGATCCCAAATCACCATTTCCGACACCACTGAAAATTAGGCTGTTAAATGAACTCTCTCGTTTGAAGTTGGAATCGAGATCTTTGCGATTGGATTTGCCAGGTCTGTGGATTTATTTTAATAATAATGATTGATTTTGTTTTGGATCAAAATAATAATATAAGTAATAATTAATTACCATTTGAAATAATTCTTTGAAAAATGATTTATTGGGTGAATACGTTAGTATTCATACGGATTGATAAAATCCAATAAAAAAGGATTCCAAGTAAGTATTTCCGAAACTTCATATTTGTATTATTGATATGTGATTTGGTGAGTTTTCTTTCAAATATGATAATACGTTATTCTTAATGCTCATGATATGTGATATATGGTGATTTGAATATGTACAATAAATATGATATTGAATTATTGATGTTTTGATTCGAATGATAAACATATTAATATTTTGATACTCTGATTCGCATGTTAAGCATGTCATATTTATAATTTTGATTCGCATGTTAAGCATGCCACTATGATAAATCGTATTAAGATCTGATTCGCATGTAAAGCATGCCTACTAAAAATATGTACTGTATGCCATATCACATGCATGGGTTAGGGAAAATGTGCACGAAGGAAGTATCTGACAGTATATCTACAAATTTCTAGTGGCTTGTCCACAATATTCTGTATCTGGCAATAAATATGCATTGTTTGGTGGCTCAACCACAATATTCTGTTTGTGGTAGTATGATTGCACTATTCGGTGGCTTGTCCACAATATTGATGTGTTATTGGATGGATGAGTTTCGAGAACTCATTATGTTGTGTAACAGAGATGGGTAGGATCTATTTCCTGAAAATCTGCATTTATCTCTGAAGAAGTGTTGCATTGGCATCATCATATGCATTCTAATAATTTTCATCCTATGACTAAATATTTAGTATGTATATGATATGTTTAAACTATTTTTTTTTATGTGTTAAATTCTGTTATTATGATTTGTAACCCATACTGGGCTTTTTAAGCTCACCCTTTTATATTCTAATTTTTCAGATAATGATCGAGCTTAGGATGAAATCGACTATGGAGGTGCTCTCTGTCATTTTTTAGAAAACTATATTTTTTGTATCTAATATTATGAGATGTGTTTAATTATTTTGGACTTTGGATTTTGGATTTGGATTTTTCTGCATTGATTTAAGATTTAGAAAAAAACTACTATTTACGATGGATTTTTCTTAATAATGTCATAAAAAGCTCAATAAGGGTGATTTCAAAATTTAATACTTTGTTTTCAAAAATATCAACACCATCTGCTTACGAAACTAAAACTTTACTAGATAAATGTTTAGTCTACATTTTCAAAATGATATGTGAGTTTTAGATATATAAATTGCCTGTTGCGATGCTTTAATTGAAATACGTTGATTTTTTGATAAACTATTCAAACTTGAGTTTTCTAAAGCTAAACAATTCCAACAAAATTTGGTCTTTCTTAAACAAGTCACCAGGACACTCTGGCAACAACAATTTTTGAAAAAAGGAAAATTTTTAAATATTTTTCTATGCCATTATCATGGCCAATGTGATCTTCGAGGTTTAGCCATAACGTCTAGGCCAGGTTTAAGGAGTTATAGAATATCTATGCCAATTTGTCTTTTTATATCCTCCATCATGCTCATCAATTGGCTCATCTGATCTTTAATTTTAGTCAATGTTTTTGTTGAATTAGTACACTCAGACTGCACTTGTTTCACATCCATTCTCATTGACATCTCCCTTTCGATTCTATCCAAACGTTGACCACATGCAATATGATTATTTAGGTTGGCTCTTTCTTAGGGTTTATGTAAATAAGGAGGTTGATAGTAAGAATTTTTAACTTGGTTCGAGCTATTACCTCCTCCATGATTTCCTCCCCATTTCAGATTCGAGTGATCTCTACATTTGGTGATCCTCGGTAGGATTGTTAATATAATGGAATAGCGGTTTGTCTCCTTCATAGATAGATGATGCATTCCTCTCAACCTCTATTCTATTGATTCTATTCACCAGTTGTTGATATCTATCATCCCTCGAGACACTTCACCGTAGATGGTCTTTGGCCGTATGTATATCATTCAGTTGGCCACTGGCAGGAATTCATCGCCACACTTTCTATCAATTCGTATGCATCCTCGTATGTTTTGCTCATCAAGGCTCTTCATACTGCTTCATCTAATCCAAACCTCGAATGCACATCCAACCCATTGTAAAAAAATATGTAGTCATAACTGCTCAGGCAATATGTGGTATGGGCACTTTTAAATTAACGTCTTAAAATGCTCCCATGTTTCGTGAAAGCTTTCCCCCTCTAATTGTATAAACATCAAAATTTCCCTTCTTAGTTGGACCATTTTGCTAATGGGGAAGAACTTTTGTAGGAACTTCCCTGCGAGTTCATCCAATGTCATGATTGATCTTGGTGCCTGTGAATCTAGCCAAGAAGAGGCGTTATTAATTAATGAAAAGGGAAACAACCAAAAATGAATAGCTTCATTAGTGACCCCATTTTATTTGAAAGTATCACAAAGCTAAAAGAAACATTTTAAATGTTGACTTAGATCTTTAGTCATTATTCCTCGAAACTACAAATTGTTCTAGATTATCTGGATTACAGAAGGTTTAATCTCGAAATTATTGGTCGTGATAGTTGGCGTTGTTATACTCCCTTGAACCATATCCAAATTTGGTGGTGCATACTCCTTTAGAGTCCTTTCGTTGCACGCCATGTTTAGATTTGTGGGTAGCTATGGTGGTGGTGGTGGTTTTTTGAGATTGTTAGCCTTGTCGAATAGTGGATTCTCATGTGCTACGTTGCCTACAGTAGGTGGTGGATCTTCCATCTGCTATTGTTGTTGCTGTTGTTGTAGACGATTTGTTTGGATTATTCTTTTATGATCTGTGACTGGCTTTATAGGTGTTCCCCTACTATGAGTCATACACTAAACCCAAAAGGCTAAGATCAAGAAAAATTAAATTTGTAACTATAACCTAAAAATTTGCTAATTATTCTATTATCATGCAAAAATCAAAACTAATACAGTGACATTGCATCCTCAGCAGTGGCGCCAACAACTTGACCGCCTCTAGACGTATGAATGTTCAGAGTAAAAATCATGCACAAAAGATGTGACAAAGCGTTATCTGCAAGTATACGGGTCAGATTATAATATAGTTACAACGGAGTAGGTAAGTACTTTGAGGATCGTACCCAAGGGAAGCGAGCACTAGATTAATTCTAATTTAAACATAAAGAGATCTAATTTAATACTTTAATTGAATTATAGTACAAATAATTAAAAAAAGGGGTTTTTAGATTATAATAGAAAATAATAAGAAAGGAAATTAATGAAAATTAAATAAATGAAAAACAAGAAATCAAATAAAAAAATATATATCAAATCTAGGCATGGGTTATTAGCTCGCTTTGGTAATCGTAATCAACTTTCGTCTCAGGTTTTCTCGTTCAATCAACTAGTCAATACCCCAGAAAGATCTTCCAATACTCCACTAAAATACTGAGTCGACAAGAACTACTTATCTTCCGACCTTACAGTCTATACCAGTTTAAGGTTAACGTGTTCACAGATAGGTCATACTAATTTTGGGTTAATTCCCACCTTGATGACTTCCTAGGGTTTTCGGCCTAGAGTTTATGTTCTTCCTTTCCTAAACAGCTGATCCATTAAGAAATCACTACAAAATAGTTAATTACTCATACCTCTACTCGCTGATCCCCCACAAGAGGATTAGTTCCTCATGGACTTAGTAAACAATATAATCTTGAATGAAAGAATGAACATAAAGAACAATTTCAAGAATAGAGTTTAGAAAATGCCTGAATGTATTGAATTTAATGATGATCTGCCATATTTCGGTGTAGCAGATTAAACTAGTTTTCTCATTTGGGGAGCTTGGATACAAGCACTTCTGTTATATTTTATTCAAGTTTTCATAATTTCATTTACATTCAATGAAATTGTAATTTGAGTCTTTTATTGACCTTAGGGGCCGGATGAGGTCTAAGGGAGAGCTAATATACTTTGTGAGTGTACAGGAGACCATTGGAAGGCATGCTAACTCGATACTAGTCTCTATGCTGCTACACAAAGAGTTTGATGTCGCAACATAGGGAGCATAATAGAAGAATATCTAGACTACCTTCGGTGTTGCGACACAGGCACAAGGGTATCGCAACATCGATCCTATACGAGAAGCACTTACGAGCCAGGGGCATTTTGGTCTGCACAATCAAATGTTTAACATGAGAACGTAAGTTGACCTAAGGTTGAGGACGAGGACAACCCTAAATCTTTAAATAGGCTCATTTAACACTTGTTATAAATGGCTTTTGATATTATTAGTTTCTTATGTAAAACATAGTTTTCAGTTTATTTTTCTCTCTTAGGGTTTAGATTTCTTTTCAGTTCTTTTCATTCATGTTCTTCGGAGAACTTGATTTATAGATGCAATCAAACATTTGAGGATTTCAACACTTCATATATTAAATACAAATAGGATTCTCTAAACTCTACCATTATTTTATTCCTTATGCATATATTCAATATTAAGTTTATGATGTTTATTGATTCCATGAGGAAATAATCCTCTTATGGGGGATTAGCGAGTGAAAGTATGAATATTTAACTATTTTGTAGGGAATTCTTAATGAATCAATTATTCAAAAAAGGAAGAATGTGAAACAAACCCTAGGTTTGACGACCCTAAGAAGTTATCAAGGTGGGTATTAACCCAAAATTGGTATGGCCCATCCGTGAACGCCATATCCCCGAGCCAATATGGACTGTGAGATTAGAAGATAAATAGCTCTTGCTAACTCATTATTTTAGTGGAAGAAAAGAACATCCTGTTAGGATAGTGACTGTAGATTGAATAAGAAAACTCGAGACGACAGTTGATTATGACTACCAAAGCGAGCTAATCACCCATGTTTACATTTGATCTAGTTTATAATCTTGTTTTCCAAATACTCATTTTATTTATGTTATTTTTAGTTCTTTGATTATAAAAACCAAAAATCTTTTATTTATGTTTATTCATAATATAGTTTATTTAAAATACTAATTAGATCTATTGGCGTTTAGGTTAGAATTAATCTAGTACTCGCCTCCCTTAGATACGATCCTCGAAGTACTCAACTACTTCATTGTAATTATATTATAACCTGGCCCATATACTTGTAGACACTGCCTCAATTCCACATCTTTAGTTGCAGTATTCACACTTTGGAAGTTAATACGTCTAGAGGCGGTCAAGTTGTTGGCGCCATTATCGGGGAGGCAACGTTACTAAATTGATTTTAATTTTTACATTTTAATATAATAATTAGGAATTTTTTGAATTATAGATACGATTTGTATTTTTAATATTATTAACTTAGTTTACTAACTTCTTTCTTTTTCTTTGTTAATTTCAGTATATGCCTCAGAAGAGAGGAATACATGTTTAGTCAGTCACTAATCCATAGGGATTAATCTGAGAAAATCATTCAAACATGGATGAAACTGATTACATGTGGTTCAAGGATAAGATTGGCTTTGATGATGAAATATATAAGGAGGGATTATATGAAGAATGGGAGATCATGGAAAATAAAAAATTATTCATGATAGAGATGAGCCAACGCAGAAACGAAGTCTCAACATACCAGTAGAGTAATGAGCAAGGTACTGATATAGTCGAACAACCATATGATTTCACTGATAATTTATATGAGGCACTTGAAGAATATCATGATATGCCCAAACATTCAAACAAGCCTCCCTGTGATTCGTATAAGATACTTTTATGTGAAACCATTAGGATGGACAACTCTAGGTATTGCTACACATGTCAGGTATGATGGCGCAAATGATTAAAATTGTAACGCCCCCACGCCCGAGACTAACGCCGGAATCGAGCTTGAGGTGTTACCGAACATAATTTATCAATTTAAGTACTTTGAATCATTTGTTTCTACATTCACAGCTTTCTAGCTATCTGCGTCACAGTTACAAGAAAAATCATATCTCGAGTTAAGAAACTCAAAATCAAGATCTGTAAATTTTAACTAAATCTAGACTCATATATCTATTTACTAATTTTTTTCTAAAATTTTTGGTTGGGCCAATTATTACATTTTATTAGTTAAAGTCTCCCCTATTTCAGGGTTTGACTACTCTGACCACTGTGTATTACGAATCAGATATCTCTCTATAAAAAATTTCAATGACTATGAGGTTTGTTTCTATTAAAACTAGATTCAATAAGAAATCTTTAAATGTAAAGAAAAACTTATAATTATTTTTGTAAAATTTATTATAAATTTTTAAATTCAGAATAGGGGATCCAGAAATCATTCTGGCCCTATTTGACAAAAGTTTAAATATCTCATAAAATATAATTTATATATCTATTTTGTTCAATCCAAATGAAAATAGACTCATTAAGCTTCAATTTCATAACTTAATCATCATTTAATTCCACTTATGCTATTTTTAGTGATTTTTCAAATTCATGTCATTGCTGCAGCAATATTCTGTTTTAAGGCAAGTTTCATCTTTCCATGAATTTTTTTATGAACTAGATAACCTATTAAACTTCCATGATATCAAACATTATCTAATTAGCCATCACCATGACTTATCAATATCAAAAATTTTATCAACCAAGCATGGCCATATCATAAAATTATTTACACAAAATAGGTACATTGCTATACATGCCATACTTAAGTTTTACAAGCCATTTACCAATAGAAATCCTTCGGATAGTGTGATCGAAACTTCGACCTGTCCCGATTCCCGAGCTGACTTGTTCAAAACTACAATGAATGAAAAGGAAGGAGTAAGCATAAATGCTTAGTAAGTTCATATGCAAATAACAAGTAACACATCAATGCAATTATACCAAACAACCTTAGCATGGCATCACCAAAAAATATATCACATTTCTAAACATCATTCATCATCTTACCACTTTATCGTTGTTGTATCTATTTTCAACCCGAGGGTTAAGTATATACCTGTCCAAAGTGCCCATTTCACAACACTTACCAAAACGTCACTTGCATCTTAAGTGTTCTTCCATTTCATAGAAATTTTCACCCGTTGAACACATCAGAATATAACTCAAATACACGGATAATTTGCACATAAGTGCCACATATGTAATCAAGCAATCATGTAACCCGCCCATAAGTGAACTCAGACTCAACTCAATGAGCTCGGGCGTTCGCATCCATAAGTGAACTCGGACTCAACTCAACCAGTTCGGATGCCTAGTTACATCTCACGAACTCGGACTCAACTCAACGAGTTTGAACATTCGCATCCATAAGTGAACTCGAACTCAACTCAACGAGTTCGGATGCTCAACCATCCTAGTGACATGTCACTTGTATCCTAATCTATTCCTAAGGTTCAAATGGGCTTTTTCCCTCGATCTGACATTAGCCGTCTTCCACGGAATATCAGAACCGATACTCGGTAGCAATTCATATTTATCAAGTAGTAAATATAATTTGCATATTACTCAACATTAACCACAAAGCATAATATTTCACGATAAAAAAAAAATCAGCATATCATATAATTAACATCAATAACTTGAAAATAACAATTATGCTACATTATTTACACATGAACTTACCTTGGTACCAAAATATAAAGATTTTGCAATTTAGTCCACAATCTTTTCTTTTCCTTGATCGCGACTTGATTCCCGTTTCTCTTGATCTATAATACCAAATTAATCTTATTTTATACATACATTCATCAAAACAGCATTTAATACGAACTTTGGAAAATTACACTTTTGCCCCTAAACTTTTGCATAATTACACTTTTGCCCTAGGCTCGGGAATTAAACTTTATCCCTTATTCTTATGTTTTATGACATTCTGATCATTTTTCCCTTCTATGACAATATCAAATTCACACTCTAACATGTACTTATGACTATTAGGTATTTTTACCGATTAAGCCCTTTTACTCGTTTTCACTCAAAACCGAGTAGCACAAGTTGTCTAACATAATTTAAAACCTCATATTCTGTCATAAAACATCAAAATACACAAATTTCACCTATGGGTATTTTTCCAAATATAAACCCTAGGTTGAATTATTGCTAGCATAAGCTTAATCGAGCTTCCGAGATTCCAAAAACATAAACATTAAAAACGGGGCTTAGAATCACTTACTATGGAGCTTGAAAGTTGAAACAAACCCTAGCTATGGAGAACCCTTGAAATTTCGGCCTAATGAAGAAGATGGACAAAAATTGGCTTTTAATTTTGTTTTTAATTCATTTTATTAACTAAATGACCAAAATGCCCTTACTACTAAACTTTCCAAAAATTCCTTCCATGTCCTAATTTTGTCCATGAACTTAAAATTGGTCAAATTGCTATTTAAGACCTCCTAATTAATATTTCAATGCAATTTCATACTAAAAACTTCTAGAATACAAATTTTACAACTTATTCGATTTAGTCCCTACTTTCAATTTAAAAACTTTAGGCATAGAATTTCATCACGAAATTTTCACACAATCATGCAATCATATCATAATCATCAAAATAATTATAAAATAATTATTTCTATCTCAGATTTGTGATCACGAAACCACTATTCTGATTAAGCCCTAATTCAGGATATTACAAAAATGGTGCAAGAAATATCCGAAGCGCTACCTTCTAGGAAAGAGGACATGTTTAACGCTCACAACTTGGATCAAAAAAACCCTTTTATTATCAATTACCATGATGAGAATTATGCTGAGATTCAACTAGATCTTGTAACTAAAGATCATAGGGATGAGTTAAACATAGTTGAAACAGTCTCTGATCCAATTAACATAGTAGGAGAACTAACCGTAAAGGTAAAAGTGGAAGACGAACTAACCACTAACATAGAGCTTAAACCAATATTGAAGGAAAGAGTAAAAGAGCTAATGCACTTTCTAGCCGTAACAGAGAAGGTGTCAGTCGAAGAAGTCGATAAGTTTGATCAATTCTCATTTGACAAAAGCAATAAAGCTCGAGGGACCGAAACTTCACGCGACATGGAGGAGAGAAAGATCGAGGCAATAATACCCCGAAAAATGATTTGGGGTTGGCTCAGATTTGGTACCAAATGGATTGTAATGTAGATGTCGTGTCGATTGATGATAAGACAACATCGCTAGAATCGATAGAAAGGGCTGGTTCATATACATCGAGAGAGAAACAAACGTCGGATCAAAGTGTCGAGAACTAGCTGGAAGATCTTCTATGGTGGCAACATGGATTGTCTCGATTTTTAAAAAACTTATATTTCCTGCTTTAAATTTTGTTATTTTTTTTTCATTTTATTATTCATTTATTTTATTATTAATTTTAGTTGTGTTTAAATTTTTTTCCATAATTGGTGTAGATATCATGGAGTAACATAACTGAATAAAAAAATAAAAAAATCGAAGAAATCAGAAACTAGGCTCGATGTCGCGCCATTGCACCCTACTGTTGCGACATCCTAGACAAAACGCACCTTGCAACATTGAAGGCCCAAGTTCATCCGAATATTTGTAGACATTCTGTCACCCATATCGACGCTTTGTCTTTTTCTTCTTATTTCTATTTTTATTTTCTTTATATTATATTTCATTTTTATTTTCGTAGAATTTTTTTAGGTACTCATCGTCCGTTTGAAGCACATAAACCCCGAGATTATCATAACAACAAGGATTCGACCTACTCAGGGAAGTTTTCTTGTTTTCACTTTAATTATTTTACACTAAGGGCAATGTATGTTCTAAAGTGTGGGGGAAAGTACATAGGATTAATTTTTTGTGTATTTTCATTTGTGTGTTTACTTTGATTTAATTGATTTTTTATTTACCAAAAACAATTATTATTATTTTGGTTGCATGGTGCTTGGATTATATTAATATTGTGAATAGCGATTGAAGATAATAAAGCATGTAACGGTTCTTGCCAAGCATGAAATTTTTTATTGATATGAGATAAATTGATTATTTTTAAGGGAAATTGATTAGGTTACCTAGTTAAATTGCATAATAGATTAAAAGTACCTAAGTAAGAATGTTCGATGATGCCATGTGAGATATAAGTCTTATAGACAGTCATAGAGACATGAATGCTTGAATTAATTATTATTCATTTAGTTCAATTCCAAGCCAGGCATGAAAGAAATTGTGTATGGTGGGATGCTTAGGGATGACCTAAATCATTGTTTGAATAGCCAGTTCTCAAATGATTATACCTTAATGCTATGAATCCCTAGACTCCTTATTTGAAGCCTGATAACTCCTTTTTGATGAACTTACAAAAATTGAAACCCAAAGACCACACATAAATTGAAAACTTGAACTCTTCCCTATCTTTGGTCCTTTAATACATTACGAAATAGACATCAAGCCATAGATATTGAAGGTTTAGATAGATCCATTACGGCGGTTTTAAAAAAAAGAGCGAAAAAGGAAGAAACAATGTGATACGGTGATTATAGGTTGGGTAAAAATTTGCAGAAAAAAAGTCAAAAGCAAAAACGAGTGGAAAAAGTATCGAAACAGAAACAAAATGACTGAAAAAAGAGTAAAAAGTCAAGTGACAAAACAAAAAGTCACAAAAGTGAGAGATAACTTAGTCATCAGTGCACCAAAACTCATTAAGCCAACCATAGTTGCTATTATTATATTGTGTCTTCCTACATGGAGAGATAAGGTAAGTGAGAGAATGAGACAAAATGTGGTGAGCTTGGATGGGACATTAAAAGGGAAAAGAGGGAACAATGTCATGTGCCTAACTATTTCTAGTGTTTGAACCATTTTGAGACATATCTTTCTTTGAACTCATACCGTCCTAAGCCTCAGAAAGTTACAAGCCTAGAAAACCAATGTGACTTAAGCGTTCTCTATGCATAATATTTCAGAATTACTAAAAATTATACTCAATGAATATTTTTTTATTCACATGATTGTGTCTACTAGATAACTATTTGATTTATGTTAATGGTGATATTGTTAAATATTTGGTCATGGGAATTACTTCTAATTTGTTAGTAATGTAACTTTGTAAACTAACCCTGATTTGCTTTAAAAAATTTCAAGGAATCAAACTATCAAGATTAAGTTACTTGTGCGATGAAAATTGTTATACCTTTAATATTTGACAATCATGTTCTTAGTAGTAATAAAATCCAGGGACGTCTTCCTACAAGCAAAAAGTTAAGTGTGGAGGAGTCTAGGTGTGAGATTCTTATTTACATCCATCTTCACTAATTCTAGCTTGTTTAAAGCAAGAAACCATGTTCATTTCTTTTATTTACGTTTTTCATTTGGTTTACTTTTATTTACAACTATTTTTTTTCTTTTTTTGTTTTCATAGCTTCTTTTTTGTTTACTTTAATTATATGTTTACATTGCTTCTCAAGCAATGACTTAAGTGTGGGGGGGTTTGATCTGTCATAATTTGGTGCAAAAAATTAAACTTGTTTTTGCATTTGAGGATCTTGAATTCAAGCACTTTTGTTATGTTTTAGTTGAGTTTTCATAATTTCATTTACATTCAATAAAAAGTGTAATTTGAGTCTTTTATTGACCTTAGGGACCGAATAAGGCCTAATGATAAGCTAATATACTTTGTGAGTGTGCAAGAGACCATTAGAAGGTGTGCTAACTCGATACCGGTCGTTGTTGCAACACAAAGAGTTTGATGTCGTAACATAGGGAGTAGAATAGAATAATTCCAAGACTGTCTTCGGTGTTGCAACACACCCCTGAAGATATCCTGAATATGAGCATACTGCCCTCGATGTTGCGACACAGGCACTAGGGTTTCGCGACATTGGTCTTGTACGAGAAGCACTTACAAACTAGAGGCATTTTGGTCCACACAATCAAATGATTAACACGAGAGCTAGTAAAAATATTAGTGGCACCCGTAATGTTTTTTAGAATTCTTTTAATGCTTTACTAAACGTTATGGAACAAAAATTATGTGAAACGATGTGAATAAATAATATGAATATTATATGAAAATACAAATCTATAAAAATGTATAGAAATATATAATAACTTAAATATAATAATAAGATTAAATTTTTTTTTTTTTGGTTGAAATCAGGATGTTCACCGTCAGTAGCAATAATTAATTCCTTTGTTAATTCCTTTGTTATGAGTATTAATCAAAAAACTAAATAGCTGACCATGAAAAAATAAAGAGGTGATCATGAAATGTGCTCAAATAAGCACAACCTACCTACACGAATTAAAGCTTAAAACTTGTGAATTAAGAAATTGTTAGAATTAAGTGACCCTAATTCTTATTTAAATAAAATACGATGGAAAATAAAATAAAAGTAAAATCCATATAGAACTAGACTTCTTTTATTTTATTTTAGAATAAGGTTTTTTAAACCTTATTAAACTCCATCTATTTTATATTTACTAGGATAAGGTGTTTCAATCCTACTAGAATATGGCTTTACAAGCCTATAAATAGACATAGTCTATTCCTTTTGTATTGATTCAAATTTTAGACATAGTGAATTTTCTTCTCCTCCGCTGCGTGGTTTTTTCCGAAAGGGTTTCCACGTAAAATTTTGTGTTCTTTATTTTTATTTTATTTTATTTTTTTCACAATTGGTATCCGAGCTTAGGGTTGTTCATCTCGATCACGGTAATGGCGTCTTTGAAATATGAAATTCCGTTGTTGGATCGCAACACATTTGCGTTGTGGCGATTAAGATGCAAGCGGTTCTTGCTTGAGATGGATGCGGAGGATGCCCTGCTAGGGATAGATAAGATGCCTTCGACATTAATGGATGAAGAGAAGAAGCGTAAGGATCGAAAGGCATTAACACAATTGCATCTGCATTTGTCCAATGAAATTTTGCGAGGATGTGATGAAAGAGAAGAGCTGCCATTGCATTATGGAAGAGGCTAGAACAAATATGTATGTGAAAACTCTAACAAGCAAGTTGCATATGAAGCGGCGTCTTTATGCTCATCGTTTGGAGGAAGGTGCGTGCGTACACGAACACTTAACAAGATTTAAAGAAATTCTCTCAAACTTGGAGGCCATGGAGGTTGGTATGATAAGGAAGATCTAGGGTTGATTCTACTTTGTTCGTTGCCTCCGTCTTATTCAACCTTTAGAGACACGATTTTATATAGCCATGAGTCTCTCACGGTTGATGAGGTTTATGATTCTTTAACCTCGTATGATAAGATGAAACATCTTGTGGTTAAACGACTCGGGGAGAGGGTCTCATTGTTCGTGGGAGACAAGATCGGAAATCTTGATGATGATCGTGGTAGGACACAAGAAAGAAATCATCGTGGTAAATCTAAGGGTAGATCGAAGTCTTCAAATAGAGGTAAAACTTGTAACTTCGTAAGAAGAAAGGGCACATTAAATCGAGTGCTATAAGCTACAAAATAAGATTAAAAGGGAGGCTGCGAATCAAAAAGGAAAACAACGAGAAAATTCGGTGAAGGCGATGTTGTAGAAGACTACGGCGATGGTGAACTTCTAGTAACCACATCAATGATTCTAAAGTAAGTGAGAGTGGATACTTGATTCAAAGCTGCACCTTCCATATGAGTCCCAATCGGGATTGGTTTACAACTTACGAAAGCGATTATCGAAGGTGTTGTTTTGATGGGAAATAATGCTTCGTGTAAGATCGCAGGTGTTGGAACAATTAAAGTTAAGATGTTTGATGGAGTTGTCAGAACACTTAGTGACGTACGGTATGTTCCAAAATTGAAAAGAAATTTAATTTCATTGAGTACTCTTGATTCAAAAAGTGCAGGATACACGGTGAAAGTGGGGTTTTAAAGATTTCCAAAGGGTCCCTTGTTGTGATGAAAGGGCAAAGAAAAACTGCCAAGTTATATGTTTTGCAGGGTTCTACTGTTACTGGTGATGCAGCTGTCGCTTCCTCTTCCTTGTCAGATGATGATATTACTAAACTTTGGCATATGCGCTTAGGGCATATGAGTGAGAATGGCATGGTAGAATTGAGCAAAAGAGGACTTCTTGATGGGCAAGGAATTTGCAAACTGAATTTCTGTGAGCACTGTGTTTTTGGGAAGCAAAAGAGAGTTCGATTCACTAGAGGAATCCATAACACGAAGGAAGCGTTGGAGTATATTCATTACGATCTATGGGGACCATCGAGTGCCTTCGAGAGGTGGAGCTAATTATATGCTAACCTTTATTGATGATTTTTCCGAGAAAAGTTTGGGCGTTCTTCACGAAGGCGAGAAAAAGCGATGTGTTTTCGCATTTAAGTCTTGGAAAATTATGATTGAAAAAGCAGGCGGAAAGCAGATAAAATACCTCCGCATGCAGACAATGGCTTAGAGTTACATTACGATGAGTTTAATAGATTGTGCAAGTCGGAAGGATCGTGAGAGACACTTGCGATTCGTCATACTCCACGACAAAGCGGCGTTGTAAGCGAATGAACGAGCGATCATGGAGAAGGTTCGATGTATGTTGTCAAATGCCAACTTACGAAGTCGTTTTGGGCGAAGCGACCCTCATCGCATGTTTTTGATCAACCGATCTCCATCCGTTGCCATTGAGAAAAAGACTCCACAAGAGGTATGGTGCAGTAATCCTGCTAATTATTACGATTTAAAGATCTTTGGGTGTCTGCGTATGCTCATGTTAATAATGGAAAATTGGAACCGAGATCCATTAAATGTGTTTTTCTTGGTTTAAAAGTGGTGTAAAAGGGTATAAGTTATGGTGTCTGAAAATAGGAAAGTTGTGATTAGCGAGAGATGTTGTTTTTGATGAAAGCGCTATGCTTCCTAACTTATCTCTTAAAGACTGTTCCAATAAAGAAAATCAAAAGCGGTGGAGCATCAGTTAATCTGAGTCGACTCCTCAAGTCAAGTACAAAAATTGATAATAGAGTTGCTTCTTCGCCTCAATACTCTATCGCCAAAAATAGAACTAAAGAGAAATTAAACCTCCAAAGAAGTATCTTTGAGGTGATCTAGTTGCTTATGCTTTAAATGTGGTGAAGATATAGATGCGAATCAAGAGCCATCAAATTATTCTCGAGGCGATTAGTGTGAAGACTCGAGAAAAATGGATGTTTGCTATGCAAGAGGAGATGGAATCACTCCACAAAAACAAAACATGGGATCTTGTGAAACTTCCTAAAGGTAAGAAGAAGGCATTCGTTGTAAATGGGTGTTTAAAAAGAAAGAAGGGACTCAGGAGTTGAAGAACCTAAATATAAAGCAAGGCTTGTTGCAAAGGGAATTCTGATCAAGTTCAGGAGTGGACTTCACAGATGTGTTCTCCCAGTTGTGAAGCATAGTTCGATTCGAGCTTTGCTTGGTATTGTGGCCATGCATGATTTAGAGCTTGAGCGATTAGATGTAAAAGCGCATTTTTGCATGGAGAACTTGAGGAAGATATTTACATGCAACAACGAGAGGGTTTTTCTGATTTGAAAAAGAGGATTATGTTTGCTTCTTTGAAAAAATCCCTTTACGGTTTTGAAACATCACCAAGGCGATGGTACAAGAGGTTTGATTCCTTTATGACTTCTCACGATTTCAAAAGAAGTAGTTTTGTGATTTGTGTTTACTTTAAGAAAAACAATAATGGTTCTTTTGTGTATCTACTTCTTTACGTTGATGACATGTTGATAGCAAAGAAAAGACAAAGGAGAGATAAGAAAGGTCAAAGCCCAACTAAGTGAAGAATTTGAGATGAAAGATTTGGGACCCACAAAGAAGATACTTGGTATGGAGATTCTTAGAGATAGAAAAACAAGTAAATTGTACCTAAGTCGGAAGGGTACATTGAGAAACTTCTTTGCGAGTTCAATATGCGGAGTGCTAAGCTTTGTTAGTACTCCTTTAGCGACCATTTTAGACTTTCATCGGCTTTGTCTCCACAATCGGATGATGAGATTGAGTACATGTCACATGTTCCATACTCTAGTGCAAAGTGGGATCTCTCATGTATGCTATGGTTTGTTCACGTCAGATTTATCATATGCGATCGATGCGATTAGAGATATATGGCAAATCCGGTAAAGAACAACGGAAAGCGATTCGATGGATTTTAAGATACTTACGAGGTACTCTCGATGTTTGCTTACAGTTTTGGAAGAAGCGAAGATGGAGTTATTGGGTATGTTGATGCTGATTTTCTTTGGAGACCTTGATAGAAGAAGATCTCTCACGAGTTACGTCTTTACAATCGGAGGTTGTGCAATAAGTTGGAAAGCCACTTTGCAAACTCTGATCGCTTTGTCTACCACTGAAGCCGAGTACATGGCGATTCGAGGCTTGTAAAGAAGCTATTTGGTTGAAGGACTCTTTAGTGAACTAAATGAAAACCTTCAAATCAGCCACGATATTTTGTGATGATCAGAGTGCCATCTTTCTTACAAAAGATCAAATGTTTCATGAGAGAACAAAACACATTGATGTTCGGTATCATTTTGTTCGTGATATTATTGCTCGTGGTGATATTGTTGTGAGCAAAATTAGTACTCATGAAAATCCTGCAGATATGATGACCAAGTCACTTCCTATAACCAAGTTTGAGCATTGCTTAGACTTGGTTGGTGTTCATTGTTGAAGTTAAACCCTTAAGGGGTTTTATGGAAGAGGTGGAGAACTTGTTCGCGATAAAAAAAAAAAAAAACTTGTTCATTGAGAATTTGTGTCAAGGTGGAGATTGTTAGAATTA
Organism: Gossypium anomalum; assembly: GCA_025698475.1. Lineage (NCBI taxonomy): Eukaryota > Viridiplantae > Streptophyta > Magnoliopsida > Malvales > Malvaceae > Gossypium > Gossypium anomalum. Next base: position 16,513,796 of record CM046960.1, on the reverse strand, counting down.
AGTGACCCTAATTCTTATTTAAATAAAATACGATGGAAAATAAAATAAAAGTAAAATCCATATAGAACTAGACTTCTTTTATTTTATTTTAGAATAAGGTTTTTTAAACCTTATTAAACTCCATCTATTTTATATTTACTAGGATAAGGTGTTTCAATCCTACTAGAATATGGCTTTACAAGCCTATAAATAGACATAGTCTATTCCTTTTGTATTGATTCAAATTTTCGACATAGTGAATTTTCTTCTCCTCTGCCCGTGGTTTTTTCCCGAAAGGGTTTCCACGTAAAATTTTGTGTTCTTTATTTTTTATTTTATTTTATTTTTTTCACAGAAATCAATCTAGTACATTAATTAAAAATCAAAATCCTGCATCCTAGGTAATCTTATAGCAATACATCTACTGTCTAATCAAATTCCAATAACTTGTGTCAATCTAAACAATTTCTCTTAAGAAAACCGAAAACTCAATTACTTGTTGAAATCTAACATATGTGGAGGGCAGAAAGGAACTGGTGTTGAAGAGACAAATATCATTAAATATAGTAAAGAAAGCTCCATATTTTGTGGCACTTAATCTTCTAGCTTCTATCGTTGTATGACGAAATTTCCTTGTTAATCATCATTATATGACTATATTGGTTTCCATGCTATAATTGCGACATCGATATGGCATCAAATCCAGTAATCCTACTTGATTGCAAGTGCAATGGCATAATCTACAGTAGTGTCAGAATCTAAAGCTTCACCGAAAGAAAAGCTGAGAAACTTTCCATCATTTAAGCTCCAAATTTGCTGCAACAATGTTGTCCTCAAATCCAAGTTTGGAGAATTTAATCTGATATAGTGAATGTCAACCCTATACATAGACATAGTCTCTTTCACCACATGTCTCAAATGGGGCCCAACACCCTTCATCATGTGGCAGTTATTTCTAGCCTTTGCCATAATCTTTGTGGGACATCAAATTCTGAAAGATAAGCACTTCATCGACCGACAAATCTTTTGAGAATGATCCTTTGATTTGATCCAAGTTTTCTGCTTCATTCCAAGGCCTTGCATTTCAACAACAGTTGTAAAATTATTTATGTCTTGAATTTGTACTTGGCTTGAATCCACTACCAAATTTTAGCTCTCCCTCCCCTTCAAAGGACACAGTATTGATGTTTTGTTATGTGAACTAGAAGAGTATATAAACGTCTGTACGAGTTTGGTTTGAAAAAAGAATGTATTCATTACCAACAATTGCATGACCATTTGTCAATTTGCATTGAAAATGACCTAACTTTTTCTACTGAATATAGGAAGGAACTGAAACCATTTCAAGTAAAAAAAAAAAAGAAAAGAAAAGAAAAGAAGGTACCATTCATTAAGTCCATGTGGAAGAAAAAGACTACAAGTCAGCAGCAGGTTCCTCTTGTATCAAACTTCAAGGACCCACGTTAGTTTTCCGTTTTAGTAGTATGAATGACCTATAGACAAAAGAGAGTCCAGCTTGAGCCCTCTCCTGGTTGGATATGTAGCAAAAATGTTGTAGCCAAAGTCTAAGGTCCTTATATCTTAGGCAAAGTCAACTTTACATTGAAAATTTGAGGTCTATTAACAGTAAATATATATCAAACAATACATCCCATCAATATATAATCCATTCTATGTAAATAAAATCCCTTTTACTTTGACTTTTCATTTTTTTAGGTATTTGTACAAAATAAAAATTTGAAAGGCTTTGAATTGAAGTAATATCATCAAAATGTTTATGGAATAACTCAAGTTGGTTTTACTCTTATAAGGGTAGAAAGCCATCAATGGAGCCTCTAAACTTATACTTTTTTTTACAATTTCTCTTCAATCCGAATTCATATTTTTTAAATTGTTACAATAATAATAGTGTCAACTAAATCAAGATTTAATTGGCATGAAATCTTTCAACTATAAATTAAAGATAGCAAATAATAAATAAATAAATAAAACTTTTGTTAGTTGGTATGTTTACCATATAAAATAATAATAATTTAGCAAATAATAACAAGTGCAATGTTATAATTTAAATTATTACTACTTCTCAAAACAAAATACAATAATATAGGAAAATAACCAAAAAAAAAAAAAAGAGCCTAATTTAAAATTATTAGAATAAAACGTTTGAAATTCGTATTATATTAAGTCAATTCCAACCATCAAAGTCAAAGCTAATTGATGAGAAAAAATTAATTTCCACATTGTTCATCAGTGAGAAATGAGAAAGGAAAAAACATATTGAAGAAATAAAATATTAATGGGGTCATTTCACATCACTTTGGGATAGTGGTTTCTTACGATAGTAAGAAGGCTAGCTTGTGACACCCATTTGCCGGTTTTTTCTTTTTCATTTTCCTTTTCCCTTTTAAGCAGCACAAAGTCTAAATAAAGAAATGAGAGTTTTCCAACTAAAAAGTTTTAGTATAATTCACTCGTTATTATCTATATAAAAAAAAAAAAAAACACATCAACAAATTTGAAATTCAAATCTCAATATTTAAAACTCTTAGTTTGTTTTAATCCAGAATATTCTCTTAGTTTAAAAAATATTGTCACTGCCTTCTCATTTTGTTCGTGTAGGCTCTCACGATTTTGCTAGTGAAAAACCAGCTTATAAAATATTTGACACTTTGTGTTACAGTAGAATAATATATAATTAGCATTTCAGATCCAAAAACCCAACGTTTTGTCAATTTGAGTCAACCCCAATCCTAACAAATACATATGTGTAATATTTGGTCTTTTTTTCCTTGGAGTGGAGTTAGACTACACAAGAAGGAAATTGTGCTTCAAGCATTGAAGAGGCTTCTCACAGTCTTGGAAGAGACAAGTTATGGGACATCGGAGTAGACATTCTGATTGTTCTCTGATGAGTAACAAAGATGATGAGATAATAGAAATACCAGAACTTATGCTTCACTTTGAGGGTTTGGCTTGGAACCGAAGAATATTTGAGGGCTGGTTCATTCCTATTATCCTCAACCGGCGACTTTGACAAGGTCAAGTGCACATTTGACAGAAACGTGACTCGTTAGTCTCCGTCTGCTGTATGGTCCTTAAGTTGAAAGACATGAACAAAGTTTTGCTTGATAGGTTGGAAAGAAAATTGAAAATATAAATTATTCATAGATATACTTGGTAAGGAAGATGAAAAATAGAAAGAAAAAATAATTCTTTCTATTCATTGTTTAATAAAGTTGAAAATTAAAATAAAATATTTAAAAAAATACATAATTTTAAATTAATATATACATCTCTTTCATTTCCTTTGGTCTCACCATTCAAATTTGTAAGGATTGATTTTTATGCATTACGATTGAAAATGATCATCCTCATTTTCTGAGACCATTCAAATTTATAAGGATTGATTTTTATGCATTATGATTGAAAATGAACATCCTCATTTTCTTTCTTCTCACTTTTCTATACTACCAAGCACACGTAAAATTTATTTTCTTTTCATTTTTTCTAATCTCTCCTTCCATCCTTCCACTTTTCCACACAACCTAACACACTCTAAATGTTTAGCTGTCATTTGTTAATACAAAGGAATTTTCAAGCCACATAGATGGATATAGCTATTGTAATGAATCATAGGATTAATAACAATATTATGCAAATTATAATTAATATTGTTTTGCATATGGAACTTGTACAAGCCCAATTTTGGGCCCGAAAACCCCTAACCCATTTGACCTAGACCCATACCCAACAAATAAACTTTGACCCAAATGCCCTAAGCCCAAAAAATTAACAGCCCAAAAGAACACAAAACAAAAAAAACAAAACAGAAACCCTAGCTAATCTACCCTAGCCGCCGCCCCTATTGACCAAATCCCTGACTCCTCTGCCCCGTCACCTCCGCCGCCCCTAGCCTGCGAGCCACCACCACTGTGCCACATCCATAGCCCCAAGATTGCACCTGCAATGCATTAATAGAGAAATGACAGAAGAAAAAAAGAGGCAAATGTAATGGCTATAAAGCCAAATCAAAAAAACCATGTAAAGGGGGATTTTTAGTTTTTGAATACAAAAAGAAAAAAGAAAACAGATCTAAAATAGTAATCACGCCAATAAATAGATCAGAGCTTGAACGAAGGTTTAGATACATTTCTTTTTGTGTTTTATTTCTTTCGAATTTATTTTTTTTCATACATAATCTCCATTCCCTTTCAAATAGTATGTATATATGCTAAGTATAAGTAAAAAAAAAAAAAAATGTACCTCGGACGATTTCCGAGCCCACTCGTGTCATGGTGGCGGGAGCGACAACGACAGCGGTCTCCTTGCGGCATGTGCAGCGATCCTCCTGGCCGAGATGCGGGACCATCCCAGAGAGAATGAAAAAACTCTCTCTCTTTTTTGTTCTGCAACAGCAGAAAAATGAAACAATTAAAAAAATTTTAGATTTTATAGGGGTACCAAACGGTGCCGTTTTGACCCTTCCCCCCTAAGGTGCAAAACGGCGCCGTTTAGGGGTGGAGCGGGCTAACCCGACCCGTCAACCTGGGATCCGCGTGTTTGTGAAGCGGAGGGGTTATTTGCGCCTTTGGCCCCTCCGCTTTCGTATGACTTCCCAATCGAGTTTTTTTTTATTCTAATTTTACCCCAGAACTTGACCCGCTCTCCAACTTGGTCCCTGGCCACATGCTTCACGTTAAAACAAGGGGAATATTGCATTTTCAAAGTGTATCCAAGTTGTGTTAAGTGTTACAATTTGGCCGTTTTCCTTTTAATTCTTTTGAAATTCGCCCCAATGTTCGCCTTTGTTTTAATTTTCGTCCTCTTTTATTTATTTTTTCCTCATTACTCTATTTTAATCTTGATATTATTTATAATATTATATTCCATTATGGTTGTATTTTTATCATTCTGTTTAATACTCATATATATATATGTCATAAAGTATGATAAATAGTTTTAATATTATTCTTATTAATGTGTATGTATGTTAATATTACATTATGTCTATATTTTATACATATACTTACATACTTGTAGACGTATATTACATATATTTCCTTTTTAATACTATAGATATATTCTTCCTATATAGTACGTACATATTTTCAATATTACCGTATACTTATTTTTAATATATATGCATCTACCTATATAATAACATTAATATTTATTACTATTTTTAGCATATATATTATGAAAGTATTTCAAATATCGCATTTTTATTTTTAAATCTGGATACATTTCTTATTACATATATATATATCTCTTAACGTTGTATTTTTATGTATATACCTTAATACTATGTCATTTCTATATTTTTACTTCTCATATTATCTTATATTTATATTTCCATTACTATTATTAATTTATTTATTCTTGCTATTATTATTATTACCACTATGATAATTTTTATAAACATATTATTGTTATTTTTCTATCTTTTATATATATCATTATTGCTATTAACATATGTTATCATTATTTTCCTATCATTTTCACTTTTATTATTATCATTACTACATTATTTTTGGTATTTTTTTATATATTATTAATACTAATATTAATTTTCTTATTATTACTATTATTAGTATCATAGGTATTATTTCATTATTATTATTATCATCATTCTTATTTTTATATCATCTCTTTATTCTTTGTTTTTATAATCAACATTATAAATATTACTGTTTTCATTATCATTGTCATCTTTTATTTTGTCATGTTATATATATATTTATTTATTTATTTATTTATTTATGTATTTGCTTATTTCATTTTCCTTTCGCGTTCGATTTATATTTTACTAGCCTTGTTTTTATTTCATCTTGTTATGCTTGTTCATATTATTGTTATCAACATTGTTGCACTCATTATTAAACGTTATTATTAATATCATAATCTGCTTCTATGTATTACTATAAATTACATTATGCTTTTATTCAATGCCTTAAAATAATTCTTCCATAAAAATGATATCTCGTATTTGGGCCTTCGAGATAATCGTGCCCTAACTCACTGGGCCTCGATTTTTCTTGTTTAACCTAAATAACGGACTATTCTCTTAAATTGCTATACGAGTTTTGAAAATACTTATTCTCGGAGACACGAAGCGTTGTGCCCCAACTTACAGGGTATGACATTTTTGTCACCTCGAAATAAGAATTTGTTTTAAATAAAGGCAATATTCGGTGTTCGGAGATTCGAGAAACATACCCTAACTTACTGGGTTTCGATTTTCCTCGCTTGCTCTAAATGATCGAATACCCATTTAATAAGTTAAAATATGTAAATTTTACATAAAAGGCAAGCTCAGTCTCGAAGTCGATACGCCGTGTCCTAACTTACTGGGCATGGCATTTTATTACCTCGAGAAGAGAGGGTCTTTAGCATCCGTTTTAATTTATTCGATCATTTTAAATCAGCATTTTTATAAAGAAGGATCGTATTTTAAATTCTTTCAAGCTTAAATTTTCGACACTAAGACACTAGTTAATCAACTAGGTACCAATTTTTTGGGCGTATCGAGGGTGCTAACCCTTCCTCATGCGTAACCGACTCCCGAACTCGTTTTCTGATTATCGCGGACCAAATTTTTCCTTTTTAGTAAACTTTAAATTTTATTGAAATGATCAATTTAAGGTGGTCCGATCACACCTCATCAAAAAAGATTGGTGGCGACTCCCCATTTTCATTTTCATTTTCAAAATTTAGGTCAGCTCCCGTTTTACAAAAAAAATGGTTACGACAGCTTGGCGACTCCACTGGGGACAACCAAATAAGAGAGTCAAGCCACAAGTTGATTAACTTTTGTCTTTTTGTCGAAAATTAAAAATATGGTTTTGAAATACGATCCTTTCATTGTGTTTCATTTGTTATTTGCAATATAATACTTGCTGTGTTAATTCGAGCATTTAAATAGTTTTGCATATCGCATTGCATGACCATTATGGTCACACCCTTCTAAGTGGGAGTGAGAAACTACTCCTTCGTGAGGTTTTCACCTCCGTGCAGGATAGTGGATCACTTTCAGAGTACGTCCGTACCTATGTCTTCGTGAGATTTTCATCTCCATGCAGCCATAGGGAAACGTATTCCACGAACCGAACTCAGTGCAGTATGAGCCTATAATGGGTGAAGATCGAGGAATCTGGCGGTTCAGGTACCTTTACTCTAGAACCGAACCCCATATAGTGAGCCTTAAGGAACCTACCCTAGGTAGAGCCACTCTGAAACCCTAGTGGTTACCCGAGCAAGTGCTATATTTGATTATTCCTTGTTTGCTGTAAATCTTGTATGAAATACTGACTTGTTTTGTTTTATTTTGATTGTATTTGCATGACATTTTTATCATAAAAGGTGTTGATTTACATTCGGTTGCTAAGAAGATAGCTTATCATGGAAAGCGGGTTTTTTGATAAAGTAGAGGACAATGCTGCTGTCCGGATATGGGCCGAGACAACACAGCAAGAGAAAGGGGATAGCCTAACCGAGGGGTACGTGTCAGAGTTGTCGGATTTTACTCGGGTTAGCGTAACTCAGAACAATCTCCAAGAGATGAAAGAAATCTGGGCTCAGTGGGATGACGAGGTCAAACGGCTATTCTACTGTCATTATGGAGATTTACCTTATCTACTGACGTCAAGATAGCGAGCGTGCATTAGAGCCCTCGTTCAATATTGGAATTCTGCTTACAGCTGCTTCACTTTCGGGAATGTAGATTTGGTACCTACGATAGAGGAATACACAGCCTTAATACGATGCCCGAAGATTCAGGTTGATAGAATTTATTCCAAAGCTGCCAGTGGCCCAGCATTCTCGAAAAAGTTGATGAACATCACGGGAATGAGCGAGCAGTGGGTTACAGCCCGTACCAAACAAAAAGGAGATTGTAGGTGCATTCCTTGGAGGCATTTGAGAGATTTAATCCTAGCACATCCTGACACGAAGAAGAGGGTAGATGTTTTCGCCTTAAGCATTTATGGACTGGTTATCTTTCCCAAAGCTTTGGGGCACGTAGACGAGGCGGTCTCTGATCTCTTTGATAGGCTTAGCAAAGGGACCACACCTGTACCCGCGATATTGGCTGAAACTTTCAGGTCATTGAATGCTTGTCGAAGAGCGGGGGAAGGAAGATTTATTGGATGCGCGCAGCTTCTACTTTCATGGTTCCACAGTCATTTTTGGAAAATGGAAAAGGTCTCGTATCGCGTCTTCTCCGAAAACTACTCTCCATTGAAAGAGTTAGCGGCTACGCCGAGAAGAGACGATATCACAGAAGAAAACTGGATGGCGATCCTTCACAATTTACAAGACGAAGATGTCGAATGGAGAGCCCCGTGGATGGTGCCTGATGAAATATTATACCGATGTGGAGACTTCGATTGGGTCCCCTTGTTAGGAGTATGGGGAGCCGTAGGGTATGCTCCTCTGCTGGTGTTAAGACAGTACAGGTCCAGACAGTTTACACCACCAACACACGGGTTGGCTCAATGTGAATTTGCATTCACGGGGAATAACTACAAAAGGAGAGTTCGCGAAATATCGAATGCCTGGAACTAGACTCGTAGAATGAAGAAGTTTGCCGCCAATCCCATGGCCACCCCCGAGTACGACCAGTAGAGGATTCAGAGGATTAACGATAACATCCCCATGCCAGATCAAGAAGGCCCTAGATCAATGGAAGAATGCTTGAGGCCAATCCCATCTGAGCTAGAAATCGTCAGACATGATTTCGAGAGAAAGAGCCTGGAACTAGAAAAGAGGATCGAGCAGTTGGAAGAAGAAAAAATGCAGCTGGGATTAGATGTCGATGTCAGAAGTTAGAAGCTGAAAGACTCAGAAAAGGAAAGAACAAAGCTGAGGAAGATTTAGACAGTTTGAAAACTGACTATAAGAAGCTGCGAAGGTCGATGAGAACCGCTGGGTTAGGAAAGACGTCTGAAATTAAAGAAGAGCAAAGAAAAGCTAGCCAATGGGAAGAAAAATTTCGAGAGGCTCAAGCTCGAGAGGAAACTCTAAAAGAGAGTTTGGTAGAAAGCCAAAACGAGAAAGAAAGATTAAAAATGCAGGTGACAGAACTAGAAAAGTCCTCGTACCAGCAACGTGCCCGTAACTCTGTAATTGAGTTAAAAGCCAGTCAAAGCAAAATTGAAGAGCTAAAAGGAAAGATAGAAGAACTCAAGGTGGCATTGCAAGATCGCGAACTCCAGCTTGAATTTCTTGAGATAAATAACGATCGATTAAAGCGAGCAACTTCATCAATCCCAAGAACAAGTCGAGAACGCAGGATTACATCATGGGCGTAAGCTTTGAATCAAAGCACGCGTGAAGTAGCGGATCACTTATAAACGTTAGCGATGCGGTGATGTCTTTGAGTTTAAAGTATGAATCGAATCGGATAGAGGACGAGAATTAGCATGGCTCCTTAGGCAGGTCAAGGCCTTAAGTATCAGGGCCAAGCCTTATATGTAATCTATTTTATGTAAAGAAACTTGCTTTCTAGAAAGTTATCTTAATGAAATTGAATTAGAATCAACGCCTTTTGATTGCATTCATTTGCGTTCATTGCATCCATTGCATTCATGCATCAGCATTGCATCATGTGCACTAAAACTCACAAAAAACCCTAAAATCGTGCGATTACCACGGAACATCGTTCTGTGTACACGAGGAAAAACAAAAGCCATGGACCAAAGGTTAGAGAGATTAGAGCAAATGCAAAAAGAGATGCAAGATCAGTTACAAGTACGCATGCAAGAACAGTTGGCCAAAGTCCAGCAGGATATGAGGGACCAGATGCTGGAGTCCCAGAAGAGTATGATGGATCAAATAACGCGTCTATTGGCTGGTGGATTAGAAAAAGGGAAAAGTCCCGTAGTTAACACGGAAGATGATAACGAAGATCCTGTCTACCCTCCAGGATTTGCCCCAGCAGACGTTCAGACACAACCGAAATATACCCAAGAAGGCCATCGGTCACAATTAGGCCCCAACCATTGCAGGCTGGTGTGTCCGCACCGATGAACTATCAGGTTGGCTCGGGCTCTCATCCGGGGGATAACCCAACTAACCCTGTTGTCCTCAACCTCGATGAGGTGATGGAAACAGAAAAGACAAGGGTAGAATTCCCGAAAGAGTTTGAAGAAAAGTATAGATGGTTAGAAGAAAAATTCAAGGAGATGGAAAGCACTGACTATCGTGCTGGAATCGATGCAAAGGAATTAAGCTTGGTTCCAGATTTGGTACTCCCTCCCAAGTTCAAAACTCCAGAATTTGAAAAGTACAATGGGACCAGTTGTCCCGAGGCTCACATCACTATGTTCTGCAGAAGAATGGCAGGCCATGTTAATAACGATCAACTCTTGATTCACTGCTTTCAAGAAAGTCTGGTAGGGGCCGCTTCTAGATGGTACAACCAATTGAGTCGCGCCCAAATTGGTTCATGGAAAGATCTCGCACAAGCTTTCATGAAGCAGTATGGTCATGTGGTGGACATAGCCCCTGATAGGATTACTTTACAGAACATGGAGAAAAAACACAATGAAAGCTTCAGGCAATATGCCCAACGATGGAGAGAGGTGGCCACACAAGTCCAACCCCCTCTGTTGGAAAAAGAAACTACTATGCTCTTCATTAATACTCTCAAAGCACCTTTCATTAACCACATGCTGGGTAGCGCGACCAAAAGTTTCTCGGACATAGTAATGTCTGGAGAAATGATTGAAAACGCGATAAAGTGTGGGAAAATAGAGGCTGGAGAAAGTACCAAAAGGTCAGCACCAAGAAAGAAAGAGCACGAGGTAAACAATGTGAGTGCATATTCGAAATCAGTCACCGTAAGCCAACCAAGGGCGACAACTACTGGTCAGCAGGGCCCTTCTAGACAAGAGCCCAACACGAAGCCAAATAGGGAGAAACTCCAATTCACGCCCATTCCGATGACATACAAGGAGTTATACCAAAGTTTGTTTGACGCACACGTCGTATCTCCCTTCTATTTAAAACCAATGCAGCCTCCATACCCCAAGTCGTATGACGCGAATGCCCAATGCGAGTATCACGCGGGGGCCACAGGACACTCGATAGAAAACTGCACTACTTTTAAGAAATTGGTTGAGAGGCTCATCAACATGGGCGTTGTGAAATTTGATGATACACCTAGTGCAGACAACCCACTACCAAACCATGGGGATAAGGGGATAAATGCAATAATCGAGAGTTCGGGGAAAGAAATTAAGACGAATATTGTAGAAGTGAAATCTCCACTGAAAAAAGTATGGAAGCAAATGGTGGAAATGGGGTTGATATCACAGAATTCAAGGGTCAGACCCCAAGAAGGGATAACTTATTGCGAGTTCCACAATCTAGAGGATCATGAGATTCAGAAATGTGGTGAATTCAGGGCTTTAGTGCAAGGATTGATGGATAATAAGGAGATAGAATTCTTCGAATACGTCGAAAGCCCAGAAAAAACAGAAGTGTGTGCCTCAGAAGAAGGGTCAATGAAGGATGTCCCTAGAGCCAGCCACCCAGTGGTTATCATATCACGTCCGAGAATTAACGAAGCCAGAGTACAAGCTGCGCCAAAAGTTGTGATCCAGAAGCCCGTTGCCTTCCCTTATAAGGATAGCAAAAGGGTACCATGGAACTATAGTTGCAACGTGACGATCCCGAGGGAGGAAATCCCGACTAACACATCAGAGGAGGGTCAAGATGAGGGTTTCTATACACGCAGTGGGAGGCGTTATACCCCAACTACAAAAGTCGAGCAGGTTAAAGGAAAATCATTGGCAATTGAGCAAAGGAAAGAGAAGCCGGCAGGACCTGAACCAACTGTTAATGAATCAGTGACTGAAAAAGAAGCAAAGGAATTCTTGAAATTTCTAAAGCACAGTGAGTATAGTGTCGTGGAACAATTACACAAACAACCAGCTCGCATATCAGTATTGGCCTTACTCTTAAGCTCCGAAGCCCATCGCAGTGCATTGATGAAGGTGCTGAATGAAACCTACGTTGCTAATGACATTTCTGTCAACAAAGCTGGACCGTCTAGTCAACAATATAAGTGCCGACAACTTTATATTCTTCAATGACGATGAAGTACCTCTGGGAGGCAGAGGATCGACTAAAGCTTTGCACATTACAACTCGCTGCAAAGGGCATACATTACCAGGGGTATTGATTGACAATGGTTTCTGCATTTGAATGTCCTACCCCTGTCTCATTTGAATAGGTTGCTTGGTGACGGTTCCCACATGAAAACATGCCAAAATATAGTAAGAGCATTTGATGGAACGGAAAGGAAAGTAATGGGAAGAATTGAAATACCCCTCTTGATCGGACCGAGTACGTACGAAGTAGATTTCCTGGTTATGGACATTAAGCCTTCGTACAACTGCCTATTGGGAAGACCATGGATACACTCGTGAGGCGATCCCTTCATCGCTACACCAGAAGTTGAAATTGGTAACCGAGGGCCGGTTAGTAACGATCAATGCTGAAGAGGACATCATTGCGTCCGTTACCAGCAACGCACCGTATGTGGGGACAGATGACGAAGCAATCGAGTGTTCTTTTCGGTCTTTAGAGTTTGTGAATGCGACATTCATCATCGAAGGAAATAGGATCCCAATACCCAAGTTATCTGAGACAACAAGAATGGGACTACGGCTAACTGTTGGAAAAGGAGCCATACCCGGAAGAGGACTCGGGAGGTACCTCCAGGGAAGGATTAATGCACCAACGATGAAGGAAAAACAGGACCGTTTTGGGTTAGGATTCAAGTCAGACCCGAAGCAAAGGAAGAAAGATATGGAGAAAAAACAAGAAAAAAGGAGAGCACGATTAAGCGGGGGAGAAATCGAATGGGAACCAATGGTCTTTCCCCATATATCGAAGACCTTTGTGTCTGGAGGAGTCATTCACCTGAGAAGCGAGAGGACATCGGGAAAGGAAATTGTGGAAAGAATGATGGAAAATTTAGACATCAACGCCACATACGAAGAAGGAACTGGAGTTGAAGATCTATCGAGCATTAGCCCTTATGAGCCGGAAAGTGTCCTAGATAACTGGACTGCGGAAGAGATTCCTGTAGTCTTTAGAACTAATACATAGTAATGCTCAAAACACGTTTATTACTCTAGGCCTAGGAGTAATAGATGTCTTTTTGTGAAATAGGCTTATGTCCTAAAATTGTTATTTCAATGAAATGCATTCTTTTGTCCTATTTCGTGCAAGTATTCTTTTATTCTTTCATTCATAACCATACCATACATACCATTGTTCTTAGATTCTTTTATTCTTTGCATCTTCTTTCTCGCCTATAACAGTCTCGGATATCAACGATGTGAGTGACATTGCTGCTACCAGCTCGAGTCTCCTTTTGAGCGAGGATATGTGTCTAGAGGATCTCGGGACTTTGAAGATGACAAGGACTGTAACTTATCCCCTGATTTGTTAAGGATGGTAGAGCAAGAGGAGAAGCAGATTCTACCCCACAAAGAGTCAGTAGAAGTCGTGAACTTGGGAGATGAACTTGAAAAGAAAGAAGTGAAGATCTGAGACTGCATAACCTGCAGTGAAACAAAGCGAGGACCTTATTGAGTTACTCTAAGAGTTCAAGGATGTGTTTGCATGGTCGTATCAAGATATGCAGGGCTGAAATCGATATTATGGTACACAGACTCCCCATTAAAGAGGATTGCAAGCCGGTTCAACGAAGCTTGAAGAATGAGGCCGGATGTTTTGTTAAAAATAAAAGAGGAGGTTAAGAAGCAATTTGATTTGGTTTCTTACAAGTAGTCAAGTATTCGGAATGGGTAGCTAACATAGTCCCCGTCCAAAAAAAAAAGATGGAAAAGTTCGAATGTGTGTAGACTATAGAGACTTGAACAAGGCCGGCCCAAAGGATAATTTTCCGTTGCCTCATATCGACACCTTAGTGGACAACACGGCAGGTTACTCACTCTTCTCCTTCATGGATGGTTTCTCAGGGTACAATCAGATCAAGATGCATCCTGAAGATATGAATAAAACCACATTTGTGACCATGTGGGGAACCTTCTGCTATAAGGTGATGCCGTTCGGATTAAAAAACACGGGTGCAACATATCAAAGAGCCATGGTAACCCTGTTCCATGATATGATGCATAAAGAAATTGAAGTCTATGTCGATGACATGATCGCCAAATCTCAGACAGAAGAAGAGCATGTGCAAGTCTTGAGGAAATTATTTTTGAGGTTGAGAAAATTCCAGCTGAAACTCAATCCAGCGAAATGCACCTTCGGGGCCAGATCAGGAAAACTACTGGGATTCGTAGTCAGTGAAAAGGGGATTGAGATAGACCCAGACAAAGTCAAAGCCATACAAGAGTTACCTCCACCACGTACTCAAAAAGAAGTTCGAGGATTCTTAGGAAGACTAAATTACATCGCTCGGTTCATTTCACAACTAACAGAGAAGTGTGACCCCATATTCCGTCTCCTCAAGAAACGCAACCCTGGTGTTTGGGACGAGGAATGCCAGAGGACCTTTGACAAGGTTAAGCAGTATCTGTCTAATGCTCCGGTGTTGACACCACCTAGTCCAAACAAGCCATTGATTCTGTATTTAACGGTGTTTGAAAATTCTATGGGATGTGTGTTTGGCCAACACGACGAGTCAGGAAGGAAAGAAAGAGCAATATATTACCTCAGTAAGAAGTTCACTGAGTGTGAAACGAGGTACTCGCCAATCGAAAAGTTGTGTTGTGCCCTAATCTGGACAACCCGAAGACTGAGACAATACATGTTGTATCACACGACCTGGCTGATTTCTAAACTGGATCCTTTGAAGTACTTGATGGAGTCAACGGCTTTAAACGGAAGAATGGCCCGATGGCAAATTCTACTCTCCGAATTTGATATTGTCTATGTAAACCAGAAAGCTGTAAAAGGGAGTGCAATAGCAGACTTTCTAGCCAGTAGAGCTTTAGAAGACTACGAGCCTCTGAACTTTGATTTCCCAAATGAAGATCTGATGTACGTGGCAACTACCGAAGAGGACCCTCGAGAAGATCATCCTTGGAAGCTAAACTTCGACGGAGCATCAAATGCCGTGGGTAATGGAATTGGGGCAGTCTTGGTATCTCCAGACGGGGATCATTACCCCTTCACTAGCAAATTGGATTTCGACTGTACAAATAATATGGCGGAATACGAAGCATGCATCATGGGCATCCGCGCAGCTATTGAACGCAAAATTAAAGCGCTAGAAGTATATGGAGATTCTGCGCTGGTGATTTATCAACTTAAAGGAGAATGGGAGATGAGGGATCCCAAGCTGATCAATTATCGAAATCTAGTCCTTGAACTAATCAAAGAATTCGATGATATCATTTTCTACTATCTCCCTCGGGAAGAAAATCAGATGGCGGACGCCCTAGCAACTTTAGCTTCCATGATCAAGGTGAATAAACAAGAGGATGTGAAACCGATCCAAATGAGCATCTACGAGGCTCCAGCTCATTGTTGCAATCTCGAAGAAGAAGCTGAAAATGATGATCATCCTTGGTACCATGACATCCTGCGGTATGTGAAGAATCGTGAGTATCCCGACCAAGCTACTGAAAATGACAAGAAAACGTTGAGAAGATTGGCCAATGACTACGTCTTGGATGGTGAGATCCTATATAAAAGAAGGAAGGATCAAGTACTGTTAAGATGCGTGGACGCTATCGAGGCTAAGAAAATCTTAGAAGAAGTCCATGAGGGCGTCTGTGGGACACACGCTAATAGATTTACAATGGCCAGGCAAATTATGAGGTTCGGTTATTATTGGTCCACTATGGAAGGAGGCGCATTAACTCACGCCAAAAGATGTCATAAGTGCCAAATCTATGGAGACAAGATCAACGTGCCTCCTTCCTCTCGCATGTTATGACTTCACCATGGCCTTCTCGATGTGGGGTATGGATGTGATTGGGCCAATTTCGCCAAAAGCTTCAAATGGGCATCGATTCATCTTTGTGGTCATCGACTATTTCACCAAGTGGGTGGAAGCCGCTTCGTATGCCAACGTCACTAAATCAGCTGTTAGTAAATTCCTAAAAAAGGAAATCATTTGTCGATATGGAATGCGAAAGGATCATATCGACAACGCATTGAATTTGAACAACGGCCACGATAGCGAGACGTCTGCGATCGATTCAAGATCGGACACCACAACTCATCACCATACCGTCAGAAGATGAGCAGTGCGATTGAGGCGACTAATAAAAACATTAAGAAGATTGTAGGAAAATGACCGAGACCTATAAAGGCGGCATGAAAAGCTACCATTCGCTCTCTATGCTTATCGGACGTCTGTCAGGACTTCCACCGGGGCAACACCTTTTTCATTGGTCTATGGAATGGAGCGATTTTACCTATCGAGGTCGAGATTCCTTCCTCGAGTGTTGTCGAGGTAAAACCGGATGAAGCGAATGGATCCGATCCGATATGATCACTGAATTTGATTGAAGAAAAGAGGTTAAGGGCCATCCGTCATGGTCGAGATGTACCAAAAGCGAATGATGCGAGCTTACAAAAAAGGTCCGTCCTAGAGAATTTCATGAGGGAGACCTAGTATTGAAAAGATCCTACCCATACAAAAGGACTTGAGAGGAAAATGGATGCGAATTGGGAAGGACCTTATGTAGTAAAGAAGGCCTTTTACGGAGGAGCATTGATATTGGCCGAAATGGATGGCAAGACTTTACCTAATCCGGTGAATTCAGATTGGTCAAAAAATACACCTAAAAAAAAAAAAAAAAAAAAAAAAAAAAGGAGAGGCTGGGGTGAAAACTGCATAAAGAGCACCTTGAGACCAAAGGGATTTTGAATTGAAAACCTGTAAAGGGCGATTCAAATTTTGATCAAGGTGGGGCACACGACAGTCTTACGACACCTAAATTAACAAAGAAGAGAGATTTTACTTCTTGGGGCATCTACTAGAGTACTCTAGATCCCCTAAACACATGTTAAGCGAAAAGGGAGTCCTCAAGAAGTTCATGCAAAGAAGCTCACGCTGCGATATCTGGGGCACCTATTTTCCTTTTATTCATTTTGCATTCCAAATGTTTGTTGGCTGTAAATAAGCTATCCCCTTTCAAATTTTGTTTCTGATAAATTTCAGCCCCATCATTATTATAGTCTTCTTCAAGCATTTTGCATTAAAATGATGATTAATGGACTAAATGCCATTTTTGCAAAAAGATTTTTCGCATATTACTCTGAAAGTTTCTAAATAGTATAGGAACCTAAAACAGGACTATTATTTAGAACTAACCAAACTCAAAGACTGGAAATTTTTGAGAAGAAAGAGTTTGAACTGGGACTACCTCTTCAGCTTTCCTATTCAAAGATCTAAGCCGAATAAGAAGACAGAATACCGTTTCAGTGAAAGATAAACAAGGAGCAATGACAGTCTAAACATTAAATTCGTGCTCACAACATGCTGCACCCATGCATTCATAGATCATTCATAGCGCATCTAATTAGGAACATCTAATTCATTTCGATCATAACATCCTAATTCTTTGGCACAAGCATAGATACATGGAACTGATTCTACGGGCCATGTCCCTAGAATCAGTAAGTGCATCGAGCCTTAACTCCCTAAGCAGTAGGGTAACAGGCTAAATTTACAAGCCTTAAACCCCTAAGCAGTAGGGTAATAGGTCGAAAATCGCAGATCTTGCCTTCCTGAAGTTGCAGTGGAGCAGATCAAAAACGAAGGGTCTTAAATCCCTAATTAGTAGGGTAACAGACCGAATTGCAGATCTTAACCCTCTAAGCAGTAGAGAAATAGATCAAAGATGATAGACCTTAAACCCCTAAGCAGTAGGGTAACAGGTTGAATGCACAAATCTTAACCCCCTAAGCAGTAGGGAAACAGATCAAAAGTGATGGGCTTTAACCCCCTAAGCAGTAGGGTAAGAAGCTGAATTCGACGGATCTCAACCCCCTAAGCCGTAGGGAAATAGATCAAAAGTAACAAGCTTTAACCCTCTAAGTGGTAGGGTAACAAGCTGAACTTATGGACCTTAAACCCCCAAGCAATAGGGTAATAGGTCGAAGATGATGAGTCTTAACCCCTAGCTAGTAGAGGGTAAGCAGACCAAATTCTGAGATCTTATCTCTCTAAGCGGTGAGTGGAGCAGATCAAAGACAAGGAGCCTTGACCCTAAGCGGTAGGGTAATAGGCTGGAAATCAAATATCTTCTCCTTGAAATGGCATTAGAGCGGTTCGAAGCCACATCAAATCTCCTTGAAGTTTCGGTGGAGTAGATTGAAGTCACATAGAGTTGCGGTGGGGCGATTAAAACAAATCTTACCTTCTTGAAAGCTGCGTGAGCGGTGAAGCGGAGTGAAGCAACAAGATTGGAATGAAGCTATCTGGGAATATGAGCGCTAAACAAGTAAAGACACGGTGAAACCGGCAAAATTGGTCTTTCTCAAGTCTTTGCTTTGTTCTCGTTACACGACAACAAGCAAAGAGGGGCAGCTGTACAAGCCCAATTTTGGGCCCGAAAACCCCTAACCCATTTGACCTAGACCCATACCCAACAAATAAACTTTGACCCAAATGCCCTAAGCCCAAAAAATTGACAGCCCAAAAGAACACAAAACAAAAAAAACAAAACAGAAACCCTAGCTAATCTACCCTAGCACGCGCCCTATTGACCAAATCCACGACTCCTCCGCGCGTCACCTCCGCGCCCCTAGCCTGCGAGCCACCACCACATGCCACATCCATAGCCCCAAGATTGCACTGCAATGCATTAATAGAGAAATGACAGAAGAAAAAAAGAGGCAAATGTAATGGCTATAAAGCCAAATCAAAAAAACCATGTAAAGGGGGATTTTTAGTTTTTGAATACAAAAAGAAAAAAGAAAACAGATCTAAAATAGTAATCACGCCAATAAATAGATCAGAGCTTGAACGAAGGTTTAGATACATTTCTTTTTGTGTTTTATTTCTTTCGAATTTATTTTTTTTCATACATAATCTCCATTCCCTTTCAAATAGTATGTATATATGCTAAGTATAAGTAAAAAAAAAAAAAAAAATGTACCTCGGACGATTTCCGGCCACCTGTGTACGGTGGCCGGAGCGACGGCGACGGCGGTCTCCTTGCGGCGGTCGGCGATCCCTCCTGGCCGGAGTCTGGGACCATCCCAGAGAGAATGAAAAAACTCTCTCTCTTTTTTGTTCTGCAACAGCAGAAAAATGAAACAATTAAAAAAATTTTAGATTTTATAGGGGTACCAAACGGTGCCGTTTTGACCCTTCCCCCCTAAGGTGCAAAACGGCGCCGTTTAGGGGTGGAGCGGGCTAACCCGACCCGTCGACCTGGGATCCGCGTGTTTGTGAAGCGGAGGGGTTATTTGCGCCTTTGGCCCCTCCGCTTTCGTATGACTTCCCAATCGAGTTTTTTTTTTATTCTAATTTTACCCCGGAACTTGACCCGCTCTCCAACTTGGTCCCTGGCCACATGCTTCACGTTAAAACAAGGGGAATATTGCATTTTCAGTGTATCCAAGTTGTGTTCGTGTTACAATTTGGCCGTTTTCCTTTTAATTCTTTTGAAATTCGCCCCAATGTTCACCTTTGTTTTAATTTTCGTCCTCTTTTATTTATTTTTTCCTCATTACTCTATTTTAATCTTGATATTATTTATAATATTATATTCCATTATGGTTGTATTTTTATCATTCTGTTTAATACTCATATATATATATGTCATAAAGTATGATAAATAGTTTTAATATTATTCTTATTAATGTGTATGTATGTTAATATTACATTATGTCTATATTTTATACATATACTTACATACTTGTAGACGTATATTACATATATTTCCTTTTTAATACTATAGATATATTCTTCCTATATAGTACGTACATATTTTCAATATTACCGTATACTTATTTTTAATATATATGCATCTACCTATATAATAACATTAATATTTATTACTATTTTTAGCATATATATTATGAAAGTATTTCAAATATCGCATTTTTATTTTTAAATACAGATACATTTCTTATTACGTATATATATATCTCTTAACATTGTATTTTTATGTATATACCTTAATACTATGTCATTTCTATATTTTTACTTCTCATATTATCTTATATTTATATTTCCATTACTATTATTAATTTATTTATTCTTGCTATTATTATTATTACCACTATGATAATTTTTATAAACATATTATTGTTATTTTTCTATCTTTTATATATATCATTATTGCTATTAACATATGTTATCATTATTTTCCTATCATTTTCACTTTTATTATTATCATTACTACATTATTTTTGGTATTTTTTTATATATTATTAATACTAATATTAATTTTCTTATTATTACTATTATTAGTATCATAGGTATTATTTCATTATTATTATTATCATCATTCTTATTTTTATATCATCTCTTTATTACTGTTTTTATAATCAACATTATAAATATTACTGTTTTCATTATCATTGTCATCTTTTATTTTGTCATGTTATATATATATTTATTTATTTATTTATTTATTTATGTATTTGCTTATTTCATTTTCCTTTTGCGTTCGATTTATATTTTACTAGCCTTGTTTTTATTTCATCTTGTTATGCTTGTTCATATTATTGTTATCAACATTGTTGCACTCATTATTAAACGTTATTATTAATATCATAATCTGCTTCTATGTATTACTATAAATTACATTATGCTTTTATTCAATGCCTTAAAATAATTCTTCCATAAAAATGATATCTCGTATTTGGGCCTTCGAGATAATCGTGCCCTAACTCACTGGGCCTCGATTTTTCTTGTTTAACCTAAATAACGGACTATTCTCTTAAATTGCTATACGAGTTTTGAAAATACTTATTCTCGGAGACACGAAGCGTTGTGCCCCAACTTACCGGGTATGACATTTTTGTCACCTCGAAATAAGAATTTGTTTTAAATAAAGGCAATATTCGGTGTTCGGAGATTCGAGAAACGTACCCTAACTTACTGGGTTTCGATTTTCCTCGCTTGCTCTAAATGATCGAATACCCATTTAATAAGTTAAAATATGTAAATTTTACATAAAAAGGCAAGCTCGAGTCTAAAGTCGATCTGCGTGTCCTAACTTCTTTGGGCATGGCATTTTATTACCTCGAGAAGAGAGGGTCTTTAGCATCCGTTTTAATTTATTCGATCATTTTAAATCAGCATTTTTATAAAGAAGGATCGTATTTTAAATTCTTTCAAGCTTAAATTTTCGACACTAAGACACTAATTAATCAACTAGGTACCAATTTTTTGGGCGTATCGAGGGTGCTAACCCTTTCTCATGCGTAACCGACTCCCGAACTCGTTTTCTGATTATCGCGGACCAAATTTTTCCTTTTTAGTAAACTTTAAATTTTATTGAAATGATCAATTTAAGGTGGTCCGATCACACCTCATCAAAAAAGATTGGTGGCGACTCCCCATTTTCATTTTCATTTTCAAAATTTAGGTCGGCTCCCGTTTTACAAAAAAAATGGTTACGACAGAACTTTTAACGTCTTAATCCATTAATTAAGTATTTTCATGATGGAAGGAAATATAGTTGATCTTGGAATATCAAACCTCTTCAAAGAAGTATATAATTAAAAAATGAAAGACAGTTTTGTTTTTCTTAATGAAACACCCTCAAACTAAACATTAAATGGTCATTTCTTGTTTCCACATGCAAAGGTTTTAACGTGTGTAAAAAATAACAATAAGAGAGAAATACACGCACATTTCAGCTTCTTGTGCTATTGCATCTTTTACCTTGTGAAATATCTCATTCACCCTTATTACATACTTCAATTTTCAGTGGGAAAAAAAACGGGATTTTGAAGATATATAGTTAATTGCGGCGGCTTATCATGTGGGGAGTTTTTGAAAAGACGTGGAGAACAACCCTAGAGGGGGCCTATATATCTGAAAAATCAAACAAGTGATGATTTTGGCATCAAATAATTAAAGTGATTGTAGAAATTTGAAGGTATTGTTCTATTGATCTTGTATGCATTGCTAGAGAACCACAAGTTTAACTAGTTAGTACCAGCCAAAGAGCACACCAGTTCCTCAAATATTCCCTCTTTGTTTCATCTTATTTTCTTAAAAAAAAGTTAAATACCGATTTAATTGATTTCTTTTCATATTGAGAAATTTGAAAATATGTTTTTATTTTAGGAGATTAATATTTATATATTATTATTATAGTTAAATATAAATAAAATAATAATTCGAACGGTCAACTAGCTAGTCAAATGTATATATTCTGGCTTGGTTCATGTCATAATCTTGTTAATTAAGACTTACTCTTTGATTTTATACCTTTGTCCTTGTAAGAAGGATAAAGTAGAATATTGATTTGCCCTTTTAGCATCAAATGCGATTACATTTCAATCACTTTCAGTGCCCTTCAAGTGCTACCTTAGCTTAATTCACAAATAATTAGCCTTCAGTCAACTAAACTCTCTTAATCCTTTGACTTCCACCTCCTTTGTGTTTTTGAATATTGTAGTATATACAAAAACACATGATGGAAAATATTATAATAAACATAACATGTTTAATAATTTATTTATGCATAACTAATTAAAATATATAAAAAAAATATATAACTGAGCAAAACTCGATTCAATTCAAAAAAATTAGAAAAAAAATTTGAATTTCAAATTAATCGAATTGAGTTATTCAAATTATTCGAGTAATTCGAGTTCGAGTCGAGTTGAATTCGGATAATTCGAATAATAGATTGGTGTAAATACCCATTTGGTCCTTGTCAATTTTGAAAATGAGCAAGTTGATCTCTCTCAGCAAAAATTACAAAAAAAAAAATCAAAATAATTTTCAAATATTCAAAATAATTTTTAAAATTAAAAATATTTATAAAAATTGCAAAATTTATATTTTTAAAAAATTATAAAAATTTTAAAAAAATTCTAAAGAATACATAAAAAAATTTAAAATCTTTAAAAAAGTTAAAATAATAATTTTGGGATCTAAATAAATAAATTAATGATTCAAGTTTATCATGCTAAAGTATCTTTTATTATTATTATTATTTTGCTTTGAAAAAATTTCCAAATATATATGATTTCAAATTTATGTACTCTAACATGTAATTAGTTATACTGTAATAAGATTTAAATTTGACATGTTTAATTTTTTAGGCTAATTCGAACAATTTCACTCGATTCCACTCGACTCAAATTTCATTTCACTCGACTCGATTTAGAAAATTTTCAAATCAAGTTAAGATGATAAAATAGGACTCGTCAACTCGATTAACTCAAAAAAATTTCACTCGATTCGATCAAACGCTAACCTCTACTATACACCAATTCAAAATATAATTCAATTCCATGTTTTTTTTTTCTTGCCTTTTGTTTCAAAATAGGCTTCTCATATATATTATTTCTTTTAAAAAAAACTAATTTATTATCAATAACATATACATAGTCTATATAAGAATTTATGTAACAGAGAAAGGATCATAAATATTGAATCTCAAATTTCATATCTGCCCTATATCAATTCAATACATGAACTAATTAGATTAAACTCGAAAATTCAAACACATGAACTTATTCGGTTAAACTCAAAGTTATTTTGCATTGTATTTGTGTATATGACAATAAAGGTTATTTGAAAGCAATCAGTTTGAAAGAGAGATTGCTATTGCTACAACAAGGAGCTTGGTTAGAGTAGCTCAAAAAAAAAAAAAAAAAAGAGGCGGCATCGCCTTCTTGAGACTTTTCATTAGTAACCCAATACATATACAAGGTACCTCTAACATATCTGTATTTATCAACCAGCAATATAAGGTAAATACATAAGATTTGCCATAGCCTCTTGCAGCCAATCATCTTCATCATGCTTCATCTGCAAACCAAAAACCAAACATCATTAATTGCCCCAAACTTCCATCTAAATGTTAAATAACTGAACCATTTTTGACGTGCATGAGATGCTCGTGACAACAACAAATATATGTATGTATTTATATATAGAGACAGAGAGATACCTGGACTGCTTCACAGCAATTATACAAGTTTTTGTCATTGGGTAAATTATCATCTTCTCTCTTCAATACCATGTCTTGATGTTCACAAATTTCAGTGTTCCTCGCAAATCTTCCCCGGACTCTAACTCTTCTATCAGCTAGGGTTTTCCTGCAAGCATACTGTATATTAAATAGATCAGTCAATGTTACGTTTTTTTTTTTTTTTTTGGTCTAGAATAAAACATTTATTATATCAGAGAAAATTAAGGAAGAGAGACCTTAATAGTCTTGTTAAAGTTCCTTTGGTTTCTCTTCTTCAAGTATCTAAGAATTCTGTCTTTCCTTTCTTCCACTGAATATCGACCAACCTTAAGATTGCTGTCTTCTATGGCCGGCGGTCGCATTCGATTGCCTTGAATTACCTGTGAGAAGAACAAAAATAAAGAACCCAAAACATTAGTTTTCATGAAATTGTAGGAAACCATGCAATGCATGAATTAAAGAAAGAAAAAAAAAAAAGAAATACCCAATTTTGTCCCAGAGTTGGATCAATTGGCTTGAAATCCTGATGAACAAATCTAGTGCATTCGTCTCCAAACTCACAGACATCTTGCAGTTGATATCTGGCACCAAGATTTTGGATGGTTCCAATGCCACAAAAGCCAGCAGCAACGTTATTGAAATGATGGGGCAATGCTGTTGGGACATCTAAATCTGATGAAATCCCAATTAGTTCAGGAAACAATGCTGCTGGAACTGGAACTGGAACTGAAACTGGAGATGTTAGATTAGAATCTTGTTGAAAAACATCGACCCCACCATTGTCTAAAAACGTTGGGAAGCTAATATCTTCATGATCCCATGATGCACCAGGGATAGCACCACAAGCTGTGTAGTTTTCTTGGGAAACTGTCAATGGATTTGGAAACTGAGAAAAATCATTGGGAAATGAATAAGTAGAGTAGAGCTTGGGAATAGAATAAGCCATTGAGAAAAGAAATAGGGAAGATGGTTCGAAAGGGAATTAAATGCCAAGTAGTTGTTTATGATTTTTGAGTCACTTGAAGCTTTAAAGGCTTCCTATATATATACATAGTCAGTTGTGAAAAGTGGACTGTATTCTTCTTGCAAGTTGTTGTGGCTGTGAAGATATTACTAGCAAACTGAAGAAGCTTGGAACAGAGACGGATTTCTCTTTGTCCCTGCCACAAATGTAAAATTATTATTTAAGCTCTTAATTTTTAAAAAAAAATTAAGTTAATAAATATAAAATTGCACTTCAACCCCCTTAAAATTATAAAAATTTAATTTAATTATTTAAAAATTATAAAGATATAGACTATAAAAAAATTAAAATTTCATTCGGTTCTATTAAAAATTTATTCTGGCTTCACCCCCAACTTGGAAGGATCACTACTGTTATTTTGGTTAACTGTTTTATATGGCTGTAAATGCGTAATTACTAAGTACAACTACAAATCGAGCAATTTCCCCTCCTTTTGGAATAAAAATCATATTAACCTGTAAGAGCGGTTGCAGTCGTAGATGGCATTATAGTCAAAGTAAAAAAAAAAAAATAAATTCCAACTTTGTAAACCATATTATTAAAAGGATACTGAAAAACTTTAAAAAAAATTATCAAACATAAAAGATATATTAATTCTAAAAAGAATTATATAAGAGATGACATTATTTTATCTATTATTATAAAAGTAAAACTACACAAACAGATATAAAATACGTGAATTTTAGGGTTATGATAAAATAATAATAATAAAAACATAGTTTAACCCTTGTCATAAAAAAATGCGAATTTCGCTGAAATGTTATTACGGTTACAATCAAATGCAGCCTTTCCTTTCCTTTTTCTTTTTATCTTTATTTGCCCAGTTAAAAATAAAGCATAATAAAATCAATGAAAAATAAAGAAATATTAAGAGAATAAATATGAAATTTGTCATTATACTCGTTAACTTCAATTTTGTTAAACTTTTGCCACCTTATTGTTTTTTTGGTTGACTCGTGGACAAAATTAATCATACAAAGTTACATGATTGGATATGATGACAGTAAAAAACCATTATTAAAAAGGAAATGATTTGACTGAAAAATAATTAATAATGATATATCAATAATTATTGTATGTCTGTCTGTCATAATTGGCTTTGTTCAAAAAAGTTTTAGCATTGCTGTAATATTTTTCGATTTAATTCAATTAAATTATATAATTAGCTTTAAAATATGATATTAATAACTTTTTAGTATTTCTAGATTATGATATTTTACTAAAAATAATAACGGATAGAATAATGCAATTTTCTTTTGGACAAAATAAAATTTAAATTTTATAGATTGAGTTTTAGTTCGATTGGCATAAATATTATTGTCAATATAGGAAATATGGGTTTAAATGCGCTGAAGCCCATTATTCTCCTATTTATAGGTTAGGAGAGGCTATGAGTAGTTCTACGCATTGTCTTAAAAAGTAGTAAATATGATTAAAATATATAATGAGATTATTAAAGAATTCAATTCTCTAATTTGTTGTGAAATTAAACGATAAATATAAAAATATGATAACCTAAATTTGTTTGGATTTAAACTAGAATAAATTTAAATAAAATTTAGGCATTGTAAAATTTAAGTTAGAATAAATTTAAAATGAAAATATACATAATTCACATAGAGTGAGAATAATTCTCAAAATCTCAATTTTTTAGCTGCTAAATTTTAATGGAAGATGCATAGATGTTTAACATCTCAATTATGCCAACTGGGTTCAAATGAAATGGCATTTATTATAAATAAATTAAAAATTAGCCAGGCTTTAATCAATTAAATCCATTACGATTAAATAGATAATTGAAAATATATTAAAATAATGGATGAGGAGAGAGTGTAAAAAATATATTTGTTATTGGTGTATGAAAAATGTTCAAGTAAATTTTGTTTATTTCATGATAAAATTGGGAACTGAAAATAAATAAGTTATTTTTCTTCAATCATGCACCATTCTTAATATAAATCTTACCTATTTCTTTTTTCTTATTTTTTCACTTTTTCATTTCCATTACTTCACTTTTCTATTCCACCAAATAGAGTTAAAAGTTATTTTTTTAAAAGAAAAAAAAAGTAAAAGATTCTTCCTTTTTTTCAAATAGATTTGTTAAACCGTGATTAAGATACCAACTCAAAACATGTACATCGAGAATACAATAAATTCACTGATTGTTTAGTAAAGGCTGCAGAAATAATGAATATTAACGTTCATTGTTGGTTCTAACCCCTTAATTTTGCTCTAAATGCACTGCATGAAGATCTTAACAATTTATCTACTATTAAACTAATTACTATGCAATATTCTATATTACTTTTTTTTTTAAAAATTGTATAGCTATAATATATATCTCGTTTAATTTTGTCCATATATAAACCTAAATGCAACACTTAACTAATCAAATCACAAGTGGGATCAATATTTTCCATCCACATAAAATTTTATTGGAACAGTGGTTTAATAAATTGATATAAACTCATTGAGTAGTAGGAATTGTTGCGGTGGCAGTAAATTTGAGATGCTGAGCTCGCATTTAAACACTTACCATATTTTTTTAACAAACACTTAATATTTTTTTAATGTAATTAATTGAAGTTTAAAGAAAATTTATAAGTCATTTAAGAAATGTGTAAAAAAAAATGATACCAAATAAAAACAAAATAGGAACTCAATAGCATACTCTTTTTCACTCAATTTTTGTTTGAATCAAATAACTATATATTTAGGAGAAGGAATTGTATGAAAGTGTTTTTCCACGTTATTTTTACCCCTTTCTAATAGAAGAATGACAAATCAGATTTTCTTCTTGATTTTTAATTTTTCGTCTTAAAAAATTTAAATTCAACTAAAAATGTTAAAATCAGGAGGAAAAATTTGATTTATCATTTTTCTATTAAGAAGATATAAGAATAATGTTGAATCACAGTTTCATACAATTCTTTCTCGATTATAAAGAAAGTAAGTATTTAAAGATAGATGGAAAAGTGGAGTTTATGTTTATTTTCATGATCAGAGGTAAGGGTAAAGGGAAAGGAAAAGGGACCCAATAAAGTTAAATAAAAGAGGCAGAGCATGAGATTACTATTCCTTATACCATTAAAGCTGTACACCACAAAATAGTACTAAAGCTCTCTATAGCCTACTCAAATATAGCTAAAGAATCTCACACATGCCTTGTAAGATTTTGCTTTCAAATTCACAAGAACATCACAATACCCTTATATATTCTTTCAATTTCCTTCAACCTCTTTAAACCTTTTTATGGCAATAACCCATGAAGTAACTTGGCAAATCTGCCTTTCTCAAACCTAAATACAGTAATATTTACCTTCTCCTTTGTCGGTTTATATATATATACATGGAATGAGCTATTAAATGCCATTGGTTCTTTTATACATATAAAAAGTAAGAGTAAGATTCCTCAAACAAGGTCTTAATTGAGTTGCTTTTGAAATAAAATGTTTTGTTATATTGGATAATCACTAGTACTGCTGAGATCAATGGAGAGAAGGGGCGCGCGAAAGATGACGGTTCATATGAAGGGAAAGTATTGAAGGTCACAAATGAAAATAGAAAACAAGTATAGGGCATAAAAATAGAGATTTTGTGAAGCGATGCCTACTAGTGAAGTTGCGGTTGACGAGGTCATAATTGGAGGCTTATTCTGACAAAGTATTGACACCAAACACCATTCTAAAAGTGAGAGAAAATTGTGATTGAGTTTTCATGTGATTGAATTAAAGCTCTCTAATCACTGTAAATTCTTTTACATCTTTTGTTTCCTTAGTTTCGTCCAAAATTTCTTGCTCAACTTCTCTAGCTTCATCAACCTACCCTTCTACTTTTTACTTACCTTCTATATACCAAAAGAGGGAATATAAAATCATCTCCTTCTCTTGCTGCCACCATTTTTGTTCCCTCCTATCCAATTCATGCAGCATATCTAAAAAGAAGCACTCATAGTTACTCTTGTATCCTATTCCTATATTTTTAGGACTCAAAAATGGGTATCAAATATTGTTACATTTGTAATATAAGAATGCATAAATTTTACTCTCTTTTTCATATCTTAAAACATCATATCATGGTCATGTATGATTAAAATAATAAGACTGTAATTTTTTTTTAGTATAGTGTTTATATTATTTTTAGGTCTAATATTATATTTGTATTTGACAAAAATTATATATTTTGGTACTCAATTGTAATAGTATTAACTTTTTAGTGTTTAATTCGAGTTTTATGGTTTATTTTATGAATGTTAATTCCTAATATTATTAGATTTAATTTTTCATAATTTTGTTAATAGAATAAATTTAATGTTAATTGTGAATTTGTTTAATTTTGTGTTTAATTTGTCAAATACAATTCGATGGATGTGATTTAATTCGACTTTTGGAGTTGATTTGATGAAAGTTAATTGCTAATATTATTAGCTAATTATAAATTTTCATAAAATCAATTTTAAAACCCGAATTAAACACAAAAAGTATTAACAATATTGTTAACTTCATGTACCAAAATATATAAATTTTGTGAAATATATGTACCACATTAGAAAAAAAACACAAATACCATATTAGAAAAAAGTGACAAACTCAGATATCAGATTATGTATTAAGCCAAATAATAATTCCACTATACATTCCCAAACTATTATCCAAATGTCAAATTGGTCCTCAAACTTCTAAGCAACCTGATTGAACCCTCAAAATATCAGTACCATATTAGCTTGGGTGTTAAATGTTTGCTCAAGTCTCACGTAGAGCATAATTAAAATATATGATCTAATTGTAAACACACATGTACCTAATACATGTATGGCTAGGATTTAATGTGTTAAAAAAATAACCCTCCTAAAATTTGAGGGTTTAGTACCAATAAAGGCCTATTTCCGAAATTATTTACTGAAATGGGCCTTTCAAAAAAAATAATGGGTATGGACCGAAAACTCAAAAACGCGATGGCGTGGATGCGTTTTCATGGGAAAACCTAGAAAAACGCTTTCACGTCAGCGCTTTTTTCCTTGTGTCAGGCAAAAGCGCGCTGACGTGGATGTGCTTTAATAAAAAGCGCTGACGAGGACGCGCTTTTAGCCATGTAATCCCCCAACGGTCACCTCCAACGATTGTTTAAAAATCTGACAGTTGGGCCTAATGGTCAAGAAAAAAGAAAGTATAAAATCCCCCAACCTATTTTTTCACACCAACTTTATTATTCTTCCAAATTTCTCAAAAAGCTCTCAAAGCTCTCTAAATTTTTTATTTTTTTTCTGAATTAGTATTTTTTATAATTACTAATAAATTTGATCGTGTTAGCAATGACTCGACAATTAATTCGTCTCGATGATAAACATACCTCTATCGACCAAATGCAAATGGTAAGGGTTAATTTCATTTTTATAATTTAATTAATTTTTTATAATATCTGGTAGATCGAGTGCTACAATGTTTTATTCGTAATCTACCTAGTCCTCCATCACCGTAGATTGAAAATTACTTGAGGAAAGCAAGTTTTTGGCACGTGGCCAATATAGGCCAAGGGTGCAAAGACATTCCCGGTCGGATCGATATGGGCTGGTTACGAGAGACATTCCTGGTGTTGGGGGATGATTCGACTGAAGTACAAAGAGTACAATATGCTCGGGTGTACATCCTTCAGATCCTTGGAGGTTATTTGATGCCGGACAAGTCACGAAACCTCGTACACCTAAGGTGGCTACTGAAACTCATCAATTTTAGAGCAGCTAGCGAACTCAATTGGGGGTCTGTCGTGTTGGCGATATTGTACCAGGAGATGTGTCGGGCAACACAACCAAATAAAATCAAAATTGGAGGTTGCCTCTCACTGTTACAATCATGGGCTGGGTTTTGCTTTCCATATTTCCGTCCCCGAGTGGACCACCCGTATATATTCTCACTCGTGACAAGGTAAACTTTATATTAGATTTTACAATTATTAAATAGATTTAAAATAAAATATTATGCTAAAATATTATTTAAATAGGTGAAACCATTCGCCGACTTACGGGGGAATACTTACTGCTCTTGAAGATATACGGCTTCTATTAGATCAACAGTCGGAAGCGCATGTAAGTATTTATTTCATTTTGGACTATATATACATAACATAGCCGATTTCGTATTTAGTATTTAGTATTATGTAAATAACTAATATTTTTATCACGTTCATATAGTTTCAATGGACACCATATGAGGATCCGACAATTCGGGCAGTAATTCCGGATGAATTCCTACAGAATCCAAACATTTGGCACGTTAGGGTTCCATTGGTCAGCTACGCTACTATCGAGATACACCAGATGGATAGAGTGTTGTGGCAATTCAGATTCTGATAACCGATTCTCATGGCACTTGAGGTGCTCGATGATGAGCACAAAATCAACTTACGATGACCGAATACGCATTGGCCGCTCTTCCACTCAGAATATATCGAAATGTGGGAAAATCGGTACAATAATATACCTACTTGAGAACCAATTATTGTTCCGAAGTTAGTGTGTGATCCGAATTACATGCCATACTTTAAGACCTATGGCAAGCCATATTTGCTCTCGAAAGAGGAGAGGCGTCGGCAAATCCATGTCGAAAAGGAACGACGGGGCCCTTTAAATCTAAAGATAAGAGATGGCGAGGCGGGCCCATCAACAATGCCCACGCAATCACCGGCCCCAACGGAGCAAACGACGATGCCCACACCATAACCCTTTCAGATTATGCAAGGTGCGTATCCTAACCCTTATGTGTATCCTTTTTCCACTCTTATGCTAGGTTGGAATGTATGACCTAGTGCATCTCATTTCCCGATGACTCTAAGTCAACCGATGATATATAGGCCATAGTTGCAAAAGGAACTGCACCAGGCACCGTCGTGGAGCTCAACTCATTTCCAATCCCTATCGCCTTATGGGATTCAAGCCAGGCACACTCATTCGCCGTGGGTGATGCAAACACCTCCGCGATCTTTGTTCTATCAAGGTGAGTCATCTTTCCAACACCCACAACCAGAAACTAATCCCGAACAACCATAACCCCGACCTAAAGTTGAACCAAGAAGGAATCCAGAGTGTAACCATCAACCACCCCCATGTGGCACTGATTTTGACTAGCACATACATTGATTTATTTTTGAATTTTTTTGTACAAATTGTATTTATATTGTTTCATTTAATAAATATTATTTTATTTAATAAATATAAGTTCTTTTGAATATTTTTGTACAAATATATTACTGATTGTGCATCTTACTTTAAAGCGTTTTTATTTAAATAAACAAAATCCATCTCGTCAAAATAATTTTTTCAGAACACATCACGTCGAATTTATTTTTTCAGAACCCATCTTGTCAAAATTATTTTTCCTAGAACAATATTTAGAAATTAAAAAAATAAACCCTAAAACCCTAAACAATTAAAAACCTAATACCCTAATTTAATTTTTTCTAAACCCTAATCAAACCTGAAACCCTAAACCTAGGCCCTAATTTGCAAATAACTCACTGGGGATTACACGGCCAAAAGCGCGTCCTCGTCTGCGTTTTTTATTAAAGTGAGTCTACGTCAGCGTGCTTTTGCCTGACACAAGGAAAAAAGCACTGACGTGAAAGTGTTTTTCTGGGTTTTCCCCTGAAAACACCTCCACGTCACGTGTTTTTGAGTTTTCGGTCCATACCTATTATTATTTTTTGAAACGGCCCATTTCCGTAAATAATTTTGAAAACGGGCCTTTATTGGTACTAACCCCAAAATTTGACACTATCTACTTTCTTTTTAACAATTCAAATTCAAGTTGTCCATAAGCAGTATGTACATGGGTTTTTGCAATTTCATACATGTGTTTTAAAAATGCTTCACATCGTATTCAAATTGGCATTTATTCCTTAAATTTACAATTAGGTTGAAAAAGAGTCTAATACAATACTTGACAGCTTTATGACTCAATTAAAATGTTTTGAACCTTAAGTAGTAGTATAAATTTATGTGATAGTTTGATGTTTAGTGAAATTAGCCCTTAAAAAGTTGGGGTTCCATTGTAGGAGTGAAGAAAATTTCTGCCAGTGCCAACACCAATTGTGAAGAAGATTTTTTTTTTTTTAAAGTATATTTATCATAGGAAGATGCCACTTTTACCTTGGAAGGTGGAAGATAATAAATCTACTAAAACTTTAGCGCCAATGATAATGATCAGCATCATCTAAAACCATGTTAATAAAAAACATCACAAAGCTGGGGAATTTTTGCGACACTTCCATTTCCATATCAATTACTTTAGTATTCATGCTGATTCCTTTTGTAGAAACCTGAAACTGTATGAATTTATACCGTAACTTAATAGTTGGTTAGTCATGCTATTCGTTATTATTAATTATTAGTTTTTGAAGTATATGTGTTTATTATATATTTTTATAGGGTTATAACGTAAATTTATAAATATTGAAAATTGTCACTATATTTTATTTTCATTGATGTTAACCATTAAAAATACGGATAAAATTATCACTTAATTTTTATGCGACTGAAATTAACTACTAAACTTTAAATTTTAATTAATTATGCCACTAAGTTTGATTTTTTAAAATAAATGCTTATAATTAGATATTGATTTTAATGATTTGAAAATAAAATTGAAGTCAAATATTTTATTTAATAGTGATTATTAAGTTAATTTATAAAATTATTAAAAATTTTAAATTAATTTCAATTTTTTATATAATGGAAGGAAGGTTTGAACTTTTTTAAAATACAAAAAAGATTTATTTTATTTTATTTTCTAAATAAAAGTTTGTACTAATATTTAATGTTATGATAATTAATTATTGAAATAAAATATTTTTATTACATTTTACTTAAATTAATTTAAATTAATATTGAATAGTAAAATTAAATAATTTGGTTTCAAAATTTAATATAGAGTGGTAAATTTAGCTTTAGTTTAAAAGTATAATGGTAAATATAAACAAAACTAAAATATAATGACAAATTTCAATCTAAAATATAGTGGAAAATATGCATATTAATTCATTTTTCTATGAATATTATTGTTTAAAAGAAATTAAATATTCCCATATCAAGCCACTAATTGTATTCGGCTTTTATCTAAATCCTAGTAGGATAAGTTGCAAGTAGAATTAAAAGGGTTATTCTATGTTATTTCTTTCCTTCTTTTTGGAACTTTATTCCGAAGCTTTCTTATGAACTTTAAAGGGTATCTGGTTCAACGTGATTTACTCCCCCAAGAGAAAAAAAAGGTATAGTTTTTTATTATCTTAAAAATGATTCCCAGCTTTTCTTGTCTTATTTTTCCATTAAACCCTGCATATTTCAGAGCAAATTATGATAGAGGGCAAGCTTGGATTCTACATTTACTTTTTCTCTTTATGTATATAATATCAAGCTTATACATTTTCTTAGCAATGCAATATGGAGAAATTACTATACAGGTCCTCCTTATCTTCCATTTTTAGTAAAAGTTTTTCATAGCTACAAATTGGGGTCGTAAGAGCTAAGCAAATAAAGATATCGTGACTAGAAAATCAACATATATGTGCAGTTTGATAGGTTTATTGAATATAATTTATTATTGGAATCTAAGAAATTGGTTGTTTCTTGTATGAATAAAATTATCTTCTGATTGAGTAAAACAAATTAGTTGATGAAGCTATGCATAATTTGCAAAAATTTGATTGTCATTACAAGAAGTTAACTATTTTAGAGATATTGGAAGGCATAAATATAAGAAAAATTTTGTGCAAGAAATTTCTTCTTGGGTTTCAAGAACTCAAGTTGATGGGGCGAAAGAAATGTTTCTTTTGTGGATGGGTTTAGATCTCTGTTAGAGTTTCAGAATATAAAGATGTGATGGCTTCAGTTCATTATTTTTGTCTATAAAATGATTGTGACTAATTTTTATCTCCAGTTTTAATGGACACTTTAATCAAGTGGCTTTGGTGATTGAAGAAAACATGGAAAAGACAAAAGAAATCAGTCTATATTAGATGTGGAGAGAATAAAAGAGAAGATGTGAAGTATTCAATAAACCAGCATGAGGATTTTAAATGTCTAACATAACAATGAAAAAAAGGGTGCGTATTATTGAGCATAATCATGTATGTATCGATAGAGGAGCAAACATTGAAGATCCATATGAAGGAAACTATGAAGAAATAATGGTAAATAAAACAATCAATAACGATGAAACATAGCTTAATATTCCAATATTGGAATTTAATACTTCATGGTCATTGAGCTTAAATCCTTTAAGGGCCAATTTAGCTAGTGGGATCATTACCAAAGTAGGTATAATAACTCTTGAATTTATGCAATAGATAGTGAGAGATCGACCTAAAGAAGAATCAAAGAGGATAAAAATCCATAATTAAATGAAGGAAAGTAAGACTATTAAAGATATTGATGATGCACTTCGATCGAAAGTGACTATAGTAGATGGATGAAAGACGTGTAATTACTTGTTACCATAAGTGAAAAATACATGAACAAGTCTCCTATTTATTTCTATAGTCAAAACTATAGGGAATTTTGCACAAAAACATAGAATAGACATAAATGGTCGACAAACTAATTGAATTATCAGCAAATTCTGATTATCACGCAAATCATCAATAAATTGATTAATCTTAAAAATTCAAATTGTGTGATTAATGAGTTTTTGTATTTGGCTTTAATTTTTATAGCTAAAGATGAAGAAAGACTATCTAGGACAAAGGAAAATCTAAAGCTGTTAACGAATAGTTACTTCTAGTTTATGCTTCTATAATTCAATTTTGATTTGCTTTCGTAGAATAATTACTCATTATAATCAATATGACCATGCATTCAGTAACGATATCTTATTCCTATAACCTTTGAATAGTGACTTCGTTTGGTGATATTTAAAATATGTGATAAATGTTTCAAATTTGTTTTTGGATGTGATTTTGAATATTTGCATGTTGGTATTATAATGATACAGATTACAATAACGATTATGATGTTAATGCCCCATTAAACGATGTTATATGTAGCTCAAGTATAGTTGCCACGTCATAGGGTCATCAATATAGTGATTTGCTAGCCATTGTTATCGGGCAATCCAAGATAGTTGAATAAACATTATGGACAATTACTAGAAAACCATCGTTATTGGGAAACTCAAGACGGTAGAATAATAAAATGCTAAGTCCTTGTCGTTAGGCAACCTGAGATGAAAATTTAAGATGTAACACACTAAACCCGACCCTATAATAAGATTCGAGTATCATGTGTCACTACTTAAAATCAAACTAACTTTAAAACATTTTGGCAAAGGATATATATAGTTCTCACAAAGTTATAAATATAAAACATATATTAGTTGTTACTTTACCGAGGTTTGAATAAAAACATCAACAATTTAAAAATAATGTACTAGCCATATGGCATATAAATTCAAATATAATAACTTCATTAAACATAATATATTAATTTAAAACCAACCATTAATACTTCATAGAAATCTTATAAAAATAGAGTTTTGTCAAAACAAAAGTTCTTTGCACAAATCATTTCCAAATACACCTATGCACCACCACATGAGTCATGCATGATACGAAACAAAGAAGTCGGCTCACAATAATAGTACCACTCTAGCGTAGTCCTGCTAACAAAGCCTTCCTTCAATCAACAAGCCTGAGAAGGAAAATGTAACAAAGTAAGTTCATACGAACTTAGTGAGTTCCGAAAGAGAAATCATACATAACATTACTAATGGTACATCTGAACCTTTCTGAATGATTTACACACATTTACATATTACACCCAATGGCGTATGCAAAATACTGCCAACTTATTTATCACTTGGGTGTATACTATATGCCAACTCAACATAACTCATACAAATTCATTTTCATGCTAGCCACATACCCAGAATTCATAATTAGAAGCATATCATTCAATCTTATTCACATACGTCTCCTCCTTAACTCCTCATATCATTTTCATTCAAAACATGTTTTATTGTGACCTGCCAATCTGGTTTTCAATATAGCTGCCCTACCATAGGCTACATAAACATATCTTCTCATCTCCATCACCTCATATTAGATCATATCATATCATACATATCAGAAACAGATTGTAGTGGCTTAAGCATGAATAATGATGCTTACTTTATATCAAAAACAGACTGCACTCAGAATGAAGACTTTGGATAACCATTATCCATACAACACCATGCAACATCTCTCATCCATTACAAAAGAGGATTACTTACCCTACACAAATTATAAAATAAAGAAAATTACAACACATAGAAGTAAGAAAGAACTCACCAGAAACTTTAACATAAGTCTATAAAGTAGCTCCTTTGTCCTTATTATTTAGACCTTCTTTAACTTCATAAGTTAAAATAAAGATATTTAAACATATCAGATCATCAACCGATCAAATCTAATCATGCATGCAAGAATCAACATGTAACACCCCTAACCCATATCCGTCGCCAAAACAGGGTTTCGAAGGATTACCAGAACATTCAGAAACATTTACAAATAACTTATATGAATTACTATTCATTTACCGAGATCATTTATAATGTCCCTTGATTGAGCCCTCGAGGCCCAATATGAGCATTAGAATCGAGTCGAGGCTTAATCGAGACCTCTAAGAATTTTTTGTGACTTTTCAAAATTTTTCCAAGGTGCACGGCTCACACGCCCGTGTGGTCTAAGGGACACACCTGTGTTAGAGGCCGTGTTCGACCCCGTGTAACTCTCTGACTTGCATACACGGTCATGCCACACGCCTGTATGCTAGGCCGTGTGGTTAATTATTTCAATTCGAAATTAGGTGCAGTTTCATACGGTTAAGACATACACCCGTGTTCTAGGCCGTGTGGTGCACACGGCTGAGATGCACGCCCGTGTCTCTGCCCATGCGCCCAATTCTAAGCATTCTGTTTTTTAAAATTAAGGTGCAGGGGACACACGGCCTAACCACATGTCCATGTTACCAGACACACGGCCTAGACACATGCCCGTGTGTTTGCCCGTGTGGACAAAATGAAGTCATTTCTAACTTCATTTTTCATCCAAAATTTCACCCAAGACCTGCACTTGAAACACACATCCAGTACCAACCAATTCAAGCATTCAAATTGGACAATTTCTATCATTTACAAGGCATATCACTACAAGCATACATGATCACAACCTTACCTTAGTTTAACTTAGGCATTCATAACATTGATCACATATTCTTAACATAACACAAGTGTGTATTTATATATATCATAATAATCTACTTAGTCATACCAAAATGAACCATTACTAGCCATTCCAATGGCTACGTTACAAAATAACATTTCAAGCCACTATTGGCCAAGTTGTCATATACATGCCATTATACCAAAACGATTTTGCTAAGTATACCTAAAATGTCCAGTTGATAGTGTGACGATGCTCCAATTATCTTCCAACCTTCACGAGCTTCCGAGCACTATAAAACAGGGGGAAAATAAACTAGAGTAAGCATTACATACTTAGTACGTTCGTATAACGGAAACTAAACTTACCAATCTTGCTTATTAAATCTAGGCATACAATGTTATGTTTACATCTATTTGGCTAAATTGCCTAATCACATTCATTCAATCAAACATGTTAGTCACCAAAATCTTCATATCAATCAAGTAACATAAATGAGCTCATGATGCAATACTCTTTCAAGACATTATCAATTCATCTCAAAGTTCTCATGTCATGTAAAGAGTTTTATATCCGTTGAATCATTGAATTCTGATAGATGCTTAAGTAGTTCACTCGAAGTGTACGATTCAATAATTCGTCAATTCCTTATTAGAGGGTACCCCTTAGGGCACTTAACCAAGAAACACTCTCTTGAGCCACTTATCGTATAACAGGATTACTAGTCCAGGCTAAATCCTTTATACAACATATGCTCAGAGGAGCTCAATTAGGATTATTAGTCTAAGCTAAACCCTAATCATAACGTATGCTCGAGAGGTATTATATCGGGATTACCAGTTTGGGCTAAATCCTTTATATAACAAGGTCAATAGGATTACTTGTCTAAGCTAAATCTCGTCTACAACAAATGCAAGACCTTATTAGTTTCAGGAAAGCACATATAGTCATCGAAATTCACATTCAATCGGGACTTAACCCTTTATCACCATTTCAAGCATGTATCAATTCATAGCATACAAGTAAAGCACATCAACATAAACCGCATTACATACAAACACAACATTCAATTAACACAATTACATGCTTGATTAAGTTACACGAACTTACCTCGACACTTGTTCGCGTAAAAAGTCTACTAATCTGAAACCTTTTCTTTTCCTCGATCTAACCTCGAATTAGTGTTGTCCGGATCTATATAAATGAATTTAACCATAAATTTCACACATTTCATATTTAAATGGACTCAATTTACTTCCTGGGCAAAATTACCATTTTGCCCCTAACTTTTCCATAAATTTTAATTTTGTCGCTAGGCCCGGAAAATGAAACTTGTGCAAATTACTCCATACTCCAAGCCTAATCGAAGCCCCATTACAAATTTTCCAGCACATGTATTCATAAAATTTTAGAATTTTTAATCAAATTTTACAACTTTTCATTTTAGTCCCTAAATCATGTTTTCATCAAAAATCACTTCGTAAAAGTCGTTTATCTATCAATAATCTTTCATTTTCTACCATAAATTTCTAATTTCCAGCATATACATCCATGACCCATTTTCATACCTTGATAAATTTTCAAATTAATCCCTCAAATAGAGAGATTAAGATATCTCGATTTCAAAAATATTAAAATTACTAAAAACGAGACAAGGAAACTTACCCAATTAGGCCTCGAAAGTTTCTTTTCTCTCTCCTAGGATTTCCATGTGTTTTAGGTTGAAGATGACATAAAATAAGATGATTTCTTTTATCATCTTTTTAATTAACTAAGTATTTTTCTATTTCCAATTTAGTCCTTGCCCTTTTTCTATATTTCCATGGATGAGTCACCAAGAAAAATCTACATACTTTTCTTAATGGTCTGATTACCATATAAGGACCTCAATTTTTGAATTCCATAGCTATTTGATTCTTATAGCTACTAGAATTCAACTTTCACACTTTATGCAATTTAGTCCTTCTCATAATTAAACACTTAATCGATAAAATTTTCGTTTCAAAATTTTCACACGACATGCCTATTATAGTACAAACCATATAATGAAATAAAAATAAACTTTATTTTCAGATCGGATTTGTGGTCCCGAAACCACTGTTCTGATTTCACTGAAAAATGGGCTATTACACAACAACACTTAATCTAGAATTAGAAAGTTTCCTTTCTCACACACTATTCTAACATCTATGCATGTAAAATGAGAAACACATAAATGATTTAGAGGGTTACCTAAGGTTCATCAGTAATTACCAGTGAACTGGTACTAATGTAGAAGTTAGCTGACTACTGCGAACCTTACTTCTAAGAGGTTTTCTAAACTTGTGTTTTTAAAAAAGTTTACAGACAAAATCAAGGAATAAGAAGAAAACATAAAGGTATTCAGAAAGACCACCTCTGTCCTTATATACTTAAGCACGGAGACAATTATTAGTAGAAAAATCAAATAATTCCACTAACACTCTTGGTTCTCGTGATTAAGTGCACTTAACATAATTTAAGTTTTATCATATAAATTAGTCTAGTTCCATTCTAACTAAATCTCAACTTAACTAACCAATTTACCATACTTAAATAAGAAACAAATCTAAATAGCTGCGAACTTAATGAGTTCACTCAAAGCATCTGTATTGGGTGGATACTTAACAAAAAAGTCTATCAAACTACAAAGCTCGCCAAAGCTAAGAGTTCGCCAATTGGCGCAATACACATAATTCTAGACTTAGTCAAAAAAACATTTTACTTACTCATAGCTATCCTTATTTTACAAATTATACGCCAAAAAGTAACAAGATACAAAGACTTCATCGGGCGAGCTATTACAATTCTCCCCCACTTAGTAAATTTCGTCATCAAAATTCATACTTATGTATAGCTGAGGATACTGCTCTTTCATTAAAATTTCTCTTTCCCAAGAAGCCTCTTTTGTATTATGATTTCTTCATAATACTTTTACCAAAGGAGTCCTCTTATTTCTAAGCTCTTTCACTTCTCTTGCCAAGATACAAATGAGCTCTTCTTCATAAGACAGATTCGGTTCTACCTCTAACTCTTCAATTTGTACAACATGGTCTGTATTTTATCTATATCTTCTCATAAAAGGCACATAAAACACTTTGTGAATCTTTGAAATCTCTAAAGGTAAAGCCAATCTATAAGCGACTAGTCCAACTTACTTTAAGGCTTCATATGACCCTACAAATCATGGACTCAACTTTCCTTTTTGACCAAATCTTATAATTTTCTTCAAAGGAGAAACTTTTAAGAATACTTTATCTCCAACTTCAAAATAAATCTCTTTCCTCTTCAAATCAACATAGCCTTTTTAATGATCTTGTGTAACTTTTAGATGACCACGAATGATAAAGACTTTTTCTTCTTTTAATGCACTAACCCAAGACCTACTAGTTTTCTATCACTAAGCTCCATCCAACAAATGGGCGTTCTACACCTTCTATCATACAAAGCTTGAAATGGAGACATTTTTAGACTAGCATGATAACTATTATTATAAGCAAATTCAACCAAAGGGAGATACTTTTCCCAGTTCAACCCAAAGTTAATTACACAACTT
This sequence comes from Gossypium anomalum, assembly GCA_025698475.1. Classification (NCBI taxonomy): domain Eukaryota; kingdom Viridiplantae; phylum Streptophyta; class Magnoliopsida; order Malvales; family Malvaceae; genus Gossypium; species Gossypium anomalum. The sequence goes on along the minus strand of CM046960.1, from coordinate 16,471,921 downwards.
CTTAATATATCCTCCAAAACATGAATGACTCTTTCAGACAAACCATCTGTCTGAGGGTGGAATGCTGTACTGAATTGTAATTTAGTTCCCAATGATCCTTATAATTGCTTCCAAAATCTTGAAGTAAACCTTGGATCCTTGTATGAAAATATAGAAGATGGAATTCCATGCACGCGCACTATATCAAAAATATAGAGCTCAGGTAACCTTTCTAGAGAATAATTAGTGTAAATTGGTAGAAAATGAGTTGACTTAGTAAGCCAATAGTATCACCAAAACCGAATTCTTCTTTGAAGAGGTAGCCTTGACACAAAACCATGGTAATTTATCTCATTTCCATTCTGGTATTTCCAAAGGATACAACTTACTCGAGGGAATTTAATGTTCTACTTTAACTTTTTGGCAAGTCAAATAGGTTGAAACATATTATTAGATTTCCCTTTTCATTCCAGGCCACCAGTATAAGCTTTTCAAATCTTTATACATCTTGATACTCCCTGGGTGGAGTGAAAAGGGTCATTGATGAGCTTCCTTTAGTAGTTCTTTTCTTAAGCCATTCACCATATTTACCCAGACTAAAATTTGCTACATTACCAAACATCATACATTACTAATACATATCACACTGTGCATCCTTCATTTGCTCTTCCAAATTTTGAGAGAGAAAAGTTGGCTTAACAGTTAACTTTGCCAATAACGATCCATCATCAACCATACTCACTTTGCTCGAAGTGATGTTAATGTTGCCACTGTTTTTCTACTCAAAACATTAGCCACAAGATTTAACTTTCTAGGGTGATACTCTATAACCAAATCATAATCTTTTAACATTTTCGTCAAACGTCTTTGGCGTAGATTGAAATCTTTTTGTATCAACAAATACTTCAAACTCTTGTGATTAGAGAATACATGACACTTTTCTCCATACAAATTGTATCTCCATATCTTCAATGTCAATATTATTGCTACCAATTCTAAATCATGGTTAATATAGTTATTCTCATGAAGTTTGAGTTGGCTTGATGCATAAGCTATAATCTTACCTTTCTGCATAAGTACACATCGAAGTCCATTAAGAGATGCATCAGTATAAATAATATACTCTATACCATACTTTGGTTGTGCTAAAACTAGAGTTTCAGTCAATACTACTTTGAACTTCTCAAAACTTTGCTAACACACATCAGTCTAACAAATAAGAAAAGGTATTTCGTGTATCCGATGTTATTCAAAAAAGGTTCAACGGATAAGAAAAGTTAAATGGAAAGACATGTATAAAGATTTAATGTTCATTGATATGGAAAGATGAATATGCATATAGAAAATGAAAATGGATGATAATTTATCAAGTGATGGATGAAATATGCATGGAATCCATTTTTTAATATATGTTATGTTTTATAGATGTATTATTTACTTACTATCTATTAACCATATGATTTAAATAGAAAGTATGTGTAAATGATATATGTATGGGTGATGGATTATGGATAAAGCCTAAATATTTATCATTTATATGCCATAAGTTACTTGGGATTTATATGTAATGATATATTTACTAACCTTATGAGGTGATGTGTATAGGAAAGGAAGTTTAGCATATGACATTATGAGAGTAGGTTTGGTTGTTAAATTTAATATGTTTGGTAAGTTTAAGTTTCGCTTATACAAATTTACTAAGCATTAAATGCTTATGTAATCATTTTCTCTATCTTATAGATTATCGAAAAGCTCAGCTGGTTGGAATCTGATCAGAGTATTGTCACACTATCTATTCAACATATTGGTATTTATGGTTATTTTGGTTAATGGTTATAAACGGCATATGATAGGGTTGAAAGGTTATTCAAGTGAAATTGCTTGTCTTGAGTTGTGTCAAGCTTGTTATGGTTAAATAGGTAAATGTTTGCATGAACAATAATTGCAAATACGGGTGAATGAACCCTCATGCATACTCTACAGATTTTAGATAGTATATGGTATGATGGCATGTTTTGGAATGGTTATTGTGGCATGATTTGCATAGGGTTAAACTAGATTTGGTGCTTGAGATGCGGCAATATAGCTTTGTTTTAATTGAAGTTGTTTTGGTATAAATGTGGTGCCTTTGAATGACATATTAGTTAGAAGAAATAGGTTGATTGAATTGGTATATTTGTATGTGTTTGAAGTGTGTATAGGTTTGTTGAATGTATGCACAAACTGAGTGGTTGGTTGGGCAAGTTTTGGTTTTAAAATTGCTTGTTTTTAGGGTCAAATTATAGAGTATACGACCTAAGACACATGCCGTCACACGGCCGTGTGTGCTACATGGTCGTGTGTCACTTATTATTTTTGGTGTAAGTTTCACACGGCCTAAGACACGACTGTGTGTATCAAGTCAGTAAGTTCCATTGTTTGACACATTGCCGTGTGACCTAACTCAATGAGTTACACAATTTAGACACAGGCCAGGACATGACCGTGTGTCCCATTGCTCGAGCACTACATGGTCTAAGCTATGTCACACGGCCTGTGACCCCTATTTTTAAAATTTCTAACTTTTTCCCAAATTTTTTGATTTTTTTCAAATTAATCTTGAATTGCTTCTATTTTTTTTGGGCCTCAAAGGCTCGATTTAATACCCAAATGTACATGTATGCTAGGGTTATAATGAGTTTTAGGTAATTGTTATTAAATGACAAGATTGATATTAATTGTTCAGATTTACATGATAATGCTCTGTAACCCTAATCTAGCAATAAAGATGGGTTAGAGGTGTTACATTTAGTGGTATCAAAGCTATGGTTTAGTTGATTCTTGGACTAAACGTAGCACGTTTGAAGTCTAGAAATACATGCCATTTTATAACCCGGGATAATGTGATATCTCCTGACATGACTTAAAACTATTTTTCATTTAGATAAAAGATGGTTTACAACTGAGCTAATTCCGATGATGCTGAAAGCAATACTCAAGTCTCTGATTAAAAGGTTTCAATGATGAACAGAAATTTATAAAGGTCAGAGTAGAGGTTCACAGTGTTTATATGAATAATGAACGTTATGCTTTATGTGTATACACGAGAATCAAATTTTGTGGTTCTACGACCTCTACCCCCTCATCCTTAAAGTCTTGTTTAACGGAATATTCACAAGATTTATGTTGATTAAGTCTGCAAAAGAGGAGCCGAAGAGTTCAGCGATTGAATGTGTAATAATTTGGCCAGAGCCAAGAGTTGGTTAGCAAATGCAGAGAGTTCTAGATGAGATATTAGGTCTTTCTAAATATCATTTGGGAATGGCAATGCCACTATTAAAAGAAGAAGTTACTCCCTGGTAATCGACTTTAACTGCTATGGTATCTAAAAAGCGATCTACCTAGAAATTCTTATGAATTGATTACATTAGTGAAACAGAATAATGTGAGACCACCAATGACTTTAGTAGCCAGTGTGGTAGTTTTCGAATTGTAAATAGACCTAAACATAGTCATTGAGGTCAAGTATTTTACAAGGATTTCAAGTGGTATGCTATGTGCTCTTTTGTCTATAGTGGCATAGGCAGTTTTTTTTATTCAATTATGGTGTTTAACATGTGGGGATGCTGGCTAATCATAATGTTAGGTAGAGATATTGTTAGTCTACCTAAATAATGATTGACATTGCTCTATTTTTGGAATTCTATTCAATTATTCTTTGGTAGAGGACTCGATGTCAAAACTCATTTGTTGTTACTTTTCTACTTCTACTAGTTGTTGCTCTACTTTATGCATATAAAATTTGTGTTGTTTATATCACAACTGGTTCTAGTGTGTCTGAGCGATATTCTCCTTCTGGATTTTTTCAGGGTATCATCAATTTCCTTAACAATCAATATGTTATTATTATGTCGCATGGTCTTTAATAGAAATAGCTTGGATGTGGACGAGTATGTTCGGAAGGCTCATAAATTTGCATATTCTGATAGTACATGGATGGGTTACATTCTCAGGAGTTTAGTAGGGTTTTACATCTTGGACTTATTTATCTTGGGTTATATTCTGAGACCTACACATTGCCTTGGGGCTATTACATTTATTACGTTTATAATTCTTGTTTGGATCATGAGAGCATGTTGGTGTAAGTCTCAGTTTTTTAGAGGTTGTGTTACTAAACTTGTTATTGTTGGAAATACATGGGGTTTTACTCATTTGCTTTAGAGTGCATTATTGGTACTTGAGGCATTATTTTAGCTTTGCAGTTATAGCATCTGTCAGCACTATTGTAATAGCACATTTTCAGTGAAATTGGAACAATGGTTTTGGGACCACAAATCCGAGCCGAAAAGAATTTTTTTTATATTATTGCATACTTTGCATTATATTAAAACTGTCATATGAAAATTCTGATAAAAAAATTTTATCGATTAGGTACTTAATTATGGAAAGGACCAAATTGTATAAAATGTAATTTTTGGATTCTAGAAGCTAGAAGGATCAAATAGCTATGGAATTCAAAATTTGAGGTCCATATATGGTAATTATACCATTAAAGAAAAGTTAGTAGATATTTTTTTATGAATCATCCATGGAAAATTAAAAAATGGCAAGGACTAAATTGGAAATTAAATTAATTAAAAGGTGATAAATAATTAAAAATAAAATATCATCTTCTTCCCCAAAATACATGGAAACCCTAGGAAAGAGAAAACAAGCTTTCTTGGCATAATTGGGTAAGTAATCTTGTCCCGTTTTTAGTAATTTTTATATTTTTGAAATCAGGATAGTCTAATTCATCTATTTGCAGGATTAATTTAAAAAGCTATCAAAGTATAGAAGTTATGCCATGGATGAATATGCTGAAAATTTTAAATTTATGGTAGAAAATGAAAGGTTGTTAATAGATAAATAACTTTTATAAAGTGAATTTTGATGAAATTGTGATTTAGGGACTAAATTGTAAAGTTGGGAAAATTGAAGAAATATTTTGAATTTTATAGAATACATGTTCTGTAAATTTTATATTGAAATTTCGGTTAGGCTTGGAATAAGGAGTAAAGTGCATGAGTTTCATTTTCCGAGCCTAGGGACGAAATTGAAATTTATGAAAAGTTTAGGGGCAAAATTGTAATTTTTCCTAGGATGTAAATTGAGTTTAATAGAATATGAAATGTGATAAATTTATATTTAAATTAATTTATATAGATCCGAATAACACAAATTCAAAGCTAGATCGAGGAAAAGAGAAAGTTTCGGATTAGTAGATTTTCTTGTACGAATTATTATCGAGGTAAGTTCGTGTAACTTATTTATGCATATTAACATGTTAATATGATTGTTGGATATGATTTATGTTTATGTGATTTATATGAATGTTCTAAATACATGAAATGATTACATGATTGGAAATGTATTTAAAATGTTAAGTTCCGTTGGAATAATGAAAATCGATGGATACATGTGATTTCCCGTATATGAATGTGATTCTGCATATGTTGCAGAAGGGATTTAGCTTGGATGAGTAATCCTGATATAGCCTCTCGAGCATACTGATAGATATATAGTTCCTGTGAGCATCCTGATCGGTAGTGATCTTGCATTTGTTGCACATTACTGCAGCTCTTTGTGAGCGTCCTGACATACGATCGGTTGTGATCCTGCATATAATGCTGACACAAACGCAACTCTTCATGAGCGTTCTGTTAAGCTTGCTTGATCTCCCTGTTACCTTATCCGGTGCTTCTTGATAGTATCTCTTCAAAGATATCTGATAAGCTCTATGAGCTTCCTGAGTAAAAACTCTTATGAGTTTTCTGATTAGCTCAGATAAGTGTCTTACATGATTCCATGGCTCGTTTGAGCATCCTGATATATGACATGAGAGTATGCTCCCTGAATAAAAATTGATAGTTATAGATATGTACACCTTGAGTGTACTATTTAAGTATCCATCGATATTTCAATAATTTAATGGATAAAACTCTCGACAAGAGGAAATTATGAGATAAATAGAAATATGCCTTGAATGCTTTTGAATTATTTGATGAAGTGTTTCATGATGAGGTCATCTATACTTATTTGATATACATGATATTTATGTAACTAACTTGTTTGATTTAGTGCATGTGATTAGGTAATTTGCCAAGTTAATTGAAAACATGTTATTGTATGCTTAAATTTAATAAATGAAATTGGTAAGTTTAATTCCTGTTATACGAACTTACTAAGCATATAATGCTTACTAGGTTTTATTTTTTTTGCTTATAGTGTTCGGAAAATCACGAAGGTTGGAGATAGGTTGGAGCATCATCACACTATCCACTAACTTGTTTTGGTATAAATAGTAAACTTATTTTGGCATAATGGCATGTATAGGTAACTTGGCCATTGATGGTTTATAAATGTTATTTTTAATCTAGCCACTGGAATGGCTAGTATATAAGGTAATTCTATAGTAATATCATGAGTATATATTATGGATTGATTGAGCTATGCTAAATGAATATACTTAATAAAAGATAAAATTTTAAATATGTATGCATGTAATGATACACTATGTTAGATGTTAAAATTAGTTTGGTTATAATGCTTGGATTGGTTGGTATATACTTGTAAGTGTTGATATAGGTTATTGGCAAAATTTGGGTAAGAAATAAAGCTAGGAAATGGCTTTATTTTGTCCATACGGGTAGAGACATGGGTGTGTGTCTTGACCGTGTGTGACACACGGCCTGGCACATGGGCATGTGGTTTGGCCGTATGTCCCTTACATTTTAAGATTTAGAAACAAAATGCTCATAATTGGGCATACGGGCAAAGACACGGGCGTGTTCTCAGCCGTGTGAACTACATGGCCTGAAACACGGGCATGTGTCTTGGCCATGTGAACCTTACACCTAATTTTTGAAAATTAAATTGATTACACAGCCTACGGACACGGGCGTGTGGCCGGCCATGTGGCACAATTCAGAGAGTTACACGGGGTCAAACACGGCTTGCAGCACGGGTGTGTCTTAGAGTCACAGGGGCGTGTGTGCCCTGCATCTAGGAAAATTTTAGAAATTTTACGAAAAATTCTTTGAGTTTTTGATTTAGTTCTGACTCAATTCTAATACTCATATTGGGCCTCGAGGATCCATTTAAGGGATGTTATGAATAATCTTGGAAAATGAATAGTAGTTAACATGAATTATTTGTAAATGTTTTGAAAACACCAATAATGCTCCGTAACCCTGTTTCGACGACGGACACATGTTAGGGGTGTTACAACTATAATCTGTTTGAGGGGAGGTTTTCATAGGAAGGAGCAAAGTAGTTCTTCTAGTTCATCTGGTGGCTTGGTAACACTCAGTTACAAAAACGGTGAAAAGGATCTATTCGTCAATTAATTTATTTTTCCCCCGATCTAGACCCGAACTTCGTTTTTCTTGATAATCGAGCTTGAAAGTTGGCCAAATCCTAGCTATGTCTTCCTTGTACAATTCGGCTATGGGGGATGAAATTGAAGAAGATGGATACTTTTATTTTAGTTAATTTTGTCTTTATTTACCAAATTACTAAAATACCCTTAATGCATAACTTTTAAAATTTCACCTAACCATGTCCATTTTTGTCCACCCTAAAGTATAATGGTCTAATTACCATTTAAGGGTCTCCAATTAAAAATTCATAGCAACTTAAACACCTTTAGCTAAGGGAATTCAAGTTTGGCACCTATTGCAATTTAGTCCTTTTAGCTAAATTGAGCACTCGATCAACAAAATTTCTTAACGAAATTTTTACACAATTATTCTATCATGCTGTAGACCTTAAAGAAATAGTAAAATAAATATTTCTACTTCAGATTTGTGGTCCCAAAACTACTGTTTTGATTTGACCCAAAAACGGGCTGTTACATGGTTCCTAGCCAACTTACCTTATAACATAACTTGCACAATACCACGATTAAAGGTGCACTAGTCTTCTACCGTGAACTCACACTTTCAATACCCTTCCACTTGGTCACTACCTTATTCCAATTGACATAGTCATTTGACAAAGCATTTTCATTAACTGAAACACATAATTGTATCTGCCCACTCTATATGCCCAAAATGTACCTAGGCGAATACCACTCCACCAGTCATAACACCCTAAGACTATTTTTCAAATTGTGTACCTGCCAGAACTGGGGTGTTACACATGACCTATTCTCTGTCTACCATTTATTAAACTTAGAAATGAAACCTTGTTCTCTTGATATTGTGCTTTGGGCTCAATCCTTCCGGTAACACCTCGTTTTGTTGATTGAATGTTCCGACCAGGAGGTGTTACATGGGCCGAGTTGAGCCAAGATCTGATTCCAAAATATTTTTCAAGCCCAAGCCTGTTTTTGAACCAACCCACTTAAAAGGCCCATTTTACTATTCAAAAATTAATAAACTATTAAAAATATTTTTTTAGTTACTATTTTATATCTATTTTATAATTAAATTTTAATTTAAAAATATATTTTTATTATTTAAATTGAATTTGGGCTAGGCTGGGCCGGCTCAAAGTACAAAAAACCTTGTCTAAGCCCAGCTCAAGTTGGGTCGGACCTATTGGTTCAGGCGAGTTAATTAACCCAATTTGAACTACTCAACTCTTGGATAAGTCCAAACTAGTGTTCAAAAATTTATAAAACTTATTTTCTGTTAACATTTTACCAAAAAATATTTTATCTTATTAAATATTGCTACTATTAATTATATTAAATCTTTTAATATTGATTACATTGATTATTTAAGACATTAATGGATACGCTGGTTACCAATCACATCAATGGTATTTCATAGTCAAACCAATATGAACTTGAAGTTCTAGCCAAGCAAAACCTCGATTGGGGCCAAGTTTTTCAAAAAAGAAGAGCAGCCCGACCATTCAATATAATTCCCTTTATATTTACATAAACATAAAAACGTTTGCTGATTTTGAAGGGGTACAAGGTCCAACACAATCATGTTGTTGCATGTTGCTCGGATTGAATCTTAGCTGATTTTGTTACCATTTTTTTCTTCCTTTATTATTATTTTTTAATTTTCATAAACTATTTTAGAAAGGTTATTCTCTATTCTATTCCACAGTACACTTCTTTTGTTTGTCTTAGCCAACCTAGATCAAGATTCTTGTTCAAAGATTTCTCATGCTTTTCTTTTCTTTTCTTTTCATCTCTTCATTTCTTTTCATGCAGTAATAACATAGAATACGACAAAATATATTTATTTTTAATCCAAACAAATTTGCTTAATTTAGGTCATTATTAATAATTTAAACTCAAAACACATTCAAATAGTACAGTATTAACCAGCTTGTACATACAAGTATTCTCAATTTTGTAAAGCTAAATCCCACTATTTTTAATTAATGGGATAAATCTCAATATTAAACATAAGATTTTGATCGAATATGCACATAAACTTTGATTTGATACAATTATATATACATAAAAAATTTATTTTAATTCAATTCTACATATTTAATAAATAAATACATTAATGTATTTTTTTATTGGATAATTATGATTATGTTTACATGCAAAATAATGCTATATCAATAATTGTATTAGTGGTTTGTGAAAAGTGAATCAAATCAATATTTAATGTATAAAATTAAACAAAATTAAAACTTATGAATAACAATGCAAATTAAATCAATGTTCATGCGTAGTTTTTAAATTTATCCCTTAATTAATTTAAGATAGCTTACAACTTTAAATTTTGAATAATAGTTAGCACAACAAAATTATGGAAAAATATTTGATACACTGTCAATGAAATTTTTAGACTCCACAAGCAATGTTAGGGGTTAAAAAGTGTCATATAGAGATATAGTAAAATATTAAGAAAGAGTGAGTATTTGGTACATTGATAGTGTACTATTTTTATTCCACAATCAGCATTAAAAAATTCAAATGTACCCTTCTTTTTTTAAATATTTATTTTTTAATATTTTAATATATCTTAAAGGATACTTGTCAACCCTTGATCTTGTTTGCGTGTGAAATCTAAAAACTCCGCTAGCGGTGTACCAAATAATTTCCATTAAAAATAAATATTTTAAAAATACACATGTCAATTTATTATCAGTGTATCAAATACTCACATAAAAATATTACTTTTAACAGAAGAATTTGCTTTAAAAAAGAGTAGAGAAATCCACCAAAATAAGACTTTGTGATAAATTAATCAAAGTTAAGGATCTTTCTTGAACTGAAAATTTTGAAAAACTTTAAAAATCCTAAATTAAGATTTAGCTTTGCCACTACTCCTGGGGGGGATAAAGTTTTTGATATCAAATTCATTATTTTCTTTAGATTTTCTCATATGTATCGAAATGAAAAATGTTACATCATTTCACAAGAATTTTATCGAAAATGTAGATAGAGAAAACAAAGTTAGCAATAAACAAGAGGGCACACAAAAAGAATCTGCCCCTTTGCTTTTGAGTGGTAGTACACAAAAATGCAGGAAACCAGATGCCTGTCATAGTCTTCAGATATATACGTATATGTACACATGAATATATGCAAGTTCACAACCAGACATACAAACATTTGGAAGAATCTATCAAGATTTGAGAAATGATTTCCAAAGACTTAAACAGTGAGTTTGAAAGAAAGAAAATCTCATTTACTTTTCTTTTCTTTTCTTTTCTTTTTTTTTTTTTGTTGTTGAGGGTTAGTTCATGTGTCCAGTTTAGCCTAGCTTAAACTTTTTATTTTCTTGTTTAAGTAGTACAAGATGTTGTATGAATCCATCAATATTTTCCACAAAGTTAAAAAACAAAACTCCGATTAATTAAGGATCCAATCGTGGGCAACTTTATTACTTTTCTTCCTTGTCCCAATAAGATCACTTCATATATCCAATCAAGTATCTTGAAAGTTATTAGCTAAATTTTGAAATAGACATTTTATGGATGGCAAAAAATAAGAATACAGAAATTAGAATTTTGGTCAAATGGTAGGATTCAATATTGACAACTACAATTTCCCTGGAATATAATGAAATGGCTAAACATTTATATCGACAACTTGTCCTCTAACTAAGTAAAAGGTGCCGTAATGTTATTTTTAAGTTCAACTTCATCCCTATTCCTATTAAGTTCAACTTCATCCCTATTAAGTTTAACTTCTTAAAAATAATATCACAAAAATAATTTGACTTCATATCACTTGTCATTAGTACTTAACAAGCAAGACATGTAAATCTAAAAGACTAGAGTTGTCAATAATCAATTTTGAACTAGGTCGTTAAGTTATCTATTGCCTACATTTTTAGGATTAATCCTAAAAAAAATCTAAAAATTAATACTTGATTTCATACCACAATCTAGATTCAGGAGTAGCATCCTTACAATACCTGTCTAGAGATGGTTTTGCAAAATTAAGGTTAGAGCACCCTTATAATTAAGGTTTCTAATTCTACAATCCTTACCTGAACTCCAAATTAAATAACTTTGAAGTCTAAATTCAAGTTCAAATCCACGAGATTTAAATTTAATAAAACTTAAATCGAAATTTATTCTTTAAACTTAAAAATCTAATTTAACTCTAAAAGATAAATCCAACTCAAATCTAAACAAAATCCAACTTCAAAAGTCTAACTTTTACCAACTCCTTGATGTTGTGACCTTAGAAATTGTTCACTCAATCATGCCATTTGATGAAGTCCAACTTCCTAGTTGATGGTAAAGGATTGGTGTTGTGACATTGACTCTTTAGTGTTCCAACATTAAGCACTTATTTCCATTTTTGCATTAACCAAATACTTGAAACAAGTTCAACTCAAATTTTAAGTCCTTAATGACATATGTTTGCCATTTAATCAGGAAAACATAAAGATGCGATTAAAACTAAAATTAAACATGAAATCCAAAAAGTGTTGAATAATAACAAAGGACACTATAAAATACTCAAGAATAAGTTCTTTAAGTGTTTAAATAGCCTAATTTGACATATGTGAATAAGACAGATCAAATGACTTCGTGACTAAATATGTTTATAATTAATAGACAAAAAGTTGAAACTTAATTATAAATTATTTGAGCACTAATTATATACGTCCAATTGGTCCCTCCACTAGCTCGTTGAAACAAGAAATGAATTGCATGTAGAACCAAAACAATATAAATGAATGGAAATGATGAAGTTAGAGAAATATGTTGCATTCACAAATTAATTTGTTTTCTCACTAAGTGTAGAAATGACTCAAGAATTAATTTAAAATTTTTGAATTATTATTTAATTAATTATAATTAAATAATTGAATTTCGAAAATTAAATTAAATTTATTAGTCATTATGAATCATTTGAATGTGAAATTTAAATATATTTCCTCATAGATCATTCTATAGTAAAGTTATCATGACTTTGACGGAATTAGAATTTGGTTGAAAAATTATTTAATTGAGAAATTAATTTAGTTATTTTGATTAATTAAATTAATTAAATAAAATAATATTAATTTTTGGAAATAGAAAACAAATATTTAGTTGAGTTAAATTATAAAGTATTGGGTCAAAAGTTCAGAAAGCACATATAATTGCACCTGATATAGGAGAGATCCAAAGCCTCTCATATTACATGTGAAGGGCAGTAACCCTAGTGTTATTACCTAGGGTGTGCCACCCCTCTCTTCCTAGTTAGACTAGAGGAGTGTTTTCTATTCAATAAATATTATTTGTGCTATTCTTCTTCAAATAGGATTCTCTATCTCTTTCTATAAATAATGGAACTGGTACAGCTATTAACACACAAGTTTCATATATTTCAGTTTTGCTAGAAATTAGTTGGATTTTATTTCCTAATAATAAATTCCACTTTCTGGAAATTACAATTTCTACAGGTTTCTATTTGAGAGAATTACTTTCCTACTGAAAGAATAAATTAGAGACCATATACTTTCTATTCCAACCATAATTTCATAACATGTTTGCATTTTATTCAATTTGATCTTTGATATAAAAGCTAATAATTAAGTTTTACAATTTAGTCGTTTCCATAATCTAAGCTTAATTCCTATTAATTTCAAGCCTAATTCAATCAAATCTCAATCATGGAAACTTATCAAAATATCACCAGTTTAACAAATCGATACATGGGCTAGCTAAATTAAGCTCTCATGATTAAAAAAAAATCTGTAAAAAATCAAAAGAAAAATGGATAAAAACTTACTTGAAAAGTTAGTCAAAAATCAAGCTAGGTTTTAAAGTTTTTTTTTTTTCTCTTCTAACATGGTGGGCTATGGCTTTGAGAAGAAGATGATAAGTTAGTCATCTTTTTCCACTTTCTTTTAGTTGATATAGTTGGGTTAATTTTATAATTAAACATGTTTAATTATTTTAATCATACTTAATTATGCTTTAATCACCAATTAACTAAACATAAGTCATCAACCATCAAATCCCACTATAATCTATTTTAATTTGGTTTATTTATCGTTTTGGTCCTTTGGATGATTGTTGTCTAAGTCTCCAAGTCTTTTTTTCTAATTAAAATCTATAGCTATTAAAATTTTACAATTTAGTCCCTAGACCATAATTAACCATATATTTGGGTAAATTGCTTAACGAAATTTCAATATATCTATACACTAACTTTGTAAATATACATATTTAATATTTACGGACTCAGTTTATGAAAATGAGGTTTCGAAACTGCATTTTTTGACAGCACTGGAAATTAGGTTGTTACAAACTAAGTTTGCATTTTAATCCTTAAACATTTCAAAAAAATTTATTTAGTCCTTTTATCACTTTTCCTCTGTTGAATTTATTTTCATTAAATCTTATCTCAATTATCATCTTTTATTTCATAAGATTCCTTGATCCAACTTATTTTTCAATTTTTCTCACTGATTCTTTATATCCATCACCGAAATAAGGCCACGTGTCCAGTCAAAAATTTTTGGGATGTTACAATGATTTAAAAAGATATAGAGAAGATAAATAAAGAGTGAATGGAAGAATATGAAAGACGATGCCCTTTGAAACCCTTTGAAGAGATGATCTCCAATAAGCTTTACATTTGGTTCTAACCAACCCCTTAGGCCAACTGCCAGTAAATTGGAGGGTGAGGAGATTCTCATGGCTTCACTAAGAAAAACCAAGAAGAAAAAACCTCTAAAAATCACAAGAAAACTATCTTGCAAAAAACTCAAAGAGTTGATAAACTTTACCCAATGATTGTCTATTTAGTAAATAATGAAGATGTCTTTATATAGGCTAGCTAATTACATCAAAATAAAAATCTTAAGTAGAATGAAACTCTAATTAATCTAAACAAGAAGTAATTCTAGTGGAACTAAATTTTCTTGTTAACTAAGAAACATAAAAGTCCTAAACAACTTAAAGTACTTAAAAATAACCTATAATTCAGAATAAATAATAATATAAAACCTAAAAAATATGATATTGGACTCATATATAACCGAAAGTAAGTCTTACAATCGAACTCAATATAATTTAAACTTGAATTAAAGCCTGAAACTCGTAATTTTTCTTAATAATCTCGTCCATAAATTTTGCTTGCATAGTTTTCACTAAAACAGTCATAACTTGAACTTTCGAGCTCGAAATTGGGTGATTCAAAGTGTGTTTCAAAACTAAGAGACAACTCTTCGAATGGTATAAAGACATCTCAAGTCGTAAATTCATGGATCCCATCTGAAAACTATATGCAAGTCTATTGATCTTTTGAGCTTGAAAATTAGTAACTTCGATGAAATTAAGTTATTAAATTTACCTCGTCCAAATATGTTATTGGCTTGAATTTTGGGCCCATACTTGTATCATAAGTTTTTCCCATATTCATGTGTTAGAAATAAGTTTTGTACATGAATATTTTAAGTAAAAGGAAGAGTTTGAACAATATAAAGTCATACAAGAAAAAAAGAAAAGAAAAGTAAATAAGTGATCTTAATAATACCCTTGTTAGGATGGGCTTTAAGGACTGATTGGTCATAGGTACCCAATATCAACCATTTCATCTAGCTGTTGAAAAGGTAGGGAAAAAATATTGAAACAAGGTTAAAAGGATATAAATTGTGACAACATAAATTGTGCCAAGTGACAACATAGTGCGTACACCATAAAATATAACTGACTAGATATTTGAATTGATGAAAAAAATATGTTTTTACTTTTGTAAATTTCAGGTCACCTTCTACTTTCTCTTTTTCCCTTCTTAGAGATACATAAAGACATGGTAAAACAACCACAAAAGTTAGTTTATGGAAAACTTAAGATGGTTTATATGGATTTAGAAATACGATTTAGCAGCAAGGTAAATTTTTTTTTTCTTTTTGGATTTAAATTATATAGTTTTATGATAGTAAAAATGTAATTTTATCATTACAAATTTAAAATTTTATAAATTATAAAGAACTTAAATGAAAAAAATCTTATCCTGTCAGTACTTAGATACGCCCTGCTTTTATATATATATATATATATAAAAGTATTATAAGAAAAAAAAATCATCATTACTAATTGGTAAACGAAATAGTTCACAGCGCAAACTAACTTTGTATCTTTCAATTATATTAACTTTTATAAGCATAATTTGCAGTTGAGTTATACGTAAGTGTCCAATGGTAAACTAACTTTAAAATCCTTTTTATAATCTTTATATGAGTATTATTTCACGCGAATTAGAAAAAATAATATAAATTTTATATTTATCCTAAGCTATTAAGATAAGTGTTCATGCAAGAATAATATAGAATTTATAATATAGTCTTTATAATATGAGAAAATTATTAAAATAATCATTCAATAAATTTTTTTGGTCATCCAATTATAAAAAGTTACAAAATGGTTATTCAACTATTCAATTTTGTCTTTTTTGGTCACCTAATATCTTGGATTTTTGGGTGTGTTTTTATTTTTATGTTAGCCATCTAGTTATCAAAAAAGATAAAATTGAATAGTTGGATGACCATTTTATAACTTATTATAGTTGAGCAACCAAAAAAAAAAAATTATTAGGTAACCATTTTGTAATTTTTCATAGTTGGATGACCAAACAAAAAAAAAATAGTTGGGTGATCTCTATTGTAATTTACCCTTGTCAAATTTAGACTTGTATAGAAATAATTTCTTAAACTTAAGTAATGTATAAGTGTTTGGAAAGTCATAAAATACTTATATTCAAGTGTATTTAATCGTAATTAATCATATAATTACCCTCAATTCTCAACCCCTAATAATTGGGAGAGTGTAATGAACTTTTCCAATTACACTCAATTCAGTAAGATCCATGAACTACAATGGTTAAGCAAACATGCCACACATTTATAATTACAAACAATTACACTTATATCCAATTTTTTTATATTACCTAAATACAATTTTTAAACAAATTTCCAAACATTACCATAATTATATTAGCTCAAATAATTTGGTTTTTATGTTTGAGCTTTAAAAGAGTAAATGACCTGAATTCCAACTAACATAAAAGTCACTTGAGTTATATGTTTAACTTAGCTCTCTAAGTGTGAATTTTTTCACAATTTTTTTAATTAGTAAATTTGTATCGTCCTGATTTATTAAAGCTTGTATTACAAATTTCATCACAATTAAATAGTTGTATTAGTGGTTAAATATCTTAATTTTGTGTCTAAGGTCTTGGGTTTGGTTCTTAGTTTAATCATATTTTTTTTGTTCCTAAATCTATCTGAATTTAAATAAAATATGTTTTGTTGTCAAAATAATTTTAAAGTGTTTTTAAATGAATTTGCTAAAAATATATATATTAATAATAATTCAAGTGGTTATTTTAAATATTGTGTCTCTTGGGTTTGTTTTGAAATAAACAAATAAATTAAGTATTTAAATTACTTTGTGTTTATTCATCTTGTTTTTTTTTTTTTTTTGAAAAAAAAAGAAAGAAAAAGGTTAATTAAATCCATTTTACCTTTGATTTGTTTTATTATTATTTTGTTACAAACCGAAAAATTCACTTTCTTTCCTCTAATATTTTCCCTGGTTACGTTGCAAACCCCATGTCGTAACCATTTTTTTGGTAAAACGGTAGTCGACTTGGATTTTGAAAATGAAAACGAAAAAGAGGAGTCGCCACCAATCTTTTTTGATGAGGTGTGATCGGGTCACCTTTGATTAATCATTTTAATAAAATTTAAGATTTACTAAAACGATAATTTTTGGTCTACGAAAATCAGAAAATGAGTTCGGGAGTCGGTTACGCACGAGGAAGGATTAGCACCCTCGATACGCCCAAAAATTGGTACCTAGTTGATTAATTAGTGTCTTAGTGTCGAAGATTTAAAAACTTGAAAGAATTTAAATACGATCCCTCTTTGTACGGTTGAATAAATTAAAATGGATGTTAAAGGCTTGTTTATCCCGAGGTAATAAAATGCCATACCCAGTAAGTTAGGGCACGACATCTCATACTTTGAGACGGATCTAGCCTTTTATTTAAAATCAATGTATTTTTTATTTCCTTTAAAGGATATTCGGTTGGTTAGAGTGAACGAAGGAAATCGAAACCCAGTAAGTTAGGGCACGTTTCCTCGGATTTTCAAACTCCGAATATTACCTTTATTTGTAAAACTCTTATTTCGAGGTGTGAAGATGTTATACCCGGTAAGTTAGGGCACCACACTTCGTATCCCCGTAAATAAGTATTTTTAAATACTCGTATTGTGATTTAAAAAAGAATATTCCGTTGTTTAGGTTAAATGAGAAAAATCGAAACCCAGTAAGTTAGGACACGATTATCTCGAATTACCTAATACGAGATATTACTTTTATGGGAGAATCGTTTTTAATATATTAGGAAAAAACGTGATTTAGTAAAACATAAACGCAAAATATGGTATTAACATGCATAAGAACATAATAATAAGTGCGACAGTGTCAATAACAACGATATGAGAAATTATAAAAGGATGAAAGCAAGGCTAGTAATACAAAAATATAAAACAAAAGCATGAGGGAAATAAAACGATCGAATACGTAAGTAAATAAAAAAATAAAACATGGCAAAATAAAAAGTGACAATGATGACGAAAACAATAAAAATAATAGTAATATAAATAATAATAGTAGTAAAATATAATAATACTAATTTAATAGTAGTAATAGTAATAATAGAGTAATGAATAATGATAATAGTAATAATAATAAAGTGAAAAAAACAATAATAATAGGAGGTTAAATAAGAAGAAAAACAATATATTTACAATAACAATAAATAATGATAATAACAAGTTAAAATAATTAGTAATGAAGTAACAAGTAAATAAAGTATAAAAGGAAGGTGTATAATATAATATCTATATGAAATTAATTAGTTTAAGAATAAGATGATAATGATAGGGATAATACTAAAATAAAGGTAATAACTATTTGTTAAGTCATAATAATAATAGTAATAATATTTAAAATATGTATATAAAAAACGTTAGTAAAAGGATATATATGTATATATAATAATAATGGTAATGGAAATAGTAAAAATGGTATTAGAATAAAATAAATATAAGTATAAATATAATGATAATAGTAATAATGATAATAATAAAAATGAATAATAATAATAATAATAATACAAATACTAATATATACGTAAAGAATAATAATGGTAATGGTAATAAGAAAATAATAGTAATAATAACAATACATTAATATATATTAATATCAATAATATTAGTAGGTAAAAAGAATAATGATAGTATAGCTAAAATAATAATATGTTAATGAATATAATAGTAACAATAATAACAATAAGAATAATAATAATATGTGTAATATTAAAATTAAAATAATGAGAAAAAGTAAAAAGAGGGATGAAAATTAAATGGGAAACGAATTTTTAGGGCAAATCTATAATAAATAAAAGAAAGGGGGATTAATTCGCACATGCTAGTAACCATGCAGGACTAAAACGAGCAATAACCCTTTTGTCCCAAAACTCGCGGCTACACATGGCTGAATTGAAAAAAGAATCAAATTCCTGGGCACAAAATTAAAGACAAAAAAAAGGAAATTTAAAAGTAAAGAAAAGGCGGAAGGGCTAAATGCGCAAATAGCCCTTCCGTCGAAGAAACACGCGGACCCCTAGTGGAGCGGGTCGGGTTTTCGGGTCTGCGCCTAAACGGCATCGTTTTTGGGCATGAGTCTGGGCACCAAAACGCGGTGCCGTTTTGATAGGCTATAAAAGCCTAAAATTTCCAAAAAATCACTTCCATCGATTTTTTAAAAAAACCGAGAGAGTTCTCTCTCTCTTCTCTTTCCCTCTGCTTGTGGCGAGGACTCGCCGAAGTCCGTTCATCGCCCACCGTGGGGCGCGTGCGTGTACGCTTGCAGGTGTGCAGTGGCGGAGATAGAAAAAGTAAGAAACTTTATCTTTTTTATTTTTAAACCGTATATATATATATGTATATATGGGTAAAATGGGCGAAAAAGAGAGAAAAAAGCAAGAAGATTAGGTAAATCACCTCCGGTTATTATCTGTCTATTCTCTGTTTGGATTGTTCCTGTTGTTTTGATATTGCTAGAGTATTTTTTTAAAAAATGAAATGCTTTATTTGTATCTCCAGTTAACCCCTCCTTTATTGTTTTGTTTGGATTCGGCTTTATATAGAGCCATTACATTTTCTATTCTTGCTTTCTGTCCTTTCCTATTTAATGCTTGTAGGTGAAATGATGGTGCAAGTTGGAGGGTGGTGGGGCGGTGCTGCAGGCATCGGTGGATGGGACAGAGGCGGCAGCAGCTGATGTAGCTTTAGGGTTTTCTTTTTTAGATTTTGTTTGGGTTGGGTTAAGGTTTTGGGTAGGTTTTTAGTGTTTGGGCTTGGCCAGATTTGGCCCATTACACCCCAATTTCAAAATTGAGTTTTCTTGCTTTCATCTTCTTGTTCGTTCCTTCAATTTTTGTTTGGGAAATTTCTTTTAGTGTGGGTTGCTGTTAATTTTTGAAGTTATAGGTTGATTCTTTGATTGCAATTCAAGGATAAGTATTCAAGTTTAGTATACTATGCGTTTTTCTAGAAGTGTTAGTGGTTGGATTGTGTTTAATCAAATTAGTGACCTTGTATAAATTCTGATGCATTTTAGTAGTAGAGCAAGAGGCAGTGGACGATCCTCCAACACTTTAGAATTTACGTAGTGACGGCTCGTTCATCGGTAAGTGTGTGGTTGTGTTATGAAGGTTATTTTAGTTCGATTGGGTGTCGTTATTAGTTACGTTTCCGCGAATTGTCATTTAAATTGGTTACGTTAATTATCAATTTAGGTTCTGGGATTATTTGTGTTACATTAGCATCAGAAAAATACTAGGGGTGTAATGAGAAACTTGAAAAACAGTAATTGATGAAACCAAAATTGGGGTCTGTCAACACCACACTGCCGTGTGGTAGGCCATGTGCGAGGCCGTATGTGACACACGGGCTAGGCCATTTTGGGCGTGTGGGCCCAAATTTTAGAATTTTTCCTTAGGATCGTATATGTCATCCCGATCAACTGTTGGCCTTCCGTAGGTTTTTAGTGTTTGGGCTTGGACAGATTTGGCCCATTACAGCTGCCCCTCTTTGCTCATTGTCGTGTAACGAGAATAGAGCAAAGACTTTAAAAATGGGCCAAATCTTATTTGGTCTTGTAGAACTTTGACTTCTTCGGTGCTCTTATTCTTCAGGTAGCTTTATTCCAATCTTGTTGCTTCACTCCGCTTCACTGCTCTATTGCAGCTTCCAGAAGGTAAGGTTTATTTATTTATAGCTTCAATCTGTTCCACCGCAACTTCAGGGAAATAAGATTCGCTATCTTCAGTCTGCTCCACTGCGACTTCAGGGATATAAGACTGGTAATTTCGACCTGCTCCACTGCAACTTCAGGGAGATAAGGTTTGTTTTGATCTACTCTACTGCCACTTCAGAGAGATAAGATCTGTAATTTAGCTTCAATCATTCACTTTGTAATTTCAGGAAATAAAATTTGCTATTTCAGTCTGCTCCACTGCAACTTCAGGGAGATAAGACTTGTAACTTTGACCTGCTCTACTGCAACTTCAGAGATCTATAACTTAGCTTCAATCTGTTCCACTGCATCTTCAGGGAAATAAGATTTGCTATCTTCAATCTACTCCACTGCAACTTCAGGGAGATAAGACTTGTAACTTTCAGCCATTACCCTACTGCTTAGGGAATTAAGGCTTGGTGAACTCAGCTTGTTACCCTACTGCTTAGGGGGTTAAAGCTTGTTATCTTCGATCTATTTCCTACGCTTAGGGGTTAAGATTTGTGAATTCAACTGTTACCCTACCGCTTAGGAGTTAAGGTCTGCAATTTGGTCTCATTACCCTCATCGCTTAGGGGTTTAAGACCCTTCGTCTTTGATCCGCTTCATCTTTGCAACTTCGGAAGGCAAGATCTGTGATTTCCAGCCTATTGCCCTACTGCTTAGAGGTTTAAGGTCTGTGAATTCAGCTTGTTACCCTACTGCTTAGGGAGTTAAAGCTCATCATCTTCGATCTGTTTCCCTACTGCTTAGGGGGTTGAGATCTTTCAATTCTACTGTTTGCCTCGCCGCTCGTGGATTTAAAAGGTGGTGAATTCACTGTCTCTAGAGACATGACCTGTAGAATCAATTCCATGTATCTATGCTTATGCCAAATGATTAGGATGCTATGATCGAAATGAATCAAATGCTCCTAACTAGATGTGTTATGAATGTGTCAAATAACTAGGATGCTATGATCGAAATGAATCAAATGCTCTTAATTAGATGTGTCATGAATGATATGAGAATGTCATTTTTTAATTTGATATTACACGCCCTTGAGTTTAGGGTAATTCAAACTAATTAGTCCCGTTTCAGGTCCTTGTATTGTTTTAGAAGCACTTCAGAGTAATATGCAGAACTCCTTTTTGAATATTATTAGTCCATTAATCATCATTTCAACGAAAAATGCTTGAAACAGATTATTGCGGTAGACAAGATGGAATTTTATTTTAAGAGCGAAGCTCAAAGTGGATAGAGTAATCAAGATAGCAAGTTTGCTAAGATACAAAATGAAAACTAACGAATTAATCAAGATAGCACATTCTGCCAAAGATGCAAAGTGAATTAGATAAGGAAATGTTCCAAATATCAACGGTGTGAGCTTCGTTGCGCGAATTTCTCAGAGACCCTCTGAACTCGGTATGCGTTTAGAAGACCAAGAGTATTTTGTTGATGCCCTATGATGTAGCATTTCTCCTTCTTATCAATTTTAGAGAAAACAGGATCACCGTATGCCCCAACTTCGATCAAAATTTGAATTGCCCATTCCTAGGTTTTCAACTCAAAACCCCTTTGGTCTCAAAGCGCCCTTTTGCGGGTTTTCGCCTTGGCCTCTCCGTTTTTTTTTTTTTTTAGGTGAAGTACCTCTTGACCGAATCTGAATTCACAGGATTAGGCAGACTCTTACCATCCATCTCGGTCAAAATTAGAGCTCCTCCAGTTAAAGCCTTCTTTACCACATAAGGTCCTTCCCAATTAGGCATCCATTTTCCTCTGAAGTCTTTTTGTATGGGAAGGATCTTTTTCAAAACAAGGTCTCCTTCATGGAATTCCCTGGGGCAAACTTTCTTATTATAAGCTCGCATCATTCTCTTTTGATACATTTGACCATGACGGATAGCCTTTAGCCTCTTTTCCTCAATCAAGTTCAACTGGTCGTATCGAGACTGGATCCATTCTGCTTCATCTAATTTTAATTCTGAAAGTGCGCGTAGGGAGGGAATCTCGACCTCAATAGGTAGAACCGCCTCCATCCCATAAACTAAAGAGAATGGTGTTGCCCCGGTAGATGTTCTGACTGACGTTCGGTAGGCATACAGGGCAAATGGTAATTTCTCGTGCCAATCTCTGTAAGTTTCAGTCATCTTTCCCACGATTTTCTTTATGTTTTTATTGGCCGCTTCTACTGCACCATTCATCTTTGGGCAATACGGTGACGAGTTATGATGTTTAATTTTGAACTGGCTACAGACCTCCGCTATCGTGCTATTGTTCAAGTTCAGTGCATTGTCCGATATGATTCGCTCAGGCATCCCATATCGACATATGATTTCTTTCTTTAAGAACTTACTGACTGCCGACTTTGTGACGTTGGCGTAAGATGTGGCCTCTACCCATTTGGTGAAGTAATCTATGACCACAAAGATGAATCGATGTCCATTAGATGCCTTTGGCGAGATTGGCCCTATGACATCCATGCCCCACATGGAGAAAGGCCATGGAGAAGTCATGACATGAAGGGGTGAAGGATGTACATGAATTTTATCTCCATAAATTTGGCATTTATGGCACTTCTTGGCATAGTTGATGCAATCTCCTTCCATAGTGGACCAATAATATCCGAATCTCATGATCTGTCTCGCCATGGTGAAACCATTGGCATGTGTCCCAGAGCGCCTCATGAACCTCTTCCAGATTTGCTTAGCTTCCGACGGCGGCGTCTACACATCTTAAGAGCACTGATCCTTCCTTCTCTTGTATAAGATCTCTCCATCCAAGACGTAGTCACTAGCCAGTCTTCTTAGTGTCCTTTTATCATTCTAGACGCCTTGTCTGGGTATTCACGACTCTTCACATATTGTAAAATATCCTGATACCAAGGATGATCATCTTTCTCTTCTTCTTCTTCGATGTTGCAGCAATGAGCCGGGGCCTCAAAAATACTCATTTGGATAGGCTTCATGTCCTCTTGCTTGTTCACTTTGATCATAGAAGCTAAGGTTACCAAGGCGTCAGCCATCTGATTTTCATCTCGTGGGAGATAGCAGAAAGTGACATCGTCAAACTCCTCGATTAGCTCAAGAACCAGCCTTCGATAATTGATCAACTTCGGATCTCTTGTCTTCCATTCACCTTTAAGCTGGTAGATCACTAATGCAGAATCTCCATATACCTCCAGCACTTTTATGTTGCGTTCTATGGCTGCACGGATGCCCATGACGCATGCCTCGTATTCTGCCATGTTGTTTGTACAGTCAAAATCTAATTTACTGGTGAAAGGATAATGATCTCTGTTTGGGGATACCAAGACTGCCCCGATTCCATTGCCTACAGCGTTTGATGCTCCGTCAAAATTCAGCTTCCAAGGGTGGTCTTCTTGAGACTCTTTTTCCGTGGCTGCAACATACATTAGATCCTCATTCGGAAAATCAAAGCTCAATGGCTCATAATCTTCGAGAGCTCTACTGGCCAAAAAATCTGCTATTGCACTCCCTTTTATAGCCTTTTGATTCACGTAGACTATGTCAAACTCAGAAAGCAAAATTTGCCAACGGGCCATTCTTCCGTTCAAAGCATTTGACTCCATCATATACTTCAAAGGATCTAATTTCGATATGAGCCAAGTTGTGTGGTACAGCATGTATTGCCTTAGTCTTCGGGTTGTCCAAATCAAAGCACAACACAACTTCTCGATCGGTGAATATCTCGTCTCACATTCAGTGAATTTCTTGCTAAGATAGTATATTGCCTTTTCTTTTCTTCCAGTCTCGTCATGTTGGCCTAGCACGCATCCCATGGAATTCTCAAACACCGCCAAGTACAGGATCAGTGGTTTATCCGGACAAGGTGGCATCAGTACTGAGGCATTGGATAGGTAATGCTTGACCTTGTCGAAAGTTTTCTGGCATTCCTCATCCCAAACACCTGGGTTATGTTTCCTAAGGAGACGAAATATTGGGTCACATTTCTCTGTCAGTTGTGAAATGAATCGAGCAATGTAATTCAGTCTTCTTAGGAAACCTCGAACTTCTTTTTGAGTGCGTGGTGGAGGTAATTCTTGTATAGCCCTGACTTTATCTGGGTCAATCTCAATTCTTTTTTCACTGACCACAAATCCCAATAGTTTTCCTGACCGGGCTCCGAAGGTACACTTTGCGGGATTGAGCTTTAGTTGGAACTTTCTTAACCTTAAGAATAATTTCTCGGGACTTGCACATGCTCATTTTACATTCGGATTTTGCAATCATGTCATCGACGTAAACTTCGATCTCCTTGTGCATCATATCATGGAATAAAGTTACCATGGCCCTCTCGATATGTTGCTCTCGCATTTTTCAAGCCCGAATGGCATCACTTTATAACAAAATGTTCCCACATGGTTACTGAATGTGGTCTTTTCCATGTCTTCTGGATGCATCTTTATCTGGTTGTACCCCGAGAAGCCATCCATAAATGAGAAAAGTGAGTAACCTGCCGTGTTATCTACTAGTGTATCAATGTGAGGCAACGGGAAATTATCTTTTGGGCTGGCTTTATTCAGATCTCTGTAATCCACGCACATTCGTACTTTCCCATCTTTCTTAGGAACTGGGACTATATTGGCCACCCATTCTGAGTACTTGACCACTTGTAAGAAACCGGCGTCGAACTACTTCTTGACCTCTTCTTTTATCTTCAACAACACATCGGGTCTCATCCTTCGAAGTTTCTGTTGAATTGGCCTACATTCTTCCTTTATGGGGAGTCGATGCACCACGATATCGGTATTCAATCCGGGCATGTCTTGATATGACCAAGCGAAGACATCCTTGAATTCCCGGAGTAACTCGATGAGGTCTTGCTTTGTTTCTACAGCGATACTAGCTTCAATTTTCACCTCTTTTCCTTCTCCCAAGCTCACAATTTCGACCGACTCTTTGTGAGGTAAGATTTGTTTCTCCTCTTATTCTACCATTCTTAACAAATCAGGAGATAAGCCACAATTTTGGTCATCTTCAAAATCTTCCGTGTCCTCTATACGCAAGTCTTGCTCGAAAGGAATCTCTGAGTCATTGGCAATATCGCTCATGTCATTGATATCCGGGGACCTGTTATGGATGAAGAAAGAAATCCAAAGAACAATGAATCTAAGAATATTTTATTTGTATGGTATGATTATGAATGAATTGGAAAGAATAAAAGAATATTCACTCAAGATGATACGCGAAAATGCATTTTTTATTGAAATAACGATATTTGGACATATGCCTATTTCATAAAAGGATTCTTATTGCCCCTAGGCTTAGAGCAATAAGTTTGTTTTGAACATTACTCTGAGTTGATCCTAAAAGTTACAGGGATCTCCTCCACGGTCCAATTGTTCAAAACGCTTCCAGCGATGTAAGGGCGAATTCCAGCTAAATTCTCTTCAGTTTTTTTGTCGGATATAGCATTGATGCTCAAACTGTTCACTATTTCCTCGGCAGGCTCTTTCTTCGTCGATCTTCTTTTTGAATAAATAGTCCCTCCTGACACGAATGTTTTGGATAAGTGAGGAAAGGTCATTGGTTCCCACTTGACCTCTCCTCACGCTGCAGACGCTCTCCTTATCTCTTGTCTTTTCTCCGACTCTTTCTTCTTTTGCTTCAGATCCGCTTAAATCCTAAGCCAAAGCGATCTCGTTTTTCTTTCAACACGGTACCTCAATCCTTCCTTGAAGGCATCTTCCAAGTCCTCTCTCGGCAGCAGCTCCCTGCCAACAGTCAATCGTAGGCCCATCCTTGTGGTTTTGGATATTCTAGGCGCGGGATCTTGTTTCTTCGACGATGAATGTAGCATTGACAAATTCTAGTGATCGAAAAGAACACTCTATCACTTCATCATCTATACCCACGCACGATTGCGCCATCGGTGACAGATGCAATGATGTCTTCCTCGGCGTTTATCGTTACCAACCTACCTCGATTACCAACTTAACTTTTGGTGTAGGGATGATGGTACGCCTCGCTTGAGTGAATCCATGGTCTCCTAATGTGCAATTGTATGAGGGCTTGATATCCATTACTAGGAAGTCCACTTCATATGTTTTTGGGCCAATCAAGAGAGGTATCTCGATTCTTCCCATCACTTTCCTTTCAAGACTGGTCGAATGCTCTCACGACGTTTTGACATGTCTTCATGTGAGAGCTATCCACCGCAATCTATTTAGCGTGGACAAGGGCGGGACGTTCACGCTGATCCATTATCAATTAGCACTCCGTAACGTATATTCTTTGCGTGAGTGGTGATGTGCGGAGGCCTTTGTAGATCCCATACCCGGTGGTATCTCATCGTCATTAAAGAAAATAAAATTATATCACTGATGTTATTGACCAGACGATCAAGTTTGTTGACGGAGATATTATCCGCTACGTATGTTTCATTTAACACCTTCATCAATGCACTGCGGTGTGTCTCTGAGCTCAAAAGCAAGGCTAGTATCGATATACGAGCTGGTTGTTTGTGCAATTGCTCCACAACGCTGTACTCACTGTGTTTCAAAAATTTTAAGAATTCCTTAGCCTCTTTTTCTATTCATGTGCTCATTGACAGTGACTGTGTCCGATCGTTTTCTCTTTTCTTTGTTCAACAACCACGGATTTTCCTTTAGCTGGTTCTACCTTTGTGTCCGGGGTATAACGCCTTCCACTTCGTGTATAGAACCCTTCATCTTGTCCCTCCTTTACAGTGTCAATTGGGTTCTCTTTTCCTGGGATTGTCACATTACAGTCATAGTTCCAAGGCACACTCTTGCTATCTTTGTAAGGGAAAGCAACAGGTTTCTGGATTATGACCTTTGGCGCAATTGGTACTCCCCTTTCACTAGTCCTTGGACGCGATATGATTACAACTGGGTGATTGACCCCTTGGACATTGTTGGTTGGCCCTTGCTCTGACGCGCATACATCTTCTCTTTTCAGGTCCTCAGTGTATTCAAAGAATTCGATCTCTTTATTTTCTATCAATCTCTGTACTAGAGCCCTGAATTCATTACACTTTTGGATCTCATGCCCTTTCTCGTCATGGAATTCACAGTAGTACTTCCCTCCTTCAAGCTTCTCCTCTAAATCTTGTGTAAGTAAACCTTCTTCCACCATTTTCTTCCAAACCCATCTCAAAGGGGTTTTTACCTCCGATACATCCATCTTAGTTCTCGTCCCCCCACCTTCGACTATCGCGTTTACCCCTTCATCTGAATGACTGGGTAATGGATTTCTAGCCACATTAGGTCCTGTGGGATCATCGAACTTCACAATGCCCATCTTTATGAATCTTTCGACTAATTTCTTGAAGGCCGTGCAGTTCTCAATCGTGTGTCCCGAGATTCCTGCATGGTATTCGCATTGAGCGTTTGCGTCATACCACTTAGGAAATAGAGGTTGCATGGGTTTCAGGTAAAATGGGGACACCACATGCGCATCGAACAGGTTTTGGTAAAGCTCTCTATACGTCATTGGGATTGGCGTGAATTGAACTCTTTCTGTGTTAGGCCTCGAGTCGGAATCTTGCCTTGTAGAGTCCTGACGGCTAGTAGCCACTGCCCTTGGTTGGCTCACTGTGATTGGCTTGGAATAATTTTTATTGTATATATTCGCATTGTTCACTTCGTTTTCTTTCCTTC
The DNA here is from genome assembly GCA_025698475.1 of Gossypium anomalum. NCBI lineage: Eukaryota > Viridiplantae > Streptophyta > Magnoliopsida > Malvales > Malvaceae > Gossypium > Gossypium anomalum. The sequence goes on along the minus strand of CM046960.1, from coordinate 16,443,558 downwards.
TAGGAGCCGATCTCTTGGCACTTTCTCCCGCTTCAATTTTCCCACATCTCACCGCGTTTTCTATCATCTCCCCGGACATCACTATGTCTGAGAAGCTCTTAATAGCGCTTCCCAACATATGGTTAATGAATGGGGCCTTCAGGGTATTGATAAAAAGCATGGTTGTTTCTTTTTCCAAGAGAGGTGGTTGGACTTGCATCGCTATTTCCCTCCACCGTTGTGCATACTGCCTGAAGCTCTCACTCGACTTCTTTTCCATAGTTTGTAGGATAATTCTATCGGGTGCTATGTCCGTCACGTGACCGTATTGCTTCATAAAAGCTTGAGCCAAGTCCTTCCACGAACCAATTTGGGCGCGGCTGAGCTGGTTATACCACTTGGCCGCGGATCCGATCAGACTGTCTTGAAAACAGTGGATCAACAGCTGGTCGTTATTGACGTACCCTGTCATCCTTCGACAGAACATCGTAATATGGGCTTTAGGGCAGCTTGTCCCATTATACTTTTCAAACTCTAGGGTTTTAAATTTTGGCGGGAGTACCAGGTCTGGGACCAAGCTCAAGTCCTTAGCGTCAACCCCTCCACGGTAATCAGCAGTCTTCATTGCTTTAAATTTCTCTTCAAGCCATTTGCATCGGTCATCGAGTTGCTTTGCCAAGTCAACCTTTTCTTTTTCTGTTTCTGCCACCTCATCAAGGTTTGGGACAAATGGATTAGCTGGATTATCCCCGGGAGTGGAGCCCGAACCTATAGGAGCATTCATCGGTGCCGAGGCACCGGCCTGATATTGCTGGGGTCTAATAACGACAGGCGCTGTTCGTGGGTGCATCTCTGGTAGTGATTGAGTGTTTACTGGGGTAAAGCCCGGAGGATAGGTAGGGTCTTCATTGTCGTTCCCTATAGTGTTCTTCCCTTTTTTGCGTTCTTTAGCCAGCAACTGTGCTAGCTGTCCTAGCATATTATTCTGGGATTCTTGCATTTGTTCCCTCATATCTTGTTAGATTTTCACTAACTGCTCTTGCATCCGTGCTTGTAATTGCTCTTGCATATCCCTTTGCAGTTGTTCTAATCTTTCTAATCTTTGATCCATTTCTTTGGTTTTACGGTGGGTATAGTAGCTGTGTTCGGTTGGTTGATTTTCGTTGGTTTCCAGATTAACTGAAATAATTTTTCTTAATCAGGGTTCTTTCGTGAAATTTAATGCATATGATGAAATGTAATGCAAATGAATGAATGCAAAAAGAGGCGTTGATTCTAATTCAATTTCGTTAGAAGAACTTCACTAGAAGAAAAGTTTCTTTACATAGAACGGATGATTACATGTACGACTTTGCCCTAATGCCCAAAGCCTTGACTTTCCTAAGAAGCCAAGCTAAGTTTCGGCCTCGATCTGATTCTAACTCGTACTTTAAACTCAATAATCAGCCTGAACGGCCAGGGTTTGCAAGTGATCGGCTACCTCCCGAATCTGAGCCACAGCCTCGCCCATGACATAATCTCTATTTCTGATCTGATCTTGAGATTGGAAAATTTGTTCTCTATACTGTTCATTATTTGCCTCAAGGAGTTCCACTCGAATTTTACTATCTTGTAGTGCGGTCTCGAGTTTTCCTATTTCCTCTTTCAACTCTTCGATCCTACTTAGACTGGCTTTCAACTCGATTACGGAATTACGGCTACGATGTTGATGTAGTGATCTTTCTAATTCAGCCACCCGAGCTCGTAACTTCTCCTTTTCGTTTTGGCTTTCTAACAAGTTCTTTTCCAGAACATCCTCTCGCATTCGGACATCATGAAACTTCTTCTCCCACTGATCGGCTCTAGTCTTTTCTTTTCCAATCTCTTGACGCCACTGTTCCGACGTTTTGCCCAAACCGGCAGTTCTTATTGACTTATGTAGCTTCTTATAATCGGTCTTTAGACTATCCAAGTCCTCCTCAGCTTTGTTCTTCCCTTTCCTTAGCTTTTCGGCCTCTAGCTTATGGATGTCGACGTCCAATCCTAGCCGCATTTTTTCTTCCTCCAATTGCTCTATCTTCTTTCCAAATTCTGAGCTCTTTCTCTCGAAGTCTTGCTTTATGATTTCTAGCTCAGATGGGGCTACTTGCAAATGCTCTTCTGTTGGCTGAGTGCTTTCTTGATTCGGCTTAGGAATGTTATCGTTGACTCTCCTACCCCACCACCATTCGTACTCGGGGGTTGTCATCGGGCCTGCGGTGAATCCCTTCATTCTTCGAGTTTGGTTCCACGCATTTGATATCTCGCGAACTTTTTTCTTATAACCGTCATCTTTATAGGAGAACTCACACTGAGCTAACCCTCGTGTTGCCGGTATGAACTGCCTCGACCGATACTGCCTTAACACAAGTAACTGAGTATATCCAGAAGCCCCCCATATTCCAGCTAAAGGGACCCAGTCAAAATTGCCGCATCTATACAAGATCTCGCCAGGGATAAACCATGGAGCTCTCCATTCAACATTTTCGGCTTGCAAATTCTGGAGGATAGTTATCCATTTCTCTTCTGAGATGTCGTCTCGTCTCAATGTGGCCACTAATTCTCTTAATGGAGAATAGTCTCTAGAGAAAACTCGATAGGAAGCCTTTTCTACTTTCCAAAAATGACTATGGAACCAAGCTAGGAGAAGCTGTGTACAACCAATAAATCTTCCTTCGCCCGCTCTCCGACATACATTCAAGGATCTGAAAGTTTCTGCTAGGATTGCTGGGACTGGCGTAGTACCTTTATCAAGTCGATCGAATAAGTCTGAGACAGCTTCATCTACATATCCCAATGCCTTGGGAAAGACAACCAAACCGTAGATACTTAAAGCGAAAACATCAACCCTTTTCTTCAAATCCGGATGTGCCAAGATCAAGTCTCTCAAATTCCCCCAAGGAATACACTTACTATCCCCTTTCTGCTTTATACGGGTTGCAACCCACTGTTCACTCATTCCCGTGATACGTATCAATTTCTTCACAAAGGGAGGGACGTTAACAGGTCTTGAATAGGCCCTGTCGGCCTGAATACTCGGGCAATTAAGTAAAGCCATGTATTCCTCCACAGTGGGTACTAGGTCGATTCCTCCGAAGGTGAAGCAACTGTAAGCGGGGTTCCAAAACTGCGCAAGGGCCCGGAATAAGTATTTATCCACCTTTATGTCAAGCAAATAAGGTAGGTCACCGTAGTTGTAGTAAAAGAGTTGCTTGATCTCGTCGTTCCAACTACTCCATATTTCTCTTAGTTCTCGCAGGTCGTTCTGAGTCACACTGATGCGAGTGAAATCCCACAACTGTGACTCGTATCCCTCGACCAAACTATCACATTTTTCTTGCTGTGTCTTCTCAGACCATACTCGGACGGCCACATTATCTTCCACTCTATCAAGAAACCCTTTTTTCATGTTAAACTCTTCTATTTAGTAACCAAATCGTGAATCAACACCCCTTTTATGATGAGATGTCATGCAACAACAACAAAACACAAGCGAGTCAGTATTAAAACAAAGAATCAAAATAAGCAGGAAATAATCAAGCACCCAATCAGGTAACCACTAGGGCTCGGTGTGGTTCTACCTAGGGTAGACTCTTAGGGCTCGCTACATGTGGTTCGGTTCTAAAGTAAAGGTACCTGAACCAGCAGATTCCTCAGTCCTCACCCATTATAGGTTCATACGGACCGAGTTCGATTCAGGGGAATACATTTCCCTACGGCTATACGGAGATGAAAACCTCACGAAGACGCAGGTACAGATGTATCCTGAAAGCGATCCACTATCCTATACGGAGGTGAAGACCTCACGAAGGAGTAGTTTCTCACTTCCACTTAAAAGGGTGTGACCACAATGGTCATGCAATGCGATATGCAAAACTATTTAAAAACTCGAACCAACGCAGCAGGTATTATATCATAAACCACAAAAATAATAGGTGAAAATGCAATGAAAGGATCGTTTATCAAAACCAAATTTTCAATTTCCGACAAAAAGACAAAAGTGAATCAACTTATGGCTCGACTCTCGAAGATTGTCTCCAGTGGAGTCGCCAAACTGTCGTAACCATTTTTTTGGTAAAACGGTAGTCGACTTGGATTTTGAAAATGAAAACGAAAAAGAGGAGTCGCCACCAATCTTTTTTGATGAGGTGTGATCGGGTCACCTTTGATTAATCATTTTAATAAAATTTAAGATTTACTAAAACGATAATTTTTGGTCTACGAAAATCAGAAAATGAGTTCGGGAGTCGGTTACGCACGAGGAAGGATTAGCACCCTCGATACGCCCAAAAATTGGTACCTAGTTGATTAATTAGTGTCTTAGTGTCGAAGATTTAAAACTTGAAAGAATTTAAATACGATCCCTCTTTGTACGGTTGAATAAATTAAAATGGATGTTAAAGGCTTGTTTATCCCGAGGTAATAAAATGCCATACCCAGTAAGTTAGGCACGACATCTCATACTTTGAGACGGATCTAGCCTTTTATTTAAAATCAATGTATTTTTTATTTCCTTTAAAGGATATTCGGTTGGTTAGAGTGAACGAAGGAAATCGAAACCCAGTAAGTTAGGGCACGTTTCCTCGGATTTTCAAACTCCGAATATTACCTTTATTTGTAAAACTCTTATTTCGAGGTGTGAAGATGTTATACCGGTAAGTTAGGGCACCACACTTCGTATCCCCGTAAATAAGTATTTTTAAATACTCAGATTGTGATTTAAAAAGAATATTCCGTTGTTTAGGTTAAATGAGAAAAATCGAAACCCAGTAAGTTAGGACACGATTATCTCGAATTACCTAATACGAGATATTACTTTTATGGGAGAATCGTTTTTAATATATTAGGAAAAAACGTGATTTAGTAAAACATAAACGCAAAATATGGTATTAACATGCATAAGAACATAATAATAAGTGCGACAGTGTCAATAACAACGATATGAGAAATTATAAAAGGATGAAAGCAAGGCTAGTAATACAAAAATATAAAACAAAAGCATGAGGGAAATAAAACGATCGAATACGTAAGTAAATAAAAAAATAAAACATGGCAAAATAAAAAGTGACAATGATGACGAAAACAATAAAAATAATTGTAATATAAATAATAATAGTAGTAAAATATAATAATACTAATTTAATAGTAGTAATAGTAATAATAGAGTAATGAATAATGATAATAGTAATAATAATAAAGTGAAAAAAACAATAATAATAGGAGGTTAAATAAGAAGAAAAACAATATATTTACAATAACAATAAATAATGATAATAACAAGTTAAAATAATTAGTAATGAAGTAACAAGTAAATAAGTATAAAAAGGAAGGTGTATAATATAATATCTATATGAAATTAATTAGTTTAAGAATAAGATGATAATGATAGGGATAATACTAAAATAAAGGTAATAACTATTTGTTAAGTCATAATAATAATAGTAATAATATTTAAAATATGTATATAAAAAAACAGTAGTAAAAGGATATATATGTATATATAATAATAATGGTAATGGAAATAGTAAAAAATGGTATTAGAATAAAATAAATATAAGTATAAATATAATGATAATAGTAATAATGATAATAATAAAAATGAATAATAATAATAATAATAATACAAATACTAATATATACGTAAAGAATAATAATGGTAATGGTAATAAGAAAATAATAGTAATAATAACAATACATTAATATATATTAATATCAATAATATTAGTAGGTAAAAAGAATAATGATAGTATAGCTAAAATAATAATATGTTAATGAATATAATAGTAACAATAATAACAATAAGAATAATAATAATATGTGTAATATTAAAATTAAAATAATGAGAAAAAGTAAAAAGAGGGATGAAAATTAAATGGGAAACGAATTTTTAGGGCAAATCTATAATAAATAAAAGAAAGGGGGATTAATTCGCACATGCTAGTAACCATGCAGGACTAAAACGAGCAATAACCCTTTTGTCCCAAAACTCGCGGCTACACAGGGCTGAATTGAAAAAAGAATCAAATTCCTGGGCACAAAATTAAAGACAAAAAAAAGGAAATTTAAAAGTAAAGAAAAGGCGGAAGGGCTAAATGCGCAAATAGCCCTTCCGTCGAAGAAACACGCGGACCCCTAGTGGAGCGGGTCGGGTTTTCGGGTCTGCGCCTAAACGGCATCGTTTTTGGGCATGAGTCTGGGCACCAAAACGGTGCCGTTTTGATAGGCTATAAAAGCCTAAAAATTTCCAAAAAAATCACTTCCATCAGATTTTTTTAAAAAAAAACTGAGAGAGTTCTCCTCTCTTCTCTTTCCCTCTGCTGACGGCGAGGACTCCGGCCAGGGTCCGTTCATCGCCCACCGTGGTATGCGCTTGCGGCGCGGCGTGCTGCTGGGTGGTTGAGATAGAAAAAGTAAGAAACTTTATCTTTTTTATTTTTAAACCGTATATATATATATGTATATATGGGTAAAATGGGCGAAAAAGAGAGAAAAAAGCAAGAAGATTAGGTAAATCACCTCCGGTTATTATCTGTCTATTCTCTGTTTGGATTGTTCCTGTTGTTTTGATATTGCTAGAGTATTTTTTTAAAAAATGAAATGCTTTATTTGTATCTCCAGTTAACCCCTCCTTTATTGTTTTGTTTGGATTCGGCTTTATATAGAGCCATTACATTTTCTATTCTTGCTTTCTATCCTTTCCTATTTAATGCTTGTAGGTGAAATGATGGTGCAAGTTGGAGGGTGGTGGGGCGGTCTTTGCAGCATCGGTGGATGGGACAGAGTGGCAGAAGTGATGTAGCTTTAGGGTTTTCTTTTTTAGATTTTGTTTGGGTTGGGTTAAGGTTTTGGGTAGGTTTTTAGTGTTTGGGCTTGGCCAGATTTGGCCCATTACACCCCAATTTCAAAATTGAGTTTTCTTGCTTTCATCTTCTTGTTCGTTCCTTCAATTTTTGTTTGGGAAATTTCTTTTAGTGTGGGTTGTGTTAATTTTTGAAGTTATAGGTTGATTCTTTGATTGCAATTCAAGGATAAGTATTCAAGTTTAGTATGCTATGCGTTTTTCTAGAAGTGTTAGTGGTTGGATTGTGTTTAATCAAATTAGTGACCTTGTATAAATTCTGATGCATTTTAGTAGTAGAGCAAGAGGCAGTGGACGATCCTCCAACACTTTAGAATTTACGTAGTGACGGCTCGTTCATCGGTAAGTGTGTGGTTGTGTTATGAAGGTTATTTTAGTTCGATTGGGTGTCGTTATTAGTTACGTTTCCGCGAATTGTCATTTAAATTGGTTACGTTAATTATCAATTTAGGTTCTGGGATTATTTGTGTTACATTAGCATCAGAAAAATACTAGGGGTGTAATGAGAAACTTGAAAAACAGTAATTGATGAAACCAAAATTGGGGTCTCATCAACACCACTTCGTAGTGTGGTAGGCCATGTGTGCGAGGCCGTATGTGACACACGGGCTAGGCCATTTTGGGCGTGTGGGCCCAAATTTTAGAATTTTTCCTTAGGATCGTATATGTCATCCCGATCAACTGTTGGCCTTCCGTAGGGTAATGCATAAAATCTATCACTCTGTTAGATTGAAATTAACGTAAATAATATCTTCATAAGTATTGTGTAATATGATATGTATGATTTGTTTTGTTATGTATGAGCATGTTTAGTATTTGTTATACAAGCATGCATGTGATATACGTTCTGGTATCTGCTACTATGTTTTATCTGATGTTCTATCTATATCTGGCTATGGGGCGGGTTATGTATTATGAGGAGGAAGTATTTTATGTAAGGTAATATTTCGCCAATATATTGGTAGCAAAGCTGCAACTATTCTAAAAAGTGTCGTATGAACACTATGCGGTGTATAGGGCTGGGTGGGTGTTTTATACCCCATGTGGTGTGTTGGGATGGTCGGACTTGGTATGTAGAGGATGAGGGTAGGGTTTTGCATATCTGTATCTGTGTGATTCTGATTGTGCAAAAGATTTACGTTTGTATATGTTCTGCCATGAGATTGAATCTGAATTTATTTTTATGTATGCGTTACACACTGAGTTATCAAAACTCACTCTCTATCTGTCTGAAAATTTCAAGTAACCCTCAGACTTAGGCGGGTTGGTGCGACGGGAGTTCAGTTGTGTCTACGTTACCGTAAAACTATTTTTACTTTAATTTGGCTTAAATTTTGGTTTTGAGAGTTTTGTATAATTTGGACTCTCCGGACTTTTGAGACTGTTTTTGGTTTCGAACTTTTATTTCGGTTTTTTGTTTAGCATAACGATCGATTAAACGGTTTTTATGAAAACGACAACTTGTCTGAAAATAACAGTTTTCAAGGAAACAAAATCGATTTACCAAAATATAACATTTTAAGAAACTCCGCTGTAAAATATTCAATTTTAACTGAAAGACGTAAACGAACAACGATTTTAATTTAAATAAGTATATCCACACATTTTCCAAACAAATCAAGCTTACTAAGTAGCAACGATTTACGATAATTTCAAATAAAAAGGAAGTTGGATTTATAATGTTTCTTCGTAACACTTCTAGATTCGGCCAAAATGTTTAGGCTAAATTTGGGGTGTTACGAAATTAATTAATTAAATTGAATTGATTTAATTATTTAATTTATTTTTAATTTTAAAAAATAAAACTTAACTCCATTTCAATAAACTATGAAAATGAATAAATATATAAAATCATTGTATCGGCTTTTATGGAAATTATCGTATTCTACAATCAAATCAAAATTAGTTTGGCAAATGTTAAATAAGATATACTGCAAAATATGAATGAAATAAATAAGCGTGGCGTATATATGACAATGAAAAGGAATTGTTTATTAAATGCGTTGCCAATAGATTCAATGGTTAGTGACAGATAGTAATCAAATACATATCATATAACAAAGAATTTTAGATATTCAGTACCAACTATACAAATAAATAAGATACAGATTTTGTATTAACTTTCCAAGAAAGGAGAAAAAAGAAGACGACGACAACTATGATATAAATATGTGCAGCCATTTCCTACATATCCAACGCATCCTGAAATTTTTCAACGGAGGAATTCAAAGCAGGGAGACAACAGTAAAATATGGTTCCCTAGCTTTAGATGTACATCATAGATCAATCACAACTTCTACAACTCCACTTTACGAAAATGTTTAGGAATTGGAAGATTCATTCATATCAATCTATTTACCTCATCCCGTTTCACTTCACCGGTTGAACGCCAACAGTTCTTACCCGGAACCGGTATTGAGGCTGAGACTCCTCTTCACTGTCATCATCATCATCATCACTAGAGTCATCTTCAACTTTATCCCACCGTGCATAGTCCAAAGCTGAGTGTCCCTTCGGTTTGGGGATTGCTTGCCATCCTTTGGAATCTTTGATGCCCTGTTCTATAGGAGCAGCAACTACAGTTCTTTGAGCCACACTGTTCTGTTCCGAGTGTCCCTTGGGTCTATGTATGTTGTCGTGTCCTTTTGAATATTTTTCATTTGGTCCTTGTGGTGTAGCAACTACTTCCTGCTCAGCAGATCCTTTAACATTGGGGAAAATCATTGTTTCTTTTACCAGATCCTCATTAGGCTGAGCATTCCGATCTTCCCGAACAGCTGGCCATACAATATCTTCCTTTTCATCATCTTGTTCCTCTCCTTCCTCCACTACATAGGGTTCCCCATGTTCTTCCTCTTCTTCCAACTCTGCTTCAGACTCGGGTATTGGAGCAAGAGCCTTCCCTTAAACAAAGAAAACAAAATCTGAAGACCAAATACATGTCAACTTAAAACAGACCTATTGGAACCAAATGAAGTAATAGCGTTTGAAATGATGATGAACAAACAATTGATTTTATATTCACCAAGAGCAAATAATGGCAGAGTCTATGTGAAATGATACGAAAAAGTACTGCAGTAACAAACAAGACACCACACAAAATAGTTGAGAAAGATTTACAACCAAACAGTGATGAGAGGATGTACCACTTGCGTCCTCAAGCGAGCTTGAAGGTTATAATAAACTTCCAAAGAGGGATTCAACTCTATGAGCTGGTTGACATCAAAGAGAGCTGAATTGTACTCCTTTAACGTGACGAGTGTTTGCGCTCGCAACATCAAAGCTCCAGTATGCTTGTGGTCAAGCTCAAGAACAGAGGTACATTCTTCTGCTGCCTAAGGTTGAATTACTAACATCAGTTTGCAGACAACATTTTCCATGCATTGAAGTAAAACGGATAAACTATGATGCCACACATATAAAAGGAAAAAACATAGAAGCAAACATAATTTGTACATAACTAGTTTTACCACATCATCTTAGGATATGCAAACCCTCTAAAGGAAGAAGGTAGAAAGGTAACCTCAATCCCACATCAGAAATGCAATGTTGAAAGGACAACATATGACCTTAAGATATAGTACAAAAAAAAAATATGTAAAAAGAATAAACATGTGGAAATGAATTTATACAATGACGAGTCATATATAATTGCAATGTGTATCAATTAATACTACGAAATTATGACAATGATTTTAGTTTATAAATTTATACAAAATCAAATACAAACCCATATATATATATACACACATATATCCAAAAGCATTGAAATTATAATACATAATATCCCAAATGAAACATGAAACAAGAATTAAAATTGATTTGTTGTTTTCATATTCATCCATCAAAATAAGATTGGAAAAACTCTCACAAAACCAACTTCTGCCCATGACAAAAGAAATTGTCGGTGATCCCGAGATCCGAATACTTCAATCAGAACCAAGATTATTTCAAAAAAACTACTGAATAAGAAAACCCAATAAGCAAAACCATAGGCAATTGACAAAAATAGGGAAAACCTTTTTGAAATGATGTAATTTCAAGTAACAAGCAGCTCTATTACTGTGCAAAGCGATCTTTTGAGGCTTGGTCCTAGCAACCGCCAACGCCTCCGTGTAGTAAACAAGGGCTTCTTCATACCTCCCTTCTCGATACATCTGGTGGGCCCTCTCGATCTTGTTAAACGACGACGTCGCCATATTCACCCGCCACCTAGTCCTTCCGATCTTGTTAATCTGTTATGAGATTTTCAATGGAACAGATTTCCTTTTAATGATATAGAGAAAGACAAAAAAAAAAAAAAAAATTGAGTTGGAGTTTCCCTAAAATATGGTAATTACAGTGTATTGTAATTAGTCATGCCTAAGGATTTATTATTATTGTTGTTATTGTTATATAATTTATTTATATAATTTTTAAGGTTATTTATATAATTTTTTTAAAAATTATTGATAAGGTGATAAAAAATTGTTTTACGAAGAGAATGTATACTTTAGTTGATTAAATTATCAAAAAAGGTCATTTTTAAAATAAATTACAGAAATGGGCTGCTTTGTTCAAAAATTATTGGAAACGATTGATTTCCCTAAAATGCGTTGAGTTGGCGTCATTTTCAGGAGAAATGTAGAAAAACGCATTTAGCTCAATACTTTTTCCCCTGATGACCAGTAAAACGCACTCATGTCAGCGTGTTTTTTCTCTTTTTTTTAGTACCAATTAGAGTTTAGGGTTTTTTTTTTTAGTTTTTAAGTGTTTAGGATTAGGGCTTATGGAATTAGGGTTTATGGTTTTTTTAATTTTAAGTGTTCAGGATTTTATTAATTTTTAGGGGTTTTAAAAAAAATAATTTGTAAAGGATGGTTTTTGAAAAAATAATTTTGTAGGGATGGGCTCTAAAGAAGTAATTTTGACGATATGGGTTGAGTTTTGTAGAGAAAAAAACGCTCTAAGTAGATGCATAGTCAGTAAAAGTACTGAAAACGCTTCCAGCTAGATGCCTTTTTCAGTATTGCTGCTTTTGAGAAAATAAATTTGAAGAGATGGTTCTAAAAAAATATCCCAGGATTCCTAAGATGAGGTTTGTGAAAAATGCCTCAAATAGTGGGGGTTAAGGTTTGTAGAGGAAAAACACTCCAAGTAGGATGCACTGTCAGCAAAAATACTAAAAACGCTTCTAGCTGGACGCCCTTTCAGTACTGCTTCTAATAGTGGGTCCTATTTGGAGCATTTTTCCTCTACAAATTTCAACCCCCACTATCCGAGGCATTTTACAATAAGGAGTGGGATGCTATCCCTTAGGCTATAAATGACCTATATTTTAGCATTTAGTGGCATAAGTTGGAGCAATAGAAATTGAAGAAGTTCAGAAGAATAGAAGTTGGGGTTGAAGGTATAAGTTGATTTTTTGTGCTAATATTTATATGAAGCATTATATTTATTACATAATGTTTTGATTTTTTGTGTTAATTTTTCGTGTTTCGAATTTCTCTCGATAGATAAATTAGTTGAAAATAATAGGACGAATTAGTAATATTATTTATTACGACGGTGAGGTACGTGATACAGAGAACGACTTAATTTTTTTACCGGAGAACACAGCGCGATTGACTTTTAACCAGAACATAGAGTTGACAAAACTTTGTAAAAGAATTAGGTGAAAAATCTTGGGATCTATGGCAATGAGAGGTTCATCTATTATGTATTTATTTTCTATTTTGGTCAATCCCCTAAGATATGACTCATTTGATATCAAAGGTGCTCGGGGCTTGGAGGCGATGGTGCAGACGCACCTCGAAAGTGGATCATCATTTCTTGAGTTATATGTGGAATTTTCAAGACTAGATGAAAGACTTGCGACTTCAACATCTCTTCCTGTTAGAGAGGCGAGAATGGTTGAAAATGTCGATAGTACAACCATTTTGTTAGAAAGTTCTCATTATGATATCCAGAAATCATCAATGGGAAGACACTCATCTATCTCAGCCCTAGATTTTAATCGTGGGAGGCAAAACACCAAACCATCGGGTTTTGACGGTAAAACAGAATACACGACCCATGCACGACACTCAGTTAGTGGATGAGATATGCACCTTGGTGGGTCGATGTTCAATGCTAGAAATACTTACTCGGGAATGACGTCATCTTCCAATGGTTGGCAATCAACATGTGATTTTGGACATTCAGAAACTACACGAAAAGAGATGATGTACTCCCTACGACGTCCACTGGTGAGGGAACTTCCAACATGGCAAATGTTGGTGGGTCGGAGAACGAAGATGTCAATGAATCCGATATGGATCCACCCTGGGAGCCGGGTGTCGATGGTTCAGAAGTTGCATTATTTTTTAAACAAAGCCTATTCCAACTGAACTTGATGACGGTGAAGGGGATGAAAATGAAGAAGAAAAAGATCCATGATTCACAGCGTACTTATAGCCAACCCACATGCATAATATCAATCTTTTGGCAGAGGATGCGTTGAAGTTTGTAGAACTACCACACATGAGGCTTGGCCACGAAAGTACATCGTTGGATTCGAGTGATTTGGAAGTGGGCAGCAAGTTTTCCAGTAAAGATGGTTTTCTCGCAACATTGAACCGATACAACATCAAGAATGGGGTTAACTTCTATGTGGTAAATCCAAACCATAGAAGTTTAAGGGGAAGTGGGTAATGCGAGACGATAGCTGCTCATGGAAAATCATGCTTTTGTTAAGAAAAAGATGGGGTTATGGATGATAAAAAAGTTCATTGGTCCTCATGCATGTGTTGCGTCTGGTATAGAATCACTAGGTTATTAGGGTTTAAGGTTATTTCTAATTAATTTAATGTTCTCGTGGGGTTGTAGGTATTTTACGGGATCATCCAAAGTTGGATTTAGATATGATCGCGGGCCTAATACTATTGATAGTGAAAGCGAATCCGAAAACTATTATGTCAGTTTTAATTGCCAATATTCGTAGCCAATTCAATTACACGCCTTCGTACCACAAAGCGTGGATAGCAAAGCAGAAGGCCTTGGAGAATATGAACAGTGAGTGGGATGCGTCATACAACAAGGTATGACAGTGCTGTCAGGTGCTAGAGAGGTACGTACTAGGTTGCATAACAGATCTTGAAACAAGTCCCGCATACTACAACAATTGCTTGCTCTGTTGGTACCGAGTGTTCAAGCGTTTGTTTTGGACCTTCAAGCAATGTCGGGATACATTCTAGTACTGCAAGTCGTTGGTACAAATAGACGATACCTTTATTTATGTTAGATATACCCATCGGCTGTTGTTGGCTGTGGCACAAGATGGTAATCGAAATATCCTTCCAATTGCGTTTGCAATAACACAGGGGGAGAAAGCAGATGATTGAGATTTCTTTCTTTCTAGGTTGAGGAGGCATGTCTGTCTCCAACCTGATATATGAGTCATCTCGAGTCGAGGAATTGGAATACCATCTGCAATTGAATGACAAGGAAGCCTCCACACACCATCGGTACTGTTTAAGGCACGTTATGTCCAACTACTTCCAGCAATATTGGTCTACCACTAAGCGATGATAAGTGACCAACATAGGTATTTAATTGCCACAAATATTATTTGGTTTGTAATATTTTGTTTGTATTTTTATATTTTTTTGGTAGGTAATCGTTACTATGCACTTATATTGACAGAGTACAAGATCATGAAGGACCATTTTCATGAGATGTTGGAAATATTGTAGTCAAATAACTCGACAGGGGAAGTATACCTCACTAACATACCATTTGAATAGTGGACACAAGCAAATGACGGTGGACTACGATATGGCCACATGACCTAGAACCTAGTGGAATGCATCAATTCCATTTTAAAAAGAACACATCATTTGTCGATAACCTCGGTTGTGAACAAGACATACTTCCATTTGGCAGAACTGTTCCCAAAGCGAGCGGCGAGTTATGTCGGACAATTGTAGGGAGGTCATGTATAGTGTCTGACGGTACTGGAACAAATTAATAATGGTAAGATACGAGCCAATTGTATGCACGTAGTTTGCCACTCACGTGACGACCTATGGTTTCAGGTGACAGGGTTCGATAGGCTGGACCAAGGTATTACCGGGGGAGTGTAACAAGTACACCTGAGACAAAGGACTTGCGACTGTGGGATATTTGACACACTTCATTTTCTATACGCTCATGCAATTGTAGGATGTATGAATCTCTATTTGGATCCTATGAGAAAAAGTGTACAAATTAGAAAACTTGTACAACGTGTGAAGACATGTATTCCCACCAGTCCCAGATGAACGTAAGTGGCTACTGTATCGCTTGCTCCATTTAGGTTGTTACTTGATAGATAATTGCGTCACAAACCAAAAGGTCAACTGTGCTATACTGGAATAAATGACAACATGGATATCCGAGAGTGCCCAAACCAACAAAGGTAATGCAGGTGGTGTAGGAACTCGAGCCATACAATGTCGTCATCATGTCCACATTGAAATTAAACATTATAATATATGTCTTCATGAGATTTGTTAGCCATTGTTAATCCAAACTAAAATTGATATTTCTTCATGTGAATTTTCAACAAAAACGTTTTATATTTCTTTTCAAATCAAATCTTATTGCTATGCTATGTAAAAATAATCAAAGTAAATTTCCATTTTGATTAGGGTTTAATGGTACAATAATCAAAAGATTCAAAAGAACTTTCACTTTCTTAAATGATACGATATACAATTCATCAGTGCATATGGCAATCGTAACTGTGCTACATCGTGGGTGATCTACGGTTATGCGTTGGATTCCTTTTAGGTTCGACTTCCGTGTGGGATTGTGGTTGTTGGGGTTCGCTTTAGTCAATGTAGATCATTTTGGTCTATAAATAGGTGGTTGGGAAGATGACCTTATTGGAAAAAATAAGTTTGGAAAATATGGTAGAAAATAAATTTAGGGAAAAATAAGAGTTTTAAAATTTTTTCTGAAACATGATCTTGATTGTGATATCTAAAGTAATAAACACTTAATCAAAATTGTATATTTTCAATTCATCTAGGATGAGCGCTTCGACTGAGTAGTCTTCTCCACTATACTTGAATTAGAAATCTTTTCACAAAAATTGTCATAGGGTAATTTTGCAATTTCTTTAAACTTTCAGGTCAAGTTGTAAATTAGAAAAATATCTCTAGAAATTTTCTAGAATAATCTCTTCAGAGAATTTTCTCTCTACAACTTTCTCTTAAATTCAAGTATGTGCAAATAATGACCCAATGCTCTTTTTATATAGGAAAAGTTTAGAGAGTCCAACTATGATTAAACTTAACCACTTTAATATTAAATTAATATAATATTTATCAAGATAAATATTAAACTAAATTTAATATTAAATCTTATTAAAACAATAGAATGTTTATCTTAACATTAAATTAAATCACTTTAATATTAAAATAATAAAATACTATTAAGATACGTATTAAATTAAATTTAATATTAAATTATCAAAAATAATATTATTTTAAGGTTAGGATTGTTAGTATTGTATTTATAAGTAGATTATTTTAAAGATTTCATATAAATTATTAAAAGGTATAATAAAGGTATAATTACTAATGTAATTATATTTGGCATTTATCAAAAATTAATATTTTAATTTTCTTTAATTAAATTTGTGCTCGATTGGCTCATAACATATAGTCAATATACTTATATAATAATATAAGTTAGACCAACTTACATCTCTTGTTAATAGTTGCTATTATATATAATCCTAATGATTTAAATATGGCCAGAATTAGCTAATGACGCAACAACATTATTGATAAAAATAAAGGTGTTGGGTTCTTAAGTACTCAAGTTCGAATTTTACAATGCACAATTTTTATGTGTGAGTCTTTAATTGGATCATTTGTAATTGCCATGTATGGTTTTTGTCCAATTATATTCAAAATTTTCATCTTATTTTTTGTAATAGTTTAGTTCTATTTTTTAATTACTTAATATTTATTTGTAATTGTGTTATATTTATACCTACAAACTCTTATAAGATATGATTTGATAAAAGAAACTAATAAAAAATTAATTAAATATGACTAATATATCAAAAAAACTCTTAAACCACTACTGTGTCTAAACAAATCATTCAACTATTTTATAGTTAAATAAACCCTAATCTATTATTGTTATATATTAAAGCATTTAATTTGAATTGAAATTATTTTTTTCTTTTATTTTTACATGTTATAATCTTATTAGTTACAAAGATTCAATCTTTCTTACTTGATTATTTAGAGCTTGGCTTTGGATTAAGGCATCATTTTTCGTTATGTATGCCTTCAACAGGTTTTCTAAGCCATTGGAAGGTTCAATTCGAGGTTGTTTCTGAACTTGTTGGATAAATATAGGTGGTTGGGTCGATCTAGGTTGTGCATAAGTGTTACTGGGTCCAGCCCATTGGTTACTCTAGGAGAAATTAGGGTGATTTCGCCAACGTAGGTTATAAAAATTAGATTGCAGTCCTTGCCTTCCTCGGTTCTGGTTCCGGTTAACCATGTAATACACAGATTGTGGGTTTGATGGGAATTCTTCAAACAAGTGCCCTTTGTAACACCCCTAACTCGTATCCGACGCCGGAACAGGGTTACGGAACATTACCGGACTTATAAGTCAAACAATCATACATTTAATATACATTTATCATTCATATCAAAAACCATTCAAATACATTTATACAGTCTCTAATATGAGCCCTCGAGACCCCAAATAGACATTAGAAGTGGTTTGAGACTAAACCGAGTTCTCTACAAATTTTTAAGAAAACATGGAAAATTTTTCAAAATGTAGGGGCTACACGCCCGTGTAGCCAGGGGACACGCCCGTGTGGCTATGGGACACGCCCACGTTTCAGGCTGTGTCCGACCCCGTGTAACTCACTGACTTGGGTCACACAACCAGACCACACGCCCGTGTGCTAGGCCGTGTACCCTTCGAAATGGCCTCACATGCCCGTGTGCCAGGCTGTGTGAAAACTAGAAGGTATACAGACTTGTTCCACAAGGCCAACCACATGCCTCTGTGTTAGGCTGTGTGAAGCTACTGACTTGGTTTCAAAAGAAGCATCAGGGGACACACGGCTGAGACACATGCCCGTGTCTCTGCCCGTGTAAACAAAAATAAGCTATTTTCCAAGCTATATTCCTCACCCAAATTGGTACCAGCCTATACACATAAATTGGCATACAACTATGGCATAAATAGGTACTCAAAACCAACCAATATCAAGTTTATAACATGAACATTTACACCATAACATAAAATCACAATTAAATTCATTCTCAAATTTCAACCACTTGGCACTTTTATTACCAATTCATCAACATGGTTTTCACATAGCAAATATACATAATATATCATAAGGACATTTATATCTAATTACATATCAAAACATATATCATTTTCAAGCCAAATTGATTAGCTAGTTACACCACAAAACATATATGCCACATTAGTCAAATTACCTGTACATGCCATTTAACCCAAAATGTAAAGTTCAAAGTACCAAAATGAGTATTTGATAGTGTGACACGATCTCCACCGATTTTCGAATCGAGTGAGCTTCCAAAATGTTATAAAACATGAACAAATAAACGAAGTAAGCAATTAAGCTTAGTAAGTTCATAAATCATAGAATAAAACTTACCATATAACTACAATTTTAGGTAAATAACTCAAAACATAACCCAATTTAAATTGGCCAAAGCCTATCATACAATCCATAATCATGTTAGTCATATATTCACATAACACCGATAATCATATATGAATTCATCAATTAATTGAATTCCTTGTACCTGTAACATCTATGCTATGAATCAATATATCAAATATCAATAATTTCCATGTAAATGCTTGTACTTGTTCATATCGAACTTGTATAATCCTGTAATAACACTATGCCCATTGAACCATCTAGAATACCATTAGATACGTTTGTGGTACACGCGAAGTGTATTGAATGATAAATTTGTTAGTTCCTGTACATGTATGCTTTTACGAGCCATAATCGGTAAGCTCCTCTGAGTTGAAATATGGTAAGATCTTATGAGCTGAGAATAGGTAAGCTCATACGAGCTGTGGTGAGTCCGCAACACATGCAGGATCTCAACCAAAATCGGTAACCCTAATGACATGTTATTGTATCTTACGAACTTCTAAGGTTCAAACGGGGCTCGGTATTCTTAGTACTATATATGTAGCCAAGCTACCATGTAACCCGCCCATAAGTGAACTCGGACTCAACTCAACGAGCTCGGATGCCTAGTTACATCTCTCGAACTCGGACTCAACTCAACGAGTTCGGACATTTGCATCCATAAGTGAACTCGGACTCAACTCAACGAGTTCGGATGCCCAAATATCCTAATGACATGTCACTTGTATCCTAATCCATTCCTAAGGTTCAACGGGACCATTTTCCCAATCATGTGTCTCAACCATCTCCTACGGATTGCCGATACCGATACTCGGTAGTATTTCACATTTTCCAAGTATATCATATAATTTGACATATTATCAAACAATTATCATGAGTATAATATTTCATAATAATTATCATATCACTTAAATAACATAAAAACATTTAAAATAATAACTATGTTACCAACATTTACATATGAACTTACCTCTCATGATAAAAATGGCTACTTTTACCATTTCATCCACAACTTGGTATTTTCCTCATTTTAGCCCAAATTTCAGTTTTCCTTGCTAATCGAGCTTGGAAGCTTGAAAAACCCTAGCCATGGTTTCTCCTTGCTATATTCGGCCATGAGGTTGAAGATGGACACATTGGGTTTTAAAATTTGTCTTTTAATTCATTTTACCCATAAATAACCAAAATGCCCTTTTTACTATTCTTTAAATTTTTATCCTTCCAAGCCCATTTTTGTCCAAATTTTTTTAGAAATTGGTAAAATTAATCTTTAAGGACCTCTAATTAATAATCTAATTCAATTTTATGAAAAATGCTTCTAGAACACAAGTTTTGCAATTTATTCAATTTAGTCCCTAATTTCAAATTAAACACTTTATGCATAGAATTTCTTCACGAAATTTTCACACAATCATGCAATCATATCATAGACCTCAAAATAATTATAAAAAAAATTATTTCTATCTCAGATTTGTGGTCTTGAAACCACTATTCTGACTAGGCCCAAAACTAGGATATTACAACTCTCCTCTTTAGGATTTTCGCCCCTAGAAAATCTTACTAGGGAAAAGTGGTCTTCACTTTTAATCTCATATTCGAGCCGAAGAACTTTCACTTAGGCTGTACCTCCAATACATCTCTTTAATTTCTCATATGATCTGAATGCTTACAGTCTCAACTCTCAACTGTTCTTAAATTTTCAACCCTTCTCAGTTTCCCATGATATCGTGACATAAAACCCGGATCTCAACTTGATTTAATAGAGACCGGAATTCCAAGAAATCCAACAATCAAAGAGACTTGAGAGAACTAATCCACCATACCGATTGAAACTCGCACTTTTATCACTTATGCCTTTACTGTTGTCAAACCTTACACGAAAATTAGAAAAATTAATATAAAAAGATATATTTATAGGTTTGTACTCTTATTTATAGTAATATAAGATATATTTATATAAGACAAATTAATTAAGAAGATTTATATTTAGTGCACCAACTATATATTGAGGGGTATCAAATATAAATAAAAATAAAAATATTATTATATGAAATATTTAAATTTTAAATTAAATTAAATAATTGCATGGCACATAAAGATATTTTAAATGATCAATGTATCAAAATTCTAGGCCATGTGCAAATAATGTTTTTTTAAAGAAGCTTTATTCGATGGAAATAACCATTGAAATGCATAGCTCATAATGTTAAAACTGAACTTTCTACTCTAATAGTAGAAATTTTTGTCCTAAAGCAGGACTTTCCTCTTTTAGTAGGATGATTTTCTTTTCCTCTACTTTTCCTTTGTTTTAAAAGTCTTCATTTTGAATGGTTTGTGCAACAGTTATTCCAGCCATCAATTTCCATTTTTCCCATTTTTTTCATTTTCAAGAGGTTTAACTCTATAAGTAACCCATCTTAATTTGCTTGCCTTCTGAAAGCTCAATATCTTCGATCATGGCGATTTACAAGTTTCTGAAGTACTTCTTGTCTTTGCTTTCAGTGGTTCGGCCTCTGAAATGGGCCTGGTACTTCTTGCTTCATTACTCTTTGTTCCCTTACCACATGCCGACTTATATTGTTGGTGAAGGTTTCAATAAGCTAGGTGACTCCGATAACGCTGTTTCCGAGTGTGCCATTTGTTTATGCAACATTGACGACGATGACGAGATTGGAGAACTGAGATGTGACCATTTTTTCCACAAAGTTTGCTTGGATAGATGGATCGGGTATCGGGGTTCTACGTGTCCCATGTGTCGCCGTCCTCTACTTCGACCTCTGAAACTAGGCGCCCCCGCCGTGGAAGTCATACTTCTCAATTATTGTTCTTTCGATGATTCAAACCACCGCGAAACCTTGTGGCTGCGTTAAGAATATATGGTACGTACTTTACCGATGGAGGAGCTAAGTGTGAAGAAAATCAGCTAACGTTGCTTGTCTGACAGACTATGGAAATATATATCTAGTGTCTGTATAATTACACATAAGTATTATGTAAAGGTTGTCTAACTTGAAGTCTATGAATTTCCATTACCTGGAATTTTATTAGCTACCTTACCTTTCTATTGAATGTGAGTTTTTTCCTTTCACTTATCACTCGAATTTTGAGTTGAGATGAATTTACAAGCATGGTTTATGGTTTTTAAAAAAAAATTTACTTTCTTTTTAAAATTAAAAAACCAATATTCTCTTAGAGCAATGATCGAGACTTTTCTACTTTTAAGATTTAAGGTTTGGATTGTTAGTATTGTATTTATAAGTAGATTATTTTAAAGATTTCATATAAATTATTAAAAGGTATAATAAAGGTATAATTACCAATGTAATTATATTTGGCGTTTATCATAAATTAATATTTTAATTTTCTTTAATTAAATTTGTGCTCGATTGGCTCATAACATATAGTCAATATACTTATATAATAATATAAGTTAGACCAACTTACATCTCTTGTTAATAGTTGCTATTATATATAATCCACATAATGCCAATAAGCGAATATCATTAAATCTTTAATTGAACTATGAATCCTAATGTTGCTAGTAAAGCCATGTCATACACAAGTCATGTACCAAACATATCGGCCATAGGCGTGTGGTATGGCCGTGTGTCCCCTGCACCTAAAAATTTAAAGTCAGAATGCATGGTAGTAAACACACGGGTAGAGACACGGGCGTGTGTCTTGGCCGTGTTCCCTTAATTGCATGCTAACGTCATAAACATAATACTTGAGTTCTTAGACATGGAAGACCACACAGGCGTGTCTAGGCTGTATGAAGAACACGGGCCAGAGACATGGGTGTGTGCTTGGCCGTGTGAAAACCCCTGTAGGTTCGAAATAGAAAATAAATTCAATTAATTCTACACGGGTAGGGGACACGGGCGTGTCCCAAAGCACATGGGCGTGTGCATTGCCTCTACACTGGCGTGTGAGGCATTAGCCTAAAAATTTTCTTAGGTCCTCGGTTTAGTCCCGGACCGTTCTCAATGTATGTCTAGGGCTTCGTAGGCCCGTAATAAGTTCACTAAGATGTTGATTGAATGGTTTTAAATTGGAACGAAATTTTATAACTAGTAATTCTCGAAAATGTCCAAGTACATGTCTGGTAACGCCTCATATCTGGTCCCGATCTCAGGTACGGGTAAGGGGTGTTACACATATATTTTAGTTAAAGTATATAAATACACAATGTAATTATACGAACTTACTCATCGTCATCCATTACAATTCATATTGCATGTATTGAACTAAAATCTCATACATTACAAATAGGTACCTGTACCACTCATCACATGATCATAACTTTTCTCATTTCAATTTAAATCATAAATCTTTTGTTGAACCATTTGGAATACTACCGGATACTCAATAGCCCTAACATGGATTAAGATGCCGACGCCATGTTCCAGACATGGTTTTACACTGGCTTTCATATAGCGAGGCTGATGCCATGTTCCAGACAGGTCTTACACTAGCTCTCATCTATCGATGTCGATGCCATGTCCCAGACAGGTCTTACACTGACACAACCAGTTGACGTCATATCCCAGACAGGTCTTACACTAGCTTGTATGTCTCGAGATCGATGCATGTCCCAGACATGTCTTACACTAACTCTCGTCTGAATGCCGATGCATGTCCCTGACATGTTTTACACTGACTTAAATATCTCGAGGCCGATGTATGTCCCAGACATGTCTTACACTGGCTCTCATATTGTGGCCGATGCATGTCCAGACATGTCTTACACTAGCACACATATCACTCAATATCAAGGTACCAATATCCAAGTTTATTCCAAATGTTCAACGGAAATCTTTACTATGTAAATTTCTCAACATATATTCTCATTTTCAAAATCAAAACAATGTATGTCATATCAATTCAATTACACATCATAAAGATATAGTTGCATTATTAACATACAACTTACCTCGGATTACAAAAAGTAAGCGACTAGGCGGTTTTAGTCTACTTGATTGGCCTTCCCCCGATCTAGGTTCGGATGTTGTATTTCTTGATCTAAAATAATAAAAATTCATCTGTTTAATCACTAGATAAATTTACACAATCAACAATTCACATTTTTGGCAAATTGACCATTTTGCCCCTAAACTTTCACAAAATGACCATTTTACCCCTAGGCCCAAAAATCGATTTTATCGATTTTCCTTATTAGCCAAGCCTAAACGACCATTTATTACTCTTATGACAACCCCAAATTTCCAAGATTTCACAACATTACTATATATTTTACAAACTTTACAAAATGGTCATATTAGGGTTTTGATGAGAAGTCCTTTTACAAAAGTTGTTCACTCAACAACCAAGACTCATTTTCTTCCATAAAAACTCAGCAAACATTACAAATCATTTCATGGTAAGTCCCTAGACTATCAACCATTTCACAAAATAGTCCCCTCAATAGCTAGATTAAGCTTTAGGGATTTCAAAAACACAAAAATTATCAAGAAAACTTCCAAGAAGACTTACTTGCAAGAGTTTAAGGTTGCTGAAAATTTTTAAGCTTTCGTGGATGTTTTCTTGGAGAAAAATCGGTGGAGAAAGAAAGAGAGAGATGAGAAAAATGACAACTTTTCCTATTTGTTTTAATTTATTCAATTTTATCACCTGATTTCACCAAATTTTGACTTTTAACCATCTTTGTCTCCTATTGCTGGCCTTGCCTTTAAAGACCCCCAATTTAGGCTCTCTAGCTATTTGACAGCCTTAGCTATCAAAATAAGACTTTTGCACTTTATGCGATTTAGTCCTTTTTCGCAATTAAGCTTACAAACGCTAAAATTAATTCACCAAAATTTTCATGCACCTTTATAAACATGCCATCACACATAAAATAATATTAAAAAATAATTTCTCTAACCTCGAGTTAGTGGTTTCGAAACCACTGTTCCGATTAGGCCTAAAATCGGGATGTTCCAATTGTTCCAATAATTTCCAATTACTTAATCATGGATTCAATCCACAAGAAGTAAGAAGTACCATGATTGAAAACTCTATATTATATATTTTTTACGAAAGTAATTCATCTAACTGTTTTGTCCAATGACCTCATCATGTATGTGTTACCCTCATATGATATCCTTGAGTCTTTTTAGTTAAATCTATTCACTCAATACAATCCCATTTTATCTCATTGTCACTATTGTGTCTTCTTAATTATTAATATGATCACTGTTAACAAATGACTGTGATAAATTACTCGTTCGAGAACTAGCAACTCATGGCCACGTTCCATATTTATCAATCCACATAATGCCAATAAGCGAATATCATTAACTCTTTAATTGAACTATGAATCTCAATGTTGCTAGTAAAGCCATGTCATACACAAGTCATGTACCAAACATATCGGCTATGGGCTTGATCATCTTTAGAACACAAGCCTCCACTTATATCAAAGCACATGAGTTGCATACGCATAGTCAATGACTAACTCAGGATTTAGGTAAATCACACCATGAACATCACAAGTGAACTAATTCACAAATGAATTCAGAATTAATTCATCTTGGGTCTAGTCTAATGTATCATTCTACCAATGAATACATCTATGTCTCTACTCGTGCAGTCAACTGCTGTGATAGCCAAGACAAGTCATCTCCCCAATTGGAATTGTAGACGACATAACAATTCTTCTCAGTATTTGAATCAAATGCTCACTTTAATTCTTTTATAGGATTACGGGCTCATTTAAATTATCTACTGAAGTAAGTTTTCTTTCTTGCAATGTATACGTTCTTAACAATGCCATTTATCTTCAGTTTGAAGTTTAGACAATCCATGAGCTAATATTTGTTTGTCACAATTTCTCTATGCATGCAAAATATAAAAGACATAAATACAAAAGATATAATAGTGAAATGTGAAATTAACTTTATTTATTTTTTCATCATTCAAATAATTAAAAAATAGTTACATGTTTACTACAATATGGCTAATTCTGTGTTTGGTTTGAATTCGTTCTAGTCCATACTCAAAGCAATTTGTGCTACGAGAATAGTGGAGAAGGTTGTTAGGTTGAAAGTCAGAAACGACAAGGATCCGTCTAGTCGAAAACACAAGTGCGATTTTGGTAAAGAGTTCATTGTTATAAATATCACAAATCAGCTTAGTTTTCAATATTTTTATTTTCTGCTATGCAAGAAAACTATTTTTGAACTGGATTTTTTCCAACAAATATTATAATACTTTACCATTATACATTTTAATACCTTTTCCACAATTTTGTATCAGTATTTTTTTAATTTTAAAAGTAAAATATAATTAAAATTAAATAAATGAATGAAGCTATAATGGTAAATAATTTATTAATAACATGAAAGAAATATTAAAGAATGAAAGAGATATTTACATTGTCGTGTATTGCACGAGTTTATTATATGTGTTAAATTTATAATAATTTTTTAATATTAGTTTTTATTTAATTTTTTAATGATTTATTTTTCAAAAATCATTAATAAATTGAAAAAGTGATGTATTTACAAAATATTTAAAAAAAATATTTAACTAACTTTAGAAAGGTCATATTAATATTATTTAATTTGAAAAGTATTTCATATTGAAATAATGGAAAATTTTAAATAATATTAGTAATAATTCTTTACATGTTATTTACTTTATAAATTATTAAATTAATTTGTTTTAATGTTAAAATTGTATTTGAAAAAAAAATATTTGAGTGTAACTAATTTTTATTATATTTGAAAAAATATGAATTAAATTTGATAAATTTTACTAATATAGATTCTTTTTAACCTATATTTTAAGTTCAACAATTTAATATTCATTAATTTTAAGGTTAATTCAATTAAGTAAAATCATAAAAATAAAGAGATAATTTGTTTAAAATCAATTTTATATTTAACATATAAAAAGTTATAAATAAAAATTTTAAACAAAAGACATGAAATAATTAAAAATAAAAATAAAAAGTAAGAGTAAAAGAATAATTTACCCAAATTATAAATAAGTGCTTCAAACAGAGAGCGTCGTGTCAAAAAAACTATAATATAAGTATAATTATTTATTTCCTTTTTTTAACCTCATATTGTTATAGTATATATATTAATAGTGACAATAAATTATATATAATTAATAGGTTTGTACTCTTATTTATAGTAATATAAGATATATTTATATAAGACAAATTAATTAAGAAGATTTATATTTAGTGCACCAACTATATATTGAGGGGTATCAAATATAAATAAAAATAAAAATATTATTATATGAAATATTTAAATTTTAAATTAAATTAAATAATTGCATGGCACATAAAGAAATTTTAAATTATCAATGTATCAAAATTCTAGGCCATGCGCAAATAATGTTTTTTTTAAAGAAGCTTTATTCGATGGAAATAACCATTGAAATGCATAGCTCATAATGTTAAAACTGAACTTTCTACTCTAATAGTAGAAATTTTTGTCCTAAAGCAGGACTTTCCTCTTTTAGTAGGATGATTTTCTTTTCCTCTACTTTTCCTTTGTTTTAAAAGTCTTCATTTTGAATGGTTTGTGCAACAGTTATTCCAGCCATCAATTTCCATTTTTCCCATTTTTTTCATTTTCAAGAGGTTTAACTCTATAAGTAACCCATCTTAATTTGCTTGCCTTCTGAAAGCTCAATATCTTCGATCATGGCGATTTACAAGTTTCTGAAGTACTTCTTGTCTTTGCTTTCAGTGGTTCGGCCTCTGAAATGGGCCTGGTATTTCTTGCTTCATTACTCTTTGTTCCCTTACCACATGCAGACTTATATTGTTGGTGAAGATTTCAATAAGCTAGGTGACTCCGATAACGCTGTTTCCGACTGTGCCATTTGTTTATGCAACATTGACGACGATGACGAGATTGGAGAACTGAGATGTGACCATTTTTTCCACAAAGTTTGCTTGGATAGATGGATCGGGTATCGGGGTTCTACGTGTCCCATGTGTCGCCGTCCTCTACTTCGACCTCTGAAACTAGGCGCCCCCGCCGTGGAAGTCATACTTCTCAATTATTGTTCTTTCGATGATTCAAACCACCGCGAAACCTTGTGGCTGCGTTAAGAATATATGGTACGTACTTTACTGATGGAGGAGCTAAGTGTGAAGAAAAGCAGCTAAAGTTGATTGTCTGACCGACTATGGAAATCTATATCTAGTGTCGGTATAATTACACATAAGTATTATGTAAAGGTTGTCTAACTTGAAGTCTATGAATTTCCATTACCTGGAATTTTATTAGCTACCTTACCGTTCTATTGAATGTGAGTTTTTTCCATTCACTTATCACACGAATTTTGAGTTGAGATGACTTTACAAGCATGGTTTATGGTTTTAAAAAAAAAAATTACTTTTACTTTTTAAATTAAAAAACTAATATTCTCTTAGAGCAACGATCGAGACTTTTCTTCTTTAAGATTTAAGGTTTGGATTGCTAGTATTGTATTTATAAGTAGATTATTTTAAATATTTCATATAAATTATTAAAAGGTATAATTAACAATGTAATAATATTTGGCGTTTATCAAAAATTAATATTTTAATTTTTTTCAATTAAATTTGTGATGGATTGACTCATAACATTTAGTGAATAGACTTGTATAATATAAGTTAGATCAACTTCCATCTCTTGTTAATACTTGCTATTTTATATATAATCCTAATGATTCAAATATGGCCAGAACTAGGTAATGACGCAACAACATTATTGATAAAAATAAAGGTGTTGGGTTCTTAAGTACTCAAGTTTGAATTTCACAATGCATAATTTTTGTGTGTGAGTCTTTAATTCGACCATTTATAGTTGCCATGTATGGCTTTCGTCTAATTATATTCAAAATTTTCATCTTATGTTTTGTAATAGTTTAGTTCTACTTTTTAATTATTTGATATTTATTTGTAATTGTATTTTATTTATACTTGCAAATGCTTATAAGATATGATTTAATAAAAGAAACTAATAAAAAATTAATTAAATATGACTAATATATCAAAAAAATTCTTAAACCGCTACTGTGTCTAAACAAACCATTTACACTAGAGGTGATCATGGACCGGGCCGGGCCGGGCCCAAATAAAATTTTAGGCCCGTCTACTAGGCCCCTGGCCTGGCCCGAAATATGGGCCTAAAATTTTGCCCAAGCCCGGCCCAAAATAAAATTACTAAGCCCAAGCCTGGCCCATATTAAATTTTTTTCTTATTTCATTAATTAAAAAATTTTAAAAATATAATAAATCAAATATATTTAAAAACATAAAAACAAATATTAAAACAAATAAAAATACTAAAACAATTCTTAAAACAATACACAAATTAACAATATAATAAAAATAGTTACATTGAAAATTTAAAATAATTAAAAATAAAATAAAAAATATATTAATATATAATTGGGGTGGGTAGGGCAAAGACGGTCAGTACAAAAACTCTTACCCGAGGCCCGGCTCGTTTTCCAAACGGGCTTCGTTTTTTTGCCCAAGCCCATTTTTCGGGCCTATATTTTTACCCAAACCCTCCCATTTTTCTATGGGCCTTGGTGGCTTGGCGCGCCACCCAAACCATGATGATCACTCTAATTTACACTATTTTATAGTTAAATAAACCCTAATATATTATTGTTTTATATTAAAGCATTTAATTTGAATTGAAATTATTTTTTTTCTTTTATTTTTACATGTTATAATCTTATTAGTTACAAAGATTCAATCTGAATCTCTCACTTGATTATTCAGAGCTTGGCTTTGGATTAAGGCATCATTTTTCGTTATGTATGCCTTCAACAGGTTTTCTAAGCCATTGGAAAGTTTAATTTGAGGTTGTTTCTGAACTTGTTGGGTAAATAAAGGTGGTTAGGTCGGTCTAGGTTGTGCATAAGTGTTACTGGGTCCGGCCCCTTGGTTACTCCAAGAGAAATTAGGGTGATTTCTCCAAGATGGGTTATAAAAATTAGATTGCAGTCCTTGCCTTCCTCGGTTCTGGTTCTAGTTAACCATGTAATGCACGGATCCTGGGTTTGATGGGCATTCTTCGAACAAGTGCCCTTTGTAACACCCCTAACTCATATCCGATGCTGGAATAGGGTTACGAAGCATTATCAAACTTATAAGTCAAACAATCATACATTTCATATACATTTATCATTCATCTCAAAAACCATTCAAATACATTTATACAGTCTCTAATACGAGCCCTTGAGACCCCAAATAGACATTAGAAGTGGTTCAGGACTAAACCGAGTTCTCTACAAATTTTTAAGAAAACATGGAAAATTTTTCAAAGTGCAGGGGTCACACGTCCGTATGGCCAGGGGACACGTCTGTGTGGCTATAGGACACGCCCATGTTTTAGGCCGTGTCTGACCCCGTGTAACTCACTGACTTGGGTCACATGGCCAGACCACACGCCCGTGTGCTAGGCCGTGTACCTTTCGAAATGGCCTCACACGCCCGTGTGCCAGGCTGTGTGAAAACTGGAGTGTATACAAACTTGTGCCACACAGCCAAGCCACACACCCGTGTGCTAAGTCGTGTGAAGCTACTGACTTGGTTTCAAAAGAAGCATCAGGGGACAAATGGCTGAGACACACACCCGTGTCTCTGTCGTGTGGACAAAAATAGGCCATTTTCCAAGCCATATTCCTCACCTACATTGGTACCAGCCTATACACATCAATTGGCATACAACCATTGCATAAATAGGTACTCAAAACCAACCAATATCTAGTTTATAACATGAACATTTACACCACAGCATGAAATCACAATTAAATTCATTCTTAAATTTCAACCACTTGGCACTTTCAATACCAATTCATTAACATGGGTTTCACATAGCAAATATACGTAACATATCATAAGGACATTTATATCTAATTACATATCAAAACATATATCATTTTCAAGCCAAATCGATTGGCTAGTTACACCACAAAACATATAGGCCACATTTTCCAAAATACCTATACATGCCATTTAACCCAAAATGTAAAGTTCAAAGTACCAAAATGAGTATTTGATAGTGTGGCGCAATCTCTAACGATTTTCAAATCGAGCGAGCTTCTGAAATGCTATAAAACATGAACAAAAAAACAGAGTAAGCAATTAAGCTTAGTAAGTTCATAAATCATAGAATAAAACTTACCATATAACTACAATTTTAGGTAAATAACTCAAAACATAGCCCAATTCAATTTGGCCAAAGCCTATCATACAATCCATAATCATGTTAGTCATATATTCACATAACACTGAAAATCATTTATGAATTCATTAATTAATTGAATTCCTTGTACTTGTAACATCTATGTTATAAATCCATATATCAAATATTAATCATTTCCATGTAAATAATTATACTTGTTCATATCGAACTTGTATAATCTCGTAATAAAACTATGCCCGTTGAACCATCTAGAATACCGTTAGATATACGGATGGTACACGCGATGTGTACTGAACGATAAATTCGTCAGTTCTTGTACATGTATGCTCTTACGAGCCATAATCTGTAATCTCCTTTGAGCTAAAATACGGTAAGCTCTTACAAGTTGAGAATCGATAAGCTCATACGAGCTGTGGTGAGTCTACAACACAAGTAGGATCTCAACCAAAATCGGTAACCAAAATCGGTACTGTTTAAGGCACGTTATGTCCAACTACTTCCAGCAATATTGGTCTACCACTAAGCGATGATAAGTGACCAACATAGGTATTTAATCGCCACAAATTTATTTGATTTGTAATATTTTGTTTGTATTTTTATATTTTTTTGGTATGTAATCGTTACTATGCACTTATATTGACAG
Organism: Gossypium anomalum; assembly: GCA_025698475.1. Classification (NCBI taxonomy): domain Eukaryota; kingdom Viridiplantae; phylum Streptophyta; class Magnoliopsida; order Malvales; family Malvaceae; genus Gossypium; species Gossypium anomalum. The sequence continues at coordinate 16,412,203 of CM046960.1, read as the reverse complement.
AGTACAAGATCATGAAGGACCATTTTCATGAGATGTTGGAAATATTGTAGTCAAATAACTCGACAGGGGAAGTATACCTCACTAACATACCATTTGAATAGTGGACACAAGCATATGACGGTGGACTACGATATGGCCACATGACCTAGAACCTAGTGGAATGCATCAATTCTGTTTTAAAAAGAACGCATCATTTGTCGATAACCTCAGTTGTGAACGAGACATACTTCCATTTGGCAGAACTGTTCCCAAAGCGAGCGGCGAGTTATGTCGGAAAATTGTAGGGAGGTCATGTATAGTGTCTGACGGTACTGGAACAAATTAATAATGGTAAGATACGAGCCAATTGTATGCACGTAGTTTGCCACTCACGTGACGACCTATGGTTTCAGGTGACAGGGTTCGATAGGCTGGACCAAGGTATTACCGGGGGAGTGTAACAAGTACACCTGAGACATAGGACTTGCGACTGTGGGATATTTGACACACTTCATTTTCTATACGCTCATGCAATTGTAGGATGTATGAATCTCTATTTGGATCCTATGAGGAAAAGTGTACAAATTAGAAAACTTGTACAACGTGTGAAGACATGTATTCCCACCAGTCCCAGATGAACGTAAGTGGTGCTGTCAGACGCTTGCTCCATTTAGGTTGTTACTTGATAGATAATTGCGTCACAAACCAAAAGGTCAACTGTATATATCTTGGAATACATGACAACATGGATATCCGAGAGTGCTCAAACCAACAAAGGTAATGCAGGTGGTGTAGGAACTCGAGCCATACAATGTCGTCATCATGTCCACATTGAAATTAAACATTATAATATATGTCTTCATGAGATTTGTTAGCCATTGTTAATCCAAACTAAAATTGATATTTCTTCATGTGAATTTTCAACAAAAACGTTTTATATTTCTTTTCAAATCAAATCTTATTGCTATGCTATGTAAAAATAATCAAAGTAAATTTCCATTTTGATTAGGGTTTAATGGTACAATAATCAAAAGATTCAAAAGAACTTTCACTTTCTTAAATGATACGATATACAATTCATCAGTGCATATGGCAGTCAGAATCTGTGCCACATCGGGGTGATCGACGGTTATGCGTTGGATTCCTTTTAGGTTCAGCTTCCAGGTGGGATTGTGGTTGTTGGGGTTCGCCTTTAGTCAATGTAGATCATTTTGGTCTATAAATAGGTGGTTGGGAAGATGACCTTATTGGAAAAAATAGGTTTGGAAAATATGGTAGAAAATAAATTTAGGGAAAAATAAGAGTTTTAAATTTTTTTCTGAAACATGATCTTGATTGTGATATCTAAAGTAATAAACACTTAATCAAAATTGTATATTTTCAATTCATCTAGGATGAGCGCTTCGACTGAGTAGTCTTCTCCACTATACTTGAATTAGAAATCTTTTCACAAAAATTATCATAGGGTAATTTTGCAATTTCTTTAAACTTTCAGGTCAAGTTGTAAATTAGAAAAATATCTCTAGAAATTTTCTAGAATAATCTCTTCAGAGAATTTTCTCTCTACAACTTTCTCTTAAATTCAAGTATGTGCAAATAATGACCCAATGCTCTTTTTATATAGGAAAAGTTTAGAGAGTCCAACTATGATTAAACTTAACCACTTTAATATTAAATTAATATAATATTTATCAAGATAAATATTAAACTAAATTTAATATTAAATCTTATTAAAACAATAGAATGTTTATCTTAACATTAAATTAAATCACTTTAATATTAAAATAATAAAATACTATTAAGATACGTATTAAATTAAATTTAATATTAAATTATCAAAAATAATATTATTTTAGGGTTTGGATTGTTAGTATTGTATTTATAAGTAGATTATTTTAAAGATTTCATATAAATTATTAAAAGGTATAATTACCAATGTAATTATATTCGGCGTTTATCAAAAATTAATATTTTAATTTTCTTTAATTAAATTTGTGCTCGATTGGCTCATAACATATAGTCAATATACTTATATAATAATATAAGTTAGACCAACTTACATCTCTTGTTAATAGTTGCTATTATATATAATCCTAATGATTTAAATATGGCCAGAATTAGCTAATGACGCAACAACATTATTGATAAAAATAAAGGTGTTGGGTTCTTAAGTACTCAGGTTCGAATTTTACAATGCACAATTTTTATGTGTGAGTCTTTAATTGGATCATTTGTAATTGCCATGTATGGTTTTCGTCCAATTATATTCAAAATTTTCATCTTATTTTTTGTAATAGTTTAGTTCTATTTTTTATTTACTTAATATTTATTTGTAATTTTGTTATATTTATACCTACAAACTCTTATAAGATATGATTTGATAAAAGAAACTAATAAAAAATTAATTAAATATGACTAATATATCAAAAAAACTCTTAAACCACTACTGTGTCTAAACAAATCATTCAACTATTTTATAGTTAAATAAACCCTAATCTATTATTGTTATATATTAAAGCATTTAATTTAAATTGAAATTATTTTTTTCTTTTATTTTTACATGTTATAATCTTATTAGTTACAAAGATTCAATATTTCTTACTTGATTATTTAGAGCTTGGCTTTGGATTAAGGCATCATTTTTCGTTATGTATGCCTTCAACAGGTTTTTTAAGCCATTGGAAGGTTCAATTCGAGGTTGTTTCTGAACTTGTTGGATAAATACAGGTGGTTGGGTCGATCTAGGTTGTGCATAAGTGTTACTGGGTCCAGCCCCTTGGTTACTCTAGGAGAAATTAGGGTGATTTCGCCAAAGTAGGTTATAAAAATTAGATTGCAGTCCTTGCCATCCTCGGTTCTGGTTCCAGTTAACCATGTAATACACAGATTCTGGGTTTGATGGGAATTCTTCAAACAAGTGCCCTTTGCAACACCCCTAACTCGCATCCGACGCCGAAACAGGGTTACGGAACATTACCGAACTTATAAGTCAAACAATCATACATTTAATATACATTTATCATTCATATCAAAAACCATTCAAATACATTTATACAGTCTCTAATATGAGCCCTCGAGACCCCAAATAGACATTAGAAGTGGTTTGAGACTAAACCGAGTTCTCTACAAATTTTTAAGAAAACATGGAAATTTTTTCAAAATGCAGGGGTTACACGCCCGTGTGGCCAGGGGACACGCCCGTGTGGCTATGGGACATGCCCACGTTTCAGGCTGTGTCCGACCCCGTGTAACTCACTGACTTGGGTCACACAGCCAGACCACACGCCCGTGTGCTAGGCCGTGTACCCTTCGAAATGGCCTCACATGCCCGTGTGCCAGGCTGTGTGAAAACTAGAAGGTATACAGACTTGTGCCACAAGGCCAACCACATGCCTCTGTGTTAGGCTGTGTGAAGCTACTGACTTGGTTTCAAAAGAAGCATCAGGGGACACACGTCTGAGACACACATGCCGTGTGTCTCTGCGCCGTGTAAACAAAAATAAGCTATTTTCCAAGCTATATTCCTCACCCAAATTGGTACCAGCCTATACACATCAATTGGCATACAACTGTGGCATAAATAGGTACTCAAAACCAACCAATATCAAGTTTATAACATGAACATTTACACCATAACATAAAATCACAATTAAATTCATTCTCAAATTTCAACCACTTGGCACTTTTATTACCAATTCATCAACATGGTTTTCACATAGCAAATATACATAATATATCATAAGGACATTTATATCTAATTACATATCAAAACATATATCATTTTCAAGCCAAATCGATTGGCTAGTTACACCACAAAACATATATGCCACATTAGTCAAATTACCTGTACATGCCATTTAACCCAAAATGTAAAGTTCAAAGTACCAAAATGAGTATTTGATAGTGTGACATGATCTCCAACGATTTTCGAATCGAGTGAGCTTCCAAAATGTTATAAAACATGAACAAATAAATGAAGTAAGCAATTAAGCTTAGTAAGTTCATAAATCATAGAATAAAACTTACCATATAACTACAATTTTAGGTAAATAACTCAAAACATAACCCAATTTAAATTGGCCAAAGCCTATCATACAATCCGTAATCATGTTAGTCATATATTCACATAACACCGATAATCATATATGACTTCATCAATTAATTGAATTCCTTGTACCTGTAACATCTATGCTATGAATCAATATATCAAATATCAATAATTTCCATGTAAATGCTTGTACTTGTTCATATCGAACTTGTATAATCCTGTAATAACACTATGCCCATTGAACCATCTAGAATACCATTAGATACGTTTGTGGTACACGCGAAGTGTATTGAACGATAAATTTGTTAGTTCCTGTACATGTACGCTTTTACGAGCCATAATCGGTAAGCTCCTCTGAGTTGAAATATGGTAAGCTCTTATGAGCTGAGAATAGGTAAGCTCATACGAGCTGTGGTGAGTCCGCAACACATGCAGGATCTCAACCAAAATTGGTAACCCTAATGACATGTTATTGTATCTTACGAATTTCTAAGGTTCAAACGGGGCTCGGTATTCTTAGTACTATATATGTAGCCAAGCTACCATGTAACCCGCCCATAAGTGAACTCGGACTCAACTCAACGAGCTCGGATGCCTAGTTACATCTCTCGAACTCGGACTCAACTCAACGAGTTCAGACATTTGCATCCATAAGTGAACTCAGACTCAACTCAACGAGTTCGGATGCCCAAATATCCTAGTGACATGTCACTTGTATCCTAATCCATTCCTAAGGTTCAACGGGACCATTTTCCCAATCATGTGTCTCAACCATCTCCTACGGATTGCCGATACCGATACTCGGTAGTATTTCACATTTTCCAAGTATATCATATAATTTGACATATTATCAAACAATTATCACGAGTATAATATTTCATAATAATTATCATATCACTTAAATAACATAAAAACATTTAAAATAATAACTATGTTACCAACATTTACATATGAACTTACCTCGTATGCGAAAATGGCTACTTTTACCATTTCATCCACAACTTGGTATTTTCCCCATTTTAGCCCAAATTTCAGTTTTCCTTGCTAATCGAGCTTGGAAGCTTGAAAAACCCTAGCCATGGTTTCTCCTTGCTATATTCGGCTATGGGGTTGAAGATGGACACATTGGGTTTTAAAATTTGTCTTTTAATTCATTTTACCCCTAAATGACCAAAATGCCCTTTTTACTATTCTTTAAATTTTTACCCTTCCAAGCCCATTTTTGTCCAAATTTTTTTAGAAATTGGTAAAATTACTCTTTAAGGACCTCTAATTAATAATATAATTCAATTTTATGAAAAATGCTTCTAGAACACAAGTTTTGCAATTTATTCAATTTAGTCCCTAATTTCAAATTAAACACTTTATGCATAGAATTTCTTCACGAAATTTTCACACAATCATGCAATCATATCATAGACCTCAAAATAATTATAAAAAAAATTATTTCTATCTCAAATTTGTGGTCTTGAAACCACTATTCTGACTAGGCCCAAAACTAGGATATTACAACTCTCCCCTCTTTAGGGATTTTCGTCCCCGAAAATCTTACCGGAAAAGTGGTCTTCACTTTTAATCTCATATTCGGAGCCGAAGAACTTTCACTTAGGCTGTACCTCCAATACATCTCTTTAATTTCTCATATGATCTGAATGCTTACAGTCTCAACTCTCAACTGTTCTTAAATTTTCAACCCTTCTCAGTTTCCCATGATATCGTGACATAAAACCCGGATCTCAACTTGATTTAATAGAGACCGGAATTCCAAGAAATCCAACAATCAAAGAGACTTGAGAGAACTAATCCACCATACCGATTGAAACTCGCACTTTTATCACTTATGCCTTTACTGTTGTCAAACCTTACACGAAAATTATAAAAATCCCAATACTGAAATCACCACATTACCCAAATCAAATAAGAAGTATAGTCATACTTGACATGATTATCACGAGCTGAAGAATGCACTTCGAACATGAGTCGTAATTGACAAATTATGGAACAAAGATAACAAGAAAACCGAATAAAGAAATCCAAGATAGAGAAACCCAGCATAAAAAAATCCAGAATAAAGAGATCCAGGATAAAGAAACCCAAGATACGATACTATGCCGGAGAATCGAAAACCAAACTCATAGAGAAAATATAGAATACCCCGGTAATTCTTCAAAGAAAGAAAGTCCAAAAGAAAACATCATTTGATCCCACTGGAATCAAATATAACAAGAACAATATATCTTCCCATACATATATATTTCAGATGAAGCATCAAGTAGAAGAAACAGAATCATAATATTATACGTATTCTCTTATCAATTCTTATCAGACGAAATGAAATAGAATACCCGATGAAATAGAGCAATATAAATTATAAACCAGTCAGACTACCAATGCTTTCATCCAACACTAGGATTAAAAGACATTCCCATATAACAAGAATTTCTTCAGAAGATCAATAGCCATAGAAATATTTTTGAGAACGGGTAAACACATAGAACATCTCAAAAGAGACTACTAAATCTGTCCAGTCATAACTATCACACTCAGATAGTTCACATTTAAAATATCATTTCCCTAACGAGTTCTGCCGTCACAAACTTCATATTAAACCATTCACTAAAAAAAGCCAGTTCTGAATAAATTTTGATTTACACTTTTCTCGACCTTGCATCTGAGTAATTCGATTTACCAAAGAGAATTCCTTCTCTAACTGGGATAGTGCATAATTCCAATAATCTTTATATCAATCCGATACTTTTATCGGCTCGACTTTACTTATCACTCATTTTCAACCTCGATCATACTTATAATTATTCTATCTTTGAACTCTTTGGGTTCTCAACAGGAAACTTATTCAATACAAATCTCATGAAATTCCATTATAAGTACCACTTCTAAGGGGGAGGGGTTGTAGGACTTCTGACTCGACTTTCTTATACATACACATATAACACAACTTCTATCATCATAGCAACATCATCAAAATCATGTCATTCATTCAGGCAATGCAGCATTCATGTTGGCTTACACAAATTTTCCTATTGTCCCATTTAGACAATATACTTATGCATACATTCTATGTTTTCTAGATAGCTTTACTTATCCATTCATTTAATTAAATTAATTCATGCTCATGACATCATATAAGGCCAAACAAACATAAATATTTGCATCAAAATCACAACTTTCATTTCGTGCATCATCATGTACATATCATTACAATCATATAATTCAGTCCAACAATTTAACATAGATAAGTTCATTTCATTATAATCCTTTATCTCATAAAAATTATATATCATTAACATTCATCAACATTCAACGTCAAATCAAGACAAGGACATTTTCATTCGTATCGTGATATTATGACATTTATTCATACCTCTACTACTTTCTATTTATTCTGTTCATCTTATCAAGTAAGCCACATACACTACATCATATGAGCATTAAGCAAATATGGATATTTATCACAACATGAACTTTCATCTCACATATTATCACATACGTATCACAAACTTTTATTCATACTTTTCTGAACCGAGACTTATCATAATCATAACTTTACTCAAATACCTTCACATAACATTGAACATGGTCAGCGCAGCTTGGTTGGAGAGTACCCTGTCTAAATAAGACGGTACTTATACGCGTCGGAAGACATCACACTATCACAGATCAGTGGCATGTATAGCTAAAATTTTACACATGCTAAATTAGTCCGAGAACCGACTAAACCTGCTCTGATACCACAAAATGTAACGCCCTCACGCTCGAGACCGTCAGAGTCGAGCTTGAGGTGTTACTAAACTTAATTCATTACTTAAACAGCTCAAACAACTTATTTTAAAATTTCCAGACAAGCTGGCTAACTGCGTCACAGTCGCTTAAAAATTCATATCTTGAGTTTCAAAACTCGAAATCAAGATCCGTAAATTTTCCCTAAAACTAGACTCATATATCTATCTATTAATTTTTTTATAGAATTTTTTTGTCAGACCAATTAGTACAGTTTATTAGTTAAAGTATCCCCTATTTCAGGGTTTGACTGCTCTGACCTCTATGAATTATGAATCATATATCTCTCTGTACAGAGTTCCAATGACTGTGCCGTTTGTTTCTAATAAAACCAGACTCAATAAGGAATCTGTACATATAAATAATGACTTCTAATTATCTTTGTAAAATTTATGGTGAATTTCCAAAATCAGAATAGGGGATCCAGAAATCGCTCTGGCCCTGTTTCACAAAAATTTAAACATCTCATAAAATATAACTCATATACCTGTTTTGTTCCATCCATATGAAAATAGACTCATAATTATTCAATTCCATATTTTATTCATCATCTAATTATATCTCTACTATTTTTAATTATTTTTCAAACTCACATCACTGCACTCAATATTTATACACCATAATTACGAAATTCACATACATATATTTCAATTAAAGTATATAAATACACAATGTAATTATACGAACTTACCTCGAATTAGTACGGAGTTTATTGACCATTAATCCGCTACTTTTTCTTTTCCCCAGTTTAAATCTGAACATGGCTTTTCTTGATCTATATAATATAAAATTTAACTATTTTAATAATTATTCTATTCAATTCGGTCCAATTTCATAATATGATAAAATTATCATTTTGCCCCTAACATTTGACTTCTTTACAATTTAGTTCGTAAGCTCGTAAAATAAAATTCATGCAAATTTCTCAACACCCAAGCCTACCGAATTTTATAGGTGTTCAAATCAGCCTATATATCCTATAATTTCACACATTTATCACCAACTTTTCATTTTTCACAACTTAACCCCTATTTGACAATTTCATTAAAAATCTTTTAACAAAAGTTATTTATTTAACAACCAAGATTGATTTTCTTCCATTAAACTTCAACAGCAACAAAAATGCTCTCATGGAGAAACCCTAGACTTTCAATCATATTGCAAATTAGTCCCCTATTTAGCTAGCTTATGCTACTACGGTCCCAAAAACATAAAAATCAACAAAAACGGGTCAAAGAATTATTTTTACATGCAAGGGAAATAAGTGGCTGAAATTTTAAGCTTCATAAACCCCTATTTTGCTACAAATTTCGGTGGAGAAGAAGATGAACAGTATTGTCTTCTTTTTGTTTTATTTTTTTATTAATTAAATCACTTAATACCAACCTAACTTTGACAATTTCATGTTTTGAAACCCATGTACATCCACTAACTTAATTAGTGGTCTAATTACTCAATAAGGACCTCTATTTTAAGGTTCTATAGCTATTTTATAGCTTTAGCTAATAGAACACAATTATCTTCCTTTATGTGATTTAGTCTTTTTTCACAAATTAGACATACAAACGGTAAAATTTCTTAACGAAATTTTTATACCATGATTATAACATGCTATGAATATTAAAAGTATATTAAAATAAATTTTATGACATTAGATTTGTGGTCTCGAAACCACTGCTCCGATTTTACTTAAAACAGGTCATTACACCCTTCCCCACAATAAACACAGGCTACATTTTCGAATTGATTTAGTGCTTGAGCTGTAAAATTGTTAAACTCATTAATAGTAAATCTTTTAAGCATTGAAGATATTGAGGATACATAAGATGCAAGTAAAGTGAGAGCGTCCACTTCATGTACTCCAGTGACTCGTCTTCCTAATGCTATTCGATTGGTTGGCCATTGATAATTGTTGTTGGCAATCCTCTCGATGATTTCATAAGCCTTGTTATAAGACTTAGAAATGAGAGCATCATTAGTAGAAGCTTCCACTAGCACTCTTATGTCAGCATTGAGACCGTTATAGAACAATTCTAATTGGATGTAATGAGGGATTCCATGATGAGGGCATCTTTGTAATAGTTCTTTAAATATTTCCCACGCCTCATACATGGACTCATTATCCATCTGTTGGAAGGTAGTGATCTCATTCCTGAACTTAGCATTCTTGCTAGTTGGGAAATACTTCATAAGGAATCATTCTGCTAACTCTTGCCTTATGGTAATGGAATTTGGTGTCAATGAGTTCAATCAAGCTTGAGCTCTATCCCTTAGTGAATATGAGAATAGCTTTAATCATAGAACATCTTCGGGTACTCCGGCTAATTTGAAAGAATCGCTCACCTCCTTAAACAATCTTAAGTGAAGGTGAGGATCTTCGGTAGGCATTCCACTAAATTGGCCCATTGTCTGAAGCATTTAGAACATGACTGGCTTCAACTCAAATTGTTGTGCCTCAATTTTGGGTCTCCTAATACTCGGATTAAGCTCATGAAACACTGGCACGACATATTGTCTTAAAGCTCTATCCTTATCATCAACAATAAGGATAGGATTTTGAGCATGATTTGCTCTGTTTCCTTGATTCTAATTTTCAAAGTTCATCTTTTGGTCATTCTCTGAACTGCTTGTCTTCTTCTTTATCAAAAAGCCCGTTCAATCTCAGAGTCTATAGGGAGTAAGTCGATAATTCAATCAATACTCATAAACACCTGAAATAATCACAGAAAAAAATAAAATTAAAATTTAATAGAAAAATAAAAAGATCAAAATACAAAATTAACAATTTTACAAATAATGTCTTTTAAAACAATCCCCAGCACGGCGCCAAAAACTTGGAATGACAGAAATGTGTAAGTGTACACAATTGTTTCAAGTAATAAAGTAAAAATTAAATTTTGAGTTATCGTACCCACAAGGACTGTGAAAGAAAAATATTTATGAAATGTAAATCAAACACTTTGGAGATGAGAAAAATATTTTGTTTTGAAGAAGTGATTTAAAAACTAAAAAATTAACTAAGTAATAAAAATAAAAAGTAAAAACTCCAATGCACGATTTCAAAAAGATGAGTTTTAATCAATATGACATAATTGTGTTAGAATGATTACATTCCTTGACTTAGCATTACTAAATCTATGTTCATGTTGTTACTAATATTTTCACGGCAACTTGGTAATTTGTTAACTACTGCACATACATACTTACTAAATTAACCAATCTCTTGAACATTTCTCAATATAAATTCAAACAATTAATCAATCTTTATAAGTACATATATGATTTAAGTAAGGTAACAATATATTTCTATATTGAAAGAATTTAATCACAATAATCTTGTAAGTTATGCAAGGCTAATGTACAGTTTAATACCGTCGCTAATTTAACATTCAATTACATTAGGAGATTAAACATGCACTAATTAAATATTGTGTCAATTAATTACAAATTTCAATACGTTTAATAATTAATTCATTCGTTACCTTACATTTTATAATGTAAGTATAACATAAGCATGATTTTATTTGATTGAACAACTTACCAGGTCTATAACAATACAAACATGATTTTAATAATTTAAGTGGACAGAATGAAATCAATCTAACATGAATTAAATTTAAGCCATTTTAATTAGAACAAGAACAAGAACACAACAATTATTCATATTCATAATCACAACATGAACAAGAAAATTAAAGAGAAGGGAACTAGGAAGCAAATCTTTTATTTCTCTAAAGCCAGACTAGTGCGCTCCTCATCTTCTCTGCTCGTTCTATTGAACTGAGGCCTCCACGAACAATTGAATGCTGCTATTCCAAGGTGAAAGAAAGATCCTTTTCAAGAGGGAAATCAGCAAGGGAATCAACAAAAAAAAAAAGAAGGGAAAACAAAGAAGGGAAAGGAAAAGAGAAAGTGAGTGAAAGAGAGAGAGAGATGTGTGAGAATGAATGGTGTGTTGAATGAGAAGGGAAGAGGGTATTTATAGGTGTGAACGGCTGCTAAAAATAGCAAATAAATTTCATCCATTCACTCTCTCTTGGTCAGCCACACATGGTGCAAAAATTGAATGTTTCAAGTTTGATATATTTAGCTTGGGGCAAAAAGATAAAGGCATAGAAATTGGAAGGGTTTGAATAACATTTAGGAGAAGCTCAAGGATTATTTTTGCAATTAGGAAAATCAGCTAAAATAAGCTGATTGGATCAACCATTGGAACGGATTTGGGCTGCCAATTTGCTTGTTGGATCAGTCTTCTATACTTAGCATATTGGGCCATTTTGCCTTCAGGCTTTATATTAATTTTTAACCCAATTAATTTTGGATAAAAATTAAATAAAATAAGAATTATTTGGACCGTCTTTGGCTAGAAAATAATTTATTCATGCTCTTGGTTCACCTGATGCAAAAATTTCCCTAACGGTTCAAGCCTTTCAAGGTGTCTACCGAGCCAATTTTCACCTTACATGCAAAACTGTAGAAAATAAACCAAATTTGTAAAAATTTATTATAAAAATAATTAAGATTCAATATTTTAATAATTCAAGTTCAATTTAATTATGTTATAATTAAAGTATGAATTTTGACAAAAATTACAACGAAACTGCACGAATTAGAGCTTAAAAGGTGCTAAAAAATTCTATATATTTTTGTGTTTCCAACTCTCAAATGACTTGGCACTTTACATACACATCAAACACAATACAAAGGCATTATTAACAGCAACATACATAATCAAATTAATTCAAAATCACATATCCAAGCCTCTTAACTTCTATACCAAAAATTTAACTAGTTTTGTCGAAATAGGTGTTTAACCACTCAAATCTCGCTTCTAAGCTTAGATTTCAACTTCATACATCTAAATATCATTTAATTACAGATCTAAATATCATTTTGTGTTTTATTGAGCTTAGGAGTAAAAAAAAGGTTAACTAATTTTGGAAGAAAAACTTTGATTTGGTGTTTGACAAATTTTGTAAGATGATGAAAAATGTGACGGAAGGGTTTGTGGGGGTTATTAAATAGGCACCAAATTTTTAAAAATTGGGTCATTACTCATTTAGCCACTTCTAGTTTCTTCCGTTTTTTAAAATAAGTCATTGCTTTTCAATTAAAACAAATTTCAAAATTATTTTCAAATCAAACCTATTTTTAAAAATATGTTTTAACCAAATTAATTCTTGGACACCTAATTTTAATTTCCTACCTAAAATTATTAATTCTAATTATTCTAATATTTTATTTAATTAATTCTAAATTGTTTAATTATCTAACCTATTTATGAGTTCCAGTTCACTAACCCCCGATCCTACTTTCTCAATTCTACTAACTCTTTTTTGAGGTGTGACACTTTTGACAGATTTTAAATAGTTAATAAATAATAAAATACAATTTTTAAGATATCGTAAAGAGTATTTTTTTTTTTCCAAATATTCTTTTAAAATTTACTAAACAGTTGCATCTAATTATAAAAACAAAAAGTATTTTATTATTTTTAAAATTTTAATTTTTAGAATAAATATGTTTTTCAAAAACCATCAGATTATTTATCATATATTTTAAATTTTCTAATTTTTTCCAAATGTTTAATTTAAAAAATAATTAATATTTAAAAAATTATTTGATAAATCTGTTTTAAAACATTATTTATCATATATTTAACTATAGTTTTAGTTAAAAAAATAAAATATGTAATTTATTTAATTATCATTTTAACATTTATACAAATTTAAAACTAAAATAATTGAAAGTTTTCATTTTATATTTTTTAATTTTTAATGGGTTTTGTAGAAACAAATTTAAAATAGGTAATGCATAATATATTATAACATAATTTTAAAAAATTGTAAAATTTTGTACGTACTTTGAGATTGTCACACAATTAAAGCACAAATTTGGAGGGAAAAGAACACCAATAAATAATTATAACAAAAATTAAATTTGCAAAAAATGATTAAATTGAATATATAATAAAAGTTTCATTCACTGAGAAAAATATAATAAAAAGTTTATTGAAAATGAATAAAGTATAATATATTCAAGGATTTTACGTGCAATTATACCCAATTTTCTTTTAAATTAAAGTTAAAAGATAATAGTATTTTAATAAAAAAATTCCTATTAAAATTAAAATTTTAATAAGAAAATAAAATTAAAAGATAATAATATTTTAAGTAGTATTTATCTAAAAAAAGCATTTAAGGAGTAATTTAAAAAATAAAATTAAAAAAATTGGAAATATATTATCAAATTAAATATTTTGAAAGGATAATTGAGTTAGAAAGTTATAAAATAATTTTTAATTATAGAGATTAAATAAATTATTTTAAAAATTATAGAAAAAGAGGAGATGCACCACTTTTCGCAATATGGGCTTCTGTATAATTTTATGGATTGTTGTATTTGTTTATAAATCATTTATGTTAAACAATATTTAACGTTTAATTTTATAATTTAATGTTAAATAATATTAAATAAATATAATATAATTTATTTAAATTAACATACACAAAAAGGTATGATAATTGAATGTCGATTTTCGCAACATAATTTATTTAAACTATGTTAAATAATATTTAATGTTGAATTTTATAACTTAATAAAATAAATAATTGAAAAAAATAAAGGTTAATATAATTTATTTAAATTAATATACACAAAACACATGAAATTATTTATCATATATTTATAATATAATTTAAAAGGTGATTTTTTATTATATAAAAAAAATGATAATTGAATGTTCAATTTTTATATTAAATTGTTATAAAATAAATATAATATAATTTATTTGAATTGTGTTCATTAAATACCAAAAAGTAAAGTAAATATAATATATAGGAAGGCCTTAAATATAATAATTAATGGATAATTAATTTTATTATAGTTTTTTAATTTTAATGCATTAAATCATATATAATTTTTTTAAGGAAAACGAGTTTTCATTAAAAATAGCAGTACAGAAAGAAAAAACAAAGAGAATCCAAGCCCAAAAAGTCGAAACAACAAAACAAGCAAAACAATCCAAAAGTCCAAATAGAAAGAAAATCCTAAAAGAAAGCCCGATCATAATAGCTCCCCAAACGCAGCAAACAAGAAATACATTGAAAAGAACAAAAGTGAGTTTTCCCAAAAAAGCCCTAAGGAAAACAAAGGAGCAAATCCAAAGAGACGCCGCCGATTGCATCTAAAAACAACTGCTACAACGGCCAAGAACACGATGAAGGCGCACCAAGCTTGTAATATCCTGATTTTGGGCCTAGTCGAAATAGTGGTTTCGTGACCACAAAATCTAAGATAGGAATAATTATTTTATGATTATTTTGAGGTCTATGATATGATTGCATGATTGTGTGAAAATTTCGTGAAGAAATTTTATGCATAAAGTGCTTAAATTGAAATTAGGGACTAAATCGAATAATTTGCAAAACATGCATGCTAGAAGTTTCTAGTATGAAATTGTTTTGAAATATTAATTAAGAGGTCTAAAATAGCAATTTTACCAATTTCTAAGTCTATGGACAAAAATTTGGACATGGATGGAATTTTTGGAAAGTTTAGTAGTAAGGGCATTTTGGTCATTTAGGGGTAAAATGAATTAAAATACAAAATTAAAAGCCAATTTTGCTCATCTTCAACCCCATGGCCGAATATAGCAAGGAGAAATCATGGCTAGGGTTTTTCAAGCTTCCAAGCTCGATTAGCAAGGAAAACTAAAATTCGGGCTAAAATGGGGAAAATACCAAGTTGTGGACGAAATGGTAAAAGTAGCCATTTTCACATACGAGGTAAGTTCATATGTAAATGTTGGTAACATAGTTATTATTTTAAATGTTTTTATGTTATTTAAATGATATGATAATTATTATGAAATATTATACTCGTGATAATTGTTTGATAATATGTCAAATTATGTGATATACTTGGAAAATGTGAAATGCTACCGAGTATCGGTATCGACAATCCGTAGGAGATGGTTGAGACACATGATTGGGAAAATGGTCCCGTTGAACCTTAGGAATGGATTGGGATACAAGTGACATGTCACTAGGATATTTGGGCATCCGAACTCGTTGAGTTGAGTCCGAGTTCACTTATGGATGCGAATGTCCGAACTCGTTGAGTTGAGTCCGAGTTTGAGAGATGTAACTAGGCATCTGAGCTCGTTGAGTTGAGTCCGATTTCACTTATAGATGCGAATGTTCGAACTCGTTGAGTTGAGCCCGAGTTCGAGAGATGTAACTAGGCATCCGAGCTCGTTGAGTTGAGTCCGAGTTCACTTATGGATGCAAACGCCCGAGCTCGTTGGGTTGAGACCGAGTTCACTTATGGGCGGGTTACATGGTAGCTTGGCTACATATGGGGCACTTATGTGCAAACTTTCCATGTATCCGAATTATATTCCGATGTGTTCAACGGGTAAAATTCTACTCAAATGGAGGAATACTCGAGATGAAAGGGACGTATTGGTAAGTGTTGTGAAATGGATACTTTGAACAGGTATGTACTTAACCCTCGGGTTGAAAACTCGATATAACAACAATATGGTAAGATGATAAATGAAAATGTGATATGAATGTCTAGGTGATGATCATGCAAATGATGTTTATGTTTGCTTATATAGTTGTGTTACTTGCTATTTGCATGTGAACTTACTAAGCATTTGGGCTTACTCCCTCCTTTTCATTCCTTGTAGTGTTGACAAGCCAGCTCAGAAATCGGAAACGGTCGGAGGCACGCTCACACTATCCGTATACCATCTTGGCATAATGGCTTGTATATTTTGAGTATGGCATGTATAGCATTATAATCATTTTGTATATATGGTCTTATGATATGGTTATTGAGTGGTATGGAAATGCTTGGTAATGATTAGCCATTGGAATGGCTAATCATGATCATATTTGGTGTTATGTATGCTAAATTGCTAGCTAATCCATGGGAACTATGAAATGGGTAAAATTTACCATAAAATAGATTCAGACAGCAGTAGTGATGTGAATTTGAAAAATTACTAAAAATAGAAATAATGAATAAGTTATGGAATTGAAGCTTGATGAGTCTATTTTCATATGGATGGAACAAAACAGGTATATGAGTTATATTTTATGAGATGTTTAAATTTTTGTGAAATAGGGCCAGAGCAATTTCTGGATCCCCTGTTTTGAATTTTGAAATTCACCATAAATTTTTCAAAGATAATTAGGAGTCATGATTTATATGTAAAGATTCCTTATTGAGTCTAGTTTTATTAGAAATAAACGGCATAGTCATTGAAACTCTGTACAGGAAGATATATGATTCGAAATACATAGAGGTCAGAGCAGTCGAACCCTGAAATAGGGGAGACTTTAACTAATAAACTGTACTAATTTTCTTGACTAAAAATTCTACAAAAAAAAATTAGTAAATATATATATGAGTCTAGTTTCAGGGAAAATTTACGGAATTGGATTTCGAGTTTCGGAACACGAGATATGAATTTTTTTAAGCGTGTGACGTGTGATTGCTAGCTTGACTGAAAATTTTAAAATAAATTGTTTGAGCTGTTTAAAGTAATGAATTAAGTCTGTTAACACCTCGTGTTCGACTCCGGCGACGGTCTCGGGTACAGGGCGTTACAAAGCTGACAAAATGAGAGGCCTACACACGGAGGTCTGAGAACAACCACCTCAGAGGCCCTTGGAAGCTGTTAAGGAATGAAAACAGTTGTGGTAGTTAGTAGTTGGAGTTTAAGCTGTTATTCTGGTAATAGTCAGTTAGCAGTTAATACTTAGTGTTATAAATACAGTGAGCTTTGTACATTCTTATTCAAGTTGATAATATACAACTATCATTCAGTTTCTCAACTGCTATTTCATGTTGTTCTCATTATGGTATCAAAGCCTTAATTTTTCTTTTCTTTTCTTTAATGGCGACAGACGCAGTTTCAGGTAATGATAATGGTAACCATCCCTCCATTCATATTTCCTCTATTGGTCGTGGGTGTGGTTTCTTGAGGAAAGTTCAGCAATTTCCCAAACATGATACAGTAAAACTAGGGGAGCACAATTTTTTATTGTGGAAACAACCAGTCTTGTTGATTTTTGAAGGGTACGAGCTACATGATTTCGTTTTTGGCATTGTTACTGTTCCTCCATAGTCTCTTATCGATAGTGATGGCAATCTTGTGGCTAATCCTGACTTTCTGGTTCACGAACAGCAAGATAAGCTATTGGCTTTTTGGCTGTTATCCATGATTTGTGATGATATTCTAGTACATCTTACTGATGCTCGTTTGACTTTGATGTCTGGAGTGCAATTATTCAGAGGTTTGCTACTAAATCCACTATTCAGTTTCTACTCTACGACATTCTTTGTATTCTTAAAAGAAAAGGCAGCTTACCATCAAAGAATACTTGACCAAGATAAAAAGTTTGTGTGACACATTGGTGGCTACTGGTCATCCTTTTTTTACACAGGAATAGAATAGCATTATTCTTGCTGGGTTACCAATAGAGTATGAGTTAATCCGCATTGTCACTTCATCAATGCCTATTTCCCTTGACCTTCTCACTGATATGTTGGTTGATTGTGAGGCTCGACAGCAAGACTTAGTTTTGAGCATGCCTTTGCAGGTTAATGTAGCTCAACAAAATGGGTCTAATGTCAAAAATATTGAGTAGTTTGAAAGTGGTTCTTGACCACCTTATAGAGGCAATAGCTTTTGATCATTTTGAGGCAGAGGTTGAGGAATGCATTTTACTCACAATAAGCCTCAATGTCAATTGTGTGGTCGCGTTGGTCATACAGTTCAGAAATGCTACTATAGGTTTGATGAGTCCTTTGAAGGTGTGTCCAACCAACCTATGCAAACTCACTGTCATCAATTCCAAGATATTTCAAACTCATCATGTGGAGGTTCTCATTGCTGTTCTCAGAAGAACTTTGTGTATCATCCTGGTCTGCAAGTTAATACTGCTTCTGCCAATAGCTCGTTTTCCACAGGCTCTCTGAATATAAAGGTCTGGTATCCTGACTCTAGGGCTTCCATCATGTCACCAATGATATAGAAAATTTGCATGAGGCTACCCAATACACAGTAACAACAGGTTCTTCATGGGCAATGATATGTCTGTGCCAGTAGCTCACATTGGTTCATCTTCCTTCGCAAGTTCAAATAATTTTTTTCATCTAAAACCTGTATTGCATATGCCACAAATCTGCAAGAACTTATTATCTGTTGCTCAGTTTACTAAGGATAATCAAGTTTTCATTGAATTTCATCCCTTCCATTACTTTGTTAAGGATATCAAGACAGGGAACATACTACTGGTGGGCCCCATTCATAATGGCTTGTATCAGTTCGATTTATTAGACACTCAAAGCTGCAATGCTACATTAGCTTCTTCTGCTACTGTTTACATCACCTCCCTGGAGCTACCTGGTTCTAATGTTTCACTTTTTGACCTATGGCACAAACGCTTTGGTCATCCTTATAATAAGACTGTTATGAAAGTTCTTCAAAAATGTAATCTTGCTTCAAAAGTTTTAAGGATGAATTCAATTTGTTCAGCATGTCAGCTTGGCAAGTGTCATAAGTTACCATTCTCTCCTTCTACAACTGTATATACAACTCCTTTTGCACTTATTGTGTCTAACTTATAGGGTCCTGCTCCCATCGCATCTGAAGGACATTTTTATTACATTTCCTTTGTTAATGCATACTCAAGGTACACCTTGATCTATCTTATCAACTGAAAATCTAAGGCTTTGGATAAATTTCTCCATTTGCAAAAATTGGTGGAGGTTCAATTTGGTTGCAAAATTAAAGCTCTTCAAATAGATTGGGGAGGAGAGTTTCATTCTTTTCCAAATGTCCTTTCTCAGCTGGGGATTCATTACAGACTATCTTGTTGTCATACATCTGAACAAAATGGCTTGGTTGAGAGGAAGCATAGGCATTTGGTTGACACTAGACTGACTTTGCTAACTCAAGCTAACATGCACTTTTGGGCTCATGTCTTCATTAGTGCTGCATATTTTGTAAATAGACTTCCAACTTTAGTTCTAGTTGGCAAGTCACCCTTTGAAGTATTGCATAAGACTGTGCCAAGCTACAAGCATCTAAGGGTGTTTGGATGTAGGTGTTATCCTTATCTTAGACCATTTAATACTCATAAACTTCAATTTCAGTCCAGACCATGTGCATTCCTTGGTTACAGTCCTGTTCACAAGGGATATAAATGCCTTGATGACAACTGAAGGGTGTTTATATCTAAGCATATGGTGTTCAATGAAGGTTACTTTCCTTTTGCCAGTTTTGCTATCTTTACTGGTGATTATTTACACACATAGCTTGTTTTACAGCATCAACAGTCTTCAGTTCCGGTTGTGGTGCCTTTTAAGGGTCACTATTTCCTCAACTCAGCAGGTTCCAGGTTGTGTGTCAGGGCTTGCTCCTTCCCATCCTGCTCTACTTCTTTTGAAGTCCACTAGTTTTCGAGTGCAGCCTGATGCTAATACTTCACCGGGGGTTACATCCTTCAGTAATGTTTCTACTTCTGCCTCAGTCCATCTTCCTTCTTCTATCATTCCTCTAATTTTGTTCGGTCAAAATCTTCCTGTCAGCTCACATGTCAATGCTCATCCTATGATAACCGGGTCCAAGAATGGTATTTTTAAGCCAAGGGTGTTCTCTACTGAGCTCTGTGAGGCAAAGTTTGCTACAATTGACGAGGCCCTTGCGAGCAAGGAGTGGGTGCTCGTAGCTCAGCAAGAGTATGAGGCTCTCCTAAGAAATGACACCTGGGATTTGGTTCCCTTACCTGCAAACCGAAGAGCTGTGGGGTGTAAATGGGTTTTCAAGCTCAAAAGGTGTTCAGATGGCACCATTGCTCGCTACAAGGGTTGCCTGGTGGTTAAAGGCTATCTTCAGGAAGCTGGGGTTGACTTTTAGGACATTTTCAGTTCTGTTGTTAAGCCAACAACTATTACAGTTTTCTTGGCATTGGCTGTTCAGTTTGGCTGGCAACTCAGACAGGTGGACATCAATAATGCCTTCCTCAATGGTGACCTGTCTGAGGAAATTTATATGCTTCAACCACCTGGATTCGAGCAGAACCATCGTGACAAACCAATTGTGTGCAAGTTAAAGAAGGCTCTGTATAGCCTCAAACAGGCTCCTAGGGCCTGGTTCTCTAAACTTTGAGATTTTCTGTTGTCTTCACAGTTCTCTTTGGCCAAGTTAGATGGTTCACTTTTTATTAAAAAGACTGACAATATGATTTTATATGTCTTGGTATATGTCAATGACATAATTATTACTGGAAATCATCAGGCCAGTATTGATCAATTTGTTACAAACTTGGATACTCAGTTTTCTTTGAAGGATTTGGGACCTCTTAGTTACTTTCTTGGAATTGAGGTGTCTTCCACGTCTACTGGCTTGTTTTTCAGTCAGCGTAAGTATGTGCACGATCTTCTTTAAAAGGAAAAAATGGATTAGGCAAATGGCTCCCCTACACCCATGGTTACCTCTTCCATCTTGTCTCAGTACACTAGCTGTGCGATTGAGAATACATCCAAGTATTGCAGCATTGTGGGAGCCCTGCAGTATGTGGTCATCACCAGACCAGATGTCACCTTTGCTGTAAACAAAGTTTGTCAATTCATGCATCGACCCCTTGATCAACATTTTAAAGCAGTCAAATGAATCTTTCGATATCTGCAATGTACTTTGGACTATGGTATTCAGTTTACTCTTGTTGCCACTTTGGACATAGTTGGCTATTCAGATATGAATTGGGGCACTAATGTTGATGATCAAAGGTCAACCTCGGGATTTTATGTGTTCCTCGACGATAATCCTGTAGCCTGGGGATCAAAGAAGCGATAGGTGGTCTCTAGGTCAACCGCAAAAGCTGAATATAGAGGGCTAGCTCATGTAGTGACTAAGGTGATCTGGCTTGAGTCTCTATTGTTTGAACTCCATGTTTCACCTTCAAGGAAGACCACTGTGTGGTGTGATAACTCTAGAGCTGTTGTGGTCTCTGCCAATCTAGTGATGCACTCGAAGTTTAAGCATGTTGAATTGGACTTATATTTTGTTAGAGAAAAGGTTACTACTGGAAAGCTAAGTGTGGGACATGTTCCAGCATAGGAGCAAGTTGCAGATGTGCTTACAAAGCCTCTGATAGTGCCTTTGTTTACAAAGTTTAGATCGTGTCTTAATGTGACTGCGAAAACTGATCACTCAATAGGAGTCAGAACGTTAGGAGCATGTTAAGGAATGAAAACAGTTGTGGCAGTTAGTAGTTGGAGTTTAAGCTGTTATTCTGGTAATAGTCAGTTAGCAGTTAGTATTTAGTGTTATAAATATAGTGAGCTTTGTACATTCTGATTCAAGTTAATAATATACAACTATCATTCAGTTTCTCAACTGCTATTTCTTGTAGTTCTCATTAGAAGCTAATAAGTGGGCTACTTTATTCCCCTTTCGATTAACATGCAAAAACTGATACCTTCTAAACTGCCCGACTAGCCTCTTGATGTCCTGGATGTAAGGCCCAATGATCGAATTGTCATGGTGAGGGGAACAAAGTTTGTGAGTCACAACAAGAGAACAGCCTTCAAAATCCACCTCCAGCATACCCATATGTCACGGCTTCCGCAGCAAAAGTAGAAGGTATGTGTGTACTCACCACTGACGTTGATCCAATAAAGAAACCCATGTTGTTTCTAATTACTATCCCTGTAGAGGAAGAGGGCATAGGCACATTGAAATCAACATAAAAATCTACCTTTAAACAAAACAATATCCTGAATCAGACAACCAGGAAACTTCACATGCATCACATCAAAATCCAAGAGGTAAGCCTGCACCCTACAAACAATATCCTGAATTTGAACTATGCATTTTTGTGAACCCGCTGATTTCTTGCATTCCATATCAACCATAAAGCACACATCATAGACCGAGAAACAGAATCAGTATACACAATGAGAATATAAAGCAACCAATCATAAAAAGAAACTTGGGAAAATTCATTAGGCCAAGTAATGTGCAGCTCCTCCCAGACACTAGAAACTGAAGAGAAGTCACAGAAGATGTGTTCTAGAGTTTCAGCCGATGCCAAGCACAACGAGCACAGTGAGGAAGCACAAATTTTCTTGTTGTAAAGGTTAAAATAGCTAGGGATAAAATTATGAAAAATACGCCATACTATAATCTTTATTTTTGCCGAAGGTTTCATCTTCCATAAAATATTGTAAAAAGGTTTGTAAGGATTTGTATCCCTGGTAGTTTTCGGTGTAGTAAGTATCCGATAACCACTACACACAGTGAAGTTTCCTAAGTGCTCTGCCTCCAAGCCATAAAATCCTCATGAGCAACTCATGATAGGGGTATACACAATACTCTGTCTGCAACACCCCTACCCAATATACTAGTAAGTCGTTGCTCATCCTACTATCTAGTAGTTTGATTGACGAACTTTGAAACAAAAAAGGTCTGAGGAACTAACCCCTATGTGTTGTAAATGACAACCAAATAGGCTTGGGATCCACACATTGTCCCAGACCTAATATTGGTACCCACATGCCAATTTAGGCCCTGACGTAACAATCCCTTTGCAGCCCTAATGCTCTTCTAAAGGTAAGAAGGGTAAGTTCTGAGATTCGCATTCATAAAATCACTATGTGGGTAATACTACTCCTTGAGTGCTCATGCCAATAGCGAATTAGGGTGTTTAAGCAATTGCCAACCTTGCTTTGCCAATAGAGCCACATTAAACTTCGCCAAAGCATGAAAACCTAATCCACCATTCGACTTTAAATCTCATAGCTTTGACCAAGCACACCAATGGATACCTCCTATTCACCCCGACCGTTTCCACCAAAATCAACTAATAACTTTTTTCAAATCGAAACAAAAGAAAGTAGGTAGTAAATGTAATACCCTAACCCACATTTGTCACCGGAATAAGGATTCGAAGCATTACTGAAGCTTATCGATCAAATCATATCGTCAAAGTATCATTCAAGTCTAATTTGTAAGCATGTCAAATTCAATCTATTTTGTCTATTTCGTGTTCATTTAAACATGAACTTAAACATGTCATAATATGACCTCAATATAAACACATATTAATATTTAATTTTTACAACAATCATATCATATTTCATTTGTTTCATAAATATCTCAATTCTCATATTTGCTATATAAATAGTTTTTCACAATATAATACACATGTCATTTAAACAATAATTTTGTTCATTCCATATCCAATTCATGAATACACAATTCATGTGTCTCAATCCATATTTCAATTCACTGTCCCATTTTCATTTCACATACAATATCATCTAACATTAATCATAATACAATTTCAATTAATTACCCCTATTAACACGACTTGGACTCGGATGGATACACGGATCTAACTAAACACACCAGTTTGGCACCTAGTGCCTTATCGGATAATTTGAAGTAAAAATTTGACACCTAGTGACTCATCAGTTAAATCGAAGTAAATTGGCACCCAATGCCTCATCAAATTAATCCAAAATAGTAAATTGACACCCAGTGTCTCATCGACTCAAAGACGAAGAAATCCTTGATCTCTTCCAATCCTATGGCATGCTATCTATATCCGACTCAACCCGATACAGTTAATAGAGTTTAATTTCACATTTCAGATATAACCAATATCCAATACTGATTTTTCATATAATCACATAATTACACATATATTGATTTCAATTCAAAAATCAATCCATTCAATATATATATATATCTACTAATTCAATTCATTCAATCAATTATCAAAATATCAATTACTCACATCAACACTTACCATATACATTAAATAAAAATTACAACAATTAATAACTAGCTTCGGATTATAGAAATACAAACCAGAAATTCCGAGCTATTCCTTATCGACTTTATATTTCCCTTTTTAGTCAAGGATTCTAGCACGACGTTAACTACGGAATAAAAACAATTAAAAATCATCAATACAACACAATTCAATTTCATATTGAATATTTTAATTTTTACTCAAATATTGCCTAAATTTCAATTTAGTCCCTAAATCGAGACTAACTTTTATTCTTCACATTTAATTCTTTATCTTCATTCAATTTCCACTTTAAACTAGATTTAACTCTTTATTTTCACATAAATTCCTAAATTTTGAATTTTTCACAATTTAGTCCCTATTACACAAAATTTACTATTTGTTCTACAATTTAATCCTTTTTCATTTCTAACTTAAAAATCTATCAATTAAGCCCTAATACTAAAATTATTCAACATTAACAACATCTAAAAGTTCAATAATTTCTAAAATTTTGACATGGATCGGGTGGTATTTAATATTGGGATTCCAAAAATATAAAAATTACAAGAAAAATGATTAAATTGACTAACCAATTGAACTTGGAATTTTGAAACCCTAGTTTTCTCCTTTCTTTCTTTTTCTTCCTGCTTCGTTTGTTCTTTATTTCTTTTTCTTCTATTTCTTTGTTTTATATTATAATATAATATATAATATATATACTTAGACATTAAGTTTTAATATTATATAATATTATAATATATATTTTTACTTATAAATTTTATAATAATATACTTATGTTGCATCATTTATGAGCAATGTTTCTTTAGTCTTTTTAGTTTTTCTTTAATTTATAATTCAACTTTCACCCTTTATACAATTTAGTCCTTTTACCTAATTACTCTTAAGTCATGCAAATTCACCAAACCAAAACCTAATTAACCATACAACTAACCTCGTAAATATTTCTAATAAATATTTACGAGTCTAATTTACGGAAACGGAGTCTCAGAAATATATTTTTCGACACTTGTGACTATCGAGTTGTTACAATAAAAAATAGGACATTGCAAAAGAAGGGATAGCCTATAGAATGCTCTTAATGAGTACTTCCTTCTTGCCCTAGGATAAAAGCCTGACGCACCAATTCTCAATCCTGGAGCGCAAACGATCTTTCAAAACCTGAAAAGCTCTCTTTTTATTACATCCTACCAGATTCAAAAGTCCAAAATACCGCTCAGACTTCGTAAAGGCTCAAACGCCTAAACAAGTAGAAATAGAACCCACAATAGAATCAACATTTGACCTAAAAAGGATAGCAGGCTTATCAAAATTGATACACTGCTCCAAAGAATGTTCATACTCAGTCAAAATACCTTTCAAAACCAAAGCACCTTGAACTATGGCTTCCCCAAAATGAATACAGTCATCTACAAACAACAAATGTGACACTTGCGGTCCACCACGGCTAATCTTTGCCCCACTGACCAAATTATCTCGGAGCAGTTGTCACATAAGAGAGGACAGACCCTCACAACATATAAAAAAAAGATATGGGCTAAGGGGATTACCCTGCCGAAAACCCCACCCTAGAGAAAATGCACAACCCACATCACCATTCAAAATTACATAGTACGAGATAGAGCGAATATAGTGAAGGGTAAGATCCACTTAGCGTCTTGAAAACCCCATTTTCAACATCATAAGTTCCTAAAAATCCCACTCTACCCGATCATAGGCCTTACTCATATCTAACTTTAAAGTAAAGTGCCCTTTCCTCCCCCTCCTTTTCCGATGATAAGTATTAACAATCTCATAAGCTAATATAATATTGTCCGTAATCAGCCAACCAGGAACAAAAGCACTCTGAGCCTCATCCATACACAACTGCAAAACTGTTTGAAATCTATTAACCAACATCTTTAAAATAATCTTATACAAGATAACACACAAGATTATAGGACGAAATTGTTGCATACAGGTAGGGGTCACTACTTTTGAAATTCACACAAGATGCATTTGATTAATAACATCAAGGGACAAACCATTATTCAAACATTCTAGAAAAAAAATAGTAACATCTTGCCCAACGATATGCCAACACTTTTGGTAAAACAAAGCAGGCAGTCCATCTGGTCCTGATGCCTTTGCAGGTGCCATTGACTTCAAAGCCGAGACAACTTCTTCCATCGTAAACTGAGTCATAAGGGTAGCATTCATATCACCAATAATACAAGGCCCAACCTCTCCAAAATATGACTCGGGTCTCTCTGCCCTTGAGAATTGAATAAATTCTCGAAATACGTAGTAGTTACATCAAACAAAACCTTTATATCCTATACCAAACAGCTATTGTCCTACATCAAGCAACTAACCCGATTAATCTACCTCCTTTGAGTCGTTGGTTGATGAAAGAACCCTGTATCTCGGTCAACCATCTTCAGGCAACTCACCTGAGCTATCTATTCCCAATACAACTTGTCCTTATCAATCTCCATATTCAGGTCAAGTTTTGCACTCAACAAATCCAGTATGTTCTCATCGTATCTATCAACATGGTAAGAGTCGTAACATGATTGCGCAAACAATTGAGAGTGGCCCCCTACCACTGCTTAAACTAGCAGCCCAACCCTTTAAGTCATGGCAAAGCCTCACCAAACGTTACGGAATGCATCCCACACTACTTTCCTAGAGATGTCGAATTTCTGACTCACAAGATTCCTTCAAAACCCATTAAGCCTCAAATCGAAAGTGACACCACCAGAATGGAACGAATAGATAGTATTAAGGAGTAGAAGGCAGTGATCCAAAAATGCATATGGCAAATGCTTCAGAGAAAAATTTAGAAAGCAATCCCACCACATAGAGTTTGCAACCCCCTATCCATGTAATATCCTGATTTTGGGCTTAGTCGAAATAGTAGTTTCGTGACCACAAAATTTGAGATAGAAATAATTATTTTATGATTATTTTGATGATTATGATATGATTGCATGACTGTGTGAAAATTTTGTGATGAAATTCTATGCCTAAAGTGTTTAAATTGAAAGTAGGGACTAAATCGAATAAGTTGCAAAATTTGCATTCTAGAAGTTTTTAGTATGAAATTGCATTGAAATATTAATTAGGAGTCTTAAATAGAAATTTGACCAATTTTAAGTTCATGGACAAAATTAGGACATGGAAGGAATTTTTGAAAGTTTAGTAGTAAGGGCATTTTGGTCATTTAGGGGTAAAATGAATTAAAATACAAAATTAAAAGCCAATTTTTCTCATCTTCTTCATGGAGGCCGAAATTAGCATGGGGGAAGCCATGGCTAGGGTTTTCAAGCTTTCCAAGCTCAATAAGCAAGGAAAACTGAAATTCGGGCTAAAATGGGGAAAATACCAAGTTGTGGACGAAATGGTAAAAGTAGCCATTTTCGCATACGAGTTTTGACAAGTCAGCTCAGAAATCGGGAACGGTCGGAGGCTCGCTCACACTATCCGTATACCATCTTGGCATAATGGCTTGTATATTTTGAGTATGGCATGTATAGCACTTTAATCATTTTGTATATATGGTCTTATGATATGGTTATTGAGTGGTATGAAAATTCTTGGTAATGATTAGCCATTGGAATGGCTAATCATGATCATATTTGGTGTTATGTATGTCAAATTGCTAGCTAATCCATAGAAACCATGAAATAGGTAAAATTTACCATAAAATAGATTCAGACAGCAGTAGTGACGTGAATTTGAAAAATCACTAAAAATAGTAGAAATGGAATTAAATAATGAATAAGTTATGGAATCAGATATTGATGAGTCTATTTTCATATGGAATGAACAAAATAGGCATATAAATTATATTTTATGAGATATTTAAACTTTTGTGAAACAGGGCCAGAGTGATTTCTGGATCCCCTGTTTTGACTTTAAAAATTCATAATAAATTTTAAAAAAATAATTAGAAGTTTTTCTTTATATTTACAGATTACTTATTGAGTCTAGTTTTAAGAAAAACAAACCTCATAGTCATTGAAATTTTTTATAGAAAGATATCTGATTCGTAATACACAGAGGTCAGAGTAGTCGAACCCTGAAACAGGGGAGATTTTAACTAATAAACTGTACTATTTTGCTCAACCAAAAATTCTATAAAAAAATTAGTAGATAGAAATATGAGTCTAGTTTCATATAAAATTTACGGATCTTAATTTTGAGTTTTGTAACTCGAGATATGAATTTTTAAGCGACTGTGACGCAGATTTTCAGCTTGTCTGAAAATTTTAAAATTAAATTGTTTGAGCTGTTTAAGTAATGAATTAAGTCTGTTAACACCTCGTATTCGACTCCAGCGACGGTCTCGGGTATGGGGCGTTACAATCCAAATTCTCTTGAATGTTTTTAGCGCAAAATTTCCCCGTTTTAAAGTAAACTAGGGACCTTCAAACCCGAGATCATCCAATCAGCAATCAGATAGGGCATTTTAAAATTCCATCATTCATTTTTCATCACACAAGATGCCCCCTTCTCAAAAGAGAATAATATTTCGTTAAAATCACCATGCACCAACCATGGCAAACTCTGGTTACGTCCTAAAGTCTGAAGTGTGTCCCACGACATAGACTGAAATCACAAGTCTGGAGAGCCATAAAATTCGGTAAAACACCACGTCACTTCTTTAGCAGTCTCCCAGACATTTACATAAATATGGAACCTCGAAAAACTACATAACTCCACAAGTACATCCGAACTCTATCCCAAACTAAGACCCCCCTCATGCCTTCCGTCGATACCTCTATGCCATGTAAAAACTCACACCTTCTTCTCACCTGAACCATATGGTCACACTCCAATTTTGTCTCTATAAAGAAGACAATATGGGGATTGTACAATTTCAACATATGCCGAAGCCTGCGAATAGCCCATGGACTCCCCAATCCATGGACATTCTAGCAAAAGATCCTCATGGCTGCCAGTCAGCCTGCTCCTTGACGGCCGCTGATAAATTCAAAGGACAAGCAATAGATGTAACACCTTAACCCAGCCCAATCGCCAAGCCCAAATATTAGGATGCCACACCACCATCTCATGTCATACATAACAAATAAAATCTCATTCTAAAAGAAATGTCTTTCATATTATCATGTGTATAGGTTTTAAGTCAATCTTACTCTTTAGTTATCATCGTTAGATGCTAAACATACATCAGATAGTCTTGTAATAATAACTAAACATGCATAAGGTCTATTTAGCAAAATCTAAAAATTGACCACGTAGGTATTAATACTGAAAGCGAGGTATTGATAATTCTTTCAAGTGGTATCGATACCGCTTGGAAAATCGGTACCAAAACTACTTACTATTTCTCACTTAAAAACCCAAACCTTAAAAATTATCGATACTTCTGCCAAAGTATCTATATTTCTACCCTGAGTATCGATATTCATGATAGGGTATCGATCCAAATTATGTTACTGTACGAATATCGATACCTCTACTCCAGACCAGAAAAATACAACATACTTGAACATATAAACCATTCCAACATGTACCAATCCATCATGCTAACATATCATCATCAAATAAACATCAAAACGACCGTAACACTAGTCTCAAACATTGAAAGTAAATCTGAGCTATAATCAACATAATACAAAGAAAATCTCAAAAACTTAGGAGCATATAGTCTATGGAAGCATCCAAAGCATCATGGAAAATATCAGTAAAAGTATACCACATTGCCTTATTCCCAAAACATAAACAAATAACAATAACACCTACGAAATCACGGAAATGGACTTGTTTGGATCACCCCTCGAAACCACACCGCTCACACCGGCACAAAACTAATCTACAATGGTTTAAAAGGAGTGGGTGAGCTTAACAAACTCAGTGAATGCCTAGAATAACTGCCGTATAAACAATTCATCAAGCATCAACAAAAAACACCATATAACATAACCTCAACAGTTCTAACTCTAGTGTCATATACTTATGCATTATTACGAGTTCATTTACATGGTAATCATATTCATTTTTAAGCACATATCACATTACACATATAACCACATAACATTAAGCCTATATCACAATACCCATATAATCACATAACATTTAAGCATAGATCACAATACTCAAAAACATGTTTATAAAACATGTTTATAGATAAATTGGCACTTGAGTTATGAAATGTAAAAGTGAGCACTATCACCGCTCATCGAATACATGGATCTCCAACACAACACATAGACTCATAAAGTCAAACATGTCCTAAAAGTGAAGCATAAAGCTAACACTCTCATTATTTCCCTCACATGTCCCGTTAAATAGAGCTTAGCTCACATTCCCTTATCTCTCCAAAATGTCCGAAAACCTCAACATCCAAAAATCACTGTACGTATAGGTAAGTACTTACAATCCTATGGCATGCCAACTATATCCAATGGCTTAAAGATCACAAGGACAAAATATCATAATTCAAACACATATCACTTACCAATTATTTATGCACTAACACTGCATATTTGCATTTTTAGCAACACTATCACTAACATTTAACATATACATAACATGTACACATTTGCACTTTCACAACAATTATCATAACCACATATCACATGTTATAACATCTCATCTCAATTCACATATTCACAAACACATAAGCACATGGTTCACAAGATGACATAGGTATGAGAAAGCTTACACTCAGAATTTAGTATAAGGGTTTAGGCTATTACTAAATTCTCAAATAACACATTGTATCATGTCTACAAGCAATTATTCCAAACACTCACCAATTATGTTTTTGCTGAAAAGCTGAAAGCTTAAACTAGCTTTTCCTTGCCTTCCGTCTTGCTCAAAGAAGGTCCTATCGATTCCAACGATTCAACAAAGTAAATCACACAACAACACGACCCACATTCAGCCAAAGACTCACATCAAACAATCCAAAAACGCAAGCCTAGGCTAGGTTCTCTTTTGACCTAAACTTTCGACATAAAAAACTTAAAATTCAAATATCTCGATCTATAGTTAATCTTTTTGCCTAAACTGATTCCTTTCATTTAATTATTCACCAACAACTAATTCTCAACCTCGAACTAAATTAATTTACTCAGCTCATGGTATCGACTTTTTCAGCATATTTATGGCTATTTTCTAAAAATTCATTAAAACTCAAGAAATCTTTAACGAAACTTCAAAGTAAGTTTAGAAACCTTCTTATCATGTTAAAACAAGTTGAAAAACACTTTGAATCCATGTTTTTACTTAAAATCCCAAAATTCACCATTAATGACCCAATTTTCAGCTTTTATTTGAAACGTGTAATTTAATGACTAACTTAGTTTTAAAGACTAAATAACATTTAAAAATATTTAGGAGTTGAATCTTTACCTTAGGCGATGAGAAATTGAGCGTTTGATTGAAAACCCGAAAAACCTGAAAGTTTGACAATAGAGGAATCTATGGTGCTTTTGGGAATCTATGGATGTTGATAGGAATAAAAAGATTAGAGTTTTGGAATCAAAACTTGAATGAGAAGAGAAAGAGTAAACAAGGGATACCAAACACAAAGTATTAGAGAAATCTAATTTGGGTTTTATAAAGATGAAGGGGGAAAATACGTTAATTCAAAACTTTGGTAAAACTGTAATATAAATGCTCACAATTTTGTCTATGTTACAAATCAATCCTTATTTCAAAATTAATGATCTTTTAAACATCTTTTTCAAAAATTGACTTTATTTTTTAAAGGCCATAAACAACAAAATTTCCTAATACCATGCTAAGAAACTTCTCAATAGCTCCAAAGCTAAAATTTTTACATTACCCTTAAAACTCCTAGGCCTTATTTTGGGGTGTTATAGTAGATCGATTATCGCCAACCCTTGGTGAATTTGACCCCTCAGAAACAAACCCAGAGGAACATACAATTCATTGTCTCTTTTTCCCATCAATTCCTGCCAAAGGATTTTTAAAGGCCATAAACAACAAAATTTCCTAATACCATGCTAAGAAACTTCTCAATAGCTCCAAAGCTAAAATTTTTACATTACCCTTAAAACTCCTAGGCCTTATTTTGGGGTGTTATAGTAGATCGATTATCGCCAACCCTTGGTGAATTTGACCCTCAGAAACAAACCCAGAGGAACATACAATTCATTGTCTCTTTTTCCCATCAATTCCTGCCAAAGGATCATCTTCTGAGTAATGGACTATAGGCATTGTACTATGCACACTTGCAATATGTTCAGTAACCCTCAACATAGCCCCTTCTAAATTCACCCCCAAAATCGAATTAACAGACACCTGAATAGGCGCTGAGGGAATCGTCAGTAAATTTGGAAGTCAATATGTACTCAAAAGAACTACCAAGAATCGTCAGTAAATCCACAAGTCAAAATGTACTCAAAAGAACCACCCTAGGAGAACCATCAATAGTTCCCTTCTGTAGCCATATACTATCTACAATTACGGGTCGACGTCCCACCGCTTTCAGAGAAATATCCCAACCCATATCATCCGAAGTGACATCCCTTGTCAACTGAATGGGGCAGAAACTGTTTCCATGTCCTAGATGTCCACACAAAAAATAGAAGAGAGGAAGCTTCTCATACCGAAATCGAGCATAAATAAACTAACTTTTCGCGGGATAATTGAATCTTTTTTTTGACGCTTCAGTGGTGAATGGATATCAATATTGACGCACAGCCTCAAGAAAGAAACGGAACCATCAAAAACTTGTTTAACATCATACTCCTTAAAAAGCCCAACAAAATTTCCCAATGATCAAGCAACTGCCTCTGAAAACAATCTTGGTGGCAGATCATAAACTTGCACCCAAAAGTAAGAATAGATCAAGGGTACCGATAGAGGGTTTTCACTAGGCCCTAGATAATGAAAAACCAAAAGATGGTTGTTAAAGGTCCAGGTTACGCCCTTTACAACCCTATCAAAGTCCACAAGATTGAAGCACTAAAATAAAAACTATTTCTCCTTGAGATTTGTAATTTTTATCCCTCCCAAATGATGCCATAAATTTTCCAAAGCATGATGCACAGTAGAAAAATGTATCACACTAGTAGTTCCAAAACAACCCACAAAATAGAAATCATATAAATAACTGTAACCAATCGAAGAACTTGGGAGTTGAATCACATCATCATCATCATCCTCCGCAATTTATAGAACAGCCAAATCGCTTTCCATGTCCCACCAAAACCACGAGCATTCGTACCACAAAACCCATGCGCAAAAATGAACAGTCAAAAACACTAGAAAAACCCGAAAGCACAAATAGATAAGGAAGTTTACGTCAGACAACTAGCATGCAAAGAAATAGACATATACGTGTTAAAATGATAGACTAAAAAATGTGTCAAAACCTATATCACCCTATACCTGACTCGATCATCGAGCCCAAATATTAGGATGCTACACCATCGTCTCACAACATACACAATACAAATGAGCTCATTATTAAAGAAATATCTTCCATTTTAACATACATACAGGTTATGAGTTAAAATTACTCTAATCATCCTTAATACATACTAAACATACATCAAATAGTCTTACAAATATAATTAAACATGTATACGGTTCATTTAGAAAAATTCCAAAACTAACTACATAGGTATCGGTACTGAAATAAAAATATGGATATTTCCTTTAAATGGTATCGATACCGATTGGAAAATTTATAACAAAATAGCATTCTGTTTCTCGTCTAAAAATCAAATCTCAAAAAATATCGGTACATTTCAAAAAGTATCAAATAATTTACCCTGAGTATCGATACTCGTGATATGTTATCGATACCAAATTACGATTCTAACTTCCTACACTTTCGAAAATCACAAAGGTGCCATTTTTAAAACTCGAATATCTATACCTCTGCTTCAGACCACAAAAATACAATATAATAAGGCAAATAATCCATCCCTATCATAAACCATTCAACATGTAACTAATACCTCATCAAATAAATATCAAAATGACAACAATAACAATTCAATCATTGAAAACATGTCCAAGTAACCAAGCAATATAAGAAGGGTAGTATCCATAAATCCTAAGAATTAATAAGTTATGAAAATAACCAAAACGTCATGGTAACATTTATGCAATAATTCTACCAAATTGCCTTTATTTCCCCAAATCATAAAAAAAATGATTAATTACCTACGAAGTAATACTAGAGTGCCGCTTGGATCAATCCCTTAGAACCACATCGCCTACACCAACACACAACTAATCTGCAATGGTTTAAAAGGAGTGGGTGAGCTTAACAAGTTCAGTGAATGCCTAGAACAACTACCATGTAAACAATTCATCATGCATTATCGAAACATCCATTTAGCACAATTACAACATCTCATCTTTAATATCTTTTTATAGTTTATCATGCATTATTCATTAATTCATTTACATAGCAACCACATACTCATTTAGGCATACATCACATTACACATATTTACATTTTAAGATAATTTGTCACATGAGTTATGAAACATAAAGTGGGCTCCATCACCATTCATCGGATACACGGATTTTCAACACACCAAATGACTCATAGAGTCGAACGTATCCCAAAAGTGAAATATATAGCTAAGAATCTCCATCAGACCAAATATGTCCTATTAAATAGAGCTTAGTTCACATTCCTTTATCTCTTCAATATGTCCTAAGGTCTTAATGCCCAAATCACATAACATATATAGGTGAGTACTCACAATCTTATGGCATGCCAACTATATCTAATGGTCTTAAGGTTCACAAGGCCAAAATATTCATTATTAAACACATATTTCAGTTACCGTTTCTACACTTTTTCACTACACAATCATATTATATTCATGACATAATTGTTATCATATGGCACGTATAACATGCCCACAATCAACTCTTTCACAATAACCATCATAAGCTTATATCACATGTCATAATATCACAATTTAATCCACAATTTCACAACACATATTCACATATTAAATCAAGAGTATGAGAAAGGTTACAATTAGAATTTAGAGTGGGGGTTTAGGCTACTACTAAATTCCCAATTAACGTATTAAGTCGTGTCCACAAGTAGCTATTCTAAACACTCACCAATTACGCTTTTGTCGAAATGCCGAAAGTCCAAACTAGATTTTCCTTAACTTGCAGATGGTTTTAATGAATCTGAAGCTTTAACACAACAAATCACACAACAACACATTCAAAAATTAGCTAAGGATTCAACTCAAGCAATAAAAAACATGAACCTAAGCTAAGTTCTCAAGTAACTGAAACCTTCAACATAGCAAACTTGAATCCTGAATATCTTGGTTTATACTTAATATTTTCATCTAAAACTGATTCCATCCACCTATTTAATTACCTACGGCTAATTCTCAACCTTTAAACTACACAAAACTACTCAATTCCTGGTATCGAAATTTTCGACATGTTCATGGAAATTTTAACAAAAATTCATTAAAACTCAAGAATTCTTTAACAAAACTTCAAAGTAAGTTCAAAAACCTTCTAATTACATCAAAACTAATTGAAAAACATTTTGAAACCATGTTTTTATCCAAAATCCTAAAATCCACCATTAACGAGCCAATTTTTGGCTTTTATTCAAAACATGCAATTTAATGGCTAAAAACTTAGTTTTAAAGACTAAATGACATTTAAAACTATTTAGGAGCTGAATCATTACCATAGATGATGAAAATTTGAACATTTGATTGAAAACTTAAAAAACCCGAAAGCTAGACAATAGAGAAATTTATGATGTTTTTGGGTGTTTTTGTAACACCCCTAAGCCGTATTTGTCACCAGAATAGAGTTATGGAGCATTACCGTAAAAACATAACTTAAATCATTCATTCCAAATATTTTCATAAATCATAGCATAATTCATCCAAACACATGCATATCGTCCCTTATTTGAGCCCTCGAGGCCTTAGAAAGACTTTAAAAATGATTCGAGACTAAATCAGAAATATTTTGAACTTTATAGAAAAAGATAGAAAATTTCAAACTATAGGGGTCACACGGTCGTGTGGCCAGGCTGTGTGACTCATATGGCTGAGATATACGCTCGTGTCTCAAGCCATGTGGACATTCGAAGTAGAGATACACGACTGTGTCTGTGCCCGTGTAACTCTCTGACTTGGTTCACACGGCCAAGCCATGTAAATCGCGAAATGCAACATTTAAAAATCTACAGGGGACACACGGTCATATCGCACGACCGTGTGTCACACACGGCTGAGACACACACTCGTGTCTTAGGTCGTGTGGACAAGAAATAGGTCAAATTCAAGTCATTTCTTTCACCCAATTCAAGCACATCTAAACAAGCCATTTGCACATATGACTAACGTATCAAAACATGTTCAACCATGCATAAAATGACCAATTTCAAATGACTAAATTCCATTCAACCAATATGCCATAAAGGCACCTCAAACATATACATTAAACATACCTAAACATGTGCATATTTAACTATTTCTCCATTTATTTATGTCCATATCAAAACATATCAAAATGACATTATCATTTGAACCACTTTTCACATGCATCAACCATTTAAATGTTATCAATCTAGCCATTTCCAAATGGTTCCAACAACCAACATATATAGATACCATATTAATGTCCAAATGGTCATAATTCAACTAAACACATTTGATTTAAATTCTATATTAATAAATGAGATAAAAGATCATTTTGCAATCATGCAACCACTTTGGCCATAAAACCATGTATACACACCAACTTTTAAACATCAAAGTGCCAAAAGCACACCACCATCAATGCATCAAATATCATAAGTTTCACAAATTCAAAACAACATTACATGCCAATTTCACACAAGCATACCAATTTGGCCATTCAAAATGTATCATCACTAAACCATTTCAACATATGTCATCAAGCCTAAAAATGCCAAAATGTTATCAATCATAGAATCATATTTACAAGCCAAATATAGTGGCCATATCATCAAGTACAAAACACCTATACATGCCATTATAACCGCGACCAAAACATAAAAATCTACCAAATAAAATTGATGGACAGTGTAATGGATCTCCGACTAGCTTTCAACCCGATCGAGCTTTTGATAATCTGTAAGGTAAAAGAAAAACTATGTAAGCAATGAATGCTTATTAAGCTCGTATAAACTCTAAACATAATATTCCATTTCAATATTAAACTTTAAGAATAAACATAAATCTATGCCAATGCTATAAGATTCATAAATCGATATGATCACCAACTCACAAATGAGTAAGTTTATTAATGTTGCATATTTATTGACCATTCATAACATGATAGGATTTCATGAGATATAAATATGTATCATCAATCCCTTTTATAAGATTATATATCTTTCTATTACTTACTTTCCATTCCGTCCCCAATGCTTATCATAAGCCTAAACAACATTATTAACTCTCGATTCAATGTATTTATCCATAGCATAAGCAATTTGCTCACATATAATACATTACGTACTTACCATTTCATTTCCTTTTCTTACACGTTTCGTATGCATAGTACAAGCATAATCATAAACTTCAATCATATCCACAAGCTTGGCATAAGCCCTAGCACATCAACGACATATGTTAGTTTATTTAAACATGATTCATATGAATTTGACATGGATAACCATTATACTTTAGTATGATTCAATTGGATTCATCATCCATCACAACATATCATGTTTTTCCCTGTTTCACCATTCCATTGAGTTCATATTGAACACTTATCATTTCATTTGCATACATATAAGACATAAACATAACATTAACCATAGCCACAAGCTAGTGGTTAAACACAAAACTTAGCAATATCATCACATGGTAAGATATGGGTACATAACATAGCATCACTTATATCATACCTTTCATAAACATTAATATTCATACTTTGATCATTGGTACATCATACCTTTCCATATTTGTCATAGTGAAGTTAATCGGAACCCTTACCGAAGCTCACACAATATGTGCTAAACGATGGTCATAACAGTCCCTTTTCATATTCGATGGTTGAAACTATCCCTTTTCATTAACCGATGGTCGTCACCATCCCTTTTCATAGTGGATAGTCATCACCATCCCTTTTCATAAATGATAGCCGAAGCTATCCCTCTTCATATTCGATGGTCATCACCATCCCTTTTCATTCTCCTCGATTTTTCACCCGATCTTGATCAAAATTAATAATTTTATTAAATTTATTAATTTAGACAGTAAAAAATTATTTTATTCAATGTAGTCATTTTTATATTTTTACAAAATTGCCCCTAACATTTTACTTTTTAGCCTCTGAGCCTAAAACATGCAAATTAACCATTTTTAAAGCAAACCCATGCCAATAGAATATTCATGGCATCCAATACATCCCATTTTTGCAATAATTTCACATCAAATCCTTGTATATTTACTATTTCAACAATTTAGTCCCTAATCAGAACGTTCATCAAAATCTACTTTTAAATATCAATCAACACTTCAAACTCATCATTTAACATCTAAAATCACATAGATTCATGAATGGAAAAATTCACAATCTTTAACGGCTTAAAAAACGAAGGTACGGGCTAGCTGGACCTAGTTGCAACGATCTCAAAAACATAAAAATTATTAGAAACGAGCAAAATTTTCTTACCAAATTACCAAGCCAAAGTTGGCTGAATATGTTTCCTTCTCCTTTAGGGTTTCGGTGGTGAATTTCAAATGAAGATGATGATAATGGATTTTATCATATTTTTATTAGAATATCCCTATTTAATAATTTACTATTTTACCCTTATAATAATCAAGCTTTAACAATTTATAAGCCCACTAATGTCCACCAATTCTCATAATGGTTTAATTACCATTTAAGTCACTTTTCATTTATTCAAAAAGCCATTTAATCATTCAATTCAAAAAGTGATCAAATTTTACATCTTTTATGATTTAGTCCTTTTTAATTAATTAACTATCGAAACATTAAAATTTTTCAACGAAACTTTAATACCACCTTAATGACACTCCATAAATATTTATAAAAATATTTATAGCTCGGTTTATAGAAACGAGGTCCCGATACCTCATTTTCTAAAACTACCTGACTTTAAGGTCTTACCACTCGAACTTAACAAATTGCTTAAATAACATAAATTATCAAAAACCTTTTCAAAGTCACATTGGGCTCGTAAATATTAAATAACAATATTTACGAACTTACTCGTCAGATTTGGTGGCCCCGAAACTACTATTTTCGACACCACTGAAAAACGGACTGTTACAGTTTTCTTAAAATTCTATGGAGGTTTAAGGCTTGAGTGTTTGATAGAAATCAAAAGATTAGAGTTTGGAAATCAAAAATCGATTGGAAGAGGCTTGGGAGAGCAAGGGAGGACAAAGAAATGTATTAGGGAAAAACTATCGTGAGTTTGCTATAGAAGAAGGGAAAAATAGGTTGAATTTTAAAATTTGGTAAAACTATTTCATAAACACACAAAATTTTGACCCTTTTACAAATCAGTCCTATCTTTGAAATTAAAAGTCTTTAAAACTCAATTTCAAAAAAATGATTTAATTTTCTAAAAGTCATAGTCAACAATATTTTTGCATACCATGCTAACAAAATTCTCGAGCTTACTAGAGCTAAAATTCCTAAAATACCTTTAAAATTCCTAGGCCCAATTTCAGGGTATTACAATGTCTGAATTAAATGCGATTGGAATAATTTAAAAAAAAAAACCTTAAAACTTGGACATTTGCAAGTAGGAATGACTAAGGCTTGAAATCTAAAATAGATTGAAAAAGAGCAGATAAGCCAAAATACATATACAATAGTTTTAGGGTTGGAAGTGCAGTTTTATAATCTGAAGTATTAAAGGAAAACCAGATAAGAATCTTTCCCCTCCCCAGATTTCAATGATGAAAAAGATTTAATAAGTGAAGAAAGGGTTACACTTATAGTTGTAAATCATATATAACTGAATGTTCATAGTTTTAGTGCGGAAATGAACTTATTATTATTATTATTAGATTTTTAATTATATTATTATTTTTTTAGTTTTAAATTATGATTTAAATGAATATATACAAAGGCCATAAATATTGAATAGGTTTTATCATGTAAAAACAATATTTTATTTTAAAATATGGTGAAAATAATATGATTTTATTAAAAATTAATGGATATACAAAACTAAAAACTGAAAATTAATGAATAATTAAAAACTAAAGAAAATAAATAGAAAAAACATGATTTGAGTCACTTGTCGCAATTTTAGTTTGAATATTGTTATAATTTACATCAAAGTGTGACTAAATGTTTTCTCTCTTTGAAACTGGAGATAAATTTTTCAACGTCAGTTCTTCAGGCAGCTTGGAATAATATACTGCTAGCTCAACATTGGCATGATTAAAAGAAGTTTATTGTCTTAATTTTTTCACTTGAAGGAATACAATTAACGGGCAAAGCTCATAAACTATAAGGCTATTCCTGTTAATACGGTTTGAATCAAAGCGAGCAAAAGCAATAGAGAAGCAGCAGTTGTGGAAGCAGCTTTCAAAGGTGTGCTGAAATACTTAAGCCAAAAGGTTGCTTTCGTTGTGTGCCAAGGTGTATCATAGTATGCATTCAAGGCCTGAACCAAACCTTTTAATTTTTTGTCATTGATACCCTTCACAATGTTCCTGCCAAGCCTGTTAAACAAGGAGGCCACTTGTTGGTTGCTGCCAAGCCGGCTGGTGATAATTTTCTTTTCCACAAGTAACTCCGAGTCTTCGCTGGTGTTGATAAGATAATCCATCAATAAGACATAGTCGCAAATGAGGGTTTTATTTGGATAATGGTATATCTCCAGTGCCATCACATTCCTGAAAATAACTTCAGTATCATCGTATATATGCAGACATGGTATTTCAAGTTTTGGCTCGACAAAGCTTATGTCAAGTGTGCATTTGCTTGAACTTACATTGAACTGCACACCAGCTGCATGCAATTGCGTTGCGCTTTTCAAATGTTCATTGCTATCATCGGGTTCTCGATTCTTGCTATCATTTTCAGGGGTTCCACCATTGCTGCCGTGTTCACCTTCTTTAGTTATTGGGAGATGAAAGGTTCTTAGCAAATCTGTAAAATGCTTCATTGTTTGGATTTGCATTTTTTGGTCGTTGTAAGGCTCAAAAAACTCACAAGAAAGTTCAAGGATGGTTGGATAAATGTTGGGATAAGAGCCAAAAGCTTCTTTGTATAGATTTTCCAGCACAAAGAATGGAACCTGATTTTCTATTAACAAGAGGTCCATCCTTATGGAAGCTATCTCAAATGGTGTTAATCTAGAAGGATTAAAATGAAAACGAAGAAAGAGCTCGATAATGAAGGCGGAATCGACGAGAATAATCTTCAACAACTCTTCAAGGGTGATATGATTCAAGTCATCTTCTGCATAACTATTCCAAATATCACCTTGGGTAGATTTTAACAACCCCAAAAACCTTTCTAAGCAAGAAAAATGCTTCTCTATTTGAAGGTCAGTATCCAAGGAAGTAACAAAACCCATTGGATCTCCCCAGTGAGGAAGCTCGTTTAGCATAGCAGTTTTGGTGGCACGTTTAAGGAATTGCTCAAGATATTGAAATTTTACCGCTTGCATACCCTTCAAGTTTTTGTTGTTATGGTGAAGAGGACCAATGGAAACAGTCCGAGGGGTGTAGGCCTTTTTGTTTACATCGCGAAGTACAGGTGAGACCCTGTAGATGCAACAGGGTAAAGGCGGTCTCCTGCTTTTTTTCATCATTTCTTTGATGTCAATCTCCAAAGCTTTGATGTCAATCTCCAAAGATTGGCGTCGGTGCTCATTTTTCGATGATTGCATTACATCATTTCCAAGCTGCTTTTCATGGTCAGAAAATATACATTAATTATAATTGTTACCGCATTACCGAACTTGCTGAGGGTCTAACACCTCGGCAATATACATTACATGCTTAACTCGAGAAATTGAAAAGGAAAGGAAAGAAAAGGCTTGGACCTAGTTTACCTCTTCATCCTCAGAGATGTAGATGAGGAAAGGATGGGTTGAAGAAGTTTCAGGAAGCTGGTTTGGTTCATCTGGTTTCCCCGAAGACATGAGATTGGTTTTTTCCGTCGTCTTGATCCGTTGGGTGGGAGTGGAATGATATATATCTCTCACCAAATACTTCCAGGATGTTGCTTCCACTTCCTATAGCTCGTTTCCACTACAGAAGCAATGAACTTACACCAAGACTTCCGACTTTTTTAAGGTATATATATTATTTATATGTAGACGTATTGGTTCTATTTGATAAAATGATTAATAAATTAAAAAAATAGCATACAAGTTGTTATGATTCTCAGTCTATTAAATTCTTTTTCTACCCTTCCTCTGCTCTAATTATCCTTCGTTTCATATGGCCGCTTAGTTCGCGGAAGGAGTGTTTTCAACGGCTCTTCCATTTTTTATAAACCTTTTAATTATTTTTTTTAGTGTTTAGATCATTAGATGTATGGTTTTTTGGGATTCTTTTCTCGAATGTAAAAAAAAAAAAAAAAAAAAAAATGTATATAATAATTATAATATTCACATTTTTTATTTTATTTTTTTCAAAAAATATTTTTAAAATTTATAATCATGTTTTATTTAATGTTTTCTATTTTATAAAAAATAATAATTTCTTAATTTCTGAACTCAACATAAAAACGAAAATTTTGAGTTCATACTAACTACCATATGGTTTAAGTGGATAAAGGGGTTGGTTATTATTTAGGTAAAAAAAGGTATTAAGTTCAAACGCCTATTTACCATGTGATTAGGCATACATTTATTTAGTTTTATTGCAAATTGGGAAACATTGCATTAATAGCAATTAAATGCTCTCAACTTTGAACAATCATGATAATGAGATTTTTATTATATTATTACTAGAACATCTCTCCCGCTTCGCTGGAGTTTGAATTTTTACTAATTAATTCTTTTAGAAAAGACAAATAATATGAGATAGTGTTTATTTTCCACATTTGCTGCACAAATATGGGCTTTATTCGTTTTTAAATGGTCACCAAGCAAAGACATGTCAAAATGCTTGGAGTGACAAAGAAAATGCTCCATTGGTAGCCTGTTCTATGCGATGAAATCATTGAAATGTTTTCTTACAAAGGATGAAGTAACATATGTTTCTTAAAAAAAAAGGGGTAAATATTAATATTTCGTTTTGGTTAAATTTTACTATCAGTCCCTATACTCTATAAAAGTTATTGATTTAGCCCTTGTACCTTAATTTGATTGTTAAAATTTGAACGTCGATAATGACAATGTAGAAAGATCGTAAAGAAAAAGAAAAAAAATAGGACACATAGATTTTACGTAGAAACCCTTTTGGGAAAAACCACAGCCAGAGAAGAAAAAAATTCACTAATGTCAAATTCGAATGAATACAAGAGGAGTTTCGACTATATCTATTTATAAGTTGAAAAAAACTAATTCTAATCAATGTCAAATATATTATGCTAATAAATGCTAAATATATTATATTAATAAATATTAAATCTTCTAGAAAGAAAATATATTTTGTTTAACTTGACTTGCAAGCAATCTCTTAGACT
The DNA here is from genome assembly GCA_025698475.1 of Gossypium anomalum. Classification (NCBI taxonomy): domain Eukaryota; kingdom Viridiplantae; phylum Streptophyta; class Magnoliopsida; order Malvales; family Malvaceae; genus Gossypium; species Gossypium anomalum. The sequence continues at coordinate 16,367,932 of CM046960.1, read as the reverse complement.
TTGGGTCATACAACTCTAACAATCTCCACCTTGACACGAATTCTTAACGAACAAGTTCTCCACCTCTTCCATGAAATCCCTTAAGATTATTCTTCGATAATGAACACTAACCAAGTCCAAGCAATGCTTAAACTTGGTTATAGGAAGTGACTTAGTCATCATATCTGCAGGATTATCATGAGTATTAACTTTGCTCACAACAATATCACCACGAGCAATAATATCACGCACAAAATGATATTGAACATCAATGTGCTTTGTCCTCCCATGAAACATTTGATCCTTCGTAAGGAAGATGGCACTCTGACTATCACAAAACACTATATTGATCTGAAGGTCTTTACTGAGTTCACCAAAGAGTCCCTTTAACCAAATATCTTCTTTACAAGCCTCGATAATCGCCACGTATTCAGCTTCAGTAGTAGACAAAGCAATTGTAGTTTGCAAAGTGGCTTTTCAACTGATTGCACAATCTCCAATAGTAAAGACATACCCGGTGAGAGATCTTCTTTTATCAAGGTCTCCAACAAAATTAGATTCAACATACCCAATGACTTCATCTCTAGTTCTTCAAAACTGTAAGCAAACACCAATAGAAACTCATAAGTATCTAAAAATCCACTAAACTACTTCTCAGTGTTTTTTTACCAGGATTCATCATGTATCTACTAATTGCACTAACTGTATATGATAAATCTGGACGTGAGCAAATGCGTAGCAAACATGAAAGATCCACTACACTAGAATATGGAACACGTGCCATGTAGTCAATCTCATTATCTAATTGCAGAGACAAAGCCAATGAAAGTCTAGAGTAGGCTACTAATGGAGTACTAACAGGCTTGTTATTTTGCATATTTAGCCTGTGAAGAACTTTCTCAATGTACCTTTTCTGACTTAGGTACAATTTACATGCATTTCTGTCTCTGAGAATCTCCATCCCAAGTATTGTTGCTCCAAAATCTTTTATCTCAAATTCTTTATTGAGTTGGCCTTTGACCTTTCTTATCTCTCATTCATCTTTGGCTGCTATCAATATGTTATCAACATATAAGAGTAAATGTACAAAAGAACCATCACTATTTTTCTTAAAATAAACACAATTGTCAAAGCTGCTTCTTTTGAAATCATGAGTAGTCATAAAAAAATCAAACTTTTTATACCACTGCCTTGGTGACTATTTCAAGCCGTAAAGGGACTTTTTCAACAGGCAAACATAATCCTCCTTTTCTGAGACTATAAAACCCTCTAGATATCTTTCTCAAGTTATCCATGTATGAACGTTATTTTTACATCTAATTGCTCAAGCTCAAAATCATACATGGCTACTAAGTAAGGCTTGAATCTAACTATGCTTCACAATTAGAGAAAACACATTTGTAAAGTCTAAACCTGGAATTTTGACTATAACCTTTTACAACCAACCTTGCTTTACAATTGGGTTTTTCAATTCCTGGGGTCCCTTCTTTCTTCTTGAACACCCATTTACAATGAATAGCCTTTTTACCCTTAGGAAGGTTTACTAAATCCCATGTTCTATTCTTATGGAGCCATTCAATCTCTTCTTGCATGGCAAACATCCACTTTCCTTAATAAACAGATGGCTCTTGATTTGCATCTATATGTTTAGCCACGTTAAAAGTATAAGCAACTAGATCAACCTCGACGTACCTCTTTGGAGGTTTAATTTCTCTTCTAGGTCTATTCTTGTCAATAGAATGTTATGGTGAAGAAGCAACTCTACTCTGAGTTTCTATACTAACATAAGGAGTAGACTCTGTTGTAGATTCTGGATCAATTTGTAGCTCCCTTCACATGTGTGATTGGACTTTACTGGTCTTTATTGGAAGAGTCTTTAAAAGGTAAGTTAGGCAACATAGCAGTTTCATAAAAAAATAACATATCTACTAATCACAACTTTTCTATTTTCAGGACACCATAACTTATATCCTTTAACACCAGCCTTATAACCAAGAAAAACACATTTAATGGATCTAGATTCCAATTTCCCATTATCAACATGAGCATACATAGGACACCAAAAAATATTCAAATCAGAATAATCAACAAGATTATTAGACCATACCTCTCGTGGAGTCTTTTTCCCAATGGAAATAGACGGAGACCGGTTAATCAAAAAACATGCAGTAGAGGTCGCTTCGATCCAAAACGACTCGATAAAAGAGTATTCGACAACATATATTGAACCTTTTCCATGATTGCTCTATTCATCCCTTTTGTAACATTATTTTGCTGTTAGGTATGACGAAATGTCAAGTGTCTCACGATCCCTTTTGATTTGCACAATTCATTAAACTCATCAAAACAGAATTCCAAGCCATGTATGCTTCTTGATCATAGTTTTCCAAGCCTTAAACGTGGAAAATACATCATTTTCCTGCTTTAGGAAGAATGCCTAAACCTTTTTGGAAAAATCATCAATGATTGTCAAACTATAATTAGCACCACCCCTTGAAGGCACTTTAGATGGTCCCCAAAAGTCAAAATGAATATAATCCAGCGTTCTCTTCATGTTATGGATTCCTCTGGTGAATCAAACTTCTTTTGCTTCCTAAAAATGTAGTGCTCATAGAACTTCAGTTTGTTAATGTCTTGTCCATCAAGAAGCCCTCTTTTGTTCAATTCTGTCATGTAATTCTCACTCATATGCACTAGACTCATATGCCAAAGTCTAGTAATATCATCATTTGACAAGGAAGAGGAAGCGACAGCTGCATCACCAGTAACAATTGAACCTTGCAAAATATATAACTTGGCAGTCTTTCTCTGCCCTTTCATCATAATGATGGAACCTTTGCTAATCTTCAGAACCCCACTTTCAGCTGTGTACTTGTACCCCTTTAAATCAAGAGTACTCAACGAAATCAAATTCCTCTTCAATTTTGGTGCATGTCATACGCCACTAAGTGTTCTGATGACTTCATCGAACATCTTAATTTTGATTATGCCAATACCTACAATTTTATATGAAGCATTATTTCTTATCAAAACAACACTTTCAGGCATTGTTTCATATGTTGTAAACCAATCTCGATTGGGACTCATATGGAAGGTGCAACTAGAATCAAGGATCCACTCAACGCTCACTTTAGGTTATTGGCAAAAGTAACTAGGAGTTCACCATCGCTGTAGTCTTCTACAATATCAGTTTCACCGGATTGTTCTAGTTGTTTTCCCTTTAGATTCGCCACCTCCCTTTTGATCTTATTCTACAACTTATAGAACTAAGACTTAATGTGTCATTTCTTCTTGCAGAAGTTACAGGTTTTACCTCTGTTTGAAGATCTCAATCTACCCTTAGTTTTACCACGAGAATTTTGTTCCTATGTCCTCCCACGATCATCCACAGTATTTCGCTCTTGTTTCCCACGAACAATGAGACCCTCTCACTAAAAGTTGGATCCAACCACAAGATGTTGCATCTTTTTATATGAGGTTAAGGAAGCATAGACTTCATCAATTGTGAGAGGTTCACGGCTATACAAAATATTGTCTTTAAAGGTTGAATAAGACGGGGGCAACAAGTAGAGTAGAATTAACACTAAATCTTTTTTATCGTACTAAACCTCCATGGCCTCTAGGTTTAAGAGAATTTCTTTAAACATAGTTAAGTATTCGTGCATAGACGCACCTTCCTCGAAAAGATGAGTATAAAGGCGTTGCTTCATATACAACTTGTTAGTTAGGGTTTTTGACATGCATAGCTTCTGCAGCAGCTTTGCCCATAATGCAGCTATGGTCTTCTTCTTTATCACGTCCTGTAAAATTTCATTCGACAGTTGTAGATTTAATTGCGTTAAAGCCTTTCAATCTTTATGCTTCTTCTTTTCCTCCGTCAATGTCAAAGGCATCGTATCTACCCCTAGTAGGGCATCCTCTAAATCCATCTGTGCAAGAACTATCTACATCTTTATCTGCCACAACGAGAATCTAGTGTTATCCAATAGCGGAATATCATACTTCATTGTTGCCATTACTGTGATCGAAACAAACAACCCAAAAAAGCTTTGATACTAATTTGTTAAAATCTGAACGTCGATAATGGCAATGTAGAAATATCGCAAAGAAAAAGAAAGAAAAATAGAACACACAAATTTTACATAGAAACCCTTTTGGGAAAACTCACGGGTAGAGGAGAAGAAAATTCACTAATGTCAAATTCGAATGAATACGAGAGGAGTTTCGACGACATTTATTTATAGGTTGAAAAAACCTAATTCTAATCAATGTCAAATATATTATGCGAATAAATATTAAATATATTATACTAATAAATACTAAATCTTCTAGAAAGAAAAATATTTTATTTAACTTGACTTGCAAGCAATCTCTTAGAATTTGGGTCACACAACTCTAACATCATCAATTTTAGTTTTTATACTTTTTGAATTTTGAAATTTTAGTCCTAATCTAAACAATAACAATTAAATTTGTTTAGTTCAATTTAATTACTAGTCCTATATTATATGCACAATTGTAGATTTAGTATATATTCTTCAATTGGGTCATTCTAAGTCCCTATTTTTTTTTTTTTTTGCAAATTTTAAATTTTCAATATTAATGCAAATGACAATGTAACAGCCCTTTTTTCAGTGGTGTCGAAAACAGTGGTTTCGGAGCCACCAAATCCGATGAATAAGTTTGTAAATATTATTATTTAATATTTACGAGTCAAATATGATTTTTAAAAAGGTTTTTGATTTGATAATTTATGTTATATAAGTGATTTATTAAGTTCAAGTGGTTTTAGAAAACAAGGTATCAGGACCTTGTTTTTATAAACCAAGCCATAAATATTTTTATAAATATTTATAAAATGCCATTAAGGTGGTATTAAAGTTTCGTTAAGAAATTTTAACGTTTCGATAGTTAATTAATCAAAAAAGACTAAATTAAAAAAAATTTACATTCTCAGTACTCTTTTCCCGTAAATCAGACTCGTAAATATTTTTAATAAATATTTATGAAGCTAGTTGTGTAGTTAATTAGGTTTCGATTAAGTGAATTTGCTTGAATTAAAAGTAATTAGTTATAAGGACTAAATTGCATATAGGGTGAAAGTTGAATTATAGATTAAAGAAAAATTAAAGGGGCTAAACAAGCAATTATGCCATTGCTCATAAATGGGGCGACATAAGGAAGATTTTTGTGAATTTAATATATATTATTAAAATAAGTTTACTATAAGTATTTATATTATATATTATAATAATAATAAAACAAACAATAGAAAGAAAGAAACAAAAAGAAATAGAAAGAAAGAAACAGAGAAAGCAAAACGAAACAGAAAGGGAAAGGGAAAGAAAGAAAAAAAAGGAGAAAGAAGGAGACTAAGGCCTTAGGGGTTTCAAGAGTTCCAAGCTTATTTGCTAATGTCATACCAAAATCTTCGACTAAAAAGGGGAAAGATAAAGTCGACGAGGAATAGTTCAGAATTTTTGGTTTGTATTTCTATAATCCGAAGCTAGTTATTAATTGTTGAAATTTTTATTTAATGTATATGGTAAGTGTTGAGGTGAGTAATTGATATTTTGATAATTGATTGAATGAATTGAATTGGTAGATAAATATATATTTTGAATGGATTAATTTTTGAATTGAAATAATTATATGTGTAATTAAGTGATTATATGAAAAATTGATATTGGATATTGATAGTTGTTGAAAAGTGAAATTGAACCCTATTAACTGTATCGGGGCTGAGTCGAATATAGATGACATGCCATAGGATTGGAAGAGTTTAGAGATTTCTTCGACTTTGAGTCAATGAGACACTGGGTGTCAATTTACTACTTCGGATTAATTCGATGAGGCACTGGGTGCCAATTTACTTCGATTTAGCCAATGAGACACTGGGTGTCAAATTATTACTTCGAATTATCCGATGAGACACTGGGTGCCAAACTGGTGTGTTTTAGTTGGATCTGTGTATCCGTCCGAGTCCGAGTCGTGTTAATAGGGGTAAATGAATAATAAAGTTTTATAATTGATATTGAAATGGTATGATATGATATGACAAATGGAAGTGAAATAGTGAATTGAAAATAGAATGTGAAATATGTTGCAAATATATGAGTTATATACTCATGAAATGACTACGGAATGGATATTGCAATTGTATAATGAAATCTGAAATAAATTGTGAAAAGCTATTTATATAGCAAGTATGAGAATTGTGATATTTGTGAAACAAATGAAATATAATATGGTTGTTGTAATAATTAAATATTAATATGTGTTTATATTTCAATTGTATATTTGTAATTTCTTATCTTTAAATATTTAGATTATAGAAATACCACTGAGTTTATACTCAGCGTACGGTTTTATTTTCCGTGCGCAGATTAGGTGTTTAACTTTTGATCACCGATTCAGCCTCCAACAACGATCCCGAACTCAAATGTGATGATGTTTATCCTTTGTATCGGCATGTACCTAGGGGTCTAAATGATAGTTATTTTGTGGTTTGATTGTAAATGAGGTTATAAGTTTAATTTTGGTTGGTTTTATACAAATAAATATGTGTTTGTTTTTGAAGCAATATTATGGCATGGTAAATTAAACTAAATTTAGATAGGTGCATGTTAATTTAATTTTATATATAAGTGCTCATGAACTAGGCAAATTGATTTGGATTTGGTATGTTTATAATTTAGATTAAAATGGTGCCTTGATGACTAGTTTTGATGATATGAAATATTTGAAATTTCTATCTGTTTGATCTGTAAACTCCGGTAATGCTCCGTAACCCGTTTCTGGCGAGGGATACGAGTTATGGTTGTGATAGACAATTTATTGAGTAAAATGTGAAAATAACAAGGTAACATGACATTAGATATATGATAATATTTTTTCCGAATAGATTTTGGAAATAAAAAAACTTAATAAATTTAACAATTATTATTTGGTGATGATTTAAATTTGAAAAAGATAGGACTAAAAATGACCAACTTAAAGTTGAAAGACTCAATCCACAATTTTCGTAACGTACAATGACTAATAACATAATTTAACCTTTTGTTTTTAGATCTTTAGCATACATTGTTCGCTCAAAGGCATATAAAGTAGGGTAAACTATCAAAATACTTTTGTTTACCTCGAGTTACATTTTAGCCACTTATATTTGAAATGTTACATTTTAGTCATTTACGTTATCAAGTTGTAACATTTTAGTTATTGAGCCATTAATTGCCATTAACAGTGTAATGGTAAGTTGACATGGCACGTTAAATCATCATTTCAAATTAAATTTTTAGGTTAAATTATACAATTAGTCCCCATATTTTTTCGATTTGAGTAATTTTTTTTCTTTTATGTTCTTTTAACTTTCCTTTCCCCTATCAAATAACCATCTCTAATAAGGTGGGATTCAGATGGAGGAAAAACAGCAACCACAGCTCACATTAGATTAACTGGTCTCATGAACAGTTCCCTTTCCGAGGTTTGAAAAGAGGCAGGATACTCAAAAAACTGCAAGCATGAAGATACATGAAGAACCAACAAAGAGTAAATAACAACAATATCCATAAGACACCTTACAAAAACCAAATACAAATTACTAATTCAATGCAAAAGGCAATATCTTTACAATCTAAAGGCAAGTAACCAAATGTAATCAACAAAGTATTCAACCATTTACCTTTTCTGGTGGACTCCGCAATCTTAATCGCTTCTCATAGTTAAAGAAAACTTTCCTCTTATACAGCTCTACAATGGAAAATGAAAATGTACCATCAAATTTGTTTTTACATTTTACTACTAATTAAAAGAAAAAATGGATTGAGAGAAACTTAAAAGAAGAAAAATAACCTCCAAAGATGAACTTAAAGATATTGTCAAAGAGGGCTAGTTTATGAAACACGATTTTTGAATCATCGATGGTAGATTCATCAATTTTCATTAACCATTCGGAAAAAGAGAAAAATGATTTCTTGAAAAAAGCAAAACCCAATTTGAAGCTGAAGTTGAGTGACTCTAGTAGACTACACCTAAGCTCAAACCAACAGCAATTTCGGAGACCCATTTTACGAAAGTGGTAGAAAAGGAACCCTTTTTATTGTTGGGGTTGATATTTGAAGTGTCGATAAGAGGCAATGACAAGAACTAGCAGGTTAGGAGTTGGTGTTGGATAAAGGAGAAATAGAGCATCAGCGACGAAGGTCATCTCAAAGGGAAAAGGGAGGAAAATAGAGGGAGAAGAAGAAGAGAATTGAAAAAAAAGAACAAAAAAAGAGGAAAGTTAAAAGAATATAAAAGAAAAAATTTAAATTGCTCAAAACGAAAAAAAATACAGTGACCAATTGTATAATTTAACCTAATATTTTCGTTTGAAATGATGATTTAACATGACACATCAGCTTACCGTTACACCATTAACGGTAATTAATGCCTTAGTGACTAAAATGTTACAACACGATAACTTAAGCTTCTAAAACATAACATTTCAAATATAAGTAACTAAAATGTAACCTGAGACAAACAAAAATGACTATTTTAATAGTTTACCCTATAAAATACCTGCCAAGTTTTCCAAGCATAAAGATTGTATTTATCATATCATTACTTCTTGTTTTTCTCGTCCTTCTGTATAGTCTTTATACATCCCCATTTGTTATGAACCTCATTTTATGCATTTATTATCAACCTCATTTTATTAAAGCTATGAGAGAGAAATATATATATTAGCATACTAAGAACAGATAGATAACAAAATTCTATTCGAAAGTTAAACATTATTTTTCAAATCCAAATTTCATAATTCCTTAAAATCTCAAAGAACAACTCCTCAAATCGGTAAACATTGAACACCAATTGCACCAATGAATTCCTTTATTTGTTTCAAATTGCGCCACCAGAATTTGCACATCATAATCTCTAATTCTCGACATAAAGAATTTGACATTAAAAAACACTACATTGCGTAAATTGGAATGACTTGTAAAATGGATTTGATAAATACCTCCTTCCCCTATTGATAGATTGCGTGCACTCCACGCTTCTATTCTATTAATGAATCTTTCCTTTAAATTGACAAACACGTTCTTCTTTCTTCTTCTGACCATTGTTGGTAACTTAAGATACTTCTCTGGACTATTAGACATTCTAACTCCCAATTCGATTCCTATTCACGCTTTGTCTTCCTCACTTGTATTTCTGCTAAAATAAGTCAGGGATTTGTCGAAATTCACCATTTGTCCAGACATGCTTTCATAGCCCTTAATCACTTCTTTTATCGCCAGAGCCTTTTCCAATGTTGCCTTACCAAAAAAGATGCTATCATCTGCGAAGAATAAACGTGTTACCCTTACTCCTTCGATTTTTCCTTCCCTTTTTGTAGTGTTTAGCAATCTTGAGAAACCTTCCACACAGATAATGAATAAATATGGACTTAGTGAGTCTCCTTGACTTAGTCCTCTTATGGGTTTGAAACTTACACCTTGTTCCCCATTAAGCCCAACTGAATAGGAGACGCTTTTGATACATTTCATTATTAATGAAACCCATCCTTCACAATAGCCAAGACTTCTTATCATATTTTCTACAAAAGCTCATTCTATTCTATCATAGTTTTTACTCATATCTAGTTTCAACACAAAAGTGTGTATAATATTAATTAGGAATAGATCAGTAGCACCTAGAGGTGTTCATGGGTCGGGTCGGGTTCGATCCAGGCCCAACTAAAAATTTAGGCCCGTTAACTAGGCCCAAGCCTAGCCCGACCTGAAAAATGGGCTTAAAATTTTGCCCAAGCCCTGCCCGAATAAAATTTTTAAAACCCGGGTTTGGCCTGCCCGTATTAATTTTTTATATTATTTTTATATAATTTTTAAATATATATAATACATAAAAAATACTAAAAACATAAAAATAAATATTTCCCAACAAATTGAAAATAAATTTTAAAAAATATGTACACTTAAATAACACTAAGATAGATGCAACTTAACAAGTAAATGCGTCTAAAACAATAACAAAATTAACAAATGTCTCTAAAATAATAAAAATAATAATAATAATAAAACAAGTTTTATACAATATCCAAACAATAACAACAAAATAGTAGCAACATAATAGTAAAATGGTAGCAAAATAGAGAGAAACAATAAGAAAATAGCATTAAAGAAAAAAAACAAATTTTTTTCCCTTTAATGAATTCGAGCCGAGTCCAGGCTAAAAAGGTCTTACTAGAGGCCTGGCTCGATTTTTAAATGAACTTTATATTTTTGTCCAAGCCTATTTTTCAAACTTATATTTTTGCTCAAACTTTTTTAGATTTTAGACGAACCTTCAGGCCGGGCTGGGTGACCCGACCCATTAACAAGTCTAATAGCACTCAAATTAATATAAATCATAAAATAAATTTAATGATGACAACCTGGACCAAAATCGAACCTCTCTAAATGTCAGCATGCTACGTATTAAAAAATACGTCATTAGTAACATTATAATCATAGATTACTAGAGATATACAGCTTTGCTTTGACTTTTTTCCCCCCTATTTTTTAATAGAACGTTCGACTGTGACAAGGATTTCAAAGGACTAGAAGACACCGCATAAATAGGATCCAATTTAATGCTACAGTGAGCTTTTTAATATAAATAAAATTATATTTAATGCTACCGTGAGCTTTTTAGTTCTTTTAATATTAATTAATACAACTAAATTCACTGTGTTCTTTAAATCTCATCTCATATGGGAATGTGATCTCTCATTGAAATGGTTTCAAACTTTTCGGATAGGTATTCCATTTATGCGTTTAAATTAACGCGATAAGCTGACATTAATATTTTTTATTAAGGTATTTATTTATTAACTAATTATCCGTATTTTATAGATTTATTAAGGGGTAAATGCTGGCCACGAATTTTAATGATGCTTCATACCCAAGACGAGAATTGAACTCTCGTGGTTATACATTAAAATATTTTAGTTATTCATTTCTTACACTTATATGATGTTTTTTTTTTTTTTTTTATCTATGAGGTTTCATCTTAATCTGTCATTTATTAATGAGAAATTCAATTTTCTTCACTTAATGATTTCTTTCACTGAAAATATTGACTTCATTCAATTTAATCACTTTATAAACTTAAAAGACGATTACCTTTAACTAGTTCTTTTACTTTTCTATAAAGCATTCATTTAAGCTAAAGGTCATTTTAACCATTAATGGGTTATTCACTAATGCTTTTAAGTTTCCTTAATACAGATATTATAAATGTATCATTTGAATTCTTTGCCTTGAAATTCACATGGTACGTTAAAGTTAAGTTCTTATCTCACAATTTTCACCGTTTGATAACATTACTGGTCACGCTTAGATCCACTTTTAATCAGTTATTCATTTCTTTCGCTTTTTGCCATAGCACTTTGCTCATGCCCATTTAAACACATTGCATTTTTAATTTCCAGTATCATTAGTTAAAACACTTAGCACATATCACCTTTGTTTCCCTTATAGCAAGACATGTTCATTATTAACTCTTATTAGCAAAATTTTAAACATTTTGCCATTATCGAACCTTAGCAAAATACCCTAGGATACTTGGGATTCCAATCGAACATCATGTACTTATTGCACTAAAGGTGCAACCTAACTATCACACCAAGCACTAGGCCCTCATTAAGCACTTAAATGCAGTGCTTGACCTAACATCAAATGTAATAGTTATTTCAGTCTATTTTTGCACTTAATGAACTTGTTTTCTAGCACTTTTATTATTAATTATTACATTTTTAGTATTTAGTAGTTAGTATTAAATATTAGTAAAATAAGTTTTTTCCAACACATTTGTGAGTGTTTGTGACCTATTAGGCCGACATAGGCCTTAGGCAGTTCTAATTTGTATAATTGAGTGTGTAGGATGATGCATTATAGGCCCAATGGATGTAGGAGCAAGGGATGAATGATGCACAAACTTCCTAGGCTGTGAAACCAAGACATGAAACAAAGAAGGAACAAAGTACCTGTCGTGTTGTGCCATAGGCCTTGCATGGCACGACATAGACCGACGTGGTGCCCAAGCATTCTAGGGTTATTTTAGTTTGCATAATCAACTTTATACGAAGACCTAGGATGTGCCAAAGACCTAATTCGAGTTGCCAACACTCCTATAAATAAAACCTTAGGAGTTTGATGTAACTAAGTCATCTTAGACACCTTTAAAAACCCTCATAGTTTAGGCGTAGGATTTAGATTAGGTTTGCCTTTGTTTTTCATAAACTCTTTGTTCTTTCCTCTTGAAATCAATTTCAATCAAAGAATTATTTTATAATATCGAAGTATTCAGTTATTTCTCTTTCAAAAGCAACAAGATTTGATTATTTGAATCAAGAGATCTGTTACTCCGTTCTCCAATTAACATCAAATCAAGATTATTCTAATCTCTTCTCTCTTCTTATTTATTCGTGTTATCTACATGTTTACTTCAATTGAGTTTGAGATTATGAATATCATGAGTGGCTAAATCCCTTGGGGGGAGATTAACGAGTGGATGGGGACATGATTAACGAAAGATTTAGGATTTCCTGATAGGATTAGTTGGTTTAAATTACGCATTCCCAAACCATAGGTTTGACAACCTTAGGAAGTAATCATAGGTTAAACGAGTTCGAGAGATAAGTTTGTCGAGTAAATCGTAATCTATCCTGGTTGAGAAAGTGAGGTCGGGAGATAAGCAAGTATTAACCAATTAATTAATCAGTTAGAGGCCGAGAAGTAATAATTGGTTAGTTAATAGCTAATCCACCTTAAAACCCTAAATTGAAGTTAATTACAACCCCTGAAATAAGTTAATATTCCTGATTGATTTTATCAGTTTAGTCATTTTTCTATTTCATTGTTTATTTATTTCAGTTACTTAATTTCTAATATTCATCCATCTTATGATCTGTCGTAATATAGAATTTAATTCTTTCTATTTAAACTTATTATTGTAAAGAAATTTTCAATAGATTTATTCCATCTTCCCTTGGGTATGATCCTCGAAATACTTCCATGTGTTCCATTGTAAACACAAATACTAAATTACAATTTAACTCATACACTAGCGGATACTGCCAATCTAAATATATATTTTTGGTGGGATATTTATATTATAAACGATAACACATTTATAGGCGGTCAAGTTTTTGTCATTGTTGCCGGAGAGATTTTACGTGAAAACCCTTTTGGTAGAAAACCACGGGCAAAGGAGAAGAAAATTCACTAATGTCAAATTCAAATGAATACAAGAGGAGTTTCGACTACATCTATTTATATGTTGAAAAAACTTGATTCTAATCAATGTCAAATATATTATGCTAATAAATTTTAAATATATTATACTAATAAATACTGAATCTTCTAGAAAGAAAATATATTTTGTTTAACTTGACTTGCAAGCAATCTCTTAGAATTTGGGTTACACAACTCTAACAATCTGCACCTTGACACGAATTCTCAACGAATGAGTTCTCCACCTCTTCTACAAAACCCTTAAGGGTATTCTTCAACAATGAACACTAACCAAGTCCACGCAATGCTCAAACTTGGTTATAGGAAGTGACTTAGTCATCATATCTATAGGATTATCATGAGTACTAACTTTGCTCAAAACAAAATCACCACGAGCAATAATATTACACACAAAATGATACCGAACGTTAATGTGCTTTGTCCTCTCATGAAACATTTGATCCTTCGTAAGGAAGATGACACTCTTACTATCACAAAACACTATACTGATCTGAAGGTCTTTACCTAGTTTACCAAAGAGTCCCTTTAACCAAGTAGCTTCTTTCCAAGCCTCGGTAATCGCCATGTACTCAGCTTAAGTAGTAGACAAAGCAATTGTAATTTTCAAAGTGGCTTTTTAACTGACTGCACAACCTCCAATAGAAAAGGCATACCTGGTGAGAGATCTTCTTTTAAGGTCTCTAGCAGAATCAAATTCAACATACCCAATGACTTCATCTCTAGTTCTTCAAAATTGTAAGCAAACATTAGTAAAAACTGATAAGTATCTGAAAATCCACTAAACTACTTCCCAGTTTTCTTTACCGGGATTCGCCATGTATCTACTAACTGCACTAACTGCATATGATAAATCTGGACGTGAGCAAACCATAGCAAATATGAGAGATCCCACTACACTAGAATATGGAACACATGCCATGTAGTCAATCTCATCATTTGATTCCGGAGACAAAGCTGACGAAAGTTTGAAGTGGGCTTCTAATGGAGTACTAACAGGCTTGGTATTTTGCATATTGAACTTGTGAAGAACTTTCTCAATGTACCCTTGCTAACTTAGGTACAATTTACATGTTTTTCTATCTCTGAGAATCTCTATTCCAAGTATCTTCTTTGCTATTCCCAAATCTTTCATCTCAAATTAGTTACTAAGTTGGCCTTTAACCTTTCTTATCTCTCCTTCATCTTTGGGTGCTATCAACATGTCATTAACATATAAGAGTAAATATACAAAGGAACCATCACTGTATTTCTTAAAATAAACACAACTATCAAAGCTGCTTCTTTTGAAAGCAAGTATTAACCAATTAATTAACCAGTTAAAGGCCGAAAGGAATAATTGGTTAATTAATAGCTAATCCACCCTAAAGCCCTAAACCAAAGTTAGTTACAACCCTTGAAACTAGTTAATTATTCCTAATTAGTTTTATTAGTTTAGTCGTTTGTCTATTTCATTGTTTATTATTTTAGTTACTTAATTTATAATCTTCATCTATTTTATGATCTGTCGTAACATAGGATTTAATTATTACTATTTAGACTTATTATTGTAAAGAAATTTTTAACAAATTTATTCCACCTTCCCTTGGATATGATCCTCGAAATACTTCTATGTGTTCCGTTGTAAACACAAATACTATATTACAATTTGACTCATATACTTTTACACACCGCCGATTTAATTATATATATTTTTGGTGCGATATATATACTATAAATGATAACACGTTTATAGGCGGTCAAGTTGTTGTCGTTGTTGTTGGGGAGATTTTTACATTAACTCTAGAAAATATCTTTGCAATTAATAAGATAAATAGGAACATTAAAGACTATAGATACAATATTTTTATTTCTTTTATTTTTAATTTTTTTAATTATTCAATTTCTTTTTAATTTTTAGGTTGTTTATGACCCGAAGTAGAAACACCCCAATTGAGCCATATCCAGGCCCTGAGTAGATGCTTAGACGCCATCGTTAGTTGATGAACATCGATCCACCCGTGGTAATTAATCAACCTTGGGAGAATCCGCTGTTCGACGAACCATGAGAGAAACAAGCAAATATTTAAGAAGAAATCCCAATGGATCAAAGGACATTGCGTGAATACGCTCTACCTACACTTAAAGAGGTGTAAGACAATATAGAAAGGCTGACGATCAACACCAATAATTTTAAAATAATGACAACCACAATTCAGATTATCCGAAATACTTTGTAATTAAAGGGGAATATGGTAGAAGATCCAAACCAACACTTGAAGTGATTTTTACAATTGTATACACCTTCAAATACAATAGAGTACCCAATGATGCTGTGCGTCTTTGATTATTTCTATTTTCTTTGTGCGATAATGCAGCTGATTGGCTCGGTTCATTAGAACCAAGTTTCATCACCACATGAGATGATTTAGCGAAAAAATTCTACACAAAATTTTCTCGATTAGCCAAACCATTCAGCTTAGGCCAGAAATCGCCAACTTTAAGAAATAAGAATGTGAATCCCTGTACGAGTCGTGATAGCATTTCAAATCGATGCTCAGGAAGTCCCCACACCATAGACTACAAGCGTGGCTCCAAATTTAGATATTTTAGAATTGTGTTGACAGTAATATTAGATCCAGCCTAGACGGAGTAGCCGAAGGATCTATCATGTTCCACATGTATGAACAATCCTACAAAATCATTGATAATATGGCTATGAATTTTTATATGTGGCCCAATGAAAGGTTCACATACAAATCAAATCCTCCAATGGTAAAAGCTATAATCGAATATAACAAAGATGATTGATACCGATGAATCCTAGAAAAGCTTAACTGTTTGGAGATAACTATCAAGTCGACAAGAGTGGAGCCATATTCTAAAAACCAACCGGAAAAAGCAAGCTATGTAACACCCCTAACCTGTAACCATCGCTGGAATAGGTTAAGAGGCATTACCGGACTTATGACTCAGTTCAGAATAATAATATATCGAATATCATCTCATTACAATAAATACAAGTCATTCATATTCAATATGAACTTAAATCGAGCATATAAGGTCTAAATCATGCATTCGGGACCAAATCGATAACGTATAGAAGTTTCAAAAACTTAAAAAATTTACAACTTTTTAAAGGTCACACGCCCGTGTGAACAAGCCATGTGCCTCACACGGCTTTAGACATGCCGATGTGTCTAAGTTGTGGCAAAATAGGGCATACATACTGACTTATCCACACGGCCACAAGACACGCCCGTGTGCCAGGCCGTGTGAAAATTAAGGAGGCTACTGACTTGGTCACACGGCCGACCACACTTCCATATGCCAGCCCGTGTGCCACACACGACCAATAGACACGCCCGTGTGTCTAGGCCGTGTCAAAACTGAAGGGTATACTGACTTTAATTCGTAGGGTATCCCAGGGGACACACGGTCGTGTAACGTGACCGTGTGTCGCACATAGCTGAGACACAAGCCCATGTCTCTGCCCGTGTGGACAAAAATAGGCCATTTGAATAGCTAAATTTGCCACCCTAAAACATTAGCATATACATTCATATTTGACCACATTTAAACAACTTAATTTGCAACCAAATGAACCAATTCAATACACATTATAAGCCATATCCAAACTTACCATTTACATGTCCATATACCTATATAACAACATATACAATTTATCCATTTAACATCCATAAATCAAGACTACCTTTGCATAATTTCATTCAAACATTATCATACCAAAACATACTATATTCAAACATATATTTATACAACCAAAACGTGGTACCAAATAAGCCAAATCACATGGCTTAACTTATATACAAATTCATGCTCAAAATTCTAAAACATAACTTTTACTATCAAACTATCCTATACATGCCATATTAACAAAAGTTCATAAGCTCAAAATACCAATCAGAAATTTGGATAGTGTGACGTGCAACTCCGACTTGTCCGGAACGAGCGAGCTAACTAACCTCCATAAGACATAGAGACAGAAAAAGAGTAAGCTTCTAAGCTTAGTAAGCCTTTATAATTCAGAATTAAACTTACCATATAAAATAATCAAATGCAAATATAACATGACAACAATTCAGTATAACCATCACCTAATCACACATAATCATCACAAGTTAGTCATTTAACTAATACATAAACCGTAACTTGTTCATGTGACATTATTTAAGCTCGTTGAATCTATTAGAATTTCAAAGTATAATCGAGTGAACAATGTCAATAAATCTTTCAATTCATCATCATACATGCTCTTTCGAGACATGGCCAGTAAGCTCTTCATGAGTTGATAACAGTAAGCTCTATTGAGATGAAAACAATAAGCTCTATTGAGCTGAACAATAAGCTCTATTGAGCTGAACAGTAAGCTCTTTCGAGCTGAATCAGTAAGCTCCAATGAGCTAAATTGGTAAGCTCATACGAGCTATGGTGATTCTGCAACAAATGCAGGAGCTCGACCATTTCGGTAATTCCAGTAACACGTCACTCGTATCCAATGAATTCACATAGTTTAACTAAGGCTCGGTAACAGATTTGATATATCATCAAGGCATTCATATATCTCAAATAATTCAATTACATACATTCAATTCAACCATTACAAGTATAGTATAGTTCGATTCTAATTATACGAACTTGCCTTGAGTTGCTCGGATAACCGTCGACTACTCGTCTACCTTTCGTTTCCCTCGATCTAATTCTGGTATTTGCTTATCTTGATCTATATGATATCAAGTTAACTCATTCAAACTTTCATTCAATTCAATTTAGCCTAAAACACACATTTTGGCTAAATTACCAATTTACACCTAGACTTTTAGCTACTTTGCAAATTAGTCCTTTATACATAAAAATACCAAATTACACAACTGGGCTATAACCTAAGATAGCCGAATTTCCTATAATCACATAGTAGCCCATATTTTCATTTTATTCACATTTTCAACCACAACATTTCTATCTTTTACAATTTAATCCCTAATTCTCATTTTTGTCAAAAATCACTTTATAAAACTTGTATAACTATTAACAACCATCAATAATCTAACAAAAGAAAATACCTAAGTATTCAACAATGGCATCTCTCAAAATCTATCATAGTTTCAAAAACAAAGGTACGGACTACTAGATTAAGCTACAACGAGCTCAAAAACATATAAATCATTGAAAACTAAGCTAAAACTGTACCTTAATTAAAGGTTGAAGTTGCCGAAAATCAAAGCCCTAATTTTCTTCTTCTTCTTTGTTATTTTAGGCTAAGGATGGATGAATATGACAAAATTTTTGGTTTTTTTTTATTAAATTAAACTTCATAACTAAATTACTAATATAACCTTATAATTTAACTTAATATATCATGAAACTCATAGACATGAATGTCCACTAAATTAAACCAATGTCAAATAACATTATAAAGACTTCCATATTAATAATCCATAGCTATTTAATACCTTTAAACAATAGAACTCATATTTTACGCTTTAAGCGATTTAGTCCTTTTTATTGAATTAAGCATTTAAACGGTAAAATTTCTTTATGAAACTTTCACATAATTAATCTATCATGCTATAAACATTATTAAAGTAATAAAATAAATATTTTTACTTTAGATTTGTGGTCCCAAAACCACTGTTCCGATTTGACCTAAAAACGGGCTGTTACAAGCTACATAAGTAATAAGGGTTGATATCCCTATTCAAATACCTACAATCCTTGTTGGAGGGGTCATCTGAACCTCAAATGGGGAGGTGACCGCCTATAAATGTGTTATCATTTATAGTAAAAATATCACGCTAAAAATATATATAATTAAATCGGCGGTGTTCGCAAGTATACGAGTCAAATTGTAATATAGTATTTGTGTTACAAAAAAACATAGGGGAGTATTCTGAGGATCAAACCCAAGAGAGGATGGACTAAATCTATTGAGAATCTCTTTACAATAATAAGTATAAATAGTAATATTAAAATTCAATATTATGACAGATCATAAAATAAATGAAGATTAGAAATTAAATAACTGAAATAAATAAATAATGAAATAAACAAATGACTAAACTGATAAAACTTCTCAGGAAGATTAACTCATTTCAGGGGTTGTAATTAACTTCAGATTAGGGTTTTAGGGTGGACTAGCTATTAACTAACCAATTATTGCCTCCCGACCTCTAACTGGTTAATTAATTAGTTGATACTCGCTTATCTCATGTTTAGTTCTAGGTGAAGTTACTACTTGAGTATATTTTTATAACTATGTTTCATTATTTTGATTGTTAATTGTAGCGAAAGAAGTGGTTGAGTTCTCAAGGGCTAAAAGGAAGGAGAAGGTTGCCGAATTTTGACAATTTTCAATTTGTGCTAGCTTAATTGAATTTATGGATATAATTTTGTTTTAAGTAATGTAGCTTAGAAATCGTTGATAATGTTGAATATTGATAATATATATCTTACATGTGTATGGTTTAAAGAATGATTATTTTGATATTTGCTTTTGTTGTGATGTAAGTCATGAAAATATTTAAGAATGTCATATGAAAGTATTAATGTATAAATATTAACTAATTACAAATGACATTTTTTGATAATTGGTGGCATTAAAAGACTTTAAAAATTTCTCTAATCTTATTTTCCTTATTAAGCAATGTTAGAAATAATTTGAGCATAGTTGACCTGTCATAAAATTTTCTTTGTGTTGGAGGAAGAATTTGACACTTATATTGTAACACCCTTAACCCGTATCTATTGCCGGAATAGGGTTATGAGGTATTACCTATCAAAACATAACACATAGCTTACATTTATCAACCTCTAGCAATCATTCTCATACATCATTCAATACAATCACATTGTCTCTTATGAGGGCCTACGAGGCCTTGAACATGCTTTAGAAATGGTTCGGGATTAAACCGATAACATACGAAAATTTCAAAAAACTTAGAAATTTTTCAATCATATAAGGTTCACATGCCCGTGTGAACAGGCTGTGTACCTCACACGGCTAGTAGGCACGCCCATGTCATAGGCCATGTAGAAACAGGGCATACATACTGACTTGTATCACATGCCCGTGTTCCAGGCCATGTGAAAACTGGAGGGTATACTAACTTGGGTCACACGGCCAACCACACGCCCATGTGTCCTACGAAATGGCCACACATGCCTATGTGCTAGGCCATGTGCCATTAAGGGAGGTATACTGACTTATACCACACGGCCAACCACACGCCCGTGTGTGAGACCGTGTGGAGCAAACTGACTTCAAATCAATTTCAACACCAGGGGACACACGGTCGTGTAGCATGACTGTGCGTCGCACACGGCTGAGACACACACTCGTGTCTCTGCCCGTGTGGATAAAAATAGGCCATTTGCAAAGCCAATTTGCCACCCAATTTGCACATACTTACACAAGCTCATATGATATCATTTTAAGTCACAAATATGCAGCCAAAGTTCATCAACCAATACACAAACATACCAAATCCGTATCAACCATTTCAATACTCAAATCCATATTATTCACCTATTCAAATCTCAAGCTATTTAACTTGCTTTTCTAAGCATAATTCACATGTATAATTCATTACACAAAACTAATCCAAACATTCATAAGCATCATCAATTTCATCATTTTATGCCAACTCAAATGACCAAAATACATATACATCAAACATACCAAAATGACTCAAGCCTATACATGCCATATACCATATATACATAACTTCAAAAGTACCAAAATAAATTATTGATAGTGCGATGAAGTCTCTAACGATTCCCGGATCCGAGCTAGCTTCGTAAATCTATAAAACATTGAAAATTAAACAGAGTAAGTTATAAAGCTTAGTAAGTTTGTACGTTAATAAAAAAGAATTATAACATTCATTAACAATTCAAAATAGATAGTATCATAGACATTTAAGTCATCAATTCACAAGCTAATATAAGGTTTATCCATCTTATCATTCATCAATTCTCAACTTTCACTAGTTAGATATTCGAATAGTTTTCTGTACATACCTGTACCGAGACATTTCTATTTCTCATCAATACTTTTACCAAACCACTTCGGTTCACAATTGCTTACAATATAGTTTCATTGATTTTCTGATGTCATAGTCCAACTATGGTCTTTCATATATACATTACTAAGGCCCTGTTGTGGTCTTTCGTTCACATGCCATAAGCCGGTTATGGGCTTATTATTCGATTACCATAGCCCGGCTATGGTCTTTGTTAGACAACTTGCATTACTCAGTCCACACATTTCCTTTACTATTTCAACATTTATCCAGTAGAATATACTATCTCAAATTCATACATCAATAAATAAATATTCAAGTCCAATTGTACAAACTTACCTCGTATTCAAAATTGACGAATCGGGTCGATTACTCGATAACCTTTGATTTTCCCCGATATAAATCTGATTTCTTTCTTTCTTGATCTATATACATTCAAAATTAACTCATTTATTCATCAATTCATTCAATTCAGTCCACAAACACATATTTAGGCATTTTTACACTTTAGCCCATAAAGTTCCACATATTTACAATTTAGTCCTTAACACATAAAAACACAAATTACACAATTTCTTTCTAAATTCATAAGTGAACTTAACAGCCCTAAACTTTCATTTATTTCACATTTCAACCCCTCAATTTACACATTTTACAATTTAATCCATTTTTGTCAAAAATTACTTTATAAAACATGAAAATCTATCATCAAAAACTCATATTTCATCATCAAACACCAAAGAACACCTAAAATCATCAATGGTAACTCTTAAAATCTTTAACAAATTCAAAATCTAAGGTACGGAGTGGCTAGATTGAGCTGCAACGATTACAAAAACATAGAAATCATCAAAAACCGAGCTAAAATCGTACCTTAATCAAAACAAGAATGTGTCGAACCCTAGATGGACATGGAAGCTTTCTTTTCTCTTCAATAATCGGTTATGAAGAAGATGATAGCTTAAAATTATTTTATTTCTTTTATTTAATAACATTAATACATGAATTACTATATTAACCTTTAATAAAAAAACCATTGCCATCTATGTCAAATTCCACTATCAATGGTCTAATAACTTCATAAGGACCGTTCATTTAATAACTCATAGCAATTAGACACCTTTAACAAGTAGAATGTAACTTTTGCATTTTACGCGATTTAGACCATTTTCTCAAATTGAGTAATTAAACGATAAAATTAGCTCACGAAATTTTCACACATACATGCTATCATACTGAAAACACATAAAATAATATCAAAATAATTTTCTGACCTCGGATTTGTGGTTCTGAAACCACTATTCCGATTTAACGAAAAACGGGCTATTACATGTATGCATTTCATTAGGCATTTGCGCACTTTTGTATTAGTACTTGTGTGCACTAATCTATGTATCTTGCTTAATTATGCATTTGATTAATAGGGCCTGAATTTTTTCTAAAATTCTATGATGTATGATGAATTTTGAATATGATACGTTGATGATTTTGACATATGTGATCATTTGAATACTTAGTGAGAATGTTGTTTATCTTATTTTTGTTTGACTTGCTCTTGAATAGGACTTGCTAAATGATGATTAATGTTTCTGTAATGTTCATAAAAAATGAACTTTATGTTACATTAGCATTTAGCATGTTTAACCGCTTAACACTATTATATTATGAATTTTGGTTATGTTAGCATTATTGAGCTTTTTATTGCTTAGTGTGCATTTAGTTTGTTTTTGTTTACAAGTGTCTAAAGTACTCTCAAGTTTGTTTGGTGATCTTATTACTTGAGTTTGTTGTTATTTAAGGTCTTTTATAAAATGACATGTACCTAAGTCTCTAGGTAACGATTATGTCTTTCAATGTTGAACTTCGGTGTTTTCTTAGATGTCTTTTGGCATGTAGTTTATGTTTTTATACCATATTCCGCTTTTGCTTACCTTTACGATGAATTTTGAAAGTGATTTTATATGCCTTATACATAGTTTATACATTCTACTTGCTTATGCCTATTGAGATTTTGATCTAGTGTGTTATATGTAATTGAAATCTATGTTTTAGACTTGTTATGGTATGTCAATTATGTATGGAATAGTTTGATTATATAATGAACATATTTAGGGATCAATTGCATGACTTGAAATGTCATTTTTTTATATTTCTACATTGATGTCTCGAGACATCAAGAACATGTCTCGAGACCATAAAAATATATTCATGCATTTCTAGATACGTAAGGTGGCAAGTCTCAAGACATGGTGACATTATCTCGAGATATAAAACATTGAAGTTAAATTAGAGAAAATTCAATCTAGACTCTCTGAGACATGCCTATTGTCTCAAAACATAAGCATCAAGGTCTGGAGCCTTACGGTAAAATTAAAATCTTTATCACTAAACCTTATTTTCAATTATAAATTTTACATAAATAAAGGTTTTGGTAAATCTAAGAGTAAAACTGTAGGAATATTATTGACCCAATAAAAATATTTGAACCATTTGATGTAATTAACTTATTAAAATATATATTTGATTTTTTAATTTTGTTCCATAATATTGGAGATTTAAAAAAAAATTATAAAATTCCTTAGCATTTCTATAATATTTTTAAAATTTTTTGAATTTTTATTGAAATTTAGAAAAACTTTTATAATTTTATGAATTCTTTAAAACTTTTAGTTTTTTTTTTTCAATTTTGAATTGTAGTTTTGGAATTATAATTTTTATTAACGATTTTTTTATAATTTTCTTAGAACTTTGGAATTAAAATTTTTATTTATTATTTTTATAAAATTTAACTTATTTGTTAATATGACATATACAACAAAATAGTGTCAACTTAATAATGGAGAGTTGAAGATTAATTTGCTTCAAATAAAAGAGTAAGAACCAAATTAAATACAAATTTAAAAGTTTAGGGCTAAATTTATTATGTACCATTCTTATAAAACACCAAAATAATAATTTAACTGCACAAATTTTGTGGAGTGACCATTTTATTCCTTTATCTAGGACTAATTTATTTATTTATTACTAGAAGAACTAAAATGCAATTTGAGGTATAATACAGGGACTTTATAAAATAAATATTTACCAAATTTAAGAATATAAGTTTATTAGCTGTTCCGAATCCAAATGCATGGTTTCCGGCTTTCCATAAACCAACATAACCTTCCCTTCCCTTCTCATTCAGAGCCACTCTCATTGTTAAACTCCTTTTTAAGTCTTTTTGCTGTGAATTTAGTGTAGAGAGTAAAATTTGCTGAAGATGTCAAGCATAATACTTTTCGAGGACATTTTTGTGGTTGATAAGCTTGACCCAGATGGTAAAAAGTTTGATAAAGGTCAAATCTTTAATCTTTCCTTCGCTTTTTTTTTCATCATTTTATAATTTAATCGTTTTGGGTTTTGTCCCCCTTTTTCTTTGTAATATTTTGCAAGTATATGTATGTGTTGTCAACTTACCTTTGTTGTGATAAAGTAATTTTCTGAGCATGAAAGTTTTCTATTGCGAGTGTTTCTTGTTTTCCCAATTATTTTATTATTATTGAATGGCATCAAACTTGTTTAAAACTTCCGTGATAATAATCTAAAACTACAATAGATACGTGAGCTATATAGGAAAAATAAGATAATACTGCAATTATACTGATGGTCAAGCTTTTATATAGTTGCTTAGTTTATTCTTCATATGCCATTTGAAAAAATATATGGCAAAGCTTAAGTATTCGGGGTACTACCTTTGTAGGAATAATGTTTATCAGTGGTAGATATGGAGTAGTTTAATTCTGCATATCTCCTGGAAAAAGGAATAAATGGTACCAATCGAACTTCTTTTTGGATGAATTGGCTGTGTATTTCATTTATCCAGAAGCAGTGTTATGCTACAAGTATAACACTGGCCAATTTGCCAAAAAATAATAAAAAAAATAAACAGTATCCCTTATACCCCAAGCTATACAAATTATATCTTTTACAGCATCTCCTATTTTGATTATTGCTGCCATGCCTAGAACATATCATATCCATTATTCTTGTTAGAAGTTCTTGTTCAATTGTCTGAGTATTGTTGAACTGCCTTGAGTAAGTGCACTCAAAGAACAAGTGATCTCTAGTTTCCATCTTAGCATGACACAGATTACTACTCCCATCAATTTGCATCCCTCTAGTCTGCAATCTATCTCGTGTTGGTAATTTGTTGAGTATTGCCAT
Organism: Gossypium anomalum; assembly: GCA_025698475.1. Taxonomy (NCBI): domain Eukaryota; kingdom Viridiplantae; phylum Streptophyta; class Magnoliopsida; order Malvales; family Malvaceae; genus Gossypium; species Gossypium anomalum. Next base: position 16,342,452 of record CM046960.1, on the reverse strand, counting down.
CCAGGCAACTATAGAGTACTTGGGAATATGAAAAGGAAACTATAACAGCTTGTTCCGAGGGACTTTTTCTTCTTTACTTCTAATTCCATTCCAGATTCCTGATTTTGCTAATAGAGTATTTATGTCTTGAAATAACAAGATCCCCTGTTTGAAGATCAATCATTTGCCCAATCCAGCATCTCATCTTGAGCAATCTTCTCCAACTCCAACTACTTGTTGAAGTAGGTGAAATCTGGAGCAATTGTTTTTCCTTAAGCACACAGGCCCTTATCCATGCTATTCAAAGAGAAACTGCTTGAATAAGAACTGTCCACAGTTGCTGCATGATGCAGGCCTGATTCTAGATTTCTAACTCCCTCACTAAGCCTCCTTCAGCTTTTGGTTTACATACTACAGACCATCTCACCCTTTCTCTCTTAGCAGCCACATTCTCCCCCTTCCATAAAAAATTGGCACAAAGCTGATTAATAGTCTTAATGACAGCTTCCGGAAGTACAAATTGTCTACACCATAATTCTGTAAATTGAAAAGCACCTATTGTATGAGCTGGACTCTATCTGCAGAGTAAGCTGCCTAGCTTTGCATCCTTGAATTCTTCTTTTTATCTTCTCAATCAGTTGGGAACAATCACTTTCTGTCAACTTTCTTGTAACCAAAGGTACTCCAATGTACCTAACAGGAAAGGAACCCAGCTCGACCATTCCCTGATGGTAGAATTCAACTGCAATCCTGAGTAATTAAAGAACTGATGTAGCACACATTGGATACCTATAATAGATCCCAGATTCCCTTTGGAGAAAATAATAAGATCATCAGCAAAGCTTAAGTTTGTCAGCTCTATTTTATAACATTTGGATGGTAATTAAACAGACCATGACTTGCTGCTAAATCTAGTATCTTAGAGAGAACATTCCTAGCAATGACAAATAGCATAATCCCCCCTGCCTTACTCTAGCACTTTTAAAATAACCCACCAAACTTTCATTCACAGAGATTGAGAACCTCGATTTGTAGCACAACTTCCTATCCAATCTACAAACAATGTAGGAAACCCAAAAGCTGCCAGAATAGTCATTATGAACTCCCAATTGATTGAATCAAACACTTTTGGAGGATCAACTTTCAAAGCACACGTTGGTGAAAGTGTGCTTGTACTATATCCTCTAACCAACTCCTGAGCAAACAATATATTGTCAAAAATGCTTCTCCCATGAACGAAAGCACTCTGGTTCTTTGCTATAATACTTGGGAGATGCTTTGTGAGTCTGTTCACCAACATCCTTGTAATGCACTTATAATTGCTCTAGTTTAAGTTTCTATCAGTACTTCCCATTTTCATGTTTGTAAATCATGCAGTTACTCGAATTGAAGCACGGAGCCAAAACTGTGACATGTTCATGCACCTAGATGTGAATACAGAGATATACCCTATGCATGTTGGTGACAAATTCACAATGGCTTTAGCTCACACATTGAATTTGGATGGAACTCCTGACACTGGCTATTACACTCCGGTAGTCTTCTTACAGATGAAATTTAACGTTTAACACTCTTTTCTAATCTCTTTGCTGCAACAGAATACTTTCTTTTTAGAAGTATTCAGATAACCATGACTATTATTTCCAGGGCTTGAGTTTGATTGTAGCATTTATCACATCCACTTCTTATGGGAGAGCTAACTTGAACTATGCTTCAGTTTCCATTTGGTTCTAGTGGGTGTTTTGTATGCCTAATATGATTCCTAGGTGAAACCATCTTGCCTGTCGTTAAAGCTATTCCGAAAGTATGTTTCTAGGACACCAAAATCCTATATTTTTGTATGTCATCTTGTATCTTGTTTCTAGCTGCCCTTCATATATGAAAACATTATCACAGTTGGAAGTAAAATAGAAAATTAGCATAAATTGAGTTTGCCATGGCTTATTAGCTCTACGTTGCTATATTTTACATGTATATATGTAAAGGAACCTCTATCATTCAGATATGCAATTTTTTTGTTGTCATTTACCTAACAAATTGGACTTCTTTTACAGGGAAGGAAGTCTCTTGCTGATAAGTACGAGTATGTCATGCATGGGAAGCTATACAAGATAACAGATGACGCTTCAGGCAAAGGACTTAAAGCGTATGTTTATTAACCTACTTAGCCATTACCTTTTTGTGTCTCACTAGTATCTTATATATTCCACCATTATTGCTTCTTGATTGCTGCAGTTACTGACTTGATATCCAAGAGTATTGAACTTGTTGCTATTACACTACATTACATGATGTGAACTCTTTGTGCTTCTATAGTCTCCTTACTTGAGCTTAGAATTAAATATCCGCTCTTATTTTCAGGGAGCTCTATGTTTCATATGGAGGGCTTCTAATGCTACTCAGGGGAGAAGCTTCTCATGTCTCCCATTTTGAACTCGACCAGAGAATATTTCTTCTCATGAGGAAGCTCTGAAACTTTAATTGCATCTAATACGTGAGCTTCTAGATTGTTCTATGGTAGTATAAAGCGCAACTTTTGTCAGCCGAGACTGGTTTAATCTGGAATTTTATGCAAACAAATGCTCGAAGCAATTTGACAGTCCCAACTGCCTATTGACTTGTAACTTCGTGGTAATTTTATTCAGGCTCTTGTTATAATTATTCCATACAAAAAGGCAATGTTATGTTAGGCCATGCCTCTGCATGGTGCGGTTTCGAGTATGGTTGCCTCCACTTCTTTTAATCATCCATTTTTGTATTTGCTCTTTGATAGATTTGTTAATGATTACACAGCATCCACTGAATTAATTCAGTGTATAAAAAAAGAACTAGATAAATGTTTTAAGTGGTCAAAAATGAGCTCAACAGCTGAAAAATTGGTTTTCAAATTCTTTTTCATAGTTTTATTTGTAATTAATTAGGTTACCTTATTAATTCAAAAAAGAAGATTACACCATTAATCTTTTAGCCTATTAAAAATATTTAAATTAAGCTAAATGCATTTTAGATGGTAATTTGCCTTTTGGCCAGAAAGAAAAGGATAGTACATTGCCATATTAGTCTTAGAAGCTCTCAAGTTCAATTTTCTGATTAGATATTATATTCAACCTTCTCAAGGTCGTTTTGCATTTCAGATCTGTCGAAAAACAAATACAACTATAGTAAGAAAGAAAATAGCAGAAATTAGTTTTTTTTTCACATTATGACTGCAATATTACAAGTTAAGAAAAAAGGGTAATACATATTGGGGTTTAAATCAACTGTGAATAGGAATGAGATTACAGATGTTTAACTTGTTTTTGGTTTAAACGAGACTGCGAAGTGCGTTAAGTGAAGTTATAAATGTTGAACTCCAAATCCCGACACTCTAGGGTGGCTGTGAGAACCTTTGTTTTACTTTTGGATTACAAACAAACAATTCCTCGAGCAAAATCTCTGGATATATATATTTCTCGGTTTAGCAATGGTGAAAGAATAATTGCAATCCTATGCTATATTTCTGATATTGAACATGGTCTTAGACCGCTGTCTGATATAAAACCATCGACGTTTACATTTCTTGTTTGGTGCTTTGATAAGTAAAAGAATGATGAATTTGCCTTCAGCTCCGGAAATACAGTCATCAAACGTTGAAACGAAACAGCATCACATCACCTTCTTGTACTATGTAATCTTTACCCTCGGATCTCAACTGCAGAAAGTTCAATATAAGCAAGACAGAAAAAAAATATAAGAGCGTTAAGTCTGAGAGAGTTGAAGAAAATTTGGTAATGCGGGTAGCTGAAATATGCATGAAGCTAAAGAATAATGAGGGAAAAGATGAAACTAAATACAAAGTTTGATGTAGGTTTTGCTGGATAGGGATAATAGGAAATTATTACTCCGATTTGGATCTCAGTGTCAGATATAAGCATATGTCAAATTTAACTTTTTCTAAGTCCTTCCATGTATTTGAAGGATCTTTAAGGATCGTACCTCCATACACATGTTAGTTGTGCGTTGGACATGGATGTTTCAAGGAAAATGAAGAGAACCAGAGCAACAAAGATAGAAACCTAAGAAGAGTTTCACCATTTTGAGGCAAAATACATACATGCAAAACAATGTTTCCTTCCCAATTGTAAAAGTGAAACTGATGCTAGGTATTAAGCACATACCATTCAAGAAATTTATCATGGATTCGGAGTTTATAGGCTAAGAACAATGGAACAACTTACAAGTCCTTTTTCTCTTGCTGCTGCTAGTGAACCAGATGCGACGAAATCATCATAGGATACCTATTAAGCACAAGAAAGTTGTTTATAAGAAAATGGGCATATATTTATTTTCATGATCAATGATAAAACATACACAGTACGAGGATAAAATCAATGATAAAAAACTGCTTCCACAGAATTATTGATGGTGCTTACTGTCTCGGCACGAATGAAGCCTTTCTCAAAATCAGAGTGAATGACTCCAGCAGCTTGAGGAGCAGTCATTCCTGATCAAGAAAGAACAAAATTGGACAACATTGGCACACATATTTAAGATTCATGACAAAGATAAGACTGCCTGCACATAGTACGGATCAAACACCAGCATAGCTACAGCTACCTGCAAGTATTGTCCATGCTTTTGATTCCTGCAGCATTAAAAACAACATTTTCAACTAATGCAACAAATAAAGATCCATGCAGACTTGAAATTAACTTTCATAGAATTAAATAAAAACCATTAAACTAATTCTGAGAGTATTTTTCACCTTCTCTCCAGATGTAAAGTATGTGCGCAGCCCTAGAAGGCTATATGTTTCTCTAATAAGGTTTCCAAGTCCACTTTCACTGACACCGAGAGATTTCAAATATTCTGTTCGTTCTTCTGATGGAAGTTCGGTGAGCTCTGATTCAACCTGCAATGTTCAGCTTCCTTAGTTCCTCTGCATGATAGAATAATAGCAACAACAGGCATTATATGAACATATAGATTTTCATATTTTAGTGAAAGATGACACCAAATCAATATCTGCCAACAGGCCCAAGCATGTAAAGCTCTGTATTACTTGCCATTATCATATGCTTTTCAAGAGTATCACCAAACCTGTGCAGAAATAGTTACAATTCCAGATTGCAATTCAGATGCAAGATTCATCACTTCGTTAACATGGGGATTATTTCCAGGCTCCGCGAGATCTGATTCTGCTACATTAGCCACAAAAATGATTGGTTTCATTGTCAGCAAGCAAAGATGTTTCACAGCATCCTTCTCGTAGTCAGTTAATCCAACTGATCGTGCTGGCTTTCCATCCATAAGAGCCTGCCGAATCTTTTCCAAGCCAGACTTTTCTGCTTCCTCCTAAAATAATATAACTTTAAAAAAGTCAATGCTAACACGAACAAACACCATATTGGAAAATATAGACAGACCGACAGGCAAAAGATAAGAGGCTACTTACAATAAAATTGGAACAGGAAAAATAACCTCACCTTTAGTTTAGATTGTGAATCCTTCATCTTCCCCTTTTTAAGCTTCTCCAATCTTTTCTCAATCTGCATTTGTTATAAAAGATACAATACTTTCATATAGCCCCATTTCGGTTTAGGCTGTCAAAGGAAGGTACTAAGGCCATAGAGGAGTTCATAAAGGTTATTGAGAAAAAAACATTCAAGAAAACCTATTTAAGGTATGAGGTTCATTAAGAAAGAACAGTCAAGCAAATTTATTGACCATTAGTGCATGAGTAAAAACATAACACACAAACAGTAAATTATTAATTTGAATTTATGGATAAATGTGTGTAAACAAATATCTGCGTGATAAGGAGCACAAGCATGCACAAGGATATGAGAGTACATAAAGTTAGTCATACCAGATGTTGGGAAAAGCTGACACTGATATGAAATGTATACCTGCATAGTATTTACAGGATGCAATATGCAATGGTATGCAAATAGCTTAGCTGTATGTATCCACATTATACAATGGATATGCAAAAGACACAAGTAGAAATTAGGTTCACATCACCATAAGCCATTAAACAGAGGGATGTGTTTTATCAATCAGATATAACTAGGATTCTCAAATAAATACATGAATTAAGAAAATAGGTCCACCCTTTTTTTGTTAAAAGGGAGGAAATTTTCGCAATCAGAGATCTCTTTGAATCAATACTGCCCCAAGTGTATGAGAGAGCAGTAAATGAGCAAATCTTCTTAAAATTCTCTTAACAAGTAAACTAGACACTCCACAAGCCATGCAAAAAGAATGGTCATTGTAAAAGATGTTTTCAATGCAGTCATATGATAATAATGTGTTCTAGACTATTAAATCAGCATCCCCACTTTCTCGAGAAAGACGCAGAAGTTGCATTAAGGCTCCATTGGGCATACCTGATCTAAATCTGAGAAAACAAGTTCCAAATTGATAACATCAATATCAGACTTAGGATCAACTTTTCCATTCACATGAACAATGTCGTTATCCTCAAAACAGCGTACAACCTGAAACAGAAATCAAACCAGCATTTTTATTTCAAAACATAAAAGTTAATGATAAGGTAGCTTAGCTTTCAATGGACAATGATAACACATAAAATTCAACAAACTCTCCAAAAGAATAATTTCAGATTCAATTAAAAGAATCAGAAATTGTTCAGGTTTGGGATTTTTAGTTGGATTCCTTAATTATTAAATATACAAGTAGTCTCCAGTGCTTTGGCCTTTGAGTGTGAGCTATTTGGTGCCACTGAGTTTTTTAAGGTTCAAGCTTTTAAATTCAGAATTGATTTTAAAAAACTGAAGAGCTATTTGCATCTTATATTTGATTGAAAAACATCAATTTTACATTTTTATGTCCATGTCCTGCGTCCTATTCTTCTAGAAAATTCTATGTCCATATCCTGTCATGCGGTACTGTATCCATATCTGTGCTTCCTAGGTTATTGGTCTACTGAGATTGAAATATATACTCATTCAGATTTGGTTAAGTATTAGAAAGGTAGTCGCCCAGAGAATTAATGTTTCAAGTGAGGTACTGATTAACACAGAGCATAGTATGCATTCATGCATAAGCTAAACTCCTCTCAGGAAAGATTACAAGATTGAAGCACCATTAATTTTAGATAGCGAAATGATGGTTGGGCTAGCATATGTATGCCTTTCGTCATTTATCCTTTGTTTCCTATTAGGAAAGCTCCATTTAAATGACACCATGTAAAGAAATATAAGAAAATCAGTCAGTTGAACATATGCAAATGCAGAATAGAACACAGGTAAATGGTGGAAAAGAACCTGAAGAATGGAGTCCACTTCACGGATGTGAGATAAGAATTTATTTCCTAAACCCTACAATTAATGACAGATAAGAAATTAAGAACCTACTTGCAACAGAATCTTTAAAAACAAAGATAATAGTGTTAAAGAGAAAATTTTGCTAACATATGAAATGCAATTTGTTGCAATGGAAAAAAAATTGTACCATAGCAACAAAAACAAATATTACAAGAAGTTTTACCTCCCCTTGACTGGCACCTTTAACGAGTCCAGCAATGTCAACAAACTCAATAGAAGCAGGGACAGCTCTTTGAGACTTGCTGAGTTCAGAAAGAACATGAAGCCGAGGATCCGGAACTGCAACAATCCCAACGTTTGGCTCTATAGTACAAAACGGAAAATTCGCAGCTTGAGCTTTCCCGTTTTCAACCTACAATATTTCATTCAAAATTTAATAAATCACTCATCAAAATCTATCTTACCTGTTCTATTGAAGGGGAAAAAATGGAAAACCCAAAGTTCAAAAGTGAGTAAAACTTACAACAGCATTGAAGAGAGTTGATTTCCCGACGTTAGGAAGACCAACAATGCCGGCTCGTAGGCTCATGCTTACTTTGGAAGAGTATAATCTCGTTTTGGAACCATTCAAAGCGGTGATGAACTGAGGAGTTTTGGTGAAAATGGAGACTTTGTTAGGAAGAAAAGTTAGAGTTGAAAATAGGTTATTGCAGGCTGATATTGCCATTTTAGAAGACAAAGGCTTCAAAGGATAAAAGAATTGGCCGCTGGTTCTGGTTTGATTTGGGTGGGGTGGCTGGTCACTGCCTTTTGTAGCCTTCAGGATTTATAAGTTTTTGGAATTTTAAATTTTTCCCCGCAAGTTCTGTTATTTTTTAAACTATCTCTAGTAGTTTCCTCTTATCTAATTTCATATATGTGTCATATATTTAAGGTTGATGAACATTTTGCCTAGTAAGGTTTTTATTCGACCAACTTCATACTTTTATTTCGCTTTTGTTCTATACTTTAATCCATAAGTTCAATAAATTTTGACATATTTAGCCAATCAAGAATATCCACATCACCTCACGTACAGATAGATAAAACCATACAAGACTTGAGATTTATGAAAATTACTTTCAACATTCAAACTACACAAGTTATATAATTATCTAATATGCTATAAATGGTTCGCTAACCACTGCCAAACGTGTGAACGTTTAATTGAAAAATACTACATCAAAAATATAAGAAATAAAGCAATGATGTTCGCAAGTATACGGATTAAATTGTACTGTAATATTGTGTTACAATGGAATATAGGGAAATATTCAGAGCATCGTACCCAATGGAGGATGAATTAAATCTATTGAAAAATATTAGAATGAATCATAAAAGACATGAAAATCTGATATTAAATAACTGCAATAAATAAACAGTAAAATAAACAAACAACTAAACCAATTAAATCAATAAGGAAGATTAACTCATTTCAGTGGTTGTAATTAACTTCAGATTCGGGCTTTAGGGTGAATTAGCGATAATCAAGCAACTCTTCATATCGCCTCAAATTCGGTTTATCCTAAAAGAACCAAACACATCAAGGTCAATTTTTACTTTATTTGAGAGAAAATTTTGGATAAGTCAATCTCTACAGGTTATGTGAAGACAGGAGAACAACTTGCTAATTTGTTCACAAAGGCACTTAATGGAAATTAGGTTAACTATCTATGTAACAAGCTACACATCTTCAATATTTATGCTCTTGAGGAGAATATTACAAACTTTTAGTATTTATTTTAGAATTTTATTTTATTTTTCTTTCCTTATTTATAGACTATATAGACTTGTATACAAACATTCCAAGTCAATAGATGAAACACAAGTCTCCATTCTATTCTCATATATATATATATATATATATTCTTTTCTCTATTTTCAATAACAATTTTTATTTTATTTTGTTCATATTTTATATTGTTTCACTTTAATATATAATTATTGTAAAAGTTTTCCATTTAATTAACTAAGATTTGGTTATGTTTTCATAACAATCTTTTCTTTGATTACAATATAATTTGCAATACTATTCAAAGTTGTATTTATGAATCTAAAACTTACCATATATATTATACCATTTTTACTAAATGCTATTATTAGTTCTTGCATTATGCTTGTTGAGGGCGAGATATGCTCTGAAGTGTCTCACTTCCCCCAGGGTGGAGGTATTCTCAAGATGTCTTTGCTTGATTTTAGCCTTGAATATTTGTTTTTCTACTTCAAGGAGAGCCCAAAGGTGTTCATAGGGTTTCGGTGGGAGCATCTAGGTGCACCAAGGAAATGTTTTATAATTTAGCCTTGACGGGATTCAAACCCATTAAAGCCATCTTTTATGTTAAGGGTGAGTATCTACTTTGTAGTGTCCCACTCCTTTAATAGTAGATGTATTGTTCCCAAAGTGTCTATGCTCGATTTTAACATCGGGTTTTTCTCTCCCTACTTTGAGGAGAGCCCAAATGAGTTCTTGCATTAAGCTTGTTGAGAGCGAGTATTTGCTCTAGAGTGCCTCACTTCCTCAAGGGTGGAAGTATTGTTCCCGAGATGTCTATGCTCAATCTTAGCCTTGAGTTTTTATTTTTATACTCCGAGGAGAGCCTAAAGGAGTTCACGAAGTTTCAGTGGGAGCATTTAGGTCCACCAAGAAAATATTTTATAATTTAGCCTTGGTGGGATTCAAACCCATTAAAGCCACTTTTTATATTAAGGGTGAGTATCTACTTTGTAGTGTCTCACTAAATGTATTGTTCTTAAGGTGTCTATGCTCTGTTTTAGCCTCAAGTTTTTCTCTCCCTACTCCAAAGAGAGCCCAAAGGGGTTCACGGAGTTTCAGTGGAAGTGCTTAGATCCACCAAGAAAATGATTTATCATTTGGACTTGGTGGGGTTTAAACTCATAAAAGGCGCCTTTTACTTTGAGGGCGAGTATCTACTCTAGAGTGACTCATTCCCTTAATGGTGGAGGTATTGTTCCTGAGGTGTCTGTGTCTGATTTTAGCCCCGAGTTTCTTTCTCCTTACTCCTGGGAGAGCCCAAAGGTAAAGGCAATTGATAAAACATTTCATTGGTGGACTTAAGTGCTCCCATTGAAACTTAATGAACCCCTTTGGCTCTTCTCAGAGTAGGGAGAAAAAAAATATAGTTAAAACCGAGCAAAGACACCCTATTGAGGAAGTGAGACATTCCAAAGCAAATACTCACCCTTAACAAAGCTTAAATTGTGAATTTAGTCCTTATACTTTAATTTGGTTATTTTTAATCCTTGTACTATTTCAATTTTAAAATTTCAGTCTTGACCACATGGTAACTATAAAATTTATTAAATTAAGTTTTTCCATTTCCAAATTGTGATGCAACAACATATTATCACATTAATAATATTATGTCACCTTACTATTTCCACATATTACTTATAAAAAAATCAATTAATGGATTTAACATTGTCATTTATGTCAAGGTTGAAATAATATAAAGACTAAGAATGATTCAATCAAAGATAATGTACTAAATCTACATTACATAAGTAATTGCAGAATTTAACTTAACGAATTTAACTACTACAATTTGGACCAATATTGAATTTCAATATTTTAAAAGTATAAAGATTAAAATTAATCAAGTTAAAAGTACAAAAATTAAAGTTAATCCAATTTAAATATAATGACTAAATTCATAACTTATGCAAAAATTCGACAAATATCCTATAAGGTATAGCAAATATATATATAAAAGTGAGACACATGGCAAATTTTTAGTATTGCTTGTAAAGTTAAAAAATACACTATACGCTGTATAAAATACCAACTCTTAATTAAATTGCTATATAGAATTTTTTTGGCTTTTATATATAAAAAAAGAAAAAAAATGAGAAAAAGAGATGGGAAAATGAATTACTTGGCAAAATGGTTGAAGTTGAAGGACCCAACTTCAAAGTCGGCACCTCCGGCTGCTGACTTCCATATAACTATATCCCTGCTCAAATACAAATTGGTAAAATATCATGAATAGTCCCCCCATATTTCATCAAATTTTCATGATAACAAATTGTAGTTACTTTTAATATTTTTTTCCAGTTTGAATACAATATTATTAGATTTCAAGACTTTGGTGGGAACTACAAGTAAATATGACATTGGTTTTATTAATTTCTTATTTTTAAAAATTTCTCTTGAAATTTTGGTAAAATTATGAGGGACCTCATTAATCATGACATTGTTCCATTTTTAAGTTTAAAGCATAGAAAGAAGCCATTTTTTTTGAGCTTATACTCAACTAAAAATAGAATAATATCAGAAATGGTCCCACATAATTTTATCAAAACTTCAAGATAAAATATAGAATAGAAAAATATAATAAAATCAATATTATATTTACTTGTATTTCCTACGTAAGTCTAGGCTTGAAACCTATTAATATTGTATTGAAATTGAAAAATAAAAAACAATTAAGAGTAACTATAATTTATTATCATGAAAATTTGGTAAAATATGAGAGACTATTCATGATATTTTCCATTTTTCATTTGAGCAGAAAAACCAGTTATATGAAGCCAGCAGGTGTCGACTTCAAAGACTTCAACCATTTTATTAAGTAATTTACTCCCCGTCTTACTAAACATTTTTCTTATTTCATATATAGAGAGATAAAAAAAGTCGAATTTTTTACCTAAATAATATATTAATTAAATTGCACACGTGTAAATTATAATCTCTTCTTCAATATATTATGCTTTAATAACTTTCTATTTATATTTTCACCCGCATAGCGACTCTTCAAATTTTCACATGAATTGAACACAACTCATCAACTCTTGATTAAAGCAATCCAATTCTGTATCCTACGATAACAACGACAAGGTTAAAACAAAAGCATTGAGAAGGTAGATTGAAAGTAAAAGCTGAAATATGCGTAGATTCCTTTAGTGTTGAAAGGAACTTACTTTTTCCCTATATCGTTTAAGCTTGAGAAGACTTGGTAAAGCAGTTTCATTACTTATTTAACCACCATGAGAGGCCTTATTGAAATGTTCAGATATGAAACTATAGATTTAGCTATATGTTGAAGCATTTAGATGAACATTATAGCTTGCTGGTAGGAACTCCAACTGGTTTATCTCTAGATCTCTTTTCAATATCCCGAGACAGCTTCTTTACTCCCTCTTTTGGCATATGGCGAGGCTGGCTCAGCCAATGTCCTCCATCGACTACAAGGGTAGTGCCATTCACATATTTACCTTAAAAAAGTTCACATTCAAATGAATCAATAGCACAAAAATTCCCAGGAAAAGTATTAAAGCTGGAAAAGCAATGGCAATATGGGGAAATATAAGCTAATCAGTCATTAATGGTGACTTTAGGTGCCACTCAAATTTTACACTTTCATCTTTTTGGTTTTACTTCTTTTTAGTTTCTCATCTATTCGACTACAGCTTTTATCTTATATTATTGGTAAATACCTTATTGACTACATAAAAAATACCCCATGTTTTGACACTTGTGACTGACACATTTGATTATGGTGTGAGTGTCACGGCTCGCGGATTAAAACATGTGACCATTGCGCACAAAACGTTCCATAGACTAATTAAATGAGACTCATTTGACCCGCTTGAACTAGCCCGACTAGTGAAATATATGAAGAAACTCATCTGCTTAAAGCCTTAGTGGTCCAGTAAAAACTCCAGTAAAATTAGAGTTATCAGGATAATTTATGTAAATCCTAAAGGACAAGTAGAATTTAAATCCCTTAGGACTCTTATCTTGTAGATAGACTCCAATTTTAACTGTCGATATAACTTAATTTGTACTGTTGGATTTGGGGGAGCTCAACTATAAATAATGACCTTCCCTTTTATTTGTAATCATTCTGTTGTAAACCTTCAAAATAACAAAATACTTTTGAGAGCATTTACTCAAACACTTGGTGTGTTCTATTTTTCTATGCTTTTTATTCGTTTTTAGCTTCTTTTGTCTTTCAAGTTTGCTTCCGCTTTCCTTCGATGCCTCAGAGAATTTCTGTGAGAATTCTCAATTTTACAAGTGTTAGACTAATTTAGGCAAATTCGAAATTAAGAAACCACCTAAGGTAGCATGATTTATTAGACTAAAGTTCTAAGCTCGTGACAATTGGTGTCTGAGCTAGTGTTCAAAGGCTCCAATTGAGACTACCAAAGGAAGAGATGAGCAGAATGTCTCGATGGAGACCCATGAGAGGTATAAGAAAAATAACAGATCGAGGAATATGTTGTTGACTTTGGAAAGCCAAGTCACCGATCTCAAGAAACCTATGGATGATTTGAAAGAAAAAAATCAAGGTTTAAGGGACGCATTAATGAATTAGACTCGATGAAAGGGTAACTTAAGTACTAAAAGGCAAAGGCTCTTAGTGCTAATTGGGATGCGATGAAGGAGACCCACAATGTCTCTAATAAGGACCAGACTGAGAGAATGTCTGAGAGTAATGATGTTCTTAAAGCTTTGATCGACTTTAAAGGAAGAAGCTAAGGCCATGATGACAAAAATTGAGGAGCTTGAAGGAGAGCTTGTTGTGTGTAGAGATATTGTGGGAAAAGGGATGTTAGTTTCTATCCTTAAACAACGCAAAATGGATGACCCTAAGACAAAAGAGTTCAAAAGGACGAGGTTCATGAGAGACGTGAATAATTTTGTTTGAAGGATAGAATAATACTTTCGTGCGATGGACATCGAGGATGATGCCACTAACATAAACACTACTGTAGTTTATTTTACTGATGTTTCTCTCTTATAGTGGTGTCATAGCTGCATAGATAAGAAACAATGTGGGACCACAATTTGAACTTGGGGAGTTCCAAAAAGAGTTGAGAAAATAATTTTACCAGCAATATTCCAAGAAGGAGACTTAAGCTAAGTTGCATCGGCTTATGCAACAAAGCACTATTCCAAAGTAAATTTGAGAGTTTAATGAGTTGATGCTTCAAATTTTTGACTTGAGTGAAAAGGTTACTACTAGTTTGAAAGAAGTTGAAGTCTTGGGTGAAGCAAGAGTTGCATCGATAAGGTATCACTAAGCTTATTGTAATCATGGTTAAAGCGAAATCCTTTATCAAGCTTGGACAAAGGAAAAACAAGTTCGTGTCTTTCAAACTCAAAGAGATGAGAAATGGTGGAGACCATAAGGTAGATAGAAGTGGCAATAGTGACAACGATAAAAATGGTGATAACGGGGGACCACATAATGAAAAGTAGAAACCTAACAACAAACCGAAGGAGCCAAGGAAACATTTCCTTTGTGATGATCCACATATGGTAAGGGATTGTCTAAAGAAATTTGTGTTTTTTTCTATCGAAGGGGACGGTGAGCAAACAGAGCATAAATAAGGTTTGGTTCGATCATTCGTTCTGTCGAAGCCAAGAAGGTTAGAGAGAATAAAAAGCCAATGAAATTTTTCTTATGTTGTGGTCCGTATATGATTCAGGACTGTTCAGAGTAATTTAAGCTATCCACAATCATTAAAGAAGATGAAGCAGAGCCTATTGAGAGTGAAGCTTTAAGGCGAAGAGGAACCGGAAACAAAGAGTTGATGTATGTGGGCATAAACATTGTAGGTCAAAGAAGGAGTGATCTTGTTGATATAAGGGCGTCAGGCTTATTCATATAAAAAAAAAGTCGTGGGTAAACTTGGTCTCTCATTTAGCAAATCGACCAATAAGACCAATACTGTTAATTCTAAATAGGTCTTAATTGTAGAAGTAGCACAAGGAGTTGAGCTGCAGATCAGACAATGGAAAAGCAAGGAAGACTTTGAGATAATACACTTAGATGATTATGGTTTCGTGTTTGGCTTGAATTTTTTTGACAAGATTAATGCTTCGTAGATTCCTTTTTCCAATTAATTTTGTATCTTGGATGCTCGACAACAATAATGCATTGTGCCGATAAGTCGAGACATGAGAGGTGAAACTAATGTATTGTCGGCAATCCAACTAGTAAAGGATGTTTCGTGTGGTGGGAATATTTACTTGGTAGATTGAAGTGCTATGCATACCCTCTTGTAAATGCTAGAGAGGCTGAATACCAATGTGAAGCCTGTTAAGCAACCAGTGGGGCTACCATTTATGAGAGAAGTGGGTCATGCATCAGACTTTGTGGAAAAGGTAATGATACAAATTGGGCAGTCGGATCGAGTAAACGTTATGAGCGTGGTACACCGCAAACACTTATCTAGTTTTTTACATTATAACTTACCATTGGCTTGGCAAAAACATAAGGGCCCTTTTAAAGTTTTAAAGCGAATAACTTGAGAGGCTTTCAAATCAGAGTTAGCAACAATACTCAAGGTTAAGTCAGTGCTAAATATGAGTGTGTCCGAGCTTATTTGTGCGGATTAAGGGAATCCCAATGGAGGCAAGACACAATGGAGGTAAGTAAGAGCGATGACCTTTTACAACTGAGATGTACAAGTAAGAAATACAATTCGAGTTAGGCGACAACAAAGTTATAAGTAAAGAAAAATGTTCCGAGGAGCAAAGCTACCCGAAAAAGAGACTAGTTAGGAGTCAGACGAGACATCGAGATCGTTCCAAGACAAGTCAAACCAATTCATTTCGAGGACGCGACAAGGGTGTCACGAGAATGGGTTGGGGAAAATGTAATGGGTCGCAAATCATAACTCATAACTATTGTACACAGAATGTTCATGAACTTATTAAATGGGGCTTATTTGACTCGCTTAAGCTGGTCTGACTCGTGAAACATATGGAGAAGCCCATCTACTTAAAGCTTGGTGGTTCAGTAAGAACTCCAATAAATTAAAGTTACTAGGGTAATTTATGTAAATCCTAAAGGATAAATATAATTTAAATCCCTTAGGACTCTTATCTTGTTGATAGACACTATTCTTAATTGCCGATGTAACTTAATCTATACCGTTAGATCTTGGGGAGTTCAACTATAAAGATACCTTCCACCTCATTCATAATAAATCAGTTGTAAACCTTTAAAGTAATAAAATACTTTTGAGAGTATTTACTCAAATAGTTGGTATGCGTTATTTTTATGTGGTTTTTTTCTTCATTCGTAGTTTCTTTTGTCTTTCGAGTTTTCTTCCGCTTTGCTTCATTGCCTTATAGAATTTTTGCAAGAACTCTCACTTTTGCGAGAGTTAGCCTGACTTAGACGAATTTAAAACCAAGAAATCTCCTAAGGTCGCACGATTTTCCAAACTAAATTTCTAGCCCCGTGACATGATCATGATCTTCTAAAACTATGAAAAACAAAACATTTAAAAAAGTTGAATACACCCATATCCAACATTCATCCTAAACCTAAATGACATAGCTTCTTATTCGAATGAAAAGCAAAGAAAGAGACTACTGATAAAATAAGCAAAAAAGAAAGATTGATTTCTTTGAAATTCCTTGATAACTAACCATACTAACTCATACAACAGTTAGAACTCCATTTATTGAACTTCAGTCACAGTTTATTGGTTGACAGTTGATACAACACTGGTATTTCTATATTTCATAAAGATGACACTACTATTGTACCTATAGAAGCATAGAAATTAAATCTAATAAAGAAGTAATTTTTATCTTTTTTATTACTATAGGTTAGTGATATACCAAAATAATAGGAGGGTGAGAAAATAAAAACAATTATAGAAAGTGTCAAAGTTATGAGGAGAAAACTAAGTTGCTCATACATATAGAAGAATACGTAAGTGTAAAAGCCATACAACTAAGTGCAAGTCTCATAGGCCGCGAATCAAAGCCCGTGACAAATGCACAAAGAGTGTCTCATGGAAGTCAATTGATTAAATGAGACTCATTTGACCTATTTGAACTAGCCCAACTCATGGAACATATGTAAAAGCCCATCTACTTGAAGCCTTGGTGACCCAATGAAACACCTTAGTAAAACTAGATTTACTAAGGTAATTATTGTAAATCCTAAAAGATAAAGATGTATAGTGTTTAAATCCCTTAGGACTCTCATATTATAGATAGACACAAATCTTAACTGTCGATGTAACTCAATTTGTATCATTAGATTTGGGGAAGCTCAATTATAAATAGAGGTATTCCCCTCATTTGTAATCATTTAGTTGTAATCCTTCAAAATAATTGAATACTATTCAGAATATTTACTCAAACACTTAGCCTTTCTTGTGGCATTTTCTATTATTTTTCTACTCTTTCGTTTGAATTGTTTCCGCTTTATTTTTGGTGTTTTGGAGAACTTCTATCGAGAATTCTCACTTTGTAAGAGTTAGGTTAACTTAAGCGGATTTGAACGCAAGAAATCACCTAAGACCGTACAGATTATGAGACAAAAGTTCTAGCCCCGTGATAGTTGGTATCCAAGCTAAGGTTTCAATGGCACCGATCAAGATAATGAAAGAAGTAGACAAACAGGTTGAGTCAATGGAGACCCGTGGGTGGGTCAGGAAAGCTAGTCGATTTAGAAATATGTTATCAGCTTTAGAAAGTTAAGTGGTCAATCTTGAAGAGTCCATGGGGGATATGAGGGACACTCGAGGTAGTTAAGGAACGTATTGCAAAGTTGGACTTGATGGAAGAGCAACTCAAAGAAAGCGTGCTAGAGTCTCTCTTAATTCCAATATGGAAGAGATAAGAGAGGTGGTCAATTCCATTGTGAATAAGCTGATAGTAAGGGACGATGCTCTCGAGGCCATGGTGATGACTTTAAAGGAGAAACTAAGGTCACGATAAGAGTTTTAAGCATAAGAATTGAGGGGCTCAAGGAAGAGCTTGTTGTGTCCCGAGCTGCCGTGGGTAAAAGGGTGTTAAGTGCAACACTAAACAACGAGATAGATATCCCTAAACTGAAAAAGTTTAAAGAGTAAGGTCCACAAAAGAGGTGGATAACTTCTTGTGATAGATGGAGCAATAGTTTCATGTCATGGGCATTAAGCATGATGATATTAAGGTAAATATTACTACTAGATATTTCACTGATTTCATTTTTTTATGGTGGCAGTGTAAATCCACAGATGAAAGGTGTGGTCAGGCCACAATTAAGACTTAGGAGGAGTTTTGAAAAGAGTTAAAGGATCGATTTTACCCATAACATGCTGAAAAGAAGACTCGGTCTAAGTTGCATCGGTTCTAGCAATAAGACACAATTCGGGAATATGTGAAGGAATTCAGTGAACTAATACTCCAAATAAATAATCTAAGCGAGAAAGAAGTATTATTTTATTTCATAGATGAGTTGAAGCTATGAATTAAACAGGAATTAGAACGTCGAGAGTTCCAAGAATTTTTGAAAGCCATGATCATGGTAGAGTCCTTAATCGAGTTTGTTTCGAGAAAAGACAAGTTTGAGTTTTCCCAATCCAAAGAGAAATGTAATGGTGGGAAAGATGAAAGGCAAGTTGAGTGCAATAATAATAGTAGTAATGGGAAACTACGAAATGGAAAGATAAGCCCCAACAACCCAAAAGAGAAAAGAGAGTGAGATACAATGTTATTTATATGGCGATTTGCATATGGTAAGGGACTGTTTGCAACGATCCATGTTTTCTGCCATCAAAGGGGATGATGAGCTAAATAAAACACCCATGAAGCTTCATTCGATCGTGAGTGGTGTCGAAGTCAAGAAATCAAAGGAAATAAGAAGAAGCTAGTGAAGTGCTTATGATGTGGTCCGGATAGGATGTGGGACTATTTGGAACAATCTAAGTTGTGTGCAGTTACTAAAGAAGAGAAAGTAGAGTCTGATGAGAGTGAGGCTTTAAATCTTAGATCAATGATACTCAATTTTGCTAAAGTGAAAAGAGGGATCCCAAGTAGAAAGAGTTGATAAGTTCAAATCTTCCAAGCCTAAAAAGAAGGGTAATGGTGGGAGAGATGAAGAGAGATAGGTTGGGAATGACAATGGTAATAGTGGCAATAGGACACCACAGAATAAGAAGGAGAAACCCAAAAACAAACCATTGTAAAAGAAACGTGAGATACAATGTTTCTTATGTTGTGGTTCGCATAGAGTGCAAAATTACCCACAACGATCTAAGTTCATCGTAATCAATAAAGAAGAAGCGAAGCCAAATATTGAGGTTTTAAAGCTTGGGTCAATTATACTCGATTCTACAAAACAGCGAAGAGAGGTCACAAGAAAAAAAATTATTGATGTTTGTGGACATCAACATCGCAAGTCAAATGAGAAGTACTTTTGCTGATACAAAAACATCTGATTTGTTCATGTCAGAGAAGATTGCATGTAAACTTGGTTTCATAGTTTGCAAGACAACTAGGAGGATTAAGACTGTTAATTCTAAAGAGGTTTCAACTGTAAGAGTAACACAAAAAGTTGAGCTATAAATTAGTTAGCAGAAAGAAAAAAAGACTTCGAGATAATTCATTTAGATTATTATGACTTTATTCAAGGCTTAACAAAATTGATGCTTTTTTTTTTGTTACTTCTATCGATTTCATGTGTATTTTGGATACTAAAAAAAAAATAATGCATTGTGCCGATAAGTTAAAATATGATAAGTGAATCCAAGAAACTTTTGACATTCTAGTTAGCCAAGGATGTTCTGTGCGATGAGAACATTGACTTGGTAAATCGTAGTGCTAAGGAGACCCCATTAGAAATGCTAAGGGTGCAACAAATCGCCACGAAACCTATTGAGTTATCAATAGGAGTACCACCTATGAGAGAGATGGGTTACACATTAAACTTCATGAGGAAAGAAGTGATGCACACTAAGTAATTAAACTAAGTAAATGCTGAACGGGATACATCTTAAACATTTATCTAGTGTTTTTCATAATGACTTATAGTTGGCTTAGCAAAGACATAAGGTACCTTTCAAAGCTTTGAAACAAATAAGTCGAAGGGCTTACAAAATAGAATTAACGACAATACTTAAGGTTAACCTCGTGTTCAATGTGGATCAAGGGGATCCCAATAAATAAGTTACAAAATAGAATTAACGACAATATTTGAGTGGAGACGATAGAATTGGAGACTTATATGGAAATAAACAGTACACTTCGAGGCGCGGATGACGCTTTTTAAAGAGAACTATTTTCCCCCACATAAAGTTGCTAGAGGGTTAAGAAAAAGGTCTTCCCGGGATACAACGAAGTTTTAAATTTCCTTTTATTAGCAAAATCTAGGAATTCCCTAGCTCTTACTCTAGTTTCTGAAAATAAGATTGATTGTAATTGTATATTTTGTGAGCACCATAATGCCTCTATTTATATGAACTCAATGAATACAATTTTGAAGAGTCACAACCCTTCATATTGGATATACTTCTTAAGGGAAACATGCCCCATGGAAATGTATCCATTGGATGATAAATCATCACTTTTAATTTGAATAGTGCTTATGAATAATTAAACTTGTAAGATGATAAATCATCACTTTTAATTTGAATAGTGCTCATGAATAATTAATTTGCAATATATAATTTCCAACAATCCCCCACTAGATTGCGAATTCCAGAAAATAAGTACACAACAATTATGCATAAAAAAGGGTATCCGCAGATTAAACCTTCCTTTAGTGCAAACTCTCAGAGTATCAACAAAGTGAATGGTGGCTAGTCGTTTGAACCATCACTCTTAAAGTCAATACTGGGAAATTTTCACACAATCATAAAGTATTAGAGTAAGAGTTTAATTTGGTTTAGCACAGTTATGGCCATGTACTCATTCCGTTTCATGAACATGTATGAGAGAAAAACATAAAGAAAATCTCGTTAAAGCGACACCACTTAATGTCCATATAGGTAGATTTCATGACAATTAATGTCCATCCATTAAGAGTAAAACTCATCCTCCTAAAATATAAACACTAAATCTTGATCCTTAGTGTACGTTGTCATTCGATAACTTGTTATTACCCTTTGAACCTTGAAACTAACTTTTGGCTAGAACAAGGTAGGGTTTCCATTATCAATGACATGATTAGAATGGTTTTAATCCCATCTTAGTGGTCGTACTCTTAACCAAACCCCTTGACAAATCTTTTGTCAATGGATCCGCTAAATTGTCAATTGACTTAACATATGTAACAGTTATCACACCGTCCCTAATCAATTGTCTCACATACTCATGTCTTAAACTTATATATCTAGACTTTCCATTATACACCTTATTGTACGTTCAAGACATGATAGATTCACTATCACAATATACAGAAATAGCGAAGCTATGTTGTGACCACAACTTAATATCTAGCAAGAGATCTCTTAGCCATTCCACTTCCTTGCCAGTAGTCGCTAAGGCTATAAATTCAACTTCCATAGTTGAATGTGAAATGCAAGTTTATTTCTTGAAGGCCCAACTAATGGCTCCACCTCCAATTGTAAAAATCCATCCCGATGTGGACTTATTGTCACTTAGACTTGTAATCCAACTTGCATCCGAGTAACCTTCTAGTTCTGCGGGATAATCACTATAGAATAATCCCAAATTTTTTGTTTTCTTAAGATAGCCAAAAATCCTACAAATGCCTTTCTAATGATCGGTACTAGGACAATTTGTAAATCTCGCCAATTTTTACACAGCAAATGCGATGTCAGGTCTAGTATAATGCATTGCATATATTAAACTTCCAATTGCACTGGCGTACTCAAGTTGCGGTATAGCCCTGGCATTATTCTCACTTAACTTGAAGTTTGAATTGTATGGAGTGTTCAAATCCTTGATATTCAAGTGTTTAAACTTTTCCAATACTTTCTTGATGTAGTGAGATTGACTTAGTGCAAATCCCTTTTCATGCTTTTTCACCTTTATACCTAGAATTGTATCTACCTCATTAAGATCCTTCATTTTAAATTTCGAGGCTAGATACTCTTTGGTCTCACGAACACCTTCCATGTTCGTACCAAAAATCAACAAATCATCTACATAGAGACAAATAATTACACCATACCTATCAGTGAATTTAGTGTAAATACATTTATTTGCACCATTATGTAAAACACTATATGACAAGATAACCGAGTCAAATTTCTCATGCCACTATTTAGGCGCTTGTTTTAAACCATATAATGACTTGATCAACTTACACACCTCATGTTCATTCCCAAGAAGCACAAAACCTTTTGGTTGCTCTATATAGACTTCCTCTTCGAGATCACCATTCAAAAAAGTCGTCTTAACATCCATTTGATGTACATGTAACTTATGGATAGATGCAAGTGCTATAAGAATTCGAATGGAGGTCATCCTAACCACTAGTGCATAAGTGTCAAAATAATCTAGGCCTTCTTTTTGCCTAAATCCTTTAGCCACCACCCTAGCCTTAAAGGTTGGGGAACCCCCTGTTGAAGTATTCTTGCTTTTAAACACCTATTTACACCTGATAGGCTTTAATCCTTGAGAAAAATCAACTAGAATCCAAGTATTGTTGGATAATATTGAATCAATTTCATTATTGATTACCTCTTTCCAAAATGCTGCATCCCTAGAAGTGATGGCTTCACCATAGGATTGTGGATCACCATCCATATTAAACATTATGGGGATCTTCCTAATTACAGTTTCTCTATTTCCCTCAATAGGGAATGTTAGAGATTGCGAGGAAATGAAATCAGGACCAAAGTCCTTTACTTTTCTCAATCTTTGATTTTCCTCGGCTTCGTATCCTTATTATCACAAAGACTTCTTTTGGTTTGATCACTTGAGATCATTGGTTGATATTCTTTTTTCAAATCTGTTAAATCATTGAAAACCTTATTTTCAATGAATACAACATCTCTTGTTTCAATTATCGTATTTGACACTAAGGCAAGAACACGATAAGCCTTAGAGTGTTAGGCATATCTAACGAATGCACCCTTGATGGCTCTTAGACCTAACTTTGTTCTCTGTTGGTCGGGAATTCTATAATAAGCCAAACACCCCTACACTTTGAAATAATCTAAGCTTCGCATCCGACCCTTCCATAACTCATTTGGAGATACTTTAAATTTTCTCGACAGTATTCTGTTAAGAATATAATACGCAGTCAATAATGCTTTACCCCATAGATTATATGGAAATTTAGCATTTAACAACATCGAGTTAACCATATCTATTGAAGTATAGTTCTTTCTTTCTGCCAAACTATTTTGTTGTGGAGTATAAGGCGCGAAACACTCATGTACCACATCTTGTTCCTCACAAAATATATCAAATTTATTTGAAAAATATTTGCCACCTCTATCATTATGAAGCACTTTGATTTTCTTACTAAACAAATTATCAACCTCATTTTTAAAATGTTTAAACATATCAAAAGCCTCGTCTTTACTTCTCATGAGATACACATAAGTACATCTAGAGAAGTCATCTATAAAAGTGATAAAATATCATTTTCCACCTATTTTTATTGTTCCATTTAATTCACAAACATTGGAATGAATTAAATCTAACACATGTGAATTCTTTTTACACTTATTAGGAAATGACTTCTTAGTAATTTTTGACTGAATACAAATTTCACATTTATCCTCAAACTCATCATTACTTAGATTATATAACCATTCTTTTTGCATATATTGTAAAGTTTTAAAACTAAAATGTGCTAAACGCGCATGCCACAAAGGATAAGATTCAACAATATAAGCAGAAGAATCAACTTTATTCATATCAATGCTCAACTTAAACATACCCTTATTACAATATCCTTTTCCTACATATATATCACCCTTAAGTAAGACAAACTTATCGAATTCCAAGATAATAATATTGAACCCCTTGTTACATAGGACACTTGCAGACACTAAATTCTTTCTCACATTGAGAACATGCAACACATTAGTCAAAGTCAATTTCTTCCCAGATGTGAAGTTGAGTTCCATTGTCCCTTAACCGAGCACCTTAACTGATTGATAGTTGCCCATAAGCACTTCATGGTTTGGCACTAGTTCATAACTCTTGAATTGTTGTTGGTCATTACACACATGACCAATAGCTCCGAAGTCGAGCCACCAATTACAGGACTTATCAATCATAGCTATGTTGAGTTCAGTAATCATACCAATCTCTAAATTTTTTATCCCTTCCGTAACCATGGCCACTAAGTTCATGCCCTCCACCATATTAGCTTTAGAAGTTGTGGCATCTTTCTTCTTTTTGAGAAGTCTGCAATCCTTAATATAGTGTCCTTTCTTATTGCAATTATAACAATTGCGAGTTTTTTTCTTCTTATCTTGCACGTCCTTGGTCTTAGATGTGGCCTTTGGCTTACCATTTCGAGAGTTTTTAGACTCGTTCACATGGTTCACTTTAGAACTTTGGGGAAGATACACCGCATCACACTTTTGAGTTTCCTCTTTAATATGCAAATGCCTAAGTATTTTCTCCAAAGCGAAGTCCTCTGCCATATGCAGAAGTTTCTTCCAATAATTGGTCCAAGACAAGGGTAACTTCGAGATGATAGCCCCAACTTGTAACAATTTTGGAATAACAATTTTGGAATAACAACTTTCAAATCATGAAGCTTGCTTACAAGGACTTGTAATTCATGGACTTGATCCATGATTAGGATACTTCGAGCATTTTGAATTCAAAATACTTCATCCTTAAAAATTTATCAGTACCTTGTCGCTTGGTGTTGTATTTCTCTTCAAGAGCTTTCCATGTTTCCATTGGGGATTGCATCGACATGTAAAGATCATACCATTGATCAAACAAGGTGTTGAAGATATGTCCTCGACATGTGAAATTGTCTTCTTTGCGCTTCTTCTTGAGTTCAGCCACTTTCGCAATTTCCTTGGAATTTGCATTGTGGGCGAGATCCTTCACGGGTTGTAGGTTTAAACTTCGAACGATTAAAGTTTAAACCATTAAATCAATCAAGTTTCACAAACTCTTGGTTCATCGCTTTGAATATGGTGTTAGCCTCCTTCGCCATCTCCAAAATTAGTTCTCTTTGATTGTTGGATATTTGAGTGGGGACGATAGAATCGGAGACTTATATGGAAATAAAGAATACACTTCGAGGAGCAGATGACTCTTTCCAAAGAGAACTATTTTCCCCCCACAAAAAATTGCTAGAGGGTTAAGAATTTCGTTTGATTAGAAAAATTTAGGAATTTCCCAACTCTTACTCTAGTTTCTGAAAGCAAGCTTGATTGTGATTGTAATTGTATATTTTGTGAGCACAATAATACCTCTATTTATATGCTCTCAATGAATACAATTTTGAAGAGCCACAACCCTTCATATTGGACATACTTCTTAAAAGAAATATATCCCATGGAAATGTATCAATTGGATGATAAATCATTACATTTGATTTGAATAGTGCTTATGAATAATTAAATTTGTAAGATGATAAATCATCACTTTTAATTTGAATAGTGCTCATAAATAATTAATTTGCAATCTATAATTTTCAACATAAGAAAGAGTGGTGGTCTCTTTTGATCGAGATATACAAAGTAGAGAAACAGTTTAAGGTAAACGACGACAAAGGTATAAGATGAGGCAAATGTTTCGAGAGAAGGAACTACCTAACAAAGAGACTAGTTGAGAATCGACTGAGGCATTAAGGCAATTTTGAGATGAGTAACACCAATATCATTCTGAGGACGCGACGAGAGCCTCTTGAGAATAAGGGGAAGAATGTCATGGGCTGCGAATCAAAAGCCGTGAGCATTGCGTACAGAATCATAGAGATCAATTGATCAAGTGAGAACTATTTAACTCGCATGAATTGGTCTGATTCATGGAACACATGCAGAAACCCATCTACTTGAAGCCTTAGTAGCCTAATGAAACACTCCAATAAAACTAGAGTTAACATGGTGAATATTTTGTAGCCTAAAGGATAAGATTATATAGTATTTAAATCTCTTATGACACTTATCTTCTAGAAAGGTTTTAATCTCAATCATCAATGTAATTTAAATTGTACCACTGGATATGGGGAAACTCAACTATAAATAGAGATCTTCCTCCTCATTTATAATCATCCCATTATTAAGTAATACAATATATTTGAGAGCATTTAATCAAACACTTTTGTATATAATTTTCTTGTGGCTTTTCTGTATGTTTTTTGTTTCTTTGTCTTTGAGTTTGCTTTCGCTTTATTTTGGTGCCTTAGATAATTTCTTTTGTAAATTCTCATCTTTCGAGAGTTGGACTGGCTCAGGCGAATTTGAAGCTAAATTTTTACCTAAGGCAATGCAATTTGGCAAACTAAAATTCTAGCCCCGTGATACAAGCATGTGGATATGTTAAGTTTAGGCATATTGAAGCTAATATTGAAAACAAAAAAGAAAAGAAATTGAACTTTCATATAGAATTGATTATTTTACGGGCAAGAAAGAATGGATTATATGCTCTGAAATGTTCCCAACAGAAATTTAAATATGAAATATCCATAAAGAAAGAAAAATGATGCATTTTATAATACATCATTCTATTGATATGTGAATTAAGATTCAGTTCTAGGGTAGATAATTTGTAGAGGTATTGGTAAATGACAATAAGCTAGAATAGGGATCAAAGTAACTCACCAGCATCAGAAACAAGGTAGAGAGCTGCCATAGCAATATCCCATTTTTCCCCTATCTTATACAAAGGCATGACCTCTCGAGTTTTGCTTTTAATCTCATCCGGTACTAGTTTACTCATGCCAGGAGTATCACCAATAGGACCTGGGGCGATACCATTGACCCGAATATCATAGTCAGTTCCCCACTCAAGTGCCAAGTTTCTTGTAATGCTATCAACGGCTGCCTAACATAATGAAACTCTAGAAATAAGCAAAAATGAAGAGTAAAACCTTGGCTGCAGAGACATTGGGGGAAGAAATTTATATGACAAACCTTGGCTGCGGCCACATGTATTTGGTACCAAGAAGCTGTATAGTGTAAAGTAGCAGTAATATTCAAAATTGATCCACCCCTAGATGAGTTCCTTCCATGTCCTCCCTTTTTGAGATACTTGAGTGTTTCATGGCACATTGTAAATGTGCCGACCGAATCAATATCTATAACTGGATGTGCAGGTAAGAACAAATACATTTAGCTAAGTTGTTTACAGAGCATATAAAGGAAAAAGTGCTTTTGAAAGCCTAATTACCATCATTTCAAATAATTAGCCGAAAAACTTTTAACTTGGTTTTTTTATTAAGGAATAAAAGGAGAGATAGTGGTGATAGGATCTTTCATGACTTATTTAACTCTCAAAGAAGATTAAAACAAAATCTGAAGTAAATTCACTAGAAAGGGACAAAGATCATTGACTTGAGCCTAAAATTTGCCCTCACCAATAGACAATATGATTAGAACCGAGATGACCCTGTGGGCATTGCAAACCTTATCAAATTACCGGTTCTAAACCCATTAGGGGATAAATCCTCAGCAGACACAAGAAAATTGCCAGCAGCTGCATTCACAAGAATGTCGAGGCAGCCAAAATGCTTGACAGTTGATTCAACCACTCTTCTTGCGTCTTCCTGCTTGCGAACGTCCCCCTCGAAGCCAACAGCCTTCACAAACAATTGAAAGTAAAATGAAATGTCTGTAACATTCAGCAGAAAGTACAAAACCAGCATGCAAACATTTAGTGGATCAACAACAAAAAAACAAACAAGCAAGCTACTGATTCAATTGAATGCTTATATCATCAGAAACTTGGAGGTGCAACAAAGTGAGAACTGAGCATCTAAAGAATTGTGCAGTGCGTTAATTTTATATATCTCGTCATAAGCCTTATCTTCTGATTCATATATTTGTTTTTCTTCTTTCATTATCAATCATACTGGTGAACAATCTGTCTTTTCAGGAACCAAACAAGTACAATTTGACCGGCTCTTAAACTTCAATGAAATCAACAGTGAATGTAACACTGAAAAAGAAAAACAATTGGTATCAGGAATCAATTAACTAATTAAAACTAATTGAGTGTATGTGTATATATTTTGCATGTGAAAGTTTCACATTATATATTGAAGCTTATTTATACGTAACATGTGATTGAAGTATGGAAAACTCAAAAGAATTTATGGGGCGAATACAAAGTACAAACAAAGATGGCATAGTTTTTGGCAATTCCTGGCTTCTAACTCTATGCATATGACATCATATAAGATGATCTTGTACAATATGTGGTGTTTGGTTTTTTCCAATTATTCATACTATTTTCATTTTATAGATGACACATACCAAGGAGAATTAATTGATAACTTATAAGATAAGCAACAAGGATTTAAGATAAATGAACTAAAGTCCCAAGGAAAGGGGACACTAACTTGAAAATCAGGAGCTCAAACGGTTTTTATGGGATCAGATAAGGCCACTTCCCACATTGGAACTCAAGATCATATATTAGGAAGAAAAAAAGATTAACTGAATTCAGAGGAAAAGAACATGGATCGAGTCTTGGGTTGCATGTAAATCATAAATATAATGAATCCAGAGTTGTTGATTCATGCAATTCTCATAAATATAATAAAATAAAAGAGAGCGAAGTGAATTGAGATTGGAGAAAATAGAGGAAAATGGTGATATACATTAATTCCAAGGGAGTGAAGAGAAGAGACAGCAGCATCAAGGACTTGTTTGCGTCGACCCATTATGGCTACTGAAGCTCCATGTTTTCCAAATTGTGTTGAAATCTCAAAACCGATGCCCGATCCTCCTCCTGTGATCAAACAAACCTTTCCTTTCACTACATCTGCCTTGAATGGTGACTCCTTTGCCATTTCCCGGCCTTCTCTATATCTCAGTTCTTTCTTTCTTTCTCTTTCTCAATGTTTCAACCCAAAATTTCGAGAAAAAACACCAACAACCCAAAATTTGAAAAAAAGTCATTAATAAATTTTAAATAAATCATTAATATTTTTAATAAATTTCTTCAAAAGATTCATTAATAAATTAAGAAAGTAATGCAATAAAAAATATTTAAAAAATATTTAAAAAATTTAGAATCGGCATATTAGTATTATTTAATCTTAAAAATATTTAAAATATAAAATTTCATCATGGTTTGAATATTAATATTAATACATTATAATTTAAATAATATTATTAATAATTTTTTATAGATTATATTTATAATATATGTAAGATCCAATTTTAGCCCGAACCCAAATACCCAATTACAGCCCAAACAACACTACCCAAATTAAACAAGCCCAAATTACCCTAGCCCAAAATCTAGCCCACAACAAATCAGAAAAAACAAGCAAGAAGGAAAAACCCTAGCCCCCTAAGTGCTTCAGCCGCCGCCCATGTCGTGCGCCACTCCACCACGCACATCTGCCCCACGGCCACCAACACACCCACGTAGCACGTCCGCCATCCACGTTCACCATACCTGCAACAAGTAGAGGCAATAAACAGTTGTAAATATGGCTATAAAAGCCACGAATATTCATTGTTTTTGGGATGACAAGGTCGATACGAAATACACACAAAAATCAATAGAAAAGAATCTAGTGCAAAGGAAATTTAAAAGGTGATTCTCGATTGATTCTATTTGTTGAGATTTTTTATTTATTTTGGTGTGCAAAGAGTAATAAAAAGGAAATGAAGTGAGAGCATTTACCAAACCTCCGTGGGCATAGTCGGAGTTCTCTCCGTTGGTAAAATCAGCCATCGTCTGCGCACTGTCGGCCACCGTATGGTGGTGGCTCAATGGCTGCATGTTTCTAGGATGAAACCCTAGTAGAAAAGGTTAAAAAACTTTGGGCTTTCAAAAAAGGATATTTTTTAATGTTTTAAAAAAATAAAATAAAATAAAAGTTTCATTAAATTTTAAAACAGCACCTTTGGGGGGAGGTAGTCCGCGCGTTGACCCAATCCATAGGTTGGATCCACGCATTTTCACCTTAAATGGGTAATTTGCGCGGCCAGTCCTTCCCATTTGCGCCACCTTTAATTTAACCCTATTATGTTTCGTTCATTTTTTCCTGAGGTTTGCGCGCTATTTCAATTTAGTCCGCGCCTGAGCATTGCATTTTGTGATTTGGAATATTTGCATTTTTAATCCTTGTTCTTTTGTGCGCATTTTATTACGGTCCTTGATTCTGTTTTAATAATTTAATTCGTTCATAAATTATTCTTCTGATTTTGATTTCATTTCAATTGAGTTTTTTAGTTTATGTTTTCATATTCTTTATGAGTTATTCATCATTCATTTTTTAACATATCATCTTAACATATTATTTTAAATTATTTATTTGATTTCACACCATTTTAGTTTTTTTCCTTTGGTATATTTTCGTTTTATTTTATTATATAATTTATTTATCTTAAAATTTTCCTTTATGAATATTCTTTGTTTCAAATTACATTATTATTTTTATATATATTATTTATATTAAACTACTTGTATTTTTTTGTATATTATCTATTTTAGATAGATCTATATAGTACTTTGTATATTACTTACTTTAACTTTCTTCTCACATAATACTTATTATAAAATTAATTTATATATTATTATTTTACATATTATTAATTTTTGTTCTTAATTTTTATGGCTTATTCCAAACCTTTACATGCATTACTTACTTTAAATCTCTTTTTACATATAATTTATTCTTAAACTGTTCTTATATTGTGAATTTCCAATTCCTTTTCTTTTTCATTATTTGTTTTAGTATTGTTCATTATTATTTGAGAAACTTGATACATTTTTTATTTTATTTTGCTTTATATACATATATATTCTTTAATCGTTATATTTTTATTCATTACTTTTAAACTAAATGTTAGTTTTTTTTAAATAAGGTGGTTGAGTATTTTGATTCGTATATTCGTACTTTTATCATTGTCATTCATTTGTATAATGTTGAACTTACATGTTATTATTTCATGCTCAATACCATGTTTGTTTCTTATTATCGCATTGTGATTCAAATTCTAACGTGTTTAGGCTATTTTTAATTGTTTCATTTTTATCCCAAACAAGCCGAATAAACACATTTTGAGCCGGATTTACAATTGCTTTATTTAATTTTTTTTCAAAATAAGGCAATATTTTGTGTTTAAAAATTCGAGAAATCGTGCTCTAACGTGATAAGTTTCGATTTTCCGTTTATCCAAATAATCAAATATCCCTTTAAAATTTCGGTCGCGTTTTCTAAACTTCAAAACAAGGCAATGTTCTATATTTGAAACTCCGAGAAATTGTGCCATAGCATATTAGGTTTCGGTTTTTTGTTGGACCAAATAATCGAATATCCTTTTTGTAATTTTTTAAATGTATGAGTTTTTGGAAATCGAGAATTGATCTTGGTTTCGAGGGTTTAAAAGGTCATGTCCTAACGTATTGGATGTGATATTTTATTCCTTCGTAACAAGAGAATTTTAACATCCAATTCGAGTTATTCAAATGTTTTAAAAGAAACCGTATTTCAAAATCTTTTTAAATTTTAGACATAAGGACACTATTTAATCAATTAGGTACAAATTCTGGGCATTACGACGGTGCTAATCCTTCCTCGTACGTAACCGACTCCCGAACCTGTTTTCTCAAATTTCGTAGACCAAAGTCATTATTTTAATAAATCAAAATGCTTAATTAAAATGATCAATCTTAAGGTGACCCAATCACACCCTGAAAAAAGGTTGGTGGCGACTCCATGTTACATTTTAAAAGTTGATCCCCATTTTTTCAAAATTAAAAAAATGGTTTCGACAATATATATTGTTAAATTAATTTGTTGTAATATTAAAATTTATTTTTTTAATTTTATATTTATCTTTCCTCTACTTTAATATATGAATGTAATTAATTTTTATTATATTTGAAAAATATAAATATAATTTGGTAAATGTTATTAATATGATTTTTTAAGATTATATTTTAAGTTTAATGATTTAATATTAATTAATTTAACATTATAACATTAAAATTTAATTCAATAAGTAAAATCTTAAAATAAAGATATAATTTATTTAAATAAATTTTTTATTTAACATATAAAAAATTATGAAAAAGTATAGAATAATTTTAAAAAATTAAAAGGCAATGAGTAAAAGAGTAATTTACTTAAATTGAAAATAAATATTTCAAATAGAGAGTGTCTTATGTCAAAAAACTGTAATGTGAACATTGCTATTTATTTCTTTTTGTATATAGAACATTGTAATATATATATTTTATATATATATATATATATATTTTAATAATTCAATTTAAAAATTGAATATTCAAATTTAAAGATATTATATATTTTTTTAAAAAAAATTGAATACATAATTGTAATTACAACCGTGTTTAATTTTTTTTTAAAAACAATTAAAGGATATATAAAAATTGTATAAGTTTAAAACACATTTTTTAAAATAAAATAAAATATTAAGTTATATTGTAATTTTATTTAGAAATTTATTTATAACTAATTTTTTTACTTTTAACATTAATTTAAACTTTTTCTTTCTTTTTCTGAAAGTAAACTTAAAAAGTTAACATTAACAAATTTTAAAATTTAAATAAGAAATGTTGTAAAGTAGAATATAATAAATTTAAATATTTATTTTTTTCAATATTTCTGTGTAAATAATTTAATTTTTATTTTATGAATATTCAAAATTAAAAATCAACAGATTCTCAAATTTTATTTTTTTATTTTCTAAATAATCAAATTTATAAATTTAAATAAATCTATGTTCTTAAAATATGTAAATAAAAATAAAATTTTCAAAAACAAAATTAAACTAGTTTTAAAAAGTTGTTTTAACTTTTTTTTAATGAATTAAAATAACATGTTAAAGCTCGAACAACCAATTCGACTAGTGTAACTCTAACCTTAAAACTAAAATTTTCTTAAAAAAATTAAACTAATTATTGATTAACTATTTAAAAGCTGTGAAACGCATTGTTATTCTAATATTGAAAATTTTTAAAACAATTGTATTTCACAGCTTTTAAATAGTTAATCAATAATTGTATTTCACAACTTTTATTTTATTTTACTACTTTATTTTATTTTAATAAGGATTCGGGTCACTCAATTCTAACAATATTCACCTTGACATGAATTTTCAATGAATAAGTTCTTTACCATGAACTTTCCATGAACAAGTTCTCCACGTCTTCCATGAAACCCCTTAAGGAGTTCTTTTCAACAATGAACACCAACAAAGTCTAAGCAATGCTCAAACTTAGTTATGGGAAGTGATTTAACCATCATATCTGTAGGATTTTCATGAGTACTAATTTTGGTCACAACAATATCACCACGAGCAATAATATCATGAACAAAATGATACCAAACATCAATGTGCTTTGTTCTCTCATGAAATATTTGATCTTTTGTAAGTAAGATAACACTTTGACTGTCACAAAATAATATACTAATTTGAAGGTCTTCATTGAGTTTACTAAGAGTCCCTTCAACCAAATGACTTCTTTACAAGCCCCAGTAATCGCCATGTACTCAGCTTCAGTGGTTGACAAAGTGACTGTAGTTTGCAAACTGACTTTCCAACTGATAGCATGACTTGCAATTGTAAAGACATAACCTGTGAGAAATCTTCTTCTATCAAGGTCTCTAGTAAAATTAGCATCAACGTACCCAATGACTCCATATCTAGTTCTTCTAAACTGTAAGCAAATATTAGTAGTACCTCGTAAGTATCTTAAAATATACTGAACTGTTTTCCAGTGTTCTTGACTGGGATTCACCATGTATCTGCTAACTGCACTGACTGCATATGATAAATCTGGACGTGAATAAACCATAACATACATGAGATATCTCACTACACTAGAATATGGAACATGTGACATGTACTCAATCTCATCATCTGATTGTGGAGACAAAGCCGATGAAAGTTTGAAATGGGCTGCTAAAAGAATACTAACAGGCTTAGCACCCTGCATATTGAACTTTGCAAAGAACTTTCTCAATGTACCCTTTCTGACTTAGGTACAATTTACTTGTTTTTCTACCTCTTAGAATCTCCATACCAAGTATTTTCTTTATTGATCCCAAATCTTTTATCTTAAATTCTTCACTAAGCTGGACTTTGACCTTTCTTATTTCTCCTTTATCTTTCATTGCTATCAACATGTCATCAATATAGAGGAGTAGATACACAAAAGAACCATCACTATTTTTTTTGAAGTAAACACAACTATCAAAACTACTTCTTTTGAAATCATGAGAAGTCATAAAGGAATCAAACATTTTGTACCACTGTCTTGGTGACTATTTCAAACCGCAAAAAGACTTTTTCAGCAAGCAAATATTGTCCTCCTTTTTTAGACTATAAAACCCTCTGGTTGTTGCATGTAAATATCCTCCTCAAATCTTCCATACAAAAATGCATTTTTTACATCTAACTGCTCAAGCTCCAAATCATGCATGACCACAATACCAAGCAAAGCTTGAATCGAACTATACTTCACAACTGGAGAGAACACATCTGTGAAGTCCACTCCTAAAATTTGACTGTAACCCTTTGCAACAAGCCTTGCTTTATATCTGGGTTCTTCAACTCCTAGAGTCTATTATTTCTTTTTAAACACCCTTTTACAACAAACAACCTTTTTGCCTTTAGGAAGTTTCACAAGATCCCATGTTTTGTTTTTGTGAAGAGATTCCATCTCCTCTTGCATAGCAAACATCCACTTTTTCGAGTCTTCACAACTAACTGCCTCAGAATAATTAGATGGCTCTTGGTTTGCATCTATATCTTTAGCCACATTTAAAGCATAAGCAACTAGGTCAGCCTCGACATACTTATTTGGAGGTTTAATCTCTCTTCTACTTCTATTTTTTAGTGATAGAGTATTGTGGTAAAGAAGTAACTCTATTCTAAATTTCTATACTGTCTTGAGGAGTCGACTTTGTTCTAGATTTCGAATTAATCTAATGCTCTTTAATAGATAAGTTAGGTTGCATAACAGTTTCATTAAAAACAACATCTCTACTAATCATAACTTTTTTGTTTTCAGGACACCATAGCTTATACCTTTTTACACTAGCTTTATAATAAAAAAAAAAAAAAACACATTTAATGGATCTTGGTTCCAATTTTCCATTATTGCCATGAGCATACGCAGGACACCCAAAGATATTTAAATTAGAATAATCAGCAGGATTACCAGACCATACCTCTTGTGGAGTCCTTTTCTCAATGGCAATGGATGGAGATCGATTGATCAAAAAACATGTAGTATAGGCTGCTTCGGCCTAAAACGACTTTGGTAAATTGACATTCGACAACATACATCAAACCTTCTCCATGATTATTCCGTTCATTCGTTCTACAACGCTATTTTGCTATGGAGCATGACAAACTATCAAGTGTCTCACGATCTCTTCTGACTTGCACAGTTCATTAAACTCATCAGAACAAAACTTTAAGCCATTGTCTGTGCGGAGGTGTTTTATTTATTTTCCCGTTCGTTTTTCAATCATAGTTTTCCAATACTTAAATTTAGAAAACACATCGCTTTTCTGCTTCAGTAAAAACGCCCAAACTTTTCTGAAAAAATCATTAATAAGTGTTAGCATATAATTTGCTCAACCTCTCGAAGGCACTCTGGATGGCCCCATAGATTAGAATGAATATAATCTAATGTTCTCTTCATTTTATGGATTCCTCTGGTTAATTGAACTCTCTTTTGCTTCCCTAAAATACAGTGCTCACAAAACTTTAGTTTCTAAATTTCTTGCCCATTAAGAAGTCCTCTTTTGCTCAATTCTGCCATGTCATTCTCACTCATATGCCTTAGGCGCATATGCCAAAGTCTAGAAACATCATCATCTGATAAGGAAGAGGAAGTGATAGCTGTATCACCAGTAACCGTAGAACCATGCAAAACATATAAATTGACAGTTTTCTCTGCCCTTTCATCACAACGCGAGAACCTTTAGAAATTTTCAAAACCCTACTTTTAGCTGTGTACTTGTACCCTTTTGAATCAAAAGTACTTAATGAAATCAAATTTCTCTTCAATTCTAGAACATGTCGCACATCACTAAGTGTTCTGACAATTCAGTCAAACATCTTAACTTTAATTGTTCCATCACCTGCGATTTTACACTAAGCATTATTTCCCATCAAAACAACACCTTCAGACACTGTTTCATAAGTTGTAAACCAATCTCGATTGGGACTCATGTGGAAGGTGCAGCCTGAATTAAGGATCCAGTTCTCACTTACTTTAAAATTGTTGATAGAAGCGACTAGAAGTTCACCATCACTGTAGTCTTCTACAACATCAGCTTCACCGAATTTTTCTAGTTGTTTTCCCTTTTGATTCGCAGCCTCCTTTTTGATCTTGTTTTGTAACTTATATCATTCAGATTTAATGTGCCATTTCTTCTTGTAGAAGTTACAAGTTTTAACTCTGTTTGAATACTTCGATCTAACCTTAGATTTACCGCGAGGATTTTGTTCCTGTGTCCTTCTACGGTCATCATCAACATTCTGATCTTGTCTGTCACGAACAATGAGACCCTTTCCTTGAGAGTTGGGTTTAACCACAAGATGCTTCATCTTATCATACGAGGTCAAAGAATCATAAACCTCATCAACTGTGAGAGACTCACAATAATATAAAATCGTGTCTTTAAATGTTGAATAAGACGGGGGCAACGAATAAAGTAGAGTCAACCCTAGATCTTTCTTATCATACTTAACCTCCATGGCCTCCAAGTTTGAGAGAATTTTTTTAAACACTGTTAAGTGTTTGTGCACAGATGCACCTTCCTCCAAATGATGAGCATAAAGACACTACTTCATATGCAGCTTACTGGTTAGAGTTTTTGACATACATATTTGTTCCAACCTCTTCCATAATGCAACGATGGTTTTCTCCTTCATCATATCCTGTAAAATTTCATTAGACAAATGCAGATGTAATTGTGTTAACGCTTTTTGATCGTTACACCTCTTTTCTTTCTTCGTCAATGTCGAATGCATCTTATCTATGCCTAGCAGGGCATCCTCTAAGTCCATTTGTGCAAGAACTACCTGCATCTTTATATGTCACAACTTGAATCTGGTGTTGCGAACCAACAATGGAATTTTGTACTTCAAATATTCCATTACTGTGATTGAGATGAACAGCTCGGAAGCTTTGATACTAATTTGTGACAAATAGAACGTCGATAATGATAATGTATCGCAAAGAAAAGAAAAAGAAAAATAAAGAACACAGATTTTTACGTGGAAACCCTTTTGGGAAAAAAACCACGGGTAGAGGAGAAGATAATTCACTATGTCAAATTCGAATGATTATAAGAGGAGTAGATTATACCTATTTATAGACTTGTAAAACCATATTCTAATAGAAGGAGTATAGTAAGGTTGAAACACCTTACTCAAATCAATATCAAATAAATGAAGAGTAATAAGGTTGAAAAACCTTATTTTAAAATAAAATAAAAGAAGTGTAGTTCTATATGGATTTTACTTTTATTTTATTTTATTTTATCATTGTATTTTATTTTGACAAGGATTCGGGTCACTTAATTTTAACATGATTTTTGCTTATAAGTGCTTATGTGTGTGTTGTGAAAGGAGGAAATGTTCATTAATAATTGGAGCGGAATGTCAATGAGATAGCTCAATGAGAACTTAAAAGTGATTATTGATATATTTATAAATGCATAAACTATTTCTTATTGCTTAAGTGATTAAATTGTGAAGTGCCCTAGTAGATTTATTGAAATAGTTAGGATATAATTGGCATGCCATTGGGATTAGTGTGTACACTTGTATTGGAGATAGCGTTTAGTGTGAAGACAACGATATATGCCTTATGGCATAGTATGTAAGTGCATTTTGGGCCCATTTTTCAAGGTGTTTGGATATGTGCACCTTTATTGCAATCTGTGTTAGAGTGTTCAGTTGGAATCTTGAGTATCTGAGTGTATTTTGCTAAGGTTTACTAAGGGGTAAGTGTTCTAAAATTTTACTAATACAAATCATTAATGAACATGTCTTGCTAAAATTGAAACAAAATTGATATATTCCATGTGCTCATAAATAATGATAATTGGACTTATAATCACAATAAGTATTAAAATGGAAATGGATAAAGTGACATGAATTAAAAGTAAATAATTGGATATGAGTGGGCCTAAGTGTAACCATTTGTCACACTCGATTTTCTTTAAGTCCGGAATTTAGGAATAACTGAGGCTAAATTGAAAGAAAACGTAAGTTGGAGGCTTCTATTAAAAAATCAAGAAAACTTAGAAGCTGATTTGGACATAGTTGAGTCCCAATTCTAGTTTGGTTGGATGAGATTCAACTGGTTTATTAGAGGAGGCAAATTATTACCAATGGATTGTTTTGATAAGGTCATAGACCGTGTATGAAGGGTTGTAAATAGTTGAGAAGTGAGTTCCCGGGGGAATTTTTCTCAATTCTGCTTTATTTTCTTTTTTTCATCTTCTTCTGTTGCTCAGAAAAAGAGATAATTGTAGGAAGCTATGCATGGAATAATGATCATGAGGTTTGAGTCGAAAAAATAGGGAAGCCATGAGTTGGTAAGGTTCTAAATCCTTTGATGTTCATAAATTTAAGAAATAAATTTAAGAATTTTCAGAACTTTTAAGGGGCTCTGCATGTTTTTAGAAATTGAATTTTTTAGCTAGAATGTTAAGTTTAATTTATGACTTTGGTTGTCATGCTTATCTACTAGGATAATGAAAGCTCTGATGTTCAGAAAAGCTAATTTGATGAGGCAAAAAAGCATCAGGTGAGTTTCTAACTCCATTCCTAGGATGTTGTATGACAGGCATGAATTTGTGTTGAGTTTAGAGAGAGTTCTGTGATGATGTATGGTCTCTGTTGATTGAAATTTGCTATGCATATACAAGTTGTGTAAATACATGAGCGTCCTCCAATGTATTCTAATACGCATGAGATAGTTATAATTCTATGCCTAGAAAATAGTGTACTCCATGATAATATGTTTATGAAATGCTTGTATTGCATGTTTATAATAGTGGAGTACGAAGAGAAAAATTATTGAAGGGATAGATGAAGTAGGTTTTGGCAGATGAATAGGGAAGTGGAATTTTCGTTAGATTCTACAATCCGATATTGTTGGGTGCAAAATGTAATGTGCAAAGCTCTAAGCCTTTCAGAGGGGAAACTACGGTGTTCGAGTATCAATGTTAGAAGTGGAGGAATGGAAGAATGGACAGATGGATAGAGAAATGGAATTTTCATTAGATTCTGCAATATGGTGTTTTTGGGTGCAAAATGTGATGTGCGAAGGTCCAGGCCTTACTGAGGGGACACTGCAGTATTCGACCATCAAGGTTAGATGTGAGACAAAAAGATATTGACTGGCTCACCAGAGTTACACCATGATTATGGTTTATAGGTTCCATAGAGTAACATCGCGACGATAGTCTACAGACTTTATGAGGCAACACCTCAAAGAAGTTTAAGATGTAAGACCATAGCTCGACTATAACATCCATTATAGTCCGTTGGGA
This sequence comes from Gossypium anomalum, assembly GCA_025698475.1. Lineage (NCBI taxonomy): Eukaryota > Viridiplantae > Streptophyta > Magnoliopsida > Malvales > Malvaceae > Gossypium > Gossypium anomalum. Next base: position 16,302,782 of record CM046960.1, on the reverse strand, counting down.
TAGTAAACACGAGGTAGTCTATCGAAACAATACACAGGGAAGTCTACTAGGATATTAAACATTAGGACTTAAGGTGTAAGACCATGGCTCGGCTATGGCAACCAGTATAATCTATCAAGACAGTAAAAATAGTGTAGCTTATTGGGACAGTAAACACGGGGTCGTCCACTGGGATAGTAAAAACGGGGAAGTCCACCAGGACATTAAAAATGTGGATTTCAGGTGTAAGACCATAGCTTGGCTATGGCAGTATATGGAGTCTGTTGAGATAATAAGCGCGGGGTAGTTCGTCGGGATGATAAACAATGGATAGTCCGCTCGGACTGTAACAACTTATTTTTACTCAAACCGAAATAGTGGTTTCGGGACCACAAATATGAGGTTAAAATATTTATTTTATTAAATTTTATAGCATGATAGAATTACTGTGTACAAGTTTCGTAAAGAAATTTTACTGTTTGAATGCTTAATTCGGTAAAAAGGACTAAATCGCGTAAAGTGTAAAAGTGGAGTTCCATTAGTTAAAGGTGTCAAATAGCTTTGGATTTTAGCTATGGTGGCCTTAAATAGTAATTAAGCCATTTGAAAGATGAGTAGACAATTTTTGAAAACCATTAAATGATTTTTAAGTTATATTAATAAGGTTAAAATAGTAAATTATGTATTAATGTAATAAAACAAAAGAAATAAAAACAATTTGAAGTTATCATCTTCTTAGATAGTCGAATATTGAAGAGAAAGAAAGCCATTCTTTAGGTTTTCCATTCAGTCACTTTGGAAGCTAGATTAAGGTATGGTTTTAGCTCAGTTTTTAATGATTTTTATGTTTTTGAGATCGTTGCTTCATATTCTAGCTAGCCCGTACCCTAGATTTCAAAATTGCTAAAGATTTATCATGTTGTAATTGTTGAATACTTGATTAATTTGATGAATCATGATAGATTTGGAAGGTTTAATATTAGATTAATAGTTTGTGTAAAGTGATTTTTGACAAAATTGTCAAAAAGGATTAATTTGTGAAAATGTAAAATTATGTAGGTAAAAGTGTGAATAAATTGAAGATATGGGCTGCTAGTAACATGTAATATATTCGGCTAGCATGAAATTGTACTAAATTGAATGTATTTGCAATTTTATGTGATAAGGACTTAATTGTAAAAATGTGAAAGTTTAGGGGCAAATGTGTAAAATAGCCCTAATGTGTATTTTAGACTAAATTGAATAAATAAGCTGATTAAATAAGCTGATTTTGATAATATATAGATCAAGATAAGTTGAGATTGGGATTAGATCGGGGAAAAGGAAAAGTGGACGAATAGTCGATAATTCCCATCCAAGCAACTCAAGGTAAGTTCGTATAATTAGAATTGAACTTTTAAATACTTGTAATTATTTGAAATGAATGTATGTAATTGAATAAATGATCTACTTGAAATACGAATGCTTTATGGATATAGTTTGATGGTTACTGAGCCCTGTTTGAACCATAGGAATTCGTAGGATACGAGTGACATGTCATTAGGGTTATTGTTTAGGTCGAGATCCTGTATATGTTGCGGACTCACCTCAGCTCGTATAAGCTTACCGATATATCATCTCGTAAGAGCTTACTGTTCTCAGCTCGTTAGAGCTTACTGTTTTAGGTCAATAGAGCTTACTGTCCATCAGCTCAGGAGGAGCTTACCGATCATAGCTCGAAAGAGTGAATATGATGATGAATTGACAAATTACCGATTAATACACTTAGTGTGTATCACTCGAGTATCTATCGATATTCTAATAGGTTCAACGGGCATAATTCTGTTAACGATTATACGGATGAATTCCTGGTTATATAAATGAATTGTCAATTATATGAATGAGAATGAAGTGTTAAATATGTTATACAAGTTACATAAAATTGGTATGATATAATACATTGATGTATGAAATTGAGATAAAGGTTGATTATATGTACTTATGAGACTAACATTTTGATGAATGCTTGTATATAGGCATTTGGCAAGTGAAATTGATATACTTTGTTTAATTGTTTGATTATGTTTAAATGGTAAGTTAAATTCTCAATTCTACGGGCTTACTAAGCTATAAAGCTTACTCTGTTTCTTTTTTGTGTTTTATAGAGGTTCGATAGCTCGCTCGATTCGGATAAAGTCAAAGTTTTGCACCACACTATCCGGTTGCTGATTGGTACTTTTGAACTTATGGATATTTGTAAATATGGCATGTATAGGCTAATTATAAATATGATAGTTATAGTTACTTAAGGTGGTGATTTTGGTACATGTTGTGGTATATGTTAAAGCCATGTGATTTGGCTTAACTTAGTATAATGTTTTGATTGTGTATAAGTATCAAATATGGTATGTTTTGGCAAGTAGAAGATGAAATAGAAATATGCAATGTTGTCTTAATATGTGATAGGCATATGAATGGAAAATGCAAGATTTTAATTAGGTATTTGAATATTATGTCAAATAGGTATAAAATGTGTATGAAATATTATGGATTGGCTACCTATTGGGTTATAAAATGTTGCAATTTATGCTTGTGCAGGTATGTAAAAATAGGGTGGCATAATGGCTTTGCAAATAGCCTATTTTTGTCCACACAGGCAGAGACACGGGCATGTGTCTCGGCCATGTGTCCCTTGGTGTTGAAATTGAATGAAGTCAGTATGCTCCACACGGTCTCACACATGAGCGTGTGACTTGGTTGTGTTGCATAAGTCAGTATACCCTATAGGTTTGGTACGGCCTAGCACACGGCCTGACACACGGGCATGTGTGGCCACTTTGAAGGGCACACGGGCTAGACAAACGGGCGTGTGGTTGGCCATGTGACTCAAGTCAGTATGTGCCCTTTGTTTTCACACGGCTTGTGACACGGGCGTGTCTGGTGGTCGTGTGAGACACACAGCCTGCCCACACGGGCGTGTGTCTTCTGTTTTGAGTAAAATTTTCAAAGTTTTATGAATGTTTTATAAGTTATCGGTTTAGTCCCGAACCACTCCTGAAGCATGTTTAAGGCATCGTGGGCTATTAATAGGGACAAATTGATTGATATTGAATAATGATTGTACGAATTGATTGAATGTATGAGAAAAGTACGGTTATATGTGTTACAAGTCCGATAATGCTCTGTAACCCTATTCCGGTGTTGAATACGGGTGAGGGGTATTACAGGGACAATAAAAATGGGGTAGTCTGACAGGACGGTGATTATGGAAAAATCACACAAGTAAGGCAAATTGCAAGTGTTGAGAAGCAATAGCTAGCCAGCAGGTTTGAGGAATCCGCCAAAAAGGAAAAATCATTATAAATAGGAAAAGTCTGCCAAAATGGTAAGAAAGTAAGTCGGTAGGGCATATGGTGGTAACCCAGTTAGAATCAGTTTTAGTAATGTCGTGTCGATAATGCCTTGTATATAGGCAAACACAATAGGATTTATCTATGGATCATAGGCAAGGTTCTGCCATTAAGAACCACCATAAAGTGCTCAAAGAAACTCAGTGTGTTAGAATAAGGTCTTAGAAGAGTAACGAGAGATTGACTCCTAGCGTAAGGCTTCGATGAAATCGTAGTTTATACGGGGAGGCACAAACATATATACTTCGAATAGTCTAATCAGTAACAAGGGGTTAGTTGGAACCTAAGGATAGAGAGAATTGCTAATAGGGATTATCCAAGTAACAATTATGTTTGTCAAGACTATTCCTCTTTGAGGGGAATCTATTGCAAGTATAAACACCATAGAATTAGTTCCATAGGGACTAATCATGTAAGAGAAATTGTAGACTCGAATGGTTGCTTAGATAATAGTCTACTGGATGTTGAAGGCCCAAACGATCTACTGCAGATGGACATGTTATACCTTAAAAATAAGGTATTGCATATTGGGCGGATTATGAAGAAGTAATCTAACCAACTTTTCAACCTGAGTGTAGGGTGAAATGAGATTTAGTTTACAAGAATGGCGTGGGTCCTTATTAGTTGACCTGATCGACATGAGGTTAGCAAGTCCTTCAAGACTAGAGTAAGAAAATGAATCCATCAAGGACTAGTCAAGTTTGGAATGTTTGCCAAGGAAGGCATATCCAAAGGGTTCTTAAAGTGGAAGTTTAGGAGAATGACCTTATAAGTACATAGTGGAAAAGAGAATCCATACTGGTAATCGATTATCGACTTGTAAGTAAGGATATAACATAAAAGTTATGAGTAGATGTATATCTTGTATAGAGAAAAACTGGAAGAAAAAAATGTATGTGAAGAAAGGACATAGTTCGCAGTTAAGGCGAAACATCTGAGAAACCACCCAAACTAGTTGAATGAATATAGGATCGATCAGGGGAAGCGAATCTATCTGCCAATAGATAAGCTTAGAAAATGAATTGAGGACCACCATTTCAGATTAAGAGAAATCATCCCCAAACTATCAGGGAGTTAAACGTGTTTAGTTTCTTTTCATTTATGACCTCTATAAGATGGGGTCTACTTTTGAATAATGCAATAAAAAAACTTGCTAAAATCTTTCGAACTTATAAAACTTTGGCTTATGTCTACAAGACTCATGGTTGAGTAAAAAGCTTGTGGATGGACCAAGACAGATTATGTTCGATCGAGGATCATCGCTGGCATGGTGTCATGCACATAGGAAAGGGTACTTTTAGAGGCTTTGCCTAGGGGTTAGATATATTGTAATTAAGTAGTTCTATTAGAATTTCCAAGGTAGTCAAATTAAGTTTGGTTTAAGGATCCTGTTTTAAGAAACATTCGAAATGTAGTAATAAAGCTATTTGACGAATTAATTGATTAAAGTATTAGAACAAATCGGTTCAATTGTGACACTCCATATCCAAACTCGGTTGATAGGTCAGGTAATGGCATTACACCATTGATTTCATTAATACTTTGAATAAGAGAAATAAGAATTTTAACACTGAAGTGCTATGTGACAAACAAGTGAAATGAACATACATGTCATATTCATAAATTTTGTAGTAAAGGAAGCTATGTAATCACTAGTGAAAAATGAACATCATACGAACAATGAGCTGAAGAATTGGTGACTTGTAAGTGGCTTAGTCAAAGTGAAACTTTTAATTTATAAAAAGACTCAACATTAAATGTAAAGAACAATGAAGTATGATATCCTAGTATACTTACTAAGCTCTTCTAGCTTAACACGTTAGTGGTTTAAACGCGTAGGTAAAAGTTCCTTTCGAGAAGCTAGAGACTATGTCTTCGAAGGATCACATCATCATGTGAGATTGGAATGGCATAGTGATTTTAGTTTGTATTAGAATATTTTGTAATGACATATACATAGGCTAAATGCGTTTACTCTTAAATTATAAACTTAATGTCATTTCGTAATGTTTATGAAACTTTCAATTAGTTCCAATTAAGTTTTGATATTTGGTATGATTTAAACATGTTTTTTTAAATGCATTTGAGATTAAATGTGCTTGATAATGTTTTAAAGTCATTTGGAATTCAATGGTGTGATTTGATGATGTTTAAGTGTTGTTGGGATGCTTTGCTACAATGTCGCGACACTAAGCCTACATAGAGTGGCATCATCGAATCGTCCTTCGTAATGTCACAACATTGATCATACAAAGAGTGATATCGTGATGATAGGTAATGTAATGCTGTGAAATTATACAATGCCACAACATTATACACCACATTGTCCTTCTAGTGACTCGAAATTAACCCCGAACACCTCCAATAACCTAAAAAAGTGTTTTTAAATTATTTTTAAAAGGTTCATAAAGCTTCAAATTCATTTTACCTAAATTTTTTGATTTCGTTAAATTTTTCTCAACTTTGATTTCTTAAAGGTTTTTGAGGCTTTCTATGAAATGTGCTCAGGACTTATCCTCATTAGTATTTAATGTCTTAAAAATGATTTCAATCTAACCCCAGATCTTCTAAATGTGATCGATTTCTTTTAAGAACAAGAATATGTCATGGAAAGTCTATTTTAATAATAGTTCAATTTTGTATAAGCTTGAAAGTATCACTGTAGCATTTCATTTTCGTACCAATCGTCAAGACAGGCAATAGGTGTAACATCGACACTTTCTTAGGAATGTAATGTTATTTTACAACATTAATCTTAATAAAAAATAATATTATTGCATTTTAAAATTCTTCATTACTTTTTATTATTAACAAATATTTGAATTAAAAATGTAATAACATTTTTAATATTCTTTTATCATTAGCAAATGTTTGAATTAATCTCCAAAGTATGATTTTCTCACGTCATGAATACATTTGAAAAACAATTTGATATTAACTTGAGATTGTGAAGAGATGTGAAATTTGCTATTTTTTCTCATTAAATTGCATGTATAAATTCAAGTGTATTCATATATTGCATATATAGCTTGAATTTATCTTGATACTAAAATTTAATATTAATGAAAATATGCATTTTAAAAATATTTATAACAAAAGAAAATATAAATATTTACTTTAAAATAATGAACTGAAATATAGAGGCCAAAAAAAAAAAAAGAAAGAAAGAAAGAAAGGAGATTAAGCAACAATTGTGTTTTTATCATTTTACTACGAGTAAGTTAATACATTAAACATAAGTAATGAATGACTAAATTTTTCCACCTGTAGCGACGTAAAAATTTTAACTTGGTCACTAATTGTGGTGATTTATTAAATATTTGAAAACCGGCTTTCGATTTTACTAAAAACAGGGAGTCGCCACCCATCCTTTTTCCTAGGTGTGATCGGACACCTATTAGATTTCTTTTTAAAACAAAAAGAAGGCCTAGTTTAGGTCTACGTCAAAATCTAGAGAATAAATAGGGTTCGGGAGTCGGTTACGCGCGCGGAAGGTATTAGCACCCTCGCGACGCCCAAAATTGGTATCTTATAAACAAGTGTTGTCTTGATTTTCAAAAATGCAAGTTCAATGTAACATTTAGTTGTGATCCAATTGAAACATGTGAATTTTTAATCTTTTAAATGTTTTAGAAGGACATACCGTTTTAACACAAGTCAATTGATGTTCACCCAACGTAGCGATGAAATCGATGACTTAATATTAAATCGGTACGTTGCCTTGATTATTGAAATCAATTAGAAAACAAAAATACGATTTTTAAAATAATGAAAAACAAAACTAATATAGAATAAATAAATGAAAGAGCTAGATGTATATTGAAGCAAATAACAAATATGACAATAATATTAAAAAAAATAATAACAATGAATGCAAGATTAAATGTAATTATAGTATCAAATACGAGAACACAACGAATATACATATGTAAAAATGACATTAAGAGTATGTACGCAATAATATATAAAAGTATGGTATTAAAAGCATATATAACGTATATAAAAGATACATGTAATATGATACATAAGTATATTAAATGCACATACATAGACATAATATGGAATATTAAAATAAAGTAGAAAGTGATACTATGTACAAATATATATGTATACATATATAATAAAAATACACACTAATATTATATAACAATAATACTAAAAATGATGATGTAATATAAAAAAAATGAATATAATATAATAATATTAAAATAAAGTAATTAAGACAATATTATATATATACGTACATAATATAACAAAAACACATATACATACATATATAGGGTATAAAAATGCATATAATAGTTATTAGAAATATATACATGACATGATATTAAAAAGAATTATATAAATATAATGGTATTTAGGAATATATACAAAAGATAATATAGAGTATGGACATGGAATGGTATATAAAAAATAACTAATAATATTGAAAACATGTACATAATATATCTAGAACATATACGATATATACATAATATATAAGAATACATATGTAATAAAGTATTAAAAATTTATACATGATGTTTATAAAAATAAGGTGTTTAAAATACATACATAACATAGTATTTAATATGTACATATAAGATAATACAATAACATAACTAATATGGTATTAAAATATATACATGGAAGATTATAAGAAAATATAACTAATAATATTGAAAATATATACATAATATATATATATATATATATATATATAACATAATATTTAAAACACATATATATATAATATATAAAAAAAATTATATATATAATACACCATATAAGTATATTACATACGCATACATATATATAAGATTATACACTAAGACATATAATAAATACAATAAATATAATAAATATAACTATTACAATTAATAAATAACAGAAAAGGAAAACAAGTAAATTTAAAATAAAACAGTAAACTAACAAAAGGACTAAATCGAACATAAAATGCAATTTTGGGGTGAAATTTAAAAAAAAATAAATAGGGAAGGACTTATTAGGACACGCGAGGAACGTGAAAGGACCAAAACAGCAATGTTACCCTCCCCTCAAAATGCAGCGCATGGCAGAGGACCAAATCACAAAGCGCAACAAATTGTGGGGTTAAATTGAAAATAAAAATAACTTAATTATAAAATCCTAGAAAAGTGGAAGGGTCATTCGCGCAATTAGACCCTTCCGCAAAAACACGCGGATCCCTCTAGCGGGTCGGGTCGAATCGGATTGGCCCAGGGCAAAACGACGTCGTTTTGTGCCCTGGGTCTTTGAACTAAAACGGCGCCGTTTTTACTTAGTATAAATACCCCCAAAATCAGAAAAAAAATCATTTGAAACACAAATCAGAAAAAATAAGAGGGAGAGAGGGGAAGCCGAGCGATTTTTGGCCAGGAGGGGAGGACCGGTTCGATCTCCGGACAGTTACCGGTGCCAGCGCCGGCCACCGTGCACGGTGGCTAGAGAGGTAAAAAATTTTAGATTTTTTCTTTTATTTTTTTTACTTAATAATATATTTATATTTATAATACTTTTAAGTATTTATGTGTAAAAAAAAAAAAAACAAAACAGTAAAGAAAATGAAAAATTTACCTTAGGCCTTATCGTTTTTTGTTTCCTCAATCTCTGATATCTATTTTGATTTGATGATGTTATTGTATTTAAATGCTGATGGAGGTGATATCTGAAAAACGAATGAGTTTTTGTATTTTTTCTATTTAACTTTTTTTTCCAACCCCTTTTTTATTTCGGTTTTGGCCTTTTAAAGCCAGATTACATGTATTTTCTAATATTATCTGTCTCTTCTTTTGCAGTGCAAGTTCTTTGATGGAGACGATGGCGGTCTTAGTAAGGCGTGGAGTGATTGGCCGACTTTGGCAGAGGCAAGTGGGCGCCGAATGCTAGGGGGGCTAGGGTTTGGGGTTAGGTATTTTTTGTTTCTGATTTTGTGTAATGGGCTATTAGTTTAGTGGGCTGGTGGTTTTTTTTGGTTTAGGTTAGTGTTGGGTTTTAGTTTGTAAGGGTTTTAAATATTTTGGATAGGTGTAAACGGGCCCGGGCAATTTGGGCTTCTACACCACCTATTTATTGTGAGGATCACTCTACACTATTTCTAAGAATGTAACTTAAGGAAATTTAGATTTCAAAGAAAATAAATTAATTTTTTTAATACAAAATATTTAAATCACATCTCAACTAATTAAATTCTTTGGAAAATGACATCTTTCCATCATATCAAATGTCCTCGTTCAACGGCCATAAGGCGCTCTACTATAATATTCTCACCTGCATCAATGAACATATAATCCAAAATATTGAATGCCTTTTTCCATAAATAATATAGACATTATTTATTATTTATACTATTATTTAAGTATCTAATTAAGTTAGTGTTATCCATTAACTAGATCCCAATCTAATTAAGAAATTGTTAAATACCTAATCATTTTACAAAATAATAAATATTTACAAGAATTTTTCTTATATATATAATCTATAATCCAAAATATTATCTAATAATTACAAATTTATTCATGAACAATATATAAATAATTATACATAGTTTTTAGTTTTATATATAAATTATTATATTATTAAATATCGTTTATTATCTATATCTATACTATTATTTAAATAGGGGTTTTACCCAAAGAATATAAAAAATAATTAATTACAAAAAGGTATAGAAAATAGAATAATTACAAAATTTGACATTTGTTACAGTGTTTTGATGGTGCCGCCTAGCATATTGGCTACACTAGCATAAAATGTGATGACCTAAAAACTCCTGGGACCTTATATGTAAATTTTTCATTTTAATGAGGTGCTAACAAAATACTTCAAAGAGTGCCACTTGACAATATGACGACACCAAACTTTAAAAGGATAAATGGCACCCTAAACCCCCTATTTATTATTATTTTTTATCCTCTTTTAACACCAAAAATAGATTGACCTCTTATCAATTAGTCTAAAAAGTTTTTTTACTAAAAAGTATTTTTGTAAGTAAGTTGATTCCAATTGGAAATAAATTTTATTTATTTTTAAAAAATATTTATAATTATATTATCAATTTGATTTACGGGCACGGTATAAAATTATAATTATAAAAGCTTTAGAAAAATCTTATTATGTATAAATTACAATCACTGGTTAAATTTATAGTTTCCAAATATAAAGAGAGCAAAAGAAAACTACTATAAACTGTTAATTGTTATGTCAAACATAATTTGAACAATAAAAATATTTTCTTAAAAAATAAATAAAATTTATTTCGAGTTGGAATCGATTTACTTACAAAAATATTTTTTGTTAGAAAAACAATTTAGACTAATTGGTAAGAGGTCAATCTATTTTTGGTGTTAAAAGAAACTAAAAATTAATAATAAATAAAGGGTTTATGGTGCAATTTACCCTTTTAAAATTTGGTGCCACCCTTCGAGGGTTTTTTTCAGCTGCTAATTAGAAAGGAAAATTTGTATATAAGGTCCCTGGAGTTTTTAGATCATCACATTTTAGTCTGGTGCCGCCAATATGTTAGGCGGCACCGGAAGAACACTGTAGTGAATGCCTATTTTCGTAATTATTCTGCTTTTTATACATTTTTCGTAATTAATTATTTGGGTAAAAAACCCATTTAAATACCTTAATGAATTAGTGTCACCAATCAACCGAGTCTCAACTTAGTTAGAAAATTATTAAATACACAATCATTTTATAAAAGAACAAATAAGCTACAAGGGTTCTCCAATCATTTTATATTTTTTATAAAATCTAGAAAAATATACTCATGATAAGATTCAAATCTAAGACACTATGGTCTTTAATATTTTATTTTACCATTTCAACCAAAACTTTATTTATTTTTTATATCAATATTTTTTAAAAAATATTTGTTACAAATTAAAAATTTATTCAAGAAAAATCTATAAATAAATATTTTAGTTTTATATATAATAGTTAATTAGCAATATTATTTATTATATTATTAAATATAAAATAAAACACTAATAATTCTAATTATATTATTACCCAAAAATAAACAATATAAAAATTGTTTTAAGTAATTTTATTCATAAACATCAATAATTGAAGGTGTAGTTTGAGCTTTGTTCTTTTAGTGAACAAACCATAAAATTTCATTCATAATCAGCTTGATTAATTAGTAAAAATCAAATTAATTAGAAACAATTCATGGTAACACTAAGTTTATTTACAACTTTAAACCCATATTAATTAATATAACAATTGATTGCCAAAATTCCTGAATAATATATAAACCAACAGTCCTTTCATTTGTTTCGAGTGCCAGTTACTCAGCTACCATCTTTGAATGATTGATGCCATTCTCGTTCAAATATTCCACGAATTCATCGATTAGATAGGGCCAAGCACCTTCAGCATCATAATTTTCTAGTCCAGTGTCTACTTTCTACAAGATAATTATAAGTAGTGTTTTTCAATATTGTGAAAACATATGCCATTTATATGAGTGAGTAGTAAAAAGAGAGAGAAGAAAACACATACATTTCAAATAAATGAAGCAAATGTTGTCTATAACAACCTATTTGGAAGTTCTATTGCTCAAACTCAAATGTTCCCTTAATGTGCATCGAAACATCATATTCCCTCTAAAACAATCAATAGTTTGTTCTCTAATTGGAAAATCATTTTTGTTTGCTAAATTAAAGGGTAAAATGGGAGGAGTCAACGAGAGACAAAGATTGTTTTGGATCAAAGAGAAGTGATGTTGATCCATGCCTTGGTGATAAAATGAAAAAGCATCTACTTAATCTCAATGGTAATTTTTGAAGGAAAAATGAATCCAAGTACCCTTGACTAGTTTTCTTTAGTATTTCATATTATAGGTTTTGAATTTTGATGATCTATACTCTTAGGTTTATATCATTTTCTGATATTAGCATGAACCCTAAACAACATAACTATATGTATATCACTCATCTTAAACGTCAGAGCAACACAGTGATCTGGTAGTATAAAGTTTTCAATAGACTGTACCATTGATGATAGAATACAGTTTATTCAAATTGCATATGGAAAGAGGAATATTAAGAGGTGCTTTTAACTTACATTAAAAAACTCCAAAAGTTGAGACCATGTGTCCCTTGAAATTGCTTTATTATGTCGAGTCTGTTCAAGTGGCATCATAGCATAAAATGCAATTAGACAACAATTAAAGTAGAGACCAATGCAATTAAACAAGAAAGATCCAGCAAGGCAGAAATACTGATGATTCAAAAGATAGTAAATCCTTTCATTTTTGCCGTTTCTTTTATCACATAATTGTTAGTGAACCTACATCAGTCATTGACTTTATAGGATCTAATATTTGTATCAAGTATAAATGTAATGTGGTCGAACTTATCATCAATGCAAAATCTTCTTTTATTAAACAAAGAAATAAAAAAAAAAACCACCTTGTTTTTAAATAAAAGTTATGGATATTAAGTTTATGCCAATGATATTATTCCTACTATGACAATCATTAAAAATAATTTACTTTAACTTTAAGATACAACATTCTTTCTCTCAAAAATAAATAAAAACATTAGACCATTGGCAGAAAAAAAGTCTAAGATCTTACTATTTAAATTTGAGTTTTACCATGAATTATTCATTTGTGATTTTGGAACTAGTTATTTTGATTATTGGAGATATTGATATAATTATAACTTAGTTGTAACTTCAAAAATTTGTACTTAAACAATAAATGTTATACCGCATTCTTATTGTTTAGAATAAAGAAGTTTATCACTAAGTTTTTTTCTTTAGGGATTTAGAATAATGAAGTAAATCACTAAAGACTAAAGATGAGCATTTTCCATTTTAGCAATTAAACTTTGATTTTGTAGTTTAGTTAGTTTATTGTTTAAATGAAGAGTTTGTTGTTATGAATTAAGCAAGATTAGTGATAAACTTATAGCCAGTCTTTTATATATTCAAGAAATTTTTAATTATGAAAATAAATTAGATGGAAGCCTAAACCAACATTAGAAATAACAAGCTTCACGAAGAATATAGGAAAAAAAAATACTTGTTGAAACCACACTTTTCAATAAAAAGAAATGATTTTATTAAGAGAACATTTTCATCCATCAAGCATCATCCTCCTATCCAAGTCCTATCTAAAATACCATAGGAACATGTTTTTGTTGTGCAAATGGGTTATTTTCTTATGGCTTTATTTAACTAAATGCAAAAGCATAACTCATTGATAGTGAACTCAGATGTATTGTCATAGAATGAGTAAAGATACACTACTCAATACCTATATATCATGATTTGGTACTAATAGTTCAATGTCTAAAGTGATAACAATGGGACCAACAACTATAACCAATATGCTAATTGTAAGGTGAGGTTAGAGAAAATTTTGCCTGTTCACAAACTCACCAATGATTTCAATTGTGTCAATAATTTATTCCCCAAATTACTATGAATTATGTTACTTGAAATTGGGAAGGATAGTCGACAAAGCTAAGAAATATCTTCTTTTTACGATCTTAATAATCCTAGAGAATAAGCTCAGATTGCAAAAAGTGTGTCAACTCCAATTTTTCCTATTTGATCCACCAATAATAATGTAATTATGATATGAACTATATGTTATGTCCATGCCAATTTCAAATATTTAAAAGGATTGATCCCAACATTCTTCATGGGATTGATCTTGAGGAGTTTTTGAATTATGTTATGAATATGAATTATATATAAGGTCAATGCCAATTTCAAAAATTTTAGAAGATTGATCTCGACATTCTTCATGTAGAAAATAGTTGTGGAAATATAAAACGTCGATAATGACAATGTATCGTAAAGAAAAGAGAAAGAAAAAATAAAGAACACATAGATTTTTACGTGAAAACCCTTTCGGAAAAAAAATCATGGGCAGAGGAGAAGATAATTTACTATGTCGAGTTCAAATGATCACAAGAGGAGTAGACTATGTATATTTATAGGTTTGTAAAACCATATTCTAATAGAAGAAGTGTAGTAAGATTGAAACACCTTATTCTAATCAATATCAAATAGATGAAGTTTAATATGGTTTAAAAACCTTATTCTAAAATAAAATAAAAGAAGTGTAGTTCTATATGGATTTTACTTTTATTTTATTTTACCACTGTATTTTATTTTAATAATGATTTGGGTCACCCAATTCTAGCAATAGTGATTCAATGCAAGGCTACAAAATCATCTCATCCTTTTGAAATGATTAATAGTGACATATGGTATTCTCTAGAGATTAAAATATCTTGCTACTTGTTGGTATGTTTCATTGTTGATGCTTGCTTATACTTGAAAGAAAAACCAAAGGCAATCATCATCTTCAAAAATTTCAAAAACTTGATCTGAACAAAATTTTAGAAAAAAAATAAAGTTTTTTAATAAAATAATGTCAAAGATTACTTCAATTCTATTTTATACTTGATAAAATTTGACAGATCAAGAAAAATGTATCAAAGTTTATGTGTTGACATACCTAAACAAAATGAGGTGGCAAGGTTAAAAAGATAGACCACTTCTTGAAGTTGCCAAACCAATTTTTTCAAAAAAGAAAAACTATTCCCAAACCTTTTAAAGTAAGTTAGTGTCAAATTCTTCTCTCTTGCTCAAATACTAGAACCGTCTCATCTTTTCTATCAAAAGCATTTTGGAGTATCTCATGTGTTCATAAACAACAACAACATCGAAGCAAGCTTGAACTAAAGGCAACTAAATGTCTCTTTCTTAGATCCTAAAAGGCGAGTATTACTTCCATATCAATATGAAACTCTACACTTCTATGGATGTTACATTTTATATAAAAACAAACATAGTACTAAAAACCTTTTATTCATTGGTAGAATTTAGTTATACAAGATTGTTTCTTTTACCTAGACTCCTAAACTCTTTTAAAATCAAAGCTTAACAATTTCATCCTAACTAAAGCCATGCCAATTACCCCTCCAAAAAAATCAGCTTATCCCCTTAAGCTAGTTTAGTAACCCTTCCAAATACACTTTTACAATTCAAGCCAAACACTAGCACCTCTATTTTTGTCTACAGGTAACCTATAGTTTATAAAGTGATTATTATTTATCAAAGGAGAAAGGCTCATGACAAAATAGAGGAACACATAATTTTCGAATAGAGAAATGATACCAAACCAAGTCTAGATAATCTACATAAGACTTTTTAAAATTTATATTATTGCTAATGACTATATTAAAATACCTATTTCTTACAAGGTCATCAAGCTAAAAGTATCATTTATTCATTGAAAACTCTATTTTTTGTTTTCATTTATTATCTTACTCTATTTTATCCTATTGGTGAAAGGTGTAGAGGGTTTTTCGTGATTTATTTTTGATATTTTTTATTTGATTTATCACAATTTGCAGGGTTTAGTTTCATGGTAATTTGGTGATTAGGGATATTAACAGAGCTAGGATGAGAATATTGTATTGGAATGTGAGATGGGCATGTTCAAGTTTAAAAGAGAAATTTCTAAGAAAACAATTTTTTGGATCTCAACATTAAAATTGTGTTAGTGCAAGAAAATAAGCTTACTCAGTGTGATGATTTTAAGATACAAACAATGTGTATGAAATATTTCATGGAGGAGAGCTCTATTTTTGTGGATAATTTTTAATTGTTAGTTGATTTTAATGAGTGGAGAACTTCATGTTTTGTATGTGTAATGTTTATCGCTTGGTCGCTTAATGTGAAAAATAAATTATAGATGAACCTTAAGTTAATATTTTAGAATGACAAAGAACGATGGTGTGTCGTTGTTGAATTTAATTGTGTGAGTAGACGAGGAAAGAGCTGAATGTGAGCATGTATTGCATGAATTGCATGAATTGAAAACAAAGAGAGTATGCATTGGCATTTTTGGAAGTGCTATTTTGAAATTGATAATTGCGCTGATCGAATTGCAGATGCTAACTTTTCAATCATGTGCAAAGGCAAGAATAAATTCACAATTATGCTAGCAAGGGGTGAAGCTACTAGATCAGAGTTGTTTTCAGCTTGGTTATAACATTTTTTGGCTTGTTAGTTGTCTAAAAATGCTATAATGTTGTTATTTCATTCTTTGGTTTAGCTTATAGAGTTGTTATTTCATTGTTTAGGTTTAGCATTCATTTATTGTTTATCTTTTTCTCTTTAATAATACTCTTTTGCTAATAAAATCTTCTTTTGGACGAACAAAAAAAAGAACAAACATTCCTATTTCTTTGAGAAAAGGTGTAAAGATCATGAACCAAACATTTAAGCTAGAAATTTGTTTGCAAAGATGGTTTACCATCAAAACATCATGCTTTTGCTACTAAAGTATCTAATATAGAAATTCCATAACAAATAGGGTGTTTTAAGCAATCAAAATTGAGGGTTGTTATAGAAGAAGAGAAAAATGTTCTTAAATGGAATATTAATTGTGAGCTCTTTAGATTTTCCAAAGGGGAAGCAACATGTGGTATGAAATTTTACTTTTATTGTTAAGCATATCCATGTGGAGATGTTAGTTATTACAAATGAGGCTTATTGCTAAAGGATTCACTCAAAACTTAGCATTGACTATCAAGACATGTTTTCTCCTTTTGTGAAGTTAAATATAATATGGTTTTTTTCTACATTTATCTACCAACCAAGATTGTTAATTAGATGAATGGTTTCTTTGAAGAGGAATTTTTGCAAGATTTGAGATAAGAGGCAGTGCAAATAAGGTTTTTAAGCTTTTAAAGTCTTTATATGGTCTCAAGCAATTTCCTAAAGCATAGTTTGATATGTTTACGAAGGTAAACAAGAAACATGAGTATTCTTAAGGTCAAGTTGATCGAACCATGTTCATAAAAATATTTTTCTAATAGGAAAGTTTCTCTTATCATAGTTTATGTTGAAAATATTATTGACAGTTTTGTAATGCCCCAAAAATTTGAATGTTTGTCTATTAACATCTGTCAATAATTAAGTCCTGCTATATGTGGTTAAGTGTTCTTCTTATATGTTAAGTGTTAAGGGTTTGATTCTCACTATTAGGGATTTTGTGATTATGTTTTAAATTGACTTAATCCCTATCCTTGAACTATCGACTTAAGTTTAATTCTATATAATTTTATGTCAAGAATGAGCTTGTTGGTTCGATGGTTAAGTTTCTGTGTACCTTCTGGTTCTGTGTTTAAGTCTCTGCGTGTCCAATAAGGAAATCATTTTTGTTACTACTTCGTTAAGTGTGGTTATTTTTTTGGAAAGCAATTAATTGAAACTCTCCCTCTTTCCTGTACGTTCTCCTTCTTCTCTTCCTCTTATTTTCTTTCTTTCTCTTCTTCTTTTCCTTCTATTTTATTCTTCCTTTTATTGCCTTATTTCTTTTTAATTTTTTGTCATTTTGCTATTGTTACAACAGGGAAAACTTCGTATTCCTTGTCTTCGATTATCAGAATAATTGCATAAGTTGATGTGAATTTCTGTTAGTATTGTTCGTTCATTTTGTCATAATGAACTTTGCTTAATTTCTTGTTTTTTTGTTAAAGTGTTCGTTTAGTCTTCTTTTAGGCAAATATTGTGGGAACAGCATTCCTCAAACATTGTAGTTTTGATGATTTTTGTGTTTTACGAAGGTAAGGGGTTGAATCTTTAAGTTTGGGGGTTTGTTAAAAATTTTTGACGTAACTTGTTTTGATTTAGCTCTCCAGACTTGGTCTTAACGTCTAGGCTGGATATGGGGTGGGTCATTTAGTAGTATTAGAGTCAGATTTATAACACTTGGGTTGTGTTTTTTGGGCTTTTGCTTTGATAAAAATGTGTTTTAAATGAAATCCTGATTTGAAAACTCTGATAACTAATTTTGTAAAAGATTGAGTTATGACGTCGAACCTGTAAGTATTCCTGCTTAGTTATACCATTAAGTTGAACATGCTATGATGTTTGATTCTGTTGTTTAGTTAAGTATTCTATTATGAATTTTCATAAGGAATCTGATAAGGACTTTGAACTAATTTGAGCACTTTTGACATTGTCGATACAGTGATAGCATGAGTTCACGTAGTGGGCGTGGACGTAGTGTCCGTGGGCACTGAGGGAGAGCTCGAGCTGAGTTTTCCTCGATGGGCAGTCTACCCAATATTCAAATTAATGATTCAATAAGTACTCTTACTATTGAGATTGGGTCTCAAACTCCTACCGTTTGGGACGACGCACTGTCTCAGGCCATGCTGCGAGTGTTAGAAAAGGTTATTGGAACTCCTTATGGATCTCAAGATCAAAGGTTGGTTACTGAACGACTTTGATCGAATGGTGCTGAGCTGTTTAGGGGTGTCATTAGAGTCGCCCCTACAATGGCCAAGTATTGGTTGGAGGCCACTGAGCGCCTCATGGTTGACATCGACTGCACTCATTCTCAGAAATTGAGGGGTATCGTGTCTCTTCTAAGAGATGAGGTTTACTAGTGGTGGTTGACCACTGAACAGGGCGTTCAGCCTTAATAGATTACCTGGGATTCCTTTAAGATTACCTTCCAAAATAAGTATGTAGGGGTGAGTTATGTGGAGGCTCGTAGGCGCGACTTTATGAGTTTAGTTCAAAGTGAGAGATCTGTGGCCGAGTACGAGGTTGAGTTTTTGAGATTGAGCAGGTATGCTTGAGCACTGACTACGACCGACTATGATAAGAGTGTATGGTTTAAGGAATGTCTGTAGTATGATCTGAGAGTTCTAATAGCTCCTTAGCAGGAGCGAGTGTTGCCGCCTTGGTTGACAAAATAAAGATAGCAAAGGAGGTTAAGCGCACTGAGCACGAGAGGAAAGACCAGGAGAGAGGCTAGAGTAAGGTTAAGGGGGAATTGGGTCCCTCTAATTCTGTTTAGCACCCGAAGAAATGAGCTAGGTTTGATTGGCCTTCGAGGACTGAGGCTCTAGCTGCATCGATTGAGATTCAAACCTATAGCGACTGTGTTAGAGGAAGATAGGGGCTTGTCTTCGGTATGGATCGATGGAGCACTGTATTCAAGACTGTCCCTAACGATTTGATCAGGTGCAAGCTCTTACACAGGCTCCAACTCTGGGTCCCGTTCAGCCTCTGAGAGTAGCTCAATAGCCACCTAGGGGTAATAGAACGACTAGGGGGTAACGGCTCTAGTAGAGGTCAGCGAGCATCAGGCAGAGTTGCAGTTTAGATTGAAGAATGATAACCTACTCTTGTGTACGCGTGAGGCTCTAGTAGGATAGAGATGACGTTGACGTTATAGGGGGTACACTCTTTATTCTTAGTATTCTATATTTTGCTCTTATTGACATTAAGTCTAAACATTCATTTGTATCCAGTACTGTATCTGTGAACTTAAGTATATATGCCGAGTGTACTGTTAGAGAGATTTCTGTAATTAGTCCCTTGGGCCAGTCGATCTGAGTTAGCAAAGTTTATAAACAAGTTCCATTAGAGATTTAGGGTGTGATATTTCCAACTAACCTGATGGAATTTCCATTTGGAGAGTTTGATATGATTTTGGGAATGGATTGGCTCGTGGAACATCAGGCTAGCTTAAATTTTGCCTCTAAGAGGGTTACTATGAGGTCTGATGAGAATAGTGAGTTCATTATGATCGGTGAGCATCGAGATTACCTCTCTAACATAATCACCGCAGTTGAAAAGCTAGTTTGGAAAGGGTGTAAGGCATACCTAGCCTTTGTATCTAGTTCTGGTTTTGCAGAGCTTTCTGTTAAATATATTAGAACTATAAAAGGCTTTTCAGTTATTTTCTTTGAGGATTTGTCGGGGCTACCTCTAGATAGAGAGGTTGAGTTTGGCATAGAACTATTGCCGGGTACTGCTTCTATGTCTATAGCTCCTTATCGTATGGCACCGAAAGAGCTTAGGGAGCTAAAGGCTTAGCTTCAAAAACTTCTAGATCGTGAGTTCATTTGACCGAGTGTGTTTCCATAGGGGGCGCCGGTTCTGTTTGTCAAGAAAAAGGATGGATCGATGAGAATGTGTATAGATTATCATCAGCTGAATAGTTGACAGTAAAGAATAAATAAATACTTCTAAGGATCGATGAGTTGTTCGATCAGTTCTGTAGGGCATCTATATTCTCTAAAATTAGTCTCCGTTCTGGGTACCATCAGCTCTAGGTTAAAGAAATCGATGTGTATAAGATTGCTTTTAGGACTCGTTATGGACATTACAAGTTTCTAGTTATGCACTTTAGGTTGTCGAATGCTTCGGCTGTGTTTATTGATCTAATGAATCGGGTATTTTAGCCATATCTAGACTGTTTTGTAGTAGTCTTTATTGATGACATCCTGATTTACTCAAAGAATGTGAATGAGCATACATGCATCTTCGAATAGTTTTGCAGATACTCTTTGAGAAACAGCTGTATGCTAAGTTTAACAAGTATGAGTTCTGGTTACAAGAGGTTACCTTTTTGAGGCATGTTGTGACTGTCGATGGTATCCAAGTTGATCCCAAGAAAATTGAGGCTGTGATTGAGTGGAAATAATCGAAGCATGTGTCTAAGCTTCAAAGTTTCCTAGGTTTGGTAGGTTACTAGCAAAGGTTTATCAAGGGGTTCTCTTTTATTAGAGCTCCCTTGACTAAGTTGTTGCATAAGAACACTCTGTTTGTGTGGTCTAATGAGCAATAAGCGAGCTTCGAGAAGCTCAAGTTCGTTTTGACTCAGTAACCTGTTCTGGTACAGCCTGAGTATGGTAGAGAGTTTGTTGTCTATAGCGATGCTCCACACGTCAGTTTGGGATGGGTTTTGATGCAGGATGGTAAGGTAGTGGCTTATGTGTCCCGATAGCTTAAGTTGTATGAGGGCAACTATCCTACGTGTGACCTTGAGTTGGCGGTAGTTGTCTGTGCTCTAAAAATCTAGATGCACTATCTATATGGTGGAATGTGTATCATCTACACCGTCCACTGAAGCCTCAAGTATCTTCTAACTCAAAAAGAGTTAAACCTTATGCAACATAGATGGGTTGAGTTGCTTAAGGATTACGACTGCACGATAGATTACCATCCTGGTAAGGCCAATGTTGTGGCTGATGCTCTTAGTTATAGAGCAGTGGCTAATCGCAGAGTGATGTTCAATCATCTAAGTTTGTTTAATGATGAGAGTTTGCTAGTTGAGTTGTAAGTTAAACTAACCTGGGTTAATCAAATTTGAGCCAAATAGCTGAGGGATGAGTTTCTGGTTTTGTGTTTACGTTAGGTTGAAACAGGTGAAACCTCTGATTTCAAATTGAACAGTGATGGGGTTTTGTGTTTTAGGGGTCAGATTTGTGTGCATAACGATGTTGAGTTAAGGCAATAGATTTTATTGGAAGCGCATAATAGCCCTTATGTTATGCATCCCAGTGTAAATAAAATGTATAGGGATCTTTGAGAACTCCATTGTTGGCCCCGTTTGAAATGAGAGGTTACTACCTTTATCTCCTACTATCTGACATGTCAGAAGGTTAAGGTTGAGCATTAGTTGCCTTCTGGTCTGCTACGGCTGGTTAAGATTTCCCTATGGAAATGTGAGCCTATGATAATAGACTTCATAGTGGGTTGCCTTTGACGCCCTCTAAGATAGACTCGGTTTGGGTCATTGTCATTCAATTAACCAAGTCTGCTCATTTCTTACATGCCAGGACATATTATTCACTTCAGAAACTAGCAAGTTGTATGTCTCTGAAATTGTAAGACTACACGGAGTTTCAGTTTTGATTATCTCTGATAGAGATCCGCGTTTTACTTCTCGGTTATGGAAGAAACTTCACGGGGCTTTGGGTACTTGATTGGATTTTAGTACTATGTATCATACTCAGACCGATAGACAATCTGAACGAGTGATTCAAATTCTAGAGGATATGTTATGGAGCTGTGTCATTGACTTCTGGGGTAGTTGGGAGGAACATCTACTAGTCTAACATTCAGATGGAACTTTATGAGGCTTTATGCAAATGTAAGTGACGTACCCCTCTGTGTTGGATCGAGTTAGTTGAGTGTCAGATTTTGGGTCCTGAGATAGTTTCTGAGACTTAGAATACTATTAAACTGATTCGAGACCATTTCAAGGCAGCTTCCGACTGACAGAAATTGTATGTGGATTTAAAGAGAAAATATATCGAGTATTTTGTAGGTGATCAATTGTTTCTGAAAGTTTCCCCATCGAAAAATGTTCCCTGGTTCAGACGTAAAGGCAAGTTGAGCTCGAAGTTAATTGGACCTTACCATATTTTAAAACGTGTCAGACATGTCGATTATCAGCTGGAGTTACCTCTTGAGTTAGATCGGATTCATGATTTGTTCCATGTCCCGATGTTGAGACGGTATCGGTTTGACCCTTCTCACATCGTCCCTGTTGAGAAGATTGATGTGTGACTCGATCTCACCTTTAAGGAAGAGCCTGTTCAGATCCTGGAGCAAGATGTTAAAGTCTTACGAAAGAAAATTGTTCCTCTGGTTAAGAGTCTGTGGTGGAATCATGGCACTGAGGAAGCTACTTGGGAAGATAAGGATTCATTTTGTCAGCAATACCCTCATCTGTTTAAGTCAAGTAAATTTCGAGGATGAAATTTCTTTTAGGGGGGGAGAGTTGTAACGCCCAAAAATTTTGAATGTTTGTTAACGCCTGTCAATAATTAAGTCTCGATATCTATGGTTATGTGTTCTGCTTATATGTTCGGGGCTGGGGATTTGATTCTCACTATTAGAAGTTTTATGATTATGTTTTAAATTGACTTAATCCCTATCCTTGAATTATCGACTTAAGTGTAATTTTGTATAATTTTGTGTTTAAAATGAGCCTGCTAGTTCGATGGTTAAGTTTTTGTATACCTTCTAGTTCTATGTTCGAGTCTCTACGTGTCTAATAAGGAAATAATTTTGTTACTACTCCGTTAAGTGTGGTTATTTTTTTGAAAACCAATTAATTGAAATTCTCCCTCTATCCTGTATGTTTTCCTTATTCTCTTCCTCTTATTTTCTTTCTTTCCTTCTTTTTCTTCTTTTCCTTCCATTTTATTCTTCCTTTTATTGCCTTATTTCTTTTTAATTTTTCGTCATTTTTCTATTGTTATGACGGGAAAAACTCCATATTTTGTTGTCTTTGATTGTCGGAATAATTGCGTAAGCTAATGTGAATTTCTGTTAGTATTGTTCGTTCATTTTGTCAAAGTAAATTTTGCTTAATTGCTTGAATTCTTTTTGTAAGTGTTTGTTTGGTATTTTTTTAGGCGAAGATGGTGAGAACAACGTTCCTCAAACGTTGTTGTTCTGTGGATTTCTATGTTTTGCAAAGGTAAGGGGTTGAATCCGTGAGTTTGTGGGTTCGTCAAAACTTTTTGACGTAACTCATTTTATACTTTGAATTTTAGCGTTTTGTTGTGAATATTTATTAATTGATCGCTGGATTATCTTTTTAGGTCTTGGATTCACTTCGATTGCTTATATTCGAGCCCATATTAGGTGTGTAACGAAAACTTGAATTTCTGTAAGTTTTGAACGCCAAAAAAATGGTTGCCGACCCCATACGGTAGTGTGGTAGTCCATGTGGGTCACACGGTCGTGTGATACATCGTGTAACTCACTGTTTGTGAAGTAGAGTCACACGGGTGTGTGTCCAGGCCATGTGAGCATTATTGTAAGATTTGAGTCACATGGGCATGCGTTAGGCCGTGTGCTAGACCGTGTAACTCACTATTTTAGGCCACATGGTCGTGTGTTAGGTCATGTGATGGATTTTGTATGACATAAGAAGGGGTTGCATGGGCGTGTGCTAAGCCATGTGGACCACATGGCCCAGGCACCCAAGCTGTGTGAATCCACACGGGCGTATGGGCTAAGATACTGAAATTTTCTGTAGGACCGTAAGCGTCATTCGAATTGAATGTAGGTATTTCGAAAAGTCTGTATGATCTCAATTAGACTTTATAACTTGGTATCCCATGTTCTTATAACTTGGTATCCCATGTTCTAAGCTTGAATAATTGATATTCAGTACATATAATGAATGCAATGACTGTTAAGCAATACTGATCTGAATTATCCATTTACTAACTATATTTGGATAACTGTATGTACTACCTTGACATTTAACATCTGTCTTTTGCATCTGCATGGGGTGGGAATGGTAAAAAAAAAGTGTTAGCAGTTAAAGACCTAGCGAATTGAGTGGCTAAGGCACAATTCTGTATCTAATTCTGGTGATCCATCGCATACTGCTCTGGCAGCTAGTTTGCACTTACTCTGGAATGTGTCATACCGACACTTAGTGGTGTGTAGGGTTGGATGGGTACTTGATACCCTATATGGTTTGTTGGGTTTGTTGGAGATGATGTGTAGTGGATCGGGGTAGGAAACTAGATCTGTATCTAATCTATTCTGTGATCTTATCTGATCTGTTCTGTTATTTTATTTGATCTATTGCTATAATATTGGATATTTTCTATTACTAAGTTTGTATCCGAATTAAGGAAATTACTGTTATATTTAAATTGTTGTTTTGATTTTATGTCTGTTACACACTGAGTATTAAACTTATTCAGTTTTCTTAACTAGATTTTAGGTAACTCCTCGCCTTAGGAGGCTCAGCGTATCAAGAGCTTGGTCATCTCTCTTTTCTGATTACTTTTATAGTTTAAATAAACTAATACTATCGTACTTTCTCTTTGAATTTTAGATGTAGGTTTGGCTTTTCAAGATGCTTTGAATGTTTTTCAGATGAAAAATTTTATATAATTAAAGGTTGGATTTTCTTAGATGTTTTGATGTAGCTCACCAGACTTGGTTTAACATCTAGGCTGGGTATAGGGTGTTACATATTTCACAAGATACATCTTATTAAAAAAAGTGTAATGTCCAGATGCAAGGTTGCAAACAAAGACTCAAATAAAATAAAAAGTATAATTTTTTTCGAAGAAACTAGTAACAAAAAAATTGATATTAGAAGATGTCAATGTCCTTTAGGAAAGCATATTAATCAGTCCTAGAAAAGGTAAGACATAATTTTCCTTGTTAGTGTTGTAAGACAATTCATGAAAAAAAAACTTGAAGAAGTTTATCATATATTTTATGTTTGAAGGTGACTGGTTGTGAACAGATAATCTTTTAAGAAGAAATAACTAAGGGAGTTGAAGTATACTCAAATAATGATTAGGCAAGATTCATTTCAAATTGAAGATCAAACTTGGTAGCTTAACATTGCAAGAAACAATTTTTTTTCCAAGAGCAATATTAGGGGAAAACATAGAGCTTTAGCTCTAACTATTTATGAATGATCATGGCTAAAAAATTACTTTAAGAGTTTAGGCTTTGAAACGAGATAACCAATAAAGGTATTTTGTGATAATTTGGCTACAATCATTATCATTAAAAATCCTATTCATCATTATTAAACTGAGAATGTGGAGTTATATCTTCCTCAATCAAATAAAAGGTTGAAGTACTAAATCTTATTTATATATTAAAAAGAGATTAGGAAGATAGTTTTAACATATTAGTGCTTTATTCCTTGTCATTGACATAAGGAATTTGATTGTTTCTAAGGAGTAATAATGGGATATATATTCTCATGCTTTTACATATTCAACCAATTTTCACCATTGAAATTATTCAACTTATTATCTTAAGAAAATAGTTCACTTATTTTTTTAACAAGTCAAAAATTAAAATTTAACAAAAAAAATTGTATCTGGTTATAAGAGGATGAGTGTTGGTGGAAATGACGATCCTATGATAATGCCAAACTCGAATAAGGGTTGAAGTAGGGAAAATAAGAAGGTTTGATTATAGGGCATGATGATAATTGAAGTATCAAAATAAAAAAGTGTCTTATTCAAGGAAAATTTGTTGAATACACTTGAAGTTCCTATGATCACTGATGAGGGTGAGAACAATGACGATTCATTTGGTTGATAGGGATGTGGTAATAAATGTTTTTCATGGTATATTTTGATCAAATTCTCTTAAAGTGTACATTTTTTTAGTTGGGAAAAGTATGTCCAAAATTGTGATCTTTAAGTTATTAAGAAAGAGAATTGGTTATAATACACTGTTATGTAAAGATTTTGGCTTTATGGAATCCTTTGCAATCAGTCCAACTCATGGACTTTGAAATGATTATTATATGGCTATACTTAAATAGTTAAAGGGTTACACTAGAATGTTATAAAAAGGGCCTTAGGTTGTCTACAGGTAGTACCCCACAATTTAGCCTTGGACATTGTTGTTTTCCATGTCCTAGCCATTTTAACCTAGTGTGGTGGCTTGGATAAGATTGACGAGATTTCTTGGTGAATAAACAAAAACTAATAATAATCTTGTTTTGTTCCATTGGGGAGACTATTGAACAGGTTATCAAAATCAATTGTAAGATGAATAATGGAACAAATGTTCAATTTGCATGATTGGTAGCGTGTATATTTGAGTACATCACTTATCTTAAAAGTGAGAATTATTGGCAATCAACCTGAATAAATAATGAAAAAGAAAAAATAAAGAAGATCAAATACACGAATTCAGGTGAAAAAACTCATCTGATCAATATGACCAAGAAATTAAAAAACCACAGGCAAAAAAGGCTTTAGCTTTTCACTAATAAGCAAATAAACGTGAATAGAATATGGAGAAAAATTACCCTACTAGTACAAAACTCAAACCCAAAACACACAGATTTCTCTTGAATACAATGTTCTCATAGAATTCTCTATTTTTCTTTATTATAATGACCAATTACATAGGTTAAGATTAGCAAACTGATATGACTAAAATTTTCCTGGAGTAATTAGATTTCACTAGAAGAAAGTGTCCTTCTTGGTTGTAAAAAAAACGTAGTTGCGCTACTTGGGAAATACGTCGCGTCATCATGACGTCATCTTTGCTTTTGTTCTAGTTATTTCAAATGCTTACAAAGTGTCCAGAAATGCGAGGCATACTCCACAAATCTCCACCTTGACTTGTATTTAACATGCCTTCTTTCTAAGCCCCGTCACGGCCTAACTGAATCTTTGCAGCATACTGACCAAGACAAGTAGTGCTTGAAATTGGAAACTAGAAAACTCTTATTCATCATATTAATCCTCTGTGCTAATCTTATGAACTTTAACATCCCCTTTTGCAACCACCTCCTGAACGAAGTGATACCTAATGTATATGTGCTTCGTCATCCATGAAACATCTGATTCTTAGTGAGATTTATAACAGTCTGATAATCGTAATATATCGCTTCTTTTTCATTAACCAACTCCTCGAATAGACCTCTCAACCAAATGGTTTCCTTCACAGCCTTTGTGATTGACATAAATTCTGCTTCTATAGTCGATAACGCCATGGTGGTCTGTAGTGTGGTCTTCTAACTAATAACGTAGTTGCTAAAAGTAACAAATAACCTATGAGAGATCTCCTTTGGTCTAAATATCTTGCATAATCCGAGTCCACATAACCAACTAAAAACTCTGAACTTCTCCCAAACTCCAAACAAGTATTAGATGTACACCTCAAATACTTGAGAATCCACTTAATTGATTGTCAGTGTAACTTGTCGGGTCTAGCCATGTATCTACTCACAACACTAATAGCATGTGAAATATTGGGATGAGTGCAGACCATTGTGTACATCAAACTATCGACTGCACTGGAGTAGGAAACCTTGGACATGTATTTTTCTTTGTCCATGATCTGTGGCAAATCTAAAGCCAAAAGCCTGAAGTGTACAACTAAGGGAGTACTGTCTAGATTTGAATTTTGCATTGTAAACCACTCAAGTATCTTTTTGATGTACCTCTACTGTAACAATAATAACTTCCTAGAGTATCTATCTTTGGAAATTTCTATCTCCAAAATTTTATTAGTTGTACCAAGATCCTTCATATCGAACTTAGAGTTAAGAGTGGTCTTTAACTAATTAATTTCAGATGAGTTCGTACCAGTAATCAACATGTCATCAACATAAAGCAGTAAATATATAAATGACCTACCATTTAAATAATGTAGATACACAAAGCTATCATACTTACCAGAATCAGAAGCTTGAACTGCCTCAAAGTAATTCAAAGGATCAATTGAATCAATACCCTCAGCAATGCTTAAAGCATACGCCACAAGATTTCCATGGCAGAACCTCTACAGTGGTTTGATCTCCCATCTCTTCCTGTTATGAGTTAGCTAATAATTTTATAGTTGAATGTATAAGATACCTATGAATCAAATGGAGCCTCTAACTGATTGGAGTGACTTCAGTATCCTCCTGTTACTCTAAAGAACCTCTAGCCTGATGTAAGTGAGAAATTCATTGTGTTTTCATAATATCTCGAGTTTCCTCGTTGCAACATCGGCCTTAATTTGTGTCACATTTGTGAAGAAATTATCGTGATATTCATGATGGAGAAGTAGGCTAAAAAACCTGAATAAACAATGAAAAAGAAAAAGTAGGCTTCGACTTTTCACTAATAAGCAAATAAACGAGAATACAAGATGGAGAAAAGTTACCCTAGTTGTGCAAAACCCGAACCCAGAACACACAAATTTCTCTTGAATACAACATTATCATAGAACACTCTATTTTTCTCTATTATAATGACCCTTTAAATAAGCTAAGATTAAAGAACTAATATGGCTAAAATTTCCCTGGAGTAATTAGAGCTTGACTAGAAGAAAGAGTCCTACTTGGCTATAAAAAACGTGGTTGCGTTACTTGGGAAATACATCGTGTCATCTTGGTGTCGCATGCCTCTTCATCACGACGTCGTCCCTACTTTGGTTTTGGTTGTGTCAAGTGTCTGCAAAGTGACAAAAAATGCGAGGCACACTCCACAAGAATTGAAGAGTATTTGCAGAGGGTGGAGTGTGAGAGTTTCCCAAATTTATCTTTCTAATATGGTAGATATAGCAATTTGCAATAGGCATGTACTGTAATTTCAAGACTAGAGGAAATAAAAGAGCCATTAGATTATGTGTTGGCACCAAAACCACATGAGACTTGTCAATTTGAAATTGAACGTTATGAGCTATGCGTGTTGGTGGAGCATCATTCTTGAAGACTCGAACAAACACGAAATGGAGAATCAACTAATAATAAAGGCATGAATATATGTCATCCAAGATTTAAAACTCTTACGAATTTATAAGAAGGGAAAATTATTGATAACATTGATAAACAGGTGAGGAGACAAGAAGAATTGGAGTAAAAAAAGCAATAACCTTTTAATGCAAATTGAGTTGGGCATTGAAAAAGGAAAATGAGAAGGGAAAAGGCATGATGGGCCTTACCCAGATTGTTCGTGCAAATAAGAGCAAGGGATGAGCCTAGTGCCATTAGGCCAAGCTAATAGCGAAATCCCAAACATAATGAATTTAGAGGCCGAATGCAACAAGATTAAGTATTTGATAATTAATATTGATGAAAACAGTAAAAGAAAATTGGGAAATGGCCGTTTTAGGTGTAATAGATGGGAGGAAAACTAGAAGCATGTTGAAGACTCATCTTATTCAATTTCTCCTAAGAAATGAATAGTTAAATGAGAACATATAAGAAGAGAGCGTACATGAAAATGAATTTAGTCATGAATTCAAGGTCACCTGATGCTCTTAGCTAGTAATGCAATGGAGTTTATTGAAAGAAATCTCACCAAAGCCATGGATGATGATGATATAGTCATGGATGGTGAGAATGAAATAGAAAGGCTCAAAGATGATTTTGAGGATGACAACTTAAAAGCTTGATCATGTAAGAATAGGCTTCCTTATGTATGTGTTATGATTATGAATTTAAATCTTATTATTTAAAATTAATAAAGGTATAAACACTCCAAATTTGATCAATTGATCAATAAGTACTATAAAGAGCACAATCTTGATTTTTTTTTTTTGTTTAATGAAAAAAAAAACTAGAATTAAGGTTGATAGTGTTGTTGAGAAGTTTGGTTTTTAGTACACCAACTATTTCTAACGTAAGCTTTACCTCTTAATCATTATTAAAATCCTTGGCAACAATCCATGAGAGACTAGCCCGTCAGCAATCATTAGAAGCAACCCAAATTGATTAATATTGTATACAATTGAAAGACAAAATTCATGTGCTACAATGCTACATTTAACACAAGTATGAACAAATTGACCATGACTGTATAAACACATAAAATGAAACTAATGTATTCCAACAAACCCAAATCCCACTTGAAAACCTTTGTGTTTCTATTCTATGGGAGAATTGATTGTCTTTTTTTAGCACAATATGTGAGATATGAGTTTCAAGGGAATTGATTTCACATGGACTCATGGGTCAATTTTTTAGAGACTTGATTATGGAATTTGTAACATGGAGTGGGATGTGTCTTCTCAATGATAACTCGACATTTGCTAAGTTGAAGTTTGATCATCGACCTTTACTTATTACTATAGGT
This sequence comes from Gossypium anomalum, assembly GCA_025698475.1. Classification (NCBI taxonomy): domain Eukaryota; kingdom Viridiplantae; phylum Streptophyta; class Magnoliopsida; order Malvales; family Malvaceae; genus Gossypium; species Gossypium anomalum. The sequence goes on along the minus strand of CM046960.1, from coordinate 16,272,037 downwards.
CATAGGAGAGGCAAAAAACTACAAGACTTTTTTACTCCTTTTTGAGTTGGGTGGCTCATAATGGTTTTAAAAAATTTGTAGAAAATAACTACGAACTTGATGAAAGTATGGAGAAGATGTTTGAAATTTTCACTGATATGGTTATCCTATGGAATCCTATGGAATATAGATATGTTTGGTTTTATTAATGTTGATGAAAGGAAGACGCTAGAGTTGTGTGACTCGAATCCTTGTTAAAGAAAATACAGGGATAAAATAAGGGGATTTGTTTGTTCTTATTTTTCTTTATTTGACATTGATTAGATTAAGATTTTTCAACCTTTAAATAGATGTAGTTGAAACTCCTCTTGTATTATTCATTTTTCAATATTAGTGAGTTTCTTTCTCCTTTGCTTTTGGTTTTTTCCCGAAAGGGTTTCCACGTAAAATATATGTTCTTATTTTTCTTTATTTTTTCAATCATCATATTGCCATTATCGACATCTATTTTAATAAACTAGTATCAAAGCTTTTTGGGTTGCTTGTCTAGATCACGGTAATGGTGATAATTAATTATGATATTTTTTTGTTGGATCACAACACCATATTCTCATTGTGGCAAGTAAAGATGTAGGTAGTTCTTGCGCAAATGGATTTGGAAGATGCCCTACTAGGGCTAGATAAGATGCCTTTGACATTGACGGAAGAATAAAAGAAACATAAAGATCGAAAGCCTCTAATGCAATTACATCTGCATCTTTCAAATGAAATTCTACAGGACGTGTTTAAAGAGAAGACCACTGCTGGATTATGGGCAAAGCTGTAGTAGTTATGCATGTCAAAAACCCTAACTTGCAAGTTACATATGAAGCAACATTTTTATGCTCATCATTTGGAGGAATGTGCATCTGTGCACAAAAACTTAACTGTGTTTAAAGAAATTCTCTCGAACCTAGAGGCCATAGAGGTTCAGTATGATAAAAAATATTTAGGGTTAACTATACTTTATTCATTGCCTTTGTCTTATTCAACCTTTAGAGATATGATTTTTTATAGTCGCGAATCTCTCACAGTTGATGAAGTCTATGCTTCCTTAATGTCGTATGGCAAGATAGAGTATCTTATGGCCAGATCTGACTCTCAAGGAGAGGGTCTCATTGTTTGTGGGAGACAAGAATGAATTACTAATGATAATCGTGGAGGACACAGGAACGAAATCCTCGCAGTAAATTTAAGGGTAGATTGAGATCTTCAAACAGAGGCAAAACTTGTAAATTCTACAAAAAGAAAAGGCAAATTAAGTTTGAGTGCTATAAGTTGCAGAACAAGATAAAAAAAAAAAAGAGGCAACGGATCAAAAGGAAAAACAACCAGAACAATATGGTGAAACTGATGTTCTAGAAGACTACAATAATGGTGAACTTTTAGTTGCTTCTGTCGACAACTCTAAAGCAAGTGAGGAATGGATCATTGATTCTGGTTGTACTTTCCATATGAGTCCTAATCGAGATTGGTTTACAATATATGAAACAGTGCCTGAAGGTGTTGTTTTGATGGGAAATAATGCTTCATATAAAATCATAGGTATTGGCATGATCAAAGTTAAGATGTTCAATGGAGTTGTCAGAACACTTAGTGGTGTATGACATGTACCAAAATTGAAAAGGAATTTGATTTCGTTGAGTACTCTTGATTCAAAAGGGTACAAGTACACAGTTGAAAGTGGGGTTCTGAAGATTAGCAAGGGTTCTCTCATTGTGATGAAAGGGCAAAGAAAGACTGTCAAGTTATATGTTTTGCAAAGTTCAACTGTTACTAGTGATGCAACTATCGCTTCATTTTTTTTGTCAGATGATGATGTTACCGGAGGCCCTAGTGGTACGGACTATGTCGCACAAGTAGAATCCGTATAAAACTACAATTCTTCTATTTGACATTGATTAGAATAAGGTTTTTCAACCTTTAAATAGATGTAGTCGAAACTTCTCTTATATCATTCATTTTTCAATATTAGTGAATTTCTTCTCCTTTGCCTATGGTTTTTTTAAAAAAAGTTCTATATGTTCTAATTTTTATTTATTTTTGAGATCATTCTATTTCCATTATCTTCATCTATTTTAACAGAAGGTTATTAGGAGATTAACAGGCATATAAAAAGCTATAGAGACTTACAAATCTAGTAATTTGATTTTGTTGGATATTGACTTACGAGAGCAATTGAAAGGGTTTGGAGCAATAGGAGATTTTGTAAAGACAATAGTCTAAAGCTGGTAGGTTGGTTCAGGGTGATTGAAATGCTAAATACTTTCATAGTCAAACTTTACCTTGTAGAAGAAAATCAAATTGAGGTATTGAAGATTGGTAATGGTGATTGGTGCAATGATGAGGAAATATTGAAAGTTGAGGTTGTTTCTTTATCTAGTAACTTTTACAAGTTCAAGGCACTATAATGAGAAAGTTTCCTTTACATTGATGCCTTTCAAAAATTATGATACGAGGGTGTTGAAGTATGAGATAGCGGGCGAGGAAATTAAGCATGCTTTGCTTGAAATGGTACCTCTAAAAGCACCAAGATTGTGTGGTCTGCATGCACATTTTTTTGAGAGCCAGTGGGTTATTTTTAATGCATTAATTTTTAGTATGGTGAAATAAGTGTCTTAAAGACAAAAATTAAGTCAAAGTCTTGACAAAACATTGTTGGTTTTGATCCAAAGATGGCAAACCCAAATTCCATGTTTCGTTTCTAACCTATTAGTCTAGGTTTGATTCTTTACAAGATGGTTATGAAAACAATTGTTAATAGGCTTGAAAGGATAATGCCATACCTATTTTCCCCTAATCATGCTAGTTTTGTGGTTGAATGAAACATTACAAATAACATATTGACAACGAAATAAGTTTTTCTTTGAGTGAATATTTGTTAAAAAAAAACGGTGGATGGTCATTAAGGTTGATTTAGAGAAGGCTTATGATTGGGTTTAATATGACTTTCTTGATGATACTCTTTATGAAGCTAGAATTCCTCAATGGATAATCCAAGTTATTCTTCAATGTATCTCATACGCATCAATGCAAATTCTATGGTATTAGACAAAGCGGCCCTCTCTCATCTTATCTATTTGTTCCTGAAATGAAAAGATTAGATCACAACATTCACAATGCAATAAGGGAGAAAATATTGTTCCCTATCTTTCATCACTCTTTGGAACACAATCTCGTCCATTTTTGCAAGGTAGATTTGGAACAAGCCAAAGTGGTTTCCATAGTTTTGTCATTATTTAGACCACAAAATCAATTCATCAAAAACTCAATTATTTTTTCTCCTAATACTGATACTAATGCGAATATGAATACGACTTCCAAGAGCAAATTTGGTTTCCAAATGGTTACGTATTTGGTAAGCACTTGGGTATTCCTCTCTTTTACAGATAGATTACTAAAGACACTTTCTAGATGGTTATTGGCAAAGTTAAAGAGCAACTCAATGGGTGAGATGCAAAATTACTTTAAAGAAGTTGGTTCTTACGGAGATTCCAAACTATCTTAAGCATTCTTCATTTATTCTTGTGAAAGTTCATAATAAGATTGAAAAGTTGGTTAGGGATTTTTCTTTGGAGCTACTGGGAGAAAGCGGAAGCCATCTCTTGTTAAATAGGAGACATGTCAACCTATTGATAGTGGAAGGCTTGTGAAAGATATTATGATAGTAGAATTGATCTTTCTTATTAATGTCAGAATTCAATATTCTTACAAATGAAAAGGCTTATCGAGTGTAGATGCTTCATAATAAATACGTTTTGGAAGGGATACCCTAAACACATTAACAAGTGTAATTGTTCATTTGTATAACGTTCTATGGCAAAAGTGTGAAAAGAACTTAGAGAGAGTTTATGTTGGTAATTGGTGATAGAAGGATGAAAAATTTTGGATCAATAGATGGATTCCGAGTTTGAGCCATTAAGAAATTATTATTTGTGTAATGATATAATGGAGGACATTGTCTATGTCAAAGATATGGTAGATGGAAATGGTAATTGGAAGTGGAATGATTTTGCAAGCTATCTTAGCTAAGTTATTGTGTTGCATATCGTGAGTAGTCACTCACTGAACTATTTAGTAAGGCAGAATATATGTTTTTAGAGAGAGTTGAAAGTTGAATATTTCTATGTAGCAGATGCATTAAAGACAACTGGGATTCGATGGATAAAGCTTGGAAGATGATGTGGAAATATAAAGGGCAACAAAGGATGATGCAATATGAAGTGTGTGCTTAGAGACAAATTATTGACGGATGTTGAATGGTTTAGTATAGGGATGAATAGTGATCCCTCATGTCCTATCTGTGGTAACAACAAGGAAAATAGCTTGCATATTTTTCAAGATTGTCAAGTTGTTGCTTCATATGGAAAAAAGTTTTACCACTTTCATTCTATACCACATTCTTTTCTATCTTTATCTAGTTGTTAATTGATAATATTCAAGATAATTTTAATTTTACGGTGAATGATGCGAATGGAATTTATTTGGGATTATTTGTTGGCAATGGAAATGAGAAATTTGATTGTCTTTGGTGATTATTTTGTTTGGATGATATAATTGCCCTTTGGTTGGTTTAGGAACATTGTGGCAGTGACTCTAAGAATAAGCCAACGAAAATGCAAGTTGTACAGGTGGCATGAAAGCCTCCTGAGGATGGTTGGAAAAAAGTTAATACGAATGAAGGTATGGAGTTGAGAACAAATCGAACTTTGGCAGGGTTGACTCATGACAGTAAGGGTTAGTGGATCGTGGGTTTAATAGGAACATATGCATGTGGACAGTGATTCAAATTGTGCTTTCCATTGTGTAAGATGGCCTTACTTTAGCATAAGATGCATGATATAAACAATTCATTTTTTTTAGTTTGGTGATTCTGAAGTGATTCAACTATTGTTTGATTATTTTGTACAGTTGAATTCTATTTCCATTGTAAGGAGCATTAAAGAGCTCTACGAACGTCAATGACTGGTGCATGTGTTTCTCAAGGCAATTTGGTGGAATACTTAAATGGCAAAAATTTCTAGTAAATGGATGGCCATGTTTATGCAAATTTGACCGTCCTCCCTTGGTTGTTAGTCATGTCCTGCGAGATGATATAAAGGGTAGTACTTTGGGTAGATGTTTTCTTTCATAGTGTCTTTAAGAATTAGGATGTAGCTCTGTAGAATCAATAACAAATATTTCTCATAACATATTCTAATAAGATTTCTAACAAAAAGCAATATGGAAAGAACATTATGTTTCAAAAGTACCTGTAAAAATTGGCACCAATGGTCAAGCAAAGGACACTTCTTCTCAGCAAATAACAAACGCCACATACCAATTGCAGTATCCAATGCCATAGATTTTTGGCCCTAAGATAAATAATAAAAGATTAGTAACTACATAAAGTTATTATCAATGAAATGTATACATTAACCACATTAGCATTCTAATTGAAATTCACATCTTAAAATATATTTTTTGCTAAATATATATAATAGAGAATTAATCTAAAGGTTAAAATTATTTTTTACAAATTCTTTTATGGTTCTTTTACAACTTAAATATCAAGCAATAGATCTAACAAAATAGATGTGGGTAAATATACATTTTTGCTTTTGATTTTGGCTTCAAGATTCAAACTAGTACATAAACTAATACATAAGACTTTTTCTTTGTCAAATTAAGTACTTGAACTTATCTTTTTGTCTACATTTATACTAACATTAAATGACTTATTTGAACCAATTTGAACTATAAAGCCAAGTTCAAGTACTAATTTGAACAAAACAAAAAAAAGGTTTAGATATCAAATTTAACTTTGAGGCCAAGTTTCGTACCTAATTGGACATAGAAACCTTAGGTATCAATTTGAACCCTAAGGCCAAGTTCAGTTACCAAAACATATGTTTGACTAAGTTAAATAAAAAAGCATGTGATTTATTGCTAACATGGATAAAGAAAAAACCATTCCAAAAAAATGTAATATGGATCCAAATGAAGTTTACTTAAAAACTATTTACTCAATCAGCTCTAAAGTGTCTTTCTTCCTAGAGGAAACTTACTATTAGGGATAGTTGTCAGGAAAAGATAATACCTTTTCTTTTGCCCAGCTAAATGCAAAGTTGTATATGTCATGAAACTTTTCTACAATCACCCAAAGAAAAAGATTTGAATCTTGAAAAGAATATGCTAAGTCACAAAATATTAATAAACCTAAATGATTTGAAAAAAGAAGTAAATTGTTTGACTATATTTCTAGCAAAATGCAAATTTAGCTTTCAATGTTTACATCTTTTATCAATTTGGCTCTTAACTTCTTAAAAAGAGTTGAATTTCTATTTTTAACAAAAATACTGACTAAAATATTAAAATTTTAAATATGACTACTTGCATGAAAATCCATGTATACCTCATGCCTTTTTGTAGTTTTTATGAAATTTTTATAATTTTCGAATTTTTATTGTTTTAAATTATAATTATAAATCATTTGTTGATGGCCGATTGATTCTTAGCTTGATTGGCATGAGCATTATTATCAATGTAGGAGGACGTGGGTTCGAGTGTGTTCAAGTGTATTGTTATCCTATTTTTAGGTTCGGTAGTAAGCATTTTGATTAAAAAAAAGAGAGCTATTTTACTCTTTTTTGAAAGACTAATTGCCAAATTGGGTTAAAAATAATAAAAGACAAATTGAAAAAAGATGGAAGCATTGCAAGCTAAATTTTTCATTCACTTCTTCTACATTTCATGCATGACAAGTTAAAATAAATTTCCTGAATATCCATGGAATGCCAAACATACTTTCATCATTCAGCTCAGAGCGAATGTATGATATCTTATCACGGAACTTCTCCGCAGTATCTACACTGCCATGAAAGAGTAGTAAATCTTTCTATCAATATTTCTCATCGTAGAAGGTAAAACATTGAATCTAATATCACTTAAAACTTAGAAGATATAGTAAAGGATGTAAATGTCCACCTTAATTCTTGTAACCCTCGTAAAAACTCCATCTTGGAATATTCACACATTGTAGAAGCATTCATGTGCCATGAGATAACTAACTGCAATTTATTAAAATATATTAACATAATTATCCATAAAATGTTGAAATCAAATGACAAAAACTTGTAACTATCCTTCTTTTCCATTTCATGAGACCTCTTGTCCAAATTTCCTTAATTTTTTAGCATAATATTTTGACATCAAATGCCGAAAAACATTCTTAAGTTTTATCAAACACTACTAAAATAATTACAACACCTCATTAGCCAACATTAATGGACCAAAATTCATATCTTTCTATTCTTATACCACATTAGAGACGTACAACTATGTAGGATGTAAATTTTAAAACTTATGTCTTATTTGGTTATTTAGTATATTGACAAAAAGAAAATTTTAAGTATGATATATTTACTAAAATAAAATTATAATATAAGAAATAATTAGTATAAATTTAGACTTTAAATTAAAATGATCTATAAAACCTTTGTAAAAAATAAGACATTTTCAAAATAAATAAAGAGTTTTCCTCCTTTTTGATTAAAACAAGCTATGGGAATGGTTAAAAATTACCAAGTGATGTACTAAAAGGTATTTCAACCAAACGCAACATTTCATTATTTAGAACAACAAAAAAAACAACAACATGGTCACTGACATATGTAGTGTAATCGCAGGGTGATAAAAGGAATCAATTGTGATCAATTGGATTTCGGAACCCTTTGCTCATAGGGTACCACTTTGCTAATAGTCCATGCAATCATGGACAAATGTAAGTGATTAGATGATGGTGATGATGATTTTATTATTTTTTAGATTTAAGATATTTATAAAATTATTTTAATATTTTTTAAAAAATAAAAACCCTAAATGCTAAAATATATTATATCCTAAAACCATAGATCCTATTCTTTAAAGCACTCAGCTTTTAACATTAAATCCTAAATTTAATTGACAAAATATATAAAAAAATCAATGGCTTAAAATTGTCCTTGCAGTCATGGACTATGAGCTTGTCCATTTCCTTGTTAATACATTAAAACCTTTAGCAATTATAGCTATGTAAGACAAGGAGGAGAACATACATGCAAACAAAAAACAAAAAACCTTCTTCATACCAATGCCTTTTTACCATAAGAGATTGTACTTCAGGGTGCAGACATACCATAATAATATCTTGGGGATCCACCTGTCAAAATATTCAAATTTTGAGATAGAAATAATGTTATGGGTCTATGGAATAATAGAAAAGAAACACAAAAGAGAAAGGGGGGTTAACAAAATGTTAGGCATCAATGGCTTATTTGATATTTTTAAAAAATTACCTCAAGGTCATTGCATAGTAGAGTAATACCATCAACCAATATCATATCTATGTTGGGATCTGTGTAACACATTAACATAAGTAATTTATTAGAAAGGATCCTACAAGCTACTAAATTTAGCCAAGTATAGATAAATGGAAAGTAAGCAACAGATTCTCAAGTTCCATTTACACTATTGACGTGCATAACCATAAAGGCCCTAAAGAAAATGCGTACAACCTACGATAAGTAGAAAATGCAATAAATTGGAAAAAAGCTTGCCTTTATATCTATTATAAAGCTCTTCCAAAAGTGCGTCATCAACAAGAACCGGAGCGTCGTAGAAATAGTCAATAGATGCTTCAACGTCCCAATCACAGAGGTTCAAATATTCAATAGCAACTTTTTCACTAGAATTAAATAATAATAATAATAAGTAAATGAAATTCTTGAAGAAAACAATAGAAAAAGTGACCATCGACACCCATTAATGCAGAAAGCAAAAATTTACCTTTAACTAGACATAAATGGCATTGTCATAAATCGGAAGATACAGTGAGTAGTATAAGAAATAGGTCAAAGTAATGAAGAAAATAATATCCTTATTAAGCTCTAACAAAACCAGCCAAAATCAACCATCTATTCATTTTCTCAAAACATGTCAGGATGTTAGATGATTTTCACATTAAACTAAATGTTTTACCATTATGATGAGTCAGAAAATGTAGACTACCAACCAACAAGGTGAAGTTGTTCCCTAGGAATTTATTCTAAATTCAAATATTCGACATATGACTTTATCTAAATACAACCCTTTTACAAATTTATACCATATAATACGTATATGTCCAATTGACTGGTGTGATGAGTAAATTATAAACTCCTTTTTTTAATTATTTTTTTATATTATAAATAAAATCAATAAAATATAATATAAACCAATAGTTGAACATAATCCTTTTAAGATTTTTAAGTTTTAAATTTACCAATTTAACTAAAGTTTTAATTTTTTGGAATAAAAATTTTATGTATATATTTATTATACAAAATTTTCACAAACTTTATGAGTATGTCTGAGTCTTGTATATTTAATATGAATCATTCATTCATATAATTAACTTAATGTACACATTATATTGACTCGTATACTTCTCTCCTATCGTTTAAGTTTAAAGCAATTGATAATACATAAAATAGGTCGTTAGTAATGATACTTGTATTTTTTCTAGTAATGAATTTTGCCTATGTTAGAATAATATTTCTGGAGTCTATGCGTTATGTTGAGTTTAAATATATAATCTCTTAATTTTTATAATGTGATTTCCTACATGGTGAATATTTGATTAACAACTTTATTACTTGTAAATAAGAAAATAGTGGGGATATATAAATATACATAAATAAACTTATTTAACATAAACAAAGTATTTGAAATTCAAAACTCGAAACACGATGTCAACCATAAACCTTAAACTCAAAAATTGATATAAAACTTAAATTTTAAATCTTAGACCATAAATTTTAAACTCAAAACTCAAGAAAAATAATAATTACAATTAATATTTAATTATATCAATAACTGTTGAATGCAACGATAAGGCACATTGCACTCTCAAGAAGAGAATGCAGATTCTAACCTTAGAGAGGACATGGTTGAATGGGGCAGTAACGAACTCCAAATATGAATAATAAAAAGGATATAGAAGATACCAAAAAAATATTTATATTTAAATAAATTTATTATTTATATATGAATCATCCACTGCTTTTTAGTATACCCAATAATAAGGTGTTGTATTGTTATTAACTAATTCTGAATGAAACTCTGCATCGAATATCATTCCTTTTTTTGAAACTATATAAAATAGAATACTTATAGGTATTAAAATGAATTATACACTACATTCCAACCCATATTTTTATTTATTCTTGCTTAGAAATAATATATATATATATATATATAGATATATATATATAAAAGTTGAAAGTCAGGTGGTCAATGTTCTCATTCCAAAAAAAAAAAAAAAAAAAAATATTGAACAAACATGGAAAGAAAATTGGCTTGTTAGATTTCTCTATCAATTGCTTCTAATAACACGATGAAGGTGATTGGTGCCAATCGGAAACTAAGCTTCATTGAGGGATAAAAACTCAATTTTTGATGTCAAAGGGAAAAAAAAGAGAGACAATATGGAGAAAAACATTAATAGGAAGCGAAGTCTAAAATCTAGTCAAGTGGTAAATGGGTCTCTATCAGATTCTAGTATTCGAAATAGTAAGAAGATAATCTTAAGGGAAGCTGAGAGAGCATGGGAATGAGAGAAATTATTAGGCTTGTGAGGTGATGGGCATGAGAGTGAGGTGATCATGGAACTGATCCAAATTGAAACAAGAAGATTAGGTGGGGCGATTTTTTTCAAACAATTTGTAATTGTTTTTTTTTTTTTTTTGTGTGTGTGGAATGTGGGTGTTTATGCAATTGGGCACAAGAAGTTTCTATTTAGGACGTTAACATGGGGTTTGTGCATGGTTTTGAGCGAGTCTAGGCTCTTTTGGGATGCTTGTAATTGTTGGAATGACACCTTAGTTGAGTGTTGGTGATCTTCATATGGTGATCTCATAGTGCATATGTTCTCACTCTTGAAATCAGATCTTTGACATGTTATGTGACTGTGTTAAAAGGCATGATTGGAGGATTTCATTGCGTATGGCTTTATGCTATAGGAATTTTGGCTAGAGGTCTCCTGACTCCTGGTTAATTTTTATAGGTTGATGATAGTTAATTCTATTGGTGTTAATGAGACATTTTTTTTTTGGGGTATTTTAGGATTTGCCTTTTGAATCTAGTGAGGTGAGAGATCTGGTAATCTTTAAGGGTTGCACGTGACTTTTCTAGTTTTGGATATGCCTACTGCTTGGTCAATGTTGCACTTACATTTGAATCTATCTACATTACGATTGGTTAGATGGAATAGAATGAAACTGTGACTTATTTCTTTTATGTGAGAATGGAATGCTCATAATATAAAATGAATATAACAACATATTGGTTGTGTGGAATGGAATATACATGTAATTGATATTTTATTGTTTGGTTGGATAAAATATCATTATAGAATAGAAAGGAATAGATAAATATGACTATTTTAATAAGGTTAAATCCATAAATTGGTACTTCAATTATACTCCTTTTTCCATTTTGGTACCTTTTTTTTTTGCTTGAATGATACTTAAATTATTTTTTTCCCAACTTAGTACCTACGTTAGTCAAACCGTTAAGTTTATTTTAAAAAAAAGAGGCTTAACCTACATTGGTACCCAAACTATGCCTTTTTCCCCAATTTTGGTAACTAAATATGTTTTGGTTACGATTGGTACCTAAACTACTTTTTCTATCAAGTTGGTATGTTTGTTAGTTCAACTATTAGCCAATCAAGGTTTTTAGAATTGGGCCAATGGTTGAACTAGTCAGGTTGTCAAATCTCGGTTTAAATGGTTGTTTGACTAGGTTAAATAAATTATTAAAAAATTCATAAAAATAAATAAAAAATTAAAAATAAAAAAAATTGGTTCAACTAGGTTTTTTAACTTAGTTCAATCCTATCTCCAAACCAATACAATAACTGATTCTCAATTGAACTAGTCGACTGGCTAGTTCTGTCTAATTTTGAAAATAGAGGTTTTAATCAATGAAAAAACATTTTTGATCCCATTAGGTTGAGCAAGCAGATGGTGAGGTTCGAACACAAAATTAATTGCCAAGGTCTTAACCTTGGGAGGGTGAATTTCGAGCATTCATGACACTGAAAGATATTATAAAGGAAGAATTAAGAAAAAAATAAAAAAATAAAAAAAAGGGTAAAGAAGGAGAAATAAGATAAAAGAAAGAAAGAAAGAATTAAAAAATTAAGTGTTTATATTACTATGATGGACATAGTAAGGTGCCAGTTTTTTGAAAGCAAGCTGTCAAATGAATTTTAGGCTAAAGCAGTAAACACTTCAATCTATCTGTTGAATAGATTGCCAACCAAGGTTGTGAACGAGAAGACACCATTTGAAGTATGGGTTCAAGTACAAACCTTCAGTCTCTCACTTAAAACTAATTGGTTGTATCTTCTTTTTTTTTACGTTCCGCATGTGAAAAGAAGCAAACTCTAGAAAAGATTGTAGCCTTGGATATTCATTGGATATAGCAGTAATAAAAAGGGATATAAGATCTATGACCCTTTTTTTAAGAAAATTATGGTGAGCAAGGATGTTGTATTTGATGAAAGAAAATATGAAGATGGGATGCTACTGAAGCTGAGATACTAATTGTACTAGAAAGAACATATGTTTTCTCCCTACTTATTGGTTAATTTGTTCCCTTTTAGTTATCTTTAGCACATATTTTAGTATTTTCAGTTTAATAATTTACATTTTATGACTTAGTGGATCTTATCTTATTTACCCTTAATTTTGTCATATTTTGGTACTGATGTCGCTGCATAAGTAATTTCAGATTAAGCCCAGAATTGTCACTGCACCAGAAAGTTGTCCGGATAAGAACAAAAATGCGTGAGCTGTCCAGTCTAGTACAACTAACTGGTACGTACAGAGGCAGCATGATTCTGATGAAAGGACACTTGGGCTATTTGGGGAAAAATATAAATATTCACATAAAAAGAAAAAAATAAGGGAGAAAGCTTTTTGGATCATCTTCTTTAACTTATCACTTGAAGCTTTCGACTATGGTGACTTAAGCTCTAATAGGTGAACCGACGTGAAAAGGATGCAGCTTAGCTTTTAACGAGGAGCTTTGAGTGCGACACAAGAAAGAATAGATAGATTCAAGTCGAGTTGTCTAGGAATAGTATTCTCCACTTGTTTCTTTTATTTTTCTTTTCTAAATGTTGGTGATTACTTTCTATTTCATGTTAGTATGGAAGTACACATGATTTCTGGGTTAATTGTTATTTTATTCAATCTTGCTTTTACGGTTTAATCTTTGGATTTGAATGTCTTTAGCATGGAAGTTTTATTGCGGTCACTGACACTAGGAGGTGCAATAACAGTTCAAGCTAACAAGCATGACAATGGAAGTTGCTTAGGGATTAGAGGAATTTAATCCACTTGTTCTTAATAGTGTTCCATTGCCATCATTGGAAGGTGTGGCTAATGTACATGTTTAAGTCTTTGATTAAATATAGAAGTTAAGCTTGGTAATATATTCATTGCAATTTAATGTATCGAAAATCACCTATCCTTTTATACCTTGTGAGCACTTAGTATTCTATTGAATATTCACGTTGGAGATCCCAGTTTATCAGTATCATATTTTATCTTATTGTTTTCAAGTTATTGCTTCGACAACTACATTCACAATTTCATTCCTACCTAATTATTGCATAGACATTGATAGACAAATAACAACCATCCTTGTGGGACCGATATCCAATAGACTCATGTATGTCCACTATACTTGCATTGACAGTGTATGCTTGCACATTATTACTGTGACGTTAAACGGCCGATCAAATTTTGGAGCCATTGTCGGGTATGGCGTTTGTTTGATGTTTATTTTTGTTTGTTTTTATTTCATAATATTTAGTTGCTACTAACTAGTTTTCTTTTTGTCATTATTTGCTCATTTTATTTTAGGTGTTGTATGACCCGAAGCAATTTGGAGTTTATTGCTGATTTTGATCTAGAAATTGAAAAAACCATTCGGAGGAGACTTCGAGAACAAAAGAATATAGCTTTTCCAAGAAACAATGTAGTCATATCCCTGATGCGGAACCAAAATGCTAATGACCTACCGTTACAGCAAGACGCTCAAATACAAAATAGGACTATATGAGATTCTGTAGTACCTGTCTTGGATGACTTACAACTAGGAGTTGTTAGGCTAGCAATCCAAGCTGGACATTTTGAACTCAAGCCAATAATGTTTCAAATATTGAATTCTAATGGGCAATATGCTAGGCTGTTACATGAAAATGCATGAGAACATCTTAAATAATTTTTATTGATTTGTGATTCCTTTAGTCAATAAGGCATTCCTAATGACGCTTTGAAGATGCAATTATTGCCTTATTCCTTACAGGGAAGAGCTCATACATGGTTCCTTGGGCTACCTTCTGGATCAATTACTTCTTGGAATGCACTAACAACACAGTTTGTTTTGTGATTTAACCCGCCGACAATGAATGCTCGTCTCCTAAATGATATTACAGCTTATTATCAGTTGGATGATGAGAATCTTCACACCTCATGGTTACGTTATAAATCTTTACTTCGACACTGTCCCATGCACGACATTCAACAGGAAACAAAATTTGAGATTTTTTATAATGGGCTAAATTCAAACACGATGAATCTTGTCGTTGCATCAACCAATGGACCTTTGTTGGATTGTACTTATAATGATGCGATTGAAATTCTTGAGAGAATTGCTCAAAATGATTATCAATACCCTATCTCTAAAGTTGTACAAGCAAATGCTACTCTCGGAGTTATTGAATTGGACGCAACATCTTCACTTAGTGCTCAAGTTTTTTTTCTCTTGCAAATATGATAAAAAATATGCAAGGGACTAGTGACGTTGCACCTATACAAGTCTCTCAACAAGTTGATGTTCCTACCTTTTGTTGTGAGATTTGCAGTGACAACCACAACTGTGAAGATTATCCACAACATACAGAGAATTCCTTTTATGTCAGTAACATCCGCAAAAATTTTTATGGCAACTCTTATAATAATTCTACATGCAATCAATAGTCTTGGAGAACTCAGAATGCTGGACAAAATGTTGCGACATTCTGATATGGGAATATATCTACTCAAATCAATTATAATTCAAAACAAGATAATTATAATCAACAACAGTAGAACTATAATCAATACACTCAGATACAGCCACAATAAAGCCGGATGTATCCACACCAGAATCAGACACAAACTCAACACTTTTCAATGTTGAATCAGCATGCTCCAGAGCATCGATGACAATAGTACACACAAGCTTCTCTTTCTAACCCGTTAGCTACTCTTGAGGCTTTAATGCGGAAGCATATGACTCACACAGAAGCTATTGTGCAAGGGAATTCATCTTCCATTTAAGCATTGGAGGCACAATTAGGACAACTTGCTTTGAATCTGAATACTCAACCACCAGACACACTACCTAGTGACACGAAAAATCCTAGTCCAAGGGGGAAAGAACACTATAAGGCTATCATGCTTAGGAGTGGTAAATAAACTATCGAGTCGACTACAGACTCTGCTGTTACACCTCAAACTAGTGGTGAAATGATCCCTAGTGAAAAGGTTGAATCTAAAGAGTTTTCGATACATCAGATAAAGAAGTTCCACAAATTGTCATTCATATGCCTAACGTTCGACCCTCAAAACTGTCGATGCAACCAAAGGTGTCGGCACAATCAGATTTATTTCAACCCTTACCTTTTCCACAAAGATTCAAGGAGAATGAGCAGGATAAGCAGTACCAACAGTTCCTGAACACACTGAAGCAACTTCAGGTCAATATTCCTTTAGTAGATGCTCTAGTGCAAATTCTGAATTATGGGAAATTTATGAATGAGCTCTTGTCCAAAAAGAAAAAGCTCAATTATATGGAAACTATTGCACTCACAGAGGGCTGTAATGCTCTTTTGACAAATAAGTTGCCCCTCAAAATGAAAGATCTTGGGAGCTTTACTATCCCATGTTCAATTGGCAACCATTATTTGGGCAAGGCTTTATTTGACTTGGGAGCTAGCATTAACCTAATGCCGCTATCAACTTCTAAAAAGTTGGGAATTGGTCACATAAAACCTACTGCAGTGACATTGCAACTAGCTGGTCGATCTTTGGCTCAACCAAAAGGGCAAATTAAAGATATCTTAGTTCGTGTGGATAAATTCATTTTTTCGGCTAATTTTATCATACTTGACTACGAGGCAGACAAGGAGGTTCCCATAATCTTGGGACAACCATTTTTAGCCATCGGACGAACTCTTAATGATGTTTACAAAAGTGAACAAACCATGCAAATTAATGATGAGCATGTTACCTTTAGTGTTTTCGAATCTATTCAATTTAATGCAAGGATAAAGAAGAATGCCATATGTCGGTGTGCTAGATAATTTAATTACGAAAGAATTTAATGACCAAAGCACAATACTTTTTGACGAGTTTGAAGTGACATCTGATGATGAATTCTTAGATAATTATGACAATAGGGTTAATGTTAATTATATTGAACTCAGGCATGGATGGTAGATTGAATCCTTAGACTTAGTTAACAGAACAACTCTAATTTTCAAACTATTTAGTGATGAAGCTCCTACTCTAGAATTGAAATCACTACTTACTCATCTTAAATACATCTTTCTTGGTGATAATAATACTCTCCCAATTATTATCTCTACAACACTGGATGTAACTCAAGAAGAGAAATTGGTCCATATTCTTAAATAACATAAACGAGCTATTGCTTGGAGTATTGCCGATATCCGAGGAATTAGTCCATCTTTTTGCATGCACAATATCAAGTTGCAAGATGAAAGCAAGTATTCAATTGAGCAATAAAGAAGATTAAACAAGAAGATGAATGAAGTTGTTAAGAAATAAATTACAAACTGGCTTGATGCTCGAATTATTTAACCTATTTTTGATAGCAATTGGGTAAGCCCAGTGAAATGCGTTCCTAAAAAGAGTGGCATCATGTGGTTAGCAACGACAAAGATGAATTAATTCCTACATGCATTCCTACAGGATGGCGAGTCTGTATGGATTATTGCAAACTTAATGCTACCACAAGGAAGGACCACTTTGCACTTCCTTTTATTGACCAAATGTTGGACAAGATTACTAGAAGAGCCTATTATTGCTTCTTAGACAGCTATTCTAGGTATAATTAGATTGCTATTGCACCGGAGGATCAAGAGAAAACAACTTTCACCTGTCCTTTTAGTACTTTTGCTTTTCACTGTATCCTTTTTGATCTTTACAATGCATCAGCCACATTTCAAAGGTGCATGATGGTAATATTCTCAAATATGATTGAAGACTCTTTAGAGGTTTTTATGGATGATTTCTCAGTCTATGGGAATGATTTTAACCATTGCGCTTACAATTTGGATAAAGTATTGCAGCAATGTGAAGACACACATCTTGTTTTAAATTGGGAAAAATTTTATTTCATGGCAATTGAAGGCATTGTGTTAGGCCATCACATCTCTAGTCAAGGCATTGAAGTAGACAAATCTAAAGTGGAAATCATTCAGAAATTACCTCTATCGAAAATTGTGAAAGGTATTCGCAGTTTTATTGGGCATGTGAGGTTTTACCGAAGATTTATTAGAGATTTTTCAAAAATTGCAAAGCCCTTATGTTCATTGCTGGAACAGAATCGAAAATTCCTCTTTGATGATGCATGTCTGGAGGCATTTATTCAATTAAAGATGCAAATAGTAAATGCACCCATTGTCATTGTACCTAATTGGTCTCAACCTTTTGAAGTTATGTGCGATGCAAGCGACTTTGCTATGGATGCTATTCTAGAACAACATAAGGGAAAAATATTTCACGCCATCTATTATGCTAGTAAAACTCTTACTGAGGCTTAAATCAACTATACCACTACAGAGAAAAAATTGTTGGCTGCAGTCTTTGCTTTCGACAAGTTTCGTTCTTATCTTGTCGGCACAAAGGTTATTGTATTTACTGATCACTCGGCAATGAGATATCTTTTTGTGAAGAAGGATGCAAAACCAAGATTGATATGCTAGATCTTACTGTTACAAGAATTCGGCATCGAGATAAAAAATCGTAAGGGTTCAAAAAATCAAGTTATAGACCATCTGTCTCGATTGGAAATTGGCAGCAAAGATGGAAACATACTTTAAATTGTCGACGCATTCCCAGATGAGAAGTTATTTACTGTAGATGTAAACCCTTGGTATACAGATCTGGTTAATTATCTAGTGTATGAAAAACTCCCATTGGGTGTCACAAGCCATAAAAAAGAAAGATTTCTTTGTGAAGTAGTGAAGGATCATTGAAATGAACCGTATTTATTTAAGGTATGCAATAAGAACATTATTCGGTGTTGTGTTCTGAAAGAGGAGATGGTTTCAGTCCTAAAGAAATGTCATGGTACTCCTTATGGAGGTCATTTTGGTGGCCTGTGAACTACCACTAAGGTTCTCCAATCAGGATTCTACTGGCCTTCATTATTCAAAGATGCCTAAAATTTTGTGAATCAATGTGATAGGTGTCAGCGAATAGGTTCTATATCTCGAAGCAATGAAATGTTGCAGTGGCTAATTATGGAGGTTGAATTGTTTGATGTTTGGGGTATGGATTTTATGAGACTATTTCCAAGTTCATTTGGAAATCTTTATATATTAGTAGTTGTTGACAACGTCTCAAAGTGGGTTGAAGCTGTTGCGGTCCCAAAGGATGATGCAAAGACAATGCTTAATTTTTTTAACAAACATATACTCACTCGCTTTGGTACACCAAAGGCATTGATTAGTGATCAGGGTACACATTTTCATTACAACCAAATGGCAGCCGCACTAAAAAGATATGGAGTTAATCATAGAATGGCTACTTATCATCTGCAAACTAATGGATAAGCCAAAGTATCAAATCAACAAATTAAAAACATTCTTGAGAAAGCTGTGAATCCTTCGAGGAAAGATTGGTCTTCCATACTAGATGACGCTTTATGGGCATTGCGGACAACATACAAAACTCCATTAGGGATGCCTCTATATCAATTGGTTTTTGGGAAAGCATGTCACTTGCCAGTTGAAATGGAAAACAAAGCAATGTGGGCAATTAAACAAGTGAACATGGACTATGAAGCTTCTGGAAAGAAAAGGTTATTAGATATCATTGAATTAGAGGAGATTAGGTGAAATGCCTATAAAAATGCTGCAATTTACAAGGAAAAGGCCAAACGATGGCATGACAGAATTATTTTGTAGCGACAATTTACTGTGGGTCAACAAGTTGTATTATTCAATTCTAGACTGAAGTTGCACCCGAGCAAATTGTGCTTCCGTTGGTTTAGACCTTTCAAAGTTTTCAAAGTATTTCCCCATGGTGTTGTCACAATTAGATATTTAAATGATGGACACCAATTCAAAGTGAATGGCCAATGATTAAACATTATCTTAGGAATATTGACCACAAACAGGCAGAGACCATTAAATTGGTCAAAATATTTTAATTCTTTTGAACTTTATTTTTTGTTCAAGTTTGTTTGATTCTTTTTTTTTTCTATTTTTGCAGAATAATTAGGTGCCATTGTCGACACACTTGGGCTTTATTGTCAACGCAGTTTGTACTATTGTACTGTCACTTCTGACTCAACTAGAATGAGGGTAGTTCAGAAATTTTAGATCCCATCTTTTGATCAAAAGTCACCTAGCCGTCTGATCTATCTGAGCGGGCGCAATTCTTATTGGATATAATTATTCCCGCCAGTTTTATCTCTTTTCGTAAAATCACGTCTTTCCATCTTCTTCTTTCATTCACTATAAACCCCTCTTCACTGTGTTAAATGTGAAACACGAAAGTAGTAATTTTTATTCACTTTCTCTTCCCCAATTTCATACCTGTACACCCTCAAACCATCTTCACTCCACAAAATAAACAAAATATGGTAAGAACGAGAGGATCAGTCAAGAAAGCCACCAAGCCTGTTGAAGAACACTCATCCTCTGCAACTGCAGTTCGTGAGTCAGAATCTTCCATACTAACGGAGAATAAGCTAGTGATCTTTTTAACGAAAACAGCCAAAGACCAAGTTCAAAACAACATCTTAAAGTGAAACTTCCACCTAGAACAGGGCATTCTCCTTTCGCAACAACAAGACTTGGGCAAACAAGTCTCCAGAACCATCTCTAAGTTAAAGTGGGAGACTTTCTGCATGCATCCTGGAAGTTATTCTCCTTCATTGGTACGTGAGTTTTACACTAATCTTTATGACCATGAGTAGGATTTTTTCTTTTTTCGAGAAGGTTTAATCCCATGGGATGTTACAAAAATCAATGAACTGTACAACACTAAGGTGGATGTCGATGAACACTCCAAGTTTATTGAGGATATCACAGACAACAAAAAGGGACCTATTGGAGAAAGATTTATATGTCAAAGGAGTACTGTGGATAGGTTCACATCAAAAGAATTATACGATGCAACTCCGCTTCCTGACGTTGTAAAGCAAAATATGGTTTCTTTTTGTCAACTGCAGGCTACTGCCCTATACTCATAGCACCACAGTCAACCTTGATAGAATGTGGCTGATACATTCAATTGTCAAGGACAGAAAAATTGATGTCGGCATAATACTCCACCAGGAAATTGTTGACTGCACTGCAAGGCAAATTGAAATTTTGGTTTTCCCATTATTGGTGTTACTACTGTGCCAGCATAAAGGGATCATGCCCCGTGACGATGAAGAGGTCTTGGAAAATAAGGGCCTGATCAATGAAGCGTCTATTGAAAGAATGACTCGTGGCAAAGATACACTGACATTGAAGGAGGCAGAGACTAGCAAGACAAAGAAGGGCAAAAGCAAAAAGCAAGGGAACAAACTTAACTGCAAAGACATCATTGCTACGTAAAATGAAGGATATTGAGAAGTTGGCCAATTCCATCAGTAATAAGCATATTAGGCTTGTTGCTACAATAGAGGATATAGACAGATCACAAAATTTGTTCAACGTTTATACCAGGGCCTATAACAACTCTATTGTAGCCACATTACGTTAATTAAGCCCGACCCCACTCTCAAAATTTCTAGTGTTCCTACCGATTATCCGAAAGTATGAACCCTTTTTGAGGAAGATGATTGAGGAAAATGAAGAGTGATCTGAGGACTGTGCAAAGCCCAAAGAAAAGCTGAGAAAGCGCTCCAAAGACAAAAAGCGCAAGAAGAAGGGGAAAAAGTGAAGGAAGAAAAAACATCGTGCAGCCACATTGATGGCCGAGGAAAACTGAGTTAGTTTATTTTAAGTTTTAGCTGAAGTATTCATGCATTGCATGTAGGTGTAATTTTCATTTTGTTAGTGAACATTGTCGTTGCATGTTATTGTTATCGCATTTTAATCTTAATGTATTGGGGACAATGCAAACTTTAATTTTGGGGAAATACATATGAGGATTGAAAATACACCCACATTTTAGTTTTTTTAATATTAATGAAGCATACAAGGTTTATTTGTAGTTAATGCAAATGTGTTAAAAAATTTTGTTACATTCGATGCTTAATCCTTCAATCATGTGAACTATCAATGAATGAGTTGGATATATTTAACTGAATGTTGTATCTTCAATTCTTTGATAAATGATTTAGCCTGTATTAGTAATGGATGACTAGTAGTATTCAGTGAATCCTGAAAGACTCTGCCTTTTACAGCTACTCATATGTATATATAGTTATGAATAAGAGACACTCCAAAGTGGGTGTATTGTGAAATGTTAAAAAGGGAACACCTCAATGCAAGTGTTAGAAAAATGAATCTGGCTAAAGGCTATCGCGACATGAGTGTGTGTTGGGGCAATTACGTACTCCTTGGGGGTTTGTTGCACTCCATCGTTACTTGTCAAGAACAAGGGTATAGTAATTCAACGATATCCCTTATTCACAAAAAAAAACATATATTATACAATAAAAGCTGTATTGGTAGATAAAATTTAGGATTTGAAGCAGGATGTTGGTTTTGATGAAGATGCAATCTTAGCCATTCATACTTATATATTGTCAATGCAATATTCTATCATCTGAATGTGAATCATTCATTAAAATTTTAGGTGATTCAAGTTGCTAGAATGATCATTTGCCTTACTGAATTCTTGTGTAGCCTTGGCAGTTTCTGTTTTACTTATGGACAAGTAAAAACTCAAGTTTGGTGGTGTGATCGAACTAGAAAGAACATATGTTTTATCCCAACATATGTTTTATCCCTACATATTGATTAATTTGTTCCCTTTTAGTTATCTTTAGCACATATTTTAGTATTTCAGTTTAGTAATTTACATTTTATGACTCAGTGGATCTTAGCTTATTTACCCTTAAGCTTGCCACATTTTGGTACTGATGTCATTGCATGGGTAATTTCAGATTGTGCCCAGAATTGTCGCCGCACCTGACAGCTGTCTGGATAGGAATAAAAATGCGTGAGCTATCCAGTCTGGTAACACTAACTTGTACGTACAGAGGTAGCATGATTCTGATGAAAGGACACCTAGGCTATTTGGGGAAAAATATAAATATTCACATAAAAAAATAGGGGAGATAGTTTTTTGGATCATCTTCTTCAACTTATCCCTTGAAGCTTTCGACTATGGTAGCTTAAGCTCTGGCGGGTGAACCGACATGAAAATGATATAGCTTAGCTCTTAACGAGGAGCCCTGAGTGTGACACAAGAAAGAATAGATAGATTCAAGTCGAGTTGTCTAGGAATAGTATTCTCCACTTGTTTCTTTTATTTTGATTTTCTAAATGCTAGTGATTACTTTCTATTTCATGTTAGTATGGAAGTAC
This sequence comes from Gossypium anomalum, assembly GCA_025698475.1. NCBI lineage: Eukaryota > Viridiplantae > Streptophyta > Magnoliopsida > Malvales > Malvaceae > Gossypium > Gossypium anomalum. Next base: position 16,249,179 of record CM046960.1, on the reverse strand, counting down.
ACATGATTTTTGGGTTAATTTTTATTTTATTCAATCTTACTTTTACGGTTTAATCTTTGGGTTTGAATGTTTTTAGGATGGAAGTTTCATTGCGGTCACTGACACTGGAAGGTGCAGTGACAGTTCAAGCTTACAAGCATGACAACCGAAGTTACTTGAGGATTAGAGGAATTTAATCCACTTGTTCTCAATAGTGTTCCATTGCCATCATCAGAAGGTGTGGCCAATGTGCATGTTTAAGTCTTTGATTAAATATATAAGTTAAGCATGGTAAGATATTCATTGCAATTTAATGCATCGACAATCACTTATCCTTTTATACGTTATGAGCACTTAGTATTCTGTTGAATATTCACGTTGGGGATTCCAGTTTAACAGTATCATATTTTTCTTATTGTTTTCAAGCTCTTGCTTCGACAACTACATTCGCAGTTTATCTCATTCCTATCCAATTATTACAGCAACGTTGATAGACAAAAGACAACAATCCTCATGTGATCGATATCTGACAACTAATATCTGTCTATTAGACTTGCACCGACAGTGTACGCTTGCACATTATTATTGTGATGTTAAATAGCCGATTAGATACTCAAACAAGTAGAGTTAAAACAGGGGTTACAGCCTGTGGATTAGCAAACTGAAGAAGAATACTTTGATGACATAGGAGTAAGGGGCACACGACCAATTGCATAAATATATTAGAGAGTTGATGTAGTAGTTATTAAACCAGCAAGCTTCGAAGAAGCTAAAATAATAAAAGGTTGGATGGATGCAATGAGAGCCGAGCTGAGCATGATTTACAAAAACCAGACATGGAATCTTGTTGATAGGCCATCACATAAAAAATTTATTTTCACAACCCGAGATCGAGGCTGAAAGTTTTATCCGTGTGAAGTAAAGGTTTGCCACTGATCTGGTAAACTAGGATCACCAAGATTCATACGAGCTGAGTGTTTGCCAATGAAGATTCAGTATGGGTGTTCACTGAGAAAACAGCGTGCGCCAAATGAAGTGGAAAGAGGGTTCGCTTGTTTCATTACGAGGTAGGTTCGCTAATGTGTTGGCAAGCTAGAGGCTCACTAGTTTGTTTGGCGAATTGGGGATTGCCAATCTGTGTGACAAATAGGATTCGTAAGGTAAGTTGAAAACTGAGTTCACTGGTGAAAGATACAGTTAGACTCAAATTAGGAAAAAGTGATTTAGTATATCTAAGAATACTTTACGTACAAGTAATAACTTTCCTAAAACAGATAGAGTATCTAAAGATATCTAGGACTCTTAGGTCTATAAATACGACCTTTAATCTTGTGAATTTCTTCACTGAATATTCTGTAGTTAAAGTCTCTGTTTTAAAAATTTTATTTGTAGCAATCTGGTTAAGTCGTGTCTTGTTAGGGTAGATTTTCCTTAGAGCTAGGTTCGCATGTATGTGCAAACTCTAAATGTCTTCTTAGTAATATGTTTTTTTTTTTTTTTTGCGAACCAGTCGAACCATCTTCTATCAAGGATAAAGGCAAAACCAAAATTGTTTAAGTTCTCCATTTCTGGTGAGTTATCAAGTTCTAACATGATCATATTCCTACAAAATTTTTAAAAATGTGAGAGATCAGATTCCAGTATGATTATGTTCCCTACAAAGTTTTTAAATATGTGAGTGATCAGTAACTATCAGTTTTGGGTTTTCAAAGGTATCCCGTTAAGTTTTTAATGGCTATGGTTTTCTAAAATAAACCTTTTTTTCGAAACCTAAAAGGAATTTTTCTAAAAAGATCTATTTTTAAGCTACGAAACTCTATTTTCAAAACATGATTTTGAAAATATAATTTTAAAGCACAATTTTTACGTGAGCTCCTATTAGAGTCTCTGATTATAAGAATGTTTTGAAAAAAAAACCATTCTAAACTGTGTTTTTGAAAGGCATTTAACGCGCAAGATTTTATAAGAAAATATTTTAGCTCTTCTTTGTGCGAGCTCTCTGTTTAGCTTTACCTCAATGCAACCTTTCTATTTTGTGAGCTCCTTAGTGAGCCTTCTGATTTGGTATACCAAGACTTGGAAATACTCACCCTTGTTAAGTCTCACTCTGCGTGCTCCTTTGAGAGCTTGAGCTTTTTTGAGCCTCACTCTGTGTGCTCCTCAAGAGCATGAGCTTTTGTGAGATTTTTTATTCACATTGCATGCTCTTTTAGAGCATGGGCCTTTGTGAGATTTTTGATATATGTGTGTGATGAACCAGTGGTGCAATCTAAAGCCTACTATATTCGTAATTTTTGATATGTGCCAGTTTGTCTTGTTGGCTCTATTTTAAAACTCAGTTTTAATTTTATTTCAGAAAATAAATATGGACTCGCAATTTTGATGCGAGCCTCTATTTCTTTAAAGAAAGTTTTCAAGGAAAGGATTTACAAACAATGTTTTAAAATGTTTTCACAAAAATACGTTTTTTAGATGCGAACTAGGTCTCGCGTCCTTACTCGCGAACCCAATACGCAAATTATTTTTCAACTAAGTTTTCTATTGTTTTCAACTACTGTTTTAAAGCATAACCTAATGGTTTCTAATTATTCATTGAGTTCTCCCCGAACTCACCTACTCATCTCTTAATTCTTCTCAGGTAAGTAGACTGCAGATAGTAATAAGTGAGGTTGATGATTTTGGCGAGGCAACTGACTGATATGATCAAACCATAGAGAGTGGTGATGGCTTTATATTATGCTGTTTGGAATAATAAATTTAATGTTCATGTGATTTTTGAATAATTCTCTTAAAGTATAGAAGTACACTCTAGTATATTATTAGGTTAACTTTATTTCTGCGAACGCTTATGAATTTTGCCTTCTGTCTAATGTTTAATAAACTGATGTTATTCAACTATGTTATTTGTAATTCGCAAACTATGCTGATTACTTATAAAATGTTGTATTATTTACCTACGAACCATTGGTTGTTGCGAGTTATATTTACTTGTGTATCCCTACTGTGTTAATTTTATTATATATAAAACTTTAGATTTTCCTAGCTTAATCACGTATATACCCTTAGCTCTGGAAACCCTTATATGTGTGTGAATGTTGCTAAAGTACGATGATTATTATATGCATGATTGTCTTGTTTGCAAAGCCTGTTGCTTAGTGGAACTAGAATGTATGTGCAATTTTAAGAATTATGCAAATTGATTAATGTTGTAAAAGTTTTGTTCTTCTGCATGTGAACTGTTGAACCTTGTGAACTCATGTTTTTGTACAAACCTATGTTGATATGCAAGCCTAAGTTTGTTTGTTAATCAGTGACCTTTTTGTACTGTTAAAGGTATGCGATATATGTTTGATTGTTTTGCGTGATGCTTAAGTGTAGTGCAAACCTATTAATGTTTCTAAGTGTTTAGAAGTATTGGTTCACATGATTTTGTACTCTGATGTTTTGTGCATGCGAACGTTTGTGTTTATGTTTGTGTGTTTTCCATTGAATTGTAAAAGTTTAAAACTATGTCCGGGTGCTATGATTAAGCAGTGTGTTGGAGGTTAGGTTAGGAGTTAACAGAAAGTCACTTCAGTGGCTAATGTGGCACATCAGATTTTGGTCAGATCTTCTTGGACAGGTTTGGGGTGTTACATTATTGGTATTAAATGAGTATTCAAAGCCAAGCTTAATGTTGATGTCTCACTCAACAGGTTGAAGGTAAGGTTGGTTGCGAAGGGTTTCAATCAGCAATTCGGTGTCGATTATTTGGAGACATTTGCTCTAGTAGCAAGACTGGATACGATCAGACTACTATTAGCATTGAAAGATCAAATAGGGTAGAAGATCCATCATCTAGATGTCAAGTCAGCTTTTTTAAATGAATACTTACAAGAAGAAATCTATGTGTAGCAGCCTCCTGGTTTTATTATTAAAGAAAGTGAAGAGAAGGTGTACAGGTGTAACATCTTGATTTTGGGCCTAGTCAGAATAGTGGTTTCGAGACCATGAATCCAAAGTAGAAATAATTATTTTATGAATGTGTTGAGGTCTATGATATGTTTGCATAATTGTATGAAAGTTTCGTTAAGAAATTTTGTTGAAAGAGTGTCCAATTTGATTTTTAGGACTAAATTGCAAAAGTTGCAAAATATGTGATTCTAGAAGCTTTAAGCATGAAATAGCTATTGATTATTAGTTAGAGGTCCTTAAATAGAATTTGACCAATTCATATTTTTATGGACAAAACTGGGCATAAATAAGTAAAATTTGAAGGTTTAGTAAAAAGGGCATTTTGGTTATTTGGTTAATAAAAGAATAAAAAGGGAAAATTAAGTCAAAATTTGCTCATCTTCTCCATGCCATAGCCGAAATTCCTAAGGTCACCATAGCTAGGGTTTCTTCAACTTTCAAGCTTGATAGTAAGTGCATCCTAGCCCTCTTTTTAATGTTCTTTACACTTTTTGAAGTTTTTATCAACCGATCTAACCACTTCTACCATTTATTTGAGCTAGGGTTGATTTTTTTCATGAAAACACTTAAAAAGGACCTATTTTTAAAAGTTGTAAAATATGTAGTAAAAATCTGATTTGATGAAAAATGTGGGCTGATATGAGCATGTGTGTGGGTTGGCTAGGCTTGGGTAACAAAGAAAATGAGTACATTTTATTTTACGAGCCTAAGGACTAATTTGTAAATATGTGAAAGTTTAGAGGCAAAACTATAATTTTGCCAAAGTATGGTTTTTGGACTGATTTGAACAATGTGGAAATTAAATGAGCTAAATTTGCTATTATAGAACAAGAAAAACGGAGTCCAGACCTAGACCGGGGGAATAATAAGGTTGTGGACTAAATCGAATTAGTTAGATATATTTTGTACCGAGGTAAGTTCATATGTAAATAATGCAATATTATGATTATATTTTTAATGCCTTAATATTGTATGAATTGTATAATTGATTTGATGAACACATTTGACAAGTTCTAAGAAGAGAGAGAAAATCCCGTTTGAACCTTAGGAATAGAATAGGATACGAGTGACATGTCACTAGGACCCCATGTGATATATATGTTTATGTGATTCCAGGTGCTGGTCATGTACATCCTACCAGTGGCTAGGTAGACCGGCATGTGTTGTAGATACCTGACTTGTGTAAGTAGACCCGTGATTAGCTCGAGAGCGAGCCTTTATGTGATATGAAATATGAGGTAGCTTTGGCTACATATGTGGCACTTGTCTGCGAAGACCTTCTGTGTATCCGTTTAGTATTCCAAGTGTTTAACAGGTATGTCAAGAACGAGAAAGAGTATGTTAAGTCACGATTTGGCACAGGTATGTACGAAAAATTCATAAGAAGGAGCTTGTTAAGTGATGAGCTTTTGGTAAGATTAAGAATTATAAAGTTATGCTTATGAATCTATGATGATAAATATGTGACTTATGTTAAGTTAAATTGTATGATATCCATGCTAAATGTTGCTTAATATTGTTTATTATTGCATGTGAACTTACCAAGCTTTATGCTTACTCCCCTTCCTTTTCATTTCTTGTAGTGTCGCCAAGCTAGCTCAGGGATCGGAAGTAGTCGGAGCATCGATCACACTATCAATTTGATCATTTGGGTATAATTGGTTTAGATATTTTGAATATGGCATGTATAGGGACTTGGTCTTTTTGTGATATGTGTCATTATTAATTTGGCCAAATGTTTTGCCTTGTAATGGTATTTGATTCATTTTGTAAATGGCCATTTGGTATTGGCTAATATTGGTTATGAATTTATGCATATAGAGATGCCTTTAATGGATGGAGTTATTGCATGGTTTGTGATGATAATTATGAAATGTTGCATGTGATAGAAAATAGCTTGTAATTGATGTGTGGATGTCTTGGTTTTGTGTATATACTTGGATTGCGGTTGTTTGATGTTGTGTAGGTTGGTGCAAGTAAAGGTGGCAAAAAGACTTGGTACATAGCCTTATTTTTGTCCACATGGGTAGACACACGGGCGTGTGTCTAGGCCGTGTGTGACACACGGCTTGCCTATTAGGTATGTGATCCGGCCGTGTGTCCCCTGTATTCTTGAATTTTAGCTTCAAATTGGCCACACGGGTAGAGACACGGCCATGTGTCTCAGCTGTGTGAAGGACATGGCCCAGAGACATGGGCGTGTGCCTAGGGGCCTAAAGTCTGCACCTATTTTATTAAAAATTATGAAAATTAAATCACTCACACGGCCTAGCACACGGGCGTGTGCCTTGGCCATGTGACCCTATTTTTTTGATGACATCATAAATAGAAAGTTACATGGGCGTGTCCCAAGCCACACGGGCGTGTGACCCTCCAAAGCGTGAAAATTTTCTAAGTCGTGTAAAAATTTCAAACGTTCTCGGTTTAGTTCTGAACCGCTCTCAATGTATGTTTTGGGCCTCGTAGGCTTGTAATAGGGACAATATGAATGTATATGAAAAGTTTTAATTTGGATGGAAATTTATGTCTTGGTTCTGCATGATTATTTGTGTTTAAGTCTGATAATGCCTTGTACCCTATTCCGGAGTTGAATAAGGGTAAGGGGTGTTACAATAGGCTTAAGAAAGCCTTACACGAGCTAAAACAAGCTGTAAGAGCCTGGTATGCAAGAATTGATGATTACTTGCAAAATTTGAGATTTGAGAAAAGCCTTAGTGATCCAACTCTCTATGTGAAAAAAGTTGAAAAGGTCATAGCATTAATAGTTTCTTTACATGTTGATGACCTACTTATAATCGGGATTTGTGATAACTTGGTAAAGGAATTCAAGCTGCAGATATAAAAGATGTTTCAAATGTTAGACCTTGGGGATATGAGATATTTCCTTGGCATGGAAGTATATCAAGTTTAAGAAGGGGTATTTATCAGTCAACAAAGTTTTGCCTTAAAGATATTAGAAAGGTTTTGCATGAAAAGATGCAAATCAACAAGCACGCATGTAGCACTTAAAGAAAAGCTTAGCAGCAATGAAGATTTTGAGAAGGTCGAGAAGAATTATAGAAGTCTCATTGGTTGCTTGTTGTATTTAACAGCAACATGACCAGATATTATGTATTCAGTAGGTTTGTTATCAAGGTTCATGCATTGCTATAACATATCACATTTTAAGGTTGCTAAGAGGGTGTTGAGATATATCAAAAGGACTGCCAAATTTCGTGTTTGGTTTATGAAAGCAGATGTATTGAAGCTTGTTAGCTATAGTAACAGTGATTGGGGCAGGATCAGTAGATGGTATGTGAAGCACCTTTGGATATCTCTTCTCACTTGGTTCTAGCATGTTCTCCTGGAATTCCAAGAAGCAGCAAACTATTGCTCAATCCAAGGGTGAGGCAGAGTATATGGCCACAACAGCAGCAATCAACCAAGAAATTTGGTTGAGAAAACTTCTAAGTGACTTGAATCTTATACATGATGAAGCAACACAGGTTTTGTATGATAATCAATATGCTGTTGCAATTGCGAAGAACCCTGTCTCTCATGGAAAAACAGAACACTTCAAGATCAAGTACCATTTTGTGAGGGAAGTTGAATAGAACAAGGAAGTGACTCTAGTTCATTGCAATATAGAGAGACAATTGGCGGACATTCTGACCAAGCCTCTTGGAATAACAAGGTTTGAGAAGTTGAGGAATGAAATTGACATTTGCAGTATGAAGGCCAAGGAGGAGTGTTATGAGATGGCCATTCATGCAACAGCTCACACATATGGTGGATAAGCAAAGTGTGAACAAACCAAGCAGTCCCGCGGACAACAATGGTGTGAGCCATTTAGCTGACAAGCCAAATGCAAGAAGAATGGTAGACTATTAGTTGGCAAACTATTTAGCGGAAACCCATTGGCAGACTATCTGGGGGGTTGTCCAAATATGAACAAGACTCGCGGACACACAAGACGCGAGTTGTCTTGTTGATTGGTATACTTTAAGCTATTGAAGGGCTAACTTGTTTAGAAATTTGTTAGCTTATTTTATTTATCTTAAATTTTATAAGATAATTTTAGCAGTGTTGATTGGACAGAAATCAACCAATGAGTAATTTCAAGTTCCTAAGCTTGCCAACTTATCAATATTTTTCCTATATAAGGCTAAACTTTGTATATAAATTTAGTATTGAAAATATAAGAACATAGCAAATCACATTTGATTGCTAAGTTTGGTCTATCTTTCTTTCTTTCCTTAAAAAGAAAAACCAACAAACATGTCATTGGTTTTCTCTAAAGAAGTTGACAATATCATACTATTGTTTTTCCCTTAAAAAGTTAGGAATATTAGGCCATATGTTCCTTTGATATAAATGAGAAGAGTATGCAATTTATTTTCCCCAATAAATAACTTGTGTTTTTAAAAAAATGTTGAGAAAATTATGTTAATGTTTTTCACTAAAATTTTGAAATAACGTGCTATTGTCCCCTTCAAAAAAAATGCTATTGTGTTTCCTAAAGGGTTAAATATAAAATTAGTACCTAAACTTGTCCACTTCTCCCAGATTAGTACATGTGTTTTTTTTTTGTCCAGATTGGTACTCAAACTTTTTTCCGTCCACTAGTTTGGTATTTAAGATTATCACCATTAAGTTCAAGACAGGTGGCGGAATAAGATTGTGACACGTGGTATAAATGATGTCATGTTGATGTCATAATCTAATTTTTTTAAAAGAAAAAACACTTTTTTCTTTTCACTGTTCTCTCAAAATTTTTTTGTCCTATAATTAATTTCTTTCTTTTGTTTTTTCCATCGTTGCTATTAACCCTCAAAAGATGGGGATTGCTTAGTCTGAAACTACTGCTTCAATAGAGACTTTATCTTTGTCTCCGCCTATGTCCCCACTCGTCATCCTAACCCAAGACGAATTGAAAAAAACTCGCTGCTTACAAAGCTATTGAGTTCGTTGAGTCGGGTATGGTTTTGGGTCTAGGCACGGGTTCGACTGCCAAACACACCGTGGATCGAATCAAGGAGTTCCTCCAACAATATTGTAATATCTCATTTTCAGCGACGACAAAAACAATGGTTTTGAGACCATAATTTCGATATGCAAGATCATGGTTATTATTTAATTATTATCTCTAGAGTTACGTTAGAGTCGTAGTAAATTTTGGTGAAGAAATTTTAAGGTTTAATTAGTTAATAGAATAAAAAGGATTAATTTGTGAAAGGTGCAAACCTTAGTAATTAATGGGTTATAATGATTTGATAGTAAAATTAATGAAGTAGAAAGGGGGACTTATGAAGTAAATATGCCATTATTATGTTGTATGGACGATTTGGTATATTGTTGAAGTTGAAACATATGTTAATTAAAAAGGGTAAAATGGTAAATAATGATAATTTAATGTAAATAATAAGAAAAACAACATGGTCACCTTCCACAATACATTTTTAATCGAAAATCTCAAGGAAGAACACCATCTTTGGTTTTTTTATTTCGACCAAACTTAAGATGCATGCATGGTATGAATTTTTAGCTTGTTTCTTAAAACTTTTATGTTTTTGAGATCATTGCAACTAGGTCCAGCGTGCCTTAGTTTTTAAAGCTGTTAAATAATTTAGATACTACCATTGATGAACTTTTGTTAATTTGAATGTTAAATGATGGTATTGAAGTGTTAGATGTTGATTTTAACTAGTTTATTAATTGATTTTTTTATATAGTTTTAGTAAATGGAGTAAATTGTTCAAATACTTAAAATTTTAGGAAAATTTTGCAATTTGTGAATAGAGGTGGACTACCCCAGCTTAGTATGAATTTTGGTTAACTTAGGGAAATGGTAAGATTTTGTTAAATTGGAAAATTTTGAGTCCATGGACTAAATTGTGATGAAAATAAAAGTTTAGGGAAAATGTATAATTAATGAAAAGCTAAAGGTCATATGCATTACTTTGAATGCAAAATGTATATAAAATTAATAGATTGCAATTATTTATTATATAGATCAAGAATCGAGCCAGAAAAACTTAAATCAAGTAAAAAGGAAAATTGCAGAATAGATCCCTATGTTTAAACCAGAAGTGTTGTAGGTAACTTTCTAGTATTTCCATACGTAAATAAAATTGGTTATGTTTTATATTTTTTTTATCTTCAGTTAATTCATTTATACATATATACATATATGTGAATGTCCTTCGGTACTCCTATTTGTACTTTGGTACCCCTGTTTGTGGTTTGGTACTCTTATATGTACTTCAATACTCTTGTATGTACTTCGATACTCCTATTTGTACTTCGGTACCCCTATTTGTACTTCGATGCTCTTGTATGTACTTCGGTACCCCTGTTTGTACTTCGGTAACCCTGTTTCTACTTCGGTACTCTTGTATGTACTTTGATACCCTATTTATACTTTGGTACCCCTGTTTGTACTTCGGTACTCTTGTATGTATTCCGGTACTCCTATTTGTACTTCGGTACCCTTGTTTGTACTTTGGTACTCTTGTATATACTTCAATACTCCTGTATGTACTTCGATACTCCTATTTGTACTTCGGTACCCCTATTTGTACTTCGATACTCTTGTATGTACTTCGATACCCCTATTTATACTTCGGTACCCCTGTTTGTACTTCAGTACTCTTGTATGTACTTCGGTACCCCTATTTGTACTTCAGTGTTCCTATTTTCATATTCGTGCCTCTATGAGCACTACGGTACCCATGAATGTACACCCATACTTTTGTTGCATTTTGGTGTCCCTATTTTGTATCTAAGATGCTTTGAAATATGGAATAAGGTCTGAATATGTGAACCGATTATTGATGAACTTGATTAAAATATACAAAGGATTACATGGAATTGATATATTGTAATGATGATGAAATACTTGAAAACTTATAGACAATGCAAGTTAGAATATTAATTTTCATGTTACATTTTTTAAGTGATTAAATTACTTAAAGCGAGTCAAGTAAAAGTATACACAATAATCTCACTAAGCTGTTAAGCTTTTTGGTTTATCTCATGTTATTTTGTAGTTAAGAATTGTGGATGACTAGAAGGATCGACAAAAAATCTCACACTATCCACCTACTTTTGGAGCATTTCTATCTTTTTTAAGGTTGTGGCATGTATATAGGTTTAGTTGTATGGAAGTTAATATTAGAAATTTGTAAGATAGGAAAAGTTATTTTGTATTTGTGATCATAATATGTAATGTGGAATGGTAAATTTTAATAGTATGTTAGAAGATAATAGTGTGGTTGATTATGAAAGTTGAAATGAAGTGTGTTAATAGATAAAGTTTTGGGGTAATGTTTGGTTATAATTGAGGTTCCTATGAATGGTACACTGGTTAGAAGTTTAGGTTATTAATTTTGATATGTTTTAAATGTATGTTTGATTGTTTTGGTCATGGGATGGTTTGTGTTTTTAACTGTACCTTATTGGGCAAGTTTGGCTTGAATTTAGCTTGTTAAGAAGTTAATTTGGAAGCACATAGGTAGTCATACCGCTATGTGCCCCATACGGTCATCCCACACGGTCATGTCTGATCTATTAGTTTTAGTGCAGGTTTTACCCAGTTTGAGACACAGATTAAGACACGGTCATGTGTCTCAATTTAGTGAGTTATATGGGCTAGCACACGGCCTGCGACATGGCCATGTGAGCCAAGTCAGTGAGTTACATGGTTTCAAACACGATCTGAGACACAGCCGTGTGTCTCTACTTCAAACACCCACATAGTCTGATCTGTGCCACATGACCGTGTGACCCCTTTTCCCAAATTTTCAAGTTTTTTCCCTAAAATTTATGTTTTGATTCATTTTGACCCTCGATTGCTTTTAAACTAATTTTAGGGCCCCAAAAACCCGAATTAAGGCCTATGTGCATATTTATTCTATGAAATGATTTTTGTTTATTAATTAATTAAATTATTGTTTTGAATAGAGATAAATTATTCTGTTTGGATCTATAACACCCCGATCCTTAACCCGGTAACGGAGACGGGATATAGATGGGTGTTACAAAGGCATTGTTCATCTACCACACGAAAACCCTTTCAAAGCTGAAAGGCACCATTGGAAGAGAAAATAAGATCTGTCTATATGGCAACTATTATCTAATATGTGTTCATTTTGCTAGCTTCAACCATCAAATATCACTTTAAGGATTGGCAGATTGTATCACTCATTTTAATATATTCAATAGATTATTGTTATGAACTACTGAGTGGCTGATATGTTTTTTTCATTTTTCAGGCCAGAGTTGTTCTGTAGTTGAATATTTGCTATTTTAGTCTATTTAGATTAAGATTATGCAATTAGATTTTACATTATACCTGTAAAATAATAATGGAAACTCATAGACTTGAAATTGTTAGAAGTTATAAGAACACAGAGAAATGTATTTCTTTTAATATTTTAACCAACTCATTCTGTCCTTGATACATCATGAAATCTGGTGGAAAATAATATTGTTATATCATGGGTTTTTTTTATTCAAAGTATTATTTGATTACCATCCTCTAACCAAATAAAAATTAGGGAAAAAACCATCGAGACCTAGTTGTTTTTCAGTTCTTCGTTTTCTTCTTCCTTTTCATCTTCAACGGCGTCGTTTGGGAAGATGGGTTTTGTTAGGTGGTATTTAGGAAGGGTAAAGTCATGACCTATTTTAATCAAGAGTGTTACTTCATTGGCTATTTATGTAGCTGTTGATTTGTCTATTTAGATAATCCCTTTTTTTGTTCTTAATTTAAAGAGCGTTTTTCGTTTTTGGTTGATTAAAGGTGTAAACTTTGTATTTTGATTTTTGCCTTCTGTTTGGTTGGTGAGAAAGTGGAGGAAAATAAAAGAAAATCCTCTGGGATTCTCTGGGAACTTCACCTTTTTTATTTTTATAAAGAAAATGATGCCCTTTTTTAGAAAATGGAAGTGTTGAGATTTTTATAATAACATAGAATTGGAAAAGAGAAACAACGACGTCGACGGTGGCGATGAGGCAAGAAAAAGAGAAACTGCGGGTGAATGAAAGAAAAAGGGGGGGAAGGGATTACCAGTAACGTGAAAAGAAAAATGGAAGGGTAAAAACTAGGAAAAAAGAAATAGAAAAATGAAAGAAACGAAAAATAATGACATCATCATGATGTCGCTAATGACACATACCACTACCAGATACTACCACCTGTTTCAGACTTAACGGTGTTAGTCTCAGGTGCCAAACTAGTAGATGGAAAAAAAGTTCGAATACCAATTTAGGACAAAAAAAACCATAGGTATCAATTTGAGAAAAGCAGACAAGTTAATCTGCTATAATTTTACATTTAACCCTTTCCTAAAAAAAGGGAAGAGCAAGCTCATTGTTTCTCTAAACAAGGGAGAATGACCTCTATTGTGTTTCTTAAAAATAGTGGGAAGAACATGCTCTTTATTTCTCTAAAAAGGTGAGAACGACCTATTTGTGTTTCTTAAAATTAGTGGGAGAACATGTTTTTATATTTCCTTTAACAAAGTGAGAATTGCATGTTGTTGTTTTTTCCATAAAAAGGTGGGAAGAACATGGTACTTTTTGGTTTTTCTTTAAAAAGAAAGGTATAAAGCTCACTAATGCATCTTAAAATATAAGGAAAAGCTCACATCTATTATTATTTGAAATAATATATATACATTTTAAAGAAAATCTCTAAAGAAAGTGTTGTACCTTTTATAATATCTAAATCCATTTATTGTAGAGTGTTCATTGGTAAAGAGAAGCATTACAAATAAGTGAATGGGATATAGATGGAGAGGAATACTGGAGCAAACCTTGTTAAATTGAATGCAACAATAGGTCATAGTTTGTAGAGCGAAGAAAGGCTAAGCGTGGCTAAGTAAAGGAGGATGTTGAGAGAGCTTTAGAGAGTTTTCAAACATAGAATTTCAAAATGTAAAATATCCCCAATGAGTTATGGGAACTCATTTATAGGTGTGGAGAATAAGAGTTACAAAATTAGCTATTTAATAGGAGTAATGAATGAGACTTTTAGTTGCAAATATATTAATGGTATATTAAAAATAGTTTAAGTTGGTAATAATGGTGAATAGTGAACAAGAGTTTATGATGTTTCTAAACGAAAGGGAGCCACACTAAATGTTATAGGAAAAGGTTAAGGGAAACCTCTTAACTACCTCCATATTAAATCAATCAAGCTAAGCTCTTCAGGATATCCCAAGAGTGAAGATAATCGAACCTTGCCATATTCCAAGGTTATTTTCACTTCTACTTTAGTGAAACAATATCTTGTGAAACATCTTCTGCAGAATCCTTCTTGGAACTTGAATAGTTCGTAAAGAAAAGTTGTTATTAAAAAAAGATTATTTTGACATTTTCCAAATATAAATTATTTTTAATATGATTGTTCTTAGTAAAGGTTGTTCTAAACGAGTTATTTCATACATTAGTTATTCTCAACAAGAGTTGTTCTTAAATTATAACTACACTAGATGACAACTGTTGTAAACTAGAAGCTTGTTCTCAAAATATTAGTTCTAGATATGGTTGTTCCCAAATAGTGATTTTTCTGAACAACTACAATTCTAAAAAAGAATTGTTCCTCTAAAAAAGATATAAAGGGAAGCAACATTGATACTTGTTTTGAGTTAACTTTACTATTATTTTTGGAACTATAGAAAATAATTTCGTTTATCTCTAAAAAGAGATAAAATATTAATAACCAAAACTAGGTATTTATATTGATCATTCCAAATCACAAGTAAACTCAACTTGATTTTCAATATCAGATTTAGTATTTTAAGGTGATTTTGCACTCTTTTTTTAGACAACAAAAGCATTGAACTTTTTTATGTAAACTAAATTTGATCGGTTTAATAAATTGTATACCTAATCACACTTTTTCTATAAAGTGATTGACATAAAAATAGTCTCGTTTGATTGAAATTATCTTAATTTTTTAAATTTTAGATTATTTTCTTTTTCAATGTCTTTATCTTTAATAGTCAGACAATGACAATACCAAACTTTCTACTTCCTAATAAATGCATATTGAGCAACAAACTTCAAAAAATATATATATACATTTCTGCCTTAAAAAGAAATTTTCATGTTGGTAAGATAAAATCAAACCATTGACAAAACTTACTATATAATAAGGTAGGATTTTAAAGTATTCTCATAAAATTCATAATTAAAAAAAGAAAATAACAAAAAGCTTTAAAGAATATTTCATGTAAGTGGATGAAGTGCATGACCTGAGAATATATATGCACCAATGCATAAATGCAAGCATGCATATTTGTACGTGCTTTGTGTATATATGCAAAGATGGAATACCATAAAAATTTTATGTTCAGCACATACATTTGTACATATTTTTATATTAAGCAAAATTAAATTGACACTCCAAAAGTAACTTTTTTATTTTTTATATTTATAATTTAATTTTGTGCAATATAAATTAAAATTATTAAAAATACATTTGTACGTAGCTTTTTTTTATTATTATTTTAAACTTGTAAGTTCACACTTTTAAACTCTTGATGACTTGGTCTATGAACGATAAAAGCATTCAATTTTTGTCTTAAATGATGATAAATAAAAAACAAATTGGTAACTTATCACTTAGCATTGACAAGATTTTGGAAATAATTTTGTTCTAATGATGATGACACTAAAGCATTTCTAGCAACAAATAATAATATTTTTGGGTACAAATGATAAAATATTTGAATCAAGCGGACTTTAAGCAAAAGGCCAATTTGATATTAGAAAGAAAATAAGATAAATGAAAAACCAAT
Source organism: Gossypium anomalum (assembly GCA_025698475.1). Classification (NCBI taxonomy): domain Eukaryota; kingdom Viridiplantae; phylum Streptophyta; class Magnoliopsida; order Malvales; family Malvaceae; genus Gossypium; species Gossypium anomalum. The sequence continues at coordinate 16,233,460 of CM046960.1, read as the reverse complement.
ATTCCTCTCTTGTAATAGTCTACAAATCCACAAAAGAGGCATGACAAGGGTAATTGTTAAGGCTCACTTAGACCCTTTTTAGTCATTAATATCAATGTTACATTTTTAAGTTTTTTTTTTTTTAATTTCTATTGTTTTCTACAATATTTTATACTTTCATTACTATCTTATCTATTCTATCGAACATCTATTGTTCCTTAATTTTTTTTTCTTTGATTATAAACCTTTTTGGCAAACAATTTTCAAACTACTTATACATTCAAAAATATATTGAAAGTAATCCAGGAGGAGTGGAACTGCAAAAGTTATCAAATTACCCTTCTCCTGCTACGTACATGAACCGCTCCACTAACTCCTTTTTATCATTGTCCAATTGGTCCTGTTTCAAAAGAGACAAAAACTTAGAAGATTTATCACACACTACACGCATTAGAAGATTCAATTAATTAATCTTATTTGACTAACAAAAAATTATTTATAAAATGCAACAATTAAACATAAACATATCAAAATATTTTAGGAATATACAAAGAAGAAACAACAACTAACCATTCTGGAGAGTTTACAATGCACAAGAAAATTCCTAAAAATAGCTGAAAAAGAGAGTTAATAGATTTTGGATGAAGCTTTAGCGAGCAGAAGAGGGAGGTAGGGAAATTGTCGAATTTTCTTTAATTATTGATTTAATTTTTTTCCTCTCTTGGAGGAACTCTCTCGTCCTATCTCTGTCTCTCTCTTTCCATAAATGGAGAAGATTTGGAAGAGTGGCTTTTATTTCGTTCTTTTAGTTTAGTCTTTACCAAGCAAATTGTTTCTAGCCATTCTTTTTTAGGGAATTTTGGGTCTTTATATGTCACAAGTTTTATTGACTATGATATGTACATTTTTAATATCAATATTTATATATTCAAAATTAGTAAGGTAACACAATTAGGCCTTAAATCTGGAAAAATATCTTCAAAACTCCATTGTCCATAACGATACTATTTTGAGATATGAGTAGTTAATTATGAGATGAATAGTGAATTTTAGAAATACAAACTATATAATAGCAGGTCTTAAATGGAAAAGTTAAGGGGCTTGTGAAAAAATAAAATAAAATAAAAAACACACAAATTTTACGTGGAAACCTTTTCGGGAAAAAACCACGGGCAGAGGAGAAGAAAAATTCACTATGTCGAAAATTTTTTTTTTTTTTGAATCAATACAAGAGGAATAGACTATGTCTATTTATAGGCTTGTAAAGCCATATTCTAGTAGGATTGAAACACCTTATCCTAATAAATATAAAATAAATGGAGTTTAATAAGGTTTAAAAAACCTTATTAAATAAGAATTCGGGTCACTTAATTCTAACAATCTCCACCTTGACACAAATTCTCAATGAACAAGTTCTTCATCGCGAACAAGTTCTCCACCTCTTCCATAAAACCCCTCAAGGGTTTAACTTCAACAATGAACACCAACCAAGTCTAAGCAATGCTCAAACTTGGTTATAGGAAGTGACTTAGTCATCATATCTGCAGGATTTTCATGAGTACTAATTTTGCTCACAACAATATCACCACGAGCAATAATATCACGAACAAAATGATATCGAACATCAATATGTTTTGTTCTCTCATGAAACATTTGATCTTTTGTAAGGAAGATGGCACTCTGACTGTCACAAAAATATCATCTTGATTTGAAGGTCTTCATTGAGTTCACTAAATAGTCCCTTCAACCAAATAGCTTCTTTACAAGCCTCAGTAATCGCCATGTACTCAGCTTCAGTGGTAGACAAAGCGACTGTAGTTTGCAAAGTGGCTTTCCAACTAATTGCACAACCTCCGATTGTAAAGACGTAACCTGTGAGAGATCTTCTTCTATCAAGGTCTCCAGCAAAATCAGCATCAACATACCCTATGACTCCATCTTTAGTTCTTCCAAATCGTAAGCAAACATCGTAGTGCCTCGTAAGTATCTTAAAATCCACCGAATCGCTTTCCAATGTTCTTTACCGGATTTGCCATGTATCCGCTAACTACACCGATCGCATATGATAAACTGGAAGTGAGCAAACCATAGCATACTTGAGAGATCCCATCGCACTAGAGTATGGAACATGTGACATGTACTCAATCTCATCATCCGATTGTGGAGACAAAGCCGATGAAAGTCCGAAATGGTCGCTAAAGGAGTACTAATGAGCTTAGCACTCTGCATATTGAACCTACAAAGAACTTTCTGAATGTACCCCTTCCGACTTAGGTACAATTTACTTGCTTTTCTATCTCTCGAGAATCTCCATACCAAGTATCTTCTTTCTTTGGTCTTAAATCTTTCATCTCAAATTCTTCACTTAGTTGGGCTTTGACCTTTCTTATCTCTCCTTTATCTTTTTTTCGCTATCAACATGTCATCAACATAAAGAAATAGATACACAAAAGAACCAAGCATCGCTTTTTCTTAAAGTAAACACAACTGTCTAAACTACTTCTTTTGAAATCATGAGAAGCCACAAAGGAATCAAACCTCTTGTACCACTGTCTTGGTGGATTGTTTCAAACCGTAAAGTGACTTTCTCAAAGAAGCAAACATAGTCCTCTTTTTTCGAGACTATAAAACCCTCTAGTTGTTGCATGTAAATATCCTCCTCAAGTTCTCCATGTAAATGCGGTTTTTACATCTAACTACTCAAGCTCCAAATCATGCATGGCTACAATACCAAGCAAAGCTCGAATCGAACTATGCTTAACAACTAGAGAGAACACATCTGTGAAGTCCACTCCTGGAATTTGACTATAACCCTTTGCAACAAGCCTTGCTTTATATCTGGGTTCTTCAACTCCTGGAGTCCCTTCTTTCTTTTTAAACACCCATTTACAATGAACAGCCTTTTTACCTTTAGGAAGTTTCACAAGGTCCCATGTTCTGTTTTTGTGGAGTGATTCCATCTGCAAACATCCACTTTTCTGAGTCTTCACAGCTAACCGCCTCAGAATTGATTCGCATCTATATCTTCAGCCACATTTAAAGCATAAGCAACTAAATCAGCTTCGGCATACTTCTTTGGAGGTTTAATTTCTCTTCTAGTTCTGTTTTTGGCGATAGAGTATTGTGGTGAAGAAGCAACTCTATTCTCAATTTTTGTTATGGCTTGAGGAGTTGACTCTGTATTAACTGATGCTCCCACGCTTTTGGTTTTCTTTATTGGAAGAGTCTTTAAGAGATAAGTTAGGTATCATAGCAGTTTCATCAAAACAACATCTCTCGCTAATCACAACTTTTCTATTTTCAGGACACCATAACTTATAGCCTTTTACACCAGCTTTATAACCAAGAAAAATACATTTAATGGATCTCGGTTCCAATTTTCCATTATCAACATGAGCATACGCAGGACACCCAAAAATCTTTAAATCAGAATAATTAGCAGGATTACTGGACCATACCTCTTGTGGAGTCTTTTCTCAATGGCAGCGGATGGAGATCGGTTGATCAAAAACATGCGATGAGGTCGTCGCCCAAAATGACTTCGGTAAGTTGGCATTTGACAACATACATCGAACCTTCTCCATGATCGTTCTGTTCATTCGTTCTGCAACGCCGTTTTGCTGCGGAGTATGACGAACTATCAAGTGTCTCATGATCCCTTCTGACTTGCACAATCTATTAAACTCATCAGAACAGAACTCTAAGCCATTGTCTGTACGGAGGTATTTTATCTGTTTTCCCGTCTATTTTTCAATCATAATTTTCCAAGACTTAAATACGGAAAACACATCGCTTTTCTGCTTCAGGAAGAATGCCCAAACTTTTCTGGAAAAATCATCAATAAAGGTTAGCATATAATTAGCTCCACCTCTCAAGACACTCTGGATGGCCCCTACAGATCGTAATGAATATACTCCAACGTTCCCTTCGTGTTATGGATTCCTCTAGTGAATCGAACTCTCTTTGCTTCCCAAAAACACAAAGTGCTCACTGTAAATTCGGTTTGCAAATTCCTTGCCCATCAAGAAGTCCTCTTTTGCTTAATTCTGTCATGCCATTCTCACTCATATGCCCTAGGCGCATATGCCAAAGTTTAGTAATATCATCATCCGACAAGGAAGAGGAAGCGACAATTTGGATCACCGATAAGAATGAGAGACCTTGCGGAACATATAACTTGGCGATTTTTCTCCGCCTCTTTCATCACAACAAGGGACCCTTTGAAATCTTTAAAACCCCACTTTCAAATTGTGTATCTGCACTTTTGAATCAAGAGTACTCAACGAAATTAAATTTCTTTTCAATTCGGAACATGCCGCACGTCACTAAGTGTTCGACAACTCCATCAAACATCTTAACTTTAATTGTTCCAACACCGCGATCTTACACAAAGCATTATTTCCCATCAAAAAACAACACCTTCGATTAATCGTTTCGTAAGTTGTAAACCAATCCCGATTGGGACTCATATGGAAGGTGCAGCTGAATCAAGTATCCACTCCTCACTTACTTTAGAATCATTGATGAAGCGACTAGAAGTTCACCATCATTTGCTGTAGTCTTCTACACCATCGACTCACACGAATTTTCTCGGTTGTTTTCCCTTTGATTCGCAGCTCTCCTTTTAATTTTATTTTGTAGCTTATAGCACTCATATTTAATGTGCCTTTTCTTCTTACTGAAGTTACAATTTTTACCTCTATTTGAAGACTTGATCTACCTTTAGATTTACCACGATGATTTCTTTCCTGTGTCCTACCACGATTATCATCAAGCATTCCGATCTTGTCTCCCACGAACAATAAGACTCTCTCCCGAGAGTCGGGTTTAACCACAAGATGTTTCATCTTATCATACGAGGTTAAATAATCATAAACCTCATCAATCGTGAGAGACTCGCGGCTATATAAAATCGTGTCTCTAAAGGTTGAATAAGACGGAGGCAACGAACAAAGTAGAATCAACCCTAGATCTTCCTTATCATACTCGAACCTCCATGGCCTCCAAGTTTGAGAGAATTTCTTTAAACACTATTAAGTGTTAGTGTATGCACGCACCTTCCTCCAAACGATGAGCATAAAGACGCCGCTTCATATGCAACTTGCTTGTTAGAGTTTTTTCGACATACATATTTGTTCTAGCCTCTTCCATAATGCAAATGCAGTCTTCTCTTTCATCACATCCTGCAAAATTTTATTGGACAAATGCAGATGTAATTGTGTTAATGCCTTTCGATCCTTACGCTTCTTTCTTCATCTCATTAATGTCGAAGGCATCTTATCTATCCCTAGCAGGCATCCTCCAGATCCATCTGCGCAAGAACTGCTTGCATCTTAATCTGCCACAATGCAAATCTGGTGTTGCGATCCAACAGCGAAATTTCATATTTCAAAGACGCCATTACCGTGATCGAGATGAACAACCCGGAAGCTCGGATACCAATTTGTAAAAAATAAAATAAAACAAAATAAAATAAAGAACACACAAATTTTACGTGGAAACCCTTTCGGGAAAAAACCACGGGCAGAGGAGAAGAAAAATTCACTATGTCGAAAAAAAAAATTTTTTGAATCAATACAAGAGGAATAGACTATGTCTATTTATAGGCTTGTAAAGCCATATTCTAGTAGGATTGAAACACCTTATCCTAATAAATATAAAATAGATGGAGTTTAATAAGGTTTAAAAAACCTTATTCTAAAATAAAATAAAAGAAGTCTAGTTCTATATGGATTTTACTTTTATTTTATTTTCCATCGTATTTTATTTAAATAAGAATTCGGGTCACTTAATTCTAACAAGGCTTATGTGGGAATCATATTTTTATTAATTGAATAATGTTAAGGAATTAGAAGGGAATTAAACCAAAGTAATTGAGAAATGACATATTAGCCTTAGCTTATACTATGAAATGGAATTAAAGCAAGGGGTAAAGTGGAATTTCAAAGACATTATATATTATAATTTTTAATGAAATTTGATAATTAGGAGGTTAAATCTCAACCCTTGGATTTCCACTAATTATGTAAGATGGAATTTTGACCATTGAATTAAATATTAGTTGGAATTCATGGAGAAAAGTATAACTTTCTTTGTTATTCTTCCTTACCAGTGAAGGTAAGTGCTCTTTCATTTTTCATTTTTCTCATTTAATTTCTCCATAGTTTCTCATGCTAATCAATCTTTTCAAATATAAAAAAAATTCTCTTGATTGATTTACTTAAAAGATTGAAGCTTGGTTTGAAATTTTGAAGTAAAGAGAATTAGGTTTTGAGTATTAAAGTTAAGTTAATGAAGTAAGGAAAGAGAAAAAAAGTAGAGAAACTTGGTGGAAAAAAAGGAAAATATAAGCTTTTTTATTGAAGAAGATTAAAGGTTTGGTGTCATTTTAGTAGCTGAAGTTATAAGTTATTAATGAATTCCCTTTGCCCCATGTTTTACTTGATTTTGTTGTTTGTAAATATGTATATTGGTTGATATAAATAGTGCTAAAATTGTAAAGGGTATATGCAAAAAAATGTTAAAATGATAAGTGTAATAGTTAAGTTTTGTTGATAATATGTGTATAAAATAAGGTGAATTGAAATGTCATGAATTTGTATTTGTTATGGTTATTGGAAAATGAGAATCTGTTGTTTTTGGTTAAAAGAATGGATTGCTTATATTTGCATATTGAAATGGTTATATGTGTGTCTTGAAATAAATTGGAAAAGGAATGGATAATATAAGATATGATCCCATGGATGAACACAATGAGTAAATTGATAAAAAAAATGACCTAATGCATTAAGAATTATGTATAGAATGTATTGAGAGAGTGTATGTGCTCTTAATGTGAACTGATATGAGAATGGATATAATGTTGTGTAAAATTGATGAAAATAGATATGGATATGATTGGCATGGCAATATGAATATTGAACAATATTGTGTATTATTGTGTATGAGGTATGGGAGAGTATGAGATTAATATGCACTATGTGCAATACCAGTCTGGTGGAGGATATACTTGTATACCATGTCATATATGATGCACTTTATACAACATTGATGTGGTGGAGGTTATACTTATGTGCATAATACACTTTATATGCTAATGTAAATTTCTCAAAATTCTAATGCTAGTAATTATACTAATTTAGGACATGAACTGTCATTTTGGAATAATTTATAATTTTCAGAATATAACGATATAGTTTTGTGTTTTGAGAATATTATTATTATTAATACAGTAGAGGAACTTCTATGGAAATAAAATACAAAAGTTGGTAAAAATGTATAAATTGAAATTTGAAAGGGAATTGGAGAACTTGAGTGTGGTTTGACCATAGTTAAAGGGTAAAATAAATTGTGCAAACTTCTAATTTTACTCCCCCATACATGTGGACAATGTTGTGAGAGACAAACGTTAGAAACTAATTAAAAGAGAAATTTATATGATTGTTAAGTGATAAAGTGGTGGAAGGTTAACTAAGCAATATCATGACATGTAATCCACTTATGAAAGTAGGTGAATGGTGAAATAAAATAGGCTTTATCAATCGTCTTTCTTATATCAAGATATGAGATGATAATTGTAAGTGTGTTAATAAGTGAAGTTGACAATTAGCATAGCATTTATAAGCAAGAGATGAAGGATGGAAGGGATAGTGAAGAATTTTATTTTTCAATCTAAATAGCTTATTGAAGTGGGGTAGAAAGGTGTCAAATTGAATGAGGGTGGGAAAAGACCTAACATCTCAAAATTAATGATGTTTTAAGTGGCACTATTTTGGGAAGAGTACCATAAATTCTCAAAAATAAAATTTGGATTAATTAATGATTTTATAATGGAGTGTGACATAGTGAATTATTACTAAAGTGTAATAATTTCATTAAGTAAAATATGGGCTAAATGGTAAGTGATTATGAGGAAGAAGGTTTAAGTGCAATTTTAGTATTAGAGAGGTAATTCGGTTAATTTACAAGAGTTTATAATTAGATTTTATAATTACAAATTTTTGCTAGTGTTAGGAGTTATGAGAGATAGATTTGGGATTTTAAAATTAAGGGTTAAATTAGAACTACTTGTTTTTATATTTGTGACTTTTGGCCATGTCTTATATAACTTAATAAAATAAAAGAAAAATACAAAAAATGGCTTATTTTCCCCCTTGTGTCCTTACAAGAGGAAGAATACCTTTTTTTTCTTTCATTTTTCTTGCTTTCTTCCTTCATTTCCATCTTAAATTCCAAACTCACCATTATTTTCTACCTAAGATCTTACTCTAAAAACCTCTCTGTAACACCCCTTCCCTGACCCGATCATCAAGTCCGAGCTAAAGTATGCTACATTCATTGTCAGAGCAACTGCAGTCAATTATGCAACATTTAATCATTCACACATGTAATTAAGTATTAATCAAATTCAAATTATGTTATACAATCATTTCCAGGTCTTATACGAGCTTACGAAAGCTCTTTTATTAACACGAGCATGAAATAGACCAAATTGTAAAGTTTGGAAAATCTCGGGCTGACGTCACATCGTTACAGTTTTCACGTTGTGATGTCGTCAACATAGTAAGTCACATAAAAAATTCATGCATATTGACATTGTGACGTCACTTACTACGATGGACATTGCGACATAGAATGTTTGTTGTCGACATGTGACCCTTGTTTTTGGTAAAATGCACATTTTGGTCCCTATCCTATAGCTTCCAACCAAACCTTTCAACATTAACACCTAACCAGCAATTATACCTAACCAAAACATGCCAAACAAGTTTATTACAATTTTAATCAATCATTTAACATGACATTCATTACATATTCATCATTTAGACCTAATCAAATCATTTGTTCACAAAAGCATTTCAATTACGGCATTTAAGTTTATTACAACTTACCTACTCATTTCATTTTATACCCTATGAACCTATAAGACCTTATCTTGAACCAAAACAAGGCATACATTAAACTTACTCCCAAACAATCAATGAACTTGACCGAAAATTTACCTAATATACAAGCTACATTTCATGCTTAGCATTCCAAGCTTACCATTTCTTTTGTATGCAATTCTTAGCATACATATATGATATATGCAAGTTTAAATATCATCAACTAAATAACATCAACCATAGTTAGCCCATATACCATTTTTGATATGGAATGATACGACAAGCATGCAGAATAGGATTTTAGCTTGTCTAAGTTGCTAATTCAACCTAGATTCTAGACAAACGTAAACTGAAACGAGAAACAACAAAAATAAATTAGTTGTCACAAAGGAGAATCAAATGAAATTAAAACAAAAGAAAGATGAACCAGCCGGTAAAGAGTCCAACAAATAATGAATTAGGGTGTCTTGGATGGAAAGAAATAGTCCTTGGACCTCAAGAAAATGCCCCAACCAAATCTAGAAATACAAACACAAAACCGATTTTTTAGAAGGGATTTTAAAGACAAAAGCAAATTGTTTTGTGCAAGAATGTTTGAAACAGCAAGAAAAGATTAAAACTCCTAATTTTGATGTGTTTCTTGATGGAACAAGATAGAACAACACCTCTCTTAAAATAATTTTAACCTAGAATGAAAATCAATAAAATCAGCAAGCCAAAACAACAAGAACTAAATAAAAATAAACAAGAAATGATAAATTAAGACTAGAAAAGAGAAGATGACATCCTACGAAGCCTTGGAAACATTAGGAATCCACAACTCCTTTCAATGGCTCTAATTCCACTTCCAAGAAAGATATCTTGGCAAGAAAAATCTTGAAGATGATTCTCATAACCTAAAATATTGTTAAAACAGCTTCCAAAAGAAACCCAAGAGCAGTTCTTGAAGAAAAACTCAAAGAGAATTATTATTAACTTGAAAAAAACAAAAATAAATTGTTTTTCTATAAGGTTGGACGTTCATGCTACTTATAGACCCCCAAAATAAGTTTTTCTAACCCTAATGGAATAACTAATATGACAATTCATCAAATAAAAAAATAATAATATTCTAAGTGTGGACTTTTAATAGGAATTCAGCCAAAGGAATTAATTCCTTTGGTTGAATTCTTATATGATGATCCACATATTAAAATAAAATTGGACTTATAGTTTAAATATTTTACAATTTGGGCCACTTTGATAATTTTACCTGATATTAAATTAAATTACTTTCCAAACTTCAAGATGGGCTAGTAGACATCTTAATGGGTCATATTTTTCAAGAACCTGGTCTTGTGATCCGTTTGCTCTCGAAATTGGCTCGTTTAAGATCGTACATGAAATCCAATGTGCCTTGGCCGCAAAATTCAGTTTCTTGGACCAAGATTTGAAATCTTGATTTTCTTAATTCTTGAAATTGTCTGAAACAGCAAAATTGGACCAAGATTCGGTTTCTTGATTTTCTTGAAAACAAGAAAGTGAATCTTGATTTTCTTTTTCGGTTGTGTATGCATTTAAGGCCTTGGTAACGAAGTCTTGGATGGTCTCGTTCAATCTTGGTTGGATTTGCTTGGCCTTCGACCTCGTTATTGAGCCTTGAAGAAATTTGAGCCCATTATGTTCATGAGCCTGATTTTGGGCCTTAACACTCACATCATTCCCCCTTCCTCAAGAAGATTCATCCCCGAATCTTTAGTTGAACAAAAAGAAAAATGATTAGAGTAAATAATGATAAAATAAAAAAATTACTTACCTAAGTTTCTTGAATGGCAAAACTATCTCCAAGATCAAAGACATTATTTTGATCCTTCAAATTAGGTTTGATCAGGGACGTCTCCTTTAAAAATAAGGTATCAACACTAAACAAAGAAATGTTAGCCACATGAGTGTTCAAGTAAAAAATAAATTGTAACATTCTTTGAATATGCATGGTCATCCATAAGAATTTCCAAAGATTGGTCTATAATTTCACATAATAATTAAAATTTAGAAGTTTAATATTATTATTTAAAAATTCATATTTAAAGTCTAAGGTAGAAAATTTTGTTGCAAGATCAAATGCATAAAGTTCTTTAATAAACCTATCGAATGCAACAAAAGTAACCTTGACATACCTAGATAAATCCATAAAATCAATTGAAAATATTATGGATTTCCATAGGATAATCCATATTGAAAAACAAATTACACTTTTCCTTAATGGCTAGATTACAAAGTAAATCAGCAGCCTTATTTCTACAACGATCGATTCAATTAATTTGGACCGAGTCAAAATTTCTAAAAATCATACAGGCCTTTTTTACACAACAGCCCAAAATGGTGATGTCATGGTCTCTCTTTGTAACCGTGTTGACTAAAGTTGTGTAACAACTCGATTTTAGACCTAGTCAGAACAATGGTTTCCGGACCACAAATTCGATGAGGAAAAATTTTTTTTATTATATTTTTATGGTCTACAATTTCAGGGAATGATTTCGTGAAAATTTTGTTCGAAAATTTCGACGTTTGGGTACTCAATTTAGTCAAAAGGACTAAATTGTAAAAATAAAAAAAGTTGAGTTCTACATGTTAGAGGCATCCAATTGTTATGAAAATTTAAATTTAAGGTCCTTAAATGGTAATTATACCATTGATTAATTTTTTTAATGGACATGAAATAGGTGAAATAGAATATTTTTAAGTTAGGGGCATTTTGGTCATTCAGTAATTAAAATGAATTAAAAACAAAATAAAAGTCAAAATTTCTTGTCCATCTTCTTCCTTGGCCAAATTTTACATGAAGAAATCATGGCTATGGTTTTCCAAGCTTCCAAGCTCAATTGTAAGTCTGTTCTTGCCCCGTTTTTAATAATTTTTACGTTTTTGAAATCTTCCTAACAAGATCTACCTATTTCTACCATTTATTTGAGTTATGATGAAGGTCTAGGGTTTGAACCATGTTATAAATTTGTGCATTTTTATGTTTAATGCTAGATTATGCATGTTTATGGTTGGCGAAACAACTTTTGCTAAGTGATTTTCGATGAAAATGCTTAAAAGGACTAAATTGTAAAAGTTATAAAATATGTAGTAAAAGTGTGTTCTAGTGGAAATTGTGGGTTGTTATAGTTAGGAAAATGGTTTGGCTAGGCTTAAAGTACAAAGAAATTGAATAAATTTCATTTTACGAGCCTAGGGGCTAAAGTGTAAATATGACAAAGTTAAGGAGTAAAAACGTAATTTTGCCATAATATGATTTTTGGGTCACAATGAATAATATGACTAATAAATAAGCTAAATGTGATATTTTAGATCAAGGAAAATGAGGTTTGGACCTAGAACGGGGGAAAAACGCGTATTTAACGGTTAGGTCTTTTTCACCATTTTTGGTATCGAGGTAAATTCGTATGTTTAATAAGAATTTAATTGTACAAGTATAAATGTTTAATTGATATAATTGCTATAAATGTCTTATTGTTAAAATGAAATGTGAATGCTATGGAGTACGGTATTACGGAAATGACCATGAGATTTTATGATACACTATGCAATGATATGATCTAAAATATGTTTACGATACTTAATGACATTGTGATGAGCTATAATTTCATGTTTAAATGTGATTATGCTTATTATTATCATTATGAAGAATTATGTGATTAATCATTATCATGAGTTATATGATTGGTCCTCTTGACAAGTTCAATGAAGACGTGTAATTAAGGAAATCCCGTTTGAACCTTAGGAATAGTTTAGGATACAAGTGACATGTCACTAGGAACTATGTGATCTGAACTCATGAGTTGTGGTCTGAGTTCATGATATATGTGACACATGTTATGGCATTCTGGGTTCTAGTCTGGTATGTTTTACCAATGGCTGGGTAGTTTGACATGTGTTGCGGATACCTGACAACTACTATAGACAGACCCGTGAGTAACTCGAAAGCGAGCAACATGTGATATGTGATATGAGGTAGCGATGGATGCATATGGGGCACTTAGGTGCGAGAGTCTGATGTATCAGATGGTATTCCAAGTGTTCAACGGGTGAATTATCAAGTAACTTGACAGAAGACCCAAGGGGTAAGTCAATAAGAAGAATGAGCATGAGTTATGTTACGAGTTGGTACAGGTATGTACGTAAAGTTTATAAGCTATGGCTTCGTGATATTATGAGCTCATGATCACTATGAAAGTAACTTTGAGTTAACCTTGTAATTTTTGGTTTATGTGTAAGATGTATAAATACAAGGTTAAGTTGATTGATGCTTATGAAAAAGGCTTGTAGGCCAAATTGATTTGAGATATTATTGTTGCTAGATTAAGTCAAGTTATGTGAAATTATGTTGGTAAATCAAAAGAATAAGCATTGGGAATTGATTTCATTACAACTTGAGATTTATAGCCACTTTATGTTAACTTTTGTTTATATTGTTAGACATGGTATATGATTGTACGAGTTGCTATTATTTTCATACGGACTTACTAAGCTATATCGCTTACCCCCTTTTCTTTCCCACCTCTTATAGGTTAATTCAGCTAGCTCGGGTTAGAGATCGTCGGATATTCTATTACACTATCAAGTTATCATGTTGGGTAAATGAACGCAAAACTTTAAGTCTATGGCCTGTATAAGGACTTAGTCATTTTGTGTATGTGTCATTATGATATGGCCAAATGTATTGGCTTGTAAAGAATAAGGATTTGATTTTGGTATATAGCCTTATAATTTGGCTTATATTGGCTAATAGGTTGCAAGCATATCAAATGGAAACATCATCCGAATCTTGTACTAAGAGATAATTAATCTTTAGTGAAGAAAGGTCGAAACTATCAAACAGCAGAATAGGGATGAATTTGAATAATTAACAGTACTTATTGGTTAAAGCATAAATTCTGAAAATTTTACGATAGGAAGATATTTGAGCCTAGTTTCTTAAAAATCAAGCGGATCTTAATTTAGAGTTTTGTAGCTCAAGATATAAGTAATTTAGTGACTATGACTTAAGTGGACAGTTTTGTTATGAACAGTAAATAATTGTTTTGATATGTTTAAGCCTTGATTATGGTTGTGTTGGTAGCTTAATTGTGCCATGTTAAGTTCCATTGAAAGTGTATATGTGAGTGTGCAAATGAGGGTGGAAAATGGCTTGGTAAATAGCCATTTTCTTGGCCACACGGGCAGAGACACGGTCGTGTGTCTCAGCCGTGTGAAGGACACGGTCCCGGGATATGGGCATGTGACTTGGCCGTGTTACCCCAAATTATACATGACATCATAAACAGAGAGTTACATGGGCTGAGGACACGGGCGTGTCCCAAACCACACGGGCGTGTCCCAAACCACACGGGCGTGTGACTCTCCAAAGTATGAAAATTTTCTAAGTGTAGTAAAAGTTCCAAAAGTTTTCGGTTTAGTCCCGAACCACTCCCAACGTCTGCTTTAGCCCTCGTGGGCCCGTATAAGGGACAATATGCATGTGATTGGATGAATTTGATTTGGTCTAGATTTTATGGCCTGGTTTTGTATGAATGTTTATGTTTAAGTCAAGTAATGCCTAGAACCCTGTGCTAGCGTTGGATACGGGTATGGGGTGTTACAAGTTGCATTGTTAGACTCCAAAATAAGCTTTTCCAGTTTCAACTTTGAAGCCAAATTTAAACCTTCAACCAAAGCTTTAAACTCTGCCCAAATCGCGTCCAAGTATTCATTCTCATAACTATAACTACCCCTGATAACTAATCCATCATGGTCTCTGGTGATAGCCCCGTACCCGACATTTCCATTCAAAACCGCAGCGTCAACATTTATTTTAACAAAACTATTTGAAGGTTTCGTCCAGCTTTTACACACTGTTGTTTGAGGGAGAATAGGAGGCTTAACCAGATTGAAAATTTTGAACTATTTGCTAAGGGTCTGTACTCTTTCCCATACCACCATAGTCGTATCATCCTTACCCTGAAAGACTACCTTGTTCCTATCATTCCTGCAGCTCCAAAGGGGAGTAAAAAAGTAGGCAGTAGCTTTTTTGTCAAGCTCACGAAGGACATTTTCCAGCCAGTCAATACACCACTCGTATCTACGATCAATCAGCCTATTGTTTAACCCATTGATCATGAGGATCTCTCAGACCTTTGGGCACTCTTTCATGGCATGGATAAGCGTTTCATCACCGTTTTTGCATCTTAGACAAGCTATCAAGATGTTGTGACGGATGCGGGCAATATTGTCGTAACTAGGCAAAATATTATGGCCAATTGATCTTAGGGAGCATTTTTAACTTCCAAATAATTTTCCAAAATAACCTATGAGGACCGAAACCAATTCTTATAAGGGACAACCACAAATAAGCAGATTTTGAGGTATAAAAGCCATGCGGGTTTTGAATCCATGTTCTGGTATCTTTAACATCATTAAGAGAAATGGATAAATTGCAAATGCAATCCCCCGAATTTTTGCCATAAATCTATATGACCCTCTCCCTTTTCCACCACTTTGTTGTGGTCCTAAAGATCCTTGACTTTTCTTTCATCATTAGTAAAAATGGACAGACAGATAAACTCACATTTGATGCCTTCAACCCTCTAGTGGTCCTACCGAATATCAATCGTATTATCGTCGCCCACTTGCCACATAAAGCCATCCTTTAAAGAATCAGTCGCCTTAGCAATGCTCGCCCATGTGAAAGAAGGTTTATCACAATGTTTATGTCTGAGCACATCACCATCAGGGAAGTATTTGGCACTTAACACTTTAAAACATAAAGTATCCTTTTGAGTCATAAGTCTCCAAACTTGTCTGCCCAATATAGCCAAGTTAAACAGATAAAAATCTCGAAAGCCCATGCCTCTCATGCCCTTTGGAAAACATAACCGATCCCAAGCCATCATTGCCCAGCCACGAGTCTTGTCATTATTTGTCTACCACATGTGTCCTATTTGTGAATGAAAGTTCTCAATAATACCTTTTAAGGCAAAAAAAACTGAAAAAGTGTAAGTCGGAATAGCCTGAATAATAGCTTTGATGAAGACCTCTTTCCCTTCGTAAGATAACAAGCATTTTGACCACCTGTTAATTATACAATTACACCGATTGATTGTGTTAGTAAAGGCTAATGATTTTTTTTCCAACTAATGGGTAACGGTAACCCTAGGTAACTATCTAGCTTATCAACCATACGCATACCAAGCATAAAACTAAATAGTTACCCTTGGGTCAACGGGGTTTTCAGGCTAAACATAATCATATATTTGTGCTTATTAATTTTTTGGTCCGAATCACAATTAAAGTTTGTAATAATATTTACAATTTCCTCCACATCCTTTTTTTGTTACGAATAAAAAGGAGTGCGTCATCGGTAAAAAAAAAGGTGATTTATACGTGGCCCATTTATGCTAGCCCGGTTGTTTTGAGCATAAATTAACAATTTTGAAAACGCTTCCATGCAAAATAAAAATAGATAAGGAGAGAGAGGATCCCTGTAACAGCCCGATTTTGGGCTTTGTCAGAACAGTGATTTCGGGACCACAAATTCGATGGTTGAGAAATTATTTTTAATATTATTTTGGTGTTATAGCATGATTATATGGTTAAATGAAAATTTTGGTGACTTAATTTTAGTGTCTGTGAGCTTAATTGAGAAAAAAGACTAAATCGCATAGAGGGCAAAGTTTTGTTTTGTTAGCTAAATGTATTAAATAGCTAGAGAACAATAATTAGGGATCTTTAAAGAGAAAATAGACCTTTAAGAAAGGCTTGTCCAGCCATAGAGACAAAGAAATTGAAAAGTCAAAGTTAGGTGGGCATTAGGTGACTTATTTGGTAATAAAATAAAACAAAAAGGAAAAAAGGTTGTCATCTTTTCATCTTTGTTCTTCATCCACTGAAAATTGCAGCAAACATGGGGGTTTTGAGAGCCCAAACAGTCAGCCACTTATATCCCTTACAAGTAAGTGATTTTGATGGCTTTTCTTGATGATTTTTGTACTTTGGGACCCTTGTAGCATAGGCTAGCTAATAAGGGGACTATTTTGCAATATGGTTAAAAGTCTAGGGTTTTTCCATGAGAGTATTTATGTTTTTAGCTGAAAATTTATGGAAGAAAATGAGTCATGGTTGTAAAATAAACAACTTTTGTGAAAGGATTTTCATGAAAACACCTAGTATGGACCATTTTGTAAAGTTTCTTAAATGGATGAGAATTGTGTGAAATAATTGGAATTTTGAGTTGCTACAAGAGTATTAAAGGTTGGGCTAGTCTTGTTTAATGACAAAATTTGATAAAAATTATTTTACGAGCCTAGGGGAAAAATCATAATTTTTGTGAAAGTTTAGGGGCAAAATGATCATTTTGCCAAAGTATGAATTGTGGAACGCTTAATTTAATTTGATAATTAAGTGAGTAAATTTTATTATTTTAGATCAAAAAAATTGAGATTCGGGCTTAAATCGAGAAAGTACATGGTTTAAGACAAAAAGAGAATAATTAGCCGTTTTTGCATTCGAGGTAAGTCCGTGTGACTAAATAAGCATGTTATCCATGTTATTGTTAATATACTTGAAATCTATCTTGCTATGGTTGTATTGAATTATATGTTGATGATATTGAGTATGAGAAAGTGATGCCAAATGTTAATAACATTTATGTGATGATTGAATACATTGGAAAATTGATGGAATATGATATTCCATTGAAACGAGCAAGATGTGCGTAAATATTACAACTTTATCGTTATTATGCATTTAATAATGATTTTACATAAAATTTTTGAATGTGGCTATGAGTAATGTGATGAGATTAATACGGGAAACTCCTGGTTGAACCATAGGAATAGATCGGATATTCATACCATGATGCTAGGGAGATATGAGAACTAGTGTAAGACAATGTCTGGGACATGGCATCGGCCTCGAGATATGAGAGCTAGTGTAAAACCATGTCTGGGACATGGCATCGACCTCGAGATATGAGAGCTAGTGTAAGACCATGTCTGGGACATGGCATCAGCTTGGTATGTGTTAGTGTAAGACCATGTCTGGGACATGGTATCAGCATCTATAGATGAGAGCCAGTGTAAGACCATGTCTGGGACATGGTATCGGCTTTGATGTGTGAGCCAGTGTAAGACCATGTTTGGGACATGGCGTCGGCACCTTACCCTATGCTTGAGGCTTATTGAATATCCTGTAGTATTCCAAATGGTTCAAGGGAAAATTTATGGTTTATGTAGGAATAAGAGAGATTATGATCATGTTGAAAGGTTACAAGTATGTACTAAAAGTTCATGAGTAATGAGCTCGACGTATATTGGACTTTTGGTAAGAATATAAATGAGTAAGTCATACCTATGAGGATGACTTTGTGATGACCCTGTAAATATTAGGTCGATACCTATGGTGTATAATTATGTGGTAAATTTGATGGATGATTATGTGTGAGGCTTTTAGGTCGAATTAAATTGGGACATGATATGTTTATCACTTCACTTTACAGCCTAATGAATATGAAAAGAGAAATTGATTGGCATAAAAGCCTATTTAAAGATAATTATGAAAGGGTAAAATTAGCATTGAAACAGTTTTGGACAGCAGCAGCAGTCCGACTTTAAAAATCCACCAAAAATTTTGGAAATCGAATTAGAGACTTAATAAAATATGAAATTAAATCTTACTTAGTCTATTTTCATATAGAATAAATGATGTAAGTAAAATAAGTTCATATTATGAGATATTTGAATTGTTGTGATATAGAGTTAGAATGATTTTGAAATCCCCTATTCCAATTTGGGAAAATCATTAAAAACTATACAAAAATAATTATGGGTTATAATTTAATGCTTAGAATAATTAATTAGTATATTTTCAAAATAAACAAAATGGAACATCATGTGAATCTTGTATGATGAGATAATTAATTTTTAGTGAAATGGGGTCGGAACTGTTAGACAGCGAAATAGGGGTGAATTTAAAAAATAACTTATACTTATTGGCTAGACTAAAAATTCTGAAAATTTTATGGTAAGAAGACATGTGAGTCTAGTTTTAGGAAAAATTAGCAGATCTTAATTTGGACAAACGTAGCTCAAGATATAAATAATTTAATGACTATGACTCGAGAAAATAGCTTGACCTAAACATAAGTAAAAGTGCAAATATGGTTGTATTACCTTGGGAAGCAAGTTGATAAATTGATTATTATTTTCATACGGTCTTACTAAGCTATAAAGCTTACTCCCTTCTTTTCATTTTCTTTAGTGTTGTCAGGTTAGCTCGGAAATTGGAGAATCGTCAAAGGCAGCACCACACTATCAAGCCATCACCTTTAGAATATTGATATATATATATTAAGCGTCTTCAAGTGAGTGGCATGTATAGGGGCTCGATTTTTATAATATGTGTTATTATGATTAGTTGAATGTATTAGCCTATATTGAGTTAATTGTATATGGCCAAAAGGTGTGGCTCATATGGATTATTGTTGTGAACCTATCTATTTATGCTATGTTCTAATGCTTATGAAAGTGTCTTAATATAGGATGCTAAATCATTGAAATGATGTCATGATATGTGCCCTTGGTGTGTATATAGATGTGAAAGCTTAAGGGTAACATAAGGGCTTGGAAAATAGCCTAAGTGTTGGCCACACGGGCTGAGACACGGCCGTGTGTCTTAACCATGTGGGGAGAACAGCTTTAGCACAAGGACGTGTGGCTTGGCTATTTGGTTCAATTTATTTGATGACGTCATAAACAGAGAGTTACACGGCCTAAGGACATGGGCGTGCCCCTATGTCCACACGGGTGTGTGACCCTGTTTGCTTGAAATTTTACAAAGTTTTCTAAAGTGCATAGTTTAGTCCCGAATCAATTTCAAAGTGTGTTTGGAGCCTCGTAGGCTCGTAGTAGGGACATTAAGGGGGATTGCAAAAATTTTTGATTTGGAACAAAATTTTATAACCCAAAAATGTTTGTAAGTATGTGTTCAAGCCCGGTAACACCTCGTATCCTATTCCAGCGTCGAACTTGGGTAAGGGGTGTTACAATCCCCCTGTCTGAGGCCCCTTTCCAGCATAAATGTCTCGGAGAGGATGGAATTGCATTTGACAACATAATAGACCGAATGAATGCATCTCATAATTTTAGTCACCCAATCATTTGCGTAGCCCATTTTCTTTACCACCTCTTCAATAAAAGTCCATTCCACTCAATCATATGCTTTACTCATATCGAGCTCAATTACGAATCCTTTGTTTGGCCTATTCTTTGCAGTTTGGAGATAATGGAGTAGCTCATGGGCAATTAAAATGTTGTCGTGGATCATCCTCCTCAGAACAAAGGCGCTCTAATTTTGGCTAATACATAACGGAATGTTTCTTTCAACCGATTTGCAAGCACTTTGGCAACGATTTTGTACACCACCCTACAAAGACTGATAGGTCTAATATTATTCATATCCACAGGCTCATTGATTTTAGGGATTAGAACAATAATTGTATCATTTAGACTATCCACATTTTTTGCACCCTTAAGAATTTCATGACACAATTTAATAATATCATCCCCCACCAGTTCCAAGTTTTCTTTAAAAAAAATTCCCTACAAACCGTCAATTCCCGGGGCTTTCCTTAGATCCATTTGACTAAAAGCTTCCTTAATTTCGTTATCCGTAAATTCCTTCAGCTGTCATTCACCTCCCCTAAAATACATTTCTCAATATAGCCAAGGTTTAGCACAGCATTAGAATTTAGATTTGATTTGAATAAATTTTGAAAATACTCCCTGGTTCCTTGCAAATATCCATTGTGTTCTCTCTCCAGTAGCTGTTCATATCTTTTAAGTCCAGCTATATTGTTTTTTTTTCTTTCTGTTCATGGCTCTAACGTGAAAGAACCGGGTATTCCTATCCCCCTTCTTTAACTAGTTGACCCTTGAGCGATGAGCCCAATACTTTTCCTCTTTATCCAGCAGATTTCCATGCTTTAGTCTCATAGCTTTGAGCTTATCGCCCGCATATGTACTCCCCTAGCTGTCAATTATTTGTTTATATTTGCCTGCAAGTTGCCAATCTGGTTACGCATTTGTTTAAACTATTTTATATTGCCACCCTCCAAGCTCTTTACCCACCCTCTCAATCTTTCCCATTATATCCTTAGAAACCTTTCTGCCAAGCTTCTTTGATAATTTTTTTTGCTTCCTCATCTTTAGCCCAGCAGACATCGTATTTAAAACTAAGTCTAGGATATCTTATTCTATCTCTCGGCTTCTAACCTTCAGTATCTAAAATAATAACATCGTGGTCAGAGATGGACTAACAAATCACCTTGGTCTCCATAAAAGGGAAGCTCGTCACACCATTAGCAGACATCAAAAAATGACCAAGTCTCTCCTTAACCAGCACTGTACTTTTCCTGTTGTTGACCCAGGTAAACTACCTATTGTCCGTTTTCAAGTCTACCATTAATAGCTCATCAACGACCCCACAGAAATCCTCCATAAGAGCACTTGGCTTCCTCCTACCACCCTCTTTTTCCGCATTGTCAAGAATCGCATTGAAGTCCCCCCCAATGATCCACTTCTTCTTAATAGATTGACCAACCCTTCTAAACATATTCTACGAGATTTTTCTTTTGTTAGGATCGGCATTCCCATAGAACCCCGTGAAACGAATGGTATTGTCATTCTCCAGGTGAATTATCGAGTCAATATGGTTGCTGGAATAGGTTTGAATTTTGACCTTATTGCTTTCTTTCCACATCATGACGAGCCTACCACTTTTACCATTTGCGTTAATAGCCAGGTATCCCTCCATTCTACACTTACTGCGGACATGGCATTTCTATACATCTCAGTAGGAGAACATGACGTTTCTATCTCTTCTAACTCAATAGATTCAAGGAAAAAAATTCTCACAATCATCTCAATAGGAGAACATGACGTTTCTATCTCTTATAATTCAATAAATTCAAGGAAAAATTCTCACTATCATCTTTTTTCAGTTCACAAAGTTCACCATCACAAATCTCTTTTCCATTAGAGTATGAGTTAACAAAAGGTACAAAGTCATACTTACTTTCTTCTCTAGTTGGATATTTGATTGGACATTGAAACCGTTATGATCTTTTAAACTACACCAATAACATTGCACAAAAGGTGATAGCTTAATCATATTCCTCCTTTCGTTTGGCAATCTCCCGTTGAATTGAAAAACTAATTTATAATCACTTTTTCCATCATAATAAATCTTTTGATCATTCTTTCCATGAAATTCTAGAACTGAAAACTTTGATTTAGCTAAAAAAAATGTTGCTCACGGTTGTTATTAACCAAAGTCTTATCATTTGCATGAGAGACATGTCTAGCATTATGTTTATGAGCATGAGGCTGTTCAACCTCAACATCATCATTAGCACCCCAATTTTGAGTCCTTTGCTTAGTCCGCAACTAATTCAATGTATTGCTCACTGTTTAAACTATAACATCCCTTTGTTTTTCTACTGCATCTTGATCCTCTAAAATTTGTTGCAACCTATCGAACTTGTTTTCGAACTTATCATTGATCTCATTAAGGTTACATTGTAATTTCATTGCGAAACCAGCAATACTTTCAATGGTCACTATTGGTGTGTCACTCTAGCCATCCCTCTTTTTGCCACTACGAGACATTGTGACAAATCTAAATAATAATAATAAAAACAACACTTAAAAAGAAAAAATTAAACAAATCTCACCGTTATGTACTTAAAAATAAAATAAAATTCTCATTGAGGTAAGAATTAATCTTGGAGTCTTTTAAAAGTGTCTATATCAATCAATTAGAATGTATTAGAATCAACTAACAAAGCAAACCTAATAGCACTATGAGTCCAAAATCGGCTAGACACCAAAGAATTGTGTTGCATGGAGGATGGAATGTGCAATGTGCTTTAACTTACTAACACAAGAAACAATAAAGTATTAGAATGCGTAAAGGAACAATAAAAAGAAAAAAAACAAATGAAAACCTAGGCTAAGAGCCAATGAAAATTGCTTATACCAAATTGCTTATAGGTTGTTTAATAATGGAAGTTAGCTTAGAAATCAATCACGAACACCCAAAACACTCAAATCTAATACCAAACGGTACAAAATGATACAACATGCATACGAAACTGGATCGTAGCTTGTCTAAGGTAAGGATTTAACATAGATCTCTAGACAAACGTAAACTGAAACGAGAAACAATGAAAATAGATTAGTTGTCACAAAGGAGAATCAAACGAAATTAAAACAAAAGAAAGATGAACCGACTGGTAAAGAGTCTAATAGAGAACGAATTAAGGTTTCTTGGAAGGAAAGAAACCGTCCTTAGACATCAAAAAAATGCCCCAACCAGATCTAGAAAAATAAAACAGAAAACAGATTTCCTAGAAGTGATTTAAAAGACAAAAGCAAACTGTTTTGTGCAAGAATGTTTGAAACAGCAAGAAAAGATTAAAATTCTAATTTTAATGTGTTTCTTGATGGAACAAGATAAGAAAACGTCTCTTTTAAAGCAATTTTAATCTAGAACAAAAATCAATAAAATCAACGAGCCAAAACAGTCAGAAATAAATAAAAATAAACAAGAAACGATAAATTAAGACTAAAAAATAGAAGATGACGTCCTAAGAAGCCTTAGAAACATTAAGAGTCCATGACTCCTTTCAATGTCTCTAATTCCCCCTCCAAGAAAGATATCTTGGCAAGAAAAACTTGAAGATGATTCCCACAACCTAAAAGATTGTTAAAACAGCTTCTAAAAGAAACCCAAGAGCAATTCTTGAAGAAAAACTCAAAGAGAATTATTATTAACTTAAAAAAACAAAAATCAATTGTTATTCTATAAGGTGGACGTTCATGCTACTTATAGGCCCCCAAAATAAGTTTTCCTAACCCTAATGGAATAACTAACATGACAACTCATCAAATAAAAAAAAATAAAATAATTCTGAGTATGGACTTTTAATAGGAATTTAGCCAACAGAATTAAATGGGCTCCTTGGGTTGAATTCTTACATGATGATCCACCTATTAAAATAAAATTAGACTTATAGTTTAAATATTTTACAATTTGGGCCATTTTGATAATTTTGCCTAATATTCAATTAAAGTACTTTCCAAACTTCAGGATGAGCTTGTAGACATCTTAATTGGCCATTGTTTCAGGAACTTGGTCTTGTGATTTGTTTGCTCTCAAAATTGGCTCGTTCAAGCTCGTACATGAAATCCAAGGTACCTTAGCTACAAGATTCAGTTTCTTAGACCAAGATTTCCAAGATTTGAAATCTTGATTTTCTTAACTCTTGAAATTCCCTGAAACAACAATATTGGACCAAGATTCAGTTTTTTGATTTTCTTCAAAACAAGAAAGTGAATCTTGATTTTCATTTTCGGTCATGTGCGCATTTTAGGCCTTGGTAACGAAGTATGGGATGGTCTCGTTCAATCTTACTCGGATTTGTTTGGCCTTCGACCTCATTATTGGCCTTGAGGAAATTTGAGCCCATCACGTTCATGAGCCTGATTTTGGGCTTTTGACAATCGCATCAATTTGTCACATACCAAGCTTTACATTCAAGTCAACCTTTTCCACAAACATCAAGCATACCATTTAACAAGAAAATAACCATTTCCATGTCACCTTATCCTTATTTACATGCTATGTAACACCCCTAACCTGTATCCGTTGTCGAAATAGGGTTACGAGGCATTACCGGATAAAACATATTAATCATATAAATTTATACATTCATAATCAAAATACATTTAACTCATTAATGTTGTCCCTTATAAGGTCTTACGAGACCTTAAAACATGCTTCGAAGTGGTTTGGGACTAAACCAATAACATTTGCAAACTTTGGGAAACTTAAAAAAGTTTCAAACATATAAGGGTCACACGCCGGTGTGAACAGGCCGTGTGCCTCACACACGGTCACCAGACACGCCCATGTCATAGGTCGTGTTAAAACAGGATATACATACTGACTTGCACCACACGGCCAAAGACACGCCCGTGTGCCATGGCCGTGGGAAAACTTGGAAGGTTACTGACTTGGGTCACACGGCCGGCCACACGCCCATGTGCCAGCCCGTGTGTCACACATGGCTAGTAGACGTGCCCGTGTGTCTAGGCCGTGTCAAAACTATAGGGTATACTGACTTTAATTCGAAGGGTACCCCAGGGGAAACATGGCCGTGTAAAATGACAGTGTGTCACACACGGCTGAGACACACGCCTGTGTCTCTGCCCGTGTGGACAAAAATAGGCCATTTGAAAAGCCAATTCGCCACCCTTTCCACAAGCACACCTAGCAACCAAAATAGCACCATGTCAATATATCTTTAAGCAACCAAAAACAGGTCAATTCATACTCATATCAAGCCATCTATTCACAACCATTTCAACCACTCTATTCCATATTCAAAACATACCAAATCATTATGCCAAAACTATCACAATTTACCTAATTACCAAATACATTAGCTCATCAACTTATCTTTTATTTCATGTCACTTGATATACCAAATCATCATCTCAAATCAAACCACAATATGCCAACTTCCAAGCATTAGCACATCAATTAACAACTAACCAAAACAACCAACCATAACCACACCAAATAAGTCAACATATAAGGCATTATATACATCACATATATAACACTTACCAAACACAATTCAAGCCAACTAATAATGGTAATACATATCAACATTTACAAGCCAAATTCATGGCTAATATCATAGCTCAAAACATACCAAAATGACACTAGCCTTTACATGCCATATACCAAATATACAAAGCTCCCAAAAGTACCAACGAGATGATAGATAGTGTGATGATGGTTCTCAATGATTCCCGATGTCCGAGCTAGCTTCGAAAATCTATAAAACATGGAAAGAACACACAAAGTAAGCTTTAAAAGCTTAGTAAGTCATATACAAATAAAGCTATCATATTAATCTTTGAATATTAATTCATATATGCTAATCATAACTAATCACATACAAGTTCACAAACCTTTCTCATTGAACACATATTCAATATCTTAATCAAATTCATCATTTACTTCACTTCCCAATACTCATATGAATCTCATATGTACCTGAGTCACTTAAGTTATTCACATATTCTTTCTCAACTTGATTTTGCCCGTTGAACCATTCAGAATCATTAAGGATACACGGCAGTCACATAAGCTCGTACAATGCCATATCCCAGATATGGTCTTACATGTTATCACATATCGATGCCACTATCCCAGACAGGATCTTACACGAAATCGATTAATGATGCCAATGTCCCAGACATGGTCTTACACGTAATCTCAATACAATGCCAATGTCCCAGATATGGTCTTACATGTAATCACATCTCGATAACCTAATGTCATGACATTCGTATCCTATACTATTCCTAAGGTTCGTGCGGGACTTTCGGACGTCGTAACTTAGTCGATTCTTGCTCGTAGGTACTCGTTCAACATTCATAGCAATTCAATAACATTTAAACATGTATAATTCTATTTAAAGATATTTATTTGCATATGAACTTACCTCGTACGGAAACAAACGAATCGTAACAACTATTCAACAACTTTCGACTTCCCCTAATCCAAATCCGATTTCTTTCTTTCTTAATCTAAATAAATTCAAATTTAACTTATTTAATCACATATTCATTCAATTTCACCCAAAAATACATAAATGGACATTTTTCACTTTAGCCCCTAACATTTCACATTTTTACGATTTAGTCCTTATTTCAAAACAACACAAAATACACAAAATTTCATCAAACCCAAGCATGGCCGAATCTTCCTTAGGTCCTTAGCAGCCTTTTAATTCCATTTATTCACACTTTTAACCTCACATTTTACACTTTTCACAATTTAATCCTATTTAAGCATTTTCACTCAAAATCACTTTACAAAACATTGATATCTATCATCAAGCTTTAATATTTCATCATCAAACATTCAAAAACACATGAATTAATCAATGGAAACTTTCATAACATTAATCAATTTTGCAAATTAGTCCTTGGGCTAGCTAGTACTCGATATAATGATTACAAAAACATATAAATCATCAAAAATCGAGCTCAAAACATACCTTAATCAAGGTTTAAAAGTGCTGAACCCTAAAGCTTGTAAATGGCTTTCCATTTTCTTCAAAATTTGGTGGAACGAAGATGATACATGGCTACCATTTCGATTTGTTTTAATTAATAATTACCTTAATAATCAAATACCAAATTTACCCTTAATGAAAACATTATAAAATCACCTAATATATGCCCATTTATGTCAGATTCCACTATCAATGGTCTAATTACAACATAAGGACCTTTCATTTAATAAGTCATGGCAATTAAGCACTTTTAACTTTTATAATGAAATTTTTGCATTTTACGCGATTTAGTCTTTTTTCTCAAATTAAGCTATTAAACGATAAAATTAGCTCACAAAATTTTCACACATATATAATCACATACTGTAAACACCAAAAATAATATTAAAATAATTTTACGACCTCATATTTGTGGTTTCGAAACCACTATTCAGATTTAGCTAAAACCGGGCTGTTACATGCTATAACTTTAACGACCAAAAAAGAACATATTACGACAAATTTGGTAATAGTGTGAGCTTCGTGATGATCTGACTCAGCGAGTTCCATAAGATGACAATCTACAAGGGAGAGAAAACAACAAACATGATCGTATTTCATGCTCGAGTCGACAAAAGAGTTTTCATAAGCTCAATTAAGACTCAGATTTGATTGTATCATAATATAAATGTGTTTAACATATAATTTGTATGTTTTAATGATTATGTTGTTGTATAATTGATTGTAGTTATTCTTGCAACGAATGTGTCATCCTATAGTTCGGATCTGACGATCGGGTCAGGCTAAGGGTGTTACAAGTTTTATATGAGGCTTCGTATCGATAGCAATGTCAAACTCTGTTGTGTTGGATTGGGCTTGGAAAAAGGAGGATGATTGGTTTGGATTTGGTTCAATTAGGGGTGAGTAAAACATGATTCGACTCGAAAAAATTGAAAAAAAAATCGAATTTCGAGTTAAACGAATCTAGTTATTCGAGTCAACTCGAATTTTTTTTTTTGAATTTCGAGTTCGAATCGAGTTAAGTTTTCGAATTTGAATAACTTGAATAATTTGAATATCAAACTATAATATTTTACATTTTTACTCCAACCTTCCAAACTTTTTTACTTTTCCCTCAAAACTATTACTCCTTCCCACTTTCCCCTAAAAACTTTACTCTCCTTCCATCCCAAGCCCCAAATCTACCCAAAATCCATTTCCCACCAAAATTTTACTATCCCATTTACTTTTTCTCAAAATTTTACTCCCAAAATCCCTCAAAACTTTTTATTTTCCCCCAAAATTTTTACTCCCTCCCACTTTCCCCCTAAAATTTTTACTTTATTCCCGTCCCACCTCCCATCTACCCCAAACCCATCCCCCCCAACCCATTTTTTTTTTTAATATTTTCTCTCCAAAATTTTACTCCCCTTATTTTACTTTCCCTCAAACTTTTATTCCCCAAAATTTTTTATTTTCTCCCTAAACTTTTACTTCTCACCCTTTACTCTCAAATAAAAAATCTAAATTATCCAAAAACATCACTAAACATAAATAGTAATAATTTTATTTATATCTACTATTTATATTATTAAATTAAATTTTACATTTTATATTATTTATATTATTGAATTGTTTAGTCATATTGAATATTTATATTAAAATTGAATTATTAATTATGCCATTAAATATTCATGTTAAAATTTTATATTGTCATTAATTTCACATTTTATCTTTAAAATAACTTTTAGTAAAAAATTAAATTTTTACATTTAATATATTTTTTACTTTCAAAATATATAGTGACAAGAATCTGAAGATAATTGAAACAACTAAGCAAGCAAAGAAGCTAACCCGTATATAAAAGTTTAATAAATAAATTATGAGGTGATGAAAGTTAATAATAATTTTGATTAAGGTAGACAAATTTTATTACGATAGATGACAATGGTTACAAGGACCCAAAATTATTTTTTAAAATTTAACTTGAACAAATATATTCGATTCGATTCGAATTTCATCTCACTCGACTTGATTCGAGAAAATTTCAAATCAAATTAGGATGATAAAATACGATTCGTCAACTCGATTAACTCAAAAAATTTTCATTCGATTCGACCGAATGCTCACCCCTAGGTTCAATAGATCGAAAATAAGATTTGATTGGTTTGGAATAGGTTGAAAGAAACATCGGATATAAAAAAGTCTCATGCGAATTTGAAATTGAAGGATATTGAATATGAAATGGATGATAGGTCTTCTTAAAGGTTTCACCTCTTGTAGTTTGATCGGAAGGGGAAATTGACTTCGATATTGGTTTTTGTGAGTGTTGCAGCATGAAGAAAGTGTCATAATTACACAGTGTGTTTTTTCAAACTCAATTCAAAATTTCAATTCATTTAAATTATTTTTCAAAACCCAAATCATGAAAACAAACTATATTTTGAATATTTTTCCTTTTATTTTCTTATAATAAAAAAATAATTTCTCCTTATATTTTCTCACTTTATCTATTTTTATTTAATTTTTTATAACTTTCTATGTATTTTTAGAATTTTTATAATTTTTATATAAAATTTTCTAAATTTTTTAAAAGAATTTATTTTTTATTATTTTATATAAAATCATGGTCAAATTTAGGGGTGAGCATTCGATCGAATCGATGAAAGAATTTCAAGTTAATCGAGTTGATGAATCCTATTTTATCATCCTAATTTGATTTGAAATTTTCTTGAATCAAGTCGAGTGAGATGAAACTCGAATCGAATAAAATCAAATATATTTGTTCGAGTTAAATTAAAAACTAATAATTTTGAGTCATTGTAACCACTGTCACCCAACGTAATCAAATTTGCCCACCGTAATCAAATTTATTATTAACTTTCAATCTCTCATAATTTATTTATTAATGTTTTATATACAGATTAGCTTCTTTACTTGCTTAGATGCTTCAATTATTCTAATTCTTGTCACTATGTATTTTGAAATTAAAAAAATATTAAATGTAAAAATGTGATTTTTTTAATAAAATTTATCTTAAAGATAAAATGAGAATTATAATACCAATGTAAAATTTTAACATGAATAATTTATAGTATCATCAATAATTCAATTTTAATAAAAAATTATAAAAATTAAATATAATTAAACAATTCAATAATATAAATAGCATAAAATATGAAATTTAATTTAATAATATAAATAGTAGATATAAATAAAATTATTATTATTTAGGTTTAGGAATTTTTTTGAATGTTTTTAATTTTTGGTTTTAGGGTAAAAGGTAAAAAGTAAAAGTTTAAGGAAAAATAAAAGGTTTAAGGGGTTGATGGAGTAAAATTTTGGGGGGAATATTAAAAAAAATGGGGGATGAGTTTGGGGTGGAAAGGGGTGGGATGGGAAAGAAATAAAAGTTTTTGGGGAAAATAAAAAATTTTGAGGCTTGAGGTAGTAAAACCTTAAGGGGAAAATAAATGAGGGGAGTAAAATTTGGGGGGGTATTCAAAAAAAAAATTGGGGGGAAATAAGTTCTTGGTAGAAGAGGGGAGGGATGGGAGGAGAATAAATGTTTTGGGGAGAAAATGGGAGGAAGTAAAAGTTTTGGAGAAAAATAAAGAGGTTTGAGAGTTTAGGGTAAAAATATAAAATATAGTTTAGTATTCGGTTTATTTGAATTATTTGAGTTATTCGAATTTAAAAATTAAACTCGATTCGAACTCGAAATTTAAAAAAAGATATTGAGTTACTTGAATAACTTAACTCGTTTAACTCAAAATTTAAATTTTTTTAATTTTTTCGAGTTAAATTAAATTTTATTCGCTCCTAATTAAATGGAGAGAAAACATAGCTAAAATATTTATTGTTAAATGATTAGGTGACAAAAAGAATTTGTTAAATTATAATTTTTTTAGTTAAGTTATTGAATGCCTAAGGAAGAAATCTCTCCCCCCACCCCCCCTCTTTCTTTTTTTTTTTACTACATTACACGGTAATGAACTTAAGTAAGTGGGAAGCTGACTATAGGAGCACTCCCTAGAATGTTCGACATTTTCAGAAGACATTCCTCTGCGTGCCGCGCCTTGGCTGCTTCTCGTTCAACTTCATGTCCTCGTTTCCGAGCCCGCTGCAAACTCAAACTCGTTCTCATTCAATGAGTCAAAATTCTTGTCCGCAACATTCCCAAGGTAACGTTGCTTCGCCATTCCCCAATGTTCTTCGCGAGCACGAGAACTGTTTGTGTAAATGCCTCAATCAAATTTGCTCTGTTCTATCCGGGAATTTCACTGATCTCACCCCCAGATCCAGCACCACTCAGCTCTCGCCTACCTTAAATCTCAGTCACGAGTACAGTCTTGCTTTGCAGAACAATTCTTACAATGAGATACGACACATGATTGAAGCTCAAATGCAAGTCGAGAATGTGATTGAAGGCGAGGGTACAGATACCCATCACTTGCGTTTGTCGCCGGTACTGCGCCCCAACAGAGATTGCGTCCACCAAGCTCTTCTCCACACAAATCCCAATGCTACACTCACTCACTTGCTTTCTACATACTTTG
Source organism: Gossypium anomalum (assembly GCA_025698475.1). Taxonomy (NCBI): domain Eukaryota; kingdom Viridiplantae; phylum Streptophyta; class Magnoliopsida; order Malvales; family Malvaceae; genus Gossypium; species Gossypium anomalum. The sequence goes on along the minus strand of CM046960.1, from coordinate 16,201,886 downwards.
ATCACAGCGAAAATATCACCACTCTTTGCCTCATGCTCTGCCAATGCGTATCTCGTGCTCGTACCCTGTATGCTCCTATTACTCATCTTCTTCAAGAGTTCCCTTATGACCCAAGTTCTATCCATATCTCGCAATGTAACTCCGCCATTGATGTTTTCACCCAATTCGATAGCCTTGACAATCCTTTCCCATCTCCTGATTCCCATGATTTCAACGAAATGCACCACAGTTTCTCCCAGCTCAAGGAGCAGCTTGATCACCACCGCAACAAATCCCTTTCTAGATTTCGCTTCTTGCACCGCGCAACTTCTGGCTCTGCCTTGTGCCTAATTGGCACTGTTGTTGGAGTTGCCATTTCGGCCGTGGTTATCTCCACTCATGCCCTGGCTGCCTTTGTAGGCCTTGTCTCTACTTCACTTTGTCCTATTTATGTTCCAAGTCATCTCAAGAAGAAACAGCTTGCGCATATGACTCAGCTGTATGCTGCTGCCAGAAGTGGAACTTTTTTCCATATCAATTATCTTGAGTCTATTGTCTGCCTTGTTGACTTGTTGCATTCTGCTGTTAAGGGCGATAGGGAGCTTATAAGAATTGCATTGAAAGGTAGGGACATATATCCCATCTATGAAGTCGTGAAATATCTCCGCAATAGCCGCAACAAATTTTTTGACAAGCTCAAAGAACTTGAGGATCATATATACTTTTGCTTTGATGCTGTCAATAAATCCAGAGCGAATCTGGTTGACCAGATCCATCCTCATCAATCTTCTAATTCATGATCGTTTGGTAGCTTCTTTTTTTCCTATATACTCTTTATATCAATGTGTATTTCTGTACTCTCCTTTGACTATTGCCACTGGCCCTTCATGTTAAACTTGGGCTGTTATGATTCATTCCTTGTGCCTTTAAGAGCCGTGGATTGTGGGAAGGTATACTTAGTACTTCAACCTTGTCTTCTTGCTCTTATTTGACCTGAGTGCAAACCAAATAAGAGGTGGAATGCAGGAGGCATTTAAGAGCTAATAGGCTCTCTGGATTTTTGCTGATCAACTGGTTAAGTGAAAGAATCAAACATGGAATTCCTTCCAAACTTGGTCAATTGGCCTTTCTCAAGGTTCTTCATCTTTTCCATAATTCTCTTACTCAAACCACAACTTGCTTTCATCCGACCGTTCTGGACCTTTCTTTAATTGAACGTTCTGGTCTGATACCTAATCTCTAACAACAGAGTAGTTCGCACTGCCTTAAGAAGTAATAGAGGTTGGCCTTAAGAGGTTCCCTTGATATGTAATCGTCTACCAATTTAGAAGGGAGAAGTTGAGAAGACTTGGTGCCCTGACAGGAAAAAATGGTTATGGCTTTTGCAAATTCTCCTATTGAGCTGAATTATAGTAATTTCAGCATCCCAAACCCTTCTGGTACAGTCAACTTACAAAGCAGACTTCGTCACTAGAGGTATTCTTTGTAACTCTTATCGGGTATCATATAGAAGAATATGAGATGTTCTTTGTTTACAATTATCTTTCTGGTGGAAACCTTGAAACTTCCATTCATCACAAGCGAGTAACAAATACTTTTTTTTTATAAAGTGACTTTCTTTTACATGAATGGAGTTGGGCTTATAATACAGAACAAACTTTATGAAGAAGTGAGTAGATAAAACCAGCATTTGGGCGAATGACCTGAGTCTGAACAATCCTCTTATTTATCTCATAAATTAATTGCAAATGATATTTGTATTTTGTTCTTTTTTTATTTGACAATTATTATTATTTGGTGCATTTATTATGTTTCCAGTGAACTGAAAAAGAGAAAATCTTATATACATGTATATGCTTGAACTGAATGAAAGTTTTCAAAAGATTAATAGGGTGGATCTTTTATGTAAGTTTCAAAATTGTCAACATCACACATTGATCCCATTGGGACTAGAAATAAGATAAAACGAATTAAATTAGTAGCAATTGTTGATAATGGGTATGGAAGACAAGAAGATAGTAGTGGTGATAAAAAAATTGATTCATTTATGATAGGCGGAGAGTCGAAATATTTAAAAGAAGAGTAGAAAACATATAGGAGATGAAGAGATTGAGGAGGAGGTTATGTGTGGCTATAAATCTAAGGTTACTAAGTAGAGGTGATTCATTATTCATCATGCCTTGAGTATTTAAATTGTATGGGGATAAACTCGGTTAAGCAACAAACAAGCAAAATAACGAAGAAATTGAAAAGATCGAATACAAATATTTTACGTAAAAAATCTCTCCGAAGATGATAAAAAGCTATGGACAAAGATAATTTTACTAAAACAGCAAAAATGAAGAATACAAAATATGGAGATAAAATTAAGCCTCGAAACTGAAATAAGAACCTTCAAAACGTAAACGCAAAATTCTCTGAAAGCTTGTAAAAGCTAATACCTAAATATGTAATGAGTAATTTTTCTAGGATGAAAAATGACCTATTTATAGGCTAAAATTGTAGCTCAAATAATATTAAAATAACCTATACTAATCAAAGTTTAAGTGAGAAACTAATATTAAAATAAGCTACACTATTCAGAGTCTAAGTGGTAAACTAAAAACAGAGTTTAATTGGGAGAAGAAAAGCTAAAAAATACGAGGCATAACTTCACAAATCTCCACCTTGACTCGTATTTTCACAATGTCTTCTTTGCCAAAGCCTACTACAGGCTTATCTCGAACTGTGTAGGATATTAACTGAGTCAAAGTTATGTTTAAAAGCTGGAAGTCTTCTAATCTTCGACTTGTGCACTACCAAATCAAAATTGACTTGGGTTTGATTTCCACGAATGCGATACCCTATCTTTTCAAAACCTGCATCCAAAAGAGAACCTCTCTTATACGTAATGGTCATAAATTTTTCCCTCCTAGGATCAAGTTGTCTCCACTTCAAAGGAATCGACTTCAACTCCTTAACAGACGGCGTCTTGTTTCACCGGCCACCATTGATCTTTCCAGAATATAAAAACTGACAATCTTTTTACCTTTCATCAAAACAAGAGCCCCATGAGATACATTAATGTTGTTTGACTCAATGTTAATTCTACAGCCCTTTGAGTCCAAAATTCCCAAGGAGATGAGATTTTTCTTTAAATCAGACACATGCCTGACATCTAACAGTATCCTAATTGTCATGTTATGCATCTTGATCTAGATAGTACTAATACTGGTTATCTTACTAGGTGAATTATTCCCCATGCACACAACTCCACCTTCAATTGAACTTTATGTGGAGAACTAGTCCCTGTTAGGACACATATGGGAAAAAAAACACCCGAATCCAGGATCTACTTGGACGTAAGCTGAGAGTTTTCACTTGTTGACACCAACAAAAAATCATCACCCTTATCATTGGCCAAATTAGCACCAACTAAATCTTCCTCGTTGCTCTTAGTAGCCCTTTTATTTCGTAGTTTGTAACCATCTGCCTTAATGTGACCTAACTTCTTACAATAGCGATATCTCTTGTCTCGCTTCCTTGATGCTATCAAAATCGAGGCTTGCCTATCTGACTTGTTATTCAAACCAAACTCATTTTTGAGTTTTTCTTTACTCAATAGATGACCCTTCACATCCTCAAATGAGAGATTATCTCTGCCATAAATCAAGGCTTCTCTAAAAGCCTTCTATGAAGGGGTTAAAGAACACAATAATAGCATAGCCTGATGTTCATCATTAATCTAAACCTCAAAATTCTTTAAATCATTCAAAAGAGTAATAAATTGACTAATGTAATCTCTAAGGTGCTCCCCTTCGTTTATGCGGAGCATGTACACCCGTTGTTTTAGTAATAACCGATTAGCTAGAGACTTTGTCGCGTAAAGAGTTTCTAACCTTTTCCATAAGGTGAATGTAATTTTCTCTATCAAAACCTCCTACAACACATTATTTGTTAGACATATTTGAATCGTGGATAAAACCTTTTTATCTAACCTATCTCATTCTGATTTATTCATGTCTACAAGCTTCTTCTAGGTAAGGACCTTATCAAGATCACCCTAAAGCAAAATTGCCATCATTTGAACTTGCCACATATTGAAATTTGTGATGTCATCAAACTTATCAATATCAAACCTTGTTGCTTCCATCTCTGAATGTGTTAATTGCAGAAATCGAACATACCTCTGATGCCAATTTGTTGGGGATAAACCCAGTTAAGAACCAAATAAGTAAAATAATGAAGAAATTGAAAATATCAAACACAAATATTTTACGTGAAAAACCCCCCTCTGAAGAGGATAAAAAACTAAGGGCAAAGATAATTTCACTAAATCGGAAAAAACAAAGAGTACAAAAGACAGAGATAAAACTAAACCTCGAAATCTAAAATAAAAACCCTCAAAATGTAAACACAAGATTCTTTGAAAGCTTGTAAAAGCTAATACCTATATGTGTAATGCGTTATTTTTCTAGGGGGAAATGGCCTATTTATAGGCTAAATTTTTAGTTCAAATAATATTAAAATAACCTACACTAATCATAGTTTAATTGGGAATCTAATAATAAAATAACTTACACTAATCAAAGTTTAAGTGGTAAACTAAAACAAGAGTTTAACTGGGAGAAGAAAAGTAAAAAAAATACAAGGCATAACTCCACAAAGTGGGTGGGTACCTCTTATTGGACAGAGCCACGTCGTCGATAAACTCTAGATATGATAAATGAAGGTCGACTAGTACCAAGGCAGTTACATGTTGGTTGTCATGTATGATTTTGACATTTCCTTTATTGGGGTAGTACGAGGCTGTCCCCTCAATGGTCCCTAGGTGGTCCCCTTTTGAGGAGGGTATACTCATTAATAACGAGTGGCTTAACAGAGGGTTCAATTAGGTCGTTAAGGATGGATGATCTTCCTGTGAGTGGTATGGAGCATGCGGGTAGTTGGTTATTGAGTAATCATATGGGTAGTATAAGATTAAGGGTCATCTATATGTGTCTCTTCGATCACTTTTCATGTTCTTACGTGTCCAAGTTGAGGTAAAAGTATAATTACAACAAATCCTATTTGTTATGTTTAACTCCAACGATACCCACTGTTTATATGCTACATGCATTTTATTTCAATTTTTTTACAACATTTGTTAATGGAAGCACTGCATGGATATGTATCCGTGGAGCATAAATATCAACCAATTACGCCATGTGTTTCACTAAAAATAGTTTCTAGAAAATATTTTTTGAAACATAATTTTCTTTTTAGCTTAATGCTTAATTTGGCCTCCTAAATATGCTTGTTTTCCCACTTTGGTACCTAATTTTTTTTCGTCTCAACTTGATACTTAAACTATCCTCCATAACCCAAACTGGCCCACAATGTTCAAAAAGATAAGACTGCCACACATCACTATTAGAACATGCTATGCCAACCTTCTATTTATTTTTTAATATTATATTGATTAAAAATGTAAAAAATCATATATAATATATTCAATAAAAATTAAAAAATAAATTTTTTTATAAAATTCTAAAATATATAAATATATTTTAAAATTTTAAAATAATATATAAAAATTAAAATTTTCATAAAAATTTAAAAAGCATGTCAAGTTAAGCTTTAATTTGATAAAAGTTTTGATATAACAAATATAATGTTTTTAAATAAAACTTGATAAATTTCAAAGTAAAAATTTGTTTCAAAATACTTCTAAGAGATAAAATTTTAAATATAATATTTCAAACACTTAGAAAATATTTTGGAAGTTCTTCAAAACAATAAACAATTTCACAAACATTTTTAAACAAGTTCAAATGCTCTCAGGGGTCAAAGTATTGATACCCACTATTAGGTATCGATATCGATTTGAGCTTCGAAGTTCAGAAAATGACCAATTGTGCGCGTGCGCATTAAAATATTGAATTTATGAAACTGTTTTTAAATTCTGGTTTTACTGCATGTGTACAGTGTCAGTTGTAATATTTATAGTGTTATAATGAAACATCAAAGTATTCCAATGAACGAACCCAAAGGAGTCAGCGATTTAATGATTTCTATTAAAAAAATACATGCAAGAAAAGAGTCTTGTAACACCCCTAACCCGTGTCCGTCGTCGAAATAGGGTTACAGAGCATTATCATATAAACGTAACACAAAAAGCATACATTTCCAAACATTAATATAAATATAGCATAATCCGTTCATTTACATGCATAACGTCCCTTAATCGAGCCCTCGAGGCGTTAGAAACACTTTAGAAACGATTCAGGACTAAATCAAAAATATTTGGAACATTTAAGAAAAAGTTGGAAAAATTGAACTGCAGGGGTCACACGGCCGTATGGCTAGGCCGTGTGACTCACACGGATGAGACACACACCCGTGTCTCAGGCCATGTAATAATAAAAATAGGGACACACGGTCGTGTCCCAAACCGTGTCTGTGCCCATGCAACTCTTTGAGTTGGGTCACACGGCCAAGCCACACACCCATGTGCCAGGCCCTGTAACACTCGAAATAGCTTCACACGCCAGTGTTTCAGACCGTGTGCTAGGCCGTGTAACTGTCTGACTTGAATGCCTTTAAAACCTACAAGGGACATACAGCCCTGTCGCATGGCCGTGTGTCACACATGCCCGTGTTTTTGGCTTTGTGGACATGAAATTGGCCAAAATGAAGTCATTTCCATCACCAAGCCAAATGTGTACCTACAAGCAATTTACCCCCATGACCAAGGCATCAAAAACATACCAAAACATGCTTGAATTGACCAATTCAAATGACCAAATCTATTCAACCAATATGTCGTATAAGGCGCCTCAATCACAATCAAGCAAGCTTACCTAAACATATGCATTACCACATTTAAAACATACACAACTAATTCAATATCATCTTAAAGCATACCACAATTGAGACCACAAGTAACTCAACATAACATACCATTTTAATGTCCTAAAAACAATCAACCAATGTGCCCTTCGTATACACCGCAATTATATCAAACATCAACAACTAAAACAGTAAACATTGATCCATTTCTAGCATAGCACTTAATTCACTCGCAAGCCAAAACAAATCATAAGTGTTCAATTTCATACCATTCTAATTGTACAAAAAAGACACTTATTTACAATATTAATAAAATACCTAACAACTTAGTTTAGTATATTGTTATATTGTACCAAAACAACCTATATAGCCACATATACATGCCACTAACCTAAGGGACACAAGAACTGCCAACATCGATGGATAGTGTGAGTCGAAGGTTCGATCCGTCCAAAAATCAGCAACAATGATTTACAAAACAATCCATAGAAAACGAATAAGCTTATAGAGCTTAGTAAGAAAATATTATATCAAACTTAACAACAATTGAATACAACTCATATTTTACTCAATTAAAAGTTACCGGAGTGCAAACAGGGGCACGTATGTGCAATTTAGGGGTACCAAAGTACAATCAAGGGCACGTCTATGCAATTCAGGGGTACTGGAGTACAATTAGGGACACGTATGTACAATTTAGGGAATAATTAACTATAAGCATTTAATTACATAACTATAATGTAAAAATATACAAGTATATTGAAATACAATGAACTTACATTGACAACTAGAGCGTAGAAATACGATCAAGCTAATCCGTAATTTTTGCCTTTCCTTGATCTAAATCCGGTTGAGATTTATCTTGATCTAAGTAAATAATTATATTCAATTAAGTGTTTCAATCAATTTCAAACATTCAATTCAATCCATAATCCACATTTATGAATAATTGCAATTTTTCCCCTAATAGTTTAACTTTTCACAATTTAGTCTTTAAGCTCATAATTTAAAATCTAAGCATTTTCATCCTTATTTCATGCTAGCTGAATTGATTAGGGACCTATATCCACCAATATAAACCATTATTTCATAAATTTACCATGAATTTTACTACTTTTACAAATAAGTCCCTAAATGACATTTTTATCAAAAATCATTTTACAAAACTTGTTTATTTATCAACAATGACTCATAATCGTTCATTAAACATCGAGAATCATGCAAGAAAATTAATGGAAAAACTCTAAATATTTAATAGTTTTACAAATTGATCCCTGGGCTAGTTAGATTAAGTTACAACGATCCCAAAAACATAAAAATCATTAAAAATGGAATAAAAAATCGCTTACATGCACCACCCAAGCTTGTCGAATCAAGAAACCCTAAGAATGGCTATTTATCCTTCAATTTTTTTGGTTTTAGCATTTTAGAAAGATGATTACATTTTGTTTTCCTTAATTTTAGCTTATTTACTCATTTACCCTTTTAACCTTTAAAATCATTCAAAATTTCACTAATACCTTATCCATGAATGTCCACTAACCCTTTAATTGGTATATTTACCATCCATGTCCCTTGGATTAAAATTCCATAGCTATTTAACACCTTTAACTAATAAAACTCTACTTTTACACCTTTTACGATTTAGTCCTTTTATATAATTAAGCATGCAAACGTTAAAATTTCTTAATGAAATTTTAATACGACCTTACTAATGTTTGATAAATAATAAAATAATAATTTTTCTAGAAGAATTTGTGGTCACGAAGCCACTGTTCTGATTTCACTGAAAACAGGCTATTACAAGTCTAACTAGCGACTCACTAATCACTATAGTTCGACTAAGCATAAATAGAGATTTTTAACACTAATTTCTAAATTAACTATCCTAAAGACTAAATTATAAACACAAAACTAAGAAATTATCCAATAAATAACTAATGGTGCTTAGTTGATCTTGATGTGGTTCACCGATCCTCGAACAAGGAACTTAAAATACTTTAATTACTAACTGCTTTAATTACTAACTGACTCCATTTTATCTCTCGATCTCAATTTTATTGACTTAGATGAATTAGATCTGATTTATCTTTTGATCTCGTTGGTTAATCCGGGACTAACGAATGGGTGCTTGACAAGGTTACCTCCCGGTCTTGCTTTATCTTAATATTCCCTTAGGGGCGTCAGTACTTAAGTTCTTATTTCTATTCAAATTAGTCCAAGTTGTTGCGATTCAGTCCTTTGTCTAAATCAACTTACCCACATCCCATTAACTAATGTAACATCCCAATTTAGGGTCTAGTCAAAATAGTAATTTTGAGACCACAAATTTAAAATAAAAATAATTATTTTATGATTATTTGATGGTCCATGATCTGATTTCATGCTTGTGTGAAATTTTCATGAAGAAATTTTATGCCTAAAGTGTCCAATTTGAAGTTAAGGACTAAATTGAATAAGTTACAAAATACATGTTCTAGAAGCTTTGAGCATGAAATTTCCATGGATTTTTAACTAGAGGGTCTTATATAACAATTTGACCAAATTGTAAAATTTTGGACAAAAATAGACATGAATAGTAAAAATTTGAAAGAAAGGCTTTAAGGGCATTTTTGTCATTTGGTTAATAAAAGAATAAAAAGGGAAAAATGAAGTAAAATTTGCTTATCTTCTCCATGTATGTGCCGAAATTCCAAGGGACACCATAGCTAGGGTTTCTTCACTTTCCAAGCTCAATAGTAAGTGCATCCTAGTCCCATTTTTAATGTTCTATGTATTTTTAAAGTTGTTTATCAACCAATCTAGCCATTTCAACCATTTATTTGAGCTAAGGTTCATGTTTGAAATTTATCCCATGTGTGACATGCTTTTATTTTGATGTTTAATTGAAGAATATGAAAGTCTGATGTGTGATAAACATCTTTTACTAAGTGGTTTTTCATGAAAACACCTAAAAAGGACTTATTTGTAAAAGATGAAAAAGTGGATAGTAGAAATGTGTTTTAATGAGATATGTGGACTGATATGAGAAGGAATATGAATCAACTAGGCTTGGGTAACAAAGAAAATGCATGTATTTCATTTTACGAGCCTAGGGACCAATTTGTAAATAAGTGAAAAGTTAGGGTAAAATGGTAATTTTACCAAAGTATGATTTTTGGGTCGATTTGAATAATGTGAGTATTAAATAATTTAAATTTGGCATTATAGATCAAGAAAAACGTGATTCGGGTCTTGATCAGGGGAAAAACAATGTTTACGAAGAATAGGCTCGTTTTCATCATTTTTGTACCGAGGTAAGTTCATATAAAAAATAATGTGATGTTGTAACACATTTTAATACTTTAATGTTATGTGAATTTAAATGCTTTAATTGCTATCACGAATTATATGCCTGAATAGTCCATGAGTATATGATTGGTATTACGGACATCGTAAATAATATTACGAGCAAGTTCGACAGCAATACGATAATTAAGAAATCCCGTTTGAACCTTAGGAATAGTTTAGGATACAAGTGACATGTCACTAGGAATAGTATGATTTAAGCTCATGAGATATGTGATATAAGTTTATATGGTTTCGGGTGCTGGTCTTCTACGTCCTACCAGTGGCTAGGTAGTCCAGCATATGTTGCGAACACCTGATAGCTCATATGAGCAGTTCGTGTAGTTATATCCTAACTGACAGCTTGTGTGAGCAGACCTATGAGTAGCTCGAGAATGAGCTTATATATGTTGTGCGCTATGACGTGGCTCTAGCTGCGTATGTGGCACTTATGTGCGAGCTTTCCATGTATCCAATAGTATTCCAAGTGTTCAATGGGTAAATTATAGAGTAACTTGACAGAGGACCCAAGGGGTAAGTCAATGAGAAGAATGAGTATAAGTTGTGTTACGAGTTGGTACAAGCATGTATACCAAACTTATGAGTAATGCATTGATATATGGTGAACCTATGATAAGGTTGTTTATATGATGAGTAAGTTTAAGCTATTCGATGTAATACAAACTTATGTTCACTATGTTAAATGTATGTTAATTACTTGTTTAGGTTTCATATTATTTGCATATAGACTCACTAAGCTTTAAAGCTTACCCCCATTTCCTCTTTTTTTCCTTATAGTATCACCAAGCTAGCTCAGGGATCAGAGGATGTCGGAGTTTTCGATCACACTATCAATTGGATATTTAGGTATAGTTATTCTCAACATTCTGAGTATGGCATGTATAGGAAACTTGGTTATTTTTTTATGTGTTATATTGATTAGCCAAATGTATTCGCTCATATTGGTATTTTGATTATTTTGTATATGTCCATAAAAGATGGCTCATATTGATTATTTGGGTTGTAACCCTAATTAATTATGCAGGCATGCAAATGTGTTTATGCTTTGATGTGGTTGTGGATGATGAGTGTGATGAATGGTATATGTATAATATTGATTGAATATGAAATTAGTGTGGAATGCCATATGAAAGCATGTTGGTTTGAATATGTGGTATGTTGCATATCATGATGGGGGTTTAAGTATGCGAGTGTTTAAGGGTGACAAATGGCTTGGAAAATAGCCTAGAATTTGTCCATACAGTTAGACACAAGGGCATATGTCTAGGCCGTGTGTGACACACGGTCTGCCCTACAGGCGTGTGATCCAGCCGTGTGTCCCCTGCACCCTAATTAGGTAAAACAGAATGCCCAGTAGTAAGCGCACGAGCAGAGACATAGCCGTGTGTCCCAGCCGTGTGAAGGACACAGTCATAGGACATGGGCGTGTGCCTAGGCCGTGTAGAGTCTGCACTTAAATTTCAAAATTTAATTCGCCACACAGATTAAGGATACGGGCGTGTGCCTTGGCCGTGTGTCCATAATTTGGGGATGACGTCATAAACAGAGAGCTCCACGGGTAAGAGAGACAGGCATGTTGATAAACTGTAATTTATACATATTTTTATCCCTCGCTTAACACGTTTATGAATGATTTCTTCTTAGATTCGGTGAATTTGATGGTCATAATATTTTAATTTCATGTTTTATACACGGCGAAAATAGGCCGACAGGGGAAAACAACACGGCCTAAACTTCCTCACACGGGCAGAACACACGCCTGTGCCATTCTAACAGGCTCGACCACAGCCTGAAGTAATCACACACGGGCGTGTTCCTGCCGAGCCCTAGCTAAGTTCCATTCGAAAAAGGGCAAGTTTGAGGGCTTTTAGGCATTCTAAAGCCTATTTAAACACCCTAGAGGAAGACCAAAGGAGAGACGGAGAATAGGGAGTAAGGAATTACTCTAAGGAAGCCAATTGATCCATCTCAAAAGCCAGATTCATCAACAAGACTGAAGATCTCCCCTCAATTTCCCTTCAGGAGTTTTGGGTTTTCTTTATGTTTTGTATTCTTTATTCTTCTGAGATGTTTTCTTATTTAGTTATGAACTAAAATCCCTAAATACCTAAGGGGGATGAAACCTAAGACGAATCTTGTTATTATTTTCTGAATCGTATGATAAATATTTGACTTGTTCTTAATTATGTGTTCTTAATTCTTGTTTTGGTATTTCAGGATATCGATTCAAGATAATGCTCTTAGTTACAGGATGAATAGTCTCTGGCTAAGAGTGACTTTGTCATAATTAAGCGGAGTTGATTGCGCGCCTAGAGATAGGGTGACAAGATTTTGTCGAATTAGGGTGAAACCTAATAAAGGAATCCATAGATCGAGTTAAGGCAACCCTAGGGTGTTAATTAGAGAAAAGTCTCGATTATTCAACCTAGGGATTAGACGTTATTAGTCTTGAATAGGGATAATAACATAACTTAGGGATTTCTACGGAACAAGTTAAATGAATAAATCGTCCGGTTCGGAGCCAAAATAACAAGTAAAGTCTAGGTGGATTTTTCCTTAGGTATTGTCCTAAATCAATCGTTTTTCCCAAAAGTAATCTCCCAATTCTATTTTCTGCAACTTCTTAGTTTAGATAATTAGTTAGTTAAAACAAACCGCTTTATTCTTAGTCTAGATAATAAAAAGACTGTCATTACTAGTACTTTTAGTCCTTTGGGTTCGACAATCCGGTCTTGCTAAAGCTATACTACTGTTCGATAGGCACACTTGCCTACATCGTGATAATAGTTAGTTTCAAGAACGATTAATTATAAATTTATAAAACTTATCACGAAAAATCACGATCACATGTCCTAAGCCACACGGGCGTGTGAGACCACACGGCCTATCCACACAGGCATGTGGCTCTCCAAATCATGAAAAATCTTCTAAGTGTTGTAAGAGTTCCAGAATTTCCCAGTTTAGTCTGACTCATCCCTGATGTATGTTTTAGGCCTCTTGGGCTAGTATAAGGGATGTTATGCATATGTTTGAATGTTTTTAATTTCGACAAAATTTTATGGCCTAATTTTGTATGTTTGTTTATGTTTAAGTCCAGTAATGTCTCGCACCCTGTCCCGGCGTCGGATACGGGTAAGGGGTGTTACAACCAACCCCCTTGGGTTTAGTTACCCGTTACTATATTAAAGCTAACAAACATGAAAGAAACAACTATGGAAGCCATTAACATAAACTTAAACAAAAAGATGAAAGCTTTGATTTTTAACTTGATAAACTTAAATGAAAAGTAACTAACACAAAGATATAGAAACAAGAACACTAAAGATGAAAGCTTTAACAAATGAAAAGAAAGAAACTCAAATAGCATTAACTCAAAGATTAAAGTGTGATTACAACTAAGTTTAAAGTTTTTAACATGAAAATAAAACTAAGCTACAACAAAAACTAACTTAACTAACAACTATGAAAGTAAATAAAACCAGAAAGAAACATAAACTAAAACTCTAAAACTATAGAGAAGAAAACTACTCTACTCCTAAACTAAAAGATGAACGAAATCCTAAAACTGGAGAGCTTTCTAAACTACCCTACTCCTAAATTAAAAGATGAACGAAATCCTAAAACTGGAGAGCTTTCTATCCTAGAACTACAGCCTCCTTTATTCTCGGCCAAAAATGGCTTTAAATAGTTGATAACAACCCAACTTTTAGTAACCGAAATAACGTTGTACTTTGATTAGTGTTGGTGTTGGACAAAAACAACCCCTGCAGTCATTTTTCTCCACATTAGACAATGATATCGTGATACCTAGAACAGTTTACAAGTGGGGGTCCTTTGGGTGGATATTGCGATACCCAAGAGTAGGTATCGTGATACCACTTTAGAAGACTTTCTCTTTTCTTCATTTTGAGTCTGTAGGTGGTGTTGCAACTTTCACGCTTCGGTGTCACAATATCCCCCTTTTAGGTGACGTTTTCGCTCACATTCGAGCTTCCGATGACACCTTACAACACTCAATCAACCACTAATTTTTCCAATGGCACAAATGGGCCATTTTGGATTAAAAAAATGAGGAAAAAGAGGCAATTTCACAATTCTACTTGTAAAAACTAAAATAACGTAAAACTACTAAAAAGACACTAAAAGCACTAAAAACACTTGAAAACAAGCTTGTTAAGTTACAAACGAGACCCAATTTGACACATCAATTTATGGCAGATTCGAAAATCAAGCAAAAATCTAAAGTATTGATACCTCTTATCAAGTATTGATACCTTTCAAAAATTATTGATACCCATTCCTGATATCGATACCAATTTGAGCTTCTATTTCACAAAAAAAAAAAAAATTGAGCACAAATACAAAGTATCGATACCTTGCAAAATTTATCGATGCCCTCCCATGGTATCGATACCATTTTAAGGTTCGATGTTTTGAAAATTAAACAAGAAATTGCTCGAATATCGATATCCTCCCCAAGGTCATAAAAAGTATCGACATTTTCTCTATTGTATCGATACTATAGACTTTAACAATCACTAAATTTAGGCATTAAATGCTCAAAGTATCGATACATTTTCAAAGGTATCGATACATGTTGTTGTAGAAGACATTAATGCACTAGTTCTTACATCTGCAACGACTCTATTCAATTCCTCGCCAACCCTACAAGAGAGATTACAAAAGGTTAAGAACTTAAAGACACATAAAAAATTCATCATCAACCTTTTGTGCTTCAATTCTTTATCTTTTTTCCTACAAGCATTGTTGAGCAAGATCTTTGTCTTTTATCAGCTCAAGTGATTTTATTGTTGAATGCTTAATTGGCAAACATCCAAATCTTGTAAAAATTGTTTCTTAGTTTGCTCATTTGTTTACTCTTTTGAGAGGGTTTAAGTCTTAAGATTTAAGTAGAAGTCTTGAAGGAGTTGTAAGGTTAAATTTTGTCTTCAAAGGTTGAATCAAATTAGTGAATTTGGAAAAATCCTTAGTGGTGAAAAGTTAAGGCAGTGGTGTAGGCAATTGGGGTCAAACCACTCTAAATTCTTATGTTCATTGTTTCCATTTTTATTGTCTTGCTTCCACAAATTTTTAAAAGGCCAATTCACCCCCCTCTTGGCTATTTCTGTTGATTTATTGAGCTAACAAAGTATTTAAATTTTAAAAAATTAAAAAAAAAACTTAAATTTGTTAAAATATATATATTCTAGAAATTTGGTCATAATTTTTCTTTTTAATAAATCTAAAATTTAAAAATTCAAAATAATATATATATAAATTTAAAAAATAGATAAAGTTGAACTAAAAATATATATAAATTTTAGAAATTGAAAAAAAGTTTAACATTAAAATTTAAAAATTTTAAAAATCAAAATATATATTTTTAAAAACAAATCAATAACTTTTTTAAAAAAAAAATAAAAAAGTATTTTTTTTTGAAAATTTATATTTATGAAAAACATTTAAAATTTAATGTTAACTATCGATCAATGCCGGTCAATATTGGTCAACATTGGTCAAAGTCAAAGGATTTTTTAAAATATTTAAATATTTAATATTTTATTTAAATTTAAATTTAATTTTTTTAAATAAACCTAAATTCCACGTGGCACATTCTAGTTGGTTGGATGTACCATGTGGCACATTCTAATTAGTGTCACATGTCAATCAACTTTTTATTGCGTTACAAAAAATAGACTAAACCAGATAATAGAATGGTAATTTAAGTGACAAACTGAGACGAAAAAGTTAAGGTACCAAAGTGGAAAAATAGACATAGTTCAGGGGCCAAATTGAGCATGAGACCTTTTTTTATTATTAAAGTTTATATTTATTGGTGTTTGAATGAGTCTAAGTAAAATATTTTTCATAGGCTGACAAATTCTCTTGAAATCATTTTTTGAAAGTAGTTTTCAATGAAATAAAACACATTACATATTATCACCAAGCTTTAGAGAAGTTTTAATATTAATTGAAAATATATTCTTGTAATGACTAGTTTCTAGTGGTCTTGGAAAGTGCAGTTTTGGAACCCCGTTTTTGTAAACTGAGTCCATAAATATTAAATAGATATATTTACGGAGTAAGTGTATACATGAATTGAAATTTTGTTAGTCAATTTAGCCGAAATTATAGTTAATTAAGGCCGAATGACTAAATTGTAAAAATTTAATCACAAAAAGATTTTTAATTAGAAAAAGACTTGGGGACCTAGATAACAATTATCTAAGGGACTAAAATGGTTAATAAATCAATAATAAACGTTAGATAGTGGATGATGCTAATGGAATCATTAAGTGGCTAATAAGTGATTAATTTAAAATAAACTTTAATTAACTAATTAAAATAAATTAAACTAATCATACTATATATATTTAGATAGTGAAAAAAAGATGAGAAAAAGAGTCATCATCTTCAACCTCATCACCGTCCAACATTTCTAAGAAAGAAGAGAAGCTTTCGAAACTTTTATACTTTCGACCACTATTGCAAGTAAGTCCTTAAGCCATTTTCTTTTATTTTTATATATATTTTTATCATGAGAGTTTGATTTAGCTAGCCCATGTATCAATTTGTTCAATTATTAAAAATTTTAAAAGTTTTCATTGTTGAGAATTGGATGAATTAGGTGTAAAAATGATAAAAATTAAGCTTAATTTAAGAAAAGGACTAAATTGAAAAGCTTAATTGATGATTTCGTAAATTAGGGACCAAATTAAATAAAATGCAAAATTTTTATGAAATTTTGGTAGGACTAGAATGTAGAAGGTCCTTAATGAGTATATGTGAAATCAAATTTTAATTTGAAGCTCTAGATCGAAAGTTATGCTTGTCCTGAGCTTATGGACTAAATTGAATAAATTGCAAAATATGTTTGCCTTTGTAACTAAATGTGATCTAATATGGAATTTGATATTATGTCATTTTTTTATTATTATCATAGCTAAAGGCGATGCCGGGCCGTCGAGAGGGAAAAGAAAGGCGAGAGCCAATGACGAGTAACTCGAGTTTTCAGTCTGTATTTCTATGATTTGGATCAATTTGATTGTTTCATATTCATGATGTTTTTCATGTTATGATACTAACGTGAGTTGAAAATAGTTAGTTGAATTGAATTGAATTGATATAATTGGGATTGATTATTGAAGTAAAGGACTAAATTGAATAGAATGAAAAGTAGCATAATGTAACACCTGTCACCTGACCCGATCGTTAGGTCCGAGCTACAGGATGTCGCATTTATTTCTGGAATAACTACCCTTAAATTTATAGTAAAACAATCATTTACACATGCAATTCATTGTCAATCACATTCATTTCAAGTTAAACAAACAATTCCGAACCTTAATCGAGCTTAAGAATGCTCTTATTCAACCTAAGTACGAGACAAAAAAAAATTGCAAAATTTTAAAATGTATGCCCTATTTCTGTCTTTTCTGTAACGTCTGTACCATAAGAAAAGCAGGTAGAGAACTTGTAAACAAAATGAGAAGAATGATGATTATGTTTAGGGACAAAGAAGTACTAACCATGCTTGGCCTTTAAAGTTAGGCTTTTAAACTGCCTTTTTTTTCCTGTTGAAGATAAGAGTTTATGGCTATTATGAAAAAAGTAAAGCAAATATGTTTAGGGTTCTTTGTCTTTTCCCAAAGTTTTAACTTTTAAAGAATGAAAAATCCTTTGTGGGTTACTTGAGTAATGGCATTGGTTAGAAGATGGTGAAATTGTAGTTCAAATGAAAAAGATGATGATGAAAATTTGAAATTATGGATTTGTTTCCTTTTTCAATTTCTAGGTTTTTTGAATCAAAACTTCCAAATCTTAAATCAATAGTGGTTTTTTTTTTGTTAGAATGTAATATTACACTTTCAATTCTCCACAGTGCAGTGATTCATTTTTGGGTATCTCAATTCCTGAATAATGTATGTCAAAACCATTTTTTGAAAAAGAGGTCGACTTTGTGTTTGAAAACGAAAAATGAGAATCGCCACCAATCCTTTTTTGATGAGGTGTGATTGGGTCACCTCGTAAAATGGTCGTTTTTAATAAACGGTTTGATTTATTAAAATAACGCTTTTGGTCGACGAAATTCAGAAAAATGAGTTCGAGAGTCGATTACGTACAAGGAAGGATTAGCACCATCGTAATGCCCAAAATTGGTACCTAGTTGATTAATTAATGTCTTAGTGTCGAAAATTAAAAATTTGAAGAGATTCTAAAAATACGATCCTTTATTAAAATATTGCTTATTTAAAATTTCTTGAGAGAAAGGCGTATTTCATGCTAATAGAGGGAAAGGATCACATCCCGTAAGTTAGGATATGATGCCTTGAATCCCCGAAAATGAGAATAAATGCCAAAAGGTCTATTTTGAAAGATATTCGACTATCTCAGTTTTAGAAGAAAATCATGTTCCGTAAGTTAGAACACGACCTTTTCTTAATTCCCGAGATCATTAAAAGAATAAAAAAATGTTCGTTTATTTGGATTTTTCGAGAAAATCAAAACCTCGTAAGTTAGGGAACGACTTTTTGATTTACAAAATACGAAGCATGGCTTATTTGAAAAAGGGAAACTTATTGGGTAAGGATTAGTGTAACACAATTTTGTAGTAAAATGTAAAAAAATCATGGTGCTAGTATGCATAACAAAATAAATGCAATAATGATAATAAAAGGACGAGAATAAGTAAATAAACGAAACTATTATATTGATTACAAATAAGGAAAAGGATAATAAGTAAACTAAAAATAATAGTAAACAAATACAAAAATAAATGGTATGTAAACGGCTAAAAAATAATAATATTAATAATAATAATAATAAAAGAAAGTAAAAAAAGAGTTTGAAATTGTAAAAGGATATAAATGAATAACTAATAATAATATTAGTAATAAGTAAATAATCTAAGTTTGAAATTATAAAAGGATATAAGTGAATAAATAATAAAATGATAAGATAAATATATTTAAAGAAAATATTGGGTAAGTAAACACAAAAAGAAACATAATAATAATAGTCAAAATTAATTAGTTTAATAATATGATAATAATAAGTAAGTAAATACAAGAAAATAAAATATAATAATAGTAATAATAATATTAAAATAATTAATCTAATAGTAAAATAGCAAAAATAACAAAAGGATTAAATTGAACTTTAAAATAGAAGTTTGGGGCAAATCAGAAATAAAAAGAAAGGAAAAGGACCAAGTTGAACGCGTGAATAACAAGGAGGGACCAAATTGGGAAATAATCCCCACCCTCCAAAACGCACAGCTTCAAGGTTGACCAAATTGAAATCGAAACAAATTATAAGGCCAAAATTAAAGACGAAAGGAACTTAATTGCAAAATAATAAAAAAGTGGAAGGACTGGCAGCGCAAATAGCCTTAAAGTAAAAACACGCGGATTCTAGCTTGGAGCGGGACGGGTAATCAAGTCGGTGGGCGAAACAACGTCGTTTTGGTGCTTGAAAGGCCTGCCCAAAACGGTGACGTTTTGAAGGCCTATTTAAGGCAAAAATTTTAGAAAAAAAATCATTTTCAGCCCCCTTTTCCAAAAAACAAATCTGAAATGCTCTCCCCCTTTCCACTTTTGCCTACGAGCTCTGGCTTAGCTCCGATCATCAACCGCCGTGCTAGTCGTCGGTCGCCGGTGATGGTGCCGCTGAAAATCAAAATTTTTCATTATCTTTTTTTGGCAGTCAAAAACAGGTGAGCCTTCTTTTTTTGTGTGTGTGTTTTTTATTACTTATATCTATATAGAAAGGAAAAATAGATTCGAAAAAATAAAATAAAAAAAGAAATAAAACATAAAACCACCTTCTCTGATTCGATTTTTTTGTATTTCTTTTCCTTTTTGTTCTTGATTTCTCTACCTTTTATTTCCAATCTCTTTTTTTGATTCAAATCTCATTTTTTTTTATTTCTTCATCACTGAAAAATTATATTGGATTGTAACGGCTTTTATAGCCATTATTATATATTGCTATTGTTTTCTCTGCCTCGTCTGTCTTTCTTGTTTTCTTTTGCAGGATATGGACGGTGGAGCAAGTGGCTGATGTGACGTCGACGGCATGGCAGAGGCTAGAGACTAGGGTACGATGTAGGTGTGGCTTAGGTTTTTTTTTTTTTTGGCTAAAAATGTTGTTTAGGTTTTTGGACCTTGGGCTTAGGGTTTCTTTTTATATTTTAGGTTGTTAATGGATTGTTTTATTTATTGGGTTTTTGGTTTTTTGTTTGGGCCAGGGCTGAAATTAGGTTATACAATGTATCTTTAGATTTTTTTGCATGTTCAAGTTCAATGGCCTATCATAATATTACGATATGCTTTAATTTCTTTTGGTGTTTTGTTAACATTTTCATTTAATCCCCGCTTCACTTTCATTTTAGATTCATAATAATTCAAACAAATAGTGCAAATTATATTACTAGAAAGACGTCTAATTTTTCAAAAAAAAAACAGACATAATTACTCATAAGGGTCTCAGTCAAACAATCAAACGTCATCTATACACATGGTGCGCTCTTATTGGACAAAGCATCATGTTAGCAAAAAATTGACACCCTTAAGATCAAGGGCCCACTTTAATAAGCGGAAATAAATTACAAGGGCTTAATTGAATAGTTTAAAAGTTTATGGTTCACATTAGAACAAACCTGAAGTAGAAGGGCCAATGATGCCATTATCCCTTTTATTTTGGGTCTGGCCTTAACAGGATTTAAGACCGGTTTGCTTGGAATAGAGCTGATCATGGGTGGTGATGGTGGTGCACTGCCTACCCAAAAAAATAGGAGGGTTTGGGTAAAAATATAGGCCCAAAAAATAGGCTTAGGCAAAAAAAGAGGCCCGTTTAGAAAACGGGCAGAGCCTCGGGTAAGAGTTTTTGGCGGGCACTGAACTACCTAACCCAAATTATATATTAATATATTTTTTATTTTATTTTTAATCATTTTAAATTTTTAATATAACCATTTTTTATTATATTGTAAATTTGTATATTGTTTTAAGAATTATTTTAGTATCATTTTTATTTGTTTTAATATTTGTTTTTATGTTTATAAATATATTTGATTTATTATATTTTTAAATTTTTTATTTAATAAAATAAAAAAATTAATATAGTAGGGTTGGTTGAGCTGCTCAGCTTAATAATTTTATTTCGGCCCAAGCTTGAGCAAAATTTTTAGGCTCATATTTCGAATCGGGCTGGCCAGAGCACGCAATAGACGGCGCTAAAATTTTATTCTGGGCTGACTGCTGTCTCGGCCTGGCCATGATCACCTCTAGCTTGGAATACTTATTCCAATATTATCTTTTTATCCAAAATAAATAAACAAGTGGTCCCATTTGAAGGGGTTCATGTGTTATCATTGAGTATTGGGCGATCACGATAGAGAAAACTCCAAGTTGTCGTACGATCGATCAATATCCTGCACTTCCCTTTTGACTCTTTGAGTTGCTTCATAAATCTCTGGTAGATTTCAACAGATATTTTTCCAGAAAAAGAAAAAAAAAAAAGTGACCTATTTAGTTAAGAAAAGAAAAGAGAAGAAAGTGAGTGGTTAATCCATGGATAACTTCGGGAAACCAAATTTTTATAGCACTTGTGCCGGTAAGAATACTGGAGAAGACATCCTTCAACGCCCTCACAAGCGCAGCTTTAACTCATGTAAGTGTTAAATACGAGCCTATTTTGATGATCTATTTTTTTCTGCAAATGTCTTGTGATGATCTTATGCTTTATTCAAGTTTTTGTTGTCTGTTTTCAACTTCTTAGGCTAAGTAATTAAGTAATAATCCATGCTCCAATGACTTCCTAAACTTAATGTTCAGAATTTTGATGATTTTCATTTTCCCAAATAAATTTCCTAATTTTTTTTTATTTTTCATTTTATCGTCAGCTTACAAACTAAGTAATAAATCTTTGTAAATTTAACTTGTAGAAAGCTTAATTGTTTTTAGAAAATTCTCAGCTCACAATAATAATTAGAGTAACTATAAATACCTAGTTAATTGAATTTTATAATATCATTTAGACTTTAGAGAATGGGAATATTTTTGCAGCTCAAGTTTATAATCAAAATGTCCTGACAATGTATACATATATGGAGGGCAAAATCAGAAAATTACTTTAGAGGCAGAAATGAATAATAAATTTTTGGGAGTTAGATATAATTTTTCATTATATTAACTTATAATTTGACAAATTTTAAAGGACTTCTATTGTAAATTACCGTTTTTGGAAGTCAAGCCCTTGTCTTCACCTGTGTATATGATAATATAAAAACTACAAACGTAAATTTATGTTTGATTACTTATTAAATTGTTATTAAATTCAAAATTTTGATTTATTGATAAGTTTTCTTTTAGTGTTCCATCAAGTTTTCCAACATTTAATAGGAAATATAATTGAATTGCTTAATTAATTTTCATTTGAATGCTATGTCCACAGATGAGGGAACTATGGAAATTGTAGAACAAATGTATAAGATTGATGCTCCGGAATTGAGTGGACAACATTATCTCCAATCAGCAGCAAGTAGTGTACAGGAGGAATGGTCATTGCCATCAGCTTCAATTGTGGGTAATGCAGATCAACAAAAAGCTGAAAAGAAGAGAAAAACAGATAAAGCTTACAGAGAAAGATGCAAGGTAATTCACTGTCGCTGTCTCTTATGTAAGATCGGCCGATATAAAGGACAAAAATTTTAATCCAGAGTTATAAAACAATAGAAGATATTACTTGAAGAGAAAGAAAGTAAAACTATGATGGAAACCCTTATACTATGAATCGGATTGTATTTTGTTTTCTCTACCTAGAAGATAGGCAAACTAATTCGTGTACATTAGATTAAAAAACAATTGATCTTTTTTGTTAAAAGTTTACTCATTTGTACTGTTAAAAGTTGATGTAATTGATGGAATAACCATACAGTAACATGTGACATGCCACGTGTACCTCATACTTGATTTACATTGGTAAACTTTTAATAATAGAAATGGATGAAATTTTTAATAGGATGGTCAGTTTGCTCTTTGAGCTAATGTACAGGGACTAACTTGAACATTTTCTAAGTAAAGAGAATAAAATGCAATCTAACTCATAGTACAAGAGTCTACATGATACTTTACCAAAGGAAGAATGATATAAAATGGACGTGACATCTCAGCATATCGCACTTCTATTAAGATAATGTTATGTAATTAGTTTAGTAAAAATCAACTAATTGTGAGAATCATTAATGAATAGCTGAAATCCTTTCTCTTGTTTTGAATATCTGCCATGAAATTATAAATTTTACGTCATTCTATTCTTTCTTAGTGAATATACTACGAATGGATGCTCGTAAATTAATTCTACTTTTCTCTTCAACTAACCTTAATATATATTGTGCAGATGAAAAAGGAGCATATGGTGCAAGAATTGGAGACTCTTGGTAAAGAAAATGAAGATTTAAAGACAGAGAACCAATGTTTGAAGGAGAGGAATGCTTTTCAAAATCAAAGCTTGTTATCTCAAACCAACGAGTTAAACGAGATCAAATATCAACTTGACGACTTGAGACTTAAGAATGAGATGCAAAATACACTTGTCCAAATACTTTGCGATCGTCTTGTGAGTCTCTCTCTCTCTCTCTCTCTCTCTCTCTCTCTCTCTCTCTCTCATCCCCACACACATACACAAAGAAAAACTCTTAAATTAGGAGGGAAGCTATGCAAGTTTAGTTGCAACTAAACTTACTAAAGTATAAAAATAATAATCTAAATCACTCTCTCACTAAAACTTTCCCCCTTGATAGCTTAGTTTCATAATAAACTACAAGAACAACTTGCACACAACAATTTTTGCACTAAAATAATCATATAATGGCTTGCAAAATGTACAATCAATGTGAACATCTAACTCCTTGAATTCAGCTCTATAAAGTTTTCAATATGGAATGAATCAACAAAGATCTTCTTGGTCAATAATTGAACTTTTGATTAAAAATGCCAATAATTAGACTAAGTCATGATGACTTAGTGTCATGGGCCACGGATCAAAGCCCGTGACAAATGCACACAAAATGTCCCATGGAGGTTGATTGATTAAATGTGGCTCATTTTATCCACTTGACCTGACTCGATTTGTGGAACATGAGGAGAAGTGCATCTTCTTGAAGCCTTGATGGGCCAATAAATCACTCGAGTAAAATTAGGGTTACCATAGTAAATATGAAAAGCAATCTCAGAAGATTTGATTTTGTAATCTTAGAGGATCTCGTAAATCCTTTAAGAATCTCAATTTGTAAGAAGAAAGACTCCTAAAAATGTTAATAATTATGCTTGAAACTTAACACTTGCCACTCATTGAGAGACTTGAAAGTAACAAACTCCAAAAATAATGTAACACCCCTTACTCGAGCTCGAACCTAAACCCGAGTGAGGAATGTTAAATTTCAATCCAAACACTCCAGTCAAGAATCAAACATGTCATCCCTGGACATTCTCAAGTATTTTTAGTCCTTAAAATACCTAAAAACATCACACAAGTCATCATGTAACTCATCCATGTCCCAACACTAATAATATACCACAAAGTTTAAAGCATTACCACTTGGTCATCACATAATTTTATACCATCGCACTACCTATTTACCACTTGTATACTTATTCAACTTTTACATACATGCCACACTAAATCCATAACTCAAAACTTACACTTTGTGATTCTTACCTTGATGATTAGATGTATTCATCAAGCTTAACTCAAAGTCTTTGTTCTCAAACACTTTTGACAAAACTACGTGTTTGAACACAACGCGTTAAGCTTCATAGAAACTTAGTAAGTACTCACATGAATTCTATATTTTAACAAGTATTTATCATTTATTTCATTTAAATTCTCTTAATCATTTATACATGCTAGTTTATTTCATGTCTTATCTATATCTTTTCACTATAGATATATCAAGTATTTAATTCCTGCAACATGCTTCAAAGATATAGTCTTTTACATACCACTTATTTTTCACTTACAAAATATTTCACTTTGTTCATTTCATGTACCTTTTTATTTTCATGCACAGTATTAGCTTCACGTAGCTTAATTACTTCACGAAGCACATGTACTTCACTTAACTTCATTTATGTCACAAAGCCCTTAGTAAATGATGAAGAACCGAAAAAGCTACATGAAATAAACATGATTTACACGGAGCACAAGAGTGCTAGAAAATATGGGCATCGAAGTGTGAATATCACAGGCACCCAAGTGCAATAATATGGGAGCACTCAACTATTCCTATGGCGTGCTAATTATATCTCACTAGTTCTACCTTGTTTACGACGATTCTGTTCACTTATGCACTTTTCTTTTTTTAAATTCTTTTCACGATTACACTTGGCTTTCCAAGTATCCTTTAACACACGACACAAATACATCATGCACTATTACGCGAATAATTCTTATGATTTTACACTTAATCCACTTACAAAATACACATCACATTTTCATTCATAATTAATATAATTAATTCAGTTTTCAAATCATTTGATTTACAATTATTCCAGAAAATTTAATTCTTAACTTTCAAAACAAACTGCTCCCCTAAGTAATAGTCATAGTTTTAATCATAACTCATTCATCGGAATTCATAATCAAGTTTCATATGAAATTCTTGAAATTAAACATCCTGTAACTAATACAAAAATTATGATCAATTTTTTAAAGCAAGTCAATTAATACAGTTATTTTGTTTGCCCTTGTTCTGCTGGTAAGCAGTTTTAACCTTCTTCCACTAAAAATTATTTATCTGTTAATACAAAGTTCATATAATGTTTTCATTTGTTTCCCTTTAAAATATACCCATTAAGCTTTTTATACATTTAAAGTTTATATTCTAATTATTTTTGTACAATTTTGAATGATTTTTCATAGTTGAAATACAATAGCCTGAAATCATCTTGACCCTATCTCACCAAAACTGAATTTCTTATTAATTACAATCTAATTTCTTTCATCATTTCTTCTATGTCAATGGCCTTTTATCGTAAAAATTTTAGAATTTTAATCAAAATAAGTTAATACCAACTTGTTTTTTAAGTCGACTCAGGGGTAATAGATTGAGTCTTCTTCTCTAACTTCTGATTTTCTCTTAGTACAAAATTTAGAATTTGAGATTTCTAGACATATAAAATTTTCTTTCTAATTCACTCTATACAATTTTTGGTAGAATTGTAAAGTTAGACTACTGCTACTGTTTTTTCCCAAAACAACTTGCATATCATGTGCACATAAACTTGTTCATACTTCCTACTTTCATGTCAATTAGTATGTCGCTTGCTCACTTTAATTATTATAACTTCTAGATATCAACTCTCAGGGAAATTCTTTACGCTAATATTATTTTTAATTAAATTCAAATACGCCACACTTATTTTATCACATATTTCAATCCAATCCTTCAGAAAACAAGTAGAATTCATAGCAGTTCTTACCTTTCTTTAGCTAGATTTCACTTTCTTTGCTTCTCTTCTCTCCCTTCCACACTTTTGTCACTTCCATTCCTTTGTCTACAACACATTCATTGCTTCTTTTTTTTCTCTTCATGAGCACAATATGAGTATAATCAAAATTTATATAAAAAGTCACTGTCTCTTGTCTCTACTTCAAGAAATCACAAAATTCACAAGAGAACTCTTGATTTCTTACCTTCTCACCTTGATTTCTTACATTTTCTTAACTTTCTCCCACATCCATCAATGAACTTATAAAATCTATGTTGGAAACTAATCTTTTGATATTGCTAGACACTTGATTTCACTTGGAAATTCACTTAGAAATCAAAAGTTTTGGATGGAGAATATGAAATTGGGAAGAGAGGGACTAAATTATAAGAAAATCAAAGTTTCCTTCATTCTCTTCTTCATGGACGTTGGTTGAAGAAAAGTATGACGATTTTTCTTCATACCTATTTAATTATCTAATATAAAAATAATAAAATAATAAAAATATTCCAACATAATGATTTTAATCCAATGACATATTTCTTCTCATTTTCCATATTCCATCTAAAAAAACGTACTAGAAAACATGGGCATCAAAGTGCAAATATTAGTGTTAGAAAATTCTCTTTCTAACTTATTTTCTAAATTTTCTTGAAATTTCATTATATTCGAATTTAAAACAGTGTCAGATATTATATTAGACTTTTTGAGGCGTTACAAAAGAAGTTAAATATTGAATCCAAACTCACATGCCACATAATAATAAAAAAACACTTGCCATTAGATCAAAAGACTGTTAACAAACCATACATCAATTAAGTGTAAACAATAGTGCCATAACCTATTATACATTGATTTTAGGTTTTTTTTTTTTTTTTTCTTAAAATTCAATAACTAAATGATGGTAGTTAGTAGTGAAAATGATTATAAAGTCTTTATTTTTTTCTCCCCTATTTAGTTACATTACACATGATTATTCAAGATTATGATCAAATTGTTGATTTATTAATATTATATTTGGAACTATTTTCAGGCCAGTCCAGATCTTTGCCTCCAAAATGAAAAGCTTAGAGATGAAAATGCCCGATTAAGAGAAATTTTGAAGTTGAATGATGGGGCACTAAAGCTTGTGGAGGAGAATGGGAAATTAAAACTTGAGAATCAGTTACTCCAAGTGAAAATAGATGCTTTATTGGGACAAATAGTTAATGAAAATCGCAAAAGTTGTGGGCATAAATTACTGGGACAAGGGGCATATTCATAGATGTTGCGAAACCAACCAAGTAGTTTCTTTCGTAAAATAAAGTAAGTCCCAATTTATTTGCTAATTTATTTCTTTTGTTAATAATAAAGGTATTCTTCATTCACAAAAATCAAAAGATGACTATGAAGATTTTATTATTTATATAAATATTACCGGTATTTAAACTGAAAAGGTTCAATGGGAGTAGTGACCATCCAAGTTTACCAAAAAAAAAAATTATTTAAGTCTTCCATTTAATTTATTGTTTTTCTAATTCTTAATTTTTTTTGTCAAATTGCCCTTAAAATGGATGGAAAAATTATTTTTTAACTTTGCTGATAGATAGACACATCAACATTTAATTAATTTTTTAAAATTTAAACCTTATGAATACAGTTGCATTACTGTTCATTGAGTTGATAAAGATTAGAAGTTATAAAAGAGAATCATTAGATTTAGAGCTAAAGGATTTTCAATAAATAATATTATTCTTATTCTTATTTTTATAATTTTATAACATTTCATCAATTTGATTATCTAACTAATTATTCTTATTTTATATCAGCAATGGATTGTGAGAATGATGCGAATGATGAGGAAGATGATTCTTTGTTTGCTTTCTGTGTTATCTTCCTAATTGTTGACAATTTTTTTAGCTTACAATTTATAGTTTGTTATAAAATTAAATATGTTGATTGGTTAATATACATATATATATATATAGAGAGAGAGAGAGAGATATTTTGGTTGGTTGATTACATTTTCTAGGTTGTTTTTGGTGTTATTTCATTGTTGTTTTTTGGTGTTACTTCATTGTTTTTGGTGTTAAATCTCAACTGGTTGCTAAAGGGTATGCCCAAACGTATGG
Source organism: Gossypium anomalum (assembly GCA_025698475.1). Classification (NCBI taxonomy): domain Eukaryota; kingdom Viridiplantae; phylum Streptophyta; class Magnoliopsida; order Malvales; family Malvaceae; genus Gossypium; species Gossypium anomalum. The sequence goes on along the minus strand of CM046960.1, from coordinate 16,173,145 downwards.
AGTTGACTACTCAGATACCTTCTCTCCAGTAGCTAAGTTAGATTTTGTCTGGTTGTTCATCTCTATGGCAGCCACTTTTGAGTAGCCCTTGCATCAACTTGATATTAAAATTGCTTTCCTACATGGTGATCTTCAATAAAAGTATATATGGAGCAACCACCTAGGTTTGTTTCTCAGGGAAGTGTAAAAAGAAAGTATGTCTAATATGAAAATCTGTGTATTGAATTAAAGTCCTTGTGCTTGGTTTGGAAGAATTGTGAGGCGGTCTAAGAATTCAGGTCGAAGAAAAGTACTTGAGATCACACAATGTTTTATAAACACTCTATGGGGGTACTATTTTATTAGTGGGTTTATGTGGATGACATTGTTATCACTAAGAGTGATTGTACAGGTATCTTAGCTTTAATGCCTTTTCTTCGAGCCCTATTCCAAACGAAAGATTTGGGACAGTCGAAGTATTTTTTACGTGTTGAAGTTACAAGGAGTAAGAGAGGTGCTTTTTTGTCCTAAAGAAAATATACATTTGATTTACTTGCTGAAATTGGGAAGTCAGGGTCTAAGCCTTGCAGGCTTGCACCGTGGCAATTGTTTCCAATTTACAGCTGATGGAAGAAAATAGTGACTTATTTGAAGATCATGAAAGGTATAGGAGGTTGGTTGGGAAACTAACTCGCCCAAATATCGCATATTCGGTTAGTGTTGTACATCAATTCATGTCCTCTCCAACAATAAAACATTAGGCGGCTTTGGAACAAATTCTTTGTTATTTGAACGGAACTCCAGGACGAGGTTTTATTATATAAAAATCATAGACACACTAGTATTGAATGTTTCTCATATGTAGATTGGGAAGGATCAAAGGTTGACAAGAGGTCTACTATAGGATACTGCTTTTTGTTGGAGGAAACTTAATTTCATGAAAAAGTAAGAAACAAAATGTAAACTCTCGATCTAGTGCAGAATCAGGATATAGAACTCTCGATCTAGTGCAGAATCAGGAGATAGAGTGATGGTACAATCTGTGTGTGAAATTGTATGGGTCTATCAACTATTAAGTGAAGTTGGTTTAGAAACTACATTACCAACAGAGTTATGTTGCGACAATCAAAAAACTCTTCACATATCCTCCAATCCAATATTTCGTAAACGAACAAAGCATATTGAAATATTTCGTAAATGAAGAAAGCATATTGAGGTTGATTGTCATTTTATTCGTGAAAAGATTCAAAAAAAAGTTTTATCTCTATAAGTTAAAACTGAAGATCAACTAGAAGATAAATTTACAAAAGCTTTGAGTCGAGTTGATTACATTTGTGACAAACTGAACATGATCAATATCAATATTCCAGCTTGAGGGGGAGTGTTGTAAATATAATATTAGATAAATAGTGTAAGAGCTCATTTTAAACTCCTACTTCTTTCCCTAGCTAAACTCTTGTAAACTAGTATATATTTATGATATTCCTTTAAGTGATGGTCAACAAAAAATAGAAAAAACAGATTACAAAATCATCACCTCTATAAGAATGTGAACATAAAACCAGAAGATTTGGAACTTCCATACTTCATCTATTGGAAGACATGGCTTCCTCAATTTTCCTAATTATGACGCTAAGACTAGCACCGTTTTCCATAGCTTTGAATGCTGCTCGATGAGCATGTCTATGCCACTTAAGCAGATTGTACGACTGTAGCACTGACCACCTTGCTTGATTTGACATCTTCTCGAAAGTAATGCCGTACTCAGTCAATATTCAAATCAAAATATCATAAAAACTTGAAAACTAAGAGTGCCAAAATCGTACCTGCGCTACTGAGAGTGGGGGTTGAAGAAGAACAGAGATGCTTCTAAACAAGTTCTCATCATTCTCACCACCCTCAGCGTCACCATAAACAAGTGCTTCAGCTGCAGTGCCAGCAAAAAGTACCATGCAGTATCTGAACAATAAATCATGCCCCATATTATATTTCAGGCTTAGGCCTTCATCAAACGCTTAATCATAATTAAAAAATTGAGATATATTATAGCATAGATGCTGTTCCAATAATGACTTTATAACCTGCCATAAGCAGGCATTCGCAACGGAATCAACATGGGGTAATCAGAACCAGCCTGGTGGTGAAACAAAGAATTAAAATGGACAGCTAGTAAAAACCAAGAAGCTTTTTTCAAGGAATCATCATGAGAGAGCATAGTTAAAGTTTCACCACGTAAGCTGGAAGAAAAAAAGAACCCATTTGGAATGCTTTCTGAACAGATAATTTAACATGAAATATTTTCTACTGAATTTAGGAAAGGCATGCTCACAAATCAGATTACCAAATAAAATCATGTTCAATCGTTTAGTACATGAAAAATGGAAACAACTTGTCCTACCAACCTATCAAATGTGGAACCACTCAATTGTCCTTCTGCCATTTCATTATTCATGTTTTCGTCCCAAAACTGAGTTCCAGCCTGTAAAAAAGTGCAGAATTTTAGGATCAACTGACATATTTTGATCCAAATTAGTCAGGTTCCGTAAAAATTCTTCTTAAAGAAAGCTGAGGGATTACAAAAGCAGTGCATTATCAGGAGCCATTGCCTGGTGATGGTAAAATCCAAGGCTTAGTTACAGAAAATATCATGTTCATGTAAAATTTACCTGGTGATATGATCATGTCCAACTCACCAGTCACAAGTCTGGCATCCTAGAGACCACCCTAGCAATAGGATTTTTGTTCTTATTTTTTCAAATGCGATAACTAATATATGGTTCAAGGTAATATAAAGACAAGTAAAAATGAGAAGACTTTTGAGATATTTGAAGAACTAAGAAATTCAAACATGATCAAGAATCCCAGCAAAAGATATAACATATAAACTTAAAGCAGCCAACAAAATTCTGGACTTGTTCCTTTGATATATTCCACTTGATCTGACACTTGAAAATAAAGCCTCTAAATCTTTTGTTCAGATATCAAAATTGACCTCTAATATTAATATTAGTTCATTAAAGCCCGTAGTTTAATATTCATCTTGATAAACTGTCTAAAAGTTGGAGAAATTGATCACATCACCACAAAGAAGGCAGCACCAATAGCATTGAAAAGAAAAGGTTTCACAAAAAGAAAAAACTGATAACTTAAATACCTGCCCTTGAATTCCCATTTGCATTGCAACTATTGGGTCTAAAATCACTCCACGAACAGGGCAACCCATAAGATAAGCTGTGAATAAACTAAAGATAATTAATTATGCTGCTAACAACCCAAAACAAACAAAGAACAGACTAGTATAATCAAATGAAATCATGGAAGGTGCTAAATGTGAGAAATCAGACAGTAGTGATGGAATAGGCATAAAAGTTTCATATGTAAGGCTCGCACTCAATGTTTTCTTTTGTATGCAGAAATTGCTTTGGCATTAAGAGCAAACAATTGATCATATACCTACTAGCAGATGCCCTGCTTCATGAACTAGAATCCGACGCCTATATGGAGGCCAATAACTAGAGATTTGAGCTAAACAGGTACCACCAAGGAAGAGAGAGTCTGTGAAGGCTAGCCCTAGTATGATTGCAAGTTGAGGCCTGATATCAATTCCTTGTTGAAGTAGATAGGACACCCCACCAAGAAAACCAGCCAATACAACACTTGAGCTTCCGGAAAGACCCCACTTCTTTGGAGAAAATTTAGAAGCTGATATAAAAAAAAAAAAAAAAAAAAGTCCTCAGTTGAGATCATATATAACAAATTAGACCACTTCAGGAAATTAAAATAAATATACCTTCTAGGCCAGTAGAAGACTTCAACACAGAAGGTGTAACATCCCTAGAGCCATCCAAAACTGCAGAATGCAGGGAATTATTCGTGGACCATCTTAGTTATTTGGGAATAAAATTTTAGGTATTATAGATAAATGTATTGGAAGGGAAATGTCCTCATGTGGCTATCATTAGTCCTAGCAACATGATAATGCAGTTGGGATAAAATTGCTCAGATATCATCAGTAAGGACATTCCATTGAAGCATTATTGTACAGGGCAATGAGAACTGATGTATCATTTCCAAACCAAGAAACATAAGACAAAATTAAATATACATCAACATCTCATACATAACAATAACCACATCATTAAGATTGCATTTTGATAGTCAAGCATTAAAATAATTGCTAATTGAAAAGAACAACAGACTCGCAGTAAGATAAGCAAAAAAGTCATGAAATACTAATCTAACAGATCACCAGTGCCAATTAATGACATTCATAAAGCATAGCAGCATTAGAATCCTGGTATAAAGCATTGCTCTTTAGAAACAAGGAACCAAACAATGACTTGAAAACCAAGCCAACAAATACAAGACAGTCGAACTTGCTTTTCACTTTTAATTATATAAAAAACATCTATTTGACATAATATTCATTCATAAATAATATACCATACATCTATATGAAGAAGATGCAACACCAAATTATGCATATTCGCAAAAGGAGAAAATAAAAACTATCAAGAGCTCAAAGAGACATCAAACTGTCTCCAACAAAAAGGATAGATATTGGTTCTATGTTGCTGGTGAATCTTATAGCCCAAAGAGACACCAATCTTTTCAGGTAAAGTAAGCTAATGCCAATGGCTAAACTAACTGCACCACATTGTGCTTTATCTAGAAGAAATTATCTTAGCAACTCTCAGGCAATGATGTCAAAATCTACTTCAAATTATTTTATTATTACATGTATATTACTTGAACCAAGATATAATGGGCACTTTCAGGTGCAAGTTTGGATAGTATTTTGTGAATCTGAGTTTTCTTTATAAATAACTGGTAACCCTTGAATCCTTTTGTGACTCTTGCACATATCCTTCTTTTTCTATTTTTGAATTAATGGTCCTTATATTGCCATATATTCATCACCGAGCTCACTTTCCTCTGATTTTATGAACATCTTTTGACCTACTCTCCAAAATGTTTTTTGCTTCTCTGAAGAAATGCATCTTTTGGTCGTTTAAAAAGTTACAAATTAAGTAACAAGCCTTAATTAATTCGAATATTTTCTCTTTTCATCTTGGGCCAAAACTAACACTAAAATCCTGAAAAGTATAAAATCATGTTCTTTTTTCCTATCACAAATATTCTAGCATGCAATTATATTATCAACAGCATGAAAAATACATAAAAGAACTAAAAAGGAAAAAAAAAAAAATAGCACCAAGCATTCATAATTCAACAAAATTCAGAAATCAAAATATCAAATCAGCATTCAAAAATTTCTAAAAATTCAAACATCGTTATCATCATCATCATCATAATTTTGAATGAATAGAGAAAGTAAATAATTTACCGATGCTACTGAATCTTCCGAAATTGGGTAAAAAACCTTTGGCCTTAAGGAACTCATAAGCCATGCCAACAAGTCTCATATCATCAGCATTAAGGCAGGTATCCAAGACCTCCCAATCCCTCACAGACCCACCAAAAAAACCCAGATCGCCAATTCGTGACCGAGCTGACTGGGTGGATAAGGAACCATTTTCCTCAACAGAGTCGTCGCTATTGTCTTTTTCAATGGATATAAGGAAACTTAGAGCAGTAGCTAAGTCCTTCTTCTTCACTGCTTCCTCGTATTCTTGCCATTCCCTCAGAGCTCTTGGTGGGTGGTAATGGATGCTTTTTGGTGGTGGTGTTTGGAAGGAAATTGGATGACACTGAGAGAGAGGAAGCGAACGGGAAGTGACGAAGTGTGGGAAATTTTGGGTAAATGATAAAGAAGAAGGAGAAACAGAGAGAGCCATATGAATTAAAAATAAAATAATAAAAAAATTGTTTTAAGAACAGTCGATCGACAAAAAATGGTAAATAAAAACAAAACGAAGGCTCATTGTCAAATCCAAAATTACCATTGTTATGTTTTGGGATATTTATTATGTTTTCTGTCACATTTTCTTTTTGCCACTTGTTGAAATAAATGGAATGAATTTACAACTTTAAAATATCCACTCAAACGCAGGCTTCCCTTTGCTTAATTATTAATATTTTTATTAATTTATAGGGTAAATATTTGAATATTATATTTTAAGTTTTTATATTTTTTATATAGTTAAAATTTAGTATTTCGAATTTTACTTTTAAATATTTACTCGTTTTAGTTTTTAAATTTAAAATTTTATATTCAATTGTTAAACACTATTAGATTCTCCTGTAAAATTCGCAATTGTAATATTCTGAAATTAAAAAAGTACTCATTTAACAACCATATAATAAAAAAAATGGCATTGTGTTGGATTTGAATTTAATAAATAATTTTAATAGTATCAACAAATCTTAAACGTTACATAAACATTTTAACCAAAACAAAGTATTTGGGCTAACCAATGACATTCTGTTTTTTAAATATCTTTTCTTGTCTTTTGTTAGAATGTATATATGGTAACAGGGTTAGTCGAAGAAGAGTGAGGGTGCTACTGGCTATAGCACTCAGGCATTCCTCTTGTTGAGTGAGTGGTGGCTATAGCCCCCCGACCATTTCCTAAAGTGTAGGTCGCGGTGGCTATAGCCCCCTGAGCGTTCTCCTATAGTTATTAGTTAATTACAGTACTCTATAGCATTATGGTTTGTACAATATTCAAATTTCCTATACCATTATGGGTGGTGAAGCAGAGCGAGAGGCGGCCCTCGCCCCGGGGGGGTTTACAATTATACCCATTAAGTTCCCTCTATTAAACCCATGACCTTAGCAATAGAGAACTACCAATTCCCTTACCTTAAAGGAGCTATATAACAATGCGAATAAATCTATCAAATGAATTACTCACTAAGGACAAAAAAGCCCCTTAAGTGGCATCATATAATTCTGCTTAAGGGAATCTCATATTGATTGGTTTAAAAAGGGAAATAGCACAGTTTTTTGGTCAATTGAAAAGGATTTGCGAGCAAAGGCATGAATAAGCCTAGCCTCAAGTAATACGTGAAGCTCAAACGACTAGGAAAATAATGTTACCCCTATATACCTACCTCGGGGAGGCTTACCGATTTAACACTAGGAACAACATAGGTTGTAACAACAATTAAAGAAAATACTGTACAAACCATAATGCTATAGAGTATTATAATTAACCAATAATTACAAGAGAATGCTCGAGGGGCTATAGCTACTGCGACCTACACTTTAGGAAACGATCGAGGGGCTATAGCCACCACTCACTCAACAGGAAGAATGCTCGGGTGCTATAGCCAATGGCGTTCTCACTCTTCTTCAACTCAGCTTGTTATCATATATACATTCTAACAAAAGACAAGAAAAGATCTTTAGAAAACAACTCTCCCTCCCCCTCCTCCCATAGGGGGTGGTAAAAAATTGAGGTACCAAATTATGTCAAAAAGTTGAAGTATAAGAATTGAATCTTAAACTTGAGGGTAACACAAAGATCAAACTTAAAATTTGACCATTATTATATAATATAAAATTTGAGTGTAGTATAAGGACTAAAATTAAAATTGTATCATTTCCCTATAAAATGCAAAAAGAAAAAAAAAGAGTATATTCCATGTGTCAGCACAGGGAAGGTTTAATATTCCTTTTATATATAGGTACTAGTATGATTCCTATGCTTCGCGTTGAGTTGGTTATTTGTTTGTACCAAATTGTGGAGTACAAATTTGAAGGCTAAAATATATTCTAATCCTACTTTTATTTTTAAAAATTTAGATCCTATACTTTTTAGGTTTAAAAATTTAGGTTCAATTGTTACCACTATTAAAATTCTTCTATTTAATTTATTGGTGTAACATTTTGAAATTAAAAAAAAAAACACTTGCTAGTCATGTAATAATAAAAATAAGATTGAAAATGTTTATATCGATATTTTCTTAAAAAATTCATTTAAACCTGTCATAATAAAATAATAGACAATATTATAAAAGTAGAAGGATCAAATTATGTAAAAAAATAAGGTATCTAGATTAAATCCCAAGTTTCAACATAATACAAGGGCTAAAACTAAAGTTTGATCATTGTTTTATAAATCAAAAAAAGAAAAAAAAAAAAAAGAAAAAAGCAAGGCAAACCTAAAAGAAATAAAGTCATATATTCATCTCTAAGACCCTCAAAGCTTTCAAATTATACAACCAAATAAAGTTTTAATAAAAAAAATCAATGATATTAACTATTTGGACTAATTAATAACATTATAAAACTATAGGGATCAAATTACATTAGAAATTAAAATGTATCACTTAAATGAAATTTTTAAGCATAATAAAGGGACCAAATTTAATTTTTAACCATTTTCTTAAAACTGCAAAATAAAGGGTAAGCACTGACGTAATGTAACGATCCGACTTCCATCGATGTTGAAAAATGTGGCTTTGAGAACTCATTTCCATAAATCGAGTCTGGAAATATTAAATAGAGATATTTATGGAGTTAGTAGATCGTTAAACTAAAACTTGGGTAAGTAATTTAGCAAAATTGTGTCTAATTAAAGCTCATGGGCTAAATTAGAAAAGTTTAATTGTTATAAATTTTTAACTAGAATAAGGCTTGAGGAATTAGATAACAATTATCCAAAGGTTTAAAATAGAAAATAAACCAATTCTTAATGGATTGGAATGGGATGTGATGTTAATTGTCATTTGTTTAAGTTAATTAAAGATTAATATTAATTAAGCTTAATTAGGTTTTAATCGACCTATATAAGTAAAATTGAGTGGAGAGATGTTTTCATCTTCCCCAAACTCAACTGTCCACCTTAGAAAGCCATTGAAGAAAAGCTTGGAAACCTAGTTTTAACTTTCAATTACCTTTACAAGTAAGTCCCTAGCCAGCTTTTCTTTGATTTTTATAGATTTTTGATCATATGTGAAACACCCACGTATCTTATTGACCCAAAATCTAGGGAGAATTAGGATTAAATTGAAAGGATTAGTGAATTGTTGGGCTCCACCGAGAAATTCAAAAATTTTAATAGCTAAATTACGATTAGCTGGATTTCAATTCTGGTTCGGTTAAGATAGAATCGACTGGTTCTAAAATGGGAGACAAATGATTAAGGATGAATGGTAGAAACGGTCGATGAAAATCGTGCTAAAGGTGTATATATATAAGAGTGTGTGGAGATAGAATTTTTTCAATTCTATTTACCAAATTTTCACTTTGAAGTATCATCCTCTTCAGTCACTCTAAAGAAGAAGAGGATTTAGTTAGAGGAAGCTCTACATGTCGCAACAGTCGTGTGAATTAAAGTTTAGTTGTAAAGAAATTGAGAAACTGGTAAGCTTCCTTACCTCTCTATACTCGTGGATTGAAGAAAGGGTGAAGTAGTAACTCTGAAAAGCTCTTACATAATTTTGGATTTTGGGTTTTAAAAGGGCTGAACACATTTAGTTTAACCAATAAATGGTTATCATGCTTAGCTGCTAGGACAAAAAAAACTCTGGCGTTTGGACAAGTTAAGTTGATAAGGATAAGGGAATTCAAGTGAGCTTCTGCACCTTGCCTTTTGGATGTTAGATGTTGTTGTGTGAACTTACCAGTTGTTTGCTGATTGCTTAATAGTAGATAGTTGTTGTTTGGATAACTGGTATGGCGTATGTATAACAATATAGTGTATGGTATGCTTGAATATTGCATACATGGTATAGAAGGGAAATTATAAACCGGGCTAGATGAAGTTAGGATTTGGGGATGAGAATTTCTGTTAGATACTACCATACGGCGTTGCTGAGTGTAAACCGTGACGTAAGAAGCTTTGGGTCTTGCAGAGGGGACACTGTGATGTTCGAGCATCAAGGTTAGGAATGGCAAAATAGAGGAATAGAGAAAAATAGAATTCCTATTAGATATCGCTATACGGTGTTGCTAAATATAAGCCGTGATGTTCGAAACCCTGGGCCTTGCATAGGGGACATTTAGGTGTTCGAGCATCAAGGTAGATATGAGATAGATCAATATTGATGGTTATTAGGTTCTATAGAGCAACACCGCAATAGTGATCAGAAGGCTCTATGGGGTGATACCACGATGGCAGTAAGCAAGCTCTATGGGCCAACACTGTAGTAGCAATCAACAGGCTCTATGAGGTGACATTACGACAACAGTCAATAGGCTCTGTGAGGTGACATTACGACGGCAGTAAGGTCTTACGGAGCAACACCGCAAAAGAGGTCTAATGTATAAGGCCATAGCTCGACTATGGCAACCTTGAGAGTCTGCCAGGACATTAAACATGGGACAAATATGTGTAAGAGTAGCTTAGCTACGACATCATCGAGAGTCCGGCGGGATAATAAACACGAGGAAGTCCGCCAAAATGTTACACATGAAAGAACAATTGGAAAGTTCGCAGGTTAAGAGGGACACCAAGGATGAAAGTAGAATTAGGGACATGACTGGTATGGTAAGTCACAAGAATGAATTAGCTTGGTGTATTTAAGGAGCATAGATTACCAAAATAATAGAATTCACCAAAGGTGATGATGAATAGGGCCTAGGGAATGTATCAACCCTAGTTAGGATGAAAGGAGGAAGAAACTCCTTAGATAAATACGTATACATAATGTTCGTCAAAACTAATCTATCAAGGGAGTTGCGGATCCCACATGGTCTAAGATGACACGAAAGAGGCCATACTAGAATATAATCATAAATTGTAATTCAACAACGAGTTAGCCATAAGGCTGGGTAGCCCAATAAAAGTCTTCATTGGAGGAAATGACTGCTCAAGGTTGAATGGTCAGCAAAGTTTAACAGAGAATAGTGGATAACGGAGGTTCATTAGAACCATGGGAAAACGGTGGAGATATTATTGCTTTACCTATGGTAGGAGCCGCATGGAAAATGAAGCATCTTAAGGAACAAACAAAAAAGGTAGCCGTTATGGAGGTCACATTGTAAGCATTATTTCCCCAAGAAAAAGAGAATGTATTCAGGTAATGACCCACATTTATGAAAATTATTTGGGTATCGCACCTTTCCGAGAAATCATGATTGTAACATATCAGGAACCTAAGTCTGCCAATGAATGGCTCAGAGAGCTCAAGGCATGGGGCTTGCCAACTAGGTTTGTGGGATCTATTATGAAAGCCAAAGAGTTTAATTCTGAACTAGAAAACCTAATTTCTTAAAATTTATAGGATCTTATACACATATATGTATGGATCTTACTAAGTTCTCTCGAACTTATAAAATTGCGTCCTGATTGCAGGTAGGATAGCAACCCAGACAAATCAAGAGGGACCAAGCTAGACTCAACCAAAGTTAAGTGGTGTGTAGTAGTTGCCCATGTATATAGAAGGGCACCCGTGAAGGCCTCGCCTCAAGGTCTAAGTTGATTACATATGTTAATGAGCTTCAATCTAGAAATTGTAAATAAATCTTGAAATTAGAGTCTTAAGAATTTTATTACCAGTTTTGTACAAGTTGTACTAACAACAAGAATTTTAAAATTTCAGTTGTTTAAGTATGTAATTAAATTGGAAATCAAAATTTCGTTGAACTTTTTGGGTTAGTATAGCATCCGACACTCGGACCTGATGATTGAGTTAGATTTTGTATCACACCTCAAAATTGGGCCTAGAAGTTTCGAGGGTAAATTAGGAATTTTGGCTCAAAGTGGGTTCAAAATTTTTGAATTATGGTAACTCAAAATTATTTTCGATCATAGCTTTTGAAAAAATTAAACCAAAATTTGAAAACAATGCTAAAAAGACCTTGAATTGAAAAATAAGGACTATTTTGTAAAATGGTTCAATTTAGGAGTAGTTTTAAAGTAATTTTTCTAAAACTTTAAAAATGCTCAATTTTCTCCTTTTATCTTCACAAAACCGATGTTAGTTCTTCACATTCTTTTTGTTTTGTCGTCAATTGTCTTCTCAAACCCCATTCATTCAATTTTGATTCAAAACCTTCATTCTTTTGATTTCTTTCATCCTCATAACTTTTGGGTTTTTTAGATTTTTCAATTAAACACTCGATTCTTTGTCAACTAAGTTAATGTTTCGTTTTCCTATTATTTTTTAATAATACCTAGCCTTTTAAATTGCATTTTTATCTATTGAATTGAAATATTTGAATAAAAGCTGAAAATTGGGTCATTAATGGCGAAATTTAGGATTTTACATAAAATCAATGTTTCAAAGTGCTTTTCAACTTGTTTTGACAAGATTAGAAACTGTCTAAACTTTCCCTAAAGTTTCGTTAAGAGATTTTAAGGTTTTGTTGAGTTTTCATGAAAAATGTCTATTTTACGTCAAAATTTTAGAACCACGAATTTGGGTAATTTTGTCTAGTTTGAAGGTTAAGAATCAATCATAGATGAATAATTAGATGAATAGAATTAGTTTTAGGCAAAGAGGATAAGTGGAGATTGAGATAAGTAAGTTTCAAGTCTGCCATGTCAAAGATTTTGGTTCTAAGAGAAACTAACTTAGACTTGCATTTTGATCATTTTAAGAGTGTTTATAGCTAAATTTAATAATGGTTATTGTGTGGTTAACTTTGGTGAAGATACGGAAGTGTTGGAGCCTTTGATGAGTAAGGTAAAAGGAAAGGAAAAGCTAGTTTAAGCTATTGAGGACTAGGCGAAAACATGAATGGTGAGTGTTTGGAATAGCTGTTAGGAGACACAATTCATAGTGTTAATTGGGAGCTTAGGAATAGCCTAAAGCCATATCTTAAGTTTCAAGTGTAAGCTTTCTATTCCTCTTGATTTATTTTGGCAAAATGTGTGATTGTGTGAATAATTGTGGATAGAGTATTATGATGCGATTTTGTGATATGAGATGTATGTGATGGCTATTGTAAATTGTGTTGTGTTGTGGGCATGATATACATGCCAAATGGCAGTGATAATGATATGCTAATAATGTAAATATGTTGCGGAAGTGAGTGGAATTTTGGTAAGTACATTTGTGTTGAATTGTGGAATGTAATATTCTTATGCCAGGTAATATGTGAGAATATGTGTATGTGATATATGATGTACTAATTTTAATGCATACATATGTGGTCGGATATGTGATAGCTCAATGAGCATTATTGTGGCACTTAAAGTGCAATTAAGCGTGAATCTGATAAGCATGCATTGTGTACAAATTTGTGATATGAATTGATGATTATGAATAGAGATTGCGTGCATTAAAACAATAATTAAATGTGTGTATTTGTCAATATTTTGGTCTTGTAATCTCTTGAAACCGTTGGATATAGCTAGCATGCCATAGGATTTTGAGTACTAACCCTTGTGTCAATTATGGGACTATGCTCATGAGTTAAGGTCAAAGATGCCAGAAAGCATAATAAAAATGGTTGTTCAAAAGGTGACAGTAGACTCTCCTCCTCATTTTAAGAGTCGTATGTGTGCTTTGATGTACTAAAGAGAGGCTAGAAAGCAGGGTATAGGCCATTTATTGGGCTAGATGGTTGTTTCCTAAAATGCCCATTTAAGAGTGAATTTCTCACAGTCGTTGGAAGGGATGCAAACAACCAGATGTTCCCTATTGCATAGGTTATGGTTGAAGTGGAGTGCACTGATTCATAGGCCTAGTTTCTTAGTTTTCTATCAACTAAATTAGAGTTGGAAAATGGGTATAGGTACACAATTATCAGTGACCAACAAAAGGTTTTGTAAATATACTAATTTGGATTTGGTCTTGTCTTTTTTCTCTGTTAAGTATAATTAACTATCTTTTTCTAACAATTTATCTGGTTCATTATGACACAATTAGGGCCATAAGATTGCAATTTTTGACATATTGCCAAGGATAGAGCATAGGAATTGTGCGAGGTACATGTTTGCAAATTAGTCAGGGAGAAAGTTAGGGAAATCTTATGAGTTTGATTTCTGGCATATTGTGAAATGCACGACTGAGAAGGAGTGAGAGGAACTATGTACAACACTGGAGAAGAAAGATAAGGATGCTTATGATAATTTGATGAAAAAGTCTCCAAAGATATGGACTAGGGCATTTTTGAAAACTACTTATAAATCAGATATAGTTGACAACAATCTATGTGAATCATTTAATTCAAACATTATTGAAGCTAGGTTCAAAATCATTATCAAAATGCTTGAGGATATTAGGACCAAGATGATGACTAGGATAGTACAAAAAATGAAGTTATATAATGGATGGAAGCGAAATTATAGACCATTGGTGAAAGCTAAGTTTGATGCCAACAAGAAGGACTATGTATATTGGCAACTGATATGGAATGGTGAAAATGGATGTGAGTTGAGGAAATGAAGTTATCAATATACAGGGGACCTAAGTTAAAGAATATGTAGTTGTAGAAGTTGGCAGATTAGTGGGATTCTATGTGCCCATGCATGTGCTGCCATGTATCACCTAGGGCTTCAACCAGATGACTATGTACATGAATGTCATCACATTGAAACCTACAAGAAAGCTTACTCTTTTCCAATGTAGCCCATAATGGGCTATGTGCTTGGGGAAAAACCAGTATTAAGCTAGTTCTACGTCTTATTGAAAAGAAGATGCCTGGGAGGCCGAAAAAGAATAGAAGGATAGCCAAAGATGAACCGAAGAAATTGAAGCCTGACCACTTGAGTAGGAAAGGTCTATTCATGACATGTACTCAATGTGGCCAACATGGCCATAACAAGGGGTTTTGCACAAAAGGAAACAAACATGCTAAATAGGTACAGTGTTGTTCTTCACTTATATATATTGAGTAAATTTTACATTTATTTTGTCTAACCACTTTCATTATGTTCCATGTTTTGCAGCAAGATGCATAACTACCTAAACAAAAGGGTGAATCTCCCATTAAAAGGTCAACTACCTCAAATAAATCTAAGAGAAAACAATCTAAGAAAGGCAAAATACATGTAATAGGGTTGTATATAGACTTGAATACTGGGAATCAAACATTTTATGTGAGGTTTCTTCCTTTTACTATTGATCAAACATTGTATACCATTTGAATATTAATATAAAATACAGTTGTAGTCTGGTAGAACCACAAGGAGCACGTTGACTAATTCATGTAAGGATAGTAGTGGACAAAATTCTTGAATACCAAAGTCACCAAATAACAAGAGAAAGGTTTCTCTCGACCATCTGGGAACACAAGAATCAGTTGTAGGAAACATGAGTAAATCATCGAAGAAATAGTTGCCCTGAGTGAATGCCATTTTGTCACATTTGAAGCATACAACCTTCTGATTTTGGAATACACCAAGGTAGAATGTTATTTTTTTGTATTAATAACCAAGATGTTGTTTTTTTTTTTTGTGGTTGATGTAGCTAGGTATAGTTCACTTACAGTAGTATGTTATATATGTTACATCAACTTGTTTTTGGTTGGTATAGCATGAATAGTGTATAGGCTAAATCATTACCTATGGAAAGCTTTTGTAAGATACATTTATCCCAATTGCATTGGGGAAATCTTATGATTAAATGATCAAACTTATTATGTTTATTTTCACTGCATTATTTATTAAGCTAAATTAAATTACATAAATAACCAAAATTGATCATTAATTCCAAGCATAATGTTAAATTACATAAACAATAACCAAAATTGGTCATTAGTTCCAAGCATAATGTATATCAACGTTCCAAATTATATAAACAACATATGTTGGATCATTTACATTCAATCAACATTTGCAACTACTAGCTACATATGCATCTTACAATTATTGCCAACAAAGAAATCTATGGTGATGCATACAATGCATAACGTGGAGCAAGAAAATAATATCTTATACATTGACTTCTCCTTCTTGATAACTTTCATTTTTTACTTCATGGTTAACATTTTGTTCCTTAATGCTAATTCTCCTTCAACGCTCTAAACTGGTCTACCTCCTTCAACCTCAGTGTCAACAACACTACTACCACTATTATGGCTACCATCAAATGCAACCAAATCCATAACCTTCTTTCTAAGTGCTAAATTATCCTTTGAAAGATTTCATTCACTGTCCCACAATTGACGCAATAACTTAGTTGCATGGTCACACATTTGCCCATCGTATCACTTGAAGAAATCACAACCACCATGCTACAAACAAACCCCAAATCATCCAAATTGACAACAAAAAAATTTCAAATCATAAACCCTCAACCTAGGGGAATTTTTGAAACCATCCAAATTGAGCACTAGTAGCAAATAAAATTCTTCTTCACTTACCCGAAAATAAGAACAACCATAAAATCTCATCCCCGAATTTAAATCGTTCCATGAAGTGTTTCTTGGAGCTAACTTATTGCAGTGACATTTTACTGCTTCCCCATCGTACACATACTCCTTCTGCAATGGAGTAACAATATTTGGAACTATGCGATACCCAATCTCTAGACTGACTATTCGAACTATGTGATTCAAATTTGAGAAAATTTCCTGAATCCATGATTTCAGGCGACAAGGAAAAAAAAACAACAATTTCCTAAAGATTATGGGATTTCACAATTTGGGAATAAGGAATTTGAGATTCAACAACAATTTGGGAATAATGAATTAAGGATGTAGGAAATTTCCTCAATCCATGATTCAAATTGGAGATTGCTAAAGTTTTTAGGGATTTCAAGATTTGGGGATTCCACAAATTGGGAATTTTGAATTTTGGGTTTTTTTGGGGTCAAAATTATTTGGGTTTTTTTTGGATTATGTTTTTATTTTTGTTTATTATTTAACTTTTTTTGCCATGTCATCCTTCAACATGGCATGCCACATAGATATCTATGTTGATTGGTGCTTGATTAACGGTCAACTGACGTTTCTCGTTAAAAATAGATTGATTGGTAGAAAAATCGTTACTTTGAAGGCCAAAAAAAAAAAGATTAAGGGTACAAAACTAAAAGCACAAAATATTGAGGGTTTTCTTTTTTCGCCTTAAATTTATGGCTTAAAATGATTAATTTTAATTCAATGGTTAAATTATTTTGATTCTCATTGATCTTATCATAAAAAATCATATTATAATTGTCATTCATCCCCAAATATTTCAATCACATCCGTAATAACAACTTTTATAATAAAAACAACTCAAACCAAACCAATTTCGGACCTATGAAATTGGTCCAATGGAAAATCTTTAACTTCAGCAATAACTGACCATAACATCATCTTTATTTGAAGTAGTTTCATATTACCAGTATGATCAACCACCTTTATTAATATATATAATTAATAAAGCAGCAAATCTATATCTGGGTACAATCTGTTGGCGCAAAAGAGACAACCCTCTTTTGAAGATCATACTCCACCTGGAAATTTATTTGTGCGTAGTTTCCAAAGACAGAAAAGGGGTTAACACTGTTTGGAACTATCACCATACAAACCAAGTCCCCATTAACCATAAATGTGTTGACAGGTTGCAACCGAACGTCAGCACCACTGAAATGGAACACCAGTTCCGGAACATTGATGTTAGTGTCAGCCCCATAACACAATTTAAATGTGCCCGAAGGGTCTTGCACCGGCTCTTTTCCAATGGCTTCTTTTACCATAGCCTCTACTCTGCTATACAAATCTGGTTCCAAGAGCGTCAATGTTACTCCAGAATCAATCAAGACATTCCCTTGGCTTGAGGATGGATGCGCAGTCTTGTCCCCGATGCTAACACCGTTTAGAGTAAGGTAATAGAATGTTTGAGGGTATTTGGACACAAGAGGAGTTGAAACAGCTTTAGGGTGAGAGATTATTGATTCTTGCCCGAAGATTAGTTTACCACTAGATTTTGCGAAACGTGGAACAAAACAATATGAGAATCTATGATCAATTTGAGGACCTATCTGAGAAACTAATGAAAAAGGCCCTCCTCCTAGACCAACAATTCCAGCAATCCCGAGGTTTCCAAGTTGAACATGATTATTACGTCCACAACCAAATATAGACGTGGAGAATGTGGTTTTCTGACCATTTATGGAATCGAAGCTCAAAGTATCGGAACTCAAGATTCCTATGGTGCTTGACATATCTCCATAGGTAACATGGTATTGACAATCATTGGTCTTCAAGCATTGTTCTCCGCCAAAAGCTCGACAAGTCTGTGAATCACATGAAAAGGCTTTGTAAGTTGAAGATGCTTGAGGATCAAAAAGAGATGAGCCTTGAGAATTATAACATTTAGTACATGGAACACACTGTATCCAAGTAAGGTCACTTCCAGTATCTACAATGGCGAAGTATTCAACAGGTGGGGTTCCAAAGGAGAGTTTCGTCAGATAAGAGTTTTCAGTTGGAAACACGATGGATTGGACCACCTTTTGATTAATCAAAGACTGGAAGTGTTTGAAGCGTTCCATTGAATGAATGGCATTTTTTGTTACGATCTCTGAGGAGTTTAGAGAAGCATTATAGAAGGGAGATAGTGGTGAATCACGATGAATAATTTCAAGACTGAAACCAAACGGTGCCTTTGCTTTAACCCTTGATTCTGATTGAAACACTAGGATAGATAAAATTAGAGTGAGCAAAAGCAACAATTGATGATTCACCATTCTAAAAATAAATAAATAAATAATTGAGAAGAAAGATAAGTTTCAGATGATATAATAAATGACTACTATATGTTTGAAGTGTATAGCACTAGCACTTTGCACATGCTTCTACTTATATTGGGTTTCCAAATTTTTTGGCTCAAATTGTCGTGGCTGGATAAAAGGTAAAAATTTTATGGTGATACATGTATTAAAAATTAATTTATAGTTTGTCTCTTTATTAAAAAATAAATAATAAGTTTCTGTATATTAGATTAAAGAATAAATTGGTCCTTTCTGTAAAATTTTTTATCTATTTGTACTGTTAAAAATTGGCATAAGTAACAGAATAACTAGATAGTGGCCTATGTTATGCCATGTGTTTGTCAAGCTAACGTAC
This sequence comes from Gossypium anomalum, assembly GCA_025698475.1. NCBI lineage: Eukaryota > Viridiplantae > Streptophyta > Magnoliopsida > Malvales > Malvaceae > Gossypium > Gossypium anomalum. The sequence goes on along the minus strand of CM046960.1, from coordinate 16,154,310 downwards.
GATGACCATATTTTGACAGTATAAATAAATGAAAATTTTAACAAAAACATTGATTTTCTCTTTGGTCTAACGTATAGAGATTAATTTGTCCATTTTTTCAATAGAGTAAATAAAATTCAATTTAACTTTTAATATAAAGATTTTCATAATATTTTACGTAAATGAGGAAGTGAAATTTTAATTTCATCAACTTTGTCAGAATTTCAAAAATAAATTTATTTGTTTTGGTAAAAGTAATGAAATCTTTAAATTTAAAAGAAAAGCTTTAAATTTAAAAGAAAATTTGAATGACTCAAATTCTTTTTTTAAATTCAGAGTTTTCAAAATTGTAAAAAAAAAATTTATTTGTTTCATATGCTGGTGTTATAAAATAAAAAATGTAAATTACAAAATATCATTTTATTTAAATTTGATATATAAATATATTTAAAATTTATATTATTAGTCTTTTTACCACTAAATTACTTCAATTTCATTGTCAGAAAAAAGGGGAAAAATGAAGAAATTAATGAATTACAATTGTATGAACCTTTTAGACGGATTAAGTTGCTGTCAACATTAGGATGTCTGCTTCTTTGTTAAGCTTTCATTAAGAAAGCATCAACTTGAAGCCCAAATGTAGCCTACAATTCTGGAAGTAAGGAAACTAACATGAGTTAATTCATGAAATTGATAAATTTAAAAAGAAAAGCATGAGCTTAGTTAACCTTCAGAATAGAAGAATGGTTGCCTAAGATTATGAAAGCAAGAAAAATAACCTGATTTATTTCATGAAGAAAGGGTGTGTTATTATCATTCGCTTTTTGTTAAGAAATATATTGGCTTAATTTGGGTGAGCAGGAGAGCTGAGTCCAGAATTTGCTAGGTCGAATTAAATAAGATTATTCACAAAAGCTAGTGATTACAAGGGCAATACTTTTAAAATAGGCATAATGAATTTTTTGGCCCTCTAACTTTAAAAAAAAAAATTTATTTTAGCCCTTCATTTAATTTATTTTATCTTTTTTAGCCTCTAAACTTGTAATTTTATCAAATCACTCTAAAATAGACAAAAGAGTTAACGTTTGTTAACTTTGCTGTAGATTGTCATATGAATGACACATCAATAAAGTTAGAAACCATTAATTTTTCCATCCATTTTAGGATGATTTGACAAAAAAATGTAAGTTTAAGGATTAAAAAAAAATTTAAATGGATAGTGAAAATGATTTTTTTATTTTTACAAAATTAGAGGGCCAAATAAGTTATTACACTTATAAAATATTTTTTGCTTTCTCAAAATTTCATATAAGTTATTCAATGTTGAGTTATATTTTTTAATATTTCAATTATATTTCAATAAAACCAAAATGTATCACTAAAATAGAAGTACTAATATTAATTGCAATTAATTAAGAGATGACTGAGAACATAATTTGTTAAGCCTTGAACCGAGGCCTAATAGACACCTGATATTCGTGAGATGGAATCTCGTGAATATGTTAAGTTAACAAGTAAAAGGAACAAAATCAAATAAGCTAAGCACTTTTTTTTCTATAAAAATCGCAAATTTATAAACATTAATAGGGTTTACGAATTTGAAAATAAGTTTCGACTTAAACAAAGTAAACTAATAGAATTCAAATCAAAATTAAAACTTGAGTAGTGATATTCGTTGATCTTGAAAAGATATCCAGTATCACCATCTATAACTTTTTAAGAAAACGTGTTAAATCTAAAAATGTTACTCCTCGGGTATCCCATTCACAACCAAATTTTAAACCTATAAAATAGTAAAAGGAAAGAGTGAGCACAAACATAATTGATATTCCATTTGATTGGGTTAAACAAGTGTAGCAGTATTTAGGCTAAAATCAATGATTAAGGGTATGTATGAGAAGATCTTAGGAAATTCATCAAAAATCAAAAATTTACTTTCATATCATAAACATGTATAAGCCAACTATGTATATAATTATACGTAATACAATTTCTTTTACCAGCTATGGTCACCTTCACTCCAATGACAAAGGTTGGAAACACAATTACCCTAGTGACATGTGTTCTAATTTTACCACTATTTTAAACTAGTGGTACAGTTAAAACTGTTTCCAAAATAGAATACATGTTGACATGACCGACATTTAACTCCCATATGTGGGATTAGAACATATATAGCGTATTAGGAGCAAATTTTGAAATACAAAAAGATGGGATTATATTGATTGTGCCTTAATTTATACGAAACATATTCCACATACAAAAACATATTTCCAAAAAGCATATTTCTTAAAACATGTTGCACATGCCAAAACATACTTCAATAACATATATGTTGGAGGTTTTGAGTGGAGAAGATAGATCCAAAGACAATATTGAATTAAACAGTAGGCTTCGAGGCACGGGTCACACTTTCCAAAGAGAACTATTTGCCCCCACACAAAGTTGCTAGAAGGTTAAGGCAAATGTCCTCCTAGGATACAATGAAGTTTTTGAATTTCCTTTGATTAATAAAATTGAGGAATTCCCTAAATCTTACTCTAATTTCTGAAATTGAATTGATTGTAATACCTTTGTGAGCACCATAGATCCTCTATTTATATACGCTCAATGGACACTATTTTGAAGAGTCACAACCCTTTACATTTTATTTTCATTGGACATACTTCTTATAAAAATATGTCCCATGAAATCAAATGTATCCTTTAAATAAATCATCACTTTCTAATAAGTGCTCATGAATAATTATGAATTTGAAATTACAATTTCCAACAATCCCCCACTAGATTGCTAATTCTAGAAAATAAGTACACAACGATTATGCATTAAGAAGGGTGTCCATAGATTGAACCTTTCTTTAGTGCAAACTCGTTAAAGAATCAACAAAGTGAATGGTAGCTAGTTGCTTGAACCATCACTCCTTAAGTCGATACCGAAAAAATTTCACACATAACCGTAAAGTATTAGAGTAAAAGTTTATTTGCTTTAGCACCATTATAGACATGTGCCTATTTCGTTTCATGAACATAGATGAGAGAAAACCATAAAGAAACTCTAGTTGAAGCGGCACCACTTCATGCCCATATAGATCGATTTCATGACAATTAATGTCCATCCATTAAAAGTAAAACTTATAACACCCCAAACCCGATCGGGATGGACCGTCCCGAATTCGAAGCGTTACATTAGCCACTGAAGCGACTCTCCAACTAATGACCACCCGACGCACACTCCAACCTTATAACATCTCATTTATGACTAATTAATTATCATTTATTAATACGGAAGCAATTTGTGAACCATTTTAAAACTTTTTCTAAGTATTTAAACCTAAGGGTATTTTGGTAATTTTACCACCTAAAGTTAAACTATCCCGATTTTGTTTTTAAATAGTTACCAACCTTATTTTAGTCAAATTATGCAAACTCTAAAAAGTTTGCTTAATCCGGGTTCATGTACTATGTCTAATTCAAGTTTTATTATTATGGACTAAATCGTAACTGTTACAAACTTTTAGTACATTTCCAAATTAAAAATTAAGAGTGTTTCTACCAAATATTAACAGTTGCAAGTCTAATCCTAAAATATTACCAAGTTTCCCTATCATTAAAGGTTTCAACTAATCTAATCAAGTTTTAGGACTAAATTATAAATTAAGCAAATTAGATTACTAGATTACAAAAACCAAAAATTAAACTCCCTAAAACTCACACGCCCGTGTACAAACCACTGCACCTATTCTGTCAAAAAATTATTTTAATTACCCGATTTTACATATTTTACTTACCCATTAAACTTGAAATAGTTACAATTAATTACCATAAAGATCCACACATCTCAAATTTAATTTATTTACAACAAATATGCAACAATTAATCAAAATTTAACACTCAATTACACGCTTAGCAAACACCAATTAATTCACATAAGCTATGTAATCACCAAAATTTGCCCGGACTATTAAAACTAAAAATTAATGGATAAATAAATAAATATTTATTTATTTAATTTAAACAGTCCATAAAAGTTTTTTTTACAAAGCCCAAATACACAGACCCTACAGCCAAATTTTACTAGACTAGCCTAGCCTAAACTAAGTCCCAAACAGTTGCAACCTAAATGGACCCGTTACAGACTGGTAGCCCAAAATACCTCTACCCATTACAAACCCAAAATTCCCAGAGGCCCAATTGGCCCAAATAGTTGCAGACCCAGGCAGGAAACCCTAGGGTTTTTGCCCTCTTTCTCCTCGCGCCGCAAACAGAAGCTTCCAGAAGCAATTTCAAACGAGCGCGTCTGCTCGTCTCTCACGACGTTTCAGTAACCCCCCTTCAGTGCCGTGATTCGACCTCCGTGATCAGCGCGCGCATCTACACCAGCACAGTCACTACCGGATCCCTCGCTTGATTGCCTGCAAGAAAAGGAAACAAGCAGCAGATACACGAAAAAGTAGAGCACAAAATGGCAAGAAAATCACAGCATAACAATCAGAAATACAGTAGACAAGAAATAGAATCAGAGATTTCTTTCCTTATGTAATGAATCAATGGCTATAAAAAACCCTTTGTAACCCTTGTAACGGGACAGATACAAAAAAAGAGATACAGAGGAAAAAAACGAATACAAACAGTTTCAAAGGTGATTTTTGTTTCTATATTTTTGCCTTTTATTTTTTTATTGTCAGTATTGAAACATCTGAATGTTTATATGTATATATATACAAAAGTACATTTAAAAAAGAAAAGAGAGGAGGTTACCTAACGAACGAGGAGCGAAAGGAAGGATTTTTCAAACCCTAGCCACCGTGTATTGTGGTTCTTAGGGTGGCGCGTGCGCGCGTGACTGAAGTGTGGCCGACGAAGGCCAGAGCCGGAGTTCCCCTCCTCCCTCTCCTTTTCAGAGAATTTCTCTGAATTTTTTTTTGGCAGGCTTCTAAGTGTTTTTTTTGTCGAAATATGACTTATATAGCCTACATAAAACGGTGTCGTTTTAAAATGACTGGATCCGCGCGTTGACCCGATTACCCAGGGAGGATCCGCGCGTTTTTTTAAATAGGGATAATTGCTCAGTTAGTCCTTTTATTCTTTGTTACAATTATAATTACGTTCTATTTTATTTATGGTTCAGCCCTATTGTTTTGTTTCAATTTTGATTTAGTCCCTACAGCAACTGCTATAAGTCCAAGATTAAAACGCAGCCGTTTTGGGAATGGGGCAATTTGCCCAATGAGTCCTTTTGCTTTACGCGTGTTTTAATTGAGACCTTAATTCAGTTTATTTCTCTTAAATTCGCCCAGTAACTTTACTAAACTTTAAATCTAGCCCTTATATATTTATTATTATTATTATATATATTCCATATACTATTTTTTTTATTTTTATACTATATATTATAAGATTATTTTACTATATAATTATTTATGTTATCTATTATTTTTAACAGATTATTATTATTTTATATCATTATTTTATTTTTACTTGTATTATATATTATTTATACATATTATTTTTATATATAAACTCTCATTATTTTATATTATGTTTATTATATTTCTAAGTTATTTTTTTAGCATTTATTTTATTTCTATTACTTATTTTTCCCTATATATGTTACGTGTATCATACATTATCGACTATATTATTTATGTTTATATTATTCATTATACTATTTAAAATTTTAAGATTTGTAAATTAAACTATTTTTTTAACTCATACTATATATATATATTAAATTATTAATTATTTATTTATTATGTATTATTTTATTTTAAAATGATGTTATTACATTATGTGTTATTTTATAAAATCTTTTACATATTTTATCCCCCTTTTTAAAGAAAAACTCAATATATTTTATATATAATTATTATTCTTTTATAAATATTTTATTATGATATTTTATATTGTATAGCAAATACTATTTCAAGAATTATTATTAAATATCGTGTCTTTATTTGTGTTATATGTATACTTTGTTAATAATAACTCATTTCATTGGACTTTATTTTGCATATACCATATGTTAAATGTTATTTCATCTATTATTTGATGTTACATTTCATGAACATGTACATTGATATAACATTACTCCTTTTTGCATATCATGCATTATTTAATTATTACTTTGTATGTTTGTATATTTGTTCATTCTTAACACGTGTTATATATCTTTGTATGCATATTGTAATATTTGCTTTATATGTATTATTCTTTATATCATTTCCATCATTTTGATTAAATGCATGTATTATTTGCCTGTTACAATAATATGTTACTAAGTATGATTTATAATGCAATACAATTCCCTATGTAAAAGGGGCTCCAAAGTTTTTTTTTAAAAATAAAGGCAATGCTTGATATTTGGAAATTTCGAGAAAGTAGTGCCCTAACTTATTGGGTTGCGACTTTTCTCGTTGAGTTCGAATAATCAACTACCCTTCCACGTTTTTAAAGGTTTTTAAAATATAAGCAAACTATCTTGGAATTGCAAAGCAACATGACCTAACTTATTGGATGTGGCGTTTTGTTGTTTCAAGATAGGGGTTTCCAAAGGACTAACTCAATGTCAACATTTTGATACAAATGAGCTCCAATTTTCCAAGTTAAAAATATTAAAAGAGGATTGCATCTTAAAATTTCTTATTTCCGACTTTAAAGACATTTGATAATTAATTAGGTACCAATTTTTGGGCGTTACGAGGGTGCTAACCCTTCCTCGTACGTAACCGGCTCCCGAATCCGTTTTCTCGAATTTCGTAGACCAAAATTAATGTTTTAAAACAAAACATTTTATAAGGTGATCCAATCACACCTAAAAAGATTAGTGACGACTCCCGTTTTTATTTTTCTTAAAGTCGATTCCCATTTTCCAAAACTCGATTTTAAAAATGGTTTCGACAAGCTACATACCTTAGTTGCAAGCAATCCACTCCATTAGGGGTGAGCGTTCGATCTAAATGAAAAAATTTCGAGTTAATCGAGTTGACGAATCATATTTTATCATCCTAATTTGATTTAAAACTTTCTCGAATCGAGTTGAGTGAGATGGAATTCGAATCGAATTCAATCGAATATATTTTTTCGAGTTTAATTTTAAAAAATAATTTTGGGCCCTTGTAACTATTATCACCTACCGTAATCAAATTTGTCCACTGTAATCAAATTTTTTTATTAATTTTCATCACCTCATAATTTATTTATTAATCTTTTATATACGAGATAGCTTCTTTGCTTGTTTAGTTATTTCAATTATCTTCAGATTCTTGTCACTATGTATTTTGGAATTAAAAATATATTAAATGTAAAAATGTAATTTTTTAATAAAAAGTTATTTTAAAGATAAAATGTGAAATTGATACCAATATAAATTTTTAACACGAATATTTTATAGCATCATTAATAACTCAATTTTAATATAAATATTTAGTATGACTAAACAATTCAATAATATAAATAATATAAAATGTGAATTTAATTTAATAATATAAATAGATATAAATAAAATTATTACTATTTATGTTTAGAGATTTTTTGGGATAATTTTGATTTTTTATTTGGAGTAAAGGGTGAGAAGTAAAAGTTTAAGGGGAAAATAAAAATTTTTTGGGAGTAAAAGTTTGAGGGAAAGTAAATAGGAGGAGTAAAATTTTCGAGGGAAAATATTAAAAAAAAAGGGGAGGGAAAGGGTTTGGGGTAGATGGGGGGTGGGATGGGAAGTGAGTAAAAGTTTTAAGGGGAAAGTGGGAGGGAGTACAAATTTTGGGGCAAAATAAAAAGTTTTCAGGGGTTGTGGGAGTAAAATTTTGAGGAAATAGATTTTGGGTAGATGGGGGTTGGGATGGGAGGGGAGTAAAAGTTTTGGAAGGGAAGTGGGTAGGAGTAAAAGTTTTGAGGGAAAAATAAAAAGGTTTAGGAGTTAAGGGTGAAAAATATTATAGTTTGATATTCGATTTATTCGAATTATTGGAGTTATTCGAATTCGAAAACTTAACTCAATTCGAACTTGAAATTAAAAAAAATTCGAGTTGACTCAAATAACTAGATTCATTTAACTTGAAATTCTAATTTTTTTCGATTTTTTCGAGTCGAATCGAGTTTTGCTCACCCATACACTCCATGCTAACTTCAATTAAATATTGTTTGTATAAAATACATGCTTCATACACCATGTTATCAACCACCTTACGAACACTTGTCAATATACCATAAATCAAACATCAATTAGACATAAAATCATTTATTAAAGAAATTATAAAATCACCAAAATTAAAGTTCAAAATTTAATGTCCGGAAGTTCTCTGGACGAGACGTGAGGGTGTGAGCTTAAAAAGCTCAGTGAATGATAGTAAAAACATCAAGTAATTTGCACCTAGTCATGTATAAATCAAAGCAATTAAGCATTAAATTTTTAGTCAAAACATGATAATATTTCACCATAACATCACATGCTATTTCAAGAATTAAGAATAAATTTTTCCATGGCATGTAAAATCAAAATTTTCCATGGCATGTAAAATCATCTTTAACACATAAACATTCATTTATATTGGCACAATCAATTAATTATATTGGCATAATACATCCATGGCAATAATTAAACGTGTGATCATACATTGGATAAACAGATCTTCGAACTCCCACAAATCAATTACAGTCCTCCAAATTGAGCGGGCCGAAGCCACATGCTCCCTTATAGTGCCTCAAAAACTCGATGAGTGGATACTCAAGCTTACACTCCCTTATTTACTCCAAACAAATTAGTCCACCAAGAGCCATATGCTTACAATACTACAAATAATGGTGAGTACTCACAAATCCTATGGCATGCCAACTATATCCAATGGATCCACCATGCAATGTTGCCAATACAATAATACATATAAGGCATAAAATCTGTTGTTTAATCACTTAATTAGGATGTTAAAATGCAAGTAAAAACATGTTGCTAAGCGATTTTAACATCAATAAAATTAAGCATAACAAATATCATTTTCCTAATATTCATATACCAATTAGAACACCTTTATCAAATGTTTAATAAATCAACAATTCATGCTCCAAATGTCAATTTATTTAATACAATTTAATCATGATAAAAGCATAATGCACAACTTACCAAACCAATTTTCATTTTATTCTTTTATAAAATAAAACCTATTTTTGCAAATCAAACCATCCAATATGCAAACTTACCCGAAACTACTAGACCTATTTTTGGGGCCTTAAAAAACTCATCCTCTTAAAACTTAAACATTAAATCTTGATTATTAGTGCACGTTGTCATTCGATAACTAGTTATTACCCTTTGAACCTCGAAACTAACTTTTGGCTAGAACAAAGTAGGGTTTCCATTATTAATGAAGCAATTAGAATGGTTTTAATCTCATCTTAGTGGTGGTACTCTAAACCAAATCCCTGGACAAACCTTTTGTCAATGGATTTGCTAAATTGTCAATTGACTTAACATAAGTAACAATTATCAAACCATCCTTAATCAATTGTCCCACATATTCATATCTCAAACTTATATGTCTAAACTTTCCATTGTACCCCTTATTGTATGCTCAAGACATAGTGGATTCACTATCACAGTATATAGAAATGGCCGACCTACGTTGTGCCCACACCTTTATATCTACCAAGAGACCTCTTAGCCATTATGCTTCATTGCCAGTTTGTTTCTTGAAGACCCTACTAATGGCTCTATCTCCAATCGTAAAAATCCATTCAGATGTGGACTTTTTGTCACTTAGTGATGTACTCTTATATTTGACACTTTTTGCTCGATAATTCCTTTGTCTTATGAATTTTTCACTACTTAATTGGTTGTATTTGATTTATTTCTTGTGTAGTGAACCCAATACTGGAAATGGCAACAAAAAGACGTAAATCTGCAGTTTTTATTCTGTCATGGTTGGAGTCGTGGGCACGATGCTTATTCTGTCACGGCTGGAGTCGTGGGCACGACGCTGGGCACGACGCGGATCTGATATGGCAAATAAAAAGTCAACACAGGGAATATTTTGGAAACAACTTATCTTGATCTAATTGACGTGATTTGGGGGATTTTGATTTCATTTTCATAATTTTATAGATATTATATTATCTTTTTGATTAGTTTTCCTTGTTGATTTGGGAATTTGAAGCCTATAAATACCCACCTTGGGTAAGGCTAGGCATCTCTTGTCTTTCATTCTTGTTGCTATTTTATTTTTCATTTTTAATAAAATTTTCTTCTTTTGTTTTATTTTTACTTAATTCTATTTTATTTTATTTTATGTTTTTACATTATCAAAACATGTTAAGCATGATAATCAATATCATGCTTGGCTAATTTTCTCAAGCCAAGAGCTAGTACGAATCAATTCTCACATGAGAATTGAATATTGCTTAAATCCCTTCGGGATACATTTAAATCTTTCTCGCTTAGATGGTTTGGCAATCGGCCTTACTAAAATTTTTAAACGTTTTTCAAATCAAAAAGGATCCGTTGGTCCGAATCGTTTAATTTTCTGATTGGGAGGAAGGATCGGCTGTGGCATTTCGACTTCCTATGAACACTCTTAGCGCGGTCCGCTAAGGAAAGACAGATCGGAAATGATTCTTGATAAGACAACATCCGAGTTGGGCTTTTCTGTTTTAAAAACTAAGTATTTTAACGGCGATAGACGTGGTTGATTTACTTAAGAATCGACTTTTCGAAGATAGACTTGGGAAGATCGGTTACATGAGAGAAAATCAAGTTACGATGGGTTGGGCCTCGTAGATCAGAATCGACATGAATCCGAAGCAAAAATCTATTTTCGATGATTGTGGGAATTGACAAAACTAGCTCGAGGCGATTCTTATACTTGTGTTTATTCAACTTAATCTTTTATCTTATTTATTTTATTGCTTTTATTTTAATACATCTTTCTTTGCACTTTTACTTGTTTATTTTATTTTCTTATTACTTCTCAAATCACCTTTTTTATTTTCCATTTCACTCCTAGGTCGAGAACAAGAAATTTAATCAAAAATTCCATTAAACTCCCTGCGGATCGACCCTCTTCCACTATTCTACCTTTTTATTTATTTATTTTATTTTTGAAGAGGTTTATTTTATTTTGATAGGCAAAACGACGCTTGTCAAAATTGGCGCCGTTGCCGGGGAGTTTTGTTTTCGGCAATTATTGATTATTTTATTTGATTTTTATGACTGTGAGAAATCAGGGACTCTAGTTTAATATAACCGGAAATTGAAGCAAGCGCTCGTAGAAACCACGGACAAACGCTTTCGAAAAAAAAAAGCAAAGAAGAGCAAAGAGAACGACAATCCAACGGAATCTATACGTGACACCACCACGTGAACCGGAACAAACTCCCAACGAAGAACCATCTCTCAACACCACTATTCAAATAACAAATCCCGCTTTTTAAACCAGAGCCAATGGCGAATTAAACCATTAGAGAGCTTGCCGCCCCGCCGCATGATACAACAACCGCTCTGCATTACCTTTCCTCAAGGCACCGCCCCTTTTCAACTCAAAAACAGGTTAATTCATCTCCTCCCTACATTCAACGGTCTTCCTAGCGAAAGCCCACATAAACATCTCGCCGAATTCCACATGGTGTGCAAAGATGAAGCCACAAGGAGTCTCGGAAGACCAAATCAAACTAAGGGCATTTCTTTTTCTTTAGCCGGAATGGCTAAGGAATGGTTATTTTACCTTCCGCCTAACTCAATAACCACATAGGCTGAACTATCTCGTGTTTTCCTTGATAGGTATTTTCCAGCGGCAAAGGCGAGCGAACTTAGGCGAAGCATTTTGGGAATCCGGCAAAGGAACGATGAATCTCTACGACTCATACGGGAGAGGTTCAAAAGTTATGCGCAAGTTGCCGCATGGCATGGCCTATCCGAAAGCAGCACCCTCTCCAAAAGTATCTTTATGAAGGAATGCTTAGATGGACAAAAAGATGGTGGATCTTTGCAAGTGGTGGCGCACTCGTTAATATGACGAGAAAATGCTAGAACTCTAATCTCTACTATGGCCACAAACTCGCAATGATTCGGCTCTTCAAGTGAACCTAGCCGACGGGTTCACGAAGTAAGTACCGCTTTCTTTAGAAAATAAAATAGACAAATTGATGATATTGTCAACTCTCTTGTCACAGGTAAGATAGGAGCCGCGAAGGTTTGTGGAATCGCACGATGCCGAACCACCCAACCGATTCATGTCCAATGCTACAAGATGAGACGGTGCCCAAGTCAATGCCATAAATAATCTCCCGGGACCTCCTCAAAGGCCATACAATCCCTACGGTAACACTTTCAATTCCGGTTGGAGAGATCATCCAAATTTGAGCTATGGAAACAAAAACCAAAATTACCAACCGAGACCACCTCCCTTTCCAAATCAATCACCACAAAAAGCCTCTCTTGAGACCATTGTTGAAAAGTTGGCCCTTTCACAAGAGAAATTCCAAACCCAAACACAATCTCATCTCCAAGAAATTGACAGACAAATAAGCCAACTAGCCCAAACCATTTGGTCGCCTAGAGTCTCAAGGACGATTGCCCTCTCAAACCGAAACAAATCCGAGGGAAAATGTGAGCGCGATTACTTTACGAAGTGGTACCGTAATTTCACCAGTGCCGACAATGGAGCCCGAGAAAATCGAGAAAGACAAAGAAGACACTTCTTTGAAGAGTCAAGAAGAAAAATCCTCGCCTACCTCAGGTAAAATCATTCCTAGTCCTTCTTTTTCTACTTACGAGACTCTTCCTCCCTTTCCAGGAAGGCTTGCAAGGCGTAACAAAAAGGAAGAGGAGAAGGAAATTTTGGATATATTTAAAAAAGTGGAAATCAATATTCCACTCCTTGATGTCATTCGGAAGGTGCCAAAATATGCGAAGTTTTTAAAAGACTTATGCACAAATCGGAGGCGGTTATCTGGCAATGAAAGAGTTAACCTCAATGAGAATATTTCAGCCGTTTTTCAAAGACGCCTAGGCGCATGTTTGCCATTCCGTGCAAAATAGGAAAAGTTGGAATAAAAAGGGCGATGTGCGATCTAGGCGCATCTATTAATGTCATGCCGCTAAGCGTCTACAACAAAATTTCAACAGAACCATTAAAGGAGACGCGAGTGACGGTTCAATTAGCTGATCGGTCAGTTATCTACCCCGAAGGGGTACTAGAAAACGTGTTGGTAAAGGTAAATGATCTCATTTTCCCTGCTGATTTTTACATTATTGACATGGAAAATGACCGCAGCAACAACGGATCAGAAATCTTGCTTGGGCGCCCTTTCTTGTCAACAGCGCATACAAAAATTGATGTCCGTAACGGCATCTTAACCATGGAATTTGACGGGGAAGTGGTTAAATTCGATGTGTACAAAGCTATGAAGTATCCTGATTCCATCGCAAGTTTAAATTTTGTTGATATTATAGATCCGTTAGCCGATAATTTTATCGTAAATCGATTTGTTTTATGATTTTTGTAGGAATTGGAGGATCTCGATGATGAAAGTGAAATCATTTCCACTCTTTCCTCCATCTCTGATTCTCAATTAATTCCATCTAAACCCCTTCCTTCAATTTTGCAGGCGCCACAACTAGAATTGAAGCAACTTCCATCGCATCTCAAATACGAATTTTTGGGCGATAACCGAACCTTGCCAATTATCATTTCAAGTGAATTATCACGACAAGAAGAGGAAGAATTGATTCTTTGTTTTGCGTACCTATAAAAGGCAATTGGATGGACATTAGCTGATATCCAAGGCTTAAGTCCATCTACTTGTATGCATAAAATTAAAACAGAGGAGAACGCGAAACCAACGAGAGAAGGCCAGCGACGTTTAAACCCACCAATGATGGAGGTTGTGAAGGAGGAAATTCAAAAGTTGTTAGATGCTGACATTATTTACCCCATTTCTGATAGCAAGTGGGTAAGTCCGGTCCATGTTGTGCCAAAGAAGACTGGAATTACAGTGGTCGAAAATGCCGAAGGAGAAATGATTCAAGAGAGTACAAAATGGTTGGAGAATGTGTATCGATTATAGGAAACTCAACTCACAAACCCGAAAGGACCATTTTCCTTTACCATTTATCGATCAAATAATCGAAAGACTTGCTGGAAAAACACATTATTGTTGTCTTGATGGATTTTCTGGATTTTTTCAGTTCGGTGGCACTCGAGGACCAAGAAAAACAACATTCACTTGCCCTTTCGGAACTTTCGCCTATAGGAGAATGCCTTTCGGTCTTTGCCAATGCTCCGCCACATTCCAACGATGCATGTTAAGCATTTTCTCCGATCACATCGAGCGAGGAATAGAGGTATTTATGGATGATTTTACTGTTTACGGTAATTCATTCTCTCAATGCCTTTCCAATCTTTCTTATGTTCTTAATCGATGCATTGAATTTAAATTGGTTTTAAACTACGAGAAATGCCATTTCATGGTAAGTAAAGGATTGGTACTTGGTCATGTAGTTTCGGCCCAAGGAATTACCGTTGATAAGGGAAAGATTGATGTAATTCGCTCACTTCCATACCCCACTTCGGTGAGGGAAATTCGTAGTTTTCTTGGCCATGCAGGTTTCTACCGACGGTTCATAAAGGACTTCTCTAAGTTGGCACAACCTCTTTGCCGACTACTACAAAAAGACGTGAATTTTGTTTTTGATCAATCTTGCAAAGATTCATTCGATGAGCTTAAGGGAAAGCTTATATCCGCACCAATTGTACAACCACCAAATTGGACTTTACCATTTGAGATTATGTGTGACGCATCTGACCTTAGCGTGGGAGCCGTTCTCGGCCAAAGGAGTAAAGAAGGACCACACGTGATAGCCTATGCCTCTAGAACACTCGACTCGGCTCAACGCAACTACTCAACAACGGAAAAAGAGCTTTTTGCTGTCATTTTTGCATTAGAAAAATTTCGTTCTTATTTATTAGGGACTAAAATTTTTGTTTTTTCCGATCATGCAATTTGAAATACTTGATGAACAAAAAGAAGTAAAGCAGCGAGGTTGATACGATGGATTCTCTTTTCAGCAGGAGTTCGATCTTGAAATCAAGGATAAAAAGGGAAGCGAAAATTTAGTAGCTGACCACCTAAGCCGTTTGCCTACTTCACCAGTCGAACCTCCCCTACGAGAACAATTTCCAGACGAAACATTGATGGAAGCGCACGCATCATTCCCATGGTTCGCCGATTTGGCAAATTTTCTAGCTACGGGTAAATTTCCGAACAATCTATCTCAATATGAGATCAAACGCATAAAAAGAGAGTCTCGATACTACATTTGGGATGATCCATATTTATGGAAAAATTGCTCGGATCAAGTCGTACGACGATGCGTAAGTAACAGTGAGGTAAAATCCATACTTGAGTTTTGCCATTCCTACACTTGCGGTGGACATTTTGGCCCTAAACGAACCGCACACAAAATTCTTGAGTGCGGATTTTATTGGCCAACATTGTTTAAAGACACTTACAACTTTTGCAAAGCATGTGACAGGTGCCAAAGAGTCAGAAATCTAAGTCGAAGGAGTGAGATGCCATTAAATCCTATACACATCTGTGAAATTTTCGATGTGTGGGGGCTCGATTATATGGGGCCATTTACCTCATCGTTTGGAAATTTATACATTATTTTGGCCGTTGATTATGTTTCGAAATGGGTAGAGGCGAAAGCCACCCGAGAAAATGATGCGAAAACCACAACTAATTTTTTACGTGATTTTATTTTCTCAAGATTTGGAACTCAGGAGAGCGATCATTTTTGCGCAGAGGAACACATTTCGTTAACCGAGTCGTCGAAGCTTTGATGAAAAATATGGCGTGACTCAATGGATAGCGACGACTTATCATCCGCAAACCAACGGACAAGCAGAGGTTTCAAATCGAGAAATCAAGTCAATCCCTAGAAGATCGTTAAACCAAACCGAAAAGATTGGAGCTTAAAATTAGTTGATGCATTGTGGGCATATCGCACGGCCTACAAAGGACCTATCGGGATGTCACCCACCGACTTATTTTCGCAAACCTTGCCACTTGCCCGTCGAACTCGAGCATAGGGCATTTTGGGCGGTGAAGGAATGTAATATAGAGATGAACGTTGTTGGCGAAGCACGGAAACTTCATATCCAAGAGCTTGAGGAGATTCGCGCAACGCTTATGATAGCGCACAAAATTATAAAGAGCGAACAAAAGCATTTCATGACAAGCATATTTCATTTAAATCATTTTCCGTTGGGCAGAAAGTTCTCCTATTTAACTCTAAATTAAAAATTTTTGCAGGAAAACTTAAGTCTAAGTGGAGCGGACCATTTACCGTGATCAATGTTTTTCCTCATGGAGCCGTGGAAATTGAGGATAGCTCAGGTGCACGATTTAAAGTTAATGGACAACGGCTAAAACCTTTCTTCGAGAGCACACCAATCGGACTAATTGAAGAAATCGGGTTGGAAGAGCCAAAAATCTGACAGGAAAATGTCGAGCTTAACGACGTTAAACAAAGCGCTAAATGGGAGGCAACCCATTTGTTTACTTTTCATCAATTTTATTATTATTATTTTTTTATTTGTCGTTTGTTCAGACCCCTCCAGGCCCTAGAAGAAAACATCACGGAAATACTCTCTTTCCTTTACCTCAGCCTTGGCCGCCGTCGTCATTGATCACGGGGAGTATCCTTTACCTTTCTTTATTCTTAAATGTACTTTACATTTTTTTCCCGTATTGGGACAATACGATTAAGTGAGGGGGAGGGTAAAGGATGACATTAATTTCGCCTTGCTTGTCATATTTGCTTGATGATATGTTTGTTTGAATTAATTAGAAGAACAACTCCTTTGCCGTTGCTTGCCGCTAAGCATGTTATGATTATTTTAGTTCACAAAGATACTTGAATTAGCATGCTTGATAATCGAATAATATGAGTAAGTACAATTTGACAACCCTTACAATTTGTCTTGATGTTGTTAGTTGAATTTCTCACCTAGCTTAATTAATTAGCCCATTTTGTGAGAACTTGAGCCTTTAGCATATACGATTATATTTTTATGCTCTTTTTCTTGCCTGAGAGTGTCAATTTGGACATTGGAATCTAGAACTTGTGGCTTGTATGCATTTTGAGATTACATTGGAATTTGATGCATTAATATGATTTAGGCATTAGGATTCACCCTTTCTTTTCCCTTAATGAACCAAGTCGAAGCCTAATTCCGTTTTCTTTGTTTTCATCAATATTTTAGACCCGAGCCTTTTCATTTATTCCTCTCTTCCACCATTGACAAAAAAAAAAAAAAAGAGCATAAGTTTAAGGTTGTGAGATCATGTTTAAAAAAAAAAAAAAAAAAAAAAAAAAAAAAAAAGAAGAAGAAAAGTTTAAAAAAAAAAAAAAAAAAAAAAGGGGTTTGATAATTTGTTCATTATAGCTACTTTTGTTTAGTTTGCTTACTCTTGTTGCCTATGTTTTCTAAGGTTGTGGACATGATATAGTTACTTGTTGGGAAACTCTTGTCTTGATTTTCTTAGCCTCATTTTAGCCTTATTCCCCACCTCTACCTAAGCCCCATTACACCCTTTATTAAAAGTCCTAATGATTTTTGCATCTCATTTCTTTAAAGTAGTGGAGAATTGATCTTGCCACAAGCCTATGGAGACCCTTATTCAAATTTTGACTTTGAGTGAATTTGATTTCTACACCCAAAACACTTTGAGTGATTTAAGTGCATCTTGGTAAGAATTAAGCTTAGGTTAGAATTTGATTGATAATTGATAGACAATGGTAAGGTTGAATGATTGTTCTTGCTTGCATCTATTTGTTTTGATTCATGTTTTATTCACGTCATTTTTGTGCACTTGAACTCTCATAACTTTGTTTAAGACTTGCAACGGTTTAGGAGAAAGATGATTAAGCTTTTGATTAATTTATTTCAAACATACTTGAGGGCAAGTATAAGACAAGTGAGGGGAATTTGATGTACTCTTATATTTGACACTTTTTGCTCGATAATTCCTTTGTCTTATGAATTTTTCACTACTTAATTGGTTGTATTTGATTTATTTCTTGTGTAGTGAACCCAATCTGGAAATGGCAACAAAAAGACATAAATCTGCAGCTTTTTTATTCTGTCATGGTTGGAGTCGTGGGCACGACGCTTATTGCATCACTGGTGGAGAGTCGGGCACACCCATTTGGGCACGACGCGGATCCGATATGGCAAATAAAAAGTCAACACGGGAATATTTTGGAAACAACTTATCTTGATCTAATTGACGTGATTTGGGGATTTTGATTTCATTTTCATAATTTTATAGATATTATATTATCTTTTGATTAGTTTTCCTTGTTGATTTGGGAATTTGAAGCCTATAAATACCCACCTTGGGTAAGGCTAGGCATCTCTTGTCTTTCATTCTTGTTGCTATTTTATTTTTCATTTTTAATAAAATTTTCTTCTTTTGTTTTATTTCTACTTAATTCTATTTTATTTTATTTTATGTTTTTACATTATCAAAACATGTTAAGCATGATAATCAATATCATGCTTGGCTAATTTTTCTCAAGCCAAGAGCTAGTACGAATCAATTCCTCACATGAGAATTGAATATTGCTTAAATCCCTTCGGGATACATTTTCGTCTTTTCGCTTAGATGGTTTGGCAATCGGCCTTACTAAAATTTTTAAACGTTTTCAAATCAAAAGGATCCGTTGGTTTGGAATCGTTTAATTTTCTGATTGGGAGGAAGGATCGCCTGTGGCATTTCGACTTCCTATGAACACTCTTAGCGGCGGTCCGCTAAGGAAAGACGCAGATCGGAAATGATTCTTGATAAGACAACATCCGAGTTGGGCTTTTCTGTTTTAAAACTAAGTATTTTAACGGCGATAGGCGTGGTTGATTTACTTAAGAATCGACTTTCAAGATAGACTTGGGAAGATCGGTTACATGAGAGAAAATCAAGTTACGATGGGTTGGGCCTCGTAGATCGTAATCCGACATGAATCGAAGCAAAAATCTATTTTCGATGATTGTGGGAATTGACAAAACTAGCTCGAGGCGATTCTTATACTTGTGTTTATTCAACTTAATCTTTTATCTTCTTTATTTTATTGCTTTTATTTTAATACATCTTTCTTTGCACTTTTACTTGTTTATTTTATTTTCTTATTACTTCTCAAATCACCTTTTTTTATTTTCCATTTTGGCTCCTAGGTCGAGAACAAGAAATTTAATCAAAATTCCATTAAACTCCTCATGGATCGACCCTCTTCCACTATTCTACCTTTTTATTTATTTATTTTATTTTTGAAGAGGTTTATTTTATTTTGATAGGCAAAACGACGCTTGTCACTTAGACTTGTAATCTAACTTGCATCTGAGTAACCTTCTAATACTGCAAGATAATCACTATAGAATAGTCTAAAATATTTTGTTTTCTGAATATAGCAAAAAATTCTACAAATTCCTTTCCAATGATCAGTACTAGGACAATTTTTAAATCTCACCAATTTGCCCACAGCAAATGCGGTATTAGGTCGTGCAATGCATTGCATACATTAAACTTCCAATTGTGCTGGCGTACTCAAGTTGCGCTATAGCCCATCCAGTATTCTCACTTAACTTGAAGTTTAAATCGTATGAAGTGTTCAAATCCTTGATATTCAAGTGTTTGAACTTTTCCAATACTTTGTCGCTGTAGTGAGATTGGCTTAGTGCAAATTCCTTTTCATGCTTTTTCACCTTTATACCTAGAATTTTATCTACCTTGTTGAGATCTTTCATCTTAAAATTTGAGGCTAGATGCTCTTTGGTCTCATGACTACCTTTCATGTTCGTCCCAAAAATCAACAAATCATCTACATAGAAACAAATAATTACACCATACTTATCAGTGAATTTAGTGTAAATATATTTATCCGCACCATTATGTAAAAAATCGTATGACAAGATAACCGAGACAAATTTCTCGTGCTACTATTTAGGTGCTTGTTTTAAACCATATAATGACTTGATCAACTTACACACTTTATGCTCATCTACAATGAGCCACTTCTTCAGTGGGTCTTCAATATTAACCTGAATGCAAAATCTTGCGTATTTACCCCTTCTTTCTGAACTTGCAACATTATCGATACGAAGAAGAGTGTCCATACTTAGACCAATTTTTGCTAGAATCTCCACATTATAGTACTCAATGGGAAGTTCCTGTAGCATCACTTAAATCGCATCTAAGTTGAAAGATGCTTGGGAAGCTAGAAAATTCGGTTGCCATCATCTCATGGTAAGGAAAGACCCATTAATGAATCAAGGCTCTCCCTTAATGACAGCTTTCTAATCGTCCGGACAAAGAAACTTTACCACAAAGAATCCATATCCTAGATCAATCAATTGCAATACCCTATAACATATTAAGTTTGAACAATAGATATTGGTATCCTAGGATTTTACCTAAAGTTTTAACGATTAGGGTTTTTCCTATTTTGCTCAAATACGACATTTTTCATTCTTTGAAATACTAGGAGATGTCACCCCTTCCTCGTCAATTAATTGGTCAAGTTCTTGAGAGAGGTTATCATCATCTTCTTCATCCATGTCTTCCAAGCCATTCATTAGGGATTGTTAGTAGTCACCAAATTCTCTTCCAATGAGGGTATCTTTGTAAGAAATAATACGATGAGAATCCGGTGGATCTTGGTCATTAACTGTTGAAATTTGGCTTATGAAGCTTTTTATTCTTTGTTTTATGACTTATTTGTGTATGTAATAAGTTAATTGTACGAGTTGGAATGTAATTTTTGGAAAGTCACATATTTAGTTGATTTAGTAGGTGCTTAGGTTATTATTAAGCTGATTTTATAGCTTATACAAAAGCACAAGTAATGTTTGTATTATCTCAAGATTGAGGGAGTTGTTTTAAGTAATGCATTTTGAACAAAAATGGATATGAGAAAATTTTTAGTTTTTTCTCTCATCTGAATCATTTTTGCTTCTTTTTTTCTTCTTCCAACACCATTTTTTTTTTGATCCTTGGTTGCTATAAAAACTCAAAAAATGGTATCAAAGCCTGTCATCTTTGAGGGCCTTTTGCTGTGTGTTTTGTGTGCTAATTGTTTGAAAGAAAAGAAACAGAAGCTTTATTGTTGTTTTTTTGTTGCTACAAAAGTATGAGCTTCTCACCACCCCCACACCTGCCTTTGCTGGTGAAAACTATAACATTTGGGCTATGAAAATGAAAACATACTTGTAGGCTCATGACCTTTGGAGTGTGGTCCAAGCTGATACAGAGCCATCACCTTTGAAAGCTAATCCTACAGTAGCTCGAATCAGGCAGTATAATGAGGACTGTGCCAAGAGGTATAAGGCAATGTCCTGTTTACAAAATGGAGTCTCAGATGTAATCTTCACAAGGATAATGGTCTGTGACTCTCCAAAGCAGGCTTGGGACAAGCTTAAGGAAGAGTTTCAAGGGTCAGACAAAACCAGGCAGCAGCAGTTGATTAGTTTAAGGAGGGACTTCGAAAATCTGAAAATGAAAGACTCTGAATCCATCAAGTTATACTATGATAGGATAATGGCCACTGTCAATAATATTAGACTCCTTGGAGATGAGTTTAGAGACAAGATGATAGTTGAAAAGGTTATTACAACCCTTCTAGAGAAGTATGAGTCAAAAATTTCTTCTCTAGAGGACTTTAAAGATCTATCAACTATATCCTTAACAAAGCTGATAAATGCTCTTTATGCACAAGAGAAAAAGAGGGCCAACAGGTTAGAGGAGTACCTTAAAGGAGTCTTTCAAGCTAGAAGCAGAGAAAGCTCAAACTCGAGCTTAAGCTACAAGGGTAAGAAGCCTTGGTCTAAAAAGAAAGAAAAGCCAAATAAGGATGCTGCCAAAAAGAAGTTTCCACCATGCACTAACTACAAGAAGTCCACTCATTTAGAAAAGTACTGCTGGTACAGTCCTGACATTCAATGTAGAAGTTGTAAGCAACTTGGTCACATGGAAAGTTCTGTAAAAATAAGGCAAAAACACAACCACAGCGGTAGAACCAAGCTCAAGTTGCTGAGGATGTTCAAGCTTAGGAGGAGCATGTTTTTATAGCTTCTTGTTTTGCAAGTTTAAGCAAAGTTAGAAAGGACCACTAATTGATAGTGGCTGCACTCATCACATGGCATCAAATAAAGGCATGTTTAGGGAACTAGATATCAGCTTTGTGTTCAAGGTCAGAATTAGGAATGGTGAGTTTATTGAGGCCAAAGGCAAGGGCAAATCTGTGATCTGCACTCAATCAGGTAACAAAACAATTTCAGAAGTCTTTTTTGTACCTGATATTGACTAGAATTTACTTAGTGTTGGTCAGTTGTTAGAAAAGGGTTACTTCTTTATCTTTGAAGATAAAGCTTGTTTGATTAAGGATCCTTTTGGTCAATAGCTAGTGACAATAGCTATACGTGATAGATCATTTAGTTTAGATGTGAATTAGTTAGAAGTAAAGGCTTACACTACTCTGACTGATAAATCATGTTTATGGCACAAGAGGTTGGGGCATGTAAACTACAAGTCACTTAGCTTCCTACATAAGATGAGTCTAGTTGAAGACATGTCCAAGATTGAGCCTAAAAATGAAGTTTATGAGGCCTGTCAGTTTGGAAAGAAGACCAGACTAACTTTTCCAGTTAACAAAGTATGAAGAGCTTAAGAGAGGCTTTAACTGGTTCATATTGATATTTGTGGACTTATGACCTCTTCACTGAATGACAACAAGTATTTTATGATGTTCATTGATGATTGTACCAAATTCTGTTGGGTAAATTTTCTGAGGCAGAAGTCAGAAGTGGTTGATACCTTTTGCAAGTTTAAGGCCTTAGTTAAGAAGCAAGCAAGCCGCAAGTTAAAGGCCTTGAGATCAGACAATAGCACTGAGTATGTGGCACAAAAGTTTTAGAAGATCGGTGATAAAGCTAAAATTCTGCATCAGTAAACTACTATGTACACACCATAGTAAAATGGTGTTTATGAGAGAAAGAACAAATTTGTCCTTGATATGGCTAGGTATTTTTTATTTGAAGGCAAAATGCCTAACATTTTTGGGGCTGAGGCAGTAAATACCTTAGTGTATTTACTCAATAGACTGTCAACAAATGCAGTCAAAGGCAAAACACCATTTGAAGCTTGGTTTGGACACAAGCCTACTGTCCTACACTTGAAAGTGTTTGGTTACATATGTTACACACTTGTGCTACCTAAAAAGAGAACCAAGCTGGAAAAGAGGTATATGCCTGGAGTCTTCGTTGGTTATAGTAGCATAAAGAAAGGATACAAGGTATTTGATCTTTTAACCAAGAAAATAGTTGTGAGTAAAGATGTGAAGTTCAATGAAGGGGTTAGTTGGAAATGGAATAGAACATATGCAAGCTTGTCTGAGCAAGACAAGTAAGATCATGATTTGTAACCAGTTGAAAATAAAGCTCACATTGATGAAGAAATTGATGATGTGCCTGTTAGGGGTACAAGGTCTATCACAGACATCTACCAACTATGTGATATAACCATTGTTGAGCCTTCCAACTTTGATGAAGCTGCAAATGAGGATTGTTGGAAAGAAGCAATGTAGACAGAAATGGAAATTATTAACAAGAATGATATATGGGAGTTGGTTGATAAGCTAGTGAAAAAAAAAGTCATACGTGTAAAATGGGTGTTCAAGACCAAGCACAATACAGATGGATCACTGAACAAGCACAAAGTTAGGCTGGTTGTGAAGGGATACAACCAACAATATGGTGTTGACTTCTTAAAGACCTTTGCACCAGTTGCAAGGTTGGACACCATAAGGCTGTTATTTGCCTTAGCTGCTCAAAAGCAATGGAAATTACACCAGCTGGATATCAAATCTACCTTCTTGAATGGTTTTCTAATGAGGAAATCTTTGTTGAGCAGCCAGATGGGCTCAAAGTATTTGGTGAAGAACATAACGTTTACAAGTTTAAAAAGGCATTATACGGCCAAAACAGGCTCCAAGGACTTGGTATGACAGAATTGACACATATATGTCAAAACTTTAATTTGAGAAAAATGTCAGTGAACCTACTCTTTATGTCAAAAGGGCTGAGAATGAGACCTTGTTGATTATATCCTTATATGTGGATGATTTGTTGGTTACTGGTAGCAGAAGTGAACTGATTGAAGAGTTCAAAAAATAGATGCAAGATGTTTTTGAGATGACTGATCTAAGCTTGATGACTTACATTCTTGGCATGGAAGTGAATCAGAATAAGCATGGCCTTTTTATAAACCAACATGCATTTGCTTTGAAGATCTTAAGCAAGTTTTGCGTGACAAACTACAAACATGCTAGTACTCCTGTGGCACAAGGTGAAAAGCTTTCTAGCAAGATTGACCATGAAAGAGTGGATGAGAAGGGTTACAGAAGTCTAGTAGGTTGTTTGCTATATTTGACAGCAACAAGGCCTAATCTTATGTCCGCAGTAAGCCTTCTATCCATGTTTATGCACTACAACAATATTGCTCACTTCGAAGCAGCTAAAAGAGTTCTAAGATATGTCAAAGGAACTCTCAACCTTAGGGTAAAATTTGAGAAGGTTGAAGAATTGAAGCTTCTTGGTTACTCAGACAGTGATTGGGCAGGTTCTATTAATGATATGAAGAGCACATCAGGTTACATTAGGCTCGGGAGTTTTTTGTTGGAGTTTCAAGAAACAACAAACAGTAGTACAATCCACTACAGAAGTAAAGTACATTGCAGCTGTTACTGCTGTTAATCAAGCCATTTGGCTTAGAAAGCTTTTGAGTGACTTGAACGGTGATCAAAGGGAAGCAATAGAGATTAAGGTGGACAACCAATCAGCTGTTGCTATTGCCAAAAATCCTGTGTTTCATGGCAAGACCAAACACTTAAAGATCAAGTATCATTTTGTAAGGGAGGCAGAACTATCAAGGGAAGTCAATTTGATTCATTACAGTTCGAAGGTTCAACTTGCAGACAGTTTAACCAAGCCACTCGCTAATGCAAGGTTTGAGTGTTTGAGGAACAGTATTGGAGTTTACTGCATAAAAGCCAACAAGGAGTGTTGAAAGTTGGCTTGCAATGCAGCAGCATGAAGCCTTTTATTTTTTGGTTTATGACTTAGTTAGTTGTGTATGTAACAAGTTAATTATGTTAGTTGGAATGTAATCTTGTTGTTCTTAAGGAAAGTCACCTATTTAGCTGATTTTAGTAGGTGCTTAGGTTATCATTAAGCTGATTTTACAGCTTATACAAAAGCACAAGCAATGTTTGTATTGTCCCAAGATTAAGGGACCTGTTTTAAGTAAAGAATTTTGAACGAGAAAATTTTCAGTTTTTTCTCTCATGAATCATTTTAGGTTCTGTTTTTCTTCTTTCAACACCTTTTTTTTTTTTTTGATACTTGGTTGCTGTCAAAAACTCAACATTGACGTTCACCCTTATTGTGCTACGGAGTTCTCCTTCTCCTCGGTGGATAGAGCAGTGGAGGGAGCAGCAAAATCCAATGATGCCATTCTCCCAACCTCGACCCCAGTGTAAGATTTTTTTTCCCCTCCAATTGTGGAGGTGAGACTTGAATTTAACGTCTTTCCATTTATCTTTTAAACTACTAGTCATTATGCACTAGACATAGTCACCTTCTCCATTTTAGTTATATATCATATTCCTAACGTGCACAAAGAAATTTCAGACAATTTTCTATTTGTTTTTTTAAAGAACAAAACAAAGCACATTAATAAGTTATAATACATAGGTCTCAATTCAGTCCAAGGCAAAATATTCTAGATGAAGATATGCAAAGTAGTTGTTGGATGGTTCTTTGATTACAACAATTACATCGGACAGCCTATAATGCAACCAAGTGCAAGGATCACTTTAGAGACATCTACTGTGCCAAAGCACTTGTATTGTAAACAAGAAGTGCACCACCGGCAAGAATTCCGGCTAGGGTAACCGCCCAGATTGCCAATCCGGTAGTACCTGCATGCGACCATGTTTAAAAATTAATCACATATTTACCAAATTTAGTGTTTTTAATATATAAACCAAAGTTGAGTTGTTTTAAGATAACGCACCGCCAACATAAACATCACCACTGGGAGACCAGTCGTTGGTGTTGAAGATAGGACTGTGTTTCAATCATCACAAAAAAATTATATTAGGACTGCAGTTCAACTGGTAACCATAGCTTATAAAAGAAAACGAAATTAATTTACATGTACCGTTAAGTCTCTTAACTTGTAAACCAATAAATTCTCTAAGACCATTACCTGTACCCATCGACGTTAGCACCATATTTGTCAACATATTGGTAAACACCCTTTCCCTACATCAAATTTCAAGGACAAATTCTCAACTTCAATCTAGATATACACAATATAAATTGTTATAAAAAAAATTGTGCAAAAATGTAAGGAAAAACAATAAATTTTGAATTTATTCGTATGTTTTTTGAACTGTTTTTTTTGTCACAATGAAGCTAGAAAGGAAAACAAAGAAATGTAAAAGATACCAACCTTACCCTTCCTTCCAGAGGCATCAAGACCATCCCTCAAGTTCATACCACCATTGATTCCTATGAAAACATTCACGATCCAATATTAAAAATTTATAGTTAAATCATTTCATAATAAGATTGAGCTTAAATTTGACAGACTGTAATTTCAATTCAAAATAAGTTTGGGTCGGTTGACTATTTATATAGTAAAACAATAAACTTGAATCTCATGTTATTAGTTTTAGTTGGAACAGTTGGTGTTACATCAATTTGGAAGTCGTTGATTCAAATGAATTTAAATGTTGGATGAAGTGTGATTATAATTTAGGAATTGTACAGAAAAAACTTGATTATGCTCATAAGTTACTTAAATTTTAGTGCTAAAATACTTAAACTCGATTTGTTGGTTAACTGAAGTTGATAAAATTTTATATTATTTTTTAAATTAAACTTGAATAATTTTCAAATATATATATCGTCCACCATTAATTGTTACCTTTTGCAAAGAGGATCATATTTTAAAGTTTGACACCTTTCTAAATGAGATCGTGATTTAGGTAAAGAAAGCTGTTTAAATTTTAATTTATAAATTCATGACATTTAAAAATATTTTATGAAAAAATTAAATTATAAAAAGAAAAAGAAAACTTTTGATTAGTGCAGGCAATTCAAACAAAAATGATCGTATAATATTAATTTTAATAGTTAAGTAATTTAAATAAAAATTTTTAAACAATTCAGCGATGGTTTTATAAGTTTTTAAATCAAATAACCAGTTTACCACTATAACATTATTCTCTATGTAGTTCCGGTCAGACACATCCTAAGCTAATTTATATATAGGATGATCGGTTCCGTCTAAAATTAACTAATAGTAAAAATTCTAGTTAAAAAATGACACGCTAAGGATCATCATCACGCTTTCTAAACAAATCCCATTTGTCATATTGGATTTGTTGTTCAATGCTAAAGATCTAATTCCCATAACTTCAGATCGAAAAAAAAAAAAGCTGCAATAAATACCATAAGGCTTGTCGGTCTTGATCTTCTTGCCACCACTAGCTTCAACCTTGAAAGAAGAAGGGGACCTAGCAAGGGAAGGAACCCCTCTTACACCAGATTTCTCAACATTGAATGAAGGCTTGAGGGTAACTGAAGAAGCCATAACTGAGGCAGCCATTACTGAAACAAATTCTGGGGAATTTAGTTCTTCTGCAACTCTAAACAGTGGGTTTGCCTGTGCTTTCTATATGTAAAGGAAGATAATAATAGGATAGAGAATCTGAAGATAGTGTTTGTGGTGTTGACACGCGGAGATGCATATGTGGTTGATATCTGGATATGAATGTCCACAAGCTGACAACATTATCAGGATTATCACGATTTCATTGGCTCAACCCCTTTACCGTTTGTTGCCACGTCCACTTGTATTATTTCCTTATTTTGTCTTCACAACTTCTTCAGATTTTTTTCTTTGGTGTACGTATATTCAGATTATTCTGGCACCACAGATCTAAGTCTAAGGCTCAGGTTTTTTTTTCTTTAAATATATTTATATAAACTAATACGTAAATTATGAAAATAGTCATTTTTATTTATCTTAAATTATATTTTAGTTATTTATGTTTAAAATATTACGTTTTAATTATTTATATTATAGTTTTATTACAAAGTGGTCACTCTATCAGTAAACTCCGTTACTTTCCTAACAGCAGTCCTAGTGGCAGTTCTACGTGGCAATCGAAGTAAATTTTAAATACCAACATAAATATTCAGTTGCTGGAATGAAAATATGTTTTTAATAGTCAAATAAAAATATACAAAAATGTGCAAAATAAAAGTAACAGGACCACTAAGGTTGCCCAAATCAACAAGAGAAAATCAAAATGGCCTTCAACCTACTTCAACATAGGACAGGACAATAGCATGGTTAGTGCAAAATAAACCATCCAGCAGATGAAATAACCAAAACTAACAGCCTAGCATCCAAAGCCACCAGAAAACACATTATATAGCCAAATATACACAAATACTATATAGCATCAGAATTGATCTTCATGGCTCATCCTTTTGCGAGTCAATCTACTGTAGTATTTACACTTGTTGGAACATGGACAATACTACATTCATTTGATCTGATGCCTGGAGCTTTGATTTCACGCAACCATTCAACAACATCACTATTATCACCACACTCTACAACCATTTTATTTTGTATATCTCCAAATTGAACCAACAAAGATAACACAGGCATGCTCAACGACTTGCCTCATTCCATTTTGCATTAACGATTATTAACCCACCAAGCCAACCTCTGCTTACACAAATCAAGAACTAGGGATTTATCAAAACTCTTTTTTATTGTAGAGAATATCGTCCCTATATAACAATACCCAGTTGAATCATTGGGTGCTAAGGCACATTGCCATGCTTGAAAAGAATAAGAGGATTAGGAGGCACAACCCATGCAACCTGCCAAAACAAGCAACACTGCTGCCTCATATATACCACCACGTGAAAAAAACTAAAGAGAAAAATGATGCAGTTACCATGGTAAGAACAACCCGTCTTATCCCCAATTAATACACCCTAACGGTAAAAGTACCGTAAAGGAGTCTACACTAATAGTTAGATTAAATTTTGTTTTCTCTACTAAAATTAAAGAGCAAACTCCATCTATTTTTGCGACTAAAAATTAGCCCATGTGCATCAGAATGAGATATGCGTGGCATGTCACATGTAATTGTGTGGTTATTCTGTTTTGCATGCTAGTTTTCAACCGTAGAGATGAATGAGATTTTTAATAAAAAGAACTAATTTGCATTTTGATCGAACGTATATAGATTAATTTACCAATTTTAGAATAAAAAAATAAAATATAATCTAACTCTTAATACAATAATACTCGTATTACTTTTACGGCACCCTACTTAATGGTATTCTTTCCACAGTAATTGCAACACAAAAATATTTACTTTAAATGGAGCCAAATTGGTCTACGCCTGTTTCCACGATCCAACTCTAGCCCAACAACCCTCATTTGACATGGAAATAAAAGATTTAATAGTGTAACTCTTGTAACTAATTTCAACCCAACTCACTCCATCACACTCCGCTTTACTCAAGGAGAAACTTTGCAACACATCAATAGAAGTCATTCTATTGATTAACCTCCCAATCAAATGGATCAAGTCAAAATTCCACCGCCATCTATCATTTTCTCCTACAGAAAACACCAACTTTGCCAACCTTTTTTTCTGCCAAAGCAAATTTGGTTTTCTAGTAATTGGGGTGAGACGGATGGCTTCTTGCCTCTTAAATTTGTTAGATTCAATTTTTTGTTGGGTTACTTCAAAAAGAAAGTTGACTTTTTTTTTTGTTTAAGAAAGAAAAGTGCCAAGTTAATTTAGAATCAAAACAAAATTGAGATCATTTGTAATATTGAAGGTTAAGTTTTTTAGAATAATGATCAAACCGATACAATGTGTAAATGTTAAGGGTTAAATTTGTTATTATATTTGTTAGAAGTTCTGTGACGCAAATTCTTATTAAAAAAATATAAGTGGCAAGATAGGCCGGATCTACGAGGGTGAAGGCCAATGGTTGGAGGTGCAGGGGTCGCAACCGGGGGTTTACTTCCTCTATATGATGTTGATTAGAATAATGTGCTTTAATCTTACTGCATTACTTCTATTTAACTTTGATTAGAATAAGGTTTTTAAACCTATAAATAGACGTAATCGTCTCTCCTTTTGTATCATTCAAATTTGACATAATAAATTTTTTTTCTTTTCTTTTGCCCGTGGTTTTTTCCCAAAAGGGCTTCCAAGTAAAATTCTGTGTATTCTATTTTTCTCTCTTTCTTTGCAATTCATTATCATTATTGACATTCTATTTTCACAATATTAATTTTAAAATTGTTACATCAACCTCAGTTACTTAGTTAATAGAAGTTAATGAAACTAGACCAAAAAATCTAAACATAATTAATTAGATGATCATTTTGTAACATTTTATAATTAGGTGACTAAAAAGAAACTTAAATATAGTTAAATGACCTACAAATATAATTTATTCAAATGATTAATATAAGATCTACAGTGTAAATTTATTCATATGATTAATACAATAAAGAATCAAATGAATAATTTGATAATCAAATCAAAATGCTTTAAGGTTTAAGGTTTGAATACCTTCAGTTTAACTAGTATGTCGTGCTTCATTGTCGATATGATGAAGGCTTTGACATTTGGAAAGCTAAGCTAGCGAGAACAAATGATTTAAGGCGAGTTTCTGTACGATACTTTTGGATGATTGATGGATTAGTGTTGCTTGTGTGATCTATGTCTACATCTATTCTGAGTTTTGCTTAAAATTTATGGTTGTACATGATCTCAGTGGATGAGCATGACATGCGTGTTTAAGGTTGTATGAATTCAAGAAAGTCTGCAAGTATGTTCTGTATGATAGAATGGTGTATTCTTGTGTCAAAGTGTGGCTTACTATTTAGTGTAATAGTATTTAGAATGTTATGCATGAATTACACGTTTTTTTAAATATGGAGTATGGAGGGAATTGCCTTGACGGGGTAGATAAAGATAGGAGAAATTGGCATAATGGAGGAATGGGCGGAGTCTTATAGGATACAAGGGAGTGTGGCAGCATCGAGGAATAGTTATCTACTGGCTCGCTAGAGCGACACTGTGATGACGGTCTATCGACTCTATAGAGCGACACCATGATAACAATTATTAACTGGTCTTTCAGGGCGACACTGTGTAAATGGTATACATGTCCTACGAAGCAACACCTCAAAAGAGGTTTATGGATTCTTTGGAATCAAAAGTCCATGGTTAGCCATGGCAGGATCCAGTTGCAAACAAGTACTCAGTATGGCAAAGATAGAGATCGCCAAGATAGGGAACAGGAAAGCCTAATAGGGCATAAAAAGGGAGGTTACTATATGACTCTCATGGCAAGTAGTTTGACAAGATGACCATAGTTTGTCTAGAAACACGAGTAAGCGTACTAATAGAGGATCCTTCAAAATGCGAAAAAAAATAATTGGTAGAAGCGTTTTAAATGTGATATATGTGAAAGGAAGGGGTATTTCCTTCAGGGTAATTGTGAGTAAGTATTTTCCATTAAAAGTCTGCTAGAGTTGATGTAGAACCATCATTAGCTAAGTATTTATGAAATGGATTATCATATTTGAAATTCTAACTAGAAATCGACAAAGAGTTAGCTAGAAAAGTGGGTAGCCTACCAAAAGACTACGTTGAAGGGAACGTCCACCCGAAACTGAATGATCAGTAAAGTCTGCCAAGGAGTTACAAAGAAAGAAGATATTCGTTAAGACTTTTTGGCACTGGATAGTCCACCTAAGACTAATAAAGGTAGAAGTTCACCAAGAATAAACTTAAGGAAGAGGTAGTCTGCGAGGAAGAGTATCTGTTATTGGAAGCATCTTAGTAGAATGGTCTGAAATGGGTGTAACGACCCGATAGTCAGGGGTGTTGAAAAATGAAGTTCGGGACTCTGTTTCCGTAAAATGAACCTGTAAGTATTTTAATTAATATTTACGAGGTTAGTTTAGTAGTGAATTAGATTTTGGTTAAGTGAATTTGCATGAATTAGAAGTTGTTAAGGTGTAGGGATCAAATCGCATAGGTATTAAAAGTTGAATTATAAATTAAAATTAATTGAGGGACTAAAGTAGTAATTATACAAATAAATATGTATAGTGTATGGCATTAATATGTATGTTGTATATATATGTGTTATAATAAATAAATAACATGAAATGTGTATATATATATATGTTATATTATAATAATGAATAAAATAAAAACAAATTAAAAGAAAGAAGTGGGAATAGATGAGACAAAATGCATGCAAAATTAGAAGAAAAAAAAACAAAGAAAGAATAGAAGAGAGCAACAGCACCGGGGGTTTTAAACATTTAAATTTTAATTGGTTAGTTAATTTAGTCCATTTTTCTTGTAATTTTTTTATATTTTTGGAATCTCAATACTTAGAGCTACCAGACCCATATTGTAATTTTGAGTACTGCTTAAGATTTTAAGATATTACTTTAGCTGAATAGTATAAATGCTAGGGGTTAATTTGATAAATTTTTAAGTTAGAAGTGAAAAAGGACTAAATAGTGAAGTTAATTCTTGATTTTGAGCAATACGGACTAAATTGTAAAAAAAATTAAAATTTAAGGGTATAATTGAAAATAGAGAGCTAAATTTAGCTTAAAGTGAAATTAGTATAAAAATATAGAGTTAAATGTGGAAGTTAAAAATTAGTCTCGATATAAGGACTAAATTAAAATTTAAGCACATATGGTGTAAAAGTTAAAAAATTAATGTGAGATTGAATGGTATATTATTAATGTATTGTAATTGTTTTATTCCGTAACTAACGTCGTACCGAAATCCTCGACTAAAAAGGGGAAGAATAAAATGGACGTCGAACAGCTAGAAATTCACGGTTTGTGTTTCTAAGTTATTAATTATTGCATTTGAATTGTTGCATATGGTAAGTACCTGAGGTGAGTACTTTTGTACTTTGAGATTGAATTTAATTCATAGTTGATTGAAATGGAGTGTTTTGGTATATATTATGAATGTTTTGATTATATGAAGATTGAAATGAATATATGTTTAAATGTGGTAATGTGCAAATATGAGAATTGGACATTGGGTGTGTTTGTAAGTGAAATGGAACCCTACTGTTTCGGGCTAAGTCGGATATAGATGGCATGCTATAGGATAAGAAGAGTTCAGGGATTTTTACGACCTCAAATCGATAAGGCACTGAGTGCCAATTTGCTTGGTTTTAATCGATGAGACACTGGGTGTCAATTTATATAGCGCTGGATACAATTATTACTTTGAATTTATCCAATGAGGCACTGAGTGCCAAATTGGTGTGTTAGTTGGATCCGTGTATCCGTCCGAGTCTGGGTCGTGTTAATGGGGGAAATTGAATAATTAAATTTATATGTTTGATATGAATATGGCAAGGATTAAAAATGAAAAATGAAATGATGGAATGAAAAATGAATTGAGAAATGAAATCAAGTATTGATCAAAGGATTGAATCATGCCATTTCATGAGTAGAGATTTGCAAATACTATATGAAATGCCATTGATATGTGATTGAATATTTGGAAATTTTAGTAGGTATGAATAAGGAATGAGAAAAAAATATATTATTAAATTGAAAAATATGTAATTAGCTTATTTGTTGCATTTATACATTTTAATTGCTTATATCAAGTTTATATTGTTCGGATTATAGAAATACCAGTGAGTTATACTCAGCGTACGATTTTGTGTTTCAGTGCACAGGTTAGATACATTTTAGCTTACAGTCGACTCAACATCCAACCTCAATCCCAAGCTCAAGTGTGGTGTTATTTCATTTTGTAATGACATGTACCTAGGAAGTCTTTGGTTGATAGTTGGTTTGTTAATGTGATGTTAATTTAAGTTTTAGGTATAATGATGGTCATTGTATATAAGTATATGTTGTGGTTGAAGCCATATGTTTGGTATGTTAGTTTGACACAAGGTTTTGATATAGCTTAAAGCTTGATATCTAAAGTAGCTATATGTTAGGTTAATATGGGTGAATTTGGTATGCATGAAATCTTGATTTGAATTATGCCTTTTTGATGTGTTTTGAAGATAAAAAATGTGGTACCAATGAGGGTAAATTGGTTAGGCACTTAAGATTGTTGTTTTGGTATGATTTGAGCATGTTTAATTGTGTTTGAATAGGTTAAATGGTTGGTGAAATGGTTTCTTAGTGCCCAAGTAATCACAATTTGGTAAACTTGAGTTTTAAGGTACATTTAGGTGCAAACAACTTGGGACACGGTCTATCACACGGCCATGTGTCACACACAGGTAACACACATAGGCGTGTACCTTGAGCATATAGAATAATTGCATAAGTATAGTGTCACACATGGGTTGACACACGGCCGTGTGGCCTAAGTCAGAGAGTTACACGGGTAGAGACATAGGCTAGGACATGGCTGTATGTCTCAAGTTAGTGAGTTACATGGGTAAGGACATGGGCCATGACACGGCTGTGTGTCCCAATTTCAAAAGTCACACGGCTTGGCCACATGACTGTGTGTCCCCTGCTTTTAGGTATTTTTGAATATGACCCTAAATTTTCTAAATTATTTCAAATTAGCCCATTGTTTGTTCTTAGACTAGTTTTAGAGTCCAAAAACTCGTATTTAAGACTGAATGGGTGAATTTTATTTTGATTTTAAATGAAATAGAATAAATTGTTATTAAATTATATAGGATGTGTGTGACAGCCCTAATTTGACCCTAGTCGAAAAGTGGTTTCGGGACCACAAAACCGAGTCATAAAAATAATTTACCATTATATTTTGTGCTGATTACATGTGTAAATGCAATTGTGAAAGCTTCATGCTTTAATTTTGTCATTTGCATGTGAAATTTCAATAGGACTTATGTGAGATAATTGTGAAATGTGATAGGCTAATTTTAAAAGTGATCTATTAATGCCTATAAAAAAAAAAAGGGACTTGCATGTCAAATTATCCATTATTGGATAGTGGCCGGCCATGATATTGTTAATATATATAATATATATTTTATATTAACCTTTTTATTCTACTAAATGATTTAATGAATAAAAGATAGTTGAATATTGGTGAGTGGGAGGAAAAAACCAAAGTAATTCATCTTGTTCCTCCATTGCCGAAACTTGAAAGGAGAAAGAATAAAATTTTTTTTGTTTGAGTTTCAGCTATGGTGATTGCTAGAAGAAGGTATGTTTAATGCCACCTTTAGAAATGTATGCATAATTTGGATGATTAGTTTGAATTCTACCTATTCCATGGATTAAATTTAGGCTAGTTGGAAGTTTGAAATTCGGTTAAGAAGCTTGAAATTTTAGTTGAAGCTTGGATGTCATTAGCTTGGAAAATTATGTTAGATGTGTTAAGTTATTTGTTATTTTAATTTAAACGTTGAGGTTAGCATTTGGGTTTGTTGAATATGACGAATTTGGATAGGTTAGCATTTGGGTTGTTGAATATGCCGAATTTGGATTTAGGGAGAGAAATAGGTAATCGGTCATGCTATTTTATTTATAAAATAATTGTTAAATGCTTCATATGTTATATAAATGAGCTTGTAAGTGAATTTGAAGACTTGGAAAATTTTGGATGAGAAGTGCCGAATGTAATTTTTGGGTGTGACTTAAGGGGTAAAAATATGGTGGCTTGAGTTTAGTAAAATTCGGCCATATGTGATGATATATTCAGCCTTATATATTCGGTCTTATAGATATGTACCTATGTAATGATATAATGAATTTGGTATATCCGGTCATATAGGTAAATATTTATGGAGTGTTCCAATTGAACTTGTAATTTCGACCACATAGGTATTTATATAGATATAAATATATATTTGTAAAGATATGTTTGATCTTGCATATTCGGCTAAATAAGTGATGATGGTATATGAAGTTAAATGTGGTTTTGTAAGCTTGTATAGATGTGTGAAAGTATGTTATAATGATATTTGGCTTTAAAAGTGGTTTGAAAACTTGCAAAATGCTAATCTTATAAGTATTCGGCCAAATAGGTAGATATGATAATCATGTGTGGTTATGAAATTGTTAAGTTAAAATTTATTATTCATTGATTTAGTAAATTATCTTATGAAATTCGAATATGCAAGGTAATAAGTTAGTAAAATGTTCCTTGATAGTTTTCATCTATTATATGGGGATAAATGTAGTTGTTGATCATAGCCTAGTAATATGTTCGATTGTGTATGAGTAGGGCATATGTATGATGTTTAAATAGCTAGTTAGTAAGGTCATTTGTACCTTAAAATATGTGATATACATGTATTAAATTAAATTGCTTAATTGATAAGTAATTGAATAAATCTATTTGTTTTAAATGAAGCTCAAGAGCAAAAAGGGTCGAAATCAGATAAGGGAAAAGAGAAAGCAATCGAGTAGTCTATCCATAACCGTTCAAATATATCCGAGGTAGGTCTTTGAGTAATGAAACTTAGCTTATGATTTGATAAAATCATGGTATATAAGCATAATAAATAAATTGTGATCTATTGGTTCTACTTGAATTACGTAGTGGGATAAATAATTTGTGCATGATAATGGAGAATTATATCCGGGCAAAGTCCCGCAGGCTTCGTGCTGGAAATGTATCCGGGCTAAAGTCCCGCAGGCTTCGTGCTGGAAATGTATCCGGGCTAAAGTCCCGCAAGCTTCGTGCTGGAAATGTATCCGGGCTAAAGTCCCGCAGGCTTTGTGCTGGTAATATAATTTCGGGTTTTATACCTAACAGGCCAAGTGCCGACGAATTTGATAAAAGTATACAATTACAAGATCCTACACTAGGTTGACAATTTGAAAGTGCATTACATATTAAGCTGGCCAGGTACGTATCATGTACTCGTATGTGAGTTGATTTGAATTAAATTATAAATGTATAAAGTGATGCATCTGTGAATAAGTGTTATGACTATATATGTGATCGTGATATGTTCGGTAAATGTGTGAAGTTATGTGAAGTGATTCTATGTTTATATTCAAATATAAACACTTGGTCCTTGTGGAAAGATTTGTGGAAGTATATGATTTATTTTTAGGTGATTACGATCGTGGAAAATGAAATGTGAATATGATATTGTATTTTATTCATTTCAATTGAACTAAAGCTGTTAGTGAAGCATTTTAATGCCTATGTTATATGAGTTCGATCTTGAATGACATGATATACATGTTTAGATAATTTGAATGCAAGGAATGTGTGAAAGAGCAAATTGTAATAAATCTGCTTGGGACAGCAACAGTAGCGTGATTTTGGAAAATCACCATAAATTGTAGAAATTGAATTAGAAGCTGAATAAATTATGTAATTAAATCTTAATGAGTCTAGTTTCTTATAAAAGAAACCTTGTAAGCAAAAGAATTGTAGATAATGAGATATTTGAAGTGGCGTAAGATAGAGTCAAAATGACTTTGAAATCCCCTGTTCTGTTTTTAGAAAATCATTGTAAATTTTACAATGATGATTATAAGATAAAAATTATATACTTAGACTCCTTAATGAGTCTAGTTTCAAATGAAATAATCGATAACATAATTTGAATTCTGTATAATGAGAAAATTGATTCGTAGTGAAGAGTGGTCAGAATAGTCAAACAGTGAAACAGGGGAAACTTCAATAAAAATCTGGTATTGATTGGTCAAACCAAAAATTCTAAAAATTTTATGGATGGAAGATATATGAGTCTATTTTCAGGGAAAATTAATTGCACTTGATTTGGATTTTCTTAGCTCCAGTTGATAATAAATTAGTGACTGTTGCTCAGGAAGACAGCCTGTAGCGAATTTGTGATTTTGTTGCAAAAATGGTTAAAACTTGTTAATGACATGCTTTTCGAGTTCTTATGATCTTATTTGTGATTTCAATAAGATTCAAGTGAGGTGAAATTTCTGAATATGCATTATGTTCATGAATACTTGGCCAAAATGGCAATTATCTAGGAATCATTTCTTGAAAATTTGAAATAATCGATCTATAAATAAATTAATTGTTTGCATTGCTTAAAACTTACTAAGCATTGAAGCTTACTCCGTGTTCTCTTTTCCATTTCTTATAGGTTTATACTTTAGCTCGAGTTGGAAGGGCCGGAGATATCATCACACTATCGAGTCATTATGTGAGTTGAGAAGATTGTATATCATCATGGTTTAAGGCATGTATAGGATAGACTATAGGTAGAATGATATTTCGACTTTGTGTACATTATAGCCATGCGAAGATGGCTTGCTCATTTTGTTTAGAGAAGCCTTATAATTGAACTAATGTGGTGAAATGTTTTAGTTATAACTTGATAGAAGTTTTGTTCAGTCAAGTAATACCTCATAACCTTAATCCGGCAACGGATACGGGTTAGGAGTGTTACAATGTGATTGTGAAATTAAATGATCTGAATTGTTTAGTAATGTTCGTGACCCTAATCTGCCGACGGAGAGGGGTTAGGAGTGTTACAATGGGGAAGTCTTAAGGGGCTAACTTGTAGGCATGAGTTCGCCAAGAAAGAGAGGTGTCTATCCACCAATAAAATCTCATATTCAAGGCTTCCAATTAGGGTATCAGTAATGGGCCTTCCTCTAAAGAGGGATTCACACACAAGTTATGTTCATAAGAAACTCATTGTTGGGGGGTAAACCAACAAATTTATGTTGAGTTCAGTGTGGAATGAGGGGAGCAAGGAAAGAAACACGCAATCGCTAATTAACATATTTGCATATACGGTCACCTTATAATGAGCCAAATCAAGAAGTTAGAATTGAAAATATGAGCTGAAGTCAGACAGGGTTAAGTATTAGATAAAGGGTGTGTAGAAAAGTACGATTACGATTACACCAGTCGACATGTCTGCCGACAGTTAGTTAAGAACACATAAAGGCGTCGACAAAGCCATGTCAAACCTGCAGAATCCCATGAGTTTCTTAGGGAGTTTTATCTCAACACATTAAATCTAACTTACCTGACAAATTATTCGTTTTCTATGAGTACTATTGTACACAATCTTACTAAGTTCATATGTACTTACGATTGTTCTGCCTTGTATGCAGGGTTAAGGATTGTGTGGAGGGACCTAGCTAGACACTTTTAGGCTTGTGCAAACGATGTTATAACCGTACCATGCATGTAGAGGGTTACCCCTAGAGGCCATGCCTCGAGTAATAAATTAGTGTATCTGTGGCAAAGTCTCAAACTATAATTTGTAAATAACTATTATGCTTACTAAGGTAGAAAGTTTGTAAAGATTTAGTGCTAGTATGATTAGGGATATTATCAAAATTTTCAATTCTGGAACCAATGTTAATCCTTAAAATGTATAAGATTGAATAGTAGCAATGTAAGTATAAGTTGGTAGTGTCTAAGTCTGTAAGAAAATCGGGTTAGAGAATTTGTTAAGCCAGATGTTATTTGTGACACTTGGTACCCATGATCCCGTGATCGGGTCGGGTAGAGGGTGTTACAATTGAAATAAAATAAAAACTGAAAATAAAAACCTTAAGCTAAACTAGGTGGCTCACTTGGCCAAGCATTCTAATGTGAGCCTAAACACACCTATTTATAGTAAAAAATGTCTGACCTAATTAGGTTAATTACAACCTTCAAAATTACTTATGCTTAACATATGACGTTGTATATGCTTTGTGGTAATTCTGAACATTCACTGAGTTTATTTAAGTTCATACACTCCACATTAAAATCTTGCAGATAAGTAGCTTTTTCAGTGTGAGTGGAGTAGTGAATGAAAGGATCTTAGCAAGGCAATAGTTTTCGAGTAGGTAGTTTTATATTCTTTGGACTTTTTGAATAAATGCAATGTTAGTTAGAGTTTTAGTTTTAGTTTTGATTATTAACATTATTTTATTAATTCTATCTTGGTATTGGATTGATGGAATGTGGATGTTATTTTGGACTTCATTTATGATTAAATTGACGTTTGAAACTAAGGTTGATAATGCATGTTCGATATTTTTATTTAAATCTTTGGATGTGATATGATAAATGTTTAAAGGATGTAAACAAGTTCAGTTAAATTAGACTATAATTGTGTTGAGTAAGAACATTGTTTTTAGCATGAAAAATACTTTACTTTGTGAAATTTTTGGCATTCTAGGTGAATGTATCGATACTCGAGACTCGATTATCAATACCATGGGGTTGGGACATTTATAAAAATTGGCAGTAACCCAATTTGGTATCGATACCCACTCACGAGTATCGACACTTGTTATAAAAATACCAATACTCCTACAAAGGTATTGAAAAACGTTTTAAATAAAAAATTGGCAGAGAGCTAAAATGGTATCAATTTTTACATAAGTATCGATAGCTAATTTACGTAAATATCGATAGCTGTTATTTTGTATCGACACCTATGTTGTTTTATTTGGAATGTTAATAAATGGACCTTAATTCTGGATTTAACTATTTCTATTTTCATTTAAATGTTTTAATTAGTCACGAACCGTTCAGTAAATGTTGATTTTAGTAACTGTTGCTCTTATTTGAAGCTAAGTAGTTCCGTTAGTTGTTGTAGCATCCTATTACTTGAGTTTGGCGACCGGGCCGGGTAAGAGGTGCTATAAAAATTAAACATGTTCGTACTAAATGTTTGCTCTTATAAAAAGCAATCGCTAACATCATTTTCGCTTATTTAAAGGTATATATCAATCATTATTTTTTACAAATCCTTTATTTCATTTTTATGGGATTTACTCTCAATTGTTATTAAGTAAAAAATTCAAGACGTCATTTTCTACTTTTTCCCATCTAACCAATTCTTTAGTCATCTCACTTATCATTTGAATTTTAAAGTTCATTATTTTTCATTAAACCTTTCTAATTAAGATTTTTATAACTTAAATTAGCTAGTATAAGCTCAGTAAAAATTCATACTTTTCACATTTCAAGTTAGAGCAAATGCTTTTAACTATTTTCTCAACAAATTATCATTTCAAAGTATATATATCATCGCACACAAAAACACACTTACATTATAACAATTCATAATATGTTCCATTTCCTTGCCTAGGTTTCTTTTTTTCAAGTTTACTTGCCTACTAGTCTATTTTACATACTTGATAATTATTTTATTTCTCAAATCCATTCAACTCATTAGACACACACAAGTCCTAGACTGTTTTACCACTTCTAAAACACTCAATAAAGGAAGTTAAGAGATCATATACCTTATCAAGTTCAAAATTGACACTACTCACTAATTGCTCATTCTTGACATTCCCAATCTTCTCAACATAAATTCAATGCACATGCATTTCACATTTCCAACTTAGCTAAAATATAACTTCATATTAAAATGAAACATGAACTCAAATTTTCTCACCTTGCTTCCTTAATCTTTCCAAGTTTTTTAAACTTTCTCTAGATTTTCTTCATTAAATTCATAGATTCTAAGGCTGAAAATAAGCTTAGAAAAGTCTAGAAAGTAATATTTCTCATGGGTTTTCAAGAAATTTACTAACGCTTTAAGTGGGGGGCTTGAATGGAGAAGAAAATGGAGGGAAGGAGATGAAAATGAAATGGAAAATGAGAGTTTTCTCTCAAATTCCTGCAGCCAACGTAAAACAGAAAAATGGGGAGGGATTTCTCCATTTTTCATCACATAAAACCAAGTATAAAGTCCTTATTTGATCCTTAAATCCAATGGTTGCAAGTATGCTTAAGTCATTCGATCTAAAGGCTACAAATCACTCTTGAAAATGGTCAAGATCCCTCAAACATTAATGGTCAAGATTGTGCATGGGATTTTAAATCCAATGACTTAAATTAGCTCCTACAGCCAATTTCTTATAAAATTACCACTTTGCCATTAATGAGCTCCAAAGGCCAAGATTAATCAGAATTTTTATCTAATGGTCTCATATTATATTCTTTTTTTCTTCAAATTTTAAATTCGTCACATATAGCATGTCTTATTGCTCTACAACTCCTTCAACAATTTATTCCTTTGTAAATCACTCAACCTCCTAAATTGGAAACAAAAATAGTTCATTAAATCCTACTTTCCAAATTAAATCTAATATCTCAGAATAAATTATATTTTATCGCATCTAATATTTTTTTTATATCTAACTAACTCTACAAATATTTTTAATAAATCTAAATTCTTTCTCTTAGAAATTTTATGATACTCATTTTTGAAATATTATCATCAATGGCACTAAAATTTTTTGGGGCATTATATGAACTATGTAACACCGGTGTTTAAATTGCAAACTTTTATTTTGAGTGCCTAAAATAATAATTCTTTATAGTTGAGTAACTGTTTGGATAGTTTACCTTATTTTAAATTAATGGATCACATATTTATAATAAAATTACTTTAAAAAAATTGATTTTATATAACCAACAAATCATATATATTATTGAAAAATAATATAAAAAATCATAAGAGTGTAAGTATTTAAGCTTCATACACAAAGTTGTTTATAAAGCAAATCGCGATCTAAAATTTCTATTTCTCAAGTCTCATAATTTCTTTTTCTTTTTATTTTTTTTCTTAAAATTTCTTATGTTTTTATTATTTTCTGCCACAAGTTATTATCACGGTGTGACGTATGGTTGCATTACTTGAAAAATAAATAAATAGGGAATCCTTAATTTTAAGTGTCAAATAATCTTTTTAAAGCATTTTAACCGTTTAAGTATTCAATTGAGTGTAAAAAACAAAACAAAAACTTAATTTTTCTTTTGAAAAAATTTGAAAAAATTTAAAAACTTTTTATGATTATGACATTTACTTATAAATAGATGACTCAATTACATTTATTCATAAATTAATTTCTCGATACTCAAATATTCTTTTCTTTTACAGAAGAAAGTGTTTTTTTTTTTTAATTAAAGAAAAACTGGGTACATGTACATGGGCTTTAAAGTCTCAGCAACTGGAAAATTTTCATAATTAATTTTCTATTTTGTGTGGAAATTTGACCTTATTCTGTTGGCTCATACAATCATACTCAACAAGCAAAACAAAATCCAGCTCATTGAATGTTGAAATCTTAATACTCTATTCTTTTCTTTTAACAAGAAAAGGGGTATTCCTTTCATTTACATTTCCACATTATGGTTGGAATTGTGGAGGAAAACTCATGGTCAAATTATTTTTCAGTACAGGAAAATAACAAATAATTTTATTGGATATATATAAGTTTATATATTCTCAATACATCAAATATAAATTTAATAAAAATAAAATTATTATTTTAACAAAAAGTTATTGTAACAGCATCGTGCATAATTT
This sequence comes from Gossypium anomalum, assembly GCA_025698475.1. Taxonomy (NCBI): domain Eukaryota; kingdom Viridiplantae; phylum Streptophyta; class Magnoliopsida; order Malvales; family Malvaceae; genus Gossypium; species Gossypium anomalum. Next base: position 16,110,896 of record CM046960.1, on the reverse strand, counting down.
CATATTCCTTTATGGTGTCAGTAAGGAGAAGTTGCAAGTAATCTAGAGGGAAAAATCTAGGCAAAAAGACAAACAACTAACTTCTCAAATTGGTAGTGATTTGCTAAATTGCCGGCCATTGCTGGATGTGTACAAGTAAAAGAGAGAGAAAAAGAGGGTAATCAACGAGTTGATAAGTGGAACAAATTGGCAGTGACTTGCTTTGATGGTAATTGCTTCCTGTTGAAACTTATATAAGCAACTCCATAACCAATTTCTTGTGTATCTTCTTTTGGGTTCATAAAAGAAACATGGGTTGTTGGTCAATGTGGTTATATTTAGTCCTCTTCTTCCTTTTTTCCTTCTTCAATTCCCCATTGTTATCCCTTTCTTTATCTCTTCCTCCATCGCATTTATGTCGTTCCCAACAGAGTTCTTCATTGCTAAGATTCAAGAGCAACCTCTCCATTTCCATTGATAAAACTTATCCTTTTCAAAACATAACTTTTAAGACAAAATCTTGGGATGAAGCTACTGACTGTTGCAAATGGGATGGTGTGATGTGTGATCACAAGGAAGGAAACGTGATTGGCCTTGATCTCAGTTGGAGTGGGCTGATTGGTTCTCTCCAATCAAACAGTGCCCTCTTCTCACTTCAAAACCTCCGATGGCTCAACCTTGCTGGCAATGATTTCGGCGACTCTGAAATCCCGTCTGAGTTTAGTAAGTTGAAAAGTCTAACATATCTCAATCTCTCTGGCATGGGACTCACTGGTTTTGTCCCACCTGAAATCTCTCTTTTTTCAGAACTAGTTTCGCTTGATCTCGGTCTGAATAATCTTTTGTTTAGGAACCATGATTTTAACATGCTTGTCCATAACCTTACAAAATTAGAAAATATGATCCTTGACCTTATCGATTTGTCTTTGGTTGTACCCTATTCTTTCCTTAACTTGACTGTCTCAATTAAGCATCTGAGTCTCTTTGCCTGTCATCTGCAAGGAAAATTTCCAACTGAAATTTTACAATTTCCATATCTTGAAAATTTCATTCTCCAGTTTAACGTCGATCTCATTGGTCATCCACCTGAAACAAATTGGAGTAGTCCCCTTAGAGTGTTGGATGTTTCACAAACGAGGTTTTCAAAAGAGTTGCCAGACTCAATTGGAAACCTTAAACACTTGAAAACACTTAACCTTCAAGGTTGTGATTTTATGGGGTCAATCCCTGCAACACTTGGAAACCTCACAAAAATCACTTTCTTGGATATCTCAGGCAACATGTTCCAAGGGCAAATTCCAGATGTTTTTGGGAACTTAAACGATCTAAGTTCCATGGATTTTTCCCATAACAATTTCAGTGGGTTCTTACCATCATCAACATTTAACCTCACCAGCCTTACTTTCATGGACTTCTCTTCCAATTTCCTTCAGGGCACCCTTCCCAACAACGTACGTGGACTTTCATATCTAAGAGAACTCCACTTAAATGCAAACTTGCTTAATGGCAGAGTACCAGGTTGGTTGTTTAGTCTACCATCTTTGAATTGGTTGGACCTCAACTCTAACAAACTTAATGGTCCCATTAACCCAATTCAAGAGGCTAATCTAGTCCAATATGTCGATTTGTCAGAGAATGAAATCCAAGGACCAATTCCAGGTTCTTTCTTTGACCTTGTGAACCTTATTGATCTTCACATTTCATCAAATAACTTGAGTGGCAATATCAAGTCATCCGAGCTTGTGAAGCTTAGGAATCTAAGGTTACTTGATCTTTCACATAACAGCTTACTATCATTAACTAGCTGCAATAATGGTGCCAATTCTACACTGCCCGTGATAATTGAGTTTCATTTCTCTTCTTGCAACATGCAACGTTTCCCAAGCTTCTTGAATGCATCCAAGTACTTGCAAGTTTTAGATCTTTCTAATAACCAAATTCATGGTTCTATTACAAAATGGGAAGCCGAAGGATGGGAGATCTTGATTACTTTGAACTTGTATATGAACTTCATGACTGCAATAGAGCAAGTTCCTGGGAAGCATCTATCAGCTCTCGATCTTCGTTCAAATTCACTTCAAGGACCACTTCCAGCTTTACAACAGTCATTGCTTTATTTCTTAATCTCAGACAATGAGTTGGTTGGAGAATTACCTCCTACTATTTGCAATTCGAGTTCTCTTGTTGTACTTGACTTATCCAAGAATAAGTTGGGTGGGATTGTTCCAGACTGTCTTGGCAATTTTAGACGTCTCACAGTTCTGGATTTGAGATCGAATTACTTTCGCGGAAAAATTCCAACAACATACCTCAGATATAGTTCATTAAGAACACTTAACCTCAATGACAACCAACTTGAAGGATCAATTCCACAATCATTGACGAACTGCTACAGTTTGGAAGTTTTAGATTTGGGCAACAACAACATAAATGATACATTTCCTTATTGGTTAGGTACGCTTCCTAATCTGCAAGTTCTTGTCCTTCGATCTAATAGATTCCATGGTGACACACAAAATTTCAATGGATCATTTACCTTCAGTAGCCTTCGAATGATTGATCTCTCTCGAAATGAGTTCACTGGTCACATCCCACCTGAGCTATTTGAAAATTTAAAATCAATGAAAGATATTCAGGTAGACAAAAGTAGTCCAAAGTACATGGGAGGATATTATTATCAAGACTCTGTAATTGTAACAATGAAAGGGTCGGATTTCAAATTTGAGAGAATTTTAACTTCTTTCACAGTTATTGATTTTTCAAGCAACCATTTCAAGGGGTCGATTCCTAAAGAACTTGGAGAACTCAACTCACTTATAGTGCTCAACTTTTCACACAATAGCTTAGCAGGTAATATCCCACCATCACTTGGAAAATTGGTAGCACTTGAATCATTGGATCTCTCGTCAAACAAGCTTCAAGGAAGAATCCCAGTGCAGTTAACTGACTTGACATTTCTTGGAGCATTGAATCTTTCTAATAACAACCTTGAGGGGCATATACCGTTAGCTAATCATTTCGATACTTTCTCAAATGATTCCTTCGATGGCAACTCCGGACTATGTGGATTTCCATTGTCAAAGAAATGTGGCAACGATCAGGAACCAGAATCACCTCCATCAACAGTTGCTGATGAATCTGATACAAGTATTTGGAAAATTGCAGCAATGGGTTATGGAAGTGGACTAGTGCTTGGATTGAGTATGGGATACATAGTTTTCACAACTGGGAGACCTCGTTGGCTAGTGAAGATGATCAAGCGAAACCCACAAAAGAGAAGAAGGATCCGTCGAAATGGAAGGAGAAAGAATTAGCAGTGGATGATATAGGGTTTGTTTCCAGTATCTTTTCCATAATATTTTCCATGTATTCTAGTTATAAGCGAAGTTTCATGCATGATTTTCAATAAAATTTAAACTTGTCTTGTTTCTCCAAATTATCGTAAAATTTGGATTTTAATTATTACAGGAAACAAAAATATTCATTCCAAAGCCATAGAACCTACTTTACTTATGATTCAATAGGATGGGCGGTGGTGTGCATTGTGGTGCATTTAGTTTATTTTTTCTCTCGTACTATAGTATTGCTACCGTATCTAATTTCACTACCAATACTTTATTTACAGTAAAACGCAGGTAAACTTACTATCCATCCAAACTCATCCTTAGTATGATGCAAAAATTGAAAAACCATATACAAAATTATATTATTTGAGCAAAAAAGTACATTATATTATTATCCAAGATGAATTAGAATTGAACTCGAGCTCCAATCTAGTTGTTTTTGTACTATTCATATTAATTTGTAATATATTTTATATAAAAGTCAACATTTTAATTTTGAATTAATAAAAACTAAAAAAAATTATAAAATGATATGCTTTATAATATTTTTAAAAAAAAATTCAATCAATTTATGGTTCCAAACCAGTGAAATTTGATCTAGATAATTTTGCTTTTATGCAATGTTTTTGGAATTGGATGACTAGTTGAATCAGTTGAGTCATCAATTCCCTATTCGATTGGTTATCTAATTTTATTTAAATAAATTATTAAAAATTTATTAAATTTTAAAAAATATTTTAAAAATATAAAATTCAATTTAATGATTATTTACCTTAATCCGAACCGATGCATCGGTCGGTTCCACAACATGAAAAAGTTGGTAGATTAACCTACATTGACCAAATATATTGGGAAGTGGTTAAAGTTTGACGAATGGTGCAACTATAGGATAATAGCACCATTTGTGAAGAGGAAACAAATTTTGAGATGAACGAAAATATAACAGCCCCTATGTATGCACTATTGGATGACTAGCACAAGTCATAAACTGGATTCCAACATAATCTGTGGCTAGATAATCTCAGTCTTGATGGTTGACATGTGATCCTAATATGGATACTGCATCACATTATTTTTAAATTATTATTATATATTTTTTATTTAGCTATACCATATAAAAGATTTGATTAGTTCAGATAATAATGTTTGTAATAATAAAAATTGAATGTAATCGTAAGCATAAAAATTTTCATTGCCTGAAAAGGTTTTTCAAAAAATCCAACCACATGGCAATGGATTGTTGCTTGGTTTGTAACCTGTTGATTCTCGATAAACGGGCCAGTCACCCTGCATCTATTACGACGGATAATGGTTGTCAGATGAAAATTTTTTATATTACTCTTACGATGTAGTATCCAATCCATCCAAGACTTTTGTAATCATAAAAGCTGCTCCTGATTTAGCATTTTTTGGTATTCATTCCTATCTCAACTTTTAGTGTCTATAGGAAATGTGAAAATAAATGAAGTGGGGATTTCTGGATTCCCTGCAAACGAAGAATTAAAGTACGTTTTCATCGAAAGATATTACCAAAAGCAGAGTCCTTCCATAATTTAACTACATCAGTGACCCCGTTGATTGCACTCTCCATCGAAGTAGCTGTAGAATATCAACCCTACTAAAAAAACCCTTGAAAAATCTGCATGAGTCAACCATGCCGCTTCAAAGCAAAAGGATCTTTTATCTGTTGGCGGGACACAACCAGCATCCGTATTAAAGAGAATGGGATGGTGATCTGAGTAGAGATGAGGTAGACTAAAAACTTTCAATTTGGGTAGAAACTGAAGAGCAGTAGTATTAATAAGCACTTGGTCAAGAAAGTAGAGGTGGTTTGTGGTTGAGGAAAACGAGACTTAATAATCTTGCAATGCTCGTCAAGGCTAATTGGCGATTACATGTGAACCACAATGCACTTTGGTGTCAAGTTTTCAAGAAAAAGTGCATGCTTAGTACTCCCTTTATGGAGGTCGATTTGAAGGCGAATGTGTCATCTACTTGGCATGGTCTCTTGAAGATTTGTAGTCTGTTGAATCAAGGATGTAAACGGATAGTTGGGAACAGACGTTGCATAAATTTCTAGAATAATTAGTAGCTAGGAGTGTTAGAAAAAATCCTTTTTGAAAATGTTTTTTTTTTTGCACCGCGGAAAATAAAATTGTGATATTTATAGCAATACACCCTTCACGGGAATCGCGCATTTGTTTTCAGCCAGATAGATCCTTGTTGTTTCTAACTTTCAACCGAACAACCTTCTCCGCTATTCTTGTACCATGAACTGCTTCAAGTATGAGTTCGAATAATTCGAATCAAACATAGAACAATAAATAGTTTTCTTTACTTTCAGTGTAAAAGAAAAACTTATCTCAATTGAAACTGACAGAATTATTATTCTGGAAAATAGAATTAATGCTTAGAGAATAAACTCTTATTATTTTCAAGTAGAATAACAATATCTTAAAGTTATATATTTCACCCTACTGGTGCCATCTATTTATAAGGAGAAGATGTAAAACCCTTGTTAAATTGTAAAAGTCTATTTCAAATAGAGAAGTGAACTCCTAATCTAACTAGGATTAGGTGGGGCGGCAACCCTAGTTAAACAAACTAGGGTTAGTCGTCCCTTACTTTAAACATAAAGGGCTTTTGGACCCTTCCCATATCAGGTCCAATTACAAGTATTTCCTGGATTTTTAATTCAGTACATTATAATTCGACCCAACCCGATATTTGTTTTTCTATTTCCGAAAAATAAAATCTTAAATTAATTTAAATTAATTAATTTTCTAATTAAATAATTTTCTCAACCCAATTTTAATTCCATTAAAATCATGATGACTTTATTGTAAAAAAAGCTATAAGAAAATATATTTAATATTTCTATATTCATCGGATTCACTATACCAAATGATTTATTTTAATTTTCGAACTTTATTTAATTTGAAAACCATAAATTCACTGCTATGTCATTTTTCATTTTCATTTTGGAGAAAACCACATTTATTTCCAAATGTTTCTCATTTCTCTATTTTTACTATTTTTATATTTTTCTGTTCATTTCATTCAACATGCAATTCATTTCTGGTTTCAACGAGCTAGTGGAGGGATCAATTAGACTTATGCGATTAGGGCTCAAATGATTTATAATTAAGTTCCAGCTTTTCCCTTATTAATTATAAACTCATTGAGTCACGAAGTCATTTCACTATAGTATCGTGACTGAGCCCTCCTCAACGACATACCATTATGAAAGCAACTCGATCAGTGCTCGTCCAATAACCTTGTCATAGGTGTGTTACCCTCATAGGATATCCTTAATCCCTTTGGGATAAATTCGCTCTCCTAATATGATCCTATTTTATATCATGGTAACCATAACATCTTCCTTCATGAAAAGTCAATTACTATCAAATAGTAATCAATTCATTCATCACCAAAGACGAACGACCGTGAATAATGCTACATACTATAGAAGTCGTATACCCAACGCACCAGCTTTTGATTATTTATCTATTTGAACTCAAGCTTTTACTTACATCAAAGTATACGAGTCAAGCATACATAGTTCGTCATCCACTTAGGATTAAGGTATGCCATATTTTAAACATCACAAGTGAATAAATCCATAAATGGATTCAGGATCTATTTTTCTTGGATCGAGTTTGATGTACTGTTAGTCCAGTCAATCACATTTATGTCTATTAATTAGGAGTCATCCGCTCCAATGCCCAAGACAAGATATCTACCAAATGAACTTGATAGATGATTGGCTCTCTGACCACCGACACGTGAACACCGATACGGAAGGAGAGAAATCAACACTAAAGCAATCAAACAATAAGATAATAAATATTTGTGGTGTCTGCAAGTGTAATAGGTTAGTTGTAATATAATTTGTACAACGAGGTATAGGAGTACTTCAAGGATCAAACCTACAAGAGTTGGCGATTAAGTGAATTCTAGCTACTAACATACAATTAAAGATTCTAACCAACTATTCGCTAAGTACTATATTATGACAAACCATTAATTTTAGAGAAATTAAACTAATTAGTTAACTAATCAAAAAATGGACTAAATTATAAAAGACACAAAGTTATGGAATTAAAAAATTAATAACAAATGGTGGTTGGTTGACTTCAATGTGGTTAATTAATTATCAAATTAGGGATCTAAATTACTTAAACTCCTAAAGTGGCTCCATTTTACCTTTCGGTCTCAATTTTATCAAATTAGACAAATTAGTTCGGTTTATCTCTTGACCTCACCCAACTAACCTACGACTAATGAATTGGTTCCCAGTAAGTTTGCTTCCTGGTCTCACTTATCTTAATTTTCCCTTAGGGGCATCAATCCTAAGTTTTTAAATTTATTCAATTTATTTCAATTTAGTCCCTGACCCGAAAACTAGTTTAACCATATCTCCACCAACCAACTTCCTAGGGTTTAGTTACCTATTACCATGTTTAAAATAACAAACATCAAAGAAACAACCATTAGTGTTATTAACATAAGACTCAATAAAAATATGAAAGCTTGGTTTTTACTAAAAAAAATTCAAGGAAAACAAACTAGTAGTAAAATAAATAACCAAGAACAACAAAGTCAAGATTTCTAACAAATAAAAAGGAAACAAACTGAAATAACATTAATCTAAAGATTAAAATGTGATTACAACTAAGTTTAAGGTACCACACAGGTAAATAAACCTAAGCTACAGTAGTAATTAACTTAATTAACTCTAAGAATGCAAAGAAAAACAAAGAAACAAGCAAAAAATAAAAACCCTAAACTATAGGGAAGAATAAATGAAACCCTAAAAATGAGAGAAAAACTAAGAAGGTAAACTAAACTTGTGTCTAATGACTAATGTATCTAATATGTCTAATGTTTCCTCTTCTCAGCCAATTTTTGGCCTTTTTTAGCTGCTATCTAACCCCTTTTTCTTTACCAAAATGCCCATCAATGTGTCTTTTTGAATGGTGCTTCGGTTGGATAAGGACTACCTCTACTGGTAATTTTTGTCTCTATACAAAAGTGATATCACGATATTGCAAACAATCTCCAAATAGGGGATCCTTGGGGTGTTGGATATCGCGATACCACTATAGGTGGCATTCTTCTATTTATTTCAAGATTGTCGAGGGTATCACAATGCCCATGCTTTGGTATCGCAATACCCCCTTCCTTGATGATGTTTTTGTTCAAGTTCGACTATCATTGAATTCTTACAACACTCAATCAATCGTTAGGGTCCAAATGGTGTATTTGGCCAATTTGGCTCTCAAACGGAGTATAAAAACACATTAAACACTTATTATATCTAATACCTAAAAACTAACCTAAATTATGAAAAAGACACTTAAATTGCTCGAGAACAAGCTCCTAAAGCAAATAGGGAGCCTAATTTGACATGTCAAATTACGGTATATCAAACTCCCCCACACTTGACTCTTTGCTTGTCCTCAACCAAACACAAATAACATGCAAAAAGATGACCCTCGGACTAAGTTGGACAAAAAGGCAACCTAGCAGTAAAACATTGAACTTATCTCACATGCAGCCTAAAAATGATATTTAGCTAACTTGGGTATTCTTAAAGGAAACAAAAAATCAGCTTAACAAATTAAAAAGGCTAACAAATTAGAGGAAATTCAAATGAGTATATGTACAATTGTGTTATCCATCAAAATAAACTAGATAGATACATTATAGACACTTAAATCGAGTCGAAGGTGTTCATTCAAGCAAATACAAACAAGTCAAGAGAAATGTGCAAATGAAATGTTCGGATCCCAAAGATCTTCTAGGCTTTTAACATTCTGAGGCTTAGGATAGTTTAGAGTTCAAACAAAAGGGTAGCTCAAAATGGTTTTAAGCATTCGAAATAGTGAAGCACATGACATTGTTCCCCATTCGTCCTCAATTAATCATAAAGGTCACCTCCTTATTTCTCCTTCTCTTTCATTCCTTATCTCTCAAAAAACTTAGAGGATACAATTGGTACGTACAGTATGTAACGCCCCCAACCCAACCCGATTCTCTGAGTCTGGATCTTAGGTATTACAACATAAAATTCCTTAACTAAATTATCCAAATAGTTGTCAAACGCATTTTATTTTAAACATTTTCCGTTATCATTTTAAAACTAAGTCATATTTTTTAAGAACAACGCAATATATTATTACAAAATTAGTACATCAAACTTAATACATCTATTAACAATATTGAAGTTATTGAAAGACAGACTCATAAGGTGCAGTCCTAACTATAACACATTTACACTGTATGCATAAGAGCCCACTTCGCCATTTACTTGGCGTAGTCCTGGCATCATCCCTCCTAATGGAGTCTCATATCTTATACACTTGAAACATAAATACAACACAAATAAGTTCACGAGAACTTAGTGAGGGTAAACACAGATTACCTTACAAGAGAATCTTATGTAGGAGTTGAAGAACCATCTTTGCTATTTACTTTTTCTTTATCACAAGCTTATGCTTCGACGAGTACAGTACCATTCTCAGAGTTATCCATATACCACACCTATCACACTCACAATTGTACCCATTTTTTTCTTCAAACTACTGACCATAGACCTTTTAAGACATTCTTTGAACTCTTCTTGATCAAACTTAGAACACTTAGCTTTTTAGACCATTACGTATAGGCTATCACTCCTCACATATACTTTACTTAAAATAATTGTTCACAGTTACTAGTCATTGGCGGATGCATATGCAAATAGAAAATTCTCATCCATACCCACTTACAATCAATTTACCAATTCAGTCCTTATCTAGTTCAACCTCAATACTAGATCATACCGACAAAGTTTTATATAAACATTTCAATGGCATACCCTTGCGCCTAGTATGTAAAAATCCTTCACATTCCATAATATTTCAAAGTACAATAAGAAATAGTGGATACCTTTTTTGTACATACAGATTCACACATTATATTCAAGAATACCTTCATCAGTCTTAATAAATTACCATGCAGTTCTACTTCAATAAATTAAATTCTATTATATTTTACCTCACCATTTTATAATCACAACTTATACCGTACTTACCACCCGGCAGATAGACACTACATACTGTACTACCTTATCTGAATACACTAGAGAGTCAATCAAAATACGCCATAAGACGTCATACGAAATACGCTATAAGGCATCATACAGATTACGCCATAAGGCATCAATGAAGATCATGTGTTTACTATCTCGATAGACTTTACAGAAGGTGCCATGGGTTTCTTCCTTATTGACTTAGACGTATATTAATCTACAGTGCTCTGCCAATTCAATTTTTACACTCTCGAAGGCTACACCATGAACACTCATAGAATCATTTCATATATTGCCATGGGTCATAACCAAATGGTCTTACATACATATTCATGTATCGCGATCTGTAATTTTGATTCATAGATATCGAAGGCTATGCCATGAACATTTATACAATTGTTTCATATTGTATCATATCATATTGTGCCACAGGTCTCAACCACATGGACTTACAACCTTTCATGTATCGCGATCTGCCATTCCAGTATTCCTTTTATTAGAGGTATGCCATGAAAGGTTCCTTATCATAAGTTGTCATGGGTCTTGACCTCATGGTCTTTCATATACTTTCATATCATGACGTGTCATTCTAGTTAGCAATGTAACTACCCTAACAGAGGCAGCATAGGAGAACGTTTACATAGGCTTCACTTGCCTAGATACGTTTAGATTTCTATATTGATTCTTACCTCCTGAAATATCAGACCAAATTTGCATGCTTACTATCATCATTCACTTCGATGGAGTTCTATGCATACCACCATTTTACCTATCTCATCTTTACCGTACTTGTATATTTTCTAGTTACAATAGACATAATCATCATTTTTATATTCATATACTCCTATTTGTATAATTTACATAGAAAAGTCAGTGTAAAAACTTACCTGATACTCACTTACAATAGCTTGGAGCTTCACACTCGAACATTTAACATGAACCAGTAGCAATAACTTCTTACAAAACATAAGATTACCATTAATACCCATTTACAGACAAATTTCTAACACTCTATCAATAGGAAAAACTGCCATGTAGGGTTTCTTATACATGCAACTTACTATTCATATACCACTCACAGACTCATTCTTTCAGAACTTAACATGCAAGACTGTAACACTTACCCAGAGATGAAATGATCACTTAATTAAACTAAATCTTAGCTCCTAGATAAATGAAAAAGATTTTTTAGTTGAATTTAAAAAGAAGAAAGAACCAAAATGCCATTTTTCCAGAAAGAAGAACCCTCTTAAAATCCTTTCCCACACAGATATCTATAACCCATGTTCTCATAATGGAACTTGATAAATGCCACACTCTTTTAGAACTTGTCTTTCTTTAATGCCTACACTTATTGAGAAGAACATAAATGAGAATCTAGTAAAGTAAATATAAGACTATTCTATCCAATTGGTTCTTTACCATATCACTTTACAGCCCAACTAGCACAATACTTAGACAACTGGGCGTACTACACCATTAATGTGAACTCATATCATAATTACCTTTTCACTTAGCAATTATTTCACTCCAACTAACTCAGTAATCTAAGATAAGATTTTTACCTACCTGATATACACCCATCCTAACCGCCAAAAGAAACAATTGGCTGGTAACACTTCGCCAAAGCAATTTATTTTACTATAACATGCCCGAATCATAGGTCCTCCAGATTTGGGGTGTGACACAATAAACAAGAAAGTATTACACATTATGAATTGAAAGATTTCTATTTAAGCTCAACTTTGATTTTACATTTGAGCTCTTTTTTTTTTTCTAATTTTTTCACCCTTTCACTCACAATGCTTTTAACTCTCACATTGCTTTTATTTCACTCATATATATGATCTTTTGGTACTAATTTACTTAGAAATGTTCTATACATGCCATATCATATAGTCTCTTCTTTTTCTCTCAAGCACACATGAAGCCACCATAACGTCTCTACCTATCCCTTAATGCCTATGGATAGACATCCATTACATAGTGCCTTTTTTTAGTGCCTTTTTATTGTTAGGGATAGATAAGGTTCGAGTTTTCAAGTCGTTTAGGCTTAAGGCTTCAAAAATAAGGCTCATCAAGAAGGATTTTTCAAGGTTCAAATTATGAGAACTAATGGCCAATAACATAAAGGTATTTTTGGCTCTAAGCTAAACAAACAATGCTTAAAGTCCTTCCTGAAACATTTCACAAGTTGTATTTTCTATCATGCTTACAATTATTGAAATGAACAATCAACAATTCAAGCTTTATTTATCTACAAGTATATACACAATTCATTTATCCTATGGCACAATTTACACATTTTTCATTAAGAATGGGTGCCTCTAGTCTATTAAGCAAAATAACCTATTGAACCGACTAGTCTACTTTTAAGAAAACTAAATTATCTAATATCAATCAAACTTTACATGCTCGACAGTCCAAAATACTTATTCAATATTCATAACCAATGGAATATTGCCCAATTATTTTCCAAGCACCATGCAAACAAAATAAAATACAAGAATCAAAAGAAAAATATTTTTGGAATTTTTGGAATTTTTTTTAAATAACATAAAAGCTCAAATTAAACACACAAAAATAGGAAAAAACAAAGAGACAAAAACTATACGCACCCCCACACTTAAACCAAACATTGTCCTCAATTGTGCCCAAAATAAAAGGTAAGAAGGTTACTGGACTCCCTTGAAAGCATTGACATGTATCGACAAAAATTGGGGTCGTTTACCTCCTTTTTGAAGTCAACTATGTGGTGTAGCTTATGGGTGAATGAATGCATATAAAAAGCAAGCAAACACAAAGAAAATAATTGCAAATAATAAAAGAAAAGCAAAAACAAAAACAAAAAATAAGTCCAAAATAATTCAGTAGTTTTATAGTTACATGCTGCATAAACAAGAAATAAAAGAAATTGCGCAAACATGTAACTAATCATCATCGGAGTTGGGCTCTAGCTTCGCAAACTTTTTTCCTTTGCCTTGAATGACCGACCTCTTGTAAGACTGTCTTGGTTGGTCACTTGGGTTTTGCAAGACTACCCCCTCCATAACGGGTTGCTTTTCACTTATGAATATGATGTGTAAATTGTGCAAGTATATAAGTCAAACAAGAAATAAAGTGATGAGTGAGATCATCTTCATAAGGATTAGATAGGTAGAATTTGGTGGAGTTATTAGAGTTAAGCTTAATTAATGGTAAAGAAAAATAACAGTGAGAATGAAGTGGCAAAATCAGAGAATAATGATGTACAAAATGTGTAAAACAAAAAATGTAAACAAAACAAGAATGTCACGAAAAAGTAAATATAAAAACAGAAGATTAAGGAATTGCAATATTGATTAGGACAGCTAGGATTACTGATGCACCTACCTTCCCTAACTATTAATGCCACATAAAAGTCTTAAATATTCTACTGCGATAGGTTTCTACATCAATCTATTTCTTTCGAGAGTAAAACCTTGGGTTACCTCCCTTAAGGTACTATATATTTATAGACTTGAGTTCGGCTACCACTAATATTTTCTACCCTCTTTTGTATGAGGCAAGGCCCTATGTCTAGAGGTTGCTACGAATAAATAATTTATCATTCACTCATATTATCCAATGTCTATCTAGTTAACCTAACCCTATTAGCATTAAGTTATCTTTAATAACCTGTTGTATATTCATTAATACGAAACCTATATAAAGTATGAAATACCATTGAATAAAACAACAAAATAATTCCAATTTAAATTTTGAACAATAATAGAAATTAAAGGGTTCAACAAAGTAATCCCAAGCCTAAGAGATTTAGCTTAAAGCTAGGTAAATCGACTTCAAGTTTAATGCAATAACCAACATCATCATTAACATTTAAGTTCTAAAGAAAATGCGATAAGAATTAAATGAGAAAATTTGAGATGATAACTTTCACCTATTCAGCTTCCAACACCGACAGCGCAATGTGTTGCAGTCATTTTCTCCTTCTTCAGTTGCTTGCCTTCTTGGTCCTTCCCCATTTTTCTGTCAAAAGCTGCTCATTCTTTTTCTATCCAAAAACTGCCCCCCTTTTTCCCCTTTTGGCTTTTATAGGTTTAACCTTCTAGGGTAGGTCCATCAGCCCATAATCCTTTCTCCCTTTTCAGGTGGATTTTTTCTGGTACAAGTACAGCTGGTACTGAGAACGGTACACATTAAGTGTTAACTAGGCATCTTCGAGGTATTGCCATAGCATTTGTATTGGCAAACTACCTGAATTTTTTCACGGCAAACCTTCAATCCTTTAATCCTTTTCCTACACTCTGTACCTGCCAATCAACCACCAAGCAAGTCCTTCCCACATGTAATTAAAAATAATATCTAATAGCACTTAAGCACAATCCAAGCTCTTTAATACAATGCTCTATAAATGTCAATGCAATATCCTAAAATGGAACTAAAATCACTTAAGTACAAGCAATTAACTAAGTCCAAGGGTATGAAATATAACTCTTTTCAAGAGTTATCACACCCCCAAACCTGAGTTATTGCTTGTCCTCAAGAAAAGTATTCATGAATGCTTGAATACAAGAATTGTCATGGCCACATAACCACTTTTGTATTGCCAAACCATATAGAGAGCATTTTGTACTTCAGTTCCCAACAATCTTCTATGTCTAAAAATTTTGTTCAAGTTTCATAAGTTTATTTAGCAAAGCCAGTGCAGAAAATATTACTCTAAGAGCAAAAATACTAAATACTCCTGTATGCAATATGACTATAGAGAATATCTCCTAAATTACATAGTTCATCTTTTATCTAAACTCAATTTGCCTTTTTTTTAGAACAGAGGGCTCAGCTCGTCACACAATTCTTTAACTCGACAATCACAATAAAGCATACATTGAATTGCCAGGTACTTAATCATGTCATGAGTTGAATAGAACTCGCTTATTAAGCTAAGGCTTTTGACTTACTACCTCCTTAGCTACTCAGCCTATTACTATAGTGGAGTGCCCCTAAACTTTTTTTCTTTTATTACACACTCTTGCCAAAACTTGCATTTTGTAATCAACAGCACAATGGAGAAAATAAGGTGTTGCTAACCTGTTTGGTAATTTTAAGAATTGGAGTGTTTTATGGCATTTCTTTGATTTTTCTTAAAATTTGCCATTTTATTCATTATTGAGTATTGCCATTTTACTGAGCTTAGCTTCAAACAACTCTAAGTTTATTGAAAGAACTTACTATAGATAAATTATAATAAAATTTAGGACATCTCATTTTTAGGGCCCGATTCTAAGTCAAACTATCCTAAGCTAAATTCGCCTAATCCACTGTCACATTTTTCTAGATTTATTGAAGAATTATTCTCCTCATCGAACATCACAGATAAAAACTACACTCATAATAGTCTAAACAATCCTTGACAATTACGTGTGTCCTAGCAAAATGAACATGCTCAACTAAATATCCAACGCATCCTAACTGCTCAACACACCCTTAAACCTAAGGGGTGCATTGTCCTCAATGCATGCATAGACATGAATCTTGAATGCAAGAATATATTTACACCTAGAATGTCATGACAAAAATATAGATGTTATGATGCAATAAAATAAAGGGGAAAAGAACTCCCCTAGCTTGGAGCCGAATTATCATTGTTTCAATTTCGACGAGTGGACTTATGTGCCGAATGCTTATAACATATTCTCTTTTTTAGTGATTCGTGTGGGATGTCCTGCTTTTCATTGTCAGACTTGGTGATCTCATCAATGAGATGATTGATTTCGCGTTGGTTTGGTAGATGTAAGTGGGACAACTACAGTACTATCCTCTGGTGGTGTTGGTGTAGGGTTTACTTCTTCAGTCCCCTCATCATCAGTCTTTATGTGGACTGATTAAATCTTTTGTGTGCCTTCATCAAGGGATTCAGTTTCTTTCTCTCCAAGAGTAGGGTTGGTGGTTTTAGGCTCTACTGCAGCTGGCTCTACGTCGGCCATCCTTTCTTTGACAGGTGATTATAATTCCTTAAAAAATTTAGGGATTGTCTACATGGGCTCGGTGAAGTTCTTTTGAAGGGACCTCTTTATGGTAGCATCTCTTTTCTTCACATAGGCCTATAAAATGGCCATTTTTTCTTGCGTCTTTTCTAAGTAAGTAGCAATTCAAAGTTGCTAAGTCTCAAAAAGATTGAGCTACTTTTGCAACCTCTCAATTGAGCTGAGCACTTGCTGCTGAAATAGACTATTGGAAGTAGAAGTAGTTGCTGTCGCAAACATTGGTGTAGAGGATATAGAAGCTAAGCCAAGTTGTTGTAGTTACAGCAAGGCCTCTCTAGAAATCTTGGCTACAATAACCCTTGTGATTGCCCCTTTATTTGGGGTAATATCCTCGTTGGGTTGGACTTGGACATTGACGCGCTGGCAAAGTGCAGTGATTAGGGATGGAAAGTTAGACTCCCTACATTTTTCTATACACATCGATCTACTTTATTAAAGATAATTTTTCCCATTTGGGATAATTTTTCTCTTTGATATATTACTCTTAAATTTCTCCTTCGTTGTATCATTGAAGAACGTTCTTGGTGGCATAACATTTGTCTAGGGTGTAAATCGTCTAGCCATTGTTAAGGTGGAGGGAAAATGTCGATTTAGAAGAAAAAAAAGGGAGAAAATTTTAGTTTTTAAATAGGCACAATTATCTTTGAGAGATAAAATTGTTAGGGTAACTATGAGGAAAAAAAATTAGGAGATTAGGGTAAAGGTAGAGGTAATAATGACAATGTAAATGGTAAATGGGCTGTGACGTGGGTCATTGGATAAGCGATAATTATGGCCTGACATGGGTAATGGGATATTAGGAATTAGAGGGAAATAGAAAAATTGATGCTAAATGGGTGGGAAAATTTTTCGTTAGGCCAAATTGTTTCATATAGGGCCCAACCTCTCAACTACCGTCAAGGAAACATAAATACCTGTACTGCAAAGTAAACAAAAATTATTAAACAAGTTAAATGAAAGAACTAGGAGAAACTTAAAAATAGCAAAAATAAAATGAAAAAAATTATCTAGATGCTGAGGTTAAACAACAGAAAGAATATACTTGGGTGACTTCAAAGGGACCTGACCATTGAGATTTTAATTTGCTAGGGAATAATTTGCGCCTAGAGTTGAACAACAACACCTGTTTTCCTGGTTCAAATTGTCGCGGCATAATCCTCTTATCATGCCAGCACTTGGTCTTCTCCTTATATAATTTAGCATTTTTATATGCTTGTGTCTGAAATTCCTCCATTTCGTTCAGGTCTAACAACCTTTCATGTCCAGCAGTGATCCAATCCATATTCAGCTTTTTAATGGTTCAAAATGCCTCGTGTTCCAATTCAACAAGTAGGTGACATGGTTTTCCATAAACAAGCTTAAAAGGTGACATCCCCAATAGTGTTTTAAATGTAGTACGATAAGCCCACAAAGCTTTATCTAGTCTAGAGGACCGATCCTTTCGAGTTGGGTTCACCACTTTTTTTAGAATCTACTTAATTTCTCTGTTAGAAATCTCAACTTGTCCATTTGTTTGGGGGTGATATGTTGTGGCAATCTTATGTTTCACCCCATATCTATGCAAGGCATTAGCCACTAGCTTGCAATCGAAATGAGATCGTTCATAACTAATAATGGTTAGTGGTGTTCCAAATGTTGTGAAGATGTTCTTGTGCAAGAACTTCATCACTGACTTTATATCATTATTAGGGAGAGCAATAGCTTCGACCCACTTAGAGGCATAATCCATTGCCACGAGTATGTATAGATTGCCCAATGAGGGTGGAAATAGACTTATAAAGTCTATTTCCCAAACAACAAACAACTCAATCTCTAAGATATTTTACAGCGGCATTTCGTATCTCCTAGAAATATTTATTGCCCTATGACAACGATCGTATGAATTATAAAATTCATGGGCATCCTTGAACAAATTTGGCCAATAGAAACCAGATTGGAGTACCTTGGCAACAATTTTCATTCCTCCAAAGTGTCCTTTATAAGGAGTTGAATGACAATGTTGCAGGATGTTGTATATTTCATCATCAGAGACACACTTCTTAATTATCTGATCAGCACAATGCTTGAATAAGAAGGGTTCATTCCAATAATAATGTCTAGCATCATGAAGGAATTTTCGTCTTCTTTGGCTATTAAGATGAAGTGGCATCAAACCACTTACTAGGAAGTTCACTATATCATCATACCAAGGTAATGCCATGGCAACTAATAGTTGCTCATCTGGGGAGTCTTCCTTAATAAGTTTGACATTGCCATATTGATTTCTAGCTTCTAATCTTGACAAGTGATCAGGCACTTGGTTTTCAGCCCCCATTCTATCTTAAATTTCTATATCAAACTCCTAAAACAAAAGTATCCATCAAATAAATCATGGGTTGACAACTTTCTTGGTCACTAAATACTTAATAACAGAGTGGTCTGTGTAGATTGTGACCTTGGTATTAACTAAATGAGATTAGAATTTATCGAACGTGAATACTACAACCAATAACTCCTTTTCAGTGATGGTGTAGTTAAGTTGTGCATCCATCAGGGTCCTGCTTGCATAATAGATTGCATGAAATACCTTGTCTTTCTTTTGCCCCAACACTGCTCCTATAGCTTAATCACTGGTTTCACATCTAAGTTCGAAAGGCAATGTCCACTTTGGAGCTATTACAATTGGTACTTCGACATGTCATTTCTTCAATTCTGCAAAAGCAATCAAATAATGTTCATCAAAATTGAAAGGTTTATTTTGCTCCAGCAAGGCACACAAGGGTTTAAATATCTTTGAGAAATCCTTAATGAATCTTGTATAAAAACCTGCATGGCCTGAGAAACTCCGAATACCCTTGACACTAGTACGAGGCAGCAATTTTTCTATTACCTCAATTTATGCTTTGTCAAATTCAATTTCTCATTGCGATGCTTTGCAATGCCCCGAATTTTGGGCCTAGAGGAATTGGGCTTTGGGCTTTAGGTCTCATAAAATTTTTAAGTGAGCAAGAAAATGACAAATGATATGTTGGCTTTAAGGGTTTAATGAATTTGGAGTGTCTGGGTGTGTTAGAGAAGTTCTGGGTTCGAGTTTTGTGGTGGGGGAATTTTAATTTAATTATTAAAAGAACCAAGGTTGTGAGTAGTTGGGCTTTTAAATAAAAATAGGGGAAAAATGGCATCAAAAAGCCTGGTGGTGGAGTGGCTAAGTGACGCCATTAGGGTGTGGAGAGGTGGTGTTAGTGGCTAGCAATGAGATCCTAGGTTCGATACCTAGCTTAGTATTTTTACGAGTTTAATTTTGGCCTTCTAGAAGGTTGGAAGTGGCGTGAAGATGGACTCTAAAGGGAGTGCTCAGGAGAGAAAATTTAGGAAATAGATTGGGGAGTTATCAGGGAGAAAAACGAGGAGATGAGAAGGGGGAAGTGATGGAGCTGAATTGGGAAATGAGGGTTAGGCAATTTGGCTATAGGCTATAAATATGTGCTGAGTTTGGGATCCTAGGCTAATGCCAAATTCTTTATTTTTTTTAAGTGCCGATTGGCTTTTCCATCTTTGCTAACTGATTCTTTTTCCATTCTTTCTCTCCTCAATTCTCTTTTGATTTACCCTTTAGGTTAGTCGATTCCTTCTTCTAATCTTCTTTTTTAATTTGTGCCGAATAAACCTTATTCACCATATTAGTTTAAAAGCTGAAAAGTCGAATCTCCCTTAGGCCGATTGCTCTTTTGGTGTAAATAGCTTATCTCTTTTTTGGCTAGTATTGTTAATACCGATTACTCCTCTCCCTCACTCTTTCTAATCGGCTTTGGTAGGGAATTAGCATCGGATCTCAGATCTTAGCTCTCTACCGAAATTGCTCATTAGGTGTTTGCAGTTTTGGTAACTGTTCCTCTCCCATTAGCTAAGGTGGCCGAATGTTCATAGTTAAGGTAAGGGGACTTGTGTTGGATACAAGTCACCTATTATTCTGGTTTTAATAGTTAAGATTGGTGCAAATCTAGGAGTTGATCGTGGTTAGTGATTTAAGAAGGGGCTGTTAAACTTATCGCACAAGGTTTGGGGCTAAGGAGATCGTATCACACTTGCTTACCAGGTGTGTACACACACTTCGCACACATAGTAGATTGGCAAATTTTGAAATGCCGAAATACTGAAAAGGTGAAATTTTGGATACAGTAGTCTTGCGAGTGCGCGAACACTCATAAGAGGGTATTCGATACGACAGTAGAGACCCCATGAGAGATCTCATGGACTTGGGTCACGTTTTGGCCAACTGGGCCAAAATGGGCCAAATGGGCCTGACGGGCCCATGAGCCCAAATAAGCAAAAGTTGATAATTTAGTAATATGTGATGAGCTGATTAAGTTTGTTGAATGGTTTGGATTGGATTCGGGCCTGATAGGCCATATAAGTGTGATTGAGCCTAATGGGCCGTATAAATGTGATTGGGCCTGATGGGCCGTATGAATGTATGGAAGCCTGTAGACTTGCTAGGGTTTTTTCATGGACTTGTAGGCCTAGTTTCTAATAAATCCTTAAGTAGCATAAAACTTAACTAATTTATCAAATTCGTTTGTGGACAAGTCATAAGGGTAAAGTGTGGCAATGGGCATATGCATGTCTAGAATTGGATCTAGGGAGAGCTTAGTACTTAAGCGGTCTTAATGACCCACCTCCTCTTCTTTGGAATCCTACCTGGTGCATAGTGTCTGTTCACTTTGGCCAACAAGGACTTGTTGAGGGGCCAAAGTTCGTAATTAAGACTCATACTGCTAAAAAATTACCAAAATACCCCTGTAGGGTAAAAATTACTGAAATACCCCTATGTGTTATGAGTATGATCTATATATGATATATGCTGTATCCATACATTATTATGTTGCATATGGGCTGGGTTAATGATTGGAGGAAGTGTATAATGATCGCATGGTTGCTCGACGACTGTGGATCCACTGAAGGCTTTTTAGCCACCGTGCAGCTTTGCTGCACCGTTAAGTAGTGTCATAACCGGTGCTACACAGTTTATAAACAGCTATACTGCACCGTTAAGTGGGGCCGCACTGGTTCCACATCGGGTTTTAATAAGGATGGGTGGGTCAAGTATCTCCCCACAGTAAGTGTTGGTTGGAAAGGGAGTGTACAGGTTGGATGGGGATATAAGCATTTGCATACATACATCATGATTGGATTATGAAAAGGGCTTGACCTAGTTAAATGTGATATGTGGAAATTGACATGGGTTCAGGCCCTACTGAGGCCAAAATGGGCTAAGGCCTAAAGGCCACCGTATTTGAATTGGGCTTAGGCCCAATATGATTTGTCTGTTGCATGTTTGTTTGATGAGGGTTGTACATACTGAGTTTTTGAAAACTCACCCCCTCTTTTATTTTATTTTCAGGTGATGCTCAGTAGAAGGTTCGATGTTTGGAGGGACTCTGGATGGCCAGCTAGCAAGACAATTTAGATTTGTTTTTTTCATTTTAAAGCATATAAGTTTTTGATTATTAAGTGATTTCAGACTGGATTGTAATAAGGCCTTCCATTCTGTTACTATTTGGATTATTATTTTTATGTGACGTAATTATAAGAAGTTGAACATGGTTTCTTAATCTATAGTATGTCTCTTCTACGTTTCCGCAAGTACATTTTAAAATGACATGTTTTCATAAAATCATATGTTTTAATCAAGTGCTTGAAAGGAGTTTTTTTATTAAGGTTTCTTTTATTTTAAGAAGGGTTTTCAATGAAAACACTATTTTCGCTAAAACACTTCAATGTGATATGCCAGATTCGGCCATAACGTCCGGGCTGAGTTTGGGTTGTTACATACTTTATGCCCCAAAACAATGCATTCACGGACCATGAAATGACATTTTTTCCAATTCAAGCCAAGATTTGTTTATTCACAGTGTGGAACGATGGAAATGTGCAAGTGTACACAATCATTAACAAGTAATAAAGTGACAAGTAAATGTCGAGTTACCATACCCACAGGGACTATGAAAGAACAATATTTATGAAAAGAAAATTTGGTGATTAAAAATATTTTGATTTTGAGGAAGTGATTAAAAACTAAAAGTTAACTAAGTAAAATAAATAAAATAAAAATGTTCAATGCATGATTTCAAAAGATAGTTTTAATCAAGATGACATAATTGTGTTAGATCAATTACATTCCTCAACTTAGAATTACTAAACTCATGTTCATGTTGCTACGAATATTTTCACGGCAACTTGGTAATTTGCTAACTACTGCTCATACGTATTTACTAAATTAACTAATCTCTTGAACATTTTTCAATGCTAATTCAAACAATTAACCAATCTTCCTAAGCACATAAAAGATTAAGTGAGGTAACAATATGTTTCTATATTGAAATAGTTTAATCACAATAATCTTGCAAGTTATGCAAGGCTAATATGCCGTTTAATATCGTCGCTAATTTAACCTTCAGGTACCTTAGAAGGTTAAACATGCACCAATTAAATATTGTGTCAATTAATTATAATGTCAACATGTTTAATAATTAATTGATTCATTACCTTAGATTTTATAATGCAAGTATAACATAAGCATGGTTTTATTTAATTGAACAACTTACCAAGGCCGAAAACAACACAAACATGATTTAAATAATTCAAGTTGACAAAATGCAATCAATCTAACACAAATTAATTTATGTCATTTTAATGAGAACAAGAACAACAAAAAAATAATCATTGCCTCTACAAATAATTGAATGATGCTATTCAAAGGTGGAAGAAGGCTCTTTTCCAAGAGAGAAATCGACAAGGGAAATGGGAAAATACTAAAAGGAATGGAAGAGAGAAAAGTAAGTGAAAGAGAGAGATGTGTATGAAATGAAAGGTGTGTTGAATGGATAGGTGAAAGGGGGTATTTATAGGTGGGAGCAGATGCTAAAAATAGAAAACAATTAGCATCCGCACACTTCCCTTGTTCGGCCTTACATGGAGCAAAGTTTGAATGTTTCAAACTTTGCTGGATTTAGCTTGGGGCAAATCTTGAAAAGCACAGAAAGTGGAGGGGTTTGAATAAGATTTTAAGGAAACTTGAGGGCTATTTTGTAATTAATTTAATCAGCTAAATAAGCTGATCCAATAAGTCGGTTTTGGGCTGTACATTTTCTTATTGGATCAATCTTTATGCTTAGCACATTGGGCCACTTTCTCCTTTAGACTTTATATTAATTTTTAGCCCAATTTAACTTGGATAAAAATTAAATATAAAATATATAAAATGATCATAATTTGGACTGACCTTGGCAAAAAAATATATTTAATCTTGCCCTTGGTTCGCTCGATGTAAAAATTCCCCAACGGTTCAAGCCTTTCAAGGTACCTATCGAGCTAATTTTCACCTTTTGTGCAAAATTGTTAAAAATAAACCAAATTTTTGAAAATTTATTATAAAAATAATTAAAATTCAATATGTTAATAATTTAAGTGAAAATTAATTGTTTATAATTAAAGTGTGAATTTCGAAAAACATTACTACGAAACTGCATGAATTGGAGCTTAAAAGGTGCTGAAAAAGTCTATATATTTTTGTGTTTCTACAGCGGCAAAGAACCAATTCCAAAATTTTCAAACTGTAACACCTAAAACCCGACTCAGACGTTATGGCTGAATCAGGCGTGTCACATCAAAGTGTCGTACAAAAATTGAGTTGTCGTTAAAAGTTCATTTCCATGATTAAAA
This sequence comes from Gossypium anomalum, assembly GCA_025698475.1. NCBI lineage: Eukaryota > Viridiplantae > Streptophyta > Magnoliopsida > Malvales > Malvaceae > Gossypium > Gossypium anomalum. The sequence goes on along the minus strand of CM046960.1, from coordinate 16,086,771 downwards.
CCTTTTGCTTGAGGTTAGCAAATCATCTCGTCAAAAACGTTTACTTAAAGTCTGGAGTTGATACTTTAAGTTATTTCAAATCCCTCAAAGGCCTTATTACAGAATTAAAACTTCAAAAAATAAAATTCAAATAAAAAGTCTACAGTAGAGCATCAGTGGTCGTGTGGCCACCTCCGAGTCTCTCGCGGCTCCAAATCGCCTAAGGCTGGGGATTACTTATACAGTTTGAAAGAAGGGTGAGTTTGCGAAAACTTAGTGTGTAATCCCTTATAATATAAACAGTCAGATATACGGTATGCAGAAACAGACTGGGCCTGATCCATCACAGATACAGTATCAGGTGGGCTTTAGCCCATTAACAGAATCAGGTGGGCCTAAGCCCATTACAAAATCAGTATCAGATGCAATTATGCAGACAGATATCCAGCCCAGTCCAACCAATACACCACCCGTACCAACTAACACACCATGTGGGGATAAAATCGACCCATCCAGCCAACACACCAAGCTTAGCACCGGTTGCGGCACTAAGTCAATAGAACGGCTCAACGCCGTAGACAGAATAGCTAAAGGCATAAATATCTCAGCAACGCTGCCAGATAACAAAATGGCTATAAGCCATAAGTATCGCAAAAAGGCTGAAAGCCTTGTACAAAACAGCTACGAGCCGTACACTTCCTCTATCAATATTAACCCAACCCCATGCAGGATGACATGTCACAGTAACATACGTGAATGCAGGATGTCATGCTCGGTATTAATCATATAACTATCATACATACATCAATCAACCTACCACTAGGGGTTTAACGAACATCTCGTCAGTTAGGGGTAAAACGGTGATTTTACCCCCAGGGATATTTTGGTCATTTTACCAATATTGGGGTCTCGATACTTATTACGGCCTCCTAAAAGGTCTATCGTTACTTCGAGCGACTCAGATAACCTACATGGCCAGAACAGTGTATATGGGCCCAAAACCTGCTATTGGGCCCAAATGGGCCCACACGCTCGTGGGGCCCATTTAGTCCAGGTTCACGTACGGCGTCGCGAGCCTCATAAACCAACCTATCAATGATCACTTATCGAGGATTTTAACCGTGTAGGCTCACAAGCCCATTGGGCCCACGCGGCCCATTTTGGCCCATCGAGGCCCATAATCAACCTAAGCCCATGATATCGCTCAAGGCGGCCTCTACTATCGTATCAGATTTTCCACACATGCATTCGCACGCTTGCATGGCAACTGTGGTCGTACTTTTGGCATTTCGGCATGTCGAAATTTTGGCTTTTGCTGACCTACATTGAGGAAGGGTGTGGTTACACACCTGTTTACGAACACGTGCGAAGGATCCGCGAGTAATCCAACCTACATCCATCTCAAACATTCAATTAATCATTCACTTATTAGAGTTCATAGGCTCTTAATTCCCAAATCAATAATACTATCTACCTCAATTGAACAAACCACGTTCTGTTCCACTAAATCGTAGTAGACTAAAACCGATCCCACCTTACTTGCCGATAATCTACGATATCAAAAGATCATACTAGGTGAGATTGCATAGGATCACGACATAAATCTCACAGAGATATAGGGGCATTCGGCCTATGACCAAATAATAAGAAAGGTAATGCTTTTACCTTAACAGAATAATGGAAGAAAGGGTTTGACGACTTGAGTACTTCCGTACTTCACCACTCCCCAGGAATACCTAAAACCCCACGATCCTGTCTTGTCGAGAACTCTTGTAGAATCAAAATAGAGAGGGAGAGATGGGATAAGGAATGTTCGGCCAAATCAGAACAAGATAAACAAGGTTGGCAAGGAAGAGACAGAGGGTATTTGATCGGAAAGAAATTAGAATATCGAGAGGAAAGGAGAATAGAAAAATAGAGAAAAAGATGGGGAGAAAAGAGACTAAAAATCGGTCAAGAAAATGAAAGGTAAGAAAGGTGAAAGAAGGAGAGCAGTCGACAGAGGTTAAGAGAGGTATTCAGCAATACACATAACTTTACCCAAATGGTCAACTCGACACTGCCAGCAACCAAAATGGAAACCAAAATAAGAGACTACTTTTGGCACTTGATTCATAACAAAATCAGTGAGAAAGGAAGGATTCCCTAAAACAAAAGTGACCAAAACTGAACAAAAGAGAGTGGAAAAACTAGCTTAGCCGAATTTCCACACCCCTAATGCCCATTTCAGCACCTTTCCCTCAACTCATCAAACTCCTACTTTTCTCCACAAAACCTTCCCCAATCTTCTCCTTGAATCTCTTCCCTTATCACTCCACAAATCACTCCAACAACTCCTCCATGACCATTTCAACTTAAAGTCCCAAACCAACTCTAATACTAGCCATCCATGTAGCAAAATAAATATCCATCATAATCACTTATCGAGGATTTTACCCGTGCAGGCCCACAAGCCCATTGGGCCCACGCGGCCCATTTCGGCCCATCGAGGCCCATAATCAACCTAAGCCCATGATATCGCTCAAGGCGGCCTCTACTATCGTATCAGACTTCCCACACATGCATTCGCACGCTTGCATGGCAACTGTGGTCGTACTTTTGGCATTTCGACATGTCGAAATTTTGGCTTTTGCCGACCTACATTGAGGAAGGGTGTGGTTACACACCTATTTACGAACACGTGCGAAGGATCCGCGAGTAATCCAACCTACATCCATCTCAAACATTCAATCAATCATTCACTTATTAGAGTTCATAGGCTATTAATTCCCAAATCAATAATACTATCTACCTCAATTGAACAAACCACGTTCTGTTCCACTAAATCGTAGTAGACTAAAACTGATCCCACCTTACTTGCCGATAATCTGCGATATCAAAAGATCATATTAGGTGAGATTGCCTAGGATCACGACATAAATCTCACAAAGATATAGGGGCATTCGGCCTATGCCCAAATAATAAGAAAGGTAATGCTTTTACCTTAACAGAATAATGGAAGAAAGGGTTTGACGACTTGAGTACTTCCGTACTTCACCACTCCCCAGGAATACCTAAAACCCCACGATCCTGTCTTGTCGAGAACTCTTGTAGAATCAAAATAGAGAGGGAGAGATGGGATAAGGAATGTTCGGCCAAATCAGAACAAGATAAACAAGGTTGGCAAGGAAGAGACAGAGGGTATTTGATCGGAAAGAAATTAGAATATCGAGAAGAAAGGAGAATAGAAAAATAGAGAAAAAGATGAGGAGAAAAGAGACTAAAAATCGGTCAAGAAAATGAAAGGTAAGAAAGGTGAAAGAAGGAGAGCAGTCGACAGAGGTTAAGAGAGGTATTCAGCAATACACATAACTTTACCCAAATGGTCAACTCGACACTGCCAGCAACCAAAATGGAAACCAAAATAAGAGTCTACTTTTGGCACTTCAGTTCATAACAAAATCAGCAGAAAAGGAAGGATTCCCCAAAACAAAAGTGACCAAAACTGAACAAAAAAGAGTGGAAAAACTAGCTTAGCCGAATTTCCACACCCCTAATGCCCATTTCAGCACCTTTCCCTCAACTCATCAAACTCCTACTTTTCTCCACAAAACCTTCCCCCATCTTCTCCTTGAATCTCTTCCCTTATCACTCCACAAATCACTCCAACAACTCCTCCATGACCATTTCAACTTAAAGTCCCAAACCAACTCCAATACTAGCCATCTATGTAGCAAAATAAATATCCATCATAATACTATGGCGACATTCGAACCCCTGACCACATGCACACTCCTAACGCCTCCTTACCACTTGACCACCTGCTTCTTTGCGTCACCTTTTAACCTTAATGAATTAAAAGTCTTCACACCAGGAGTCAGGGTTCCCTTAAGGCTAAAAACCAAAATAAATTGCAAGAGCCAAGACTTGAAACCAGGCTCCCTTACAACCTTAATGACGCCCCAACCACTAGACCACTTGCTTCCTTATGTCATTTCGTGCATAAATAACTACTTATGTCAAGCCTTCTCAATGTTCCCCTGCTCAAGGCCTATTCCTTCTAGGCCCAAATTCGGGGTGTTACAACCCTACCCCTTTTAAAGAAATTTCGTCCTCGAAATTTCCAACTATTAGAATAGTCACACAACCTAGCCTACCAGACTACGCTCTCGCTGCGCACTCTGATCCTAACAATAGATGCACGCACCAAACCATCTATCTGTCGGAGCGGATAAATAATACATGCAAACCATTTCCAGAACATACACAGAAAAAAAATACAAACTCTAGCTTTATGTGTAGCATTACCGTCTAATATCTAAGAAATCACAAAAGTTCTATATACTACTTTTCTATGAACAAACGACAGTTTCAGAAACTTACGGATTCGGTGCCGGAGACTCAGTGTGCCACACTTTCCAGAACCATACCTCAAAATACTTATACATATTTGAAAACAATCCTCATGAAATACAAAATTTTGAAAACCCATTACACAGCCGAGTTTTGCAACTGGGCTTTGATACCACTAAATGTAACACCCCAAACCTGGCTCAGACGTTATAGCCGAATCAGGCGTGTCACATCAAAGCATCGTTCAAAAATTAAGTTGTCATTAAAAGTTCATTTCTATGATTAAAACCTTTTGCTCGAGGATAGGAAATTATCTCGTCAAAAAAATTTACTTAATGTCTGGCATTGATACTTTAAGTTTTTTCAAATCGCGGAAGCTACTAAAGTTTGAAATATAAAAACGTCTATTTTTAATTTTTTTTTAAATAGTTATTAATTTTGAAAATTCATGTTTAGCAGTTTTAAATAAGGAAATCAAAAGCCCAATTTAAAATTTAATCCCTCAAAAGCCTTATTATAGAATTAAAACCTCAAAATATAAAATTCAAATAAAAAGTCTACAGCAGAGCGTCAGCGGTCGTGTGGACACCTCCAAGTATCTTGCGGCTCCAAATCCCCTAAGGCTGGGGATTACCTGTACAGTTAGACAGAAGGGTGAGTTTGTAAAAACTCAGTGTGTAATCCCTTATAATACAAATGATATACTGGTATGTAGAAGGCATCGGGCTTGAGCCCTCACGCACACTGATGATCGGTGGGCCTTAGCCCATTAACAGAATCAGGTGGGCTTAAGTCCATTACATAATTAGTATCAGATGCAGTTATACAGACAGATATCCAGTCCAGTCCAACCAATATACTACCCGTACCAACCAACACACCATGTGGGGATAAAATTGACCCATCCAGCCAACACACCAAGCTTAGCACCGGTTGCGGCACTAAGTCAGCAAAACGGCTCAACGCCATAGACAGAACGGCTAAAGGCCATAAATATTGCAGCAACGCTGCCAGATAACAGAACGGCTATAAGCCATAAGTATCGCAAAAAGGCTGAAAGCCTTGTGCAAAACGGCTACGAGCCGTACGCTTCCTCCGTCAATATTAACCCAACCCCATGCAGGATGACATGTCACAGTAACATACGTGAATGCAGGATGACATGTCACAGTAACATACGTGAATGCAGGATGTCATGCTCGGTATCAATCACATAACTATCATACATACATCAGTCAACCTACCACTAGGGGTGTAACAAACATCTCGTCAGTTAGGGGTAAAACGGTAATTTTACCCCAGGGATATTTTCATCATTTTACCAATATTGGGGTCTTGATACTTATTACGACCTCTTAAAAGGTCTATTGTCGCTTCGAGTGACTCAAATAACTTATATGGCCAGAACAGTGTATATGGGCCCAAGTGAGCCCACATGCTCGTGTAGCCCATTTAGTCCAGGTTTACATAGGGCATCACGAGGCTCATAAACGAACCTATCAATGATCACTTATCGAGGATTTTACCTGTGTAGGCCAACAAGCCCATTGGGCCAACACAGCCCATTTTAGCCCATCGAGGCCCATAATCAGCCTAAGCCCATGAGATCGCACAAGGCAGCCTCTACTATCGTATCGAATTTTCCACACGTGCGTTCGAACGCTTGCGTGGCAACTGTGGCCGTACTTTTGGCATTTCGACATTTTGACTTTTGCCGACCTACATTGAGGAAGGGTGTGGTTACACACCTATTTACGAACACGTGCGAAGGGTCTACGAGTACTCCAACCTACATTCATCCTAAACATTCAATCAATCATTCACTTATTAGAGTTCATAGGCTCTTAATCCCTAAATCAATAATACTATCTACCTTAATTGAACAAACCACGGCCCGTTCCACTAAATTGTAGTAGACTAAAATCGATCCCACCTTACTTGCCAATAATCTGCTATATCAAAAGATCATACTAGGTGAGATTGCCTAGGATCACGACATAAATCTCACAGAGATATAGGGGCATTCGGCCTATGCCCAAATAAGAAGAAAGGTAATGCTCTTACCTTAACAGAATAATGGAAGAAAGGGTTTGACGACTTAAGTACTTCTGTACTTCACCACTCCCCAGGAATACTTAAAACCCCACGATCCCGTCTTGTAGAGAACTCTTGTAGAACCTAAATAGAGAGGGAGAGATGGGACAAGGAATGTTCGGCCAAATCAGAATAAGATAAACAAGGTTGGCAAGCAAGAAACAGAGGGTATTTGATCGGAAAGAAATCAAAATATCGAGAGGAAAGGAGAACAGAAAAATGGTGAAAAAGATGGGGAGAAAAGAGACTAAAAATCGGTCAAGAAAATTAAAGGTAAGAAAGGTGAAAGAAGAAGAGCAGTTGATAGAGGTTAAGAGAGGTATTCGGCAATACACAAAACTTTACCCAAATGGTCAATTCGACACTGCCAGCAACCAAAATGGAAACCAAAATAAGAGACTACCTTCGGCACTTCAATTCAGAACAAAATTGGCAGAAAAAGAAGGATTCCCCAAAACAAAAGTGACCAAAACTGAACAAAAGAGAGTGGAAAAACTAGCTTAGCCGAATTTTCACACCCCTAATGCCCATTTCAGTACCTTTCCCTCAACTCATCAAACTCCTAACTTTTCTCCAAAAAACCTTCCCCATCTTCTCCTTGAATCTCTCCCTTTATCACTCCACAAATTACTCCAACAACTCTTCCATGACCCATTTCAACTTAGAGTCTCAAATCAACTTCAATACTAGCTGTCCATGTAGCAAAATAAATATCCATCATAATACTATGGCGACACTCAAACCCCTGACCACATGCACACTCCTAATGCCTCCTTGCCACTTGACCTCCTGCTTCTTTGCGTCACCTTTTAACCTTAATTAATTAAAAGTTTTCACACCAGGAGTCAGGGTTCCCTTAAGGCTAAAAACCAAAATAAATTGCAAGAGCCAAAATTTGAACCCAGGCTCCCTTACAACGTTAATGACGTCCCAACCACTAGACCACATACTTCCTTGTGTCATTTCTTGCACAACTAACTACTTATGTCAAGCCTTTTCTCTGTTCCCCTGCTTAAGGCCCATTCCTTCTAGGCCCAAATTCGGGGCGTTACACAAACAACCCTCAAATTTATTACCAAAGATAGAGAAATCATCCATAAAGACTTCGAGAAAGTTTTCCACCATGTTAGAGAATATTGCCATCATATAACGTTGAAATGTTGTCGGGGCATTACATAACCTGAATGAAATTCATCTAAACACAAAAGTTTCGTATGGACAAGTGAAAGTTAACTTCTCTTGGTCACTGGGAGCTATAACAAATTGATTATACCCAGAATATCTGTCCAACATTTGATCAACAAATAATAAGAAAAATGGTCCTTCCTAGTTGCCTTATTAAGCTTGCAATAATCCATGCACACTCTCCATCCCATGACAATACGAGTTGGTATGAGCTCATTGTTATCATTGCTGACCACTATGACACCTTCTTTCTTGGGCACACATTGTACAGGGTTCAGCCAAGAACTGTCAGGGATAGGATAAATAATACTAGCATCGAGCCACTTGATAATCTCTTTCTTAACAACTTCCTTTATGATGAGATTTAACCTTCTCTACTGTTCAATAGAGTTGCCAAGGCAATGTTCTAATAAACTTTTATGCATGCATAAAGCAGGGTTGATTACCTTGATGCCGGCAATTGTCCATCCTAATGCCTTATTAGATCGCCGGAGAACCTCCAACAACCTGGCCTCTTAATCGAGTGTCAACTCTGCAGAAATAATTACCGATAAGGTGCTATTGTATCCCAAGTAAGTATATTTTAAATGTAATAAAAAAGGTTTCAATTCTAGTGAAGGAGGTTGTTATATAAACGATTTAGGAGGACTGAAAGTGTAAGCCAATAAATCCAAGGACTCAAAATTTCTCCCTGATCTGTCCACCATATCCTTTACCTCAATGAGTTCACTAAATTCTTTAAAAGTTTCTATTTCATTTAGCTCAAGTGAATATGTATCACTATCATAATTGTTGTGGCAAAATTTAGCAAAATTTTCCCGCACTACTCTTTCTATAAAACCAATGGCATGGCACTCTTCATTCTCATCAGCATATTTCAGGACATCGAATACATTGAAGGTGATCTACTGATCATTCATCCTCAAGGTCAGTTTACCTTTTCACATAATCAAAGTTCTACCTATAGCAAGAAAAAGTCTTCCATAAATAATCGGCACATCTTTGTCAGCTTTACATTCTAAAAAAATAAAATCGACAGGAAAAATAAATTGATCTACTCTTACCAGCACGTCTTCAATTTTACCTTCTAGATGTGCGTAAGATTGATCAGCTTCCTAGACATAGGCATTAAATTGATGCTCACTCCTAAATCACACAATGCCTTACTAACATAATGATTTCCAATTGAAGATGGGATAGTAAAACTCCCTGGGTCCGTCAACTTTGGAGGTAATTTATTCTTCAACATCGCCATGCACCCTTCAGTAAGAGTAATAGTTTCAAATTCTCCCAATCTTCGCTTATTTAAAAATATATCTTTCAGGAATTTCACACAATTGGGCATTTGCTTCAAAGCTTCTACCAATGGTATGTTCATGTGGAGTTGTTTCAGGACATCTAGAAATCTTTTAAACTAGGCATCTTGTTTACCATTGTGAAATTTTTAAGGAGAAGGTGGAGGTGGCCGTCCTTCATATTACTAATATTGTTTTACTGTAACATTTTTACCGGTAACATGATTTGGTTTTACTGCAATAGTTTTCTGTTTAGCCTTTTCAGTTGCAGTGTGTTGTTTTGATTGTTCTTAATTTTTTACATGGTTGAGACCTAATTTGTCCTCTTCTACAGTTGCTTCTTTAACAATTTCATTTAGATGAGTCCCACTTCTGAGACTGATTACCTTGCAATGATCTTTCCCTTGTGATATCAAATTCTCAGTATCACTTAGCAAAGCTCCTTGTGGTCTTGAATTTAAAGCATTTGTGATCTGCCCCACTTGATTCTCAATAGCTCAAAAGGATGCAACTTAAATTTGTATCACGGCATCATTTTAGCTATATATTCTTTCAGCAATGATTCAATAGGTGATGATGATGAAGCTGATGCCTGACCTTGTTGGACATTCTATCACGGAATGGGCTGGTTATAGCCAGGCGGTGCCCTCTCAGCATTCTATTTAACAACATTGTTTGAATTCCCAACACCTTGATTATTCCAACCAAAGTTTGGATGTTGCTTCCACCTTGGATTGAAGGTGTTAGAATAGGGATTGTTAGTTCGGTTGAAATTACCCATGTAGTACACAAATGTTGGGTTTGATGGGCATTTATCTAACATATGGTCTTCACCACAATAAACACAAGACAGCTCAACTAATTTCATCTCCTAAACTGCAGTTGGCCTCTTCATTGTCTTGATAATATTAGCTAAAGAGGATACCTAGGCTGTCAATGAAGTAATTGCATTAGCTTAATGGTGCTAGCAACCCTCCTGCCAGTCCCAACTTACATGGTAGGATATTGATAATCATTGTTGGCAACCCGTTCCAAAATCTCATATGCTTCATTATAGGATATATCCAACAAAGTACCATTGGTAAAGGCATTGACTACCACCATTTTATATGCATTCAACCCATTATAAAACATCTCCATCTGAGTCTAGCAATGGAAACCATGCATAGGACATTTTCTAAGTAATTCCTTAAATCTTTCCCAGGCTTCGTAAAACGTTTCATCCTCTGATTGTCAAAAAGATGTGATGTCATTTCTAAGCTTGGCATTCATGTTTGATGGAGTATAACGTAGCAAAAACCTCTAGAACAAGTCATTCCATGATGCCATTATTCCCAACTGCAAAGCATTAAGCCATGCTCTTGCACAATCTCTTAAGAAGTATAGGAACAATTTAAGTGGCAAGGCGACTTCAGGAGCACTATGTTGTTTAAACGAGTCACAGACCTCTAGAAAAATTCTTAAATGTAGTCTTAGATCTTCAGTGGGCAACCCTTTGAACTGTTCAACTGTTTGCAACATTTGAAACATTACCGGTTTCAACTCAAAATGCTAAGCTTGTATGTGTGGTCTTATTATCCCTTGATTCAGGTCATCTAAAATTGGATCTACATGCTCTCGAATTGGACTGTCTTAGTCATCTATCACACGATGAATAGGAAGATTAACATCCTGATCATTTGGTTTCAATGGATCATTCAGACCAGATCATTTCCTTCCCTAGCCATAATACATAATTCTCTTCTCCTCCTTCGCAAAAGTTCTTTCAATCTCTGGGTCAAAAGGATACTCTTCATTAACAGGAATGATTCTACTCATGCACTGTTGTCAAACCTATAAAAATTAAATACAGCTAATTTAGGTAAAACAAATGAAACAAAAGACAATAACAAAACCAAATTTCACCAATTGCCAATCCCCAGCAACAGTACTAAAAACTTGTCGCTTGAGAATATAATATGCGAATTCTGAAAGTATACACGTCGAACAAGTGATAAAGTGATGAGTAAGATTGTCTCCATAGGGATTAGATAGTTATAATTTAGTCGAGTTGTTAGAGTTAAGCTTGATTAATGCTAAAGCAAAGTAACAGTGAGAATGTAATGGAAAAATAAGAGAATGATGATGTATAAAATGTACAAAAAAAAAGTAACTAAACAAGAATGTCATGACAAAATAAATACAAAAAAGAAGATTAAGGAACTACAATGTTGATTAGGATGACTGGGATTACTGATGCATCTACCTTCTCTAACTATTAATGCCACATCAAAGTCTTGAACATTCTATTGCTCGATAGGTTTCTACATCAATCTACTTCTTTCGAGAGTAAAACCTTGGGTTACCCTCCAAGGTACTATATATCTTTAGACTTGAGTTCAACTACCACTAATATATTCTACCCTCTTTCGTATGAGGCAAGGCTCTATGCCTAGAGGTTGCTACGAATAAATAATTTATCTTTCACTCATATTATCCAATCTTTATCTAATTAACCTAACCCTGCTGGCATTAAGTTATCTTTAATAATCTGTTGCATATTCGTCAATACACCACCTGTATAAAGCATGAAATACCATTGAATAAAACAACAGAATAATTCCAAATTAAACTGTGAACAATAATAGAAATTAAAGGGTTCAGCAAAGTAATCCCAAGCCTAAGAGATTTAGCTCATAGATAGTTAAATCAAGTTCGAGTTTAATGCAGTCCAACATCATGTTTAACAATTAAGTTCTAAAGGAAATGCGATAAGAAATAAAGGAGAAAATTTGAGATGATGGCTTTCGCCTATTCAGCTTTCAACACAGCCAACATAATGTCTTGCAGCTGCCAAAGATGATGCAATCATTTTCTCTTTCTTCAGCTGCTTTCTTTCTTGGTCCTTCCCCTCTTTTTTTTTTTTGTCGAAAGTCACTCTTTTTTCTATCCAAAACCTGCCCCTCTTTTTACTAGGGTTCCCCTCTTGGCTTTTATAGGTTTAACTTTCTAGGGTAGGTCTATCAACCCATAATCTTTTCTCCCCTTTTCAAGTGGATTTTTCTAGTACAAGTACAGTTGGGACTGAGAACGGTATGCATTAAGTGTTGACTAGGCACCTTCCAGGTATTTCCATAGCGTTTGTGTTTACAAACTACCCGAAATTTGTCACGGTAAACCTTCAATCCTCTATTCCTTTTCCTACACTCTGTACATGCCAATCAATCACCAATCAAGTCCTTCCCACAGGTAATTAAAAGTAATATGTGATAGCACTAAAGCACAATCTAAGCTCTTTAGTGTAATGCTCTAAAAATATCAATGCAATATCCTAAAATGCAACTAAAATCACTTAAGCAATTACCTATGTCTAAGGACATGAAATATAACTCTTTTCAAGAGTTATCATCCCTTGGGGGTGAACACCGCTTCGAAATCATCATGGTAGGGTTCAAAGTCGTCGTCTTTCATTTCCTTCTCGTCATTAGCTTTCTTCCATACAGATGTAGTGCCCAACCCCACAGGCCACTATGGGTCGTCCATCCCTTGAGTCATCACGAAGCGATCGATGTATGGTTTCATTGCCTCTAACATAAGAGTTTTATACCACACTTTCTTTAGCAACCCCTCTAATTGCGATTGGGATCCCGCATATGCCTTTTTCGTACTCACTTGTTTTTGACAAGCAGGGGGCATTTCCCTCTTTTTTTTGCGTCTTTGGTTCCATTTTTGGATTTGCTTACTATGGAGATCGTCAAACATTTAGAGCATGGAATCATTAATAATTCTCCGTGTTAGGCGATAGCTTTACTCGGTGGTATCCATTGGCACACCAGCCTTACAACACAAATCTGTAACTAGGTGCAGGAAGTAAATCCCCACATTAGCTTATGCCATTCAACACTTCATTTGTTGGTATATCCTGTAACACCCCATACCCGTAACTCTTGTCAGGGCAGAGTACAAGGTATTACTTATCTTATTCTAATGCAAACAATTATTCTCAAGTCACCGAGACTCAGTCCAAATTAAAACTTTTTCAATTTTCACTTTAAATCTCTAAATATGGGCCTACGAGGCCTAAATCGACCATTGAAAACCATTTAGAACCTTTCTGGGTCCTTATCCAATCTATGCAAACTTTGCATTTTAAACAGGGCACACGCCCGTGTGGAAGGGTAACACGCCCGTGTGACCATCTTAACACAACCGTACTAATAGCCCGTGTGTCTCACACTGCCTAAGCACCTAGGGACATGCCCTTGTCCCTTACCCGTGTGGCCAATTTATTTACATAATTTCACATAATTCAAGTGCAGACTTCACACGGCCTGGACACACGCCCATGTCCCTGGCCTGTGTTGATCACATGGCATTGGCACACTCGTGTCTTAGCCCATGTGAGAAAACTTGAGTATTCTATTTCTGATGTCAGCACACCCAACATGTCACACGGCCATAGCGCACGACAGTGTGCTAGGCCACGTCCTCTACACGGCTGAGACACACGGCCGTGTCTCTACTCGTGTGTTTATTACCATACATACTGATTTGAAATTTTTACGTATAGGGGACACACGGCCTTATCACACGCCCATGGGGCTGACCGTGTGTCACACATGGCCTAGACACATGCCCGTGTGTCTACCCGTGTGGACAATATAGGGTTATTTACCAAGCCTCATTGCCACCCTTACATACATAGTTCCATACAAAACCAACCAATACCAAAACAAACATAACTCATACAATCAAATCAGCCATAATAGACATTAATTCAACCATGAAAATGCATCTTTTATAAAATCAAAATGAATGTTAGCCATCATTCAAGGCTTAATACAAAATGAAAGGTTTCCAACCCAAGCCAACACATTTGGTCAATTCTCAATGACACAAAATAATAAAGTCTAAGCTCTATACATTCCATATTCAAAAATATAAATCCAACTATACCGAAGGTTTCGGACGATGGTGTGATCGATATCTCTGACTTCAAGTGATCCTTGAGCTAGATAGGCGGCACTATAAGAAAATGGAAAGAAAGGAGGGTAAGCATAAAAGCTTAGTAAGTTGTATATAAATAAAAATACCACAACAATTCATCAATAATCATTATGCTCATAACACAAGGGTAAGTATAAGCATAACTTACTCATTACCATCCATACAAGTCATATGCTCTCTAATGAGCTCATTTCTCATATGTACCAATTAGGTACCTGTATCACTCACAACATGGTTATGTTTTCCTTATTAACTCACAAACATACTTACACCGTTGAACCATTTGGAACACTACTGGTCATTCTATAAACCTTACACTTGGGGTAAGATGCCGATGCTATGTCTTGAACATATCTTACACTGGCTCACATCTCAAGTCGATGCCATGTCCCAGACATGGTCTTACACTGACTAGCATCATCGAGGCCGATGCGTGTGCCAGACACGTCTTACACTAGCACTCGTCTCAAAGATGATGCCATGTCCCAGACATGGTCTTACACTGGCTCTCGTAGTATGGCCGATGCATGTCCTAGACATGACTTACACTAGCTCACACAAGTGATCCAAATGTCACAACTTGAATATCCGGTTTATTTCCTAGGGTCTCAATGAGAATTTTACCATCTCATTGTCATTATGCATTCTCAATTCACAATCAAGCCATTCTTGCTATATCCATTCAATTCCAAATTAAATACTTATATTAATCAATGTAGTTGTATTATTTACAAACAACTTACCTCGGATTACAAAATGTACTCGACTAGTCGGTTTAGTCGATTCGCTTGGTTTTCCCCCGGTCTAGGTTTGTATTTGGCAAATCTTGATTTATAATAACAAAATGCACTCATTTAGTCACTAATTACAATTAGACAATCATAAATTCACATCTTTGGTAAAATGACCATTTTGCTCCTAGACTTTGGTAAAATGACCATTTTACCCCTATGCTTGAAAATCGATTTTTATTGAATTTCCTCTTATCTTAGGCCTAATCTAACCCTTTTTACTCTTATAGTAACCCCAAATTCTCACTATTTCACACACTTATTACCTATTTTGTAACTTATGCAAAATAGTCCTTTTAGGTGTTTTCATGCTAACACCTTTCATAAAAGTTGTTTAGAATTCTTCTAAGACTCATATTCTTCCATAAAAGCTCAGCAAACATCATAAGTCCATTAATGGAAAAACCCTAAACTCTTTACCATTTTGCAAAATAGACCCCTCATTTAAAGGTTCATGCTTCAAGGGTCTCAAAAATGCAAAAATCATCAACCAAGGACATGGAAATCACTTACTTGTTGAGGTGATAAGTTGCTGAAATTTCAAAGCTTCAAAAACTCTTCTTTTGATAATATTTTTGGTGGAGAGAAAGTGTGGAGAAGAAAGAAAAATAGTAGCTAGGCCTTTAGGTATTATTATAACAGAAAATTATGTCATCAAGTCACCTAATATTGACTTTTTTTTACTAAACTTGTCCCCTATGGCCGGCCACCTAATTTTTAGGGGTCTAATTTCTCTTTAAAGGCCCCCAATTTTAGTTCTCTAGCTATTTAACACATTTGGGTACTAGAATGCAACTTTTTTTTATGCGATTTAGTCCTTTTTCACAATCGGGCTCACAAACATTAAAATTAACTCATCAAATTTTTCATACACTAATATAATCATGTTATAACCTCATAATAATAATAAAAATAATTTTCCCAACTTCAGATTTTTGGTCTCGAGACCACTGTTCTGACTAGGCCATAAATCGGGCTGTTACAATTCTCCCCTCTTAGGGATTTTCGTCTCCGAAACTCTTACCAGTGAATAAGTTTGGGTAGTGCTCTTTCATAGCCTCCTCGGGTTCCCACGTGGCTTCTTTGACCCCATGCCTATGCCACAAAACTTTCATGAGTGCTATACTCTTATTCCTCAACTGTTTGATTTCTCGAGCCAAAATCTTGACCGGTTCTTCGCCATACGTCATATCCGGATCAATCTCAACCTTTGTCAACTCAATTACATGCGAAGGGTCAGAGCGGTATTGGTGTAGCATGGACACAGGGAATACATCATGGATCTTTTCTAATTCTGATGGCAATCTTAACCGGTAGGCCACCGGCCCAATTCTCTCAATCACTTCATAAAGTCCGATAAAATGCGGACTTAATTTACCCTTTCGGCCAAATCTGAGGACCTTTTTCCAAGGAGATACTTTTAGAAATACTTTATCACCGACTTGAAACTCGATTTCTTTTCGTTTTAAATCCGCGTATGATTTCTGTCTATCCAAAGTGGCCTTTAAACAATCACGAATCACCTTAACTTTTTCTTTGGTCTCATTGACTAAGTGGACCCCGTAAATCTGACTTTCTCTTAGCTCAGTCCAGTATAAGGGCGTTCGACATTTTCGTCCGTACAAAGCCTCATAAGGCGCCATTTTTAGACTTGTCTGATAACTGTTGTTGTAGGCGAATTCAGCCAATGGCAAGTATCTTTCCCAACTTCCCTGAAATTCAAGAACACAACACCGCAACATGTCTTCTAAAATCTGTATTACTCTTTCTGACTGTCCGTCAGTTTGCGAATGAAATGCCATGCTAAAGCTCAACTTGGTTCCCAAAGACTCTTGTAACTTCTTCCAGAACCTCGAGGTAAACCTCGGGTCTTAGTCTGAGATAATCGATAACAGCACTCTATGAAGCCTCACAATCTCAGAAAAATATAAGTCGGCTAATTTCTCGAGGGAGTAATCGGTACCCACTGGTATGAAATGTGTCGACTTAGTTAGTCTATCCACAACTATCCATACTCTATCTTTCTTTTTCGGGGTTACCGGCAAACCCGTAACAAAATCTATAATGATCTGATCCCACTTCCACTCGGGGACCATGATAGGCTGAAGTAGACCCAAAGGTACTTGATGTTCAGCCTTTACTTACTGACATACCAGGTACTTAGACATAAACTCTGAAATGTCTCTTTTCATACCCGACCACCAATACATTTTCTTAAGGTCGTTATACATTTTCACACTTCTCGAATGGACGAACAAACAACTACTATGTGCCTCTCTCAAGATCTTCTTAATAAGCTCACTGTCCTTGGGTGCACAAACTCTGTCTCGATACATTATACATCCATCAGCATCAATACTAAAATCGGACTCAATTTTTGATTCATTCTAAGCCACCTGAGCTTGAAATTTCTTATCACCTTTCTGAGTTTCACGATCTCTTATAGAAATGCCGGTCTAGCCCTCAACTCTGCTAGAACTGAACCATCATTGGACACTACCAACTAAGTATTCAAGGCTCTCAAGGTAAACAACGACTTTCTACTCAAGGCATCGGTGACCACGTTCGCCTTTCCTGGATAGTAGTCAATAATCAACTCATAATCCTTTATTAGTTCTAACCATCGGCATTGCCGCAAATTTAACTCCTTCTGATTCATCAAGTATTTTAGGCTCTTGTGGTCGGTAAATACTCGGCATTTCTTGCCAAACAGATGATGTCTCTAGATTTTTAATGCAAACACAATGGCGGCCAACTTTATATCATGCGTCGGGTAGTTTTTCTCATGTGGCTTTAGTTGTCTAGAAGCGTAAGCTATGACCTTACCTTCTTGCATAAGAACGCACCCCAAACCATTTAAGGAGGTGCCACTATATATCACAAACTCCTTGCCCAACTCTGGTTGCACTAACACTAGGGCTTTCGTTAACAAAGCCTTTAATTTCTCGAAACTTTGCTGGCATTTTTCCATATCAAAATTGACATTTTTTTGTAGCAATCTAGTCCTCGAGGTACCTATTATAGAGAACCCGTTTACAAACCGTCTATAATATCTGGCCAAACCCAAAAAGCTTCGGACCTCTGTCATATTCCTCGACGGTTTCCATTCAACAATGGCTGAGATCTTGCTTGGGTCAACTCAGATCCCGTCACCTGACACAATGTGTCCTAGAAACCCGACCTCTTTAAGCCAAAATTCACTCTTACTAAATTTGACGTAAAACTGCTTGTCTCTCAAGGTTTGCAATACAATTCTCAAATGATCCGCGTGCTCGCCTTTATCACGCGAATAAATTAATATGTCATCAATGAAGACAACAACAAACTTATCCAAATATGGCCTGAAAATGTGGTTCATCAAATCCATAAAAACTGCCAGGGCGTTAGTCAAACCAAAAGGCATGACGAGGAACTCATAATGCCCGTATCTTGTCTGAAATACAGTCTTCGACACATCTTGCTCTTTAACTCTTAGCTGATAGTAGCCAGACCTCAAGTCGATCTTAGAAAACATGATGGCTCCCTTCAACTGATCGAAAAAATCATCAATCCTTGGCAAAGGATACCTGTTCTCACTATTACCTTGTTGAGTTGTCTATAGTCGATGCATAGCCTCATCGACCCATCTTTCTTCTTCACAAAGAGTACCAGAGCACCCCACGGGGAAAAGTTCGATCTCATAAAGCCTTTATCCGTTAGCTCTTGCAACTGTGCTTTCAACTCTTTCAACTCCGTTGGAGCCATCCTATACAGAGCGATCGAGATAGGTGCCGTACCGAGGACCAACTCAATTCCAAACTCAACTTCCCCCACCGGAGGTAATCTGGGTAACTCTTCTAGAAACACATCTATAAACTTCCAGACTACCGGCACAGATTCAATCTTTAACTCAGACACTTGAGTATTCAGCACAAAAGCTAAGTAGGACTCATACCCTTTTCTCCAATATTTTTCAGCAGTTAACGATGATATTACTACAGGCAGGCTATCTAACTCATCAGGTCCAACTCGAAGAACATTCCCGTCTTCACATCTCAACTCTACTACTTTTCGTCCACAATTTACTACAACACCATGGGAGGCCAACCAATCCATCCCAAGGATTATATCAAATTCATTAAAAGGCAACAACATCAAGTTGGCCGGAAAACAATGGCCTCTAATTGTCAAAGGACAATTTCTACATACCTGGTCCACTAACACATGATTACCTAACGGGTTAGACACTTTTATCACAAACTCAGTAGACTCTACTATCATGCTCAATCGGGGTATTAATTCTATACAAATATACGAGTGGGTAGATCCCGGGTCAATTAAAGCAATAATAGTTATATCGTGGATAGAAAAAGTACCCGTGATTACATCGGGAGACTCTGTCTCTTCATGGGCTCGTATTGCATAGGTCTTTGCAGGAGCCCTGCCCTCGGATCCCACTGCAGTATCTCCAGGGGCACCTCTACTGCTGACCCCGCTGCCTAGGTTCTTCTGTGGTCTACCCCTCAAGGGAGCACTGCTTGCTTTCACATCTTGTTTTCTCTCTCTCATCCAAATCGAGGCAATCACGAATGAAATGGTCTAGTGACCTACATTTGAAGTAGCCCCTATTATTTCCTGGACAGTCGCTGAAGTGACATTTCCTACATTGTGAACACTCCAGCCTATTCAGCCGAACACTGCCAACACTCGCAATCGAAGTGGTCTGGGCTCTAGATACATTGTTATATTGGCTCCTGCTTCTCTTTGAATACCCCACCGAAGCATTCGATCGAGTAGAGATTTCTTTTGATCTTTTGGAGGAGGATCGATGTGACTTCCTCATCATCCTCTTTTTTGAATCCTGCGACTCAATGGCCGCTTTCCTCCTCTCTTTTACCAGCTCCTCTGCCTTGCATGCTCTCTCGACGAGCACCACAAATTCTCTTAATTCTAGGTGCCCACAAACACTCGGATATCTTCATGAAGGCCATCCTCAGACCTTTTACACACTGCGGCTTTCGACGACACACATTCCCGTGCATACTTACTGAGCCTCACAAATTTGCACTCGTACTCCGTCACTGACAATTGACCTTGCTTTAGTTCTAGAAATTCCTTCCTCTTTTGGTCAATGAATCTTTGGCTAATATACTTTTTCCAAAATTCTTCTTGGAAAAATTCTCAATTAATCCTCTCTCTCGTTATCACGGACACGAGAGTGTTCCACCACTGATAAGTTGAGTCCTTGTAGAAGTGACACGACACACTTCACGCACTTTTTAGGTGTGCATGACAGTTCATCGAATACCCTTATGGTATTTTCTAGCCAAAACTCTGCCTTCTTCGAGTCATCTTCTATACTAGCTTAGAATTCTTTGGCCCTTTATTTTTGGATCTTATCTACCGAAGGTTTCTTTCTTCTAAATATGTCCGCGCTTTGAAAACCATTGAAAAGTTTTTCAATTTTCACTTTAAATCTCTTAATATGGGCCTACGAGGCCTAAATCAACCATTGAAAACCATTTGGAACCTTTCCAGGTCCTTATCCAATCTATGCAAACTTTGCATTTAAAACAGGGCACACGCCCGTGTGGAAAGGTAACACGCCCGTGTGACCATCTTAATACGGTCGTACTGATGGCCCGTGTGTCTCACACGGCCTAAGCACCTAGGGACACGCCCGTGTCCCTTACCCGTGTGGCCAATTTATTTACACAATTTCACATAATTCAAGTGCAGACTTCACACGGCCTGGACATATGCCCGTGTCCTTGGCCCGTGTTGATCACACGGCATTGACACACTCGTGTCTTATCCTGTGTGAGAAAACTTGAGTATTCTGTTTCTGAAGTTAGCACACCCAATATGTCACATGGCCATAGCGTACGCCAATGTGCTAGGCCATGTCCTCCACACGGCTAAGACACACGGCCGTATCTCTGCCCGTGTGTTTATTACCATGCATACTGTTTTAAAATTTTTACGTGCAGGGGACACACGACCTCATCACACGCCCATAGGGCTGATCGTGTGTCACACACGGCCTAGACACACACTCGTGTGTCTACTCGTGTGGAAAATATAGGGTTATTTACCAAGCCTCATTGCCACCCTTACATACATAGTTCTATATAAAACCAACCTATACCAAAACAAACATACAATGACCATCTCATTGTCATTATGCATTCTCAATTCACAATTAAGCCATTCATGTTATATCCATTCAATTCTAATTTAAATACTTATGTTAATCAATGTAGTTGTATTATTTACATACAACTTACCTCAGATTACAAAATGTACTCAACTAGTCAGTTTAGTCTATTCGCTTGGTTTTCCCCCGGTCTAGGTTCAAATTTGGTGAATCTTGATCTATAATAACAAAATGCACTCATTTAGTCACTAATTACAATTAGACAATTATAAATTCACATCTTTGGTAAAATGACCATTTTGCCCCTAGATTATGAAAAAATGACCATTTTACCCCTATGCTCAAAAATCAATTTTTATCAAATTTCCTCTTATCTTAGGCCTAATATAACCCTTTTCACTCTTATAGCAACCCCAAATTCTCACTATTTCACACACTTATCACCTATTTTGCAACTTATGCAAAATAGTCCCTTTAGGTGTTTTCATGCTAACACCTTTCACAAAAGTTGTTTAGAACTCTTCTAAGACTCATATTCTTCCATAAAAACTCAGCAAACATCATAATTCCATTCATGGAAAACCCTAAACTCTTTACCATTTTACAAAATAGACCCCTCATTTGAAGCTCATGCTTCAAGGGTCTCAAAAATGCAAAAATCATCAACTAAGGACATGGAAATCACTTACTTGTTAAGGTGGTAAGTTACTGAAATTTCAAAGCTTCAAAAACTCTTTTTTTTGCTGATATTTTCAGTGGAGAGAAAGTGTGGAGAAGAAAGAAAAATAGTAGCTAGGCCTTTAGGTATTATTATAAAGCAAAATTATGTCATCAAGTCACCTAATATTGACTTTTTTTTACTAAACTTGTCCCTTATGGCCAGCCACCTTATTTTTAGGGGTTTAATTGCTCTTTAAAGGCCCTAAATTTTAGTTCTCTAGCTATTTAACACATTTGGGTACTAGAATGTAACTTTTATCTTTTATGCGATTTAGTCCTTTTTCGCAATCGGGCTCACAAACATTAAAATTAACTCATCAAATTTTTCATACACTAATATAATCATGTTATAACCTCATAATAATAATAAAAATAATTTTTTCAACCTCAAATTTGTGGTCCCGAGACCACTGTTTTGACTAGGCTCTAAATCGGGCTGTTACATATCCAATGACCTATACAATTTTCCTTACGCTGCAAGATGGAAAATAGAAATGCTGCTCGAAAGACATTAACATTATTACTGTCGAGCACAGAGCGCTTAAAAGTCAATATTTGTTTCTACTTTACTTTACATGCAAAACCACATGAGGACAATATACAAATGGTATTAATGTAATTCATGAATAATTTTATTAACCAACTTGTTAGAAAAAATTACAAGTGTACATAGAGAAAAATACTACACTTAGGGCACCATAGCCAATAGTTTCCCACTTTTCCTAGTAAAGTAGATAAGTCATGTTTCGCATTCCTATGCCCTTTATATGTTTCCCATAGAACTCTCTAGCTAGCAGAGTATTTTTAAAACAAATTCCTAGGGCCTATCCTCAGATGCGATCTTTGACTGCATTCACTATTCTATGAACACCTTATGTTACTTTTTATCAATGTGTTTTGTTCTTATATGGTTTATTTGGGTTTTAGATATATTTGCACTGTTATAGTGTCATAGCTTGTGTACCTAAGTGGCGCAGTCTATGAAATGACCTCGGGACAAAGATTCGATGGCTACGCTGAAGTGGCAGACTTTGAAGAGAAGTGTAACTTCCTAGCTTGAGACAATGAAAGGATTATGAGAAAATCATGATGATGAGAAGCAAACAAAATCTACTTTGGCGACCAGTAGGAAGGTGAAATGGAAAGTGAGTTACTAGTGCCAATCCATAAGTAAGAGGAATGATACTGGCTGAGGTAAGAATGTTTACAGAATATGAAGAAGTATGACCGCCTCCAAACGTACCAACATCTAGAGTAAGAATCTTGTGCAAAATATATCAATTAGGTGATATTCGTAAGTATACGGATCATGTTGTAATATAGTTACAACAAAGTAATGAGTAGTTTAACGATCATACCCAAGGGAGGCAAGCACTAAGTTAACTCTAACCTTAGCACAAATAGATCTAATTAGTACTTTAGATAGATTATATTACGATGAAATATAAAGAAAGGTTTTTGGGATTTTTAATAATAATAAAAAGAACATAAATAAATAAATAACGGGAAACCAAATAGTAGAATTGTATCAAATCTGAACATGGGTGATTATGTAATGCCCTAAACTCGACCTAGATGTTATTGTCGAATATCGAAAATTACATTAACAATGCTTGAATTTATTTGCTTATTGAAAATCACTAGGTTTGAGTTGTTTTGAGAAAACCTAAAAATTTAAAGATCGAATAATTTATTTCTTTGAAAAATACTTAATAATATTTATTTATTAAAAAAAGGAAACATTTATCAAAATATCATTTTAAGTTATTTAAGATAAATAATTTTGAATTAAAATTATAAAAATGGTTTTTGAAAGAACTTCACAGTGGATTTCAATAAAACTATTCAGAAAATTTATGAGTTATTATTATTTTTAAATACCAAGTAAAATCATAAATAGTTTAGATAAATCTCATGATTTAAAAATACTTGAAATCTCAAAAATATGCATGCATGTATGATAATTCTAAAGTTGTAAAAGAAAAACCACCACCCAGAATAAAAGTAATGTCCAAATCCACAAACCAAAATTCAAACAATTTTTAAAATTCATAAAAATGTTCATAAGGTAAAAACATCTGAGAGGCTCCATCGAATGCTGAATCCAAGTCCTAT
The DNA here is from genome assembly GCA_025698475.1 of Gossypium anomalum. NCBI lineage: Eukaryota > Viridiplantae > Streptophyta > Magnoliopsida > Malvales > Malvaceae > Gossypium > Gossypium anomalum. Next base: position 16,063,138 of record CM046960.1, on the reverse strand, counting down.
GTCTGAGTGTTACCTGAAAGATTGTAACACTAATGGGGTGAGCTTTTTAAGCCCAGTGTGAGATTAACATAAACACAATCACATACATACGAATATGTACATTATACAATCATAATAATCATACATGTTTCATATAACTCAATTTTTCACATTTATACTATGCATGATCGTGTTAATGTACGTTTCATAAAACGATGCAGGTTTTATGAAAACGGCCCTACCCATCTTCGCTACACAACACAGTCAAGTTCCCAGAACTCGTCCACCCGATAACACACCAAGTTGTGAACAGTGTCACAGTAATGTAGATAAACTGCCACGTAATAAAATTATGGACAAGCCACCACTTTTACAGATATACTGCCACATCATAAAATTGTAGATAAGCCACCACTTTTTCAGATATACTGTCACATGTTGTGGATATACCACCAAATATTACAGATAAACTGCCACATTCTTCCTTCTTTCACATATCCTACCCCATGCATATAATATGGCCACAAAATCACTTTTTCATTTAAAAATCACTTTTAACCTTGGCATGTGAGACATGCTCATTATAGTACTTTTCACATAAAAACACATAAGTATGCTTAACATGCAAATCACATACCTACACTTTATATCAATATTTCACATTTTATAAATCATGTGAAAATCACATATGCCATAAGATCACATAGCATGAGAATGCGATTTTCATATATTTCATATCAAATATAATCATCAAGATCACACAACATGCTCTTTACAACATATACGATTTGGAATCACTTACTTTACGTAGTCCATATCAATGGCTTTTATCTCTTTTAATGGATACTTAAAGCATCCTCATCAAACATAATTTAAATAATAATGATTTTAATCAATAGGAAACATAGATTTATTTTTGTTTAATATTAAAACCCATACCCAATCATAGATCTGATGTGCAACCACTCTCTAAGAACGCCCACACTTGGATTTAACAATTAGATTACCTATTCAATCAACAAAGGGGATCTTACGCTAAAAATACCATTTTTAAGGTAGATACGATAAGTTGATTATCGATTACCATTAACACTTACCCTAAAAATAATCACTCGGATTAGTGATTTTGATTCCAATGTTAATGGTCTCTTAGGTTGATGTCGATCGGCCCTTCAATAAGCATGACATAGGAGATTTTAATACACGAGAAAACAATTCACTATGACCCTTTAAAGTATTCAACCTAGAGAAAAACAAGGGTGGAGAGAAATATTTCTACTCAACCCTTACACTTACACTATCACGATTGGAACGGAAAGATCGATAGATCGTCTTGATCATGAAACAGAGGGAAATAATGATCTAAAGAGGATTATTATAAAAATAAGTCCATGACATATGTTTAGGGTTAAGAATTTATTACAAATAAATAGTGCAAAATTTTTTTATAAGTAAAAATAATAATGAAGGTTGAAAAAAATGAAGTAGAAAAGAGGAAGAATCTCAATCGTTGGCGGGGTGCTACGGTAGCGGCGGTGGTGACACTCTTGCGATAGATACGACAATTTGACGGGGGAAAAAGAAAAGATGATATGGGTTTCGATCACTCATTTAAAGGAGAAGAGAGAATAAGAAAAATAGGTGGTGTTGTGAAGTGGCACGCGGTAGTTGCCACAGTGGTGGAGGGCGATGCTAGGTACGGCGTTGGAGAAAAAGAATTAAGAAAGAAAAGAGGTGGTGTACATGATTATAGGTAAATTTTTTAACCACAGTGGTGGTGTACATGATTATAGGTAAATTTAATAGAGGAGAAAGGTGGAAAGGCGGTGGTTCAGTGGTGGAGTGATTGTAGTTCAAGGCTCAAAAACGGTGAAGGAGAAAGAAAAGAGAGCAAAAAAGGGAGGTTGAAGGCTAAACAAAAAAGAGAATGGGGAAGTGTTTAGGGAGGTGCAGCAATGAGTGGGAGGAAAATGAAATATGGATGAAATGGGGTGTTGTCAAACATTTCTAGGTTCATTGAATCCCTTCATATGGAAAACGATGGAGAGAATGGTAAGTTAAGGGGACAAATGAGTGAAAAAGGGATCATATTCTCTAAAAAATAAGGTATGTTGACTAAAAAGAAAGGAAAGAATCTTCCCTTATTATGGCAAGCAAGGTTGGAGGGCAAGGGGGTAATAAAAAAATAGGGAAAACACAATTTAAATAAAAATATTGTTGATAAGGAGACTTGAACCTAAAACCTATAAGATATTAATTATACACTTAACCACTTGGCCACTTTCTTCCTTATTTTCATTTTAGCAAGAAAATAATTAAAACATAGGATGTGACCTTTTTTGAGGTTAGAAGCAAAATTGCACCACATAGAAAATAATGAAAGGGAATGGATTCGAACACTGATCATCAATGACAGCTCCATCATTACTCAATCACTAAAAAATATATTCGAGCGTCACCACTCTTAGTTCATTAGCCCAATTTCTACTAACTTGGTTTTTGGGATGTGACAAATTAGCTTGCTTTGGTAATCATAACCAACTGTCGATTCAGATTTCTTGTTCAATCAACTAGCCGATACTCTAGTAGGATCTTTCGATATTCCACTAGAATAACGAGCTAGTGAGAACTACTTATCTCTCAACCTCACAGTCCAGATTGGTTCGGGGTTAAGGTGTCCATGGATATGTCAAAACAATTTTGGGTTAATTTCTACCTTGATAATTTCTTAGGGTCGTCAAGCCTAAGGGTTAAGTTCTTCCTCTCCCGAACAGTTGATCCACTAAGAGAACCTTACAAAACAACAAATTAATCATACCTCCACTCGCTAATCCCCTATAGGAGGATTAGTTCCTGATAGATCTCATAAACAGTATAAACTTGATATATAAAATAGACATGAACAATAATTCAAGAATATAAAGTTTTAGAAGAAGCCTGATTTGTATTGAATATATTGCCGAATCCTCACAGAATTTGATCAAGTATACAAATTTGATCTCTCAATGAAAGCAAATAACAAATCTAGAAGTAAACCTAAAGCCTAAGAAAAGATAAAACTAAATAATAAAACTATGAACAAAATTAGACAATATGAAAAGCCATTTATATCTTGTGTTAAATAATCCTATTTATAGACTTAGAGTGGCAGTCGTCCTTAATCCTAGGTCGGATGTTGTTCTTGTGCTTAATATTTGATTGTGTGGACAAAAATGCTCCTAGCTCGTCAGTATTTCCCGTACAAAGCAGATGTTATGACACTCAAGTTCTCGTACTGCGACATATAAGGCAATATGCTCATCTTCAGGGTATCTTTAGAGGTGTATCACGACATCCTCAAGCTATGTCGTGACACCAAAGGCAGTCTTGAAATTTTTCTATTTTACTCCCTATGTTGTGACATCTAACTCTCTATGTTGCAACACAACAACAAATATTGAGTTAGCACACCTTCTAAGGGTCTCCTGCACATTTGCAAAGCATATTAGATCACCATTAAGCCCCATTTGGCCCCTAAGGTCAATAAAAGACTCAAATTACTGATCTGTCATAATTCAGCGTTATACATTAAACTAATTTTTTCACTTTAGGAGCTTGAAAATAAGCATTATCATTAGGTTTTAATTATGTTTTAGTAAGTTTAATTAAATTCATTAAAATGTGCAAATTGAGTGTTTTATTGACCTTAGTGGCTGAATGATGCCTAAGGGTGAGTTAATGAACCATGTAAGTGTCCAAGAGACGATTAAAAGGCGTGCTAAATAGATATTGGTCACTATATCGGAACATGGAGGATTCGATGTTGCAATATAGGGAGCAGAATAGAGGAATTTTGAGACTACCTTCAATGTCGTGACACAGCCTAAGGGTTTCGTGACATACCTCTGAAAACATCCTAAAGAAGAGTATACTCACTTCTATGTCACGATACAGGTCCTGATGTGTCATGACATCAACTCTGGATGGGAATTAATACAAGCCAGAGGGCATTTTGGTCCGCACAATCCAACTTAAAGCTCTGAAATGTCAGCTAACCTAGGGTTAAGGAAGAAAACCACCTCAAGTCTTTAAATAGGCACATTTGGCACATGTTATGGACACCAATTACATAGCTTAGAATATCTCTTTTTAATTTTAATTTATTTTTTCTATTTTCTTAGGTTTTAGATTCATTTTAGTTTGTTCTTTGTTTTATCCTGGGAAATATGGTTTGTGGATGTGATCAGATTATGTGGATTCACTCTTGTTCTTAATAAAATAAGATTTTTTCTTAAATTTTATACTTTCTATTCATTTATTATGTTTACATTTTATATCAATTTTACATTATTTACGAAAACCATAAGGAACTAATCCCTTTATGGGGGATTAGTGAGTGAAGGTATGATGGATTGACTATTTTGTAGGGTTACTCAACAAATCAGCTATTCGGGAAAGGAAGAATCTAAACCCTAGGCTTGACAACCCTAGGAAGTTATCAAGGTTGGAATTAACCCAAAATTGGTATGACCTATCCGTGAACATCTTAACCCTGAGTCAGTTTAGACTATGAGGTTGGAAGATAAGTAATCTTTGCTAACTCATTATTCCAGTGGATGTATCGGATGATCCTGCTAGGGTATTGACTGGTTGATTGACGAGGAGTCCAAAGTGATAGTTGATCAAGATTACCGAAGCTAGCTAACCACTCATATTTAGATTTGATCAATGTTACTTTTCAAATTCCCAATATTATTTTCTTTTCTTATTATTATTATAAAAACCCCAAAAATCCCTATTATTTATATTTTTGTAGTATAACCTATTTCAAGTACTAATTAGATCTTTAGCTATTTAGGTTGGAATTGATCTAGTGCTAGCCTTCTTTGGGTACGATCCTCTGGGTACTCACTTACTCCGTTGTAACTATATTACTACCTGACCAATATACTTGTGGACACTACCTCATTTATTTATATATTTTTCTATAGTATTCATACTCTAGACGTTTGGTACGTTCGGATATGGTCAAGTTGTTGGCGCCATTGCTGGGAGGGAACGTCACTAGTTCGATTTTAATTTTTGCAGCTCAGTTAGAATAATTAGGAAATTTTTAGGTTAAAGATACGATTCTCAATTTATTTTTTTAACTAATTAACATCACTAATATTTATCTATTTTATTTTTATTTTAAGAGAGCCTTAGTGCACATTTTTAGTAAAGAACTGCCACCACAATAATTATAGAGATCAGTTAAGACGAGTATGGATAACTTTGATTATATGTGGTCCAATGAGGACTTAGATTATGACATTGATATTTACGAAGAAGGGTCTATGAGTACTAGGAGATACAGGAGAACGAACAACTAGTAATGCTTGAATTGAGTCAACTTTGAGCTAAAGACTCAACCCTTTCCCCGGTCGATAACAACAACATCAATGTACACTCAGAAAGTCATCAAGATGAGTCAAACCAAGGATTGAGTAAGGAAGAGAATGCAACTATAAATGCTTGTGAGAGAAGGGAACTCTTGGACTACCTATCCCAGCATACAGAAGAATACCAAGATGAATTGAATCAAATAGCAATAAGGGAAACTATAAAACCAGTCAAGGAAATGGTAACTGGACGATAGAGACAGACAAGCAAGGAACTCATCTTCCTAGCCACTTTAGGTTCTTCTGAGTTGGATAAATTTCAAAACATAGATATGGAGGATGTTATAAAATATTCAACTCAGGGAAGGGGCAATTGGAATTATAGGCCAGATACTAGGTTGGCAACAAATTTTAATCAGGCAATTATATTTCTTTTTGCCAAAATGTGGATGTAATTAATCGGTTCTAGAATTGCATAAGTAGCCAAAAAGCTAGACTTTTCTTTCATTATCTTGTGACAGCACTATGCCCAAAGGTAGGAATGCCAATGGGCGAGAATGAACAGTTTATGAAGCCAACAATGTGCAAAATTAGTGATTAACTATATAAGCAATACGTTGAGCTTCAGAGAAAATAGATTATCGGATGGAATCAAAAGAGGAAGGAAAAGATGGATGTTCTGGTGTTGCTCAAGCAAAAGGAACAAACAAAAGCTCGAAGAGGAGCCAGTGGGAGGATGAAGGCAAAGCTCGACGGAATGATCCGATGCATGCGAGAGACAGGACCAGTCCTCCAGTAATTTGCACGAATTAACGAATTACGAGCCCTAAATTATCTGCTGACATGTTTAGCTCAACACTGACTCGTCATGAGGGAATAGACACAAGATTACCCTAACACAGAAGACGAGTACAAAGTGACATTTCAGTCATAATATTCAACGCTAAAAAGGCATAGTAGGGGTGAGCGTTTGATCGAATCAAATCGAATCGAATGAAAAAATTTTGAGTTAATCGAGTTGATGAATCATATTTTATCATCCTAATTTGATTTGAAATTTTCTGGAATCAAGTCGAGTGAACTGAAATTCGAATCGAATTGAATCGAATATATTTGTTCGACTTAAATTTGAAAAAATAATTTTGGGTCCTTGTAACCATTGTCACCCACCGTAATAAAATTTGTCCACTGTAATCAAATTTTTTATTAACTTTCATCACCTCATAATTATTTATTAATCTTTTATATACGGGTTAGCTTCTTTGCTTGCTTAATTGTTTCAATTATCTTCAGATTCTTGCCACTATGTATTTTGGAATTAAAAAATATATTAAATATAAAAATGTAATTTTTTAATAAAATTTATTTTAAAGATAAAATGTGAAATTGATACCAATATAAAATTTTAACACGAATATTTTATGGCATCATTAATAATTCAGTTTTAATATAAATATTCAATATGACTAAACAATTCAATAATATAAATAATATAAATGTGAAGTTTAATTTAATAATTATTACTATTTATATTTAGGGACTTTTTTTTGGATAATTTTGATTTTTTATTTAGGAGTAAAGGGTGAGAAGTAAAAGTTTAGGGGGAAAATAAAAAATTTTGGGGAATAAAATTTTGAGGGAAAGTAAATAAGGGAGTAAAATTTTAGAGGGAAAATATTAAAAAAATTAGTGGGGATGGGTTTGGGGTAATGAGAGGTGGGATGGGAAGGGAGTAAAAGTTTTAGGGGGAAAGTGGGAGGGAGTAAAAATTTTGGGGGAAAATAAAAAAGTTTTGAGGGTTTTGGGGAGTAAAATTTTGAGGAAAAGTACATGAGAGAGAAAAATTTTGGTGGGAAATAGATTTTGGGTAGATGGGGGGTTAGGATGGGAGGGGAGTAAAAGTTTTGAGGGGAAAGTGGGAAGGCGTAAAAGTTTTGAGCGAAAAGTAAAAAGGTTTGGGAGTTTGGGGTAAAAATGTAAAATATCATAGTTTGATATTCAAATTATTCAAGTTATTCGAATTCGAAAACTCAAACCAATTCGAACTCAAAATTTGAAAAAAAATTCGAGTTGACTTGAATAACTTGATTAACTCGAATAACTCGATTCGTTTAACTCAAAATTTGAATTTTTTTCTATTTTTTTCAAGTCTAATCGAGTTTTGCTCACCCCTAGGGCTTGTCATTTGCAACCGAACCCAACAACCACAGTTAAAAGATGGGAGTTCCAACCAAAATACAGCTCGGGCAAAGGCAAGGCACCCATGGACTAAAGGCATTCCTCACCCTGATATGGATTATGAGGAGGATGATTGAACTCAATTTTTGGATTGTATTCGACATTTTAGATGATTTTAATTTGTTTTAGGAGTACGATAATAGTAGATTGTTGGTTATTTTGTGTTTCATTTTGATTTTCTATGTAGGAACCACACATGAATGAGACACAAAAATTTGAACTATCACCGAATAAAGGAGAAAGCACCCACCAATAGCAGATGGAATGATGACGCTCAATCAGGTAACTTCTTTCCTTATCTTTTTATGAGCTACACATTAAGAACAATGTGTTAACTAAAGTGTTAGGGGTAACATACAAAATTTGTCTCAATTTTTATGTTTTTCTTTTGATTTTTCTTGTCAATAGTGTGCTTGAGATTGTAGAAATATAAGTGATTGGTTAGGAGCACGTGCGTAGGTTGCTTATGTTTACAAATAAATTTGGCATGATGATAGGTGATTTTAAATTTTTGAATATTAAACTATTAAGTTCTATACATTACACTGTAAACAGGCATTAAGCAATCAAGTGTACCAAATGATATAGAAAATACAAGGAAATAAGCCTACTAGTATGAATGATAATGGTTAAATTTTAGTTTGTTTGGTTGATTAAGTTTGTGCATATTGAGATATTTAGGGATGACCTAAGTTATTGTTTGGAACATATCCAGAGCCAAAAAGCTGACCTATACCACCTTTAGTACCTATTTTGAGCCTGTAAACACTTCTTGATTAACCTTATTTCAAAACTCGAGCCAGAAATGTTAAATTGTATTTTCCTTCTTTTTTTGGCCCTGAATCGCACGACTATAGACATATGGCCTTACGTATTGAGGGTTAAATAGATACATCACAGTGAATTTTGTAAAATAGAGTGAAATAGGAATGATCAATGTGATATAGGAATTATAGGTTAGCCTAAAGTGCAGAACAAAAGAGATATTCAAAAAGAAAATCAAAACAAGTAGAAAAAAGTACTTGAAAAGCAAAAGCATTCGTGAGTGAGATGTATTGAAAAGGAAAAAAATTGAAAAAGTCACAAAAATAAGAAAAACTAGTTCACTAGTGCACAAAAACTCGTAGGCTAGTCGTAGTTATTATATTATGCTGTAACTTCCTATGTGGAGAAATAAGGAAGGTGAGAGAAGGAGAAATATTCCAAGGAACAGGTAAGGGTCACTAAGGGGGAGAATAGGGATCGATACAATGTGCCAAACTATTTTTATGTTTGCAACCATTTAGACGCTTACTGTTTTTGAATTTCATACTTGTCCTAAGCCTCAGAACTTTACAAGCAGAAAGTCTTATGTGATCTAGGTATCCTTATGCATAAATGGCCACTATACTAAACAATTGCATTAGCAACTATTTGTATTCTGTTAGGATAATCAAATTACTTGTATGATTTGTTGATGGATTTCTACATAAGAGACCTTTAATATTTGTATATTTTGTAACATACTAAACTAAAATGTCTGAGGTGAAAAGTGGTAAGTCAATTATTCATCATGTCAAAATTATTCATAAAGATGAAATGCCTAGTCATGTGCTTCAAAGTCAATACTTGTAATATAATTGCTCAATGGTCATTTTTCCTATTTCTTGTTTTTGTTTGTGTTACTTGAGGACAAGCAATGACTTAAGTGTAGGGGAGTTTGGTCTGCAGTATTTCGGTGTAGCAGATTAAACTAATTTCCGCACTTTAAGAGCTTGAAAATAAGCATTAACATTAGGTTCTAATTATATTTTAGTAAGTTTAATTACATTCAATAAAATGTGCAAGTTAAGTCTTTTATTGACCTTAGGGGACGAATAAGACCTAACGGTGAGCTAATGAACCTTGTGAGTGTGCAGGAGTCCAATAGAAGGCGTGGTAAACTTTTATTGGTCGCTATGTCACTATAACAACCCATTTTCAGTGAAATCAAAACAGTAGTTTCGGGACCACAAATCTAAACTATTTTATTGCCTACAGTATGATAGTAATAGCGTATAAAAATTTTGTTAAGAAATTTTACTGTTTACATGCTCAATTTGATAAAAAGGACTAAATCGCATAAAGTGCAAAAGTTTAGTTATAATAGCTAAAGGTATTAAATAGCTATAGAAATTTAAAGTGGAAGTCCTTATGTGGCAATTAGACCATAAATAGTGATAGTGGATGTACATGGCTTGGCAATTATGTAATTAATAAAGTTTTTAAAGGTTATATTTGTAATTAGGTAACTAAAGATAAATTAAATAAAACAAATTAAGGTTACCATCTTTTAGTCATCTGCATCAACCGAATTTTAGGGCTAGAAAAGCGTTTGTTGAGCTCTCACGTTCGGCATTACATCTTTGCTTAATTAGGTATGTATTTTTGGCCGTTTTTTATTATTTCTACATTCTCGGGATCTTTGTAACTTAATCTATCTAGCCCGAAGACTAATTTGTGAAACTGTTAAACTATTAGGGTTTTTCCATTAATGCCTGTACATGATTTCTTATGTTTGATGATAGAAAATGGATGGTTATTGTTAGATAAACAACTTTTGTAAAGGAATTTTTGGTGAAATTGTCAAATAAGGACTAAATTGAAAGATGGAAAAATTATACATGGTGAAATTGTGAAATAGATGAAATATAGGGAATTCTAGGGACCTATTTGATATTCGGTCATAGTGGGTTGTAATGAAATTGCATAAATTTCCATTTTATGAGCTAGGGCCTATATTGCAAAGAATTAAAAGTATAGGGGCAAAATGATAATTTTACCAAAATATGTTTTTTGGCTAAATTGAATGAATTATATATTAAATTGAGTTAAATTTCTCCGTATAGATCAAGACAGACCTCGTACGACTTTAGATCGGGGCAAAGAGAAAGTCTCAGATTAATCGCCTCATTATCTACGTATACTCATTGAGGTAAGTTCGTGTGATTAAATTGTGTTTATATGTTTTATATTAAATTATTTACAAATTGTGAATTGTTATAAATATACATGGTTGCATATCCAATGAAGTTCGACAATTACCGAGTCTCGTTTGAACCTTAGGAATCCGTAGGATACAAATGACATGTCATTAGGGTTACATGATTTGGGTACTGGTCCTAAGCATCCTACCGATTGCTAAGGTCCTGCATCTTGCAAATACTCCATAGCTCATGTGAGCAACATCATGCAGCTATGTTTCGACCCATAGCTTGTGAGAGCATACCGTTCTACAGCTCGAGTGAGCATGCCGATTCACAGCTCGTATGAACATACATGTATATGAATTGATGAATTACAGTTATATGAGCTAGCACACTATGTGTGAGCTATCCCGGGTATCCAACAGTATTCTAAATGGTTCAACGGGTAATATGTTGATACAAAATGATAAGAGTTCGATATAAACTATTACAGGTATACATGTGAATTACATGAAAATATGATTATATGATATAGGGAAAAATGAAATGGATGATACATGTATATGGAACTTGATAAATGGTTATGTTCATCTATGGTTATTGGCTTATATATGCAATTACATGGCTAACATGGTTGGTGTATATGTGCTTAGGCATTTGGCCAAATTGTATTGGGATATGCTTGTTTACTTACCTATTATAAGACTAAATGGTAAGCTAAATTCTATGTTACATAAACTTACTAAGCTTAAAAGCATACTCTGTGTTATTTTCTGTGTTTTATAGTGAATTGAAAGCTCGTTCAGGTTAGAAGCTTGTCGGAGCTATATCACACTATCCATCGGCTCTTTTGGTACATTTGGTTGTTTTAGTTTTGGTTATAATGGCATATATAGGTATTTTGGCTAATGTTGGCCTATATATTTAGTTGCTGAAATAACCATTTGTTTGACTTGTATTTTGGCACTTTGATGATGGTATGAGTTAGGTATATGGCATGTAAATATTAGATTTCTAATGGTTGATGTTTGGATTGATATGCTTGAATTATGGAAGATGAAATTATGGTTTGAATGTGCATATTGCATAAGTCTTGTAATTTGTTGGAATTGTTGTGAATTGGCACTTTGTTTGAATGGCATGATTAGTACCAATTGGTATATTTTAGCAAGTTCCATGTTATGCATTAAGGCAAACCTGCCTATAAGTTAATTGATTAAATTGGCCAAAAAGGAATACATAGTTATACATGTTTATATATTGTCATTTGAGGTGTCTAAGGGCATATTATTGTATGTGACCATACCGTATGAATGAAGCTGGAATGTGCATTGTTTTGGTACTTTATTATGGCTTGTGTATATGTGCATTTGTAGTTGTAGGTACATGCCAAATTGGGTGAGAAAAAATGGCTTGAAAACTGGCCTATTTTCGTCCACACGGGTAGAGACATGGGCATGTGTCTCAGCCATGTGTGACACACGGCCAGGTGACACAGCCGTGTGTCTCCTGTAGCTTTCAAAGGATTACAAGTCAGGCTATTACACGGCCTGGAAAACGGGCGTGTGAGGTTATTTCGAAAGGTACACGACCTGGCACCCGGGCATGTGGCCCAAGTCAGTGAGTTACACGAGCACGGACATGGGCTAGGACAAAGTCGTGTCCCTATTTTGAATGCCCACACGGCCTGAGACATGGGTGTGTCTCTTGGCCGTGTGACCTCTACAGTGTTGAAAATTTTCAATGTTTTCTGAAAAATTCCCTAAGTTTTTGATTTAGTCCCTACTTGTTTCTAGCACATATTTAGGGCCTTGAGGGTACGTATAAGGGACAAATGTATGATTTGACTTTGTTTTTATATGCTTACTGATATGTTATGAAATTTTTGAGATTTCTGTCTGTTTGAATTGTAAACTCCGTAATGTTCCGTAACCTTATTCTAGCGGCGGATTCTGGTTAGGGGTGTTACAGTCGCAACACTAAGGATTCGATGTCGCAACATAGGAAGCAGAATAGATGAATTCTGAAACTACCTTCGATGTCACAATAAAGCCTTAAGGTGTCGCAACATACCTCTGAAGACATCCTAAAGCAGAGTACACTGACTTATATGTCACGACACAAGTCCTAATGTGTCACAACATTGACTCTGGACTGGAATTAATACGAGCTAGGGGCATTTTAGTCCACACAATCAGACTTAAAACTCGAGAACATCAGCTAACCTAGTGTTAAGGACAAAAACTACCTCAAGTCTGTAAATATGTTCATTTGGCACATGTTATGGACACCAATTACTTAGCTTAGAATCTCTCTTTTTAATTTTAGTTTAGTTTTTCTCTTTTCTTAGGTTTTAGATTTATTTATGTTTGTTCTCTGTTTTATCTCAAGAAATCTAGTTTGTGGATGCGATCAGACTTTATGGATTCACTCTTGTTCTTAATACAAATCAGGCTTTTTCTTAAACTTTATACTGTCAATTTTTTTACTATGTTTATGTTTTATATCGATTTTATATTGTTTACGAAAACCATGAGGAACTAATCCCTTTGTGGAGGATTAGCGAGTGGAGGTATGATGAATTGACTGTTTTCCAAGGTTACTTAATAGATCAGCTATTCGGGAAAGGGAGAACCTAAACTGTAACACCTTAACCCCTCACCATCGTCAGATTAGGGTTACGGGCATTACTAACCAATCACATAATTTATTCAAATTATAAATAAAACTTTCAATCCAGTTATTTACATCACAACATATAGGGAACATTTAATTTCATCATAAGCAATGGTGCAAGCTAATATCAACATCACATGATACAAGAGCAATGTATGCTAATTTGGTATTTCCATATTCGAGTCTTATACAATTTAATAACTATCCATGCTATATCATACCAATTCAGAGTAAAATTTACTCTTACAGTCCTTAATATGAGTTTTACGGGACCCTAAAAATAGTCCAACAACAGGCAAGGACTAATTTGAAACAATTCTAGAAGTTTAGGGTGAAATCTCAAAAAGCCTAGAAATAGGGGACACACGACTATGTGGCTAGGCCATGTGAAACACCCAAGACCGTGTGACTTTCGAATTTGGGACACACAGTCGTGTCCCAGCCCATGTCTCTGCCCATGTAACTCACTAACTTGGGTCACACAACCGTGTCACAGGCCATGTGTCAGCTAGTATGGAAACTACACTTATACTATTTATCAAAAAGGTCTATCAAAAGCCCATATGTGTTACCCGTGTGTGACGCATGACTATGTGACAAATCGTGTCCCAGGTCGTATGTACCTAAAGGTACCTTAAAACCCAAGTTTACCATTTCATGCTTACTTGGACACTAAACAACTCAATTACCAACCATTTAATCTATTAGAAACACTATTAAACATGCTCAGAATATGCTAAAAAACAATCATCTTAGGTGCCTGACCAATGTACCCTCATTTGTACCACAATTCATATTTCCAGTACATAACAAGGAATCAACCATTTCATTTACATTCATACCAATTATCAAGGTTGACTACTATTCTAACTATCTAAAACTAACATATACCAAAACATCAACTAAGCTAACCTACCAAAACATAGCTTCACTCTCAACTATATGCACATATAAACATTATTACACATGAAGTTCAAAACATCATCATATTAACAAAACAACATCATTCCAAAAGACCTATATGTACATGCCATTACAAAATAGAACATCACCACACTTGAGACCTAGATTTGTTATTGGATGCTAAGTCAACGACAAACTGAGAAGTACCTAACTTGCGCCCGGAAAACAAAACCATACGTAGAGTATAACTCAGCGTTATTTCTATAATTTGAACAATTTAACTCGATATGAGTAATCAAAATGTGAGAATGTAACAAGAAATGTTATGCACTTATGTTTCAAATCAATAACACAAATTTACTCATTCTCTATTACATCCACTAATTCCACATGTTCAAGCATATATCAATGGCATTTCATATATCATTTGTTAATCTCAAATCATGCAATAGCATAATTCAACTCTTTGATCAATACTTGATTTCATTTCATAAATCACATCTCATTTCATCATTTCATTTTTCATTTTTCATTTCTCATCTTTGCCATCTCAATATCAAACACATAAATTTTATTATTTAATTTCCCCTATTAACATGACTCAATTGAACGGATACACGTATCCAACCAACACACCAGTTTGGCACCCAGTGCCTCATCAGATAAATCCGAAGTAATAACTGTAACAGCCCAATTTTGGGCCTAGTCAGAAGAGTGATTTCAAGACAACAAATCTGACGTAGTAAAACTTGTTTTTATCATATTTTGATGGTCTACAACTTTATGGAATGATTTTGTGAAAATTTCATTCGAAAATTTTAACGTTTGAGCACTCAATTTAGCAAAAAGGACTAAATTATAAAAAATGCAAAAGTTGAGTTCTACATGCTAGAGGTGTCTAATTGTTATGAAATTTTAAATTGAAGGTCCTTAGATGGTAATTAGACCATTTTACTTTAACTTGGACAAAAATAGATTTGAGGTAAGAGAATTTTAGTGTTTTGAAAAAAGGGCATTTTGGTCATTTGGTAATTAAATGAATTAAAAACCAAAAATCAAGCCAAAATTTAGTCCATCTTCTTCATGCTTGGCTGAAACTTGCAAGGGAGGCATATCTAGGGTTTTTTCACTTTTCAAGCTCGATTGTAAGTCCGTTCTTGCCCCGTTTTTAATGCTCTTTACATTTTTGAAGTTGTTATCACCCGATTTATCTATTTCTACCATTAATTTGAGAGATGATTAAGGTCTAAGGTTTGATCCATGTTATATATTTGTGTATTTTAATGTCTAATGGTAGATTATGCAAGTTTAATGTTAGATAAACAACTTTTGCTAGGTGATTTTTAATGAAAATGTCAAAATGACCTATTTGTAAAAAGATTTCAAAATGTGTATAAAAGTGTGATTAAATGGAAAATGTGAGCTTTCATAAGCATGAAAGAGGTTTGGCTAGGCTTGGGTCTTGATGAAATTGAATAGATTTCAATTTACAAGCCTAGGGACCAAAGTGTAAATATGTCAAAGTTTAAGGGCAAAAATGTAATTTTTCCATAATATGATTTTTGGACTGAATTGAATAATGTGGATAATAAATGAGTTAAATTTGCTATTATAGATCAAGAGAAACGAGGTTCGAACCTAGATCGAGAGAAAACAAGGTGTTTGATGATTAGGTCATATTTCTACTATTTTTTGTACTGAGGTAAGTTCTTATGTAAATAATGTATTGTTTTAATTATGTTTTAAATACTTTACTATTGTATAAATTATAATTGACCATTGAGCGTGTTCGACAAAGTTACGACAAGAGTGAAATCCCGGTTGAACCTGAGGACTAGATAAGATACAAACGTCATGATATTAGGGTTACTAAAATTGTGTAAAACCATATCTGGGATATGGCATCAATCTGAGGTTTCGTGTAAGACTATAGTTGGGCTATTGGCATCGATACAAGATCCCATGTGAGACCATATCTAGGATATGGCATTGGTATGGTATTGTGTATATGGAACCCCCGAGTATCCTTTAGTATTTCAAGTGTAACAGCCCGGTTTTTGCTAAATCAGAATAGTGGTTTCAGAACCACAAATCTGAGGTTTTAAAATTATTTTAAAATTATTTTTGGTTTTTACATCATGTGATTATATATGTGTGAAAGTTTCGTGAAATAATTTTATCGTTTAAGTGGTTAATTTGAGAAAAAGGACTAAATCGCTTAAAATGCAAAAGTTACACTCCACTTGTTAAAAGTGCTTAATTTCCATGGGTTATTAAATGAAAGGTCTTTATGTTGTAAATAGACAAATTGATAGTGGGAATGGACATAAATGGTCTTATATTTGATGTTTTAAAATGGTTTTAATTAAGGTTAAATTGGTAATTTGGTTATTAATGTTATTATTAATAAAAGATAATCAAAATTTGGCTTCATTATCATCATATTCCACTGAAAATCAAAAGAAAATAAAAGATGGAAGCTCATTTAGGGTTTGGCCATTGACAAGTTTAATTGAGGTATGTTTTGAGCGATTTTTGATGATTTTTATGTTTTTGTTATGGTTGCTTTGAGTACTAGCTAGCCCATGCCTCAATTTTTGAAAGTGTTGATGATTTTGAAAGTTTCCATTGATGAATTCATGAGTTTTATGATGTTTGATAATGAATTATGCAAGCTTGGTGTTTGATATACATGTTTTGTAAAGTGATTTTTGACAAAAATGCCAATTAAGGATTATATTGAGAAAATGTGAAAATATGTGGTTAAATGTGTGAATAAATGATAAATATGGGCTGATAAATACACTAGGAGAATTCGGTTAGCATGAAATTAGAGAGAAATTGTGTAATTTGTGTTTTTATGAAATAAGAACTAAATTATAATAAATGTAAAAGTTTAGGGCCAAAGTGAAAATTGGCTAAAATATGTGTTTGTGGATGAAATTGATTAATTTGGTGATTAAATGAGCTGAATTTGTTATAATATAGATCAAGAAAAGAGGAATCCGAACTTAGATCGAGGCAAGATTAAAGTACTCGACTAATCGACTAGTTTCGTCATTTTTACGTCCAAGGTAAGTTAGTACGAGATAAATATTGTTACAATTATGTTTCGAAAGATTTAATATCGCATAAATTATACAAATGAGACTACGGTTGAGTATGATGACAAATTGACTATGCTTGGCACTTAGTGTGCGTTTCGAGATAGCTTCGATTATATATAGCACTTAGTATGCTAATTGGAATAGCTTCGGCTATATGTGGCATTAAGTGTGCGATACTGAGATAGCTTCGGTTTACATGTGATAGCATTAAGTGTGCGATATTATTATAGCTTCAGCTAATAAATTTTGCACTAAGTGTGCGAGTTTATTGAGTATTGAAAGTATTCCGGAGGGAGTAAAGTATTGAACAAAGAGGTGAAAATGTAATAAATAAATACGAGAGAGTATAGGTATGTACGATACCTATGTGGTAGTTGATACTATGTGTAAGAAACTTGATGGATTTATATATATATGATAAATGGTCATGGGTTAGAATTGAATGATGATATGAGATTTCTTAAGTGTTTATTAATTGACGATTTGAATATTATGAACAGTCGATTTTATTTAGTATGAACTTACTAAGATATGGAGCTTACTGTGCATTATTTGTCTATGTTTTATAGAGAATCAAAGCTAGCTTGGACTCGGGGATCATCGGGAACATCATCGCACTATCAAACACCTAAGTTGGTACTTTTGAGATATGTATTTATGGTATATGGCATGTATAGGCTAGTGTCATCTTAGTATGTTTTGAGTTGTGATTTTAGCCATGAGATTTGGCTTGTAAATGTTGGTGTATATGGCTATTTAAGTTGGCTTGAATTATATTTTTGATAAATAAGATATGTGATGTATATAATGCCTTATATGTTGGCTTATTTGGTATGGTTATGTGGTGGTTATTTTGGATAGTTGTAAATTGATGTATTAATGCTTGCAAGATTGGCATGTTGTGGTTTGATTTTGAGATGATGATATGGTGCAAATTGTGTCATGATATAGATGATAATTTGATGAGTAAATGCATTTAGTAACTATATAAGTTGTGATGATTTTGGCTTAATGATTTGGTATGTTTTAGTTGTGGAATTGAGTAGTTGAATTGATTGTGAATAAATGACATGACATGAGTATGAATTGGCATGTTTTTGGTTGCTTAAAGATGTATGGAAATGGTGCTATTTTGGTTGCTATGTGCTTGTGAAAAGGGTGACAAATTGGCTTTGTAAATGGCCTATTTTTGTCCACACGGGCGTGTGTCTCAGCCGTGTGCGACACACGGTCATGTTACACGGCTGTGTGTCCCCTGGTGAATAATTAATAATTCAAGTCAGTCTTGAGCACGGCCTAGACACACGGGCATGTCTAGTGGCCGTGTGAGTCACACAGCCTTGGCATATGGGAGTGAGTGGCCATTTCAAAGGGTACACGGGTTTGACATACGGGCGTGTGGTCGACCATGTGGTTAAGTCAGTAACCTCTCTAATTTTCCCACGGCTATGACACACGAGTGTATCCTCGGCTGTGTGGTGCAAATTAGTATGTATGCCCTGTTTTCACACGGCCTATGACACTGGCGTGTCTGGTAGCCATGTGAGGCACACGGCCTGTTCACACGGGCGTGTGACCCTTAAATGTTATAAAATTTTAATAAGTTTCTCAAAGTTTGCATATGTTATCGGTTTAGTCCCGAACCACTTCTAAGCATGTTTTAAGGTTTCATAGAACCTTAGAAGGGACAATATGATTGAGATGAATGGATTTTTGATATTGAATGCATAAATGTATGTGAATGATGTGTATTGAATGGTAATGCCTCGTAACCCTATTCTGGCGACAGATACGGTTTAAGGGTGTTACACTAAGCAGTTCAACGGGTAACTTAACGAGTATGTCAAAGATGAATTGTGTGTAAATCCATTTCAAGATTACTCAGGTATGTATGTAAAACTCATACGAAATGGGCTCGCTATATGATTAACCCTCGGTAAGATTTTGATTCAGTAAGTTATGATTATAAGATTTTATTGATATTTATGCTAATTATCATCATGTTAATTATATGTCAAATGTGTGTTTATGATGCCTATTATTTGCATGGGAACTTACTAATCTTTAAAGCTTACTCCACTTTCTTTTCCCTTATCTTATAGTGTCACCAAGCCAGGTCGGGGATCGGAGATTGTCGGAGATCCAGTCACACTATCAACTTAATATTTTGGGTACCAATGATTTCAATATTTTGAGTTATGGCATGTATAGGGACTTGGTTATTTTGTTATGTGTCATAATTGATCTGGCCTAATGTGTTGGCCTATATCGGTTGATAATTCATTTTGTAAATGGCCATTGAAATTGGCTAATATTGGTTTAAGTATATATGCATATGATGATGTTTTCATGGATGTGGAAATTGCATGGTTTAAGTTGGTTAGTATGTGATGTTTGTATGTGGTAAACGGTAGCATGTGAATGATGTGTGGATGTCTTATTTTTGGCTGAATTGGTTGAATATAATTACTTGGATTGGTGTTATGTTTTGTTGTGTAGGTGTGTGCATGGAAGGGTAACAAAATGGCTTGGTAAATAGCCTTGTTTTTATCCGCACGGGTAGACACGGGCGTGTGTCTAGGCCGTGTGTGACACACGGCTTGCCCCATGGGCGTGTGTTATGGCCGTGTGTCCTCTGCACCTTAATTGTTGCAAAACAGAATGCTCAGTATTAAGCACACAAGCAGAGACATGAGCGTGTGTCTCAGTCGTGTGGATGACACGGCCTCAGGCATGGGCGTGTGAAGCCTGCACCTATTTTATGAAAAATTATGAAAATTAAATCGACCACACGGCCTAAGCACACAAGCGTGTGCCTTGGTCGTGTGTCTTCAATTTGTTCTTAGGTGACACGGGCACGTCCCAAGCCACATGGGCGTGTCCCAAGCCACACGGGCATATGGCTCTTAAAACATGAAAAATTTTCTAAGTGTTGTGAAATTTTTCAAAGTTCTCGGTTTAGTCCCAAACCACTTTCAACACATGTTTTGGGCCTCGTAGGTTCGTTATAGGGGCGATATGAATGTTTATGAAAAGTTTTAAATTTGGATGGAAATTTATGTCTCGGTTTTGTATGATTGCATGTGTATAAGTTCGGTAATGCCTCGTCCCCTATTCCGGCGTCGAATATGGGTAAAGGGTGTTACAATAACTGCACCCAGTATTATATAAGTTGACACCCAGTGTCTCATCGGTTAAACCGAAGCAAATTGACACCCAATGGCTTATCGACTTGAGGTCAAAGAAATCACTGAACTCTTCCTATCCTATAGCATGCCATCTATATCCGACTTAGCCCGAATAGTTCATAGGGTTTCATCTCACATTTCAATATATATCTAATGTCTCATTTCCACATATATATACACATTTGTAACATATAGGCATTTTATTCAATTCATTAACAATCACAATTCTCAAAACATATATTCAATTCATCATATATGCAAATACATACATTTCTCAATACACACATTTAAATCCTTATAAACATTCATCAATTAAATTCAATTCAATCTGTTTCATCCCAATTTTAACAAAACTACTCACCTCATGTCTTATCACTCATAATAGTTCAAAATGCAACAATTTACAAGAGTTCGGATTATAGAAACACAAACCGTGAATTCTGAGCTATTTGACGTCAATTTTATCCTTCCCCGTTTTACTCAAGGATTCCGGTACGACGTTAGCTATGGAATAAAAAAATTTAAAATTCATTAATATTACACAATTCAGTTTCAGATTAAATTTTTAATTTTTACACTATATTTGCTTAAACTTTAATTTAGTCCCTAAACCAAGACTAATTTTAACCTTCACATTTAACCTCAAATGTTTATACTAATTTCACTCTAAGCTAAATTTAGCTCCATATTTTCACTTCTACCCCTTAATTTTAAATTTTTTACAATTTAGTCCCTATTGCTCAAAATTAACAATTTACTCCATAATTTAGTCCTTTTCCACTTCTAACTTTAAAACCTATCAATAAAATCCCTAAATCTTAAACTAATCAACAATGGTAACTTCATCAATCTTGGACAATACTAAAAATTATAGTATGGGTCGGGTAGCTCTAAGTACTGGGATTCCAAAAATGTAAAAATTACAAGAAAAGGACTAAATTGCACTAAGCAATTTGGATTTGAACTCCAAACCCCCTAGGCCATGTGTGTTCTTCTCTTCCTTTCTTTCTTTTCTTTTCGTTTCTTTCTTTCTAATTTGCATGCAATAATCTCTTTCCACTTTCATTTGTTTTTCTTTTATTAAGCTTTCATTTTTAATTATTCTTATTAGTTAACTTAATATATAACATATATATAATATACACATGCATCTCATTTAACCCATGATTGACCACTTACACACAACCATTTATGTAACACCCCTAACCCTTTTTCGTCACCAAAATAGGGTTATGGAGCATTACCGGACATTTCAGAATAAATACGAACAATCATATAATATTACAATATACGCATCATAATTTAGTCATAATGTCCCATTATTGAGCCTTCGGGGCTCAAATCACATATTAGAAACAAATCGAGACTTAATCGGAAGTTTAGAAAATTTTTCGTGAAATTTCAAGATTTTTCCTAAGTACAGGGCTCACATGCCCGTGTGATTCAGGGACACGCCTGTGTGAACCTAAACACGCACGTGCTTCAGGCCTTGTCTAACCCTGTGTAACTCTCTGACTTAAACAAAAGTCAAACGTAGTTTTCACACGGCTGGAACACATGCTCGTATGCTAGGCTGTGTGCCTCACATGGCTGAGACACACGCCCATGTCTCTGCCCGTGTGGAGATTCCTGGGCATTCTGTTTTGAATCTTTAAATTGCAGGGGACACATGGTCTATCCACACGACCATGTATAAGCCGTGTGTCTCACACGATCTAGTTACACGCCCGTGTGCTAAGCTGTGTGGACTCAAAATAAGCCTTTAACATCAAATATACCGGCCCTGCAAACTTTGAACCACAAGCAACACAAAAACTAATCATTCAACCAATTCAAAACACATTCAAATACCTTTAATACATGCCAAATAATCAACTTAATTAAGCTAACTAATGGTCATTCATAAATAGTTCATATGTTTTATCCAAATCAATCTAAATTTGCATATAACAAATTCATTCATACTTTAACCAAAATATGCCATTTTGTCACCTTAACAAATACTTAACTTATATTTATGTATATAAAGCCAATCATTATCATAATACAACATTATTTATAATCATTTTCCAAAATAACAAACATAACATCCTAGGTACATGCCATTTACCAAAAATGAGTATACTTCACCATAATGAATTCGGGATCGGCCTTGGATGCTGATTCAACGATCTGACTTTAACTTATCCTGCGCACGGAAACAAACCGTACGCTGAGTATAAACTCAGTGGTATTTCTATAATCTGAATACTTTTAAGAAATAATATTATAAAGCATCTATTTGTAAGCATATGTAAACATTAATCAATCAATAATTCAATTCATCCATTTAATCTTTATTTTTTATCAATAACTAATTCAAATAAACTTTCTCACTTTGATTCACATAACATTTGGCAATAGCAAAACTCTTTTTATGAACCCTTGGTTCATATATATCATTTGCACAATTCAATTCAATATCAAATTTAAAATTCACAATTCAATAACAATCTTATTGCCAATTCATTTATTTATCCTATTAACACAACTTGGACTTAGGCAGATACACGGATCCAACCGAAACACACCAGTATAGCACCCAGTGCCTCATTGTATAATTCAAAGTAATAGATTGACACCCAGTATCTCTTCGGCCATGCCGAAGTAAAGTGGTACTCAGTACGTCATCGGATTTATCCGAAGTAATAATTTGACACCCAGTGTCTCATCGACTCGTGGTCGAAGTATCCTTGAACTCTTCCAATCCTATGGCATGCCAACTATATCCAACTCAGCCCGATATAGTTAATAGTGTTTTCAATTTCAATTTCAATTAAAATCCACACCAATCATAAATTCACTCACATTCAATTCAATATCAAATAATCACATATACTCATGAATTTAATTCAACTCAATTCAATACCATAATATCAAGTACTCACTTCAATTCACTTACCATACATATATTAATAAATACGACAATTAATAATTAGTTTCGGATTATAGAAATACAAACCGTAATTTCTGAGCTAATCCTCATTGACTTTGTCTTTTCCTTTCCTATCTGAGGTCTCCGGCTCAACGTTTGCTATGGAAATCGAAACAATTAAAATTTATCAATACACACAATTTAACATTGAATATTTTAATTTATAAACAACTTTTGCCTAAATTCCATTTTAGTCCTTAAATTAAACTAACTCTTTTTCTTACAAAACTAATTCCATATCTCAATTCAATTTCCACTTTAATCTAATTTCAACTCCCTAATTTCACCATAAAATCCTAATTTTAAAATTCTCTAAATTTAGTCCCTACTACTCAAAAATTATAATTTAACTTACAATTCAATCCATATTTCTATTCTAACTTCAAGTTCTATCAATTTAATCCCTAATTCTTCAATTTATTCAACATAAATAACTTCTAAAAATTCACTAACTTTCAAAATTTCAACTTAAATCAAGTAGTTTCCAAAAACATCAAAATTACAAGAAAATTAACTAAATTGACTTACCAATTTGAATTTGAACCTTAAACCCTAATTTCTCCTTTTTCTTTCTTTCTTTCCCTTCTCTGTTTCGTTTTCTTTCCTTTGTTCTTTTTCAATTTCATTTGTTTTTATTTCTTTTATTTACTTTAGTTATTATAATATTAAATTATTTTATTATATACTTAAATATTAAGTATTACTTAATTATTTTATATACATATGTATAATATTTTTACAAGTATATGTACATAAATAATACACTTGTTATTATTTATACCATACACTTGTCTTTAATGATTTATTTACTAATTTAATCCTTCAACTTTCCATTTATCTATAATTAAACTTTCACCATTTATTCAATTTAATCCTTATACCTAATTACTCTTAATTCAACTAATTCACCTAACTAAAACCTAATTAACCACACAACTAATTTCATAAATATTTTTAATAAATATTTACAAATTTGTTTTACGAAAACGGAGACCCAAAAATGCACTTTCTGATTACACAACTATAGGGTCATTACAATTTATTAAATGCTAGAATTGCCACTTTAGCCCCTTTAGTATATATCAATCTATAATTAAACTTTTAACTTTAATGCAATTTAGTCCTTGTACCATAATAGCTCCTAATTCATGCAAATTACTTAACTAGAATTTAATTTGCTACAAGACTAGATTTGTAAACATTTAATAAAAATATTTACGAGATCGTTTTATAGGAACGAAGTCCCGAGTTTTATTTTTCGACACCCTTGACTATCGGGTCATTACATAAACCCTAGGTTTGATGACCCTAGGAAGTTATCAAGGTGGGAATTAACCCTAAGCCGGTTTGGACTATGAGATCGAAAGATAAGTAGTATTTGCTAACTCGTTAGTCTAGTGGACGTATCGGAAGATCCTGCTAGGGTATTGACTAATTGATTAACGGGAGCCTGAAGTGATAGTTTATCATGATTACCGAAGCGAGCTAATCACCCATAATAATATCTGGCCAATTTTACTTTTCAAATTCCTAATATTATTTGCTTTTCTTATTATTACTACTATTATTATAAAAACCCCAACTATTATTTACACTTTCGTAATATAACCTATTTCAAGTACTAATTAGATCCTTTGGTGTGGAATTGATCTAGTACTAGCCTCATTTAAGTACGTTCCTCGGAGTACTCACCTACTCCATTGTAACTATATTACAACCTGACCCGTATACTTGCGGACACCACATAATCTATTTATATCTTTTACTGCAATATGCATTCTGTAATATCCTCAAAATGGGTCTAGTAGTTTCGAGTACATTTTTCGGGTTATGAGTGTGAAACTAGGAATTTATAAGGTTCAATTAAACAATAATCCAGAAAAATAAAAATATTTTTAGAAAATTAATTTTAAAGTAATTAAATAATTATTAGTGAAAATAATTAATTTGGGTCAAAAAAGAATTTTAAAATAATTTTTATTGGGGGTTAATTTGAGTTAAATTTAAATATTAACTAAATTGGGTTTAATTGTAAAAGAAGGGAAATTTTGGGGTATTTATTTGGCAAATAAACCTTAAAATTTAGAATTTTTGAGGGAAAGGATTAAATGGTAAAGTAAGCGAAATGTGAGAGTGGCCATTAGGCAAATTACCCAATTTTCAAATTCTGGTGGGTTGTTTCAATCTTAAACACAATGAATCTAGCCTACTTTTCATACCATTTACATCATATTAGAGAGCTATAAATTTCATTTTCTTTGCATGGTTTTAAACATCTATCATCAGAGGATAGATCCAAAAAAATTTCCTTCTCAAAATACTCTCTCAATTCACCCAAAATTATTTTCAAAAGTAGCCAAAAATATTTTGAAATTTCTCAAGATTCTTGAATCAAGAATTTCAGTCAAAGGATTTAGAATGAACCAAAGGTAATTATTATTTCTAAACTTATTTTTATGATGATTAGAAACATTTTTGCATGATTTGAGTGATAATTATATGATTTTTCATCTATGTCATCTTCTTCAAAAGCTTAAGGTTCTTTAATGGTGGATCTTAAATTTTGAGAGGAAATCCACAAATCAATGGGTGTTCCAACTCAAAATGGATCTATTAAAAGGTTTTTGGTCTTATTTATCAAGATTAAACATGATTTGTGAGCTAATTTGAAGAAATCCAAATTTCATCATTTTCATGAACTAATTTTCTGGATTTTTGTGAAATTGATTTAAATGTGAATTTATTCTTAGTTTATGTGCATTTTGTTTAGGATTGATGTTTGGAAGTGATTAAGAGGGCTAGAGAGATCGATTTCGTGATGAATCGAGTTTTCAACTTGATGTTACAAATCCGGTAAAGTATCTTTGTGAGAAAATTTTGATTAGTATAGTTAAATAAAATTTGTGTTTAATATAGCTTTGGAAAGGTGGTAATGTCTACTTTACATCTGTTAAAGCTCTGAATCCTGAAGAGGACTGAGACAACTGAAATTGAAGCTTGAAATTGCCTAGTTGATCACTTATTATGGTAGAATAAAATTGTGTGGTGAGTGTTTCTAAGGGCGATTTGGTAAATTGACCCTCAATTATGTTTAATTAGAAGCTTAATTAATGATTACAATTAATTAATTATGGTTGAATGGTTGATTTGCAATATTGGTATTAAATGTGCAAAAAAATTAAATTTGTATTAAAAAAAATGATAAGTGAGTTTTTGGGTGGTGTTGTGCTAGTTAATTGGTTTAATTTTAAGGATGGTTTAAAGTATGTGTACTGAAAATTTTTATCATGATATGTTAGTGTTACATTTGATAATTGAATATGGGAAATTGGTAAATGAATTGCTTGATTTAATTGGATGCTAAATGGCTATGTTACATGTTATACATAAGCATCTTTTCACATTAAATTGAGCACAATAATGACTGATTTATTTGCTAAGTTTGATTGAATATATTGGCAACATGAATGGTGGATCCAATAGATATAGTTGGCATTCCATGGGATGTGTGAGTACTCACCGTATTGATATGTTATTTGTGAGCAATGAGGCTCTAGGTGGACTGATTTGGAGTAGATAAAGGAGTACTGAGCATGAGTCTCCACTCAATGGGTTATTTAAGGTGCTATAAGAGAGTGCGTGATTTGGCCCACTCAACTCGACGAACTGTATTTGATATTTGCGGGAGTTGAGAGATCCGTTTATCCGATGTATGACCACCCGATTAAGCCATGAAAAGTGTATGCCAATATATTTATGTGTAATTGTTGTTATATCAATTGATAATTGGAAGCCATGAATAATTGATTTTTGGTATAGAGGATTCTTTTTGAAATTAAATTGACATGTTTAATTATTTTGGCTATTTTGCAGGATTACTCAACGGATCAGCTATTCGGGGAAGGGAGAACCTAAACCCTAGGCTTGATGACCTTAGGAAGTTATCAAGGTGGGAATTAAACTCGAGTTAGTTTGGACTCTGAGGTCAGAAGATAAGTAGTATTTGATAACTCGTTATTCTAGTGGACGTATCGGAAGATCCTGCTAGGCTATCAACTAGTTGATTAGCAGGGAGCCCAAAGTGATAGTTGATAAAGATTATCGAAGTGAGCTAATCACCCATAATAATATCTGATCAATTTTCTTTTTCAAATTCCCAATATTATTTGCTTTTCTTATTATTACTACTATTATTATAAAACCCAAAAATCCCTATTATTTATATTTTTGTAATATAACCAATTTCAAGTTCTAATTAGATCTTTTGGTGTTTAGGTTGGAATTGATCTAGTGTTAGCCTCTTTTGAGTACGCCCCTTAGAGTATTCACCTAGTCTGTTGTAACTATATTATAACCTGACCCGTATACTTGCGGACACCGCCTCTTTTATATATATTTTTTGCTACAGTATTCAGACTCTGGACTTTCATATGTCTGGAGGTGGTCATGTTAGTGGCGCTTTCAGTTAGAATAATTAAGAAGTTTTTAGGTTATAGATACGATTCATTTAGCAATAAATAGGTACTAACAAAATTATGTAGGTCTTAGGGAAATTGTTTGATGTGGACTGGCTACGGTCTAACATACTCGTCCCGTCATTCATAGTTCACATTTTGAACTGGACCCTTCTTTACTAACATAGATTTCTAATAATGTTAGATTCACCGATCATAAAACTAAGGATCCTATAGCATTTCTACGGAGATTTGATCATATATGCAATACTGTCACTTACGCAGGTGTTCCACTATATTCTATCAAGTTATTATTAATTCCATTTGCATTGGATGGGAAGGCAAAAATGTGGTTAGATGCACTTCCCCCAGACACCATTAATACTTGGAGTGAGTTTGTGTAGCTATTTCTTCGCCAAATATTACCTTTGACCAAGGTACTAAATATTTACACATAATTATTTTATTTCAGGCAAAGTACCATTGAAACATTAGGGCAGGCATGAGAGAGGTTTAAGACAATCCTCAGATCCATATTAGGTGGGGGTATACACTTCGAAGTTTGGGTTCAATATTTTTACTATTGGTTGAATAGTCAGAATAGACGAAAATTCGATATTATGATTGGAGGAAGAATTTGGACAAAAACACGGAAGGAAATAATGGAAATATTAGAGAAATTCAGTGCTAATGGATCTACTTGGGAGGAATGTCATGAAGTGAAAACCAGGCAATTGGAACAAGTTGGAAACAAAGAACAAACCTGAGGTTTTATGCATGTGATGTAGAATTGCTTCTATGCTTTAGATGGAACCCACATCAAGATTAGGATTCCAACAGTTGATAAACCTAGTTATCAAACGCGAAAAGGTGACATAGTAACAAATATGTTAGGTGTTTGTTTTTGTTTATGTTCTTCCTGGTTGGGATGCATCTGTTGATGATGGACAGGTTTTTCAAGATGCCATTAGTAGGAGACATGGACTAAAAGTTCCTCATGGTAAAGTGAAAAATTAATTAAATTTGAATTAAGTTTTAAGATCATACTTTTTTGTGAAATTAACCATGATAAATAGTTTTTTTTATAGGTTGTTATTATCTAATTGATGTTGGATACACAAACTATGTAACGACCAGATAGTTAGGGGTGTCGAAAAGTGTATTTTTAGGACTCCGTTTTCGTAAACCGGACTCATAAATATTTTTATTAAATATTTATGAATTTAGTTATGTAGTTAATTAAATTTTGGATAGATAATTTACATGAATTAGGAGTTATTATGGTTCAAGGACTAAATTGCATATCAGTTAAAAGTTGAATTATAGATTGAAATAAACTAAAAGGGCTAAAGTAGCAATTATACCATTTATTAAATGGTTGTGTATATGTGGTCGGTTATGGTTAAGTGTAAATGCATGTATATATATTTAATATATGTTATATTATAAAGTTAATAATAATAATTATTATTATTATAATAAAAGAAAGAATAAAGAAAAAGAAAAGAAAGTGGATTTCATGCAAATTGGAAAAGAAATAAAAGAAGAAAGAGAAAGAAAAGAAGGAGAGAACGCACGGCTAGGGACCTAAGGGGTTCAAGCTCAAATTGGTCAGTGCAATTTAGTCTTTATACTTGTAATTTTTACGTTTTTTGAATCTCGGTACCTAGGGCTACCCGACCCATGTTGTAATTTTTAGTATTATTCAAGATTTTAGATGTTGACATTATTGAATAGTTTAAGTGTTAGGGATTAAATAGATAGATTTTTAAGTTAGAAATGAAAAAGGACTAAATTGTGGAATAAATTGTTGATTTTGAGTAATAGGGACTAAATTGTAAATTTTTTAAGATTAAGGGGTTGAATTGGAAAAATAGGAAGCTAAATTTAGTTGGAGTGAAATTAGTATAAAAATATAAATTTAAATGTGAAGGTTAAATACTAGTCTCGGTTTAGGGACTAAATTGATGAATAAGCAAAATACAGTGTAAAAATTGAAATTTTATGTGAAATTGAAATTTGTAGTATTAATGTGATTTAATTGTTTTATTCCGTAGCTAATGTCATACCGAAGTCCTCGAGTAAAAAGGGAAAGGATAAACTCGAAGTCGAATAGTTCGAAATTCACGGTTTGTGTTTCTATATTCTGAATTAAATAGTAAATTGTTGCATATTTAACTGTTTGCATATGGTGAACATTTGAGGTGAGTACTTGGTACTTGAGATTTAATTGAATTCAAAGTGGATTGGAAATAGATGGATTTTGTATATTATGGAATAAGTTGATTAAATGATTATTGAATTGATTATATGTGATGATGTGAATATATATGAAATTAAGACATTGATTGTATTGAAAAGTGAAATGAAACCCTATTAACTGTTCGGGCTGAGTCAAATATAGATGGCATGCCATAGGATAGGAAGAGTTCAAGGATTACTTCGACCTCGAGTCGATGAGGCACTAGGTGCCAATTTGCTTCGGTTTAACTGATGAGACACTGGGTGTCAAATTATATAGCTGTGGGCACAGTTATTACTTCAGATTTATCCGATGAGGCATTGGGTGTCAAACTAGTGTGTTGGTTGGATCCGTGTATCTATCTGAGTTCGAGTCATGTTAAAAGGGAAAATAAACGATAAAATTAATATGTCCGATATTGAAATGACATGGTTGAGAAATGGAAATAAGATGAGAAAATATTGAAATGGCAATGATAAGAAATGAAATATGAAATAGTATATTGTTGTGAATATGAACTGAATTATGAGAAATGAGATATGAAATGATGAAAAGAGATGTGGAACTTGAAAAGAATTCAAGTATTGAACAAATAGATAAATCATGCCATTGCATGAGTTATAATATGCTAATGATATATGAAATGCCATTAATATATGTTTGAACATGTGAAAATCTTAGTAGATATGAATAAGGAATGAGAAAAATTATATTATTGAATTGAAACACATGAACATAGAATACTTGTTGCATATTGCATTTTAATTATTCATATCAAGTTTATATTATTCAGATTATAGAAATCCCACTAAGTTTTACTCAGCGTGCAACTTTGTTTTCTGTGCACAGGCTAGGTATTATTCTATTTATCGTGGACTTAATGTCAAATCACAAATCCCGAGCTCAAGTGTGGTGATATATTATTTTGTAATGGCATATACCTAGGAAGTCTTTTGTTGATATTGTTTATAAGGTGTTGTTATCTTGGTTGCTAGTAAAATGATGCTTAAATGTGTATATGGTTGTGGTTGAGGCTATGTTGGTATGTTAGCCTAGTTTATATTTTGGTATGTGATAGATTAAAGTTTAGTAGCTTAAATAGCTAAGTGATAGTCCAATTATGGTAAATGTGATATGAATGAAAGTCTTGAATGTTTGAAGTGTTGTTGATGTATTTGAACATATAAAATGTGGTACCAATAAGGGTACATTGGTTAGGCATATTAGGTGATGAATTTGGTGTATTTTAGGCATGTTTAATCATGTTTTGAATAGGTTAAATTATTGGTATTTAAATTGCTTAGTGTCCAAGCAAATAGGAAATGGTAAACTTGTGTTTTAAGGTACTTTTAGGTGTACACGGTCGTGTGTCACATACGGGCATATGACCCAAGTCAGTGAGTCACATGAGCAGGGATACGGGCTAAGACACGAGCATGTGTCTCAACTTCTAGAGTCACACGACCTGGGGCATTCCACAAGGCCATGTGTCCCCTATTTTTAGTAATTTTAAAAAATAACCCTAAACTTCTAAAATTATTCTGAATTAGTCCCTGTCTATTTTTAAACTATTTTTAAGGTCCCGTAGACTTAAAATAGGGGCTATAAGAGTAACGTTTACTCTTAATTGGAATGGATTAGTAAACCTATACTTAGTGCATTCTACTAACATCATCGAAAATGAAGAAAATAAATAGTCGGAGTATTGACCTATACTCTGATGCTAATTATTGGAATAGTTTTGTGTGCAACCAACTTCTAGCATTCAAGAATGGATAAATAGTGATAAGAGTGTAGACAGTGGAACACCAAGTTTAGCAATGATAAATGGTGATAAGAGTGTAGATAATGGAAGACCAAGTTTAGAAATGCATAGATAATGTATTATTCGAATGTATAAGATTCTAGCATGAAAGTATTCGATTGTCGTGACCTGCCCCTATATATTATAATATTAATGGCTAGCTTACGTGATTAATCTTGATTGATTATTTGTTTTGATTTGTTAGCAATGCTCGTGACCCTAATCCGACGACATAGAGGGGTTAAGGGTGGTACAAACTGTGAGGGATTTCTTGCACCTTTTAGAGGACAAAGATATCATTCGAATGAGTGGCGTTAGGGTTACTAGCCAAGTACTCCGGAATAATTTTTCAATATGAAACATGATTTAGCGCGTAATGTTATTGAAAGATGCTTTGGGTTATTAAAACTTAGATATGGAATACTTAGGAGTCTATCATTCTATCCTATGAGGGTAGGGTGCACAATAAAATCATTATTGCATATTGTTTGCTCCATAATTTTATTCGAACTTATATGAGTCTTGATCCTATTGAAGCGGAGTTGGGAGAAGGATTACCTAGTAATGTGATAGATGACGATAAATCAAATATCGTAAATATTTATCCGTCGGATGCATGGGCTACTTGAAGGGTGGAAATAGCCAATCAAATGTTCGATGAATGGCAAGCATCTAGAAATTAGTTAGGTTTAGGGTAAAAATAGTAAACGTTAATTTGTTTATGTTATTTCATGTATCTAGTTTATGAAACTTTGGTGGTGTTTGAATTGTTTTTTGTATTGTACTAGACTTGTTGAATTATAATTTATTTTCTTTTGATTTATCATGTGTTATAATTTTATAAAGTGTCGACCTTTTGATTCATAATATTGAACTTAACTTTAATTTGCATTTTTTCTTAAGATAGTTATGTCAGGTTTTTCACAATCAAGTGTTTCTTCCCAAAATTCTCAATGAACCAAAAGGAAATGGGTTCCAGAAGAAGATGTTGCGTTGGTTGCCTATATGGTTGACTTGCACAATGTTGGAACCTTTAATGCAGATAGGGGATTCAAAGCCAGCTATTTAAATGAGCTAGAAAAAATGTTAGAAAAAGTTTTACCCCATGCTATGTTGAAGGCTAAACCTAATCTTGAATCGAGGATTAGAACATCGAAATGGGATTGGGCAATCATTTATGACATGCTTAGTGGAAAAAACAATAGCGGCTTTGGTTGGGACGAGCATAGGCAACTTTTTGTTACTGAAGATGCTGTGTAGAACTCATATATAAATGTAAGAATTATTTCAAGTCTTTATTATCTTGTTTTGACCAAACTTATATCTAATATGGATTCCTCATTTTTTTTATAAAGTCATAAAGAAGCCGGTCAATTCAAACATCGTAGTTTCCCTTATTATGACCAACTTACTACCATCTGCACAAATGATCAAGCCACTTGAAAAGATGCTCAAACAGTCGCTGATATTATTGAAGAAATAGATGTTGAGGATGTAGCTACTACAAATACCTATGAAGAAAGAAACGATTTTCATGGATGCTAAGCTAATGTTTCTTTGGATGACATGGATCTTTCAACTACACAATCGTAACCATCTAGAAACCAAGGTGATTCCACGTTTTCAAAGAAGAAGAAAAAAAAGATTTCTGATGCAAGTGATCACATTTCTTCTATTTCATTTACTGATGCTGCCACTTTATTGGCGGAAAACATACAGATCGTTGGCCTTGAAATTAGTAGGAGTATTGCCTCCGAAGTGCTAATTCAACAAAAGTAACAAATGACCATTCAAGAAAGTGTTCAAAAATTATATCCAGCCTTATGTGAAGTAGAAGGTTTAATTGAGGATGAGCGCTATCGCACGTTGAGCAAAATTCCAGACCATCCAATACAAATGCTCATTTTCTTTAGTTTACCTTCTTCTGTGCGATTGGAATGGGTTAGAAGATTTCTTATTGTCCATTAAAAATCATGGTTCTGTTGATGATATTTTGGTAACTTTTTGTGTTTGTAATATTTGGATAGTATAATGACATGATAGAATGTCATTACAATGTTGTAACTTTTTGATGTTGTAAAATTTAACATATGAATTATGATATATAAACTAATGAAATCAT
The DNA here is from genome assembly GCA_025698475.1 of Gossypium anomalum. Classification (NCBI taxonomy): domain Eukaryota; kingdom Viridiplantae; phylum Streptophyta; class Magnoliopsida; order Malvales; family Malvaceae; genus Gossypium; species Gossypium anomalum. The sequence continues at coordinate 16,029,146 of CM046960.1, read as the reverse complement.
GTAACTTTTTGTTAATATATGAATATTATGTTTGGATGTGAAATATAATTCTCAAGTTACTTATTACTTCTCATATTTTGTTTTTTATTGTAGAATAATTAAATTATTTGTTTTACTAATGATATTTTAGCACATTAAATATGTATTGCAGTTTAAAAACAATAAAGAAGGTTATAAATTATTTTTATAATATTATATATTATAATTTTTTAATTCATATAATAATTATATTAAGAATGTTATTAAATTATATACTATTTTATTAAATTGTATTTAATAATATCTATGTTAAAATATGACTAAATTATTTATTTTTATTTTTATTAAAATATATTTAACAATAATTTTATTAAAATTTAATAACAATAACAATAATCATCTACCTAAAAAAATTCTACTAAGGGTACTTTGGTCATTTAAGACTTTTTCCTAATACTATTACAACATTAATTCCATTCAACCAAATACAAGAATGCTATTACAACTCTATTCCATTCCATTCAACCAAACAATTGAATTATTGATTACAGTTCTATTCCATTACAACTCTATTTCATTACAGCTCTATTCAATTACAACCCTGTTCAATTACAATGAACCAAATGTATCTTTAATTTTATAAAAGAGTTAAAACTTTAACCCACTTTAATTTTATAAAAGAGTTAAAATAATTAGGAGGTAATATAATTGAACCGAATTAGTTCATTTATTATTAAATTAATCAATTTAGTCCATATATTTTTGAAAAATTAAATAAATTTAAATTATAATAAAAGTTAATAATTATTGTATAAAAAAGATCTTAAAAATTAATTTTTTACATTTGTAATTCAATTTAAAAAAATTGTTTACAATATTATAAAAACTTAAAAAAAAATTAAAACAGTAAATTTTAAATTTATTTCAATTTAATTCTATTTAATAATATAAAAATTAAATAAAATCATTTAATAATAGAATACTAATTTAATACCGTACAAGAAGGAAAAAAATATTTTTTAAGTTGATGTAGTCAATGTTTCATATGATACTAGAGGTATCTATGGGCTATATTGGACTGGCCTAACTATGATATTAAAATATTTTATGTTTATCTAAACTCGGCTCGACTTAAAATGTGAGTCTAAAATTTTGTCCAAACTTGTTCATATTTGTAAAAGACTAATTCAAACTCGTTTTAGGCTAGCCTATATTAACTTTTAAAATTTTTAAAAAATATTTATTTTATTTTATTTTAATATTTAACAATTTTATATATTTTCTATTTATTAAAAATTTTTATATAAACATATTAATATTATTTTAATATTTACATTAGAGTAATATTATATATTTTAGTATAGATTTATTTTTTTAATATGTTCTAAATTACATAATACATAAAGAATAACATAATATAAAGTATTATAAACTTAAAAATAAGTCGAGTCGGGCTTGGCCCTTGACTCATATTTTAAACGGGTCTATTTTTTCAACTTAGACCCACTTTTTATGTCTAATTTTTTTCTCAAATTCTCTCAATTTTCAAGCGAGACTTCGGGCTTGGACAGATATTTCAACTTATGAACAAATATAAATGATACTGTTTTGAGTTTTTAAAAAATAACTATTATAAAAAGTAATTATTATGATAACTATAAAATAAAAGATTTTACCGTACCGCACCTACCGTCATCTGTTACGTATACCAAATAATTCTAATAATTTTTTTTCCGCCTTATCTATTTATATTGTTTTATTCTAAGAAAATATATTTATTTGAAAGTAAAGACTGAAGCTAGATTTAGATTTAGCCCTAGGTAGTTACTAGTCTTACAAAATGGCACGAATCTCAAAAAACTTTAAATGTTTCTTCAGTTTTCAAACGTATGTATGAATCTCCTCCCCCTGATTAAAATGACTTTTCAGTGCATTGTAAGTGTTCACTGTAACATCATTTAATATGAGAATTCGACATGTTGAGATTTTTAATAAATAATCATAATGTAATATCAAAGTAAAAATAAACAAAATGAATAATATAAATTTAAATTTGAAATTAAAAATATGAGTAAAATTTTAATAAAAATAAGTAATAAATTTTAAGGAAAATTATTAAAATAGTCATTTTTGTTAGTCCCAGGTTACGTTTTAGTCATTTATGTTTGAAATATTACGTTTTAGTCACTTACGTTATCGTGTTATAATATTTTAGTCATTGAACTGTTAATTGCCGTTAACGATATAACGAAAAGCTGACATGACATATTAAATCATCATTTTAAACGAAAATTTTAAGTTAAATTATACAACTGGTCCCTATATCTTTTTCATTTTGAACAATTTATTTTTTCTTTTATATTTTTTTAACTTTTCTTTTTTTTTTTCATTCTTTTATGCTTCTTTATCTATTTTCCTCATTTCTTTATTTCTTTTAACATAATTTTTTATATTTTCTATTTGTTAAAACTAGTCCGCGAGCTTGCCTCATTGAAAAAAATTAAATTGTTCGAAAAAAATAAAAGTATACAAACTAATTTTAACAAATAGAAAATATAGAAAAACTACGTTCAAAGAAATAGAGAAGAGAGGAAAACAAAGGAAGAAGTATAAGAGAATGGAAAATAAAGAAAAACAAGAAAAGTTAAAAGAACATAAAAAAAAGTAAATTACTCAAAATAAAAAAATATGAAGATTAATTTAAAATGCCACGTCAGCTTATCGTTAACGATAATTAGCAACTAAATAACTAAAATATTATAATGCGATAATATAAGTGACTAAAATATAATATTTCAAATAAAAGTGACTAAAATGTAACTTGTGATAAATAAAAATGACTATTTTAATAGTTTACCATAAATTAGTTAATGTATTAAACGTCTCATATAATTCTTAAATTTATATTTGATGTATGTTTATCTCATTTTAAAAAATGATTTGCGTTTTTTTTAAGTTTATTTTCTTTTTTTAATGACATTGGTTTAAGGTAAGTCGAACCGCACCAAAATGGATACGGGAATATCCGAATAAAATCATAAACCAAAAGATTCATACTAGTTTTATATATTAAAAATAAAATAAAAAACCTTTAACTAATCTCATACGGTTAGCTATACAAATAAAATAAGGAAATTGGAAGGTGCAACAATTTCAAAGACTGCGCTGTTTTCCACTTTCCTTGTGATTTCCTTCAACAACCATTTGCAGTCCATCTCATTTGTCACTATTCATTGACTTCAACTCATTGCCTGGTAACCCCAATCCATCTCCATTTCTTTCCTTCAATTTCCCTTTTGCTTGTACATCTCTCTCTTTGATCTCTTTGTCGTAATTCCGCCATGTCTTTCATTGGAGAGGCTGCTCTTTCTGTGTTTTTGGAGCTGTTGTCTGGCAAGTTGGTTGATTCTGTACTCAACTTTGTGGCCGATCACAGGCAAGTCCACCAGCAACTCAAGCAGTGGCAATCCATATTACCCGAGATCAAAGCAGTGTTGAACCATGCAGAGGAGAAGCAGATCAAGGACGAGCACGAGGGTGTGAAGAATTAGTTGGACGATCTCCAAGACTTACTTTACGATTTAGATGACATCTTGGACGAGTTCGCTCACCAAGAGTTACGTCTCAAGCTCCAAAAAACTCAAGCTCAAGCCAGCACTAGTAAGGTACAGAAACTCATTCCTACCTGCTGTACTGGTGGTAACTTCTCTCCAACCTCTTTTATGTTCAATACTAAGATGATTTCAAAGATTAAAGATATCACTGAAAAACTGAATAGTTTGAACACTCGAAGAAGTAGTTTGGGGTTGAGTGAGATCATGTCTCAAGGCGCAACTTCCAAGGGAAAGAAACCCAGGCTACAACCAACTTCCTTGATGGATGGAGCTGTGGAGTATGTTGGTAGAGCCAATGAGAAGCAAGAATTGCTTGAGTTGCTCAAAAGTAACAACTCCGATGGAGTTTGTGTCCTTTCCATCGTTGGCATGGGAGGGATGGGTAAAACAACTCTTGCTCAGCTTGTTTATAACGATCCCAGCATTAAGGAGTCTTTTGATCACAAGGCTTGGGTATGCGTTTCTGATGCATTTGATGCAGTTAATATAACTAAGACAATTTTACAGTCCATCACTTCTGAGCCATGCGCTTACAATGACTTGAATTTACTTCGAGTCAAGTTGAAGGAGAAGTTGTCAGGAAAAAGGTTCTTACTTGTGTTAGATGACATTTGGAACCATAATTCCACTGATTGGACCATCTTGCGGGCTCCATTTGGAGCAGGAACCAAGATTATTGTAACAACTCAAGACCAAAAGGTTTCAGCTAATGTGAATTCAATGAAAGCTTTTTACTTGGATAAACTAGCGCATGATGATTGTGTATCCATATTTGCTCAGCATGCATTGAAAGCAAGAAACTTTGATGGGCATCTCCAATTTAAAGAAGTTGGAGAGGACATAGTGAGAAGGTGCAACGGCTTACCTTTGGCAGCAAAAGCCATTGGAAGCTTATTACGTACGGTTAAGGATCATAGTGAATGGGAAAAGGTATATGAGAGCGAGATATGGGACCTACCAGAAGATTCATGTGGCATAATTCCAGCTTTGCGATTAAGCTACTATTATCTTCCTTCGCATCTGAAACGATGCTTTGCATATTGTTCCATATTTCCTAAAGATTATGAATTTGAAGAAGAAGAGATAATCTTGTTATGGAGAGCAGAAGGATTCCTGCAACCAAAAGCTAAAAATCAAGCCAAAGGTCTTGGAAATCAATATTTCCAAGATCTAGTGTCAAGGTCATTTTTCCAAATATCTAGTAAAGATAAATCCTGTTTCGTGATGCATGATCTTATGAATGATTTAGCCCAATTAGTTGCAGGAGAAATATGTTGCAGACTAGAGGGTGATAAGCAACCAAAGTCTTTGCATCGCTCTCGTCATTCGTCTTATGTTGGCGATGATTGGTATCATGGGGTAAAGAAGTTTGAAGCATTTTATCAAATGACTTCTTTATGTACTTTCCTACCCTTAATGCTTCCAAGATATCCAATATTCTATTTAACTAATGTTGTATTGGATGATTTATTGCCAAGACTTAGCTACTTAAGGGTTCTTTCTTTGTGTGGATATGAGATTTATGATTTGCCCAACTTTTTTGAAAATTTAAAACATTTACGCTACTTAAATTTTTCCAAAACTCTAAGTGCATGTTTACCCGATTCTTTGTGTACTCTTTATCATTTGGAGACTTTAATATTAAGAAATTGTTCAAGGCTAAAAAATTTACCCTCGAAGATTGGGAATCTTGTCAACTTGGATTTTCTTGATATTAGAGGTGTGGATTCAATAGAAAGGTTGCCTTCCGGATTTGATCAGCTAACCAAGCTTCAAACATTATCTGATTTTGTTATAGGGGAAGGTGATGGACATCTTATTAGAGAATTGAAAAATTTGTCGAACCTTAGAGGTAATTTTCGTCTTTCTGGGTTGGAGAATGTTAATGGTCAAGATGCAAGGGAAGCTAAGTTAAATGAAAAGCCCATTGATGTGTTAGAACTACAATGGGGCACAGACTTGGGGAATAATACAAGGAAAAAAGAAGTTGAAGAGCGGGTGTTGGACTTTCTTCGTCCTCAGGAAAAGCTTGAGCAACTCACCATTGAGAATTACGGTGGTGCGAAATTCTCGTCTTGGATAGCAGATTCTTCTTTCAAGAATTTGTCGTCTTTGAAGCTTCATGATTGTAAAAATTGCAAATCACTACCATCAGTTGGAAGGTTGCCATTGTTAAAAGATCTTTCAATTATTGGTTTCGATCAGGTGCAAACGATTGGTGTTGAACTTTTTGGAGAAAATCAATTGAACCCATTTGCATCGTTAGAGATTCTGTCTTTTGAGAGTCTTCCAAACTGGAAGGAGTGGGACACTTGTGAACGAGACGAGAAGGTTTTGAAATTCCCCAACCTTCGTGAGCTTTCAATCATAGACTGTCCTCAGTTGTTGGGAAGGTTGCCTACCCATCTTCCTTCCTTGCAAAACCTTGAAATTGATGGTTGTACGAGATTGGTAGTTTCAATATCGAGTTTCCTATCACTGTGTGAATTAAGTATACGAGGGTGTGCAGAACTGGTGGATGATTGCTCTTCTCCTGCAAAGGAGGTTCCCTCTTTGCAAACTTTGTCTCTTTCTAACATTTCAAAGTTTAATATTCCAGCAGATAGGATAATGTTGAGGTTTGGAAACTCTGAACATTTTGAAATTAACGGTTGGGAGGAGTTGGCATCTTTATCACAGCATGGGTTAAGTTTAGTTGGACATCGCTTCATTAAAGTTTTGCATTGTCCTCAACTGCAGTCTTTGGAAACAGAGGAAGCCGAATTGCAACCTGACAAGATTTCACGTGTTGAATTTCTGGTGATAAGTTATTTTGATAGGCTCAATAGACTGCCGAAAGTCTTCCATGAGCTCACATTCCTTACAGTGATGAAAATTGATCATTGTCCAGGCTTGGTTTCTTTTGCAGAGAATAACTTACCTCCTAATTTAAAAAAGCTGCACATTTCATATTGTGACAATTTGGAGTATTTGGTTGAAGAAAAAGAAGATAATAAGAGTATGAGTAGTACCCTCTGTCATCTTGAGGACTTGGAAATAGAAATGTGTCCATCTCTAATGTCTTTGTCATCGAAGGGGCACAAAAGTATTTGCAATCAGCTTCAACTTCTCCAAATTTACGTCTGCTCAAAGCTGAGTTGCCTATTTCCAAACACCAAGTTACCCATAACGCTTAAACATTTGGAAATTGATGGATGTCCAGAGTTGGAATACATAGCCCAAGAGTTTGACGAAACCGCTTGTCTTGAATCTATTCTAATTGAAGGTTCTGGAATTAAATCTCTACCTCGAGGACTAGACAAGCTCATCCATCTAGAGGAGATTCAATTGTTGTCGTGTTCAAATTTGGTTTCTTTTGAAGAAAGTGGGTTACTCACCACCAACCTCACAGCTTTCTCAGTTCATGATCATGAAAATCTTGGAGCCCTTCTTAAGTGCATGGTCAGCATCACCTCCCTTTAAGAATTACGTGTGTTCGACTGTTTGGCTGACATATCATATCTATCGGAGGGTTTCCCTGCCAATCTCACATCACTTACAATCTCAAACTCACCCAAAATTTATAGGTCACTTGTGGAATGGGGATTAAATAGACTCACCTCTCTTCAACAACTCTTCATCGTTGGTGAAGGATGCTCAAACGTGGTGTCCTTCCCAGAAGAAGGGATTGGAATGATGCTCCCTCCTTCTCTCACCTCTATCTTCCTTTCAGAATTTGAGGATCTGGAATTCTTGTCCTCTGAGGGCTTTCAAGACCTCACCTCTCTTCAAGAATTGTTCATCAATTGTTGTCCCAAGCTAAGATCTCTTCCGGAAAAAGACATGCTTCTCTCGCTTGGTCTTTTAGATATTTCCGATTGTCCATTGCTGACAGAAGAGTGCTCAAGTGATAAAGGACGAGAGTGGTCTAAGATTTCCCACATACCTCGCGTTGTAATTGACAATAAATTTGTCATCCCAAGGGTATCAGATTTCCCAGGTACAAAAACCCATTTCAAACATTTCAGAGCTTTTCAGTTTCATACATCTAACTTTCCTTAGGCAAGTAAACATAATTTTTTTATTGATATTTGCAGGCGTTGAAAGCTAAGTAGGTGTGTAAGTGGGCTTTGAGAAAGATCGTTTGAAGGAAAAGTAAACATATTCAACAGATCAGCTTTAGCTTATTTGATTTAATATACGGAGCAGTTAGTTAATTCTCTGCTACACTCATTGAGCAGATTGCTTATCTGCTACAAATAAAATTGATCTGATCTCACAAAATGGAAAACTCAGAAAATCAGTGAATTAATCTTAGTTTCAACCAGAGACATTTCTCAATCTTAAATTTCTTAAATTTTTTTAGGATAATGTGTTTTATTTGGTTGTACATGCAGAACTTTTTAATCATAAACATTTTAATGAACATGAAGATTGCACTATTTTTCTTTCTAAGTATTGAGAAAGAAAACTGCAACTGTTATGACCATGTATTTAGTTAAAAAAGTATATGGCATTTCTTTATCCTACTGAAAGATGTTTATAGATATGCAATCATCTTTACTATCTGTAATATATATTCTTCTAGGGCTTCCAAGATGTCACTTCTCTTCGGTATTTGTGTATACTTTAATAGTATGAGCTTGAAATTATATTTAAACCATATGATATAAGCATGTGAAACTTTACTTGTTTCCATCATTTTGCAGTATTCCTGTCTGATTATATTTATATATTTTTACAGGTGATGAAAGCTAAATTGACGAGGTAGTGTTCATTTCAACAGATCCTTTCCAGAAAATTAATGAAGACATGTTATTGGCAGGTATTTCCCATATTGTGGATGGTTATTGTGATTGAGTGTCACTTTGGAACAATGCATGTATCAATGCTTGTCCTCTGCTAAACAAGGTTGGAATTTCAAGCCTTAGGCTAGTAAACTGGTGTTTTAGTATTTTCAGAGAGCTGAACTAATGATGTTCGTAAAATTCTTTGTTGGGTAATCGGTTTTTGTATGATGTGAGCTGTCTGTTGTAATCTCCCATTTTTTATAGTGATTTCAGTTTTTATGCTACCCGTGGATGTAGGGATTATTCCTGAACCACGTATATGGTTGTGTTCTTCTTTTTTTATTTTTTTTATAATTTCGTTTTTTGTTTTGAATTTCTTAATTAATTGCTACTTTAATAATCGATTATAACTTGGCAATACGAAACATGATATAATTTGAACATAAATATATAAATGAATATATCAAAATTTATATATAATATAAATGGTTAACATGTTAAAATTTTACATTAAATTTCTCATCTTATAACATTTTAATGTATTTCATTTGTTCCCTAAAATAAAAGGTCGAATGAGTTTAACTTGACAAGTAGAATTTGGATGAAGATTTTTGTATTTACTTAATAATTTTTGTATTTAAATTTAATTATAAATTATATAATTATTAATATTTTAGTATGTTTTAATTTTTAAATAATGGATATTTTTAATCTAAATTTTAACAAAAAATTAAAATATTCTACAATATAAGCTCAATTGGTACTGTTGTTATTGCAACAGTAATAAAAAGAATGTGGGTTTAAGTATGTTTAAATATGTATTATATTTTGATGTAAGACTTAGGGGTATGGTTGTTTGAACTTGACCAACCGATTAGAACGAGAATTAGTTGGGGTATCAGTCTAAAGAGAGACATTAGATTAGTTGACCGCGAATTGATACGAACAAATTGAATTAGACTAAAATATCAATTGAATCAATTGAAATTATGTATATTTAAAGATTATTTACATTGAAAACAACCTTTCATATGGCAAACACAAAAACCATCATCCCAGGGAACCAAACTACCCCGAGCATTAACCAAAATCAGCCACAAAATCAAAACTTTGGGATGTACTATAGCCACACCCCGAAACGAGGCACAACAGACACTGCACATATGTGAGATAATATCCTACAAAAATGCAAGGTTAACACTATGTAACAGAAACTCAATTAAGTCAGTCTGTTTAACATAAAAATTTGAAGTCATAATTTCATAAAACAATAATAGATTTTGTTTTGAAAATACGCTTCGAGATAGATAAAAACTTAAGAAACCTTAAAATACAATTTAAAGTTTAATGGCTGCACAATATCGAAAATCTAAAACTTTGAAACATTTTGGAAGTTATAAGGAAATGCGATAATGTCTTAAATAATTACTTCCCAAATTTTTCGGACGAGCAGAGTGATTTGTTGCCATGACTTAGTTTCTTAAGGTTATTTCTTTAACTAATGTTGTCTTGGATGCTTTGTTGTCAAGGGTTCGTTATTTATTTGGGTATTACATCCGTGATTTTGTCTAATTTGTTTTTGAAAATTTAAAACATCTGCGCTAATATTTTTCAAAATTCAAATCACATATTTACCCGATTCTTTGTGTACTCTTTACCATTTGGAGATTTTAATATTAAAAAATTGTCACATCCTCCAAAGGTTACCCTCGAAGACAGAAAACCTTGTGAACTTTCATTTTCATGATACCAAAGGTACAATATTAATTTGGAAAATATGCCCTCCGAAGTTGGTAAGCTAACCAAGGTTCAAAGTTTACCTTTGTTATAAGGGAAGGTGATGGGCTTCACATTAGAGAGCTGAAAATTTTGTCGAACATCATAGGTAGTTTTTGTCATTCTGAGTTGGAGAATATTAATGTTCACGATGTAAAGGAAGCTAAGTTAAAGATGTAAAGGAAGCTAAGTTAAATGAGAAACTAGGGATTAAATGGTGAGAACTATTATAGGGTAGAGACTTGGAAAATAAACAAGGAAGAAAGAAGTCGAAGAGCAGTTGCTAGACATATTTCGTCTTCCGAAAAAGCTTGAGCAACTCATCATTAAGAATTACGGTGGTGCAAAAAAGAAGTCAATGAGCCGATGCTAGACTTTTTTCGTTCTCAGAAAAAGAAGTCAATAAGCAAAATTCTCAACTTGGATGACAGATTCTTCTTTCAAGAATTTGTCATTTTTGAAGCTTTGCAATTGTAAAAATTGCAAATCACTACAATCAGTTTGAAGGTTTCTTAAATGTGATGAATTTGGTAAATTTTAATATGAGCTTGAAATTATATTTAAACCATATTATATAACGATGCAAAACTTAACTTATTTCCATCATTATCCTTCAGGATTGTTATAGCCATTCAAGATCTTAGAATGGAAGTGAGAAAGGATCACCAAGGATTTTGTGACTGATTTTCCAGTGGCCGCGACGAAGAAGGATGCAATTTGGGTAATTGTAGATCGACTAATAAAGTGTTTGCACCTTTTAGTTGTTCGCACAAGCTATACTTTACAAATGCTTGCCGAGATTTATATTGTTCGATTGCATGGCATGCCAGTTTCCATTACTTTCGATCGAGATCCTTGATTTACTTCGTGATTTTGGAAGAGTTTGTAAGAAGCTTTGGGTTTGAGGCTTTAATTCAGTTCTGCTTATCACACTCAAACAGATTGCCAATATGAGAGAATGATACAAGTTTTGGAAGACATGCTGCGAAGCTATGTTTTGGAATTCACAGGAAGTTGGGAACATTATTTACCCTTGGCAAAGTTCGCCTATAACAATAGTTATCAAGTAAACATTCAAATGGTGCCCTTTGAAGCACTATATGGAAGGAGGTGTAGAACGCCTCTATGTTGGACTGAGTTAGATGAGAAGAAGCTCATTAGACCATAGTTGGTTGGCGAAACATAAGACAAAGTCAAGATAATTTGTGAAAGGCTTAAGGCTATTTTAGACAGGCAGAAGTCATACCCTGATTTGAAACAACTTGATTTGGCTTATGAGGAGGAACCAATAAAGATTGTGGCTCGCAAAGTGAAAGTCTTGGGAGATTGTAAACTCTAAATTATATAAATTTTTTATAGATGTTTATGACACCTTTTTACTTGAAAATTATGTTAATTCCAAATATTTGACAGTTAATTGGTTGAATTTCGTTTATATTGAGATAATGGGCATGATTTAGTAAAGTATGCAATTTTATACTTTTATGCATTAAATTTGTGCATAATTTAATTATTTCATGTGACATAATAATTTACTTTATTTAATTATTGTAGTGGGACCATGGAGTTAATAAGTTGAGAAGCTTATTTTAATTATACATGGACATGAACTCTATTTCACCTTAGTTGGATGATAAAGGCAAGCAAATTGTGTCAAGGGAAAGTCACTTTGATCCAGTTAAAGTTTATTTAATTGAAGGACAAGTCTGTCAATTAATTGGGTCACAAAACTGTCCAAGCAAGGGGAAAAGAAGCCCAAATCGGCAAGGGGCATATGAGTAGCCCAAAATAAACTTTTGGAAGATTTATTCAGAGGTTTTTACACTAGTAAAAAAATTAAAAATCAGCTCACAACTTTTACCCAGGAAACCGTCCACCTCTTCGCATGATTCATGCATGAAATCAAGCATGAATCAAGCAACCAACAACCTCCCCTCTCCACAATTCATGGTTGGCCAAGCAAAGGAGAAACCTAAAGGGGATAGTCAAGTTATTTTTAGTAAACTCCTTAGCTATCCCTCTACTATAAATACCACTCCTTACTTCCAATTCATTCATCATTCAATAAACCTTCAATCATCCCTCACTTCATCACATTCTATCATCTTTCTTTCCTTTCCTTCTCATGCATAAACCATCCAGTTTCCCTTAGCTAGAAATTCCTTGAGAAAATTCTCTCTTGGCTGGCCACCTTGAGGAGCATCTTGTGAAGGAGAAATTACGAGGATTGGAAGAAGCCACCGCGATCAATTTTTGGAGGATTGCCAAAATTACTTCAGACTTTCTTCTTCCTTAATCTTTATTATTGTTCAACATGTTTGCAATTTGCTTTGTTTGTTTTTTTTCATTAACAATGATAGATTAATTTTCTTTAGCTAGAATGATTACATTAATTTGATGAAGTTCATTTGATTTATGTTCATGATGTTCTGTGCCTCAATTGATCATGCTTTCAATTAAAATCATGCATGCATTTCATTCATTAAAATGCTATTAGAGGCATTAAAATTAGTTGATAAATCCTACCCAGATGACGATTAATGAACGCAATGATTGAAAGGTGCATGCTTAATTTAGATCCTAGTCTGATTAAATTAAAGGTTCGTAGTAACTCAAGAGAACTCTATTACCTTGTGTAACTTTTAGATTTGTGTGATTAAATTATTTCAAACCTAATTTGTCCCGATTACTTCACATAAAATCTAAGAAACCCTTAGTCAAGTATGATCATGATAGTATGCATGTTTTTCTAAGTATAAGATTCCGAAAGGACTTAATATTGGTTTCAAAGTTAATGAAATATCGAGTTGCCATGGAATATTTTCCAAAACATTGTGAACGTGATGAGAATGAACCAAGTCGAAGGTTGTAATTATTCTAGCCTATTCATGTTATTGTGGTTAAAGCTTGTTAATTTGATGCTAAATCCACCTTATACATTTTAATTATTCATCACATTAACTGTATTTAGGGTAATTGTGCATCTAGTTATTTTATTTTTATCAATAACTCAAAATTATTGTGTTTTTCTTACCAATTTGTTAAACTTTAATTTTGTAAAATATTGATTAACATATACAGTCCTTGTGGAGATGATAACTCTTTTACTTATTACTTGATAACGACTATGCATCCCTGAACCCTAAACCTATGCGTTACAAGTTTTTAGCGCCGCTGCCGGGGATTATTGCCTTAATCATTTTTGTGAAATTGTTCTTTGCATTTTGCTTTTTCTTTTCTTTTATTTTATTCCTAACTTTACTAATTAATTCTTTAATTTTTTGTGATTTATTTTTAGGTGTTTGTGAGCATAGATCGAATTATCGATTTATTACCTGTAGACCTTGTAATCTAGTAGACATTTCGACAAAGAAGACAAGAAAGAATAGCCCAAAGACAAGCCGCAGAAATGGACCTTAGAAATAAAAATGATGGTCAAGGAAATGGAGCTGCTAATGTTCACAATCCAATCCCTATTGTTGATGATATAGATCGAGCTATAAGGTAGTACATTGTGTCCCTTTTTAATGAGTTAAATCTCGAAAGTAGGAGACCGAAAATCGAGGCACCGCAGTTTGAATTGAAGCCTATGATGTGTCAGATACTTCAAACAATGGGCCAATTTAGTGGTATGCCCACAAAAGATCCTCACCTTCACCTTCGACTATTCATAGATTTGAGCGATTCCTTTAAGATAGCCAGTGTAACTAAAGATGCATTGAGATTGAAGTTGTTTCCGTACTTATTGTGAGATTGAGCACAAGCATGGCTTTATAACGACTTGATAATCAGGGGTGTCAAAAAGTGTATTTTTGAGACTCCGTACCCGTAAATCGGATTTGTAAATTTTTAATAAAAATATTTACGAGCCTAGGTAGTAGTGAATTAAATTTTGGATAAGTAATTTTGCATGAATTAGGAGTTATGTAGGCATAGGGACTAAATTGCATTAAATTTAAAAGTTGAATTATAGATTGAAATAACTAAAGGGGCTAAAGTATCAATTGAACCATTTAATAAATGGTTGTGCATATGTGACCGGTTATGGTTAAGTGTAAATGCATGTATATATATTTAATATATGTTATATTATAAAGTTAATAATAATAATAATAATAATAATAATAATAATAATAATAATAATAATAATCATAATAATCATAATAATAATAATAATAATAATAATAATAATAATAATAATAATAAAGAAATAGAAAGAGAATTGCATGCAAATTAGAAAAGAAAGAAAAGAAAATAAAGAAAGAAAAGAAGGAGAGAAAGCATGGCTAGGGACCTAAGGGGTTCAAGCTCAAATTGGTTAATACAGTTTTGTACTTTTCTTGTAATTTTCATATTTTTGGAATCCCGATACCTAGGGCTACCCGACCCATATTGTAATTTTTAGTATTGTTCAAGATTTTGGATGTTGGCATTGTTGAATAGTTTTTGGATGTTGGCATTGTTGAATAGTTTAAGTATTAGGGATTAAATAGATAGATTTTTAAGTTGGAAATGGAAAACGACTAAATTGTGGAATTAATTGTTGATTTTGAGCAATAGGGACTAAATTGTAAAAAATATAAAGTTAAGGGGTCAAATTGGAAAAGATGAAGCTAAATTTACCTTAGAGTGAAATTAATATAAAAACTTGAGTTTAAATGTGGAGGTTAGCTTTAGGGACTAAATTGAAAAATAGGCAAAATATAGTGTAAAAATTAAAAATTAATGTGAAATTGAGTTGTGAAATATTAATGTGATTTAATTGTTTTATTCTATAGCTAACGTCGTACCAGAATCCTCGAGTAAAAAGGGGAAGGATAAAATTGACATCGAATAGCTCAGAATTTACGGTTTGTATTTTTATAATCCGAACTAAGTTGTAAATTATTACACTTTGAATTATTGCATATGGTAAGCATTTGAGGTGCGTGCTTTGGTACTTTGAAATTGAATTGAACTCATATTTAATTTAAATGGATTGATTTGGTATATTATGAATGCATTGATTACATGAATATTGAATTGAAGATATGTGTATGTGTGTATATATGAGAATTGGACATTGGATGTATTTGAAAGTGAAATGAAACCTTATTAATTGTATTGGGTTGAGTCGGATATAGATGGCATGCCATAGGATAGGAAGAGTTCAAGGATTACTTCAACCTTGAGTCGATGAGGCACTGGGTGTCAATTTGCTTTGGTTTAACCGATGAGACACTGGGTATCAATTTATATAGCGCTAGGTGCAGTTATTACTTTGGATTTATCCGATGAGGCACTGGGTGCCTAACTGGTGTGTTGGTTGGATCCATGTATCCGTCCGAGTTGTGTTAATAGGGGAAAGTAAAATAATAATTTATGTGATTGATATGGAAATGGAAAATATGAGAAATGAATATGAGATGAGAAAATATTGAAATGGAAAAGATGAAAAATGAATTATGAAATGATGAAGTGAGATGTGAAACTTGAATGAATTCAAGTATTGATCAAAGATATGAATCATGCCATTGCATGAATTGTTGTATTCAAATGTTAAATGAAATGCCATTGAGATATACTTATATATTTGAACATGTGGAAATCTTAGTAGATGTGAATAAGGAATGAGAAAAATTATATTATTGATTTGAAACACATGTAGATAGCTTACTTATTGCATTTTGCATTTTAATTACTTATATCAAGTTTATATTATTCGGATTATATAAATACCATTGAGTTTACTCAGCGTACGGTTTTGTTTTCCGTGCACAGGTTAGGTACTTTTCGATTTAGCGCAGATTCAGTATCAAACAATAAATCTCGAGCTCAAGTGTGGTGATGTTTTATTTTGTAATGGCATGTACCTAATGAGTCATTTGTTGATATTGTTTATAAGGCGTTGTTATCTTAGTTGCTAGTGAAATGATGGTTAAATGTGTATATGGTTGTGGTTGAGGCTATGTTGGTATGTTAGACTAGTTTATATTTTGGTATGTGATAGTTTAAAGTTTGGTAGCTTAAATAGCTAAGTTATAGTCCAATTATGGTAAATGTGATATGAATGAAAGACTTGAATGTTTGATGTGTTGTTGATGTATTTGAACATATAAAATATGATACCAATGAGGGTACATTGGTTAGGCATATTAGGTGATGAATTAGGTGTATTTGGAGCATGTTTAATCGTGTTTTTAATAGGTTAAAAAATTGGTAATTGAGTTTCTTAGTGCCCAGGCAAGTAGAAAATGGTAAACTTGAGTTTTAAGGTAGTTTTAGGTGCACACAACTTGGCCACACGACCGTGTGTCACACACAGGC
The DNA here is from genome assembly GCA_025698475.1 of Gossypium anomalum. NCBI lineage: Eukaryota > Viridiplantae > Streptophyta > Magnoliopsida > Malvales > Malvaceae > Gossypium > Gossypium anomalum. Next base: position 16,012,702 of record CM046960.1, on the reverse strand, counting down.
AACACACACGAGTGTGTGTCTCAAGTGAGTGAGTTACACGGACAAGGACATGGGATGGGACATGCCCTGTGTCCCAAATTTGAGAGTCACATGACCTGGGGCATTCCACACGGCCGTGTGTTCCCTATTTGTAGGAAATTTCAAATATAACTCTAAAGTTCCAGAATTGTTCCAAATTAGTCCCTGCCTATTTTTAAATTGTTTTTAGGGTCCCGTAGACTCAAAATAGGGGCTGTAAGAGTAACTTTTACTTTGATTTGGAATGGATGAGCAAACCTATATTAAGTGCATTCTACTAACATCATCGAAGATAAAATAAAAAGATAATCATAGTCGGAGTATAAACCAATACTTTGATGCTAATAACTGGAATAGTCTTGTGTGTATCCGACTTCTGACATTCAAGAAGAGATAAATAGTGATAAGCGTGTAGACAGTGGAAGACCAAGTTTAGCATTACATAGCATGATTTATTATTTGATTGTATAAGACATTGTTACGGAAATATTAGATAATCATATATTTGTAACACCCCTCACCCGTATTCAATAACGGAATAGGGTTACAGAGCATTACTGAAGATATTATACATTTACACATACATTCCACATACAATTTCAAATTTCATTTAATCTTTAATCAATAACATCCATATTGTCCCTAATACGAGCCTACGAGGCCCAAGACATGCATTCGGGGTGGTTTGGGACTAAACTGATAACTTTAGAAACTTTTGAAACTCATAGAAAATTTTCTCAAAAACAGGGGACACACGCCTGCCTGGCCCGACCGTGTCTCTCACACGGCCAAAGACACGCCCGTGTCGTAGGCCGTGTGGCATTCAAAATGGGAGCACATGACCATGTCCCAGCCCGTGTCCGACCTCGTGTAACTCTATAGCTTGGGTCACATGGCCAACACACACACCCGTGTGCCCTAAAAATGGCCACACACTTCCGGGTGCTAGGCCGTGTGGTAGGCCGTGCCAATCCTCTAGGGTATACTGACTTGTGCCGCACGGCCAAGTCACATGCCCGTGTGTGAGGCCGTGTGGAGCATACTGACTTGATTTTTAATTCAACATCAGGGGACACATGGTCGTGTAACATCACCGTGTGTCACATACGGCTGAGACACACGCCTGTGTCTCTGCTTGTGTGGACAAAAATAGGCTATTTACCAAGCCATTTTGCCACTCAAACTTGTGCACACCTACATCAATCCAAATGGTACAAAACATAGCACAACTAGGCATTTAGAACAACTCCAATCAAACTTAATTCATACCATTCAATGCCAACCCATACATAACACAACAATGACATAATATACCTTTCAATTTCATATCAAATCTCCTAATTTCAAACATCAATATGAACACTTTCAAATTTTGCATCATCTAGCTTAATCTCACAACATACCAAATTCAATACACAGCCATTTAGTACCCTTAATTGCCAAATATCAACAAGCATAACATATTCATCTTTAATCACCTAACCAAGCCATATGCACATTGGTATATACATAACCACATTAACCAAAATAAGCCAACTCTCATGGCTATATACAAACCAAACATTTAACATTTACAAGCCATTTTAAATGACCAAAATCATTATCAACTCATAACCAAAATACCCATAAATCCTATACATGCCATATAACCAAAAACATAAGCTCAAAAGTACCAAAGTGATAGTAGGATATTGTGACAAAGTCTCTGACGATCCCTGAATTCGAGCTAGCTTTGAAATCACTATAAAACACAGTAAAATAAATAGAGTAAGTTTTATAGCTTAGTAAGCTCGTATGAAATAAACTCAATTTAATTATAAGTATACAATTCAATAAATTGAATATATCAACATGTAACTCATATTAACTAACGAACCTTTCATGTATTCAATCATAAGATTGTACGTGTCTTTCATAAATCTTTTCGATTTAAAGCTTATACGGTTTATATACATACCTGTACCATCTCATATCAATGTCATACTCAACTACGTCTTTCATTTACTCGTTGAACCATTCGGAATACTATTGGATACTCGAGAAACTTGCACCAAAGTGCCACATACATAGCCAATGCTATCTCAATCTCATATCACATATATGCTCACTCTCGAGCTATCAACGGGCCAACTCACACAAGCTGTCAAGTAACTGCAACACATTCTGGTATACTCAGCCATTGGTAGGACGTACAGGACCAGCATCCGGATCACAATATCACAATAACCCCTAATGACATGTCATTTGTATACTAATTTATTCTTAAGGTTCAACCGAGATTTTCACCTTTATCGAATCATCGTCGAACATGTACGTAGTCTCGTATTCATAGTTTATGCAATATAAAAGCATTTAAAATACATTTATAACAAAACTTATTACATACGAACTTACATCGGACGCAAAAACGGTGAAATAGGTCGATTAATCGAGTACTTTGTTTTTCCCCTGATCTAGATCTGAATTTCACTTTTCTTGATCTATATGTAATCAAATTTAGCTTATTTAATTACCTCTCTATTCAATTTAATCCAAGACACTTATTAAAGCATATTTACACTTTTGCCCTTAGTATTTCACAACTTTTACAATTGTCCTTATTTCATAAAAACACAGTTTCATGCAATTTAACCATAACCCATGCTAGCCGAATTTCAATTAGGTCCCTAGCAGCCCATAATTTTCATTTATTTCACATTTTAAAAACAAATTTTCAACATTTCACAATTTAATCCCTAATTTGCATTTTCACTAAAAATTACTTAACAAAACTTGTATAACTATCATCAAACATTCATAATCTATCATCAATCATTAAAATACATGCTTATTAATCAATGGAAACATCCTAAATCTATAATAATTTTGCAAAATAGTCCCTGGGCTAGCTAGACTAGGCTGCAACGATCTCAAAAATATAGAAATCATTAAAAACAAGACAAAATTCACTTTCATGCAAGCTTGAAATTTGACCGCATGTTTAAATCCATAACTATGGCTTATTTTCTTCTAATTGTCAGGAAATGAAGAAGATATTAGCATAAAAATTATTTTGTTTTATTAAATTAATCTTTAATAACTAAATTACACTTTTAACCATAATAATAAACCATTAAATCACCGAATTAATTATCATACTTGTCCCCTTACAATTTAAATGGTCTAATTACCACTTAAGGACTCTTACTTTAATATTCCATAGCTTTTAAACACTTTTAACTAATAGAACACAAGTTTTATGCTTTACGCGATTTAGTCCTTTTTATCGAATTGAGCATTCAAACGATAAAATTTCTTAATGAAATTTTCACACAAACACACTATCATGCTGAAATTATTAAAATAATAATAAAATAATTATTTTGACCTCAAATTTGTGGTCCCAAAACCACTGGTCTAATTTGACTAAAAACGGGCTGTTACAATATTGCTCCCTATAAGGCACTACTATGCAATTTTAGAGTGGCATGATCTACTCTTGTATATTATGATGATATTAGTTAGCTTGTACTACTACTTTTGATGTAATTAAATGTATTGATCGGTTGTAATGCCCGTGACCCTAATCTGAAGATGAAGAGGGGTTAGGGGTGTTACAGGCTTAATTCGTTGCCACCACATTCAATATCTACATGGAAAAAATTATTTGAATGCTTCCTGGTAAAGTATTTCCAACCTAAAAAATATGCTAAGTTGTGGAATGAAACCACCACTGTCCAGCAGATGGATGATGAGTCCTTATATGAGGTGTGGGAAAGATTCAATGAGTTACTTTGTATATGCCCTCACCACGGGATTTCATATTGCATCTAGTTGGAGACATTTTATAATAGTCTCAACATACACACAAGGTTAGTGGTAGATTCTTTTGCAAATGGTAGTTTTATAATGAGGCTTACGAGATCATTGAGAGAATAGCCAGTAACAATTACCAATGGCTGACAAATCGAGTAGCTTCAGAAAGATGAGTAGTTGGAGCGCATGAAGTAGACACCCTCACTTAACTCTCAGCTCAGGTATCTTCTATCTCTTCAATGTTGAAACAATTTACTACTAACAATTTTAATCATGTTGTAGCCCAACCACTGAGTCAATTTGATGTTGTTTCCTATGTATATTGTGGGGATGGTTATTTTTTTTAGAATTGACCATCAAATTTTGAGGCGATTTATTATGTAGGGAATCAATATCAAAATAAAAATGGACAAGGACCATAGTCCAAGTTCTATAACCTTTCATGGCAAAACCATTCAAACTTTTCTTGGAGTAACCAAGGAAATTGACTGAACAATAATTACATGTAGCATAAACCAAATCAACCCCAAGGGTTTAATCAACAAGTTCCAAAACCACTACAAGCTGAATCATCCAACAATTTGGAGATTTTTTTAAGGCGTACATGGCAAATAATGACGTTTTAATCCGAAGTCAAGCAACAACATTGAAAAATTTAGAGAACCAAATAGACCAGTTAGCTATGGAGCTTCGTAATAGACCGTAATAAGCCTTATCGATCGATATAGAAAATCTAAGGAATTTGGGTAAGGAACATTGCAAGGTAGTTGCTTTACGAAGTGGTAAGAATTTAGAACCCAAGGAAACTATGATTGAAGATGAACATATTAAGAAGGAGGAAAGTCAACCAACAGTTGAAATTCTTGCACTAGAAGAGCTAGAACTTACAAATTCTAATAAGGTAAAATCTAAACTAGTGAATTCTGATAGGCTAACACCTTTTTTTAGATGCAGATTATCTCCTCAAAAAAGTTATCCAGTCCAAGCCAAAGTTCCATCACCTTCATATCCTCAAAGATTCCAGCAACATAAGCAGGAATAAGAGTTGCAATTCAAGAAGTTTTTAGATTTTCTAAAGCAACTTCACATCAATATTCTATTGGAAGAGGCCTTAGAACAAATTCCCAACTACGTCAAGTTCATGACGGACATTTTGTCCAAGAAGAAGAAGAGGCTTAGTGAGTTTGAGACTGTATCCTTAACGAAGGAGTGAAGTGCATTCCTACAAAATAAGCTACCTCTGAAACTGAAGGGTCCGGAAGTTTTACTATACCTTTTAATATTGGAGAATCTTACTATAGTAAAGCTTTATGCAATCTTCGATTGAGCATGAACTTGATGCCTAAATCTATTTTCAAGATGTAGAGAATAGGTGAAGTAAGACCCACAACTGTGACACTCCAATTGGCAGATTTATCTTTGGCATATCCAAAAGGAAAGATCAAGGATGTTTTGGTACGTGTAGATAAGTTTATTTTTCTTGATGATTTATTGTCTTAGATTTTGAAGCAGAAAAGGAAGTGCCAATCATCCCAGGGAGACATTTCCTAGTCATGGGAAGAACGTTAATATACGTGCAAAAAGGTGAACTCACCATGAGAGTTGAAGATGATCAGGTAACATTTAATGTTCTTAAAGCAATGAAATTTCTCGATCTGGTGGAGGAATGGTCGATGATGGAGGAGCTAGGAACCTTAGTTTCTATGGAATGAGAGAACAATCTTGTAGAAGACCCATTGAAAAACACTTTAGAGTTTGAGTAATTGAAAGGTGAACAAGGTAAAGAAAATATGGCTATGATGGAAGCCAATTTGAGGGGCTATGTTCAACTAGCACAATTTGAACCATTAGAGTTGGAAGCTCGAGAATACATACAACCAAAGTTGTTAATCGCGGAACCACCCAAACTTTAACTTAAGGTACTTTTCCTTCTCATTTGAAATACATTTATTTGGGTAACAGTTCTACTTTGCCTGTGATTGTTTTAGCAGAACTAATAAAACACCAAGAGGAGCAGCTGGTCAAAGTTTTAAAGAAATTTAAAAAGGCGATTGGTTAGACCATAGCCGATATTCAAGGAATAAACTTGTCCTTTTGTATGCACAAGATTATCCTAGAGGAGGGTGAAAGAGGTAGAATCGATAGGCAAAGAAGACTTAATCCAATAATGAAAGAGGTAGTTTGAAGGAAGTTATCAAATGGTTAGATGCAAGAATTATCTACCCCATCTTAAATAGTTCATGGGTAAGTCTGGTATAATGTGTACCAAAGAAGGGTGGAATGACGATTGTGAAAAATGAACATAATGAGTTAATCCCGATGAGGATGGTCATGGGTTGGAGAATCTGTATTGACTATAGAAAATTGAACAAAGCCACTCGTAAGGATCATTTTCTGCTACCTTTTATGGATCAGATGTTAGAACGACTGGCAAGTAATTAATTTTACTGTTTCTTAGATGGATATTTGGGATATAACCAAATCATTGTAGCCCCGAAATACCAAAAAAAAAATGACTTTTACTTGCCCGTACGGTACGTTTTCTTTTAGATGAATGCCTTTAGGTTTATGTAATGCACTTGCCACATTTTAGCGATGAATGATTGCAATATTTACTAATATAGTAGAAAATTTTGTTGAGGTATTCATGGATGATTTTTCTTTCTTTGGTAATACTTACGATGTTTTTTTGAGTAATTTGGCTAACTTAAGAGATGCGAGGAGACAAATCTTGTCTTTAATTGGGAGAAATGCCATTTTATGGTTGAAGGAATTGTTTTAAGATATAAAATTTCTAAAAACAGGAATAAAACGAAGGTGGATGTAATTGAAAAGTTACCACCACTAGTTACTATTAAAGGATTTAGAAGTTTTTTAGGTCATGCCAGTTTTTAACGAAGATATATTAAAGATTTTTCAGAAATTTCTAAGCCTTTGTGTTCATTATTAGAAAAAGACACCATTTTTTACTTTGACAAAGCATGTTTGGAAGCTTTTGAAGAGTTAAAAAATTGGTTAATCTTAGCCCCTATAATCGTTACACTTGACTGAAAGTCACCTTTTAAGTTAATGTGTTATGCTAGCAATTTTGCTGTTGGAGTTGTAATGAGTCAAAGAAGAAACAAAGTGTTTCTTCCGATATACTATGCAAGCCAAATTTTGACAGGAGCCCAACTTAATTATATCGTAACTGAAAAAGAACTCTTTGCTATAGTTTTTGCTTTTGACAAGTTCCGTTCTTATCTCATAGGTACAAAAGTTATAGTTTTTACTGATCATGCGAGCATTAAATACTTACTTACAAAGAAAGATGCTAAACCGAGGCTGATTTGATGGATACTTTTACTCCAAGAATTTGATCTTGAGATCCAAGACAAAAAATGTGTTGAAAATCATCGATATTGGAACAAAACGATTCCTATCAATGAGAATTTTCTAGATGAGAATATCTTCGAGTTAAGTCAAATTCATGAAATTCTTGGCTTGCTGATTATGCAAATAATTTAGCATGTGGAATAATACCATCTAGAATGACATACCAACAAAAGAAGAAATTCCTTCATGATAGCCGATATTATTTCTAGGAGGATCCATTTTATTTAAATAGTATGGAGATAATATAATTAGGAAATGTGTAGATGGAAGTGAGGTTGACAAGATCCTATAACCACTGTCATTCACCTCCAAGTGAGGGACACTTTGCTAGTTCCCGTATTACATCAAAGATCTTACAACTTGGAACTTTCTTGCCTACAGTGTTTAAGGATGCATACGTATATGTGAAAAATTGTGATCAATGCCAAAGGACTGGAAACATATTAAGAAAGAACGAGATGCCCTTGACAAACATCCTAGAGATAGAATTATTTGATATTTGGAGCATTGATGTTTTAGGTCTGTTCCCTTCTTCTTATGGTAACAGGTACATCCCAGTGGCCGTCAACTATGTATCTAGGTGGGTGGAAGTCGAATGATGCTGAGGTTGTCATGTGATTCCTACATAAGCATGTGATTGCACAATTTGAGGCTCTGAGAGATATAATTAGCGATGAAGGATCTCACTTTGTAAATAGATGACTTAAGTGGTTGCTTGATAATTATGCTGTGAAACACAAAATTGCCACTACCTATCATCCACAGTCAAATGGGCAAGTTGAACAAGTAAACTGTGAGATCAAAGGAGTCCTTGAGAATGTGGTTCGAGGCTAAGGTTATTTCCTGGGAAGCTCAAATCCCGATGGACTAGACCTTACACCATTTACAAAGTTTATCCATATGGAGCAATAGATTTTTCATAGGGAGGTACATTTAAAGTTAATGGTCAATGTTTCAAACACTATTAGGATGGTAAAGTTGAGGGAGTTGAAACCTCGGTCAATTTAACAAAACCTTGATTTTTCATATTTTTATTTTTAATAAATGGCATATTTAGAAAATATTTTTCTTAAATTAGTACATTATATTAATTATGTCTAAGGAAATTGGAACTTAAGCGAGACCATTTGTGACCCCTCTAACCTTTCCTGGGAATTTAATTTGATGTAATTTTTCGAGAAGAAAATTCTCTAAGTAGCCCAAAAAGAATTTTTACTTTTATCTTTATTTTTACTTTCAATTTTAATTTAATTTTTTTATTTTTAATAAGAGGGCTAAAATCACCTAAGTACTAATCAGTTTATTTTGTTAAGATCAATTAATTCTTAAGTATAGTTTGGGCTCGAGGGCTAAAACAGTGAAGAAGAGTAAATTACCCACCTATTGTCGTCCAAAGTGTCCCTCAAAACCCTAAATTTGTTGCCACTTTTTTTTCCCTCCATTCCTGGTCGCCCAAGTATCCCTTTGTAGCTAAATTTTTGCTACATATTTACCCCATCATATTTTTCACACCATTCAAGCAATTAACTTCAACCCTAGCCACTTACTCTCTTTCTTTTTGTCGTCAGCCTCAAATCCAAAAAGTTTTCCCTAATTTTCTCTCATTGTCGCAAACCCTTCGTCACTATAAACTTTTCGCCGAAACAATCCCACTATCCCAGTAACCGTCGCAACTAGCCTATTTTGCCGAACAAATCTCTTGTTGCCGCACTGTTTTGCTATTGCAACCCCTAGTTACCTTGTCAATTTCTTCTTCTCTTTTTGCCAAAATTTTCCTTATTTTTCGGGAAAAGTCACCATGTCTCGTAAAAGAAGTAGATCTTCTAAAACTTTTACCGAAAATCCAATTGTAACTCAAGATGAGGAAGCGAGAGAAATATTTGATTTCATATTCAAAGATCAACCCATGATGCCAAAAAAAGTTTCAATTTGGAGAGCAATGACAAGATGACTATGTGTAACACCCCTCACCCGTATTCAACGTCGAAATAGGGTTACAGAGCATTACCGAACTTATCACACATTTAAACATACATTTCACATACAATTTAATCAATTCAAATACAATTGAATCAGAACCAATCATATTGTCCCCAATATGAGCCTACGAGGCCCTAAACATGCATTGGGAGTGGTTCGGGACTAAAATGATAACTTTAAAAACTCTTAGAACACTTGGAAAATTTTTCTCAAAAATTAGGGGACACACGCCCATGTGGCCCGACTGTGTGAGAAGACACGCCCGTGTCACAGGCTATGTGGGCATTCAAAATGGAAGCACATGGCCATGTCCCAGCCCGTGTTCGACCCGTATAACTCTCTGACTTGGGTCACATGGCCAACACACACTGTAACAACTCATTTTTCAGTGAAATTGGAACAGTAGTTTCGGGACCATAAATCCGACCCAAAAATAAAGTTTGTTTTTATTTTATTATATAGTCCGTATTATGATAGACATGTTGTGCGAAAATTTTTATACGAAAATTTTATCGATTAAGTGTTTAATTACGGAAGGACTAAATCGCATAAAATATGAAAGTTGAATTCTAGTGGATATAAGGATTAAATAGCTATGGAATTCAAAACTAGAGGTCCTTATATGGTAATTAGACCATTAAAGAAAAGTATGTAGATTTTTGGTAACTCATCCATGGAAATTTAGAAAAAGGGTAAGAACGAAATTGAAATTTGAAAATAATTAATTACTTAAAAGATGAGAAGAAAATATCATCTTATTTTCCCATCTTATTCAACCTAAAATACATGGAAACCCTGGGAGAGAGAGAAGAAACTTTCAAGGCTTAATTGGGTAAGTTTCCTTGTCCCGTTTTTAGTAATTTTGACATTTTTGAAACCGAGATAGTCTAATCTATCTATTTAGGGGATTAAGTATGAAATTTGGGTCATGGAAGAATATGCTGAAAATTAGAAATTTATGTAGAAAATGAAAGGTTGTTGATAGAGAAACAACTTTTACAAAGTGATTTTTGATGAAAACATGATTTAGGGACTAAAATGTAAACTTGTGAAATTTGATGAAAAATTTTGATTTTTTAGGAATACATGTGCTGTAAATTTTGTAATGGGATTTTGGTTAGGCTTGGAATAGGGAGTAAATTGCACAAGTTTCATTTTCCGAGCCTAAGGATAAAATTGGAATTTATGAAAAAGTTAGGGCAAAAATGGTAATTTTTCATAGGACGTAAATTGAGTCCAAATAAATATGAAAGATGAGAAATTGATGATTAAAGTTATTTATATAGATCCGGACAACCCAAATTCGAGGTTAGATCGAGGGAAAGAAAAGATTTTGGATTAGTAGATATTATACGCGAACAAGTGTCGAGGTAAGTTCGTGTAACTTAATCAGGCATGTAATTTTGTTAAATTAAATGTTGTGATTGTATGAAATATGATTATTATTATATGAGTTACTTGGATGTTACAATATGAGAAATTAATGCATGCTTGAAAACGGTGAAAAAGGGTTATGTCCCGATTGAATATTGGATTCCGATGATTATATGTGCTTTCCTGAAACAAATAAGGTCCTACATTTGTTGCGAACGGCATTTAGCTCAGACGAGTAATCCTATTGACCTTGTTATAGAAAGGATTTAGCCCGGACGGGTAATCCTGATATAATATCTCTCGAGTATACGTTATAATTAGGGTTTAGCCTGGACTGATAATCCTAATTGAGCTCTTTGAGCCTATGTTATATAGAGGATTTAGCCTGGACTGGTAATCCTGTTATACGATATGTGGCTTGAGAGTGTGTTCCTTGATTAAGTGCCCTAATGGGTACTCTCGAATAGGAATTGACGGATTATTGGATCGTAACTACCTATGTATTCATCAAAATTTCAATGATTTAATAGACATAAAACTCTTGACATGGCATGAAAATTATGAGATGAAATGATAATGTCTTAAAACAGGATTGCATGATGAGCTTATCTATCCTTGATGTATATGTAAATTTTGTGACTAACATGTTTGATTGAATGTATATGTTTAGACAATTGTGCCAAATGAATGGAAACATGATATTGTATACTTAGATTTATTAAACGGGATTAGTAAGTTTAGTTTCCGTTATATGAACTTACTAAGCATGCAATGCTTACTCCATTTTATTTTTTCCCTGTTTTATAGTGCTTGAAAGCTTGCGGAGGTTGGAAGATTATCAGAGCATCGTCATACTATCATCTAGCTTATTTTGGGTATACTTAGCAAAACCAGTTTGGTACAATGGCATGTATAGGACAAATCGGGCAATAGTGGCTTGAAAATGATGTTTTGTAATCTAGCCATTGGAATGGCTAGTAATAAGATTAAGTAGGTTATTATGATATATTCATATGTGATATGTTGAATATATGTGATCAAATGATGTTAATGCCTAAGTTAATCTAAGGTAAGTTTATAAACACATATGCATGTAATGGTATGTCATGATGAAAAATGGAGTTGTTTAATTTGAATGCTTGGAATGGTTGGTATTGGATGTGTGTTTCAAATGCAGGTCTTGGGTGAAATTTTAGGTGAGAAATGAAGCTAGAAATGGCCTATATTTTGTCCACACGGCCAGACACACAAGCGTGTGTCTAGACCGTGTGTGACACACGACCGGGTACATGGGCGTATAGTTAGACCATGTGTCCCGTGCACCTTATTGAAAAACAGAATGTTCAGAATTGAGTACATGGGTAGAGACAAGGGCGTGTGTCTCGGTCGTGTGTCTACACGGCCTAGACCACAGGTATGTGTATGACTGTGTGTGCTACACGGACGTGTGTCTTGGTCGTGTGAAACCTGCACCTAATTTCAAATTGAACTAATTAACCACACGGCCTAGCATACGGGCGTGTGGCATGGCCGTGTGCTCAAGTCAGAGAGTTACACGGGTTCGAACACGACCTCCAACAAGGGCATGTCCTAGGGTCACACGAGCGTGTCCCTTAGACCACATGGGCGTGTGAGCCCTGCACCTTGGAAAATTGTTGTAATTTCATGAAAAATTCTATGAGTTCCCGTTTTAGTCCCAATTCGATTCAAATGCTAGTATTGGGCCTCAAAGGTCTAATTAAGGGACATTTTGAATAATCTTGGTTAATGAATAGTAATTTACATAAATTATTTGTAAAATATTTTGAAAGTTCTGGTAATGCTCTGAAACCCTATTCTAATACGGGTTAGGGGTGTTACATTTAGTAGTATCAGAGCTACAATTTAATCGGTTCTCGAATTTGACGTAGCAAACGCTAGTTTAGCTCTACATGCCATTATATAAATTGCGATAGTGTGATGACTCCTGGTCATATTAAATATGTTTTTCATATAGTAATGTCATCCAACCGAGCTAGAGTTGAATCCCCGGAAGCTAAGAGCAATGCTTCAACTTTAGTTCAAAGAGTTGCGTCAGCGTCTGGAAGTGAAAGGCCCGTGTCTGAGGGCCGAGGTGAGGAGGCAAAATAGGTCTTATTTCAATTGATGAATGAGTGGTTTATCGAGTACTTAAGAACTAACCCCGCTGTATAACGACCTCCCCTACCTGCTCCTCAACCAGTTCCTGAGGTACCATAGGGTGCTGAACCTGTTAGAATTGTTAAGCCCCCGATAGAGAGAATCCACGAGCATGAGACGGAAGAGTTTAGAGCTATCGCAGATGATGATCCAGAAAGGGCTGAGTTTTGGCTAGAAAATACTATCTGGGTTTTTGATAATTTATCCTGTACACCTGTTGAATGTCTGAAACGAGCAATATCCCTACTGAAAGATACAACTTATCATTGGTGGAATACCATAACTTCAGTTGTACCAAGAGAGAACGTTACATGAGAATTCTTCCAGACTGAATTTAGAAAGAAATATGTTAGTCAGAGATTCATAGATCAAAAAAAGAAAGAATTTTTAGAACTCAAGCAGGGAAACATGACTGTATCCGAATATGAACGAGAATTTGTTGGGTTAAGCAAATATGCCAGAGAATGGGTTTTAACGGAGGCTGAGATGTGTAAACGTTTTGAAGAGGGTTTAAATGAAGATATCAAGTTATTGATTGGAATTCTCAAAATAAGGGAATTTACGGTTTTAGCCGATCGAGCACACAAAGCTGAGGAATTGAGTAAAGAAAAGAAACAAGCTGAAAGAGAGGCCCAGGTTTCTAGAAAAAGAACTATGAGTAAGTCACAATCATTTGCTTCTAAGAAATTAAAGAAGTATTATGATCATGTGACCACCTGTAACACCCCTTACTCGCATCCGACACCAGGACAAGGTCCGAGGCATTACCAGACTCAAACATAAACACTCATACAAAACCGGGCCATAAAATTTCGCCTAAATTAAAACTATTCTTCCATAAGCATATTGTCTCTTATAAGTGCCTACGAGGCCCAAAACATACATTGAGTGTGGTTCGGGACTAAACCGAGAACTTTCGAAACTTTATCAACACTTAAAAATTTTTCTTGTTGTGAAGGGTCACACGCCCGTGTAGGTAGGCCGTGTGATCGCACACGCCCGTATCCTCAGCCCTGTAACTCTCTGTTTATGACGTCATCAACACAATTAGGGTCATAGGGCCAAGTCACACGCCCGTGTGTTTTGGCCGTGTGGCAAATTAAATTCCAAAAAAAATAGGTGCAGACTTCACATGGCTTGGGCACACGCCTATGTCTTGAGGCCGTGTCCTTCAGACGGTTGAGACACACGGCCGTGTCTCTACCCGTGTGTTTACTGCTGGAAATTCTATTTTACCTAATTAGGGTGCAGGGGACACATGGCCAGATCACACGCCCATGGGGCAGACCATGTGTCACATGCGGTTTAGACACATGCCCGTGTGCCTACCCGTGTGGACAACTTTGAGGCTATTCTCCAAGCCTTTTGTCACCTTCAATAACACATCATACTTAAACATCTCAATGACACCCTACATGGCATAAATGAGCACTTACACATTCATAAACATGGCTCATACATATTAACTTCTTATCAATTTATGCTAGCTTAAGACTCTATATTTTATTTAGATCAAGCTTACCAAATCACATGCAATATGTAACATCAATTTACTTCCATTTTATACATTCATGCCTTGGTTGTTATTATGCCATTTACTCACAATTCCATCATCAAATATCCATGATCATATCCACAATTCATCCATGCCAAATGAATTTAACCACATCATGATTGACCATAGCACATGCATACATATATAAATAGGGTTACATCCCCATAATTAATATGAGCCATATCTCATGGCCATATACAAAATGAATCATCAAATCATTATAAGCCAACACATTTGGCTACACAAATATGACATATAACAAAAAGACCAAGTCCCTATACATGTCATACTCAAAATACTTGAATTCACTATACCCAAAAGATTAGTTTGATAGTATGAATTGAGCTCCGACGTCCTTCGATCCCTGAGCTAGCTTGACGATACTATAAGGAAATGGAAAAGAGAGGGGAGTAAGCATAAAGCTTAGTAAGTTCACATGCAACTAAATAGCAACATAAGGATGAATATTATACAATTAACATAACATAATTTACATATATGTCATCATAGTTACGTAGGCATAACTTACTCATTCTCAATCTTGCTAAAAGTTTATCACATACTGAGCTCATAAAGAAGAGTTTTTCGTACATACCTGTACCAACTCGTAACCTATTCTCATATTTCCTCATCATTGACTTACTTGTTGCATATCTCACTGATTTACCTGTTGAACACTTGGAATACTATCGGATACATGGAAAGTTGCACAAAGTGCTTCATATATAGCCACATGCGACCTCATATCACATATCACACATTGCTCGCTCTCGAGCTAATCACGGGCCTACTTATACAAACTGACAGTCAGGACGTAACTACATGGGCTGCTCACACAAGCTGATAGGTACCCGCAACACATCCTGGGCTACCCAACCACCGATAGACGTACAAGACCAGCACCCGGATTCACATAGTCAAATATACACACAATCTCATGAGCTCATAATCACATAGTTCCTAGTGATATGTCACTCATATCCTAATCTATTCCTAAGGTTCAAACGGGATTTTTTCGATGTCACATATTCATCGAACTCGTTCACAATATCATGCTCGTAGACTATAACATTGTTCATACACTTGTCATAACAATTAAACATAGAATCATGCATTAATAAAACATTAAAACATGATATAACATTGTAATATTTACACATGAACTTACCTCGGTACCAAAATATGGCTAATTAATCGATTTAGTCCACAACCTTGTTCTTTCCTCGGTTTAGGTCCGAACTCCATTTTTCTTGATTTATAATAGCAAATTTCACTTATTTAATTGTCACATTGTTCAAAACAGTCCATAAATCATACTTTGAAAAAATTACAATTTTGCCACTAAACTTTCACATATTTACAAATTAATCCCTAGGCTCGTAAAATGAAATGTACTCATTTTCTGTAATAGCCAAATTTTTCAGTGGTGTCGAAAATAGTGATTCGAGATCACTAAATCCAACGAGTAAGTTTAGAAATTTTAATAAGTAATAATTATGGGCTTTGCGATTTTAAAAGAATTAATCAGGTAAATTGGGTTAAAAATAAGGTATCGAGACCTCGGATTCATAAACCGAGCCATAAATACTTTTATAAATATTTATGGAGTGTTATTAAGTTAGTTTTAAAGTTTCGTTAGAAAATTTTAACGTTTGGTTAGTCAATTAATTAAAAAGGACTAAATTAAAAATAGTGCAAAATTTGTTAAATTGTGATTAAATAGCTTAAGTGATTAAAAAGGAGGCATTTAAAAGGCAATTGGACCCAAATTGTATGGGCTGGACGGTTGGGCAAGAAAATCAGCAAAAAGACAAGGAGAAACAAGGGCAAAATGGGAAATTCTGCAAATTAAACATATAAAACAAGACAAAATTGAAAAATCTATAGATATCATCATTTTTCTTCAGCAAAAACGCCATGGGAGGTCTGAAAGTTGCTGGTTTTCATACTTTGACATATGTGAGTTCAATTCTTGCCCTTTTCTTTGAGATTTTTATGTTTTTGTGACCTTTACAATTAGGTCCAAGTGTTTAATTCATTAGTTTTTGATTTTATGGACAAAATTGAAAGTTACCATTGATAAGTGTTGGCTATTTATGATGAAATAAAATGAATTTGAAGCTTTGATTTTGTTTTTTGATGATTTTATCAAGTAATTTCAATAGAAATTGATTTTAGGACCTAATTGTGAAAAAGTTGTGAATTAAGGTATAGTGTTAAAATTCTAATTTTCAAAGGTTGTGTAATAGTTTAGAATGATGGAATAAAATGTTAATTGAGAAAAATTAGCTTAATAGATGGCTAATTGGGCAAGGACTGAATTGTATGACTTGTGAAATTTAGAGGAAAAATGGTAATAAACATCTTGAACTAAAACAGTTTTGGACAGTAGCAGTAGGTTAACTTTGAAAAATCACCATAAATTGTAGAAATCTAATTAAAGGATGAAAAAAATATTGAATTAAAGATTATTGAGTCTAGTTTTTCACAGAAGAAACAGTGTAAGCAATTAAACTGTAAATTATCAGATGTGATGAATTTTGTGAGACAAGGTCAGAATGAATTTGGGTATCCCTGTTCTGATTGGAAAATCACCAAAAATTGGAGAAAAATAATTAGAGGCTCAAATTCATATGCTTAGAATCCTTGATGAGTATATTTTCAATAGAAATCAACGGGAACATTATCTGAGTTCTGTACTGTGATATAATTAATTTTTAGTGAAGAGAGGTCAGAACTATCAGATAGTGAAACAGGGGAAACTTAAATGAATAAACTGTACTAATTGGCTAAACCAAAAATTCTAAAAATTTTATGGTGGAAGGATATGTGAGTCTAGCTTCAGGAAAAATTTACGGATATTAATTTGGAGCTCTGTAGCTCAAATTATAAATAATTGAGTGACTGTGACTTGTGTGGACAGCTTGATGTGAGCATTAATAAGTAAATTGTGAAATTGTGCTTACAAGAATGTTATATACATTAAGGATGTGGAATGGAGAGGAGCAGGAGGAAAATAAATGATATATGTTTATAGGAAAATAGTATAAGAATGATACATATCATGACATGTATATATATATATATATATATATATATATATATATATATATGACTAGTTTCAATATGATGCTTGTTGGGTATGAAGTTGGAGTGAAATGTCTCAGGCAAGTATTTTATTCTGCGTATCTGAAATGTGGTATTTTATAAAGATATGATCTAGCTTTAAATATGAATGCTTGATGATTAAGCTGAAAATATTTGGTAAGATGATAATCATGGTATAAAAGTATAAGTGATACTATAATAGACAAGGTAAAATGAGTATGAGAGACAAATGTATAATGACATACAAATGCTATGTTTGTAATTTAATTGAGTTTGTTTAATTATTAAATGCATACCATGTTATATGCTTTTGATTTTGTATAACTATGTAAGGGATTAAAGTTGACCAAGGCTTGGAAAATAGCGTAGTTATTGACCACACAGGCAGAGACACGGCCGTGTGTCTCAGCTGTGTATGGAACACGACTTTAGGGCACGGGCATACGATGTGGCCGTGTGCCCCTAGATTGATGATGATGTCATAAATAGAGAGCTCCACGGACAAGAGACACGGGCATGTCGCAAGCCATACGGGCGTGTGGGTAGTTCACAAGTAAAACTTTTAAAATTTAAGCAAAAAATTTTATGAGAAATTGGTTGAGTTTCGACTTGATTTTAATGTTCATGTTGGGCTTCGAGGGCCCAAATAAAGGTCGTTATATATATATGTTCACAGAAAGTGAAATAGTAATATTTCGATTAATCTGTAAATGTTCTGTATGTACTGGTAACACTCTGTAACCCTATTTCGACGACGGATACGGGTTCGGGGTGTTACATTTTCTTTGTTACCTAAGTCCAGCCGAACTTATAACATGCTCATAACAGCCCACATTTCTCATCAAATCATACATCTTACTACTCTTTTTACAAACTTTACAAATATATCCTTTTTAGATGTTTTCATGAAAAACCACTTAGTAAAAGATGTTTATCATACATCAAACTTTCATATTCCTCCATTAAACATCAAAATACATGCATGTCACACATGGGTCAATTTTTAAACATGAACCCTAACTCAAAATAAGGCTAGAAATAGGTAGATCATGCTTCAAGGATCTCAAAAACATAAAGAACATTAAAAACGGGGCTAGGGTATACTTATAATCGAGCTTGAAAGTTGAAGAAAAACCCTAGCTATGGCTCTTCTAATTTTCAGCACACACTTGAATAAGATGAGCAAATTTTGCTTCATTTTTCCCTTTTAACTCTTTTATTAACCAAATAACCAAAATGCCCTTTAATGCATTTCTTTCAAATTTTCCTATGTTCATTTTTGTCCATAAAAATAGAAATTTGGAAAATTGCTATTTAAGGACCTCTAATTAATAATCCATGGCAATTTCATGCTTAAAGCTTCTAGAACTCACATTTTGCAACTTTTGCAATTTAGTCCTAAGAGTTAATTTGGACACTTATTCACAAAATTTCTTCACGAAATTTCTACACAAGCATGCAATCATATCATAGACCTCATAATAATTATAAAATAGTTATTTATACTTCAAATTTGTTGTCTCGAAACCACTGTTTCGACTTGGCCCTAATTCGGGATGTTACATCTCTCCTCCTTAGGGATTTTCGTCCTTGAAAATCTTACCGGTGAAAAGGTTTGGGTATTGATTTCTTATGTTTTCCTTGGTCTCCCTTCTAGCCTCTTCAACCCCATGTCTTTACCATAATACTTTCACAAGGAAAATACTTTTGTTTCTTAACTGTTTGACTTTCCGAGCCAAAATCTTAACCGGCTCTTCGTCATAAGTCATATCCGATCGAATCTCAACCTTTGTCGGTGAAATCACATGCGAAGGATCAGATCGGTATTGGTGTAACATAGACACATGGAACACATCATGAATTCTTTCCAATTCAGATGGCAAAGCCAACTGATAAGCTACCGGCCCTATCCTTTCGGTAATCTCATATGGTCCAATAAAGCGTGGACTTCATTTGCCTTTCTGACCAAACCTCAAAACTTTCTTCTACAGAGATACTTTCAGGAATACCTTATCACCGACTTGAAACTCAATCTCTTTTCGTTTCAAGTCTGCGTAGGATTTCTGTCTATCCAAAACAGCTTTCGAACAATCACAAATTACCTTCACTTTTTCTTCGGTTTCTCTGACTAAATCAACTCCTGAATCTTATTGTCTCTGAGTTCAGACTAATACAAAGGTGTTTGACACTTACGCCCATACAATGCCTTATAAGGCACAATTTTTAAACTCGACTAAAAACTATTGTTGTAGACAAATTCCACTAACGGTAAATACATTTCCCAACTAACTTGGAACTCAAGAGCACAACACCGTAACATATCTTCAAGAGTCTGAATTACCCTTTCGGATTGACCCCAATTTGCTAATGGAAAACTGTACTAAAATTCAATTTTGTACCCAACGTTTCTTGTAACTTTTTCCAAAACTGCGAAGTGAACCTTGGGTGTCTATCCGATATAATTGACAAATGCACTCCATACAATCTCACAATTTTAGAAATGTACAATTCGACTAACTTATCAAGTGAATAGTCGGTACGTACCGGTATAAAATGAGCCAAATTTGTCAATTGATCTACAACAACCCATACAACATCTTTCTTTCTCGATGTCAAAGGTAGACCCGTCACAAAGTCCATAGTAATACGGTCCCATTTCCACTCGGGAACCACTATAGCCTGAAGTAAACCTGAAGGTACTTGGTGTTCGACTTTCACTTGCTGACAAATCAAACATTTGGAAACAAACTCTGAAATGTCTCTTTTCATTCCTGACCACTAACACATTTTTTTCAAGTTATTATAATCTTCATACTACCTAGATGAACAGATAAACTACTACTATGTGCCTCACTCAAAATCTTCTGAATCAGTTCGGTGTATTTAGGAACATAGGTCCAATCTCGAAACATCAGACACCCATCTGAACAAATCTAAAAATCTGATTCCATACCCGATTCACATTGGACTCTTTTGGCTTGCAAATCACTATCACTTTTTTGAGCTTCATATATCTCTTGGAGAAACATCGGTCTAGCTCTTAACTCAACTAGAATCAAACCATCATCTGATAAGGCCAACTGAGTGTTCATGGCCCTCAAAGTAAATAACGACTTCCTACTCAAAGCATCGACGACCACGTTCATTTTTCCCAGGTGGTAGTCAGTCACTAAGTCGTAATCTTTTAACAACTCTAACCATCTCCTTTGCTGTAGGTTTGAATCTTTTTGAGTCATCAAGTATTTTAGACTTTTATGACCAGTATACACACGACATTTCTCACCATAAAAATGATGTCTCCAAATCTTCAACGTAAACATAATGGCAGCCAATTCTAAATCGCGTGTCGGATAATTATTCTCATACGGTTTCAGCTGCCTCTAGGCATAAGCTATTACCTTACCTTTTCGCATAATTTGTAACACCCCTAACCCGTAACCGTCACCGAAATAGGTTAAGAGGCATTACCTAACCCATAACACAGTTCAGGATAATTGAATATCAAATATCAACTCATTACAATAAATATCACTCATTCACATTCATTTAGAACATAAAATCGAGCATACGATACTTAAACATGTATTCGAGACTAAATTGATAACATATAAAAGTTTCAGAACATATAAAACTTTCAACTTTTAAAAGGTCACACACCCATGTGATTAGGCCGTGTAGACACGGCCGTGTCTCTAAGTCGTGGCAAAATAGGGCATACATATTGACTTTTCCACACGGCCACAAGACTTGCCCGTGTGCCAGGCTGTGTGAAAATTAGGGAGGTTACTGACTTGGCCACACAGCCGACCACACGTCCGTGGGCCAGCCTGTGTGCCACACACGACCACTAGACACGCCCGTGTGTCTAGGCCGTGTGAAAATTGGAGGGTATACTGACTTTAATTCGTAGGGTACCCCAGGGGACACACGGCCGTGTAACGTGACCGTGTGTCGCACACGGCTGAGACACACGCCTGTGTCTCTGCCCGTGTGGAAAAAAATAGGCCATTTGAATAGCCAATTTGCCACCCCAATTTGGGTCAACCTACAAGCAAAGAAATAAATATATATGTACAAACAATTCAGCCAATTTTTATGCCAAAACACACATCATTCATACCATAACATTATCAACCATTTACATACTAATCAACCTTACCAATTTATACCAAAACATAAGGTAAGATCATATTAAAATATCATTCAATCGTATGCCATGAACTTACTAAACTTACCATCTCTTTTAACCAACCGAAACATACCAAAATTTAACATTGGCATCACATATTATATACCATTATCAACTATAAGTTCAACATAAACTAGCCAAATCACATGGCTAAATATATACATCACAAAATATAATCCCACAACTACTAGCCTATACATGCCATACTTTAATATATACATTTTTCAAAGTACCAAAATGAAGTTTGATAGTGCGGTGACAATCCTCAACAATCTTTGAGCTCACAGTAGCTTCGATATCTATAAAACAATGCAAACACACACAAAGTAAGCTTCCAAAACCTTAGTAAGCTCGTACCAAAAATCATAAACAATATATAAAATATGAAACATCAATACATAAGTATTTATAAAATTCTCAAATCATCTATCAATTCTATGCCAACACAATTCATATGTTCATACTAATTAAATGAACTTCACATACATAATATCATCTACCTCATAGGTATCATACATACCTAAACCTTCCTGTACTTATTCATTGTCATTCTCACCTTCCGTTCAGATATTTTAAGACTCTCTGTAAATTATTATTGCTTTAAACATCCGCACACTTAGTGCTTTAAAGGGTACCCGAAGCTAGAACGATTTCGAACACTTAGTGCCATCTCAATTAACCAAAACTATATCAGTATCGCACGCTTAGTGCCTCATATAGCCGAAGCTAGTTAAAATCGCACACTTAGTGCCAAATACCATTGATTTACCATCGTATTAATCCAAACCAAATATAATTACAATCCATGTATAATCAAAGCATCAAAACATACTTATAACATCATATTTTGCGTACGAGCTTACCTCTACTCGAAATTATCGACTCGGATCGTCTACTATATAATCTTCGACTTTCGTCGGTCTAAATCTGAATTCCTCTTTTCTTGATCTATATGTATTCAAAATTAACCCTTTTATTCACCAAATCATTCAAAACGATCCATAGACACATATTTAGGGCATTTTACAAACTAGCCCTCACATTTTTACATTTTGACACTTTAGTCCCTAATTCACAAAATCACAAAATACACAAAATTTCATTGCACATATGCTTAGCCGAATATTCATAGTGTTCATATAAGCCCCCATATTTCATTTATTCCATATTTTAGTCCCTCAAAATATCATTTTTACAATTTAGCCCAAATTACTCAAATTCACCAAAAATTCAAAGACAAAATATACTAACCCAACACCTATCTTTCATTTTCTATCAACTAACTTCACAAAGCTCATAAAAGCATCAATGTCATAATTCAAAATCATCAATAATTTCCAAAATTCAGGCATGGGCTTGATAGAACACTAAGCAATAATCACAAAAACATAGAAATTATCAAAAACTGAATCAAAACATACCTCAATCAAAGCTTTCAATGGTCAAATGTTAAGAAAGCTTAAAACCC
The DNA here is from genome assembly GCA_025698475.1 of Gossypium anomalum. Taxonomy (NCBI): domain Eukaryota; kingdom Viridiplantae; phylum Streptophyta; class Magnoliopsida; order Malvales; family Malvaceae; genus Gossypium; species Gossypium anomalum. Next base: position 15,989,662 of record CM046960.1, on the reverse strand, counting down.
TATTATGAACAAAATGGCTTAAATTTTTATTTTGTTTTAATTAATATATGTTTAATATCCAAATGACAACTTTAACCTTAATGAAAAACCATTTTAAACATTCATTATAAGGTCATTTATGACCTATTCCACTATCCATGGTCCAATTACATATTAAGGACCTCACATTACACAAAGCATAACATTTAAGCAGTTTAACATCTAGCGCACAACTTTTATATTTTACGCGATTAGGTCTTTTTTATTAAATCGATACACAAACGATTAAAATTTCACATTAAACTTTCACACCTACTAATTCACACATATTAAGCATGTAAAATAATATTGAAATACTTTTTTGACTCGAATATGTGGTCTCGAAACCATTATTCTGGCTAGGGTCTAAACTAGACTATTACAATTCTTCCCCCTTAGGGATTTTCGTCCCTGAAAATCTTACCATTAAACAGATTCGAATATTACTGCCTCATAACATCTTCAGACTCCCATATGGCCTCTTCAATATCGTGTTGATGCCAAATCACTTTTACTAGTGAAATTTTCTTATTTCACAGTTCTTTAACCTCGCGAGCTAAGATACAGATTAGCTTTTCTTCGTAAGTCATATCAGACTGAATTTCAATTTCAGACAGAGGAATCACATACGAAGGATCAGATCTATATCGTCGAATCGATACGTGAAACACATTATGAATCTTTTCTAACTCTGGTAACAGCAGCAATCTATATGCTACCAGCCCAATATGCTCGATAATCTTATACTGCCTGATGAACCTTAGACTCAGTTTGCCTTTTCTATCAAACCGAAGCACTTTCCTCCATGGAGACACTTTCAAAAACACTTTATCGCCGATCTCAAAGTCAATATCTTTTCTTTTCAAATTTGTATATGATTTCTGACGATCGGAAGTTGCTTTCAAACTATCTCAGATTACTTTTACTTTCTGTTTAGTTTCTTTTATCAAATCAACCCCGTGAATCTTATTTTAGCTGACTTCCGTCCAATATAAAGGTGTACGGCATTTGCGACCATATAAAGCTTCATATGGTGCCATTTTAATGCTCAACTGAAAACTGTTGTTATAAGCGAATTCAATCAAAGGTAGATATTGTTCCCACATACCTTCAAACTCAAGAATGCAACATCTCAACATATTCTCGAGTATCTGAATAATCTGCTCGGATTGACCATCCATTTGCGGATGAAAATTAGAACTAAAACACAATTTAGTACCCAGAGCATCTTGCAATCTCTTCCAGAATCGTGATGTGAATCTCGGATCTCTGTCTAACACTATAGACAAAGGCACACCATGCAACCTCACAATATCAGAAATGTATAACTCAGCTAGTTTATCAAGTGAGTAATCGGATCGAATCGGAATAAAATGAGCTAATTTCGTCAATCGATCAACTACAACCTAAATTGTATCTTTCTTTCTCGAAGACAGGGGTAAACCCAATCCATTGTCACTCGATCCCATTTCCACTTTGGAACCATAATCGTTTGTAACAACCCTGATGGCACCTGATGTTCCATTTTAACTTGCTGACAGATCAAACATTTAGAAACAATTTTAGATATATCTCTTTTCATTCCGGACCACCAATAATGCAGTTTCAGATCATTATACATTTTCGTACTACCCAGATGCACAGATAACCGACTACTGTAAGCTTCACTCAGAATCATCTAAATTAACTTGGGATTTCTCGGGACACAAATTCAATCTCAGAATCTCAAACAATCATCTTTATCAACTCTGAATTCTGAATCAGACTCTACATCACACTGAGCTCGTTTAGTTAAAATCTCATTATCAATCTTCTGAGCTTTAATAATCTGTTGTAAGAACAAAGGTCTTGCTTTTAATTCGGCTAAAACTAAACCATCATCAGACAGAACCAAATGAGTATTCATCGCACGCAAAGCAAACAACGATTTTTGACTTAAGGCATCAGCAACAACATTTACTTTTCCCGGATGATAATCAATCACAAGTTCATAGTCTTTTAGCAGTTCTAATTATCTTCTCTGTCACAGATTTAGATCTTTCTGAGTTATCAAATACTTCAAACTCTTATGATCAGAATACACGTGACATTTCTCACTGAACAGGTAATGGCACTAAATCTTTAGTGCAAACACAATTGTAGCTAACTCAAGATCGTGTGTCGGATAATTCTTTTCGTGCGGCTTCAACTGCCTCAAAGCATAAACAATGACTTTGCCTTCTTGCATTAAAACACATCCCATACCAATCAACGAAACATTACTGTAGATCACAAATTCTTTACCCGATTCGGGTTGTACTAAAACTGAAGTTTCAATCAACAAATTTTTCAACTGATCAAAACTATTATGACTTTTTTTTAACCACTCATATTTCGTATCTTTTTGAAGCAGCTTTGTCAACGGAGTTGCAATCATAGAAAAGCCTTTTACGAATCTTTTATAATAACCAGCAAGTCCTAGAAAACTGCAGACTTCAGAGACATTCCTCGGAGGTTTCTAATCCAAAATAGCTAAAATTTTGCTCGGACCAACTCGGATACTAGCGGTTAATACAACATGTCCCAAAAAGCTGACTTTTTGTAACCAAAATTCACATTTGCTAAACTTCGTATACATCTGCTTATCTCGCAGAGTCTGTAACACTATTCTCAGATGCTCAGCATGTCCAGATTCATCACATGAATAAATCACTATGTCATCAATGAATACGACAACAAATTGATCTAGATACGGTCTAAAAATTCTATTTATCAAATCCATAAAGATAGCAGGTGCATTAGTCAATCCGAAAGGCATAACTAAAAATTCATAGTGGCCGTACCTCGTTCGAAAAGTAGTTTTCAAAATGTCCGAGTCTTTCACTTGCAACTGATAATAATCTGATCTCAAATCCATTTTTGAATACACAGTAGCTCCTTTCAACTGATCAAACAAATCATCAATTCAAGGCAAAGGATACTTATTCTTGATAGTCATTTTGTTCAACTGACGATAATCTATACACATTCTCGTTGTTCCGTCTTTCTTTTTCCCAAATAGAACCGGTGCACCTCAAGGTGAGAAACTCGGTCTATCAAATCCTCTATCAGTCAATTCTTGCAACTGAGACTTTAATTCTTTTAATTCAGTCGGAGCCATTCTATACGGAGCTATCGAAATCAGAGTAGTACCAGGTACCAATTCAATGCCAACTTCTACTTCTCTAATCGGAGGTACTCCCGAAAGTTCTTCAGGAAACACATCAGGAAACTCACAAACAACAGGCACAGATTCAACTTTCTTTTCTGACACTCTCGAATCAATCACATATGCAAAATAAGCTTCATAACCCTTTCTCACAATACTTAAAGCTTTCATCGAAGATATAAAAATAGGCAATCCACTCAAATCACTAGATTCAATTCTGACTATTTCATCATTCTTGCATTTCAAATCAATAGTTTTCCGTTTGTAGTTCACAACAGCATCATGCAAAGTTAACTAATCCATACCCAAAATTATATCAAACTCATCAAAAGGTAACAGCATCAGATTAGCCGGAAAACAAGTGTCTCGAAACATTAACGGACAATTCTTGCAGACTTTATCAACCAAAACACATCTGCCTAGGGGGTTCGAAACTCTAATTACAAATTCAGTAGACTCTACAGGCAAAGTCTCACTGTTCACTAAATTCATGCATATATACGAATGTGTGGATCCAGGATCTATCAAAGCAATCACAGAAGTATCATAGAGCGTAAATGTACCCGTAATCACGTCTGGCGACGAAGCTTCCTCACGAGCTCGGATAGCATAGGCTCTAGCAGGTGCACGAGCCTCGGATATAAAAGCTGTGTCTTTTGTTCCTCTTTGACTACCGCTTACATTTCCCGTATTCCTGGGAGGTCTACAATGAGAAGCGTTGCCACTTGGCCTCAGATTCTGAACATTATCTTTTTCAGCTAAATCTGGACAATCTTTTATAAAGTGATTTCGTGAACCACAACTATAACAAGCTCAGTTATTACTTTTTCCATAGCATTCACCAAAATGTCATCTTCCACATTAATCACACTCAGGCTTTGCATTCTTTGCATTATCAACACTGGCAACAGGCGTAGCTGGAGCTTTAAAGTTCGATTGCGATCTAGCACGATTTCTGTTTGAATGTCCCATACTAGCCGTTGAATGGCTACTATCATCTCTAAACTTCTTTGATCCAGATTGAAACGATTTGCCCGATGATCTCTTTCATACCTCTCTAGCTTCAAAATCATCTTTTCTTTTCTTTTTCCAGAGATCTTCAGCTTTACATGCTCGTTCAACAAGTACAACAAATTCTTTGATTTCTAGAATCCCGACTAATAGACGAATATCTTCATTTAAGCCATCCTCGAATCTTTTGCACATTATTGCTTCCGTAGATACACATTAACAAGCATACTGACTTAATCTTACGAATTTCAGCTCGTATTCTGTAACAGACATATGGCCTTGTTTAAGTTCAAGAAACTCTTTGCGTTTCTGATCGATGAATCTCTGACTGATACATTTCTTCTGGAATTCAGCTTGGAAGAAATCCCAAGTAACCTGTTCACTCAGAACCACAGATGTCAAAGTCTTCCACCAATGATACACTGTATCTCTCAGAAGGGAAACATCACATTTTATGCATTCTTTAGGATTTAATGATAATTTGTCAAACACTCTTATTGTATTCTCTAACCAAAACTTAGCTTTTTCAGCATCATTACTCGTTGTAGCTCGGAACTCTTTAGCCCCGTATTTTCTAATCTTATCGACTGGTGGTCTACTTAACAGAACCGAATTCACTAGTGGCATAACAGGAGTTTGTGTAAAATTAACCGGGGGTGGAGGTTGTTGTACAGCCGGATTGGTTCTAATATATTGGGTGAACCAATCATTCGTTATCTGATAAAAGGCTTGTCTAGCCTTACTATCACGGCTACTCATAGTCGGTCAAGAATCAAATGGCGCCGTCCCTTGCGCGGGAGCAGGCACATTACTTTCGACATCGTCTTCTACAACTTTTTCGGGATCCATTTGCTATATAAAAGCACATATCAATGTCAGGATTCATCACACTATCGCAGTTCATAAATATGGCATGTATAGCTAGAGTCACATACGCTATGGTAGTCCTAGAACCGACTAAACCATAGCTCTGATACTAATAAAATGTAACACCCCTAACCCGTAACCATCGCCGGAATAGGTTAAGAGAATCGAATATGAAATATCAACTCATTACAATAAATGTCATTCATTCACATTCATTAAGAACATAAAATCGAGCATGCGATACTTAAACATGCATTTGGGACTAAATTGATAACATATAAAAGTTTTAAAACTTATAAAATTTTTAACTTTTAAAAGGTCACACGCCCGTGTGATCAGGCCGTGTGCCTTATACTACCTTAAACACGCCCGTGTGTCTAAGCCGTGGCAAAACAGGGCATACATACTAACTTATCCACAAGGCCACAAGACACGCCCGTATGCCAGGCCGTGTGAAAATTAGGGAGGTTACTGACTTGGCCACACGGCCGACTACACACCCGTGGGCCAGCCCGTGTGCCACACATGACCACTAGACACGTCCGTGTGTCTAGGCCATGTGAAAATTAGAGGGTATATTGACTTTAATTCATAGGGTACCCAAAGGGACACACGGCCGTGTAATGTGACCGTGTGTCGCACACGGCTGAGACACACGCCTGTGTCTTTGCCAGTGTGGAAAAAAATAGGCCATTTGAATAGCCAATTTGCCACCCCAATTTGGGTCAACCTACAACCAAGGAAATAAACATATATGCACAACCATTTCAGCCAATTTTTATGCCAAAACACACATCATTCATACCATAACATTATCAACCATTTACATACTCATCAACCTTACCAATTTATACCAAAACATAAGGTAAGATCAAATTAAAATATCATTCAATCTCATGCCATGAACTTACTAAACTTACCATCTCTTTTAACCAACCGAAACATACCAAAATTTAACATTAGCATCACATATTATAAACCATTATCAACTATAAGTTCAACATAAACTAGCCAAATCACATGGCTAAATATATACATCACAAAATATAATCCCACAAAAACTAGCCTATACATGCCATACTTTAATATATACATTTTTCAAAGTACCAAAATGAAGTTCGATAGTACGGTGACAATCCTTGACGATCCCTGAGCTCACAGTAGGTTCGTTATCTATAAAACAATGCAAACACACACAAAGTAAGCTTTCAAAAGCTTAGTAAGCTCGTACCGAAAATCATAAATAGTATATAAAATATGAAACATCAATACATAAGTATTTATAAAATTGAAATCATCTATCAATTCTATGCCAACACAATTCATATGTTCATACCAACTCAATGAACTTCAAATACATAATATCATCTACCACATAGGTATCGTACATACCTGAACCTTCCTGTACTTATTCATTTTCATTCTCACCTTCCGTTCAGATATTTTAAGACTCTCTGTAAATTATTATTGCTTTAAACATCCGCACACTTAGTGCTTTAAAGGTTAGCCAAAGTTAGAACGATTTTGCACACTTAGTGCCATCTCAATTAACTGAAACTATATTGGTATCGCACACTTAGTGCTTCATATAGCCGAAGCTAGTTAAAATCGTACACTTAGTGCCAAATACCATTGATATACCATCGTATTAATCCAAACCAAATATAATTACAATCCATGTATAATCAAAGCATCAAAACATACTTATAACATCATATTTTGCATATGAACTTACCTCGTACATGAAATTGTCGACTCGGATCGTCTACTCTATAATCTTCGACTTTCGTCGGTCTAAATTCGAATTCCTCTTTTCTTGATCTATATGTATTCAAAATTAACCCTTTTATTCACCAAATCATTCAAAACGATCCATAGACACATATTTAAGGCATTTTGTAAACTAGCCCTTGTATTTTCACATTTCGACACTTTAGTCCCTAATTCACAAAATCACAAAATGCACAAAATTTCTTTGCACACATGCCTAGCCGAATATTCATAGTGTTCATATAAGCCCCACATTTCATTTATTTTACATTTTAGTCCCTCAAAATATCATTTTTACAATTTATCCCAAATTACTCAAATTTACCAAAAATGCAAAGACAAAATATACTAACCCAACACCTACCTTTCATTTTCTATCAACTAGCTTCACAAAGCTCATAAAAGCATCAATGGCATAATTCAAAATCATCAACAATTTCCAAAATTCAGACATGGGCTTGATAGAACACTAAGCAACGATCACAAAAACATAAAAATTATCAAAAATCGAATCAAAACATACTTCAATCAAAGCTTTCAATGGCCGAATGTTAAGAAAGCTTAAAACCCTATTTCTTTTTCTTATTTTCGGCTAGAAGATGAACAAAATGGCTTAAATTTTTGTTTGTTTTAATTAATATATCTTTAATAACCAAATGACAACTTTAACCTTAATGAAAAACCATTTTAAACATTCATTATAAGGTCATTTATGACCTATTCCACTATCTATGGTCCAATTACATATTAAGGACCTCACATTGCACAAAGCATAACATTTAAGCACTTTAACATCTAGCATATAGCTTTTACATTTTACCCGATTAGGTCTTTTTTATTAAATCAGCACACAAATGATTAAATTTTCACATGAAACTTTCACACCTACTAATTCACACATATTAAGCACGTAAATAATATTTAGATATTTTTTTGACTTGGATATGTGGTCCCGAAACCATTATTCCGACTAGGGTCTAAACCGGACTGTTACATAAGTACACAACCCAATCCATTCAAGGATGTATTACTATAAACCACAAATTCTTTTCCTGGTTCAGGTTGTACTAAAACTGAAGCCTCTGTCAATAATACCTTTAGTTTCTCAAAACTCTGTTGGCATTTTTCTGTCCATTTGAACTTGACATCTTTCTGTAATAGCCTCGTCACCAAATTAGCAATCATGGAAAATCCTTTAACAAACCGTCTGTAATAGCTGGCTAAGCCTAGAAAGCTTCTAACCTTTGACACATTCCTCGGTGGTTTCCATTCAACAATAGCTGAAATCTTACTCGAGTAAACTCTAATACCATCACTCGAAACAATGTACCCCAAAAATCTGACTTCTCGAAGCCAAAATTCGCTTTTACTAAACTTAGCATACAACTACTTGTCTCTCAAAGTTTGCAAAACCGTTCTCAAGTGCTCGACATGCTTGGTCTCATCACGAGAATAAATCAATATATCATCAATAAAAATAACAAAAAATTTATCCAAGTACGGTTGAAAGTTCAGTTCATTAAATCCATAAATATAGCGGGAGCATTCGTTAAACCAAATGGCATAAAAAAAAAATTCATAGTGACCATACCTCGTTCGAAAAGTAATTTTTGGCAAATCCGAGTCTTTAACTCTCAACTGGTAGTAACCGGACCTCAAGTCAATCTTGGAAAATACTGTGGCTCCCTTCAATTGGTCAAACAAGTCATCGATTATTGGCAAGGGATACTTGTTCTTTATGGTTACCTTATTGAGCTGCCGGTAGCCTATACACAGTCTCATTGAACCATCCTTCTTCTTCACAAATAGCACTGGTGCGCCCCATGGAGAATAATTAGGTCTTGCAAAACCTTTATCCGTTAATTCTTGCAACTGAACTTTCAACACCTTTAAATCCATTGGAACCATCCTAGACGGAGAAATCGAAATAGGTGCAGTACCAGAAATTAACTCAATACCAAACTCAACTTCCCTAATTGGAGGCAATTCGGGAAACTCTTCCGGAAACACATCTGGATACTCACATACTACCGGCACTGACTCAATTTTCAACTCAGACTCTTTTGTATTCAACACAAAGGCAAGATAAGCTTCACAACCCTTTCTCATACATTTTTGAGCAGTAATAGAAGTGATCACTACAGGCAAGCTATCCGATTCATCTGAGTCAACCCGAAGAATATCCCCATTTTCACATTTCAGTTCAAAAAATTTTCTTCCACAATTTACTATCACATCATGAGCAGTTAACCAATCCATAACAAGTATTATATCAAATTCATCAAACGGCAAAAGCATAAAATTAGTTGGAAAACAATGACCTCTAATCATTAAAGGACAATTCTTACATACTTTGTCAACTAGCACAACTTGCCTAGAGGGTTTGACATTTTTATTACAAATTCTATAGACTCAACAGACATATTCATGCTAGACAACAATTTCACACAAACATACGAATGGGTAGATCCCAGATCAATCAAAGCAACAACAGAAGTATCATAAAGAGAGAAAGTACCCGTAATCACATCCGGAGATGAAGCCTCTTCGCGAGCGCGAAAGACATAAGTCCTCGCAGGTGCTCTAGCCTCAGTCCTCACAGCCAGATCTCTAGGTGCACTCTTGCTACTCGCTCCATTTCCTGAATTTTTCTGTGGCCTCCCTCTAGAAGCTATATTACCAGATCTTGCACTCTAAAATTTCTATTTCTCAACCATATCAGGACAATCCTTAATAAAATGATCATGTGATCCGCACTTGAAACATGCTCGGTTATTTATCCAGCACTCACCGGGGTGACGTCTGCCACAATGTTAACACTCGAATCTATTAGGTCAAGCATTACCCACACTCGCTATTGAAGTAGTTTGAGCCTTATAACCCGAATACTATTTCTCATGGTTTCTGTTTGAAAACCCAACTGAAGTACTTGATCGAGTATTAAACTCTCTCGGTTTCTTAGATGAGGACTGAAATGGTTTACCCATCTGTCTCTTCTTCAAATCTCGAGACTCTAACTCAGCTTTTCTTTCTCTTTAGCCAATTCCTCAGCCTTACAAGCTCTCTCTATGAGCACAACAAATTCTTTGATTTTAAGGACACCCACCAACAATCGGATGTCTTCGTTAAACCCATCTTCAAATCTTTTACACATGATGGCCTCAGTCGATACACATTCTCGAGTGTATTTGCTCAGACTCACAAACTCACGCTCATATTTTGTTACTGTTATTCAACCCTGTTGTAACTCGAGGAATTTTTTCTTTTCTGATTAATAAATCTCTTGTCAAACCCCAAAAATCTCGAAACCCAAAAATCTTGAAATCTTAAATTGTTCTTTTTGGGCTTAGCAAATCCGGTTTAGTGTTAGTTACGCGATGGTAGGTCTTGGTCAAGGTTTGAGTTCAAATCTAGGGGTAGAAGAAATTAAAGTTTAATAGTTAAAAGGATCGTGTTGTTAAGTAGTTGGGCTTTTAAATAAAGATAAGGGAAAATGGAATAAAAAAACCTTGTGGAAAAGTGGCTAATTGACGCCACTTAGAGTGTAAGGAGGTGGCTTAGTAGCCAGCAAGGAGATCCAAGGTTCGAACCCTAGCTTAGTGTTTTTAAAAGTTTAATTTTAGCCTTCTAGAAGGTTGGAAGTGGCGTGAAGAGGGACTCCTAGGGGAGTGTTCAGAAGAGAAAATTAAGGAAAGGATCAAGGGGTTATCAGGGAGAAAAACGAGGAGATGAAAAGGGGGGAAGTGATGGAGCCGAATGGGGAATTGAGGGCCAGGCAATTCAGCTATAGGGGCTATAAATAAGTGCCGAATGCAGGGTTGCCAGGTTAATGCCGAATTTCCTTCACCCTGTTACTCGAAACCCTTTTCCCTAAAAGCCAAAAACCCTTTTGTTTTACACTCTTTTCTTTGTGCCAATTTCTATTCTTTCTCTACACAATTTTCTTTGTTTCGCTTAGCCGATTCCTTCTTCTACTCTTCCTCTTTAATCTATACCAAATAAACCTTATTCACCATACTAATTTTGAAAGCTGAAAAGCTAAATCTTCCAAAAGGCCAAATACTCTTCGACCAAATCTGGTGTAAGTGTTTGTTCTTCCAATTGGTTTTGCTAAGAATCTATTATGCGATCTCGGGTTTTAGCTCTTTCTAATCAATTTTAGTACAGAATTAGTATAAGATCTCGGGTTTTAGCTCTTTACTGAATTGCTTCTTAGGTGTTTTGCGATTTTGGTAAGTATTCCTCTCTTATTGGCTAAGGTTGGCCGAATAGTCTTAAGTGAGATAAAGGGGTGAGTTTTTTTGGATGCGAGTCCCCTAGTATTTGGTTTAACGAGTAAGATTAATGCAGATCTAAGGAGTACATGATCAAGGAAAAGCTATTAGGGATTGGTGTTCAAGGTAAGTTTAAGGTGAGGTTTTAGTTTTTGGATAAAATGTGTATTAAGCATATGATTAATTGAAGGGTGATATCATTTGTAGGTTGGTGATTAAGGGAATCGCAGCATGCTTGTTTACTAGGCGTGTACATACACTGCACACACAAGTATATCGACAAAAGCTGAAATGTCGAAAAGTCGAAATGCTAAAAAGCTGAAAGTTTGGCTACGGTAGTCTTGCGAGTGCGCGAACATTTGTGAGGTGGAAACTGATAGGTTTTTTGAGGCCCCATGGGCGATTCAATGGGCTTGGGTTGTAAATTAGCCAACCGGGCCAGAATAGACTTAATAGGCTTGATGGGTTATTGGGCCCATAATAGGCAAAAGTTGATAATTGTTGCTATGTGATGAAAATCATATGAGTACATGACTATGAATGTGATTTGGGCTTGATGGGCTATATACATGTGAATTGGGCCTAATGGGCCATATAAATATGATTGGGCTTAGTAGGCCATATACAGGTATGTGAGTTTGGGCTTTGTAAAGGATTTTGGCCTAGTATATGATGACTACATAAAACTTAATTAAATTATTGAGCCCATGGACAAGTCATAGGGTTAAGGTGTGGCAACAAGTATATGCATGTCTAGGATTGGATCTAGGGAGAGCTTGGTACTTAAGCGGTCTTAATGACTCACCTCCTCTTCTTTGGAATCCTACCTGGTGCATAGTATTCATTCATCTTAGCTCACGGGATTTGTTAACAGGCCAAGGTAAGTGAGAACCATATTAAAGGGAAAATTATCGAAATGCCCTTAAAGACAAAAATGACCAAAATACCCCTAGGTGTTGAATGTAAGTTTTATGGATATGACATGCATATCTGCTGCATACATATAATATTATGCTTAGGTTGCATATGGGTTGAGAATTATGGAACGAATGAAGTATATGAGGATCGCATGGTTGCTTGACAATTGTGGATCCACTGATGACTTTTAAGCCTAATATGTAAATGAAGGTAGTTCTGCCATCGGCTACCATTGATGTGTCGGTTGGGTGGGTCAATACTTATATCTCCACATGATGTGACGGGGGATGGAGCTGGTGTGTAGCAGATGGATTATTGGGATGGGATTGCATTGCACGTTTGATGTACGGTGTTTCTTGAATGTTTGTTACTTGTTGAGGGCTGTACACACTGAGTTTGCGAAAACTCACCGCCTATTTTATTTTACTTTCAGGTGATGCTCAGTAGAAGGTTCGATGTTTGGAGGGACTCTAGGTGGCCAGCTAGCAAGCTAACTTGGACTTGTTTTTTTTTTTTTAAAAGCATATAAGTTTCTATGTTATAAAGTACTTTTCAAATCATATTGTAATATGGCTTCCATTCTATTATCATTTGGATTACTTTTATGTGATGTAATTATAAGAAGTTGAATAGGGTTTCTTAAACTAAAGTATGTCTTTTCTACGTTTCCGCAACTAAAGTTTTAAAGTGACATATTTTCATCAAATCATATGTTTTGAACAAGTGATTGAAAGGAGTTTTTTCTTATATTAAGATTTTCTTTTATTTTAAGAAGGGTTTTCAATAAAAACACGATTTTCACTAAGACACTTTAATGTGACACGTCGACTCCGGCCATAACGTCCGGGCCGAGATTGGGGTGTTACATTTTATGGTATCAGAACCCATTACAAAACTCGGGCTGTGAAGTGGGCCTTATTACTTGATTTCTTTTTGTGTTTTCTTGAAAAAAATTTACAATGATTTGGAAAAGGGGAAGTCTTGCTGAGCGGCACACCGAGTCTTTAACGTCGAACCAAGTAAGTTTTTTTTTTAAGTTTGTTTAAGTTGTTATACAGTAGATAGTTAGAGGGCTACTTTAGATGATTTTGTAGAGTGGAACTGAAGCCCGTAGGATCTTGAAACTGTAGAGGATTTTCAAAAACAATCTTCTCTTAAAATATCTTCATAAAATATCAGTTTAGTTATTAAATTAACTAAAACTTCATAAAAATTTCTAACCCAGATAATACGCGAATCGACGATGATTGCTAGAAGAGGTGCAAGAGGCCGTGGTCGAGGCCACGAAAGTGTTAGGGCTGAATCGTCAGCATCGGGCCATATGCCTGATGCAGGAGTAGAAAAGGCTCCGGCCTCACCTGTAGCTGGGAATGGACCGTATGATCGGGCCGCGGGAGAAGATGCATTGTCGTAGGCAGTGCTAAGGATTTTGAAAAGGGTCGTTGGGCCCAACAATGGCACTGGAAATCAGGGGTCCATTCAGAAGCGACTTCGATTGAACGGGGCTGAGATCTTTAAGGGCGTGGCTGGCGTGGCTTCTAACGTGGCAGAATATTGATTGAAGGCCACAGAAAGGATAATGGAGGACCTGGACTATTCACCTGAACAAATGTTAAAAGGAGCAGTATCACTGCTTAGGGAAGAAGTCTACCAGTGGTGGTTGATAGTGAAAGAGGGCACCCAACCGGAGCAGGTCACTTGGGAGCTTTTCAAAGCTGCATTCTAAAGGAAGTATGTGGGTGCAAGCTATGTGGATGCTAGAAGGAAGGAGTTTCTAAACTTGACCCAAGGAAACAAATCGGTGGCAGAGTATAAGGCAGAGTTTCTATGTCTTAGTAGGTATGCAAGAGTAATAGTGGCAACAGACTATGAGCGCTGCATTAGGTTTGAGGACGAATTGAGAGATAGGCTTAGGGTATTGATAGCTCCACAAAGGGAGCGAGTTTTCTCGAAATTAGTGGAGAAAGTAAAGATAGCAGAGGAGGTAAAGCGCACTGGGCGCTTAAATTAGGAGAAAGAAAGGGGTAAGAATAAGAGGGAGGCTGAGACCCTAATTATTGGACAGAGGCCTAAGGCTAGGGCCAGAAATAATGGGCCAGTTAGAGCAGGGCCCCCTGCTGCTAATCCAGGGGTGCCACCTTGTGCTGATTGTGGGAGAAGCCATAGAGGCGAGTGTTGGAAGAAGATGGGAGCTTGTTTTGCTTATGGGTCTATGGAGCATAGGATCAAATATTGCCCCCGAATGCTAGGTCGAGAGCCAGTAGTGGGCCAAGGTGGTGCTCAGCCACCAAGGGGTGGTCAGCTGCCACCAAGGGGTCATGGGCAGGCCAGAGGCGGTAATGGCAATGGACGTGGATGTGGAGCACTAGGCGAAAATACATGCCATGCTAAGGTGAAACAGCCAGCGTTGGTTTATGCTGCTTGTCGCTGAGAAGACGGGGATGCCCCAGATGTAATAACAGGTATGTTCTTTATATATGAGTTACCTTACACAGTATTGATTGATATTGGATCGACGTATTCATATGTTGCATGCAATATGAATGAATCTTTGGGTGATATGTTTGAAATTACTGCGAATGAGATAACTGTGATAAGTCCGTTAGGGCAGTCAGTAGGAGTGAATAAGTTGTTTAGGGAGGTACCTTTAGTAGTCCATGGGGTTACCTTTTTAGCAGATTTGATGGAGCTGCCGTTTAGCGAGTTTGACTTAATCTTGGGTATAGATTGGCTGGTGAAGAACCGAGCCACCTTGGATTGCGCTGAAAAGTGAATGGTGTTAAGAACGTCAGAAGATAAGGAGGTGGTGGTGATTGGTGAACACGCCAGAATTATCTGTCGATTGTAATTTCAGCATTAAGGGCTGAGAAGTTAGTATGAAAGGGATGCGAAGCCTTTTTGGCTTATATTAGTAATACGGAGGCTAAGAACCCTACTGTTAAAGAGTTGAGAACAGTTAGGGAATTTTTGGATGTCTTTCCCGAGGCGCTGCCTGGGTTGCCCCCCAGTAGAAAAGTGAAGTTTGGAATCGAGTTGTTACCTAGGACGGCTCCGGTGTCTATCGCTCCTTATCGGATAGCACCAAAGGAGTTGGTGGAACTTAAGGCACAGATTCAGGAATTGTTGGATTGAGGATTCATCCGACCAAGTGTATCTCCGTGGGGAGAACCAGTGTTGTTTGTGAAGAAGAAAGATAGAACCTTGCAAATGTGCATCGACTATTGATAGTTAAATAAGTTAATTGTTAAAAACAAGTACCCTCTACTGAGAATTGATGATCTTTTTGATCAGTTTAGGGGAGCTTCTGTTTTCTCGAAGATTGACCTGCGTTCGGGATATCACCAATTGAGGGTAAATGAGGCAGATGTTCATAAGACGGCTTTCAGAACTCGTTACGGGCACTACGAGTTCTTGGTGATGCCATTCGGGCTGACAAACGCACCTGCCGCTTTCATGGATCTCATTAATCAAATCTTCCAACCATACTTGGATCGGTTCGTGGTAGTCTTTATAGATGACATTTTGGTGTACTCAAAAGATGAGGATGAGCATGATACACACTTAAGGATTGTGTTGCAGACTTTAAGGGGGAAGCAACTATATGCCAAATTCAGTCAGTGTGAATTTTGGCTAAGGGAGGTTACTTTTCTTGGACATGTGGTGTCAGCCGAGAGGATTAAGGTGGATCCCAAAAAATTGAAGCGGTGTTAGACTGGAAAACACCCAAGTCGGTATAAAAAATTTGAAGTTTTCTGGGCTTGGTAGGATACTATAGGCGGTTTGTTGAGGGATTTTCAGTAATTGCTGCACCTTTAACTAAATTGTTGAGGAAGGGGGTACCGTTTGTTTGGACGGACAAGTAGCAAGAGAGTTTTGGAAAACTCAAGAAAGTTTTAACTGAGGCCCCTGTGTTGATTCAGCCAGTGCTTAGGAAGGAGTTTACAGTTTATAGTGACGCATTGCATGTGGGCTTAGGATGTGTATTGATGTAGGAAGGAAAGGTGGTTGCATATGCGTCTCGACAACTTAAGACTCACGAGGTGAATTACCCAACCCATGATTTGGAGCTAGCTGCGGTGGTGTTTGTGCTTAAAATATTGAGGCATTACTTATACGGGGAAAAGTGCGTAATTTATTCGGACCACAAGAGTTTGAAGTACCTTCTTACCTAAAAAGAGCTAAACCTTAGGCAGCGTAGGTAGGTGGAATTATTGAAGGATTATGATTGTACGATTGAATACCACCCTGGCAAAGCAAATATGGTAGCTGACGCGTTGAGTCGTAGGGCTAGTTAGACTTGAGAGCTATGCTCGCCCGTTTAAGCTAGTTGGATGATGGTAGCTTGTTAGCTAAGCTTCAAGTAAAGCCGGCGTGGGTCGAGCAGATAAGGAGTAAGCAATTAGTGGATGAGACTTTGAGTGCTCGTTTTAAACAAGTGGAGAGTGGGGAGACATCGGACTTTGGGATAAATAGTGAAGGAGTATTGTGTTTTCGTGGGAGAATCTGTATACCAAATGATGATAATCTAAGGTAGTCCATTCTGCGGGAAGCACATAGCGGTTTCTATACTATGCATCCTGGCGGAAACAAGATGTATCGAAATTTGCGTGGGCTTTATTGGTGGCCTGGACTTAAGCGTGAGGTTATGGAGTTCGTAAGTAAATGCTTAGTTTGTTAAAAGGTGAATGCGGAACATTAGTTGCCTTCAGGGTTGCTACAGGCAATAAAGATTCCACTTTGGAAGTGGAAAAGGATAATTATGGACTTTGTTAGTGGGCTACCCTTGACGCCTACTAAGAAGGACTTGATATGGGTTATAGTGGATTGATTAACCAAGTCTGCCCATTTTATACCGGTTTGCACTGACTACTCATTGCAAAAACTGGCTAGGCTGTATGTGGCAGAGATTGTAAGATTGCATGGAGTGCCAGTATCCATAATATCTGATAGGGACCCACGTTTCACTTCACGATTTTGGAAGAAGCTGCATGAGGCGTTGGGTACTAGGTTGAACTTCAGTACAGCTTTCCACTCTCAAACTGATGGACAGTCAGAGAGGGTGATCCAAGTATTGAAAGATATGTTGAGGGGATGAGTGATTGAGTTCTGAGGTAGCTGGGAGGACTATTTATCGTTAGTCGAATTCGCATACAATAATAGCTATCAATCAAGCATTGGGATGGCTCCATACGAAGCACTGTATGGGCGAAGGTGTCGAACTCCGACATGTTGGATGGAGTTGGGCGAACGAAGAGTTTTGGGCCCTGAGTTAGTAGCAGATACTGAGGATAAGGTAAAATTGATCCGAGATCGGCTAAAGGAGGCCTCCGATAGGCAGAAGTCGTATGCTGACCTTAAGCATCGAGAAATAGAGTATGCAGTGGGAGACTTAGTTTTTCTGAAGGTCTCTCCATGGAAGAAAGTGTTAAAGTTTGGACGGAAGGGTAAGCTAAGCCCAAGGTTCGTTGGGCCATATTGGGTTATAAGGCGGATTGGGCCAATCGCTTATCAGCTAGAATTACCTCCTGAACTGAGCCAGATCCACGACGTGTTCCATGTTTCCATGCTGAGACGGTATCGCTCTGATCCTTCACATGTTGTGGCGATTAAGGAAATCGAGGTCAGGCTAGATCTAACCTTCGACTAGGAGCCCATACAAATAAATTGTCGAGATGTCAAAGAACTGAGAAGGTAGTCCATTCTATTAGTCAAAGTGCTTTGGTAGAATCACAAGGCTGAGGAGGCTACTTGAGAACCTGAGGAAGTGATGCGACCTCAATATCCTCAACTGTTTGAATCAAGTAAAATTTTAAAGATGAAATTTTTTTTAGGGGGTAGAGTTGTAACACCCCAAAAATCTCGAAACCCAAAAATCTCGAAATCTTGAATTGTTCTTTTTAGGCTTAGCAATTCCGGTTAAGTGTTAGTTACGCGATGGTAGGTCTTGGTCAAGGTTTGAGTTTGAATCTAGGGGTAGAATAAATTAAAGTTTAATAGTTAAATGAACCGTGTTGTCAAGTAGTTGGGCTTTTAAATAAAGATAAGGGAAAATGGCATCAAAAAGCCTTGTGGAAGAGTGGCTAAGTGACACCACTTAGAGTGTAGGGAGGTGGCGTTAGTAGCTAGCAAGTAGATCCAAGGTTCGAATCCTAGCTTAGTGTTTTTAAAAGTTTAATTTTGGCCTTCTAGAAGGTTGGAAGTGGAGTGAAGATGGACTCCTAGGGAGTGTTCAGAAGGGAAAGTTAAAGAAAGGATCAAGGGGTTGTCAGAGAGAAAAATGAGGAGATGAGAAGGGGGAAGTGATGGAGCCGAATGGGGAACTGAGGGCCAGGCAATTCAGCTATAGGGGCTATAAATAAGTGTCAAATGCAGGGTTGCCAGGTTAATACCGAATTTCCTTCACCTTGTTACTGGAAACCCTTTTCCCTAAAAGCTGAAAACTTTTTTATTTTACACTCTTTTCTTTGTGCCGATTTATATTCTTTCTCTACATAATTTTCTTTGTTTCGCTTAGCCGGTTCCTTCTTCTACTCTTTCTCTTTAATCTGTACCAAATAAACCTTATTCACCATACTAAGTTTGAAAGCTAAAAAGCTGAATCTTCTAAAAGGCCAAATACTCTTCGACCAAATCTGGTGTAAGTGTTTGTTCTTCCAATCGGTTTTGCTAAGAATCTATTATGCTGTTCTTCCCTCACTCTTTCTAATCAACTTTAGTACAGAATTAGTATCAGATCTCGGGTTTTAGCTCTTTACTGAATTGCTCCTCAGGTGTTTTGCGGTTTTGGTAAGTATTCCTCTCTTATTAGCTAAGGTTGGCCGAATGGTCTTAAGTGAGATAAGGGGGTGAATTTTGTTGGATGCGAGTCCCCTAGTATTTGATTTAACGAGTAAGATTAATGCAGATCTAAGGAGTATGTGATCAAGGAAAAGCTATTAGGGATTGGTGTTTAAGGTAAGTTTAAGGTGAGGTTTCGGTTTTTGGGTAAAATATGTATTAAGCATACGATTAATTGAAGGGTGATATCGTTTGTAGGTTGGTGATTAAGGGAATAGTAGCACGCTTGCTTACCAGGTGTGTACATACATTGCACACACAAGTAGATCAGCAAAAGTCGAAATGCCGAAAGTTTGGCTACGGTAGTCTTGCGAGTGCGCAAACATTCGTGAGGTGGAAACTGATAGGTTGTCTGAGGCCCCATGGACGATTCCATGGGCTTGGGTATGAATTGACCAACCGGGCTAGAATAGGTTTAATGGGCCCGATGGGCTATTGGGCCCATAATAGTCAAAAGTTGATAATTGTTGCTATGTGATGGAAATCGTACGAGTACATGACTGTGAATATGATTTGGGCCTGATGGGCCATATACATGTGAATTGGGCCTAATGGGTCATATAAATGTGATTGGGCCTAGTGGGCCATATACAGGTATGTGAGTTTAGGCTTTGTAAGGGGTTTTGGCCTAGTATATGAATCTACATAAAACTTAATTAAATTATTGAGCCCGTGGACAAGTTATAGTGTTAAGGTGTGGCAACGAGTATATTCATGTCTAGGATTGGATCTAGGGAGAGCTTGGTACTTAAGCGGTCTTAATGACTCACCTCCTCTTCTCTAGAATCCTACCTGGTGCATAGCATTTGTTCATCTTAGCTCACGGGATTTGTTAATGGGCCAAGGTAAGTGAGAACCGTATTAAAGGGAAAATTACCGAAATGGTCCTAAGGGCAAAAATGACCAAAATACCCCTAGGTGTTTAATGTAAGTTTTATGGATGTGACATGCATATCTGTTGGATACATATGATATTCTGCTTAGGTTGCATATGGGTTGAGAATTACGGAATGGTGGAAGTATATAAGGATCGCATGGTTGCTTAACAATTGTGGACCCACTGACGGCTTTTAAGCCCAATATGTAAACGAATGTAGTTCCGGAACCGGGCTACCATTGATGTGTTGGTTGGGTAGGTTGATACTTATATCTCCACATGATGTGACGGGGGACGGAGCTGGTGTGTAGCGGATTGATTATTGGGATGGGATTGCGTTGCATGTTTGATGTACATTGTTTCTTGAATGTTTGCTACTTGTCGAGGGCTGTACACACTGAGTTTACGAAAACTCACCCCCCTCTTTTATTTTACTTTTAGGTGATGCTCGATAGAAGGTTCAATGTTTGGAAGGACTCTAGGTGGCCAGGTAGCAAGATAATTTGGACTTGTTTTTTTTTAAAAGCATATAAGTTTCTATGTTATAAAGTACTTTTCAAATCATATTGTAATAGGGCTTCCATTCTATTATCATTTGGATTACTTTTATGTGATGTAATTATAAGAAGTTGAATAGGGTTTCTTAAACTAAAGTATGTCTTTTTTACGTTTTCACAACTAAAGTTTTAAAGTGACATATTTTCATCAAATCATATGTTTTGAACAAGTGATTGAAAGGAGTTTTTTTTTTATATTAAGATTTTGTTTTATTTTAAGAAGGGTTTTCAATGAAAATACAGTTTTCGCTAAGACACTTCAATGTGACACACCGACTCTGGCCATAACATCCGGGCCGGGATTGGGTTGTTACATTTGTGGCTAATGTACTTCATATGGAATTCTTCTTGGAAAAATTCCCAATTAATCTCCTTTGGTACCATCAACACAAGGGTGTTCTACCACTGATAAGCCGAGTCTCTCAGGAGGGACACAACACACTTCATGCATTCTTTAGGTGTGCATGATAACTCATCAAATACTCTGATGGTATTCTTGAGGCAAAACTCTGCCCCCTCAAGGTCATCATCTATACTAGCTCGGAACTCTTCGGCCCCTTGCTTTCGAATTTTATCTACTGGAGGTCTATTCAATCTCATAAAATCCATACCTTAGGGTGCTACAGGAGCAGGTTGAGGAATAGGTGGGGTGGGAGGGGGTTGAGCATTTAGGTTCATTTGAACGAACTCCGTATACCAAGCATTCATCATATGGATGAAGGCTTCCCTAGCCTCTCCTCCTCCTCTCTGACTTATAGTCACAGGTCTACTCTCAACTGGCGCTACCCCTTGAGCAGGAGCTAGTGCATTACTTTTTACATCATCAGCTTCAGCTCGATTGAGATCCATTACTATATGAAAACACAATTTAAAAGGTCAGAAGTCGTCACATGATAAACGCCAAATTATACATATTGTTACCCCAAATACTTAGCATATTTATGGATACTTACTATTAGATTTGTGGATTTTGGTGCTCTTAATCCGGTTATTTCATGTTTTGTACTCAGGAGAGCACCAAGAGTCAAAAGGAGCCAAAAACGAGCTTAAAAGAGGCAAAAAAGAACAAATCAAGAAAATCACACGGCTAAGCCTGCCACACGGGCTGTTCACATGCACGTATCTGTCGAGGGTGTCGTCCAAGGATTTCACGATTCACACGACCTGGCTATTGACCTACACAGCCGTGTAAAATTTAGCAGAACAAACACGGCCTGACAAACACATCACACGGCCGTGGCACACGGGCTTGTCCCTTTTTCAAAGAGTTGTATTTTACACGGAAAAAGGATACTTAGGGAAGAAGAAAGCCAATCAAAAGCCTATATAAACACCCTAAGTATGACCTACTAAGGGGGTTTTTTTCGGAGGCTCTTGAGGGGGGCTCTTCCAGAACTTTTCTGAAACACAAGACCATACACCAGGAATTACTTGAAGGAAGCCAGACGATCCATCCCAAAAGCTGGAGCTACTCCAAGACTGAAGATCTCTCTCAGAATCCCTTCAGGAGTTTCAAAGTTTTCTTCATGTTTTGTTATTTTTATACTTTTGAGATGTACTCTTATCTCATTATGAATTAAACCCCTTAGATACCTAAGGGGGATGAAATCTATAATGAATCTCGTTATTATTATCTGAACTATATGATAAATACTGGATTATGTGTTTCTAATGCTTGAGTTAATATTCCAGGTATTGACTCATGATTTAATGTGCTTATGCAGAGGAGGAATAGACCCTGCCTAAGAGTAGATTTGGCATAATTAAGCAGAGTTGATTGAACGCCTAGAGATAGGGTTACGAGATTTTGCCAGATTAGGGTGAAACCTAATATAGGAGTCCATAGATCGATTTACTGCTTCCCTAGGGGTTTTAATTAGAAAGAGATTTCAATTAATTCAATTGAGGATTAGGCGTTATTAGTCTCGAAAAAGATAATAATGTAGGTTAGGGAGTCTCACGGATCAAGTCAAGTGAATAAATCGTCTGGTTCAGAGTCAGATAACAAGTGAAATCTAGGTGGATTCCTCCTTGGGTGTCGTCTTTATCAATTGCTTCTCTTCAAGTCTTTTTCCAAATTTTCTTTTTGCTTTAATTAAATTAGTTAATTAGTTTAGATAATTAGTTTAATAAACAAACCCTTTTATTCCTAGGCTAGATAATAAAAAGATAGTTATTAATAGTACTTTTGGTTCCCTTGGGTACGATATCTCGGTCTGGCCATTACTATACTATTGTTCGATAGGTGCGCTTGCCTTTTCGTCGTGATAATAGTTAGTCTAGGTTTGATCTTTATTATAAATATTTATTACTTGTTACGAATCACGCGGTCAAGTTTTTGGTGCCGTTGCTGGGGAACTGAAATATTAGGAACACTTAATTTTTATAACTTTAGCCATTTATTTTTCTTGCAATTTAACTTTATTTCTATTTTTATTTTACTAACTTTCTTCTTCTTTCTCCTGGCAGGTTCTTGTAGTGTATGACTAGAAGAAACCCGTCAGGACCATTGCTTTTTGATGAGGAAATTGATTGTACAGCTCGTAGAAATTGGCGAGAAATCAGGCGCAGCTTAAAATACACAGAGGAAGAGCAAGAGGACGATATTTCAACTGCTACTGAAGAGATGGCTGAAAATCAAGACAATCCGCTACCGCCAGCCATACCCGTTGAATTAGCAAATCAGAATCCTACTCCTTGCACTATGTATGATTATACTAAACCTAATTTTACAGGAACTGAGTCAAGCATAGATTTTGAACTAAAACCTAACACAATTCAGATGATACAGAATTTGTTCAGTTTGATGATTTGCAATATGAGAACCCCAACACGCACTTGGCAAATTTTCTCGAACTGTGCGACACTTTCAAAATTAATGGCGTTTCTGATGATGCCATTCGTTTTCGGTTATTCCCTTTTTCACTAGGAATAAAGCTAAACAGCGGTTGAACTCACTACCACGAGGATCTATTACCACTTGGGAGCAAATGACCGAAAAATTTCTATTAAAATATTTTCTACTGCCAAAAACAACTAAGTTGCGTAATGATATTTCTTCTTTTGTGCAGATGGATTTGGAAACACTCTACGATACATGGGAGAGATATAAAGACTTACTGAGAACGTGCCCTCACCATGGGTTACCTCTATGGCCGTAAGTTCAAACGTTCTACAATGGTGTGAATCCCTCGAAAAGACAAATGATTGACGCAGCTGCTAGAGGAACCATCAACAATAAAACACCGGAAGATGCCTATGAATTTATATAGGAGATGTCACTGAATAACTATCAGTGGCAAGTTATGAGGACAAAGCCAACGAAAATAGCCGGTGTTTATAACATCGATTCGGTCACCATGTTGTCAAATCAGATAGAACTTCTTAATAAGAAGATTGATGGTTTACTTGGTTTTACGCAGGTACATCCAGCGATGGGGTGCGATTCAAGTGGAGGAGGTGTGCCTACAGAATACGCACCATTCAATCCCACAACCGAAAAGACACAAGTCAACTATATGGGTAACAATAATTTTAGATCTCAAAATAACCCATATAGTAATACTTATAATGCAGGTTGGAAGAACCACCCAAATTTCTCTTGGGGTGGTCAACAGAATCAAAGGCCACAGAATTCTCAGAATTTTCAACAATCACCGTATCAACAGGAAAAGAAGCCGAACCTTGAGGAGATGTTATCCAAATTCATCTCGGTGTCAGAAACTTGTTTCCAGAATACTGAGACAGCACTCAAAAATCAACAAGCATCAATTCAAGGACTCGAAACTCAAATAGGCCAGCTATCCAAACTAATCTCCGAATGACCACAAGGTAGCCTACCAAGTAATACTAAACCTAATCCAAGGGAACACCTCAACACAATCATTACTCAAAACAAGGAAGAATTCATTGTGCCTGAACCAGAACCGAGGCAAGAAATAGTGGTAAGCAAAGGTAAAAGTGAGGTAAGTCATAACAAAATAGTAAATGAAGAATATAGACCTCATGTCCCATACCCTAATGCGATAAGGAAAGACCGCTCAGATGAACAATTCGGTAAATTTCTTAAACTTTTAAAAAAATTACATATTATCTTACCGTTTATTGAAGCTCTGTCACAGATGCCAAATGCAATGAAATTTCTAAGAGAGCTTTTAGCAAACAAGTGGAAATTGGACGAGTCATCGCACGTGGAACTCAATGCAGTCTGCTTAGCTATTCTAAAGAATAAGCTACCTAACAAATTGAAAGATCTAGGGAGTTTTAAAATTCCTTGCTTAATTGGTAGTTTATTTGTGAATAATGCTTTAGCTAATTTAGAGGCAAGTATAAATGTTATACCTTATAAAATGTTTAAATGACTAGGTATCGATAAACCCAAACAAACTAGGATGAGCATACAATTGGCTGACAAAACAGTTAGATTTCCTAAGGGTATTATTGAAGATGTTCTCGTTAAAATTGATAAGTTCATTTACCCAGTAGACTTTGTCGTCCTAGATATGGATGAGGATAACGAGGTACCTTTAATATTAGGACAACCCTTTTTAGCAACTACCAGAACAATTATTAATGTCGGCACAGGAGAGCTAACACTTCGTGCAGGTGACGACGCAATAACACTTCAAGCATGCTACTCAGTCAAAACCTCTAAGACTCAGGATAATACTATAAAACTTGTCGATGATAAAACTAATATTCAATCATCCTTGCAGGAACCTCCTCGAACCAAGACAACAGAGACAGTACGCTACTATCATGAAGAGAACAAAGACGTCTATGAAGAACGAAGGCTACGGATAGAGGAGCTAGACGAATGGCGAGAATACAAACTGAAAACACATGATAAATCGAAACTTCACCAAAACAAGTCTGATACCTCTCCTAATCAACTTAAGGTAGGCAATAAAGTATTACTAGATGCCACAGATCCCCACATTGTCACTACCACACCAAATGAGGAGATCCCTCTTACGGTACTCAGTATTTTCCCATTCGGTACGGTTGAGGTGAGTCATCCCAAGTTCGGCACTTTTAAGGTAAACAACACCCAATTAAAACCTCATTTTAAGATTGACAGCAGGAACGAGGAGTATGAACTTGGGCGCTTAGACTATAAACAAGCGCTTCTCGGGAGGTAACCCGAGTACTAACATATTTTGCTTTCTTATTTCTAACACTTTAAATAATTAAATTTTTGGAATTGCACAATCTTCCAGAACACACGGCCACCCACACGGGCGTGCCTAAAATCGTGGCAAAACAGGGGAAGCGATATGGCCATGCGATACGGCCGTATGGTAACAGGGCAAAGATTTCCCCAAAACACGGGGTGCAATAAATCCCCACGGCCGTGCGACATGGCCATGGGTGAACTTGATAGGAAAAACACGGGCATGGGGATAGAAAACCATGGGCGTGCCTGGGATAAGGCTCGATTCTGTTTCTTCGACACAGACGTGTGACACGCCCGTTCCATTCTGCCGGGTACAGCAATCCACGGGCGTGCTACCATCAAACACGGGCGTGGGAGAAGCGAACAAAGTTAGGCACGGCCGTGTGGCATGGCCATGTTTGACACACGCCCAAGACACACGGGCGTGGGATAGTAGCCACTTCAACACCACCACCTGAGGCCCCCACTGACAAGGATCATTGAATCCTCCTATCTTTTTATTTTTATCTTTATTTTTATCGTTATTTTTATTCTTAATTTTTAATTTCATTTCAATTTTATTATTTTCTTATGAAATACATATCTATATCAATAAATTTTAGTTTCTTCATTTTTTTTTTCTAGTATTTCTAGCAAGTAATCCCACTACACTCTCTTCCACCCCAACTCTTAATAAGCTCTTCATGATTCTACAGATTTCCAAGCAAGCTACTAGGAATATTTTACGGAATGAGGAAAAAAATGGGGAACAATACAAAATGAATGCCATGTTTAACGACCCAATTTCTTCATCTAGCTAAGAACAATGGTAGCTACTACTTTCCCCAAACACTACAGCCTCAGAATCAAGCTCTGCATCCATATAACAGGGAGTTTCACCTCCTTCCCTCTTATGATTTTCTTTATTTTGAATAGTCTATCTTTGTACATTGAGGGCAATGTACATCTTAAGTGTGGGGGGTGAACATAAACATGAAACCTAACTTTTTGCATTATTCTCAAATCCCTGAATGTGGTCTTGTGCCTAAGTGATTTTCTCATAATATTGATAGAATGAATTCTGATTAATCTATAATTATTGTTGATATGTCATGAATTAGACTAAGGAAATTATGCATGATTATTTGATTGTAGGACCTTAAAGAATCAAGCATGATAAGTTGATATTTTGAGAACTAAAATTTTTAGATTATTTTCCTGAATTGACGTATTATCTTGAAATCTTAAGTATACAAGAATGACATCAAAAACCCAAATTTTTGGTGAGATTTTTTAGCCTTTTTGAGCATGTAGCTTTCTTTCTTGCTCACTTCTTTTGTCGTTTGAGTGTGTCAACATTGAACTATTATTCTACAACTTGCTTCGATTATACATGTCGAGATCACACGTATGATTTGATATACTGAGATGATAAAGGCACTTAGGATTTAACCCACTTACTCCATAAAAAGCCTTCCCACATAATTAAACCCTTAGTGAACCCCCTTTGAGCCTACTAACCCTTTTTCTTTATTGATTAACCCTCATCATTAACCCATTAACCCATTATTATTGAAATCCTCTTACTTAATTTGATCCTTTTTATTGAGATTGAATTTAATATTGTTACCTCACTATGATCACCAATTTTTGTTACTGAATCGTGGAGTATAACTTCTATATTGTATTGACTTGATTTGTTCTTAAAAAAAAAACTAATCTCAGTATTATTATTGTAATTCTTAGCAGGCTAAAGTTGTCATGAAAAAGAGAGCTTATGTAATATAGTTCTAGATATTTGTTGTCATTCAGTAATTAAGTTTTCGATTGTGGGGTGATATATTGAAATCATCTCGATTCTAACCTTTGTTTCTTCAGCTTGTATCCATACCCGTAACCTAAACCCCGTGACAACCACGAAAAGACCTTTTGATTTGTGTATCATATCATTTACAAGTGGTGGAGATTTGGTTTTTATGCAAGCCTATAGTGATAAAATCTCATGTTAGACAATCGAGTGCTTAATTTTTAACCTTAAACACTTTAAGTGATTTGAGTGAATCCTTAGTGAGGATGTCATCTCTTGTATATTTAGGACTAAAGTTAATTACTTAGAGGAAAGAGATTACCTATAATTTTATTATGAAAATATTCGATTTAGATTGTTTGAGGTTTTTAATACCCCTATGGTTGAATCTCACTGTATGACTCCCCGTGGAATAATTTGTAATATTATCGGTAATGATTATGTAATTGAAAGGAATGAATTCTAGTAGTAAATGAGAGTTTTGCTTGAGGACAAGAAAATGCTTAAGTGTGGGGGTATTTGATAAACGCCAAATTATACATATTGTTACCCCAAATACTTAGCATATTTATGGATATTTACTATTAGATTTGTAGATTTTGGTGCTCTTAATCCGATTATTTCATGTTTTGTACTCAAGAGAGCACCAAGAGTCAAAAGGAGCCAAAAACGAGCTTAAAAGAGACAAAAAGGAACAAATCAAGAAGATTACACGGCCTAAGCCTTGCCACACGGGCTGTTCACATGCCCATGTCTGTCGAGGGTGTCATCCAAGGATTTCAAGATTCACACGGCCTGGCCATTGACCCAAATAGTCGTGTAAAATTTAGCGGAACGAACACGGCCTAGCAAACACGTCACACGGTCGTGGCACACGGGCATCTCCCTTTTTCAAAGAGTTGTATTTTACACGGAAAAAGGATACTTAGGGAAGAAGAAAGCCAATTCAAAGCCTATATAAACACCCTAAGTATGACCTACTAAGGGGGTTTTTTCCGGAGGCTCTTGAGGGGGGCTCTTCCAGAACTTTTCTGGAACACAGAACCACACGCCAGGAATTACTTGAAGGAAGCCAGACGATCCATCCCAAAAGTTAGAGCTACTCCAAAAATGAAGATCTCTCTCAAAATTCCTTCAGGAGTTTTAAAGTTTTCTTCATGTTTTGTTATTTTTATACTTTTGAGATGTACTCTTATTTCATTATGAACTAAACCCCTTAGATACCTAAGGGGGATGAAACCTATGATTGATCTTGTTATTATTATCTGAACTATATTATAAATACTTGATTTGTTCTTATTATGTGTTTCTAATGCTTGAGTAAATATTTCGGGTATTGACTCATGATTTAATGTGCTTATGCAGAGGAGGAATAGACCCTGCCTAAGAGTATATTTGGCATAATTAAGCTGAGTTGATCGAACGCTTAGAGATAGGGTTATGAGATTTTGTCAGATTAGGGTGAAACCTAATATGGGAGTCCATAGATTGATTTACTGCTTCCCTTGGGGTTTTAATTAGAAAGAGATTTCAATTAATTCAACTGAGGGTTAGACGTTGTTAGTCTTGAAAGAGATAATAATGTAGGTTAGGGAGTCTCACGGATCAAGTCAAGTGAATAAATCGTCTGGTTCAGAGTCAGTTAACAAGTGAAATCTAGATAGATTCCTCCTTGGGTCGTCTTTATCAATTGCTTCTCTTCAAATCTTTTCCCAAATTTTCTCTTCGCTTTAATTAAATTAGTTAATTAGTTTAGATAATTAGTTTAATAAACAAACCCTTTTATTCCTAGGCTAGATAATAAAAAGATAGTTATTACTAGTACTTTTGGTTCCCTTGGGTACGATATCCCGGTCTTGCCATTACTATACTATTGTTCGATAGGTGCGCTTGCCTTTTCGTCATGATAATAGTTAGTCTAGGTTTGATCTTTATTATAAATATTTATTACTTGTTACAAATCACGTGATCATCACACTATCATAATTCATTTATGGCATGTATAGGTAGACTCGTACACATGCTACGTTAGTCCAAGAATCGACTAAATCGTAGCTCTGATACCACTAAATGTAACACCCCTTACCTGCATCGGACACCGGGACATGGTCTGAGGCATTACCGGACTCAAATATAAACATTTATATAAAACCAGGCCATAAAATTTTTCCCAAATTAAAACCATTCTTACACAAGCATATTGTCCCTTATAAGGGCCCACGAGGCCCAAAACATACATTGAGTGTGGTTCGGGACTAAACCAAGAACTTTCGAAACTTTAGCGACACTTAGAAAATTTCTTATTGGGAAGAGTCACACCCTTTTGTGGGTAGGCTGTGTGATCACACACGCCAGTGTCCTCAGCCCGTGTAACTCTCTGTTTATGACGTCATCAACACAATTAGGGTCAAACGGCTAAGTCACATACCCGTGTGCTTAGTCCATATGGCGAATTAAATTCCAAAAAAATCAGGTGTAGTCTTCACACGGCCTGGGCACACACCCATGTCCTGAGATCGTATCCTTCATATGGCTGAGACACACGGCCATGTCTCTGCCCGTGTGCCTTCCCGTGTGAACAACTTTGAGGCTATTTTCCAAGCCTTTTTTCATCTCAATAACACATGCAAACTTAAAAATCTCAATGACATCCTACATGGCATAAATGAGCACTTACACATTCATAAGCATGACTTATGCATATTAACTTCTTATCAATTTATGCTAGCTTAAGACTCCATATTTTATTTAGACCAAGCTTACCAAATCACACGCAATATGTAACATCAATTTACTTCCATGTTATACATTCATGCCTTAGTTGTTATTATGCCATTTACCCAAAATTCCATCATCAAATATCCATGATCATATCCACAATTCATCCATGCCAAATGAATTTAACCATATCATGAGTGACCATAGCACATGCATGCATATATGAATAGGGTTACATCCCCATAATTAATATGAGCCATATCTCATGGCCATATACAAAATGAATTATCAAATCATTATAAGCCAACACATTTGGCTACACAAATATGACATATAACAAAAAGATCAAGTCCCTATACATGCCATACTCAAAATACTTGAATTCACTATACCCAAAAGAATAGTTTGATAGTGTGAATCGAGCTCTGACGTCCTTCGATCCCTGAGCTAACTTGGCAATACTATAAGGAAATGGAAAAGAGAGGGGAGTAAGCATAAAGCTTAGTAAGTTCACATGTAAATAAATAGCAACATCAGCATGAATATTATACGATTAACATAACATAATTTACATATATGTCATCATAGTTACGTAAGCATAACTTACTCATTCTCAATCTTACCAAAAGTTCATCACATACCGAGCTCATACAGATGAGTTTTTCATATATCATCATTGACTTACTTGTTGCATATCTCACTGATTTACCCGTTGAGCACTTGGAATACTATCAGATACATGGAAAGTTGCATAAAGTTCTTCATACATAGCCACATGCTACCTCATATCACATATCACACATTGCTCACTCTCAAGCTAATAACGGGCCTGCTTACACAAGTTAACAGTCAGGACGTAACTATATGGGCTACTCACAGAAGCTGACAGGTACCCGCCACACATGCCAGGCTACCCAGCCACCGGTAGACGTACAAGACCAGCACTCGAATTCACATAGTCACATATACACATAATCTCATGAGCTCATAATCACATAGGTCCTAGTGACATGTCACTTGTATCCTAATCCATTCTTAAGGTTCAAACGGGATTTTCTCAATGTTTCATATTCGTCGAACTCGTTCACAATGTCATGCTCATAGACTATAACGTTATTCATACATGCATAGAAAATATATATTTGAAAATATAATATATATACATGCATAGAAAATATATATTTGAAAATAAACTATATAAAAAGGTTAAATATTATAGTATATAAAATACATAATCAAATGTATAAAAGATAGGAATAAATATACATATTTAAAAAATGAAGAAATTAAAATAAAAAAAAAGGTTGAAAAACTAAGATAGATGAAGAATAAAATAAGAACAAACCACAGAAAGTAAGAACGCAAGAGGGAGAGAAATTTGAGTGAATGCTCTCAAGAATTCTTATTGCTTCCCCAAAACTCAAGTCCCCTTTACAATGAAGGGAGAGGCCTCTATTTATAGTTGAGCCTCCCCAAATCCAATGGTACAAATCAATTACATCAACGGTTAAGATTAAAGGATATCTATAAATTAAATCTCCAAGATTACAAAATCATATCTTCTAAAATTGTATATCATATCTAAGATTGCAATCATATCTAAGATTGTATCATATCTAAGATTGCAATCATATCTAAGATTGCATATCACATCTAAGATTGCATATCATTGAAGATTATATTTCCATATGAGTCAAGTTTGTAGATGGACTTTGAATCTTTTCAAGTAATGGGCCATTCCGATCGGGCCAAATTATATTTGTAATTCTGGACTGAACTTTGGACTTCGTTTTTTTTTTTTTGGGGTTTATTATTTTTGTTTTTGGACTTATTTCTGGGCCCAGGCAAAATTGAATGTCTACAGCTGCCCCTCTTTGCTCATTGCTGTGTAACAGGAATAGAGCAAAGACGATAAAATGACCAATTTTGCCCGGGCTCGCCGAGTCTTGAGTTCTTGATCCTTGATCTTCTTTAAATGGCCTCTTGACGGCTTCAATCTGCTTCACTGCAACTCAAGAAGGCGATATCTACTATCTTTGATCTGCTCCCGTCTAATACAGAGACGCCAAATCTGTTATCTTCGATCTGCTCCTCGTCTAATACAGAGACGCCAGATTTGCTTCTTCAATCTGCTTCCCGTCTAATACAAAGATGCCAAATCTGTTATCTTCGATCTGCCCTCTGACAATACAGAGACGCCAAATCTGCTATCTTTGATCTGCTCCCTGACAATACAGAGACGCTGAATCTGCTATCTTCGATCTGCTCTCTGCCAATATAGAGATGCCAAATCTGTTATCTTCGATCTGCTCTCTGACAATACAGAGACGCCAAATCTGCTATCTTCGATCTGCCCTCTGACAATACAGAGACGCCAAATCTGTCATCTTCGATCTGCTCTCTAGCAATGCAGAGATGCCAAATCATCTTAGATTTGCTTCAATGTAAACACATGAAAGCCAAATCAGCTATGTCTTTGATCTGTTCTCTATAAAAACACAAAGATGCCAAATCGCCTTAGATTTGCTTCAACGTAAACACGTGAAAGCCAAATCAGCTATGTCTTCGATCTGCTGTCCGTCGAACACAGAGATGCCAAATCATCTTAGATTTGCTTCAACGTAAACGTTTGAAAGCCAAATCAGCTATGTCTTCAATCTGCTCTCCGTCGAACACAGAGATGCCAAATCATCTTAGATTTGCTTCAACGTAAACACGTGAAAGCCAAATCAGCTATGTCTTCGATCTGCTCTCCGTCGAACACAGAGATGCCAAATCATCTTAGATTTGCTTCAATGTAAACACGTGAAAGCCAAATTAGCTATGTCTTCGATCTGCTCTCCGTCGAACACAGAGATGTCAGATCATCTTAGATTTGCTTCAACGTAAACACGTGAAAGCCAAATCAACTATGTCTTCGATCTGCTCTCCGTCGAACACAGAGATGCCAAATCATCTTAGATTTGCTTCAACGTAAACACGTGAAAGCCAAATTAGCTATGTCTTCGATCTACTCTCCGTCTAATATAGAGATGCCAAATCATCTTGGATCTACTTCAATGAAAGTTAGATCTGTTGTGTCTTCGATATGCTCCTTGTCTAATACAAAGACGCCAAATCATCTTGGATCTGCTTCAATGAAGGTTAGATCTGCTATGTCTTCGATTTGTTCCTTGTAAGCACAAGGATGCCAAATCATCTTGGATTTATTTGAGAACATCTGAGAGTCAAATCTTCTATGTCCTCGATTTGTTCCTTGTAAATACAAGAATACCAAATCAGCTTGGATTTTGCTTCAGTTTAATCGTCTGAAGGTCAGATCAGCCATGCATCTGCTCCCCATTGAATGTGGAGATGCCAGAATTTGATTTGTTCTCTGACAATACAGAGATTCCAAATCATCTTAGATTTGCTTCATCATAAACACGTGAAAGCCAAATCAGCTATGTTTTTGATTTGCTCCTCGTAAGCACAAGGATGCCAAATCATCTTGGATTTATTTAAGAACATCTGAGAGTCAAATCTGTTATGTCCTCGATTTGTTCCTTGTAAATACAAGAATACCAAATCATCTTGGATCTTGCTTCAGTCTAATCGTCTAAAGGTCAGATCTGCTGTGCTGTGACCTATTATCCTATTACTTGGGGGATTAAGGTGCGCCTTCTTTAATAACCTGTGGAATGATTATGCCTGATAATTAGGATGCTGTGATTGAAGTGAGTCAAATTCTCCTAATTAGACATGTTATAATGCAAAATGTTATGAATATGACCCCTATTTCAGACGTCATCACTCATTCCCTCATCGAAGTTTTATCTTTATACTTCTTGATGTATCAATCATACCCTGCTTGTATGCTTTGAATCAACCTAGTCCTATTGTATCATTCTCCAAATGTTGTGACTCGCTGGAGATGTTTATGAAATGATGCTTTCTTAAGATCAATATTGCTTAAAACGTCCAACCACCTTTTGGACTGAAGAAGAAATTTCCCCGAGTACATCCGACCCTCAAATATGGAAATTCTTTAAACAATTGTCTTGTTTCAGTTTCTTGTATTATCTAGAAATTTCCAGAGTAATATGCAAAACTTCGTTTGTAAAGATATTTAGTTCATCAATCATTATTTCTATGCAACACACTTTATGAATAATGGAGGATGAATAAATTGATCTTGAGGATAATTTGAATGATTTATCAAAAAAAAAAAAACAAAGGAGGTTAAGCTAAGAATCTATCTTTGAGAAGAAAGAGAATCCAAAGATAGTAAACAGGACAAAAATCAGATGCCCCAAATATCGCCGCTTGAGCGTCTATACACCAGCTCCATGAAAACTTTCTTGAGTTCAACATGTGTTTAAAAGATCCAAAGTAATTCGTTGATACCTCGATATGTAACATACTTCACTTCTCGTCAAATCTGGTATAGCAAGGCCACTGCATGACTTTCCAAATTTGAGCTGCCCTTCCGGGTTTTCAACTCAAAACCCTTTTGGTCTCAAGGCGCCCTTTGTTGGTTTTCACCTTGGCCTCTCCATTTTTATTTTTTCTTTTTCTTTTTTTCCTTTTTCTTTTCTTTTTTCCCTTTTTTTTTTGAAATAGAAGTCCCAAAGTGCCCTTTGCGGGTTTTCACCTTGGCTTCCCTTCTCCTTCAGACAAACTTGACCGAGTCCGAATTCACTGGACCAGATAAATTCTTTCTATCCATCAGTGCACCTCGAGAGAAAGCCCTCTTCGCAACATATGGCCCTTCCCAATTCGGCATCCTTTTGCATGGGAAGGATCTCTTTCAGCACAAGGTTTCCTTTATGAAATTCTTTTGGACGAACCTTCTTTGTCATAAGTCTGTATCATCCATTCTTGGTACATTTGCTTAGGATGAATACTTTTAAGTTAAGTTTACTAGAGGTATTCAATTCTTGACTCCATCAAAGCTTGGAGGAAAAATCTTGATTCATAAACCCATCAGAAAGGGATTGCCCCAGCAGCAATCCTGGCTGTTGTTTGTCAAACCCTACAAAAAGATGGTTCAATGATTCTCAGCAGACAAGAATAAAGTTGTTGACTTTATCCTTCAACCTGGAAAGCTGAGGTACAGAGATTACTCCCGGAGCATACATCCTACTATGACTCGATGATGTTTCTGAAGCATCCCTAATCTTCATAAATTGCCCCCAACTGTGAAGCTGCCAAATAAGCATAGCAAATAGGAGCCACAAAAAATATGGCTGTGGTGCTCCTTTGATACATATAGGATAGAGAATGAACAAACTCTTGCAGATCATTAACCGAAAACCAAGCCTGGTCTAAGAGAACATGATAGTAGGTCTGCTTCGTGATTCCAATCATTCCAGCATGGGTCCCAGGGTAAAATCATTGTTCTTTGGATGTCATACTTTGTTGTCAATGACAGTACCATGTAGCACATTGTCAGGAGATCCTTGCTGAAAAAACTTGGTATGATGGTTTTTCGTACAACAATAACCACAATCTTTAGGGTTTCACTTCTCGTCAAGGAACTTGCAAGCCTCAATAACTTGATCAAAACTTGATTGAATTGAGACTTGCTAACCCTATCCCTGAAAATAATGATTTGATCAAATTTCCTCTTCCCTGAACTTGTATAGAAGTCTAAGAGAGCTTCTTTCATGATACCGTCATCCACTTTGTTAGAAAGAATCTATCATTTTAAGCTTCAGAGACTGTGTACGGCCTGATGCCCCATAGCTGGTAATCAATAGCCACCGCCTGGAGCTAACCATCGCAGCTATTGACGGCACATCAGATTGCTCAGGAAAGCCAAACAATGCACCCATTCCAAGGATGATGGTTGGAACCTTTGAAACAACTGGAATTGAAGGTGTTTACCCCAGCGTAAGCATAGAGAGTAGGCGGTAGTTTCTTATGCCAATTTTTACCAGTCTCAGTCATCTTCTGTAATTTGTTTTTTCTTCTTTTTCTTTTCTTTTGGCAACCTTTGTTGTATTGTGGTATGGCGCATTATCTTTGAAAAGACTGCAAACTTTTGGCTTTGTGCAGTTATATATAATCTTCTTTTTTTTTTTTTTTTTTGAAATGGATGACTTTTGACTTTGCAATATTGGCAAATGAAGCTATCTCCCCCTCTTAATAGAGTAGTTGACGTCCACAAAGATGAGTCATTGTCAGCTTGAAACTTTTGACGAGCTCGGGCCCATAACATACATGCCCCATAAGTCTTGACTCCTTTAAATTTGGCATTCATTGTACAACTGATGTGATTCCTTTCCATGGTGGACCAATAGTGCCCCAAAACCTCATGTTTATCCTGGCAATTGCAAATCCTCCTGCATGCATCTTTGGACCATATTTTTGAATTCCCATAATAGTCTCAACAAGGTCTTGTTTTGTCTCCTCAGCTAATTCCAATTTCGCAATCTTTCCTTCCTCTAAGGCTATATTTCCTACCACCACTTCATGGGGTAAAAACTATTTTCAACAAATTCAGAAACAAGTCACAATTTCTGTCTCTTTCAAAGTACTGAGATTCCTCTAAACACATATCACACTCAAAAGGAACTCTGAATCTATAGTATCGTTGCCCATGTCATTGATATCTAGGGATCTATGATAGGCACACAAAGGAATATACAAGGAATAAATGAATTCAAGAATGACTATTTACATGAAATGAAAATTTATAAAGAATGTCAAAGGTCAAAAGAATCAGAATGAAAGAATATTTACTCAGATAAATAATAAAAGTATGTTTTATTGAAAATAAAAATGTTTGAACATGAGCCCACTTTTCAAAAGAAATCTCATTACTCCGAGGCTTTAGAGCAACAAGAGTGTTCTGAATATTACTCCGTAAAATTTCTAAAGATTACATGAAGTTCTTCTGCAGTCCAATTGTTTAAAGAACTTCCCGGTTCGTAAGGGCGGATGCCCTCAAGGTTTCTTTGTTCAGTCCCTTCCTTATTTATGACATTGATGGGATGATTTTCATTTCCAAACACCCCCTTCTCTGGGTAAGCTATCCCTCCTGACACAAAAGTCAGGGATATCTAAGGGAACGTCGTTAATTCCTATTCAACTTCTTTTTCACTTAGCCGTGACCCTCTTCTCTCTCTCTCTTTTTCTTTCTTTTTTTAATAACTTTAACTAATTAGGGTATTTTTATAATTTAAATGCATATGATGCGATGTGATGTAATGCAAATGCATGAATGCAAAAAGGTATCGATCTCGACTCAATTTCATTTAGAAAACTTTATTTAGAAAAAGAATATCTTTACATATGAATGGATTACAAATACGCCTTCGTCCTATGGCCCAAAGTTTTAACTCAACAAAGCTAACTCTTGACAATGATCTGACTATAGCTTGTATTTCGTGCTCAATGTATTAGCTTGTACCTTCATGGTCCGTAAATGATCTACTACCATCCCGAATTTGAGCTATGGCTTCACCCATGAGATAATCCCTACATCTATGGACAACTCTTCCAATGTCTGTGAAGTTGTTCTGATTATCTTGAAAGAAAGATTGTCAAACAAGTTGGCATTCCTGCTTAACATGCTACCTTAAAATGATATCCAACACCTTTAGTGTTTCTTGAGAGCTTTCAGATTCCTGTCCACGCAAAGAATTTTGAAATGCTTACATGGGTATCTTCTCAGCATAGTTAATCTCTACTTTAAAGGTCTTTTAAATGATATAGACTTCTTTAATCTCATTCTTTTGCGTCCATTTTGACAGATCATTAGGGCTTGCATTTCCATTATCTCTGATAAGTGCAACATAGTAAACTCATGCTTGTTGTTTGGTTCTATAATAAATAAGCCTTTTACCATCATAGAAACAATTTTTCCCACCCAACTCACCTTTGTAGGTCCATGCATTCTGTCAATCACTTTCTTTCCAACACTCTTACCATCGACCATCTTCCTATGAAAGAGAAATCTTGTAATGGTGGAAATGTCCATCAATACTCTTCTTGTTCACCTTAAAATGATTGGCGAGTACATTACCTTTTGCCCTGCAGCATGCCTTGCCATAGAGTGTCGAACAATCTTCTTCGTATCCAATTCTGCTTTGATTGGAAACAACATTAAGACGCACCAGTGGCGGAAGAGGCAGGAATTCCAAGGCTGCCCATTTTCCTTCCTGCTCTTTAGCTCACTCCCTATCCCCATGACGTTCATCAACTTCCTCATAAAAGTTGGAATACGGTCAGCCTTTGAGTAAACTTGAATCATAGGACAACGCCACAAAACTAAATATTCCTCCACCACGGATACCATTTTGGCTTTTCCAAACGTAAAGCAACTGTATACAAGATTCCAATACTGAGTGACGGCCCGAAACAAATTCTCGTCTATTCCCAAGTCTAGCAAGTACTGTGAGTCCCCATGGTTGTTGTAGAACAACTGTTTGGCTTTGATACCCCATTGATCCCATATTTCATTTAACTCATGCTAATTATCCTATGTGATGCTGATACGAATATAGTCTGACAGCTTTGACACATATCCCATGGCTAGACTATTTTCCTTTACTAACTGAGTTTGCTCTTGACCATATATGGACGTTAGCGTTACCCTCCACTCTATCAAGAAGTCCGTTCTCCATAATAAAACTCTCTAACTTAGAAACTAACCGTGAATCGATACCTTTGTAAATGCAAAATGTCATGCAAACAAAAGAAAAGAAATAGTCAGTATCACATGATATCAATAAATCTCAACAATAATTTATAAGGGTAATATCTAAAGTTTAACTCTAACTAAGTTGGGCTCTTACGGTTTTTTCTATATGAGATTGGTTGTAACAGCCCTAATTAGGCCCTAGTCGGAATGTGGTTTCGGGACCACAAAACCGAGTCATAAAAAAATTTATTGTTGACTTAATTGCATATATTTATGTATGATAATATATGTGTGACAAATTAAATACTTTAAAATTAGCCTTAGGCATGAGAATTTGCTTGAAATGACTTAATTGAAAAATTTAGGAAAGATGATAGGCCAATTTGTAAGGCTTAAATGACAATAAAGTGGAAGACATGGAGTTGCATGTCAAATATCCATTTTTATATTTAGTGGCCGGCCAAACCATGATGCATTCCACTAACTTAAGTTAATTTAGTATATTTAAATTTCAATGAAATAAAATATTGAGAATAAAAAGATTAATAAAATAAAAGATGAAAGGGGAGGTGTTCATCTTCTTCCTTGAGTGAAAACCGAAACAAAAGGGGGAGAAAAAAAAAAAAGAGAGGGAAGCTCATTAGGGCAATTCGGCATACACTCATGGTCATTTGAAGGTGAGTTTTGAGGTGTTTTTGGAAATCTCTTTCTAAATGCTTAAGTTAAATTGAAATGCACTTTTTGGCCATGTCTAAAGAAACCAAACTCTATGGTATTTTGAGGCTCTAAACCGTATATCATAATAGTAGAATTGGAAGTTGTCTTTCATGTGTTCTAAAATTTTTCTATGAGAAAAGAAAGTTGAGCTTGTTGAATGATTAGATGAGTAGTACATTGTGTATTCGGCCATAGGTGGTCTTGAATGAAATGTTCATTTTTCGTTGCTATTTTACTTTATAGGAAATAGATCAATGCAAGCCGAATAAGCTATAGTAGGTTAAGTGCATACTTTAGTTTAAGTAATAAATAGAGTTTAGCTAAATTAACTTGAGATGATATATGTGTGTGTGTTTGCTGAATCTAAACTTGGTTAGATAAGGTAATTAGAATGGACTTTGAGATGTAGAATTATGAAATTAAAGAAATACGAGTTTGATAATGTAAATGGATAATAAGGTGAAATTGCCGAAATTGATCTTGAGGTATAGTGAATGATTGGAGTAGATGAGAAGCATGTTGGATAAGCATTAAATTGAAAATTTAATTTAAAGTATGTTTAAGCAAATGCCGAACCATTGTGTGTGTATATGAGGTAGAGGTATAAATTGGGGTTACGATGATCAAATTGTTTTATTTGTTTAGCCGGAGTTGGAGCTCAACATCAAAGGGAGCCAAGTTCAGCAAAAGGGAAAGCAAAAGTAATTGAGTAACCGATCGGAGTTGTTCATCCGAGTAAAAAGGTAAATCCTTAAGTAAATTATGTTAGATAGGATAACATAGTATGTATAAATCATTGGGAATAGAATGCTAAATCTTTGATCAATCTATGATAATGAGATGACTAAAGAATTATGGCACTATTTGTGCGAGGTTAAGTGGCACTATGTGTGCGAGAAAAATAATGCACTATGTGTGCGAATAGGCAAAAGCACTATGAGTGCAGCTTGCAAATCAAGCACTAAGTATGGAATGTTGGTTATGGGGTATAAATGAAACAAATTAAAATGTACTTGAGAACTTAAATTGGAACTTTGATTTTGGATGGAATGTTTGGATTACGCTTTGAATTTGTGGGTTGTAAATTATATATACATATATTCACACGTATGGATACATATACATATATACGGCAATGGTAGTATATGGCAATGGCTATGGTATTTTATTTATGTATAAATAGATTAGGTATGCATGGTGAATTCGGTAAGCATGTAACAAAAGATAAAAGGGTATGTTTATAACTTAATGTTTCTTTGTGAACACCTTGGTTAAATTCGGTTATTATCGAGTTAATCATTTAGTTTATAAATGGTTGATTTATCATAGTGAAAAAAAAAAATTTTCTTAGGACTTACTGAGTTAACAACTCACTCAATTTGGTTTGTTTTGTTATGTTTTGACATAGATCGACTTAACAAGAAAGGCTTGGGAACCATCACGAAGTCATCACCACTTTTGTCGAACCTCTTGGTACTTTCGTTTAAAACTTAGTAGACATCATGGCATGTATAGCTTAGAAATTTTGGGAAGTTCGCAAATCCGATATATATATTGTATTTAAGGCCATACGAATATGGCTAAAGTTTATGTATATACATATATGAATCTTCAAATGTTTAGCTTATAAATCCTATAGATTAATCAACTCGAATTAGAATGTGGTACTTGTGAGATGCCGTAAATTGATCTTTTTATGTATGTGTTCACGGTCAATAGGGGTTAAATCACTAAATAAAAATAAGGATTTTAGTTGGGTAACGATACTCTTTAAGTTTTAGATTTTACTTTTAAAATTTCTATCGAACCTTAAACGTTCCCTTGTACAATCGAGTAAATTGTGATATATGAACATATATTAGTGATCAACACGGTCAAATGGGTGTTACATTTTATTAGTATCAGAG
This sequence comes from Gossypium anomalum, assembly GCA_025698475.1. Taxonomy (NCBI): domain Eukaryota; kingdom Viridiplantae; phylum Streptophyta; class Magnoliopsida; order Malvales; family Malvaceae; genus Gossypium; species Gossypium anomalum. The sequence continues at coordinate 15,948,413 of CM046960.1, read as the reverse complement.
CTACAGTTTAGTCGGTTCTAGGACTACCGTAGCGTGTACGAGTCTAGCTATACATGCCATAATGTTAATATATGATAGTGTGATGGCTTTTGATGGTTGAAATTGTTGTTTTGATTAGTAAATGGAACCCAATTTAGAGAGAGCCTTGGCGGATGATGTTGAAAGTGTAGCGGCTGCTCCTGCGCAAGGAACACCGCCTGCTGAACCTCAATCATCTGCAAATAATCAAGATGATGGGGCAAAACAAGCCTTCTTTTCTATGATGAACGAATGGGTCGCACAATACGCCCGGACTAACCCGGCTGCTCAACCATTTCAGAACTTAAATAATCCGCCTCAGGTTCCTGTCATACCAACGACTATTGATCCTTTGAGGTTGAGTAAACCTCCTGTAGATTTAGTGAGAAAGCGCAGGGCTGAGGAATTTCGAGCTACAGCTACTGATGACGCTGAAAGGGCCGAGTTCTGGCTTGATAACACCATTCGTGTTTTCGAAGAGCTTTCGTGCACACCAGAAGAGTGCCTAAAGTGTGCTATATCCTTAATGCGGGACTCGGCCTACTATTGGTGGAGAACTCTGATTTCTATTGTTCCGAAGGAACGTGTTACTTGGGACTTCTTTCAGACAGAATTCCGAAAGAACTATATTAGTGAACGATTCACTGACCAAAAGCGTAAAGAATTTTTGGAGCTCAAACAAGGTCGTTTGACGGTATTTGAATACGAGCGCGAGTTTGTAAGACTCAGTCGATATGCTCGGGAATGTGTAGCTGATGAAGTCGCTATGTGTAAAAGATTTGAGGAAGGATTGAATGAAGATTTAAAACTACTGGTGGGTATTTTAGAAATAAAGGAATTTGTAACACTGGTTGAACGAGCATGCAAGGCTGAAGAGCTCGGGAAGGAGAAAAAGAAAGATGAATCTGAAGCCAGAGACTTTCGTAAAAGAATGGCGGGTAAAACTACTTTCTCGACTCCAAAGAAATTCAGGGACGATACGAGCAAATCTAAGACGGCTACAGGAATTTCTATTAGGGAGCGACCGTTAACGGATTCTCGAGTTACTTCAGTTGCTAGTGTTGGTAACAGCCGACAAGAAAAACCCGAATGCACACAATGTGGAAGACGACATGTAGGTGAATGTTGGGGTAAGTCTATTAACCGAGCTTGTTATAGATGCGGATCGCGGGATCATTTTATTCGAGATTGTACGGAACCTAATGAGAGGAATAAGGTACAAGGTACAAGATCGACCGGCGCAACAGCTAGAGGTAGACCATCGAGAAATACCGGAGGTAGAAGTGGCGGTCAGAGAGGGATTTCTGATACTGCTGATCGATCTGAGATTCGTGCTCCTGCCAGAGCTTATGCCATCCGTGCACGGGAGGAAGCATCTTCTCCTGATGTTATCACTGGTACATTTACTCTCTTTAATACTGATGTCATTGCATTGATTGACCCTGGTTCTACTCATTCATATATATGTGAGACTTTAGTATCCAGTAAGACTCTACCTGTCGAGTCTACTAAGTTCGTAATCCGAGTGTCAAATCCCTTGGGTCGTTACGTACTTGTGGATAAAGTATGTAAGAAATGTCCCTTAGTAGTCAGAGGCTCCTGCTTTCCAGCTGATTTGATGCTTTTACCGTTTGATGAATTTGATGTTATCCTTGTTATGGATTGGTTGACCGTCCATGATGCAATAGTGAATTGCAAAGGAAAGACTATCGATTTGAGATGCGCAAACAGTGAGATAGTCCGAGTTGAGTCTACTGATAGGATCGGGTTACCAACAGTTATATCTTCGATGTTGGCTCAAAAACATGTGAGAAAGGGGTGTGAGGTATACTTGGCATACGTATTTGACAACAAAGAGTTAGAAAAGAAGCTTGAATCAGTACCAGTGGTCTGTGATTATCCGGATGTTTTTCCCGAGGAACTACCGGGGTTACCACCTGTTCGGGAGGTAGAGTTTGGCATTGAACTTGTACCTGGGACTACACCGATTTCTGCAGCTCCGTATCGTATGGCACCAACGGAATTGAAAGAATTGAAAACTCAGTTGCAAGAGTTGACGGATAGAGGTTTCGCTCGTCCAAGTTCCTCACCTTGGGGTGCACCAGTATTGTTTGTGAAAAAGAAGGATGGAACAATGCGATTATGCATCGACTATCGTCAATTGAATAAAGTGACAATAAAGAATAAATATCCGTTATCAGCGTATTGATGATTTATTCGATCAACCGAAAGGGCCTCTGTATTTTTGAAGATAAATTTGAGATCGGGTTATTATCGGGCCATGAGTTAGAGACTCGAGATATACCCAAAAGCGCTTTGAGAACAAGATATGGTCACTATGAGTTCTTAGTGATGCCGTTTGGACTTACTAATGCCCTGCGGTATTTATGGATTTGATGAATCGGATTTTCGGACCATATTTGGATCGATTTGTAGTTGTGTTTATCGATGACATTTTGGTCTATTCAAGAAATGAAATGCAGAACATGCCGAGCACACGGGATTAGTGTTACTGATTTTATGGGATAAGCAATTGTATGCTAAGTTCAGTAAATGTGAATTTGGTTGAGAGAAGTTAGTTTTTTGGGTCATGTGGTGTCTCGTGATCGTATTCGAGTTGATCCGAGTAAAATTACAGCCATACTTAATTGGAAGTCTCCGAGAAATATTACTGAAGTTCGGAGCTTATTGGGACTCGCCGGTTATTACAGACGCTTTGTAAAGGGTTTTTCGACGATAGCCACACCAATGACAAGACTACTTCAGAAGGATGTTAAGTTTGTTTGGTCAGAAAAATGTCAGAGAAGTTTCGATCAACTGAAAACTTATTTAACTGAAGCTCCAGTGCTAGTACAACCCGAATCCGGTAAAGAGTTTGTCATCTACAGTGATGCATCTTTGCTTGGGCTGGGTTGTGTGTTAATGCAAGAGGGTCGAGTGGTGGCATATGCATCAAGACAACTAAAGCCACATGAGAAGAACTATCCGACTCACGATCTCGAGTTAGCTGCAATTGTTTTCGCTTTGAAAATATGGCGACATTACTTGTTTGGTGAGAGGTGTCATGTATACTTGGATCATAAAAGCCTCAAATATTTGATGACTCAGAGAGAATTGAATTTGCGACAAAGACGTTGGCTCGAGTTGTTGAAAGATTATGAGCTGGTCATAGACTATCACCCGGGAAAGGCTAACGTAGTTGCTGATGCGTTAAGTCACAAATCACTGTTTGCTCTACGAGCAATGAATGTTCACTTATCCGCTCTATCTGATAGTGCGTTAGTAGCAGAATTAAAGGCTAGACCACTGTGGATTCATCAAATTAGTGAAGCTCAAAAAGTCGATGGTGAAATGGTTGCTAAACGAGCTGAATGTGCCACGGGTATGGAATCAGAATTTCAAATTGATGACGACGACTGTTTAAGGTTCAGAAACCGATTGTGTGTTCCAAAAAATTCGAAACTTATCTCGATGATTTTAAATGAAGCTCATAATAGCCGAATGTCGATTCATCCTGGTAGCACGAAAATGTAGAATGACCTAAAATGCCAGTTTTGGTGGTCTGGTATGAAACGAGACATTTCCGATTTTGTTTCGAAGTGTTTGGTATGTCAACAAGTGAAAGCGGAACATCAAGTACCTTCAGGATTACTACAGCCGATTATGATACCCGAATGGAAATGGGATCGAATAACGATGGATTTTGTATCTGGGTTGCCGTTATCATCAAGCAAGAAAGATGCGATCTGGGTTATCGTAGATAGATTGACAAAGTCGGCTCATTTTATTTCCGTACGCATGGATTATTCACTTGATAAACTAGCCGAGTTGTATATTTCTCAGATTGTGAAGTTGCATGGAGTACCTATTTCTATTGTGTCAGATAGAGATCCAAGATTTACATCGCGATTCTGGAAAAAACTACAAGAAGTTTTGGGTACTAGGTTGCATTTTAGCACCGCTTTTCACCCCCAGACTGATGGTCAATCGGAACGGACTATTCAAATACTCGAGGATATGTTGAGATGTTGCATCCTTGAATTTGGTGGTTCGTGGGAACGATATTTACCCTTGATTGAATTTGCTTACAACAATAGCTTTCAATCAAGCATTAAAATGGCACCATACGAGGCCTTATATGGTCGAAAATGCCGTACTCCATTTTTTTGGACCGAACTTAGTGAAGGTAAAATCTTCGGAGTTGATTTGATCAAGGACGCTGAGCAGAAAGTAAAGATAATCAGTGAAAGTTTGAAGGCGGCTTCAGATCGACAGAAGTCGTACGCGGATTTGAAAAGAAAAGACATTGAATATCAGGTCGGAGACAAGGTATTTCTTAAAGTCTCGCCTTGGAAAAAAATACTCAGATTTGGTCGTAAAGGCAAATTGAGTCCGAGGTTTATCGGACCGTATGAGATATCCGAACGAATTGGACCAGTCGCATACAGATTAATTTTGCCCCCTGAACTTGAAAGGATTCACAATGTTTTTCATGTTTCGATGCTTCGACGTTATAGATCTGATCATTCGCACATAATTAGTCCAGAAGAGGTTGAAATTAAATCCGATTTGAGTTATGAAGAAGAACCGATCCGTATCCTAGCTCGCGAGGTGAAAGAGTTACGAAACAAAAAGGTTCCTTTAGTAAAGGTGTTATGGCTTAAACACGGGATCGAAGAGGCTACCTGGGAAACAGAGAAGTCTATGAAAGAACGATACCCGAATTTAATCATTGGTAAGATTTTCGGGGACGAAAATTCTTTAAGTGGGGGAGAGTTGTAACAGCCCTAATTAGGCCCTAGTCGGAATGTGGTTTCGGGACCACAAAACCGAGTCATAAAAAAAATTTATTGTTGACTTAATTGCATATATTTATGTATGATAATATATGTGTGACAAATTAAATACTTTAAAATTAGCCTTAGGCATGAGAATTTGCTTGAAATGACTTAATTGAAAAATTTAGGAAAGATGATAGGCCAATTTGTAAGGCTTAAATGACAATAAAGTGGAAGACATGGAGTTGCATGTCAAATATCCATTTTATATTTAGTGGCCTAGGCCAAACCATGATGCATTCCACTAACTTAAGTTAATTTAGTATATTTAAATTTCAATGAAATAAAATATTGAGAATAAAAAGATTAATAAAATAAAAGATGAAAGGGAGGTGTTCATCTTCTTTTTGAGTGAAAACCAAAACAAAAGGGGGAGAGAAAAAAAAAGAGGGAAGCTCATTAGGGCAATTCGGCATACACTCATGGTCATTTGAAGGTGAGTTTTGAGGTATTTTTGGAAATCTCTTTCTAAATGCTTAAGTTAAATTGAAATGCACTTTTGGCCATGTCTAAAAAACCAAACTCTATGGTATTTTGAGGCTCTAAACCGTATATCATAATAGTAGAATTGGAAGTTGTCTTTCATGTGTTCTAAAATTTTTCTATGAGAAAAGAAAGTTGAGCTTGTTGAATGATTAGATGAGTAGTACATTGTGTATTCGGCCATAGGTGGTCTTGAATGAAATGTTCATTTTTCGTTGCTATTTTACTTTATAGGAAATAGATCAATGCAAGCCGAATAAGCTATAGTAGGTTAAGTGCATACTTTAGTTTAAGTAATAAATAGAGTTTAGCTAAATTAACTTGAGATGATATATGTGTGTGTGTTTGCCGAATCTAAACTTGGTTAGATAGGGTAATTAGAATGGACTTTGAGATGTAGAATTATGAAATTAAAGAAATACGAGTTTGATAATGTAAATGGATAATAAGGTGAAATTGCCGAAATTGATCTTGAGGTATAGTGAATGATTAGAGTAGATGAGAAGCATGTTGGATAAGCATTAAATTGAAAATTTAATTTAAAGTATGTTTAAGCAAATGCCGAACCATTGTGTGTGTATATGAGGTAGAGGTATAAATTGGGGTTACGATGATCAAATTGTTTTATTTGTTTAGCCGGAGTTGGAGCTCAAGATCAAAGGGAGCCAAGTTCAGCAAAAGGGAAAGCAAAAGCAATTGAGTAACCGATCGGAGTTGTTCATCCGAGTAAAAAGGTAAGTCCTTAAGTAAATTATGTTAGATAGGATAACATAGTATGTATAAATCATTGGGAATAGAATGCTAAATCTTTGATCAATCTATGATAATGAGATGACTAAAGATAAAGAATTATGGCACTATGTGTGCGAGGTTAAGTGGCACTGTGTGTGCGAGAAAAATAATGCACTATGTGTGCGAATAGGCAAAAGCACTATGAGTGCAGCTTGCAAATCAAGCACTAAGTATGGAATGTTGGTTATGGGGTATAAATGAAACAAATTAAAATGTACTTGAGAACTTAAATTGGAACTTTGATTTTGGATGGAATGTTTGGATTACGCTTTGAATTTGTGGGTTGTAAATTATATATACATATATTCACACGTATGGATACATATACATATATACAGCAATGGTAGTATATGGCAATGGCTATGGTATTTTATTTATGTATAAATAGATTAGGTATGCATGGTGAATTCGGTAAGCATGTAACAAAAGATAAAAGGGTATGTTTATAACTTAATGTTTCTTTGTGAACACCTTGGTTAAATTCGGTTATTATCGAGTTAATCATTTAGTTTATAAATGGTTGATTTATCATAGTGAAAAAAAAAAAATTTCTTAGGACTTACTGAGTTAACAACTCACTCAATTTGGTTTGTTTTGTTATGTTTTGACATAGATCGACTTAACAAGAAAGGCTTGGGAACCATCACGAAGTCATCACCACTTTTGTCGAACCTCTTGGTACTTTCGTTTAAAACTTAGTAGACATCATGGCATGTATAGCTTAGAAATTTTGGGAAGTTCACAAATCCGATATATATATTGTATTTAAGGCCATACGAATATGGCTAAAGTTTATGTATATACATATATGAATCTTCAAATGTTTAGCTTATAAATCCTATAGATTAATCAACTCGAATTAGAATGTGGTACTTGTGAGATGCCGTAAATTGATCTTTTTATGTATGTGTTCACGGTCAATAGGGGTTAAATCACTACATAAAAATAAGGATTTTAGTTGGGTAACGATACTCGTTAAGTTTTATATTTTACTTTTAAAATTTCTATCGAACCTTAAACGTTCCCTTGTACAATCGAGTAAATTGTGATATATGAACATATATTAGTGATCAACACGGTCAAATGGGTGTTACATTGGTTCTAAAGTTTGAGGTACCTGAACTAGCAGATTCCTCGATCCTCACCCATTATAGGCTAATTTGAATTGAGTTCAGTTCAGGGGAATACATTTCCCTATGGCTACACGGAGATAAAAATCTCACGAAACCATAGGTACTGATGTATCCCGAAAGTGATCCACTATCCTGCACGGAGGCGAAAACCTCACGAAGGCGTAGCTTCTCACTCTCACTTAAGGGTGTGACCACAACGGTCATGCAAATGCACTGCGTATTAGAATATAGCAACACATGCAATAATACAAACACATGTAATGCAAAGAGGATTAAATTTTAAAATTTTTAATTTCTGACATTAAGACAAGAGATAATCAATTACACGGCTTGACTCTCTTATTAGTCCCCAGTGGAGTCGCCAAACTGTCGAAACCGTTTTTAAATTGAGTTTTTGGAAAATGGGAATCGACTTTAAGAAGAACAAAAACGGGAGTCGCCACCAATCTTTTTAGGTGTGATTGGATCACCTTATAAAATGTTTTGTTTTAAAACATTGATTTTGGTCTACGAAAGTCAAGAAAACGGATTCAGGAGTCGGTTACGTACGAAGAAGGGTTAGCACCCTCGTAACGCCCAAAATTGGTACCTAATTGATTATCGAGTGTCTTTAATGTCGAAAATTTAAAAGTTTTAAGATACAATCCTCTTTTTTAGTTAGAGTGTTTTAATTTGAAAAATTAAGGCTCACTTATTTCAAACGAGTCAAAACATCACATCCAGTAAGTTAGGACGCAACATTTTAAAACCTTCGAAACTAAGCTCGTCTTTCGAAAATTTCTATCTCGAAACAACAAAACGCCATATGCAGTAAGTTAGGACACTATGTTTTGAAATCTCGAAATAATTGTTTAAGTTTTGAAAACTCAAAATCACTAAGAAGGGTGCTTGACTATTCGAATTCAATGAGAAAAGTCGCAACCCAGTAACTTAGGGCACTACCTTTCTCGAAATTTCCAAACATCAAGCATTGCCTTTTATTTTTTTTTAAAAAAAACCTTGGAATATTATTTTAAATGACGTTTTAGGATGACATATTAATGCATCATGAAGCATAGATGTACAAAATATTCTAACATTTCCATACAAACATAAATAATATCATTAAGACAAAACTAAATAACATGAACATACGTTTAATGAAAAAAAAATCATACTAGGCTAAATATAAGATAATAAACAAATAAAAACATGAGTAAACTAAAAGAAAAACATAATACATACAAAAATTATACAACAATATATATCATAAAATAGCACAATAAAGAACTAATTAAACATAGCATATATAAAAAAAATGAAACTATGCACAAATAAGATAAATGACATATACTTTAAAAAAAAAAGAATAGATAGAACATTTACAAATTATAAAAATATAATGCAATAGTTCAAAATACATGAAATGATAATATAATATATATACATGCATAGAAAATATATATTTGAAAATAAACTATATAAAAAGGTTAAATATTATAATATATAAAATACATAATCATATGTATAAAAGATAGGAATAAATATACATATTTGAAAAATGAAGAAATTAAAATAAAAAAAAGGTTGAAAAACTAAGATAGATGAAGAATAAAATAAGAACAAACCACAGAAAGTAAGAACGCAAGAGGGAGAGAAATTTGAGTGAATGCTCTCAAGAATTCTTATTGCTTCCCAAAACTCCAGTCCCTTTACAATGAAGGGAGAGGCCTCTATTTATAGTTGAGCCTCCCCAAATCCAATGGTACAGATCAATTACATCAACGGTTAAGACTAAAGGATATCTACAAATTAAATCTCCAAGATTACAAAATCATATCTTCTAAGATTGTATATCATATCTAAGATTGCAATCATATCTAAGATTGTATCATATCTAAGATTGCAATCATATCTAAGACTGCATATCACATCTAAGATTGCATATCATTGAAGATTATATTTCCATATGAGTCAAGCTTGTAGATGGACTTTGAATCTTTTCAAGTAATGGGCCATTCCGATCGGGCCAAATTATATTTGTAATTCTGGACTGAACTTTGGACTTCGTTCTTTTTTTTTTTGGGGTTTATTATTTTTGTTTTTGGACTTATTTCTGGGCCCGGGCAAAATTGAGTGTCTATAGTAATAACAAGAATGTTTATCCGAATAGAATGTAAACAAGGAAAGAAACAACTAGATATGTAGTGATAAAGATACTATAACAAAGAATAAGGATAGAGTGGTGTTGATTCGAAAGGTTGGGATTACCCAGAATCAACCTTTATTGTCAGTAATGCATTAGTAAAATCATATCTACTTTACTACACAGAAAAGTTCTAAAATGGCCTACCTCTCGTGAGAGCAAATCTCAACTTACCTTGCCCCTGTCTATAGGCTTTTTAGATATCTTGCATGGGTTCCTTCTGGATGATCGTGACCCTATGTCTAGAGTCCCCTACAAGTGACTATTGAATACTTTCTCATTTCATTTAATTTTAATCAAACCAATCCAACCATTTTGGAATTAGAATCAATTTATTAATATGCAAACAGTCTTCTATGTCTAGGGATTATTTGCATTTTAATTACGAAATAAGAACAATCAAATGAAATAGTAAATTAAATTAGATATATACTGCGTCCATAAAAATAGTTTTAGGTTTCATCGAAAGTAACCAGCCCTATGAGATTTAGTTCATGGGTTGGGAAATAAAATTCCAAACCAAAATATTATTCGCCATTATGTTAAACTACTTCAATTCAATCTTTCAACAAAACATTAATGGAAATAACAGAAGAAATTCAGGCAACAGCTTTTGCCTGCCCAGTTCACAATTCGGCAGCATAGCGTCTTGTGATGGCTAAGAAAGACTAGCTTTGACTTTCTTTCCTTAGCATAGCCGAACCCTTATTCACGCCTGAGGATTTCTTCTTTTCTTTCATCTTTTCTCGCTTCGCCATTTGTGAGGTCCCCTTTATCGGCTTTTATAGATAGATTAGGCTAGGGTCAGCTAACAGCTCGTGATTATCTTCTCCTCTTTTAGGGGATTTATCTAGTACAAGTTTGAATTTGAATTGGGACTACTGCGCGAAAAACTTGGTCTTCCTGACATTTCATGACATCCGTGCTGCCAAACTGTCTGCACTTTTCCTTGACAAAACTTCACTCCTTTATTTCCTCATTCTGAAACCTGTTCCTACCACACCAACACATAAAAAACTCCACCACAAGCGATTAAAAGCACCTAATTCCAACACAATCCAAGTCCTATTGCAATATTAAAATTTCTAACTAAAATGTCCTAAAATGTAACAAACTGTACATAAGTACAAACAATTACTAGGTCTAAAGGCATGAAATATAACTCTTTTCAAGATTTATCACACCTCTAAAACTGAGTTATTGCTTGTCCTCAAGCAAAATACACCTAAATGCATGAATGCATCCAGTTTATACCTCATTCACAGCAATATTCTCTTTTCCTAAAAATAACTCGAATGTCAAAGGTTTGTTAAACAAATGTAGTGCAAACATTTCTCCTAAAAAGAAAATTTCCTAAGTACCCATGCATTCTTTCTTTCGTCTTATGGCAAATAACTTTTTATTCACTTAGTTCATTAATTACCTAAATAGAAGTCACTTTATTTAAGCCCATATCAAAGTATATTATTCACATTTTCATATATTTATTCTCCTTTTTTCCTTTTTTTTTTAAAGTAAACCATATTAGAGGATTTAGTCATGTCACAGAAATGTTTTTGACTTGACAATCACGATGGAGCATACACCGAATTGTCGAGTACCTAATCATGTCACAATTTAAACCAAAAATAACAATTTAAATCAATTTCCAAGCAACTTAGCCTAAGCTAACTTCACCCAATCCATTGTTACCTGTTCTAGGTAGATTGAGAAAAAAATTTAAGCTCATCATCGAACATTATAAAGAAAAACCATACTTCTTATAGACAAAGCAGTATTTCAATAGTTATAATGCCATGGCAAAATATCTTATATACCAAAATGACATACTAAATACAAAATGCGACCTAGATGCACAATACGCCTCCAAACTTAAGGGATGCATTGTCCTCAATGCATGTAAAATCATGAATAGTATGTAACAAGTATGAATATGCACAAAAATGAAGGGAAAAAAATTATGCAATGCATGAGAGAAAAACAAAAACAAAAAGTTAACTTTCTTGGACTTGAACGTTGGCACCATAAAAACTTAACTTTCTTGGACTTGAACGTTGGCACCCGGATATTTCAATTTAGGGGTATTATGTTTGGAAATAATAGCACTACAAGAGGCGTTAATGTCAATTTGTTCTCTATTTTTAATCTTTTTATTTCCTAGACATAATTTCTTTCAAGTACGTGACATATTTTTGTATTTTATCAATTAGTTCCAATAGTGGTAAATTAACATTATGAGATTTAAATAAGTTCAAGAAACTTACAAAATCCACTTCACCCCTCTTTCGTTTGTCCTTAATCCTCGATGGGAATGGTATTTTTGTGATTACAAAGTTCGTGATTATCAGCTCTACCACTAATTTCGTCAGCTGTTCAATCGACTCATCATGCTTCTTTTCGTCCATGGATCCCTCTACAAATTCTTGCAAGTCCTCGTCTGGTTGAAAAGGGGATTTAATATTGTTAAGAGTCTTACCAGATTGCAAAGTGATGGCATTTACGTTCTCCTTTCCCACCTTCTGAGGACTTTTCTCCGTATTACATGGTATTATAGTACCAATGTGCCTCTGCATGTTACTCTTTATCTCAATCATTTGGTTCACTTGGTTCTGGATACTTTCTTTGAAATTTATCAATTTGTTTCTAGTTAAAGTACACTCAGACTGTACGTTTCGAATGTCCGTCTTCATTACTAGATCTCTCCCTCTATCCAATTGGCTCGTTGAGAACATACAGTATGCTCATTCCCCATGGAGCAATCTTGAGATCTTTGTATATGTGGAGGTTGGTAAAAAAGAATTGCTTGGTTTTGCACTTGATTTCCACTTTATTGATTTCCTCCCCATTTTAGGTTCGGATGATCCTTCCAATTGGGGTTGTATGTATTTGAATAGGGATTTCCACCCCTATTACCCACGTAGTTAACTTCATCCGATTGATGCTTTAAGTTTTGCCCGCAGTGTTGGGTCAGCTCTGTAATGGTCGATTTAGCTACCGCTTCCAATTAGTTAAACTTCTCTAAAATATTTTGATAAGCGTCCACTTTTTAGGTGGCTTTCTTCGCTTGTGGTTTCTAACTGTAAGTGAACGTCTCGTTTTGCCACATATACAAGTTCATAGTCGTGTCATTAATAATTTGACATGCTCGCTCGTATGTATGGTTCATTAAAACATCTCCGACTGCTCTATCTAAAGTGGACCGTAGATTGTTGTCTATACCATTATAAAATATTTGCATTTGAAGCCACTCTTGCATTCCGTAATGGGGACACTTTCTCAATAGTGACTTGAATCAATCGCAAGCTTCATATAAATTTTCACCTTCAAATTGCTTTAAGTTGGCGATCTATTGACGGATTTGAATGGATCTACTAATCGAGAAAAAAATATGTAAAACATTTCTAGCTAATTCGTCCCATGTAGTAATGGAACATGGTTCTAATGAATCTAACTAATCAGCAACATGGTCACATAAAAAAGAGGAATAATCGAAGACAGTCTGCCTCGTCGGTTACTCTGTTGTATTTTAAAGTGTCACATAATTAGAGGAATCGCTTCAGGTGTTTGTTTGGATCCTCCATCATGCAAGGTGTTTTGGATCATTTGGATAATTGTCGTCTTGATCTCAAAATTATTGTTGTTGATCGCTGGTTGTTCAATGCTGCCTCATACAACATCGAGTAATGGTAGTGCATGCCCACACAATATTCTTTGAGCCATCAATAGCTCTTCGCGGATCTAGGCTTGTGGTTAGAGTGGATGTCAAATAAAGGATTTTCCAATAGTAAATCAGTTAACACAGGTGGATCGTTTTGAATGAAAAATGTTTTTGGTATTTTTATTAAATTTAAAATTAACACACAAAAACATAAAAAATAAAAATTGTATCTATAATTTTTAATGTTCCTATTTATCCTACCACTGTAGAAAAATAAATTTAGATTCAATACCAAAACCTCTCTAGTAACGGTGCCAACAACTTGATCGCCTCCAAACGAGCGAATGTTTAGAGTTAAAATCGTGCAAATATATATATGAATTAAATGCAATATATGCAAGTGAATTGGTCAAATTGTAATATAGGTTTGTGTACAACGGAATATCGAAAAGTATTTCGAGGATCATACTCAATGGAGGTTGAATTAAATCTACAAATATAATTATCTACAACAATAGATCTAAAAAGTACTTATTAAAACCATATTATTTCAATCAATATTAAAGGTTAAGATGGGAAAAAATTAAAAATCAAAGCTACGCAAACAACGTTAACAAATGGAAATCACTCGAATGACAGATTAACTCGATTTTATGGTTGTAATCAACTTCAAATTTAGGGGTTTTATGCGAAGACTAATTATTACCTAAACAGTATTACCTCTCAGCCTCTACTGCCTAACTAATCAACCAGTATACGCTTACCTCTCTATCTCACTTTCCTAACTAGGATAAATACACAATTTACTCGGTTTGCTCGTCTCTTGATCAATTTACTTATATTACTTCCTAGGGTCGTCAAGCCCAGGGTTTAAGAACTAATGTATTTAGAGCAATTAATCCTATTTGAAAAATCCTAACTCTTTCGTTAATCACTCCCACTTCCTCTTGTTAATCTCCCTAAGGATCTAGCACTCATCATCCCAAAAACCATCTTTTCTACAATTAGATTAATCATGCAAAAACAAAAATAAAAATAAAAATAAATGAGAAACGATAGAAATTGTCTGTGCTTGATATCTCGTCATTTGCAAACAAATAGTAAAAAAAAGGACTAAAATATTGAAATTGAAAAGACTTTGATTCAAATCAAATCCAAGCTGAAGAACAAGAAATAAAAGTGTTTAGAAAAAGAAACTAAAACCTAAACTAACCTAAAGCTACTAAAATAAAACCTAAAACCAATGTGGCAAAAAGCTTCTAAAGCTTTCAACAACTTAACTATTTATAAGAGAGTTTAACTACCCTAACTAGGGTAAACACCAGCCTTAATTACATAAAAAGATTAATTGTGTGGATGAAAACACCCCTGCTATTTTCAGCCTCATGTTGCGACACACAACTTTTGTGTGTCGCGACACACAACTTCAAATATGACTTTCCTTATCAGCTTAGTTGTGTTGCAACTTTGAAAGCTTGTGTTACGACTCGACCCCCATTCCCTACACTATTGGGCTTAAAATTAGGTGTTCTACACACTCAAGTAAATTATTAAAACCACTTTAAGGTCGGTATTAGCCCGATTAGGTCAACTAACTCGAAATAATGCGTAAAAATGCGTATTTTGCAATATTTTAATCCTAGACTAAGAAATGAGAAAATGCAATAAAACATATTAAAATGTTTAGAAAACAAGCCCGTTAAGTCTTGAAAAGTAGTGAATCTACCACTACAATTTTTGGCACCTCAATAACTTAAACTCCTTCATAATATGATTCATAAATAAATTTGAGCCTTAATCAAGCTTATGAAAGCTATATTTTTTACCAGAGAATGAATTAGGACCGAATTGCAAGGTCTTGAAAATCTAGGGCCAACGTTGTAATGTCCCCAAAACAATATTGCACGTTGCGACGTCTAGCCACTTGACATAGAGAATTTTTTGTCTCGATGTGGACTATGTTTTTGTACATTTTAGGCCATTTGGTGCCTATTCCATATCAAGCCAAAATTTAGCTCAAATAGTGCATTATGTTCACTTTTAAATTGTACAAAATCAATACAATAGCATGTCTAACCATTCATTTAACTACTTTTAAACTTCTATTCCAACATTTCCATAAGTTGACAACCATAAATCAGACCGAGATATACCAATTCAATCAAAAATATCTTTAGCTTATAATCATCCCAAAATCATCCATTTTACTATGCATTGTCACATTCAATATTTATCATTCAACACAACCTATGTGGTCTCATGCATAACCAATTCAAACTACAACTAATATAAGTTTACCATATGACCAAAACATATATAGGCATATATGCATATACATTATTTTCAAAATCCAACATCAACCATGGTTTAACTAACCATTCATTCACAACTAACACATATAAAACCTATTAGATACATGCCAAAATATCAAACTTATATGAGTAAAAGTCTACCAAATCAACAGAGGGATAGTGTGATCTTTGAGTTGATTCAACCGACGAATTCCACAAATAATGATCTACAGAAATGAAAAACAACTAGGTAAGTATTTTGAATGCTTAGTAAGTTCATAGGTTTTAAAACAATAAGCTTTCCTCAATTCATAGCCATGGTACAGGTCTGGAACCCTGCTTATAGTTGCTTCACATTTGGTGATGTTGATCTTGTACCTACTTTAGAGGAGTATACGACTTTACTGCGTTGCCCGAGGATTCAGGGTCACAAGGCTTATGTTAGGCCTGCTAACCTTCTAACTTTTACGAAGAAGTTGGTAATGATTACTGGGATGAGTGAGCAGTGGGCTGTAGCTCGTGTGCAACAAAAGGGTGATAGTAAGTGCATTCCATGGGCCATTTTTAGGGATTTGATATTGACGCATCCAGACGTGAAGAAAAAGGTCGATGTCCTAGCTTTGAGTATTTACGACATAGTGATCTTCCCAAAGGCGTTAGGGCACATAGATGAGGCAGTTGCAGATTTATTCGATCAACTGAGTAAGAACACGCCTGTGCCCGCAATCTTAGCTGAGACAATAAGATCCTTGAATGCATGTCGATGAGCTGGTGAAGGAAGGTTCATTGGATGTGCACAGTTACCGTTGGTTTGGTTTCATAACCACTTCTGGAAGCTTGATAAGGTTCCTTGCCAAGTATTCTTTGAGGGTTATTCTCCCTTAAAGGAAGCAGTGGACAGGCCTAGGAGAGATGACATTTCAGAAGAGTGATGGATAGACATTCTCCAGAATCTTTGGGAGGAGGATGTTATGTGGAAGGCTCCTTGGTTGGTTCCTAGTGAAGTCTTTTACCGATGTGGCAGTTTTGATTGGGTCCCTTTGCCTGGAATTTGGGGAGCTGTTGGATATACACCATTGCTTATTCTAAGGCAATATCAAGCGAGGCAGTTCATACCGGCTACACAGGGTTTAGCTCAGAGTGATTTCTCTTATAAAGGAGATCACTACAAGAAGAGGATGCGAGAGATTTCTGAGGCTTGGAAGAAGCCTTTCTGTATGAAGATTTTGACGTCAATCCTTGAGTATAAAGGGTGGTTTAGTAGGAGAGTCAACGACAATGTCCCCAGGCCGATTTCGGGAGTGGCTCGATCTTTAGAAGAGAGCTTGCGAGTAATTCCATCAGAGTTGGAAATTATGAAGCAAGAGTTCGAGAGAAAGAATTCAGAGCTTGAAAAGAGGATGGAGAAACTCGAAAAACAAAAAATGTGTTTGAGTTTCGACGTTGATATCCAAAAGATGGAAGTCGAGAAGGTGAAAAAGGAAAAGAGAAAGATCGAGATAATCTAAAGACGAATTACAAGAAAGCCCAAGTAACGTTGAAAAGGGTTGGATTAGGGAGATCCTCAGAGCAATGGCAACAAGAGATTCAAGAGGAAAAAGCCAAAGATAAGTATTGGGAGAAGATATTCCAAAAGATGCAGTCGCGTAATCAGGCTCTAGAAAAGGAAAATCAAGGGTTAAAGGTTAAGGTGACAGAGCTTGGACGATCTCTTCATCATTATAGAAGTTGTAACTCCGCGATCGAGTTAAAGGCGAGTCTAAACAAGATTAAGGAAATGAAGCACCATATTGGAGGGTTGGAAACAG
The DNA here is from genome assembly GCA_025698475.1 of Gossypium anomalum. Classification (NCBI taxonomy): domain Eukaryota; kingdom Viridiplantae; phylum Streptophyta; class Magnoliopsida; order Malvales; family Malvaceae; genus Gossypium; species Gossypium anomalum. The sequence continues at coordinate 15,931,207 of CM046960.1, read as the reverse complement.
CACTACAAGACTGTGAGCTACGGATTGAGCAGCACGAGGCAAGAGAAGATCAGTGGAAGGGGGAACTTCACTATCTTCAGGATCAAGTGGGGGATAGAGATCATGTCATGGAAGAGGCCTTAGTTCAGATTCGAGAGGTTGCTGAACACTTGCAGGAGTTGGCAATACAAGCTAGAACGCTGAGTATGATGTATAAATCATCGTCAGACAAAGGACGAGAGTTAGCATTATTATTAGATAGGGTTAAGACTCCAGGCCTACGGGCAAAAGTGAATTTGTAATCCGTTTTATGAAAATATTTTTTTCTTTAAATAACGTTTTCTAGGAGTAATAGGATTACATTTGTGAAATAGGCTTAGGATCATTTATCATTTTTTAATAAGACATAACTTTTATCAATTCGACCGAGTATTGTTTCATTTTTATCAACCAATATTCCGTTAAATTTTGGTAATTCTTATTCTTTCATTCATAGCACATAAATAATCATTCTTAAATTCAGTCATTCTTTGTATATTCTTTATACTTCATAGATCCTTAGATATCAATGACATAAGCACTGATATATCAAATCCTGATTTCTTTCACGAGCAAGACATGTATTTAGAAGAATCTCAGGATTTTGAGGATGTGCAGGACTGTGATATGTCTTTGGATCTTTTAAGGATGGTAAAATAGGAGAAGAAACAAATCATGACACATGAGAAAGAGGCAATAGAGAATGTAGCCCTAGAGAAAGGGAAAGAGGTGAAAATTGGCACGCATATTGCCGAAGACACAAGGCAAAGTCTGATTGAGTTACTTCGTGAATTTAAGGATATCTTCGCATGGTCCTATCAAGATATGCCAAGTTTAAATACCGATATTGTGGTGCATCGTCTCCCAATAAGGTAGGATTGTAAGCCAGTCCAACAGAAGTTGCAAAGAATGAGGCTAGATATCGTGTTGAAAATAAAGGATAAAGTCAAGAAGCAGTTCGATGCAGGATTTTTACAAGAGGTGAAGTACTCTGAATGGGTAGCTAACATTGTACCAGTTCCTAAGAAAGATGGGAAGGTACGAATGTGTGTTGATTACAGAGATCTGAACAAAGCTAGCCCGAAAGATAATTTCCCTCTGCCACACATTGACACTTTGGTAGACAATACAGCGGGATATTCGTTGTTCTCCTTCATGGATGGTTTCTCAGGGTACAATCAGATAAAGATGCATCCCGAGGACATGGACAAAACCACCTTCATAACTTTGTGGGGTACCTTTTGCTACAAGGTAATGCCTTTTGGGTTGAAGAATGTAGGGGCAACATACCAGAGGGCTATGGTGACCTTATTTCATGATATGATGCACAAGGATATTGAGGTGTATGTCGATAATATGATTGCCAAATCTCGAACGGAGGAGGAACACATTGAAGTTTTAAGGAAACTATTCTTGAGATTAAGGAAGTTTCAGTTAAAACTTAATCCGGCAAAGTGTACTTTCGGAGCTAGGTCGGGGAAGTTATTAGGCTTTGTGGTCAGCGAAAAGGGAATAGAAGTTGACTCAGACAAAGTTAAAGGCATACGAGATTTGCCTCCACCATGTACTCGGAAAGAAGTTCGGGGTTTTCTTGGAAGGTTGAATTACATTGCTCGGTTCATTTCATAATTAGCTGAGAAATGTGACCCTATATTTTGCCTCCTTAGAAAACACAATCAAGGTACTTGGAATGAGGAATGCCAGAATGCCTTCGATAAAGTCAAGCAATATTTGTTAAACGCTCCAGTACTATCTCCACCTTGTCCAGATAAGCCATTAATTCTGTACTTGTCAGTGTTTAGTAATTCTATAGGGTGTTTGCTTGGTCAACATGACAAGTCGGGAAGAAAGGAGAAGGCGATATACTACCTCAGTAAGAAATTTACAGAGTGTGAGATGAGATATTCGCCAATTGAGAGATTGTGTTATGCTTTAATCTGGACGACCCGAAGGTTAAGACAGTATATGCTATATCATACTACTTGGATTATTTCAAAATTTGATCCTTTGAAGTATATGATGGAGTCAACAGCATTAAATGGAAGAATAGCGAGGTGGCAAATCCTGCTTTCAGAGTTTGACATAGTCTATGTGAGCCAGAAGGCTATAAAAGGAAGCGCGATAGCAGAATTTCTGGCTAGTAGAGCTCTAGAGGACTATGAGCTATTGAATTTCGATTTCCCAAATGAGGAGTTGATGTATGTAGCAACTACAGAGGATTATCCTTAGAAGTTGAGATTTGATGGGCATCTAATGCAGTGGGAAATGGAATTGGGGCAGTTTTGATATCCCCAAATGGTGATTATTATCGATTTACATGTAAGTTGGATTTTGATTGCACAAATAATATGGCTGAGTATGAAGCATGCACTATGGGACTCCGAGCAGCTATAAAGTAAGGAATAAGAACTTTGGAGGTATATGGAGACTCTGCGTTGGTAATTTACCAGCTTAGAGGTGAATGGGAGACAAGGGATCCTAAATTAGTTAATTATCGAAAGATAGTTTTGAGGTTACCTGTGGAGTTCGATAACATCACTTTTAATTATATCCCACGAGACAAAAAACAGATGGCAGATGCTCTAGCAACCTTGGCTTCAATGATTAGAGTGAATAAAGAGGAGGAGATGAGACCTATTCAGATGAGTATTTTTGAGGCTCCAGCTAGCTGTTGTAACATTGAGGAAGAAGAAAAGAATGATAGCCCTTGGTATCAGGATATATTACGGTATGTGAGAGATCATAAATACCCAGAACAGGCAACTGAAAATGATAAGAGAACTTTAAGAAGATTAGCTTGTGATTATGTTTTGGATGGGGACATCTTGTACAAAAGAAGAAAGGACCAAGTACTGTTGAGATATGTTGATGCTGTGGAGGCAAAGGTAATCTTGGAGGAAGTTCATGAGGGTGTTTATGGGACGCATGCTAATGGTTTCACAATGGCTAGACAAATCACGAGGTTTGGATATTATCGGTCTACTATGAAAGGGGATTGTATCAACTATGCCAAGAAAGGCCATAAATGTCAGATCTATGGAGATAAGATTCATGTACCACCTTCACCTTTACATGTTATGACTTCTCCATGGCCTTTTTCTATGTGGGGCATGGATGTCATTGGGCCAATATCGCCAAAAGCTTCAAATGGATATCACTTTATTTTTGTAGTCATTAATTACTTCACGAAGTGGGTAAAGGCTGCTTCTTATGCAAATGTTACTAAGGCGGCAGTAAGTCAGTTCTTGAAAAAAGAGATCATTTGTCAGTATGGGATGCCTGAGAGAATCATATCAGATAATGCATTGAACTTCAATAACAAAACAATAGCAGAAGCTTGTAGTCAGTTCAAGATTAAGCATCATAATTTATCTCCATATCGCCCAAAGATGAATGGGGCAGTGGAAGTTGCTAACAAGAATATCAAGAAGATAGTGGGAAAAATGACTGAAACCTACAAAGATTGGCATGAGAAGTTACCATTCGCACTCTTAGCCTATAGAACGTCTGTCAGAACTTCTACTGGGGCAACTCCTTTCTCACTGGTTTATGGGATGGAGGCAGTATTACCCATTGAAGTTGAAATACCTTCTCTTCGAATTTTGTCAGAGATAAAGCTGGATGAGGCAGAATGGATTCAATCGCGGTATGACCAGTTGAACTTGATTGAAGAAAAGAGGCTAAAAGCTATTCGCCATGGGATGTATCGAAGCTTAATGATGCGAGCTTATTTACAAGAAGGTTCATCCAAGAGAGTTCCATGAGGGGGATCTTGTGCTAAAAAAGATCCTTCCCATTCAGAAGGACTTTAGAGGAAAATAGATGCCAAATTGGGAAGGGCCATATGTCGTGAAGAAGGCTTTTTTTGGAGGTGCCTTGATTTTGACAGAAATGGATGGGAAGAGTTTACCTAACCCAGTGAATTCAAACTCAGTCAAAAAGTACTTTGTCTAAAGGAGAGGAGAATCTAAGTTGAAAACCCGCAAAGGGCGCCTTGAAGTTTTGAAAAAAAAAAAAGAAAAAAAAATGGAGAGGCCAAGATGAAAACCCGTAAAGGGCGCATTGTGACCAAAGGGTTTTTGAGTTGAAAACCCAAAAGGGCAGCTCAAATTTTGAAGGGTATACAGTAATCTCGCTATGTCTGATTCAACAAAGAGCGAAGTGTGTTGTATATCGGGGCATCAACAAAGTACTTTGATTTTAAACACATGTTGAACTCAAGAAAGACTTCATGGAGCTGGTGTATAAAAGCTCAAGCGGCGATATCTAGGGAATCTAACCCTTGTCCTATTTGCTATCTTTAGATTCTATTTCTTCTTAAAGATAGGCTTTTAGATTAATTTCCTTTGTATTTTTTTTGACAAATTCATTCAAATCTAATTATTCTCAGGATTAAATTCATTTTCCATTGTTCTTAAAGTGTGTTGCATTAAATAATAATAGATGAACTAAATAATTTTCACAAATGAAGTTTTGATCATTACTCTGGAAATTTCTGGATAATACCAGAGACTAAAATAGAACAATTGTTTGAGGAATTCACGTAAGTGAGGTTTGAAAGAACTCGAGGAAATTCCTTCTTTGATCCAAAATAATGATTGGACAAATCAAACGATTCGATTTTAAGAGAGGATAATCTTATGAACATTTTTGATGGGTCATAGCATTTGAAGAATGGTACAAACCCATAGGCTGAGTAAAGAATAATATTTCGAGAGAAATAAGGATGAGCTTTGATGAAGGAATGAATAGTGACGTCTGAATAGGGGTCATATTCATAAATATTTTGCATTATAACAGGTTTAATTAGGAGCATTTGATTCATTTCGATCATAGCATCCTAATCATTAGCCATGAAATCATACACATTATACAGACGACGAAGATTGGTGTGCCTTAAATCCCCTAAGCAGTAGGGCAATAGGCCAAAGCATAGTAGATCTGGCCTTCACGTGTTTACACTGAAGTAGATCCAAGATAACAAGATTTGGCTTCTCAATCTTCGACGAGGAGCAAATCGAAGACATAGCAGATCCAACTTTTAGATGTTTTCACATCAAAGCAGATCCAAGATAACAGAGCTGGCATCTCCATATTCGACGGAGAGCAGACACATAGCAGATCTAACCTTTAGATGTTTATACTAAAGTAGATCCAAGATGATTTGGCATTCTTGTGTTTACAAGGAGCAAATCGAAGACATAACAGGTCTGACCTTCAAATGTTTATATTGAAGTAGATCCAAGATGATTTGGCATTCTTGTGTTTACAAGGAACAAATCGAAGACATAGCAGATTTGACTTTCGGATGTTCTCACACCAAAGTAGATCCAAGATAACAGATCTGGCATTTCCATTTCGACGGGGAACAGATACATAGCAGATCTAACCTTCAGATGATTTTACTGAACCAGATCCAAGATGATTTAGCATCCTTGTGTTCACAAGGAGCAAATCGAAGACACAGCAGATCTAACCTTCAGATGTTTATACTGAAGCAAATCCAAGATGATTTGGCATTCTTGTGTTTACAAGGAGCAAATTGAAGACATAGCAGGTCTGACCTTCATATGTTTATACTGAAGCAGATCCAAGATGATTTGGCATCCTTGTGTTTACAAGGAGAAAATTGAAGACATAACAGATTTGGCTTTCACGTGTTTACGTTGAAGCAAATCTAAGATGATTTGGCATCTCTGTATTGTCAGGGAACAAATCGAAGAAGCAGATTTGGCGTCTCTATGTTCGACGGAGAGCAGATCGAAGATATCAGCATGACAGTCTTGAGTTCGCAATGAGCAGATTGAAGACCATGATCCGATAAGGCCGGGCAAATTTGGTCTTTCTATAGTCTTTGCTCGATTCCTATTACACAGTAATGAGCAAAGAGGGGCAGCTGTAGTAGCCTAAATCTGCCCGGGCCCGTGAGATAAATAAATAAACAAATAAAAATAAATAAATAAATGTTTATTAAAGTCCAGTTACAATAAACAGCCCAAATACCTAAACCCGTTTACATGTGACCCAGTAAGCCTACCACTACCAGACCGGTTACAACCCGATAGCCCATACTCAGCTAAATTACCCATTAGCCCTTTTTACACCCAACCCTAAATAGTTACAGCCCAAATGGCCCAACTTGTTAACAGATGAGGGAAGACCTAGGGTTTCTGGAACCCTAGGCGCCGCAAATAGAAGGATCCAGAAGCTTAAGCGCCACGTCCCTTCAGCTGTCCACCATCAAGGCCACAATTCTCAGCTCCGAGTCATGCCATGATCAACGCCACCGATAGATCTACGTCACCAGCACGATCATCGCCGGAATCTCCTCGATCACCTGCAAAAAGAGAAAGAAAACACAGCAAAAAAGGAAAATAGATAGGAGAAAAGAAATCAAAGATTTTTTTCTAAATGTAAACAGTTCATAGAAGGCTATAAAAGCCTCTTCACAAATCTGTGCAGGGGATCGGGGGATTTTTTACGTCTTTGGGAATATATAAACAGATTCAATAAAAAAGTTTATTTTTTACATATATATACAACAGAGAGTACTACAGCCGATCGATATACACAAAGGTGAATTTTTTTTTTAAATATATATATTGCGAACAATAAAAAAGAAAAGGAAAACGTACCATTCTGATTCACGTCGGAAAAAGGAGATTTTCCGGTGTCCGACCACCGTATGTGGTGGTGTGGATGGGGGCGCGTGAGCGCGTGTAAACCCCCAAACGGAGGCTCGGTAGCACTCCGAGAACCCTTCCCCATTCCTCATTTCAGAGGATTCTTTAGTTTTTTTTAAACACCAGGGTTAAAATGATTTTACAACTAAAAATTTGGCTTATATAGCCCTTATGAAACGGTGTCGTTATGGTCTAATTTAATAGACACAAAACGGAGTCGTATTGATGCTTAGGATCCGCGCGTTGACCCGTTTACTCGGGGAGGATCCGCGCATTTTTAATAAAAGGGCTAATTGCCTAATCGACCCTTCTGTATTTCTAATATTTATAATTTCATTTTATTTTTATTAAAATCTAACCCTAACCTTTTATTTCTGTTTCAATTTAGTCCTTACAGTGATTTTAAAACGGTATTCAGGAAACGGTGTCGTTTTGGGATTAGGGCTAAATTGCCCAGTGAGTCCTCTAAATTTAACGCGCATTTCAATCAGGCCCAGAATTTTTATTATTTTGCAAATTAAACCCCAGATTTCTTAGTTAAATTCAATTTTAATCCTTTTTATTTTATATTATTTTTTTTAAATATTGGTTATATAAAATAGTATATATTATTCATTAAATTATTATTATACATTTTTTTAAAAAAAAATTCTATTATATATTTTATTATATATATATTTATTCTGTTTTTTTAGATGTTATATACTATTTATTTTACTATATTTTTTATATGTAAAATACTTATTATATCATTATTATTATTTTATATATCCCTTATCATATTATATTTCATTATATTCTATTCAGTATATATTTATTACATATTATATTTTACTATATATCATAATATTTTTTATATATTATATTATATACATTATATTATATATTTTTATATCATATAATTTATATTTTTATATATTTTTATTTGTAAATTATATTATACTATATTTCCTTACATTACCTTTATTTTATTATAAAGTATACATTATTTTATTATTTATTAATTATATACATTTTCAAAATTTTATAAATAAATGTAATATTAATACTTAGTACATTTTTTTATACATATAGTTATTATACCCTATAATATAACTTATATGTAGGTATCATTATTTTAAAAAGGGGTTATCTTTTATCATTCTTATATTATTCAATATATTTTCAAATATCTTATTTTTATTTTGATTTATATTTTATACATTTTAATTTACTTATTTATTTTTGGTTTTCTTTGGTTTTGACATTATTTAGTGGGTTAAATTTCACATATCATTTGTTTTTGCATATTTGCATGAAACTTAATCATTTATGTTAATTTAAGGTACATTTACATGAAATGATGTTATATATATATGTTATGCAATTCATATTGTTAAAATCATTATACTCTATGTTTTAAGGAAATCTCATTTTTAAATTCTTTCAAATTTCTAACATTAAGACAAAATTATTCAATTTGGTACCAATTTTGGGCGTTACGAGGGTGCTAATCCTTCCTCGTACGTAACCGACTCCCGAACCTATTTGCTCATAATTTCATAGACCAAAATGTTTTATATAGTGATCCAATCACACTTTAAAAGATTGGTGGCGACTCCCATTTTTGTTTTTCAAAAGTCGATCCTCGTTTCTCAAAACCCGTTTTTTAAAATGGTGTCGACAAATTCAATTTAGTATTATTCCTCAGAATCATCGAATATATATTTTTCATTTACCTCAATCTATCCACATATAGTCATTTAAACACAACCTTACAACATTTATCAATCATTTCCATTTCAAAATTTTAATCCAGTAGCCTGATGAACTATAATAAATAGATTCAGATACACAGATAACTACATCACACTGAAGAGCACTTTAGTGCTAATAGAGGTATTGAAGTGCAAACAGAGGCACAAAAATGCAATCCCGTACAGGCGCAACTAACCCTATTGGCATGCCAATCATATCCTATCCTTTAATACATTCACTCGGGCACAATTAACACATTTAACCATTTATTTATAATTTAGTCGAAATCTCATCTTGTTGTACCAATTTGTATATAACTCAAATTTCATATACACATACACAAAGATTATAATTCAAGTAATTATAAGAAGTAAATATAACTATACTATATGAACGTACTTGAAAAAATTCAATAACAAGTTGAATCGTAGAGACTAGCCAGTAATTTTTCATTTTTCCTAGTTCCTCGACTAGATCAAATCTTGATCAAATTGAAGGACTAAAGATAAAAGCCTTAAGAATGTTTTATTCCCCGTTGAACTACTTGAGGTTTCAGTGTTAGAAGAATTGAGAAAGACCATCTTTCTATTTTCACGCAGTTAAAGTTTTATTATCTAATTTTTAATCTTTTTTTTTCAATTTTAATTCTAAAATTATAACCTTACAAACATAATAATATTCACCAACTGGTTACCACAATCCAATAGTGGGTATTTTACCACTTTAGACCTTAATTAATTACTAAATCAATCCTTAAAAAAATAAAAATCAATAGCGATTAACTTTTATGATTTTTATGATTTAGTCCGTACACCTTAATTAGTCACTAATTCAACAAAATTACCTATCCAAAAATTCAATTCACCTATATAGGGACTTCGTAAATATTTAATAAAAATATATAAGGGCTCAATTTATGGAAAGGGGGTCACAATTCCTAATTTTCCAATACCACTAAGTTTAGGGTAAAACCACTTGTACCTTAATTAACTATTCAATTAACAAATTCGTCAGACAGAAATTCAATATAATACTAAAATAGACTCGTAAATATTAAATATTAATACTTACGGACACACTCATCGGAGATGGGGCCCCAAAAGTACCGTTTTCTACACCACTGACCTTCGAGTTGTTACAACTCTCCCTTCCTTAAAAAATTTCATCCTTGAAATTTTTACCTAAAAATAGATTTGGGTATTGCAATCTCATAACCTTATCTATTTCCCACGTAGCCTCCTCAATTCCATGTCGATGCCATAACAATTTTACTAATGGTACTCGTTGTACACAATTCTTTCACTTTCTAAGCCAAAATTTGGCTGAAGCTCTATTTCATTGGGAGATAGCAAATATGAAGGATCAGAACAATAACGGCATAACATCGACACATGGAACACATTGTGTACCTTCTCTAATTTTGGATTCAAAACTAACTGATATGCAATAAGTTTGATTCCTTCGAGAATCTCACACGACCCAATGAACCTCGGATTGAGTTTTCCTTTTGTACCAAATTGTACGATTTTCTTCCAACGCAAGACTTTCAAAAACACTTTATCACCCATTTGAAATTCAATATCTTTCGTTTTTAGATCAACATACGATTTCTAACAGTCAGAGGTGGCTTTTAAACAGTCCCGAATAATTTTGACTTTATCTTTAGTCTCATGAATCAAGTCAGTTCTTGCCAACTTTCTCTTGCTTAACTCAGACTAATATAATAGGGTTCTACATTTTCAACCAAACAAAGCCTTATCAGTTCCATTTTAATACTCGATTGATAGTTGTTGTTATATGCAAATTAAGCCAATAGTAGGAATTTCTCCCAACTGCCCTTAAATTCAATTGTGCAACATCGTAACATGTCATCGAGAATCTGAATCGCTTGTTTGGATTGTCTGTTAGTCTGTGGATGAAAAGTTATACTGAAGTTCAATTTTATGCCCAGTGTTTCATGTAATTTACCCTAAAACCAGGACATAAACCTCGGATCATGAAAAAAAAATAGATAGCGGCACACCGTGCAATCTAGCAACCTCTGATATGTACAACTTAACTAATCTCTCAAGTGAGTAATTTGTCCTGATAGGAATGAAATATGTAGATTTAGTCAGTCTATCAATAGCAACCTAGATTGAGTCATTCTTTTTCAGTGGAAAAGGTAAACAAAATGTAAAATTCATCATGACTCGTTCCCAGTTCCATTCCAAAATTATTCAAGGTTGTAGTAAACCTGACAAAACCTGATGCTCGACTTTCACCTGTTGACATATCAAGTACTTTGTTACAAACTCAAAGATTTCATGTTTCATTCCTGACCACTAGTATATTTGTTTCAAATCATTTTACATTTTTATGCTACCCTGATAAATTGAATAGGTACCACAATGAGCCTCATACAAGATAGCCCATTTCAATGCTAAATCACTCGGTACACACAAATGGTTTTTGAATACAAGCTACCATTGTCACAACACTAAAATTGGTAGTCTGAACATTTTTAGCTAGTTTTCATTTCGCTTACAATTTAGGATCATTTTTCTAAAATTCCTGGATTTTTTGTAGAAACATCAGTTCAGCTCTCACTTCGGCCAAAATAGAACTATCGCACTTTAGAGTCAATTGAGTATTCAATGCTTTCAAAGCAAACAGAGACTTTTAGCTTAAAGCATCAACAATAATGTTTGTTTTGCCTGAATTATAATCAATAACCAAATCATAATCTTTCAACAATCTAGCCAACAGCACTATCTCAGATCTAATTCTTTCTATGTCATCAGATATTTTAAGGTTTTATGATCGATAAATATGTGACATTTCTCGTCATATAAGTAGTGTCACCAAATTTTCAAGGTAAACACGACTGCAGCTAACTCCAAATCATGTGTCGAATAATTTCTTTCTCGCAACATCAACTATCGATAAGCATAAGCAATAACCTTACCTTCTTGCATCAGAACATAACCTAATCCGCTGAGCAAAACATCATTGTAAATGATAAAGTCTTTCCCAAATTCTAGATATGTTAAAACTGGAGCTTTTATCAAGATTTATTTCAACTGATTGAAACTTTGTTGGCACATTGATCTGTTGTAATTCGATGTAGCAAATTAAACTGATTTTCGCGCTTTAGGAGCTTGAAAGCAAGATTTTCATTAAGTTTTAATTATGTTTTTGTAATTTTTCTTAAAGTTAATAAAATGTGCAAATTGAGTCTTTTATTGAACTTGGAGCCGAATGAGGCCCAAGGGTGAGCTAATGAACTTTGTAAGTGTACAGGAGACCATTAGAAGTCATAATAAATCGACACTGGTCAATATGCGGCAACATAAGGAGAAGAATGGAGAAATCATGAGACTGCCTTCGATGTCATGACACAACCTAAGGGTGTTGCTACATACCCCTAAAGATATCTCAAAAGAAGTATATTGACACCTATGTCGTGACACAGGTCCTAGTGTGTTGCGACAATGACTCTGGACCAAAATTAAACACAAGCCAGGGGGTGTTTTGGTTTGCACAATCAAACTTAAAGCTTAGGAATGTCATTTAACCTAAGGTTAAGGACGACGACCACTTGAAATCTATAAATAGGCTCTTTTTTCATATGTTATGGACACGAATTACTTAGGCTAGAATTTTGTCATTTAACCTAAGGTTAAGGACGACGACCACTTGAAATCTATAAATAGGCTCTTTTTTCATATGTTATGGACACGAATTACTTAGGCTAGAATTTTTCTTTTAATTTCAGTTTAGTTTTTTCTTTTTTATTAGGTTTTTAGATTTTTTTTAGTTGTTTTTTGTTCTATCTCAAGAGATCTGAGTTGTGGAGACAATTAAACTTTTGAATTCACTTCATTCTTAATACAAATCAGACATTTTCTTGAACTCTATACATTGATTCATTCTTCATGTTCTATCTTTATATTGTTTCTATACTATTTATGAAAACCATGAGGAACTAATCTTTCTATAGGGGATTAGTGAGTTGAGGTATGATCTATTAACTATTTTGTAGGGTGACTCAATAGATCAACTATTTGGAAAAGGAAGAACTTAAAACCCTCGGCCTGACAACCCTAGGAAATCATCAAGGTGGGAATTAACCCAAAATTGGTATGGTCTATCTATGAACACTTGATAACTCTTGGAAAGAGTTATATTCCATGCCTTTAGACCAAGCTAATTGCTTTACTTAAGTACATTTTGTTACATTTTAGGACATTTTAGTTAGCATTTTTAGTATTGCATTAGGACTTGGAATGTGTTGGAATTAGGTACTTTTAATCGCTTTTGGTGGAGTTTTTTGTGTGTTGGTGTGGTAGGAATAGATTTTAGAATGAGGAAATAAAGGAGTGAAGTTTTGTCAAGGAAAAATGCAGATAATTTCCCAACAGAGATGCTGTGGCAATACCACGAAGATCAAGTCAACATTTTTTGCTCAATAGTCCCAGTTCAAATTCAAATTTGTACCATATAAATCCCCTTAAAAGAGGAGAAGATAATCATGAGCTGTTAGTTGACCCTAGCCTAATCTATCTATAAAAGTCGATGAATGAGACCTTTTAAATGGCGAAGCAAAAAAAGAAGAAAAAAAAGTGGGAGAGATTCTTAGGCGTGAATAAGGGTTCGGTTGCGCAAACGAAAGGAAGTCGAAGGTAGTCTTTCTTAGCCATCACAAGACGTTGTGTTGTTGAAGTGTGGACTGGGCAAGCGAAAGTTGTTTCTCGAAATTCTTTCGTTATTTCCATTAATGTTCCTTTGAAAGATTGGATTGAAATAGTTTAGCGCAATGACGGATAATATTTTGGTTTGGAATTTTATTTCCCAACCAATGAGCTAATCATAGGGTTGGAATTTCATTCGATAAAACCTTAAACTATTTTTATATATGCAATATATATCTAATTTACTTTACCATTTTATTTGATTATTCTTATTTCTTAATTAAAATGAAAATGATCTCTAGACATAGAAGACTGTTCGCATATTTATAAACTGATTCTAATTCCGAAAGGGTTAGATTGGTTCGATAAAAATTAAATAAAATGAACAAGTATTTGATAGACACTTGTAGTCGACTCTAGACATAGGGTCATGATTATACAAAAGGAACAAATGCAAGATATCTAAAAATCCTATAGACACGGGTAAGGTAACTTGAGGTTTGCTCTCGTGAGAGGTAGATCATTTTATAACTCTTCTGTCTAGTAAAGTAGATACGATTTTACCAAGGCATTATTTACAGTAAGGGTCAATTCTGGGTAATCTCAGCCTTCCGAATCAACACCACTCTATCTTATTCTTTGTCATAGTATCTTTGCCCCAACATATTTAGTTGTTTATTTATTTTTTTACATTATATCCAGATAAACACTCTTGTTATTACCATTACATTTCTACTCTTACTTTTGCCATAGCATTTTCAATTATTCATCAAATCCATCTATTGCATACATCATCATTCCTTTGAATTAACACTGCATAATTACCTTAGTTTACCATAGCATCTCATTCGTCAGTCTTGCCATAACATTAACCATGTTACAATAACTTGACCAATTTTGTGCCTTAATCTGATCCTCGTGGGAACGACACTCACTCATCACTTTATTACTTGATCCGGCATATATACTTGCACAATTCACATATCATATTCATACGCGACAAGTTTTTGGCGCTGTTGTCGAGGATTGGCAATTTGGTGAAATTTGGTTTGGTTGTTTTACTTAGTGTACCTACTTTTTACACGTTTGCCATCAGTGCATAAGAAAAGATGTTCCTACTAACATAGAATACCTTTTTTATTCAAAGATTGATAGAACCTTGCAGAGAAAGAAAAAAGAATTGAGAAAAATGGCTGGAAATCGGAATGATCTTAGAGGTAATCCAAATGATCACAGTGAGAATCCTTCCATTGGACGTGTGGTTGATGATTGAGATAGGCCAATTAGAGAGCATGTTGTCCCAATGCTGGATGATTTAAATCCAAGGATAGTCAGACCAACCATACAAGCTTAACAATACAAGTTGAAACCGGTAATGTTCCAAATGTTACAAACCGTAAGACAGTTCAATGGTCTCCCCACTGAAGACCCACGATTCCATTTAAGATCTTTCTAGAAGTATGTGATTCATTTAGACAGTAGGGTGTTCCTGAAGATGCCTTGAGACTTAAGCTATTCTTGTATACTTTAAGAGTTCGTGTGAGAGCATGTTAAATGCTTTACCGTCGGAAACAATGGCATCATGGAATGATTTTTGCCAGAGGTTTTTGCTATGATATAATCCCCCAAATATGAATGACAAGCTTAGAAATGTCATCACATCTTTTCGAAAAATAGAGGATGAGACACTATATAAAGCTTGGAAACGATTTGAGTTAATTCAGAAATATTTGATGCATGGATTCCAGCACTAGATTCAAATGGAGATGTTTTACAACAGATTGAATGCGCACATAAAGATGGTAGTTGATGCGTCTACCAATGGTACTGTAATGACCCGATAGTCACAGGTATCGAAAAGTGTACTTTTTAGTCTCCGTTTTCGTAAAACATATTCGTAAATATTTATTAAAAAATATTTACAAAGTTAGTTGTATGGTTAATTAGGTTTCGGCTAGGTGAATTAGTTTGAATTAAGGGTAATTAGGTGTAAGGATTAAATTGAATATATGGAAAAAATTGAATTATAGATTAGAGAAAAGTGAAGGGACTAAATAAGCAATTAAACTTTAATTTGACAAGTGGGTGGTGTTAGTGATGACATGTGTTAAAATAAAATTCATATATTAAATTATATTATATATTTACTTATTTTTTAAAGTAAATATTATTTTTATTATAATATTATTATTATAATAAAACATAAAACAAAACAAATAAAGAAATGAAATAGAAAAAGAATAGAAAGAAAGTTGAAACGAAACAGAAAGAAAAAGAGAGAAAGAAAAAGATAGAAAAGAAAAAGGAAAAATTAGGGTTTTAAGGTTCAAAGCTCAATTGGTAAGTCAATTTAGTCTCTTTTCCTGTAATTTTTAAGTTTTTAGAATCCTAGTATTAAATATTACTTAAGCTATGTTAAAATTATAGAAAATATTGAATTTTTAGATGTTGTTCATGTTGAATAATTTAAGTATTTGGGACTAAATTGATAGAATTTTAAGTTAGAAATGAAAAAGGGATTGAAATGTAAAATAAATGATAAGTTTTGAGTAATAGGGACTAAATTGTGAAAATTCTAAAATTTAGGGATTTAAGTGAAATTAGAGAGTTGAATTTAGTCTAAAGTGGAAATTAAATGAAAATATAGAATTAGTTTTGAAGACATAAAGTTAGTATCAGTTTAGGGATTAAATTAGAATTTAGGCAAAAGTTGAATACAAATTGAAATATTCAATGTGAAATTGTATTGTATTGATGAATTTTAATTATTTCAATTTCGTACCTAACGTTGTACCGAAAAAGTCGGCTAAGAAAGGAAAAGATAAAGTCGACGAGGAGTAGCTCGAAAATTTTGGTTTGTATTTCTAAAATCCGAATATAATTATTCATTGTTGTATTTTGATTAAATGTTATGGTAAGTAAATGAGGTGAGTAATTATCATTATGATATTGAATTGAATGTGTGTGATTTTGTAACATTTGAATAGTGGATGATTGTAGCATTTGAAAAGTGAAAATGAAACCCTATTAACTGTATCAGGCTGAGTCGGATATAAATGGCATGCCATAGGATTGGAAGAGTTCAGGGATTAATTTGACTTCAAGTCAATGAGACCCTGGGTATCAGATTATTACTTCGGATAAATTCGATAAAGTACTGGGTGCCAATTTACTTCGGCATAGCCAATGAGACACTGGGTGTAACATCCCAAATTAGGGCATAGTCAGAATAGTGGTTTTGAGACCACAAATATGAAGTAGAAATAATTATTTAATGAGTATTATGAGGTTTATGATATGATTGCATACTTGTGTGAAATTTTCATGAAGAAATTCTATGCCTAAAATGTCCAGTTTGAAGTTAGGGACTAAATTAAATAAGTTGCTAAATATGTGTTCTAAAAGCTTCAAGCATGAAATTGCATTGGATTACAAATTAGAAGGTCTTAAATAGCAATTTGACCAATATCTATAATTTTAGACAAAAATGGGCACAAATAGTGAAAATTTGAAAGAAAAGCATGAAAGGCATTTTGGTCATTTAGTTGTTAAATGTGCTAAAAGACAAAATAAAAGCCAATTTGTTCATCTTTTCTTCCCCATGGCCGTGTGAACCAAGAAGAAGCCATGGCTAGGGTTTTCAAGCTTCCAAGCTCAATAGTAAGTGCACTCAAGCTCTGTTTTTTATGTTCTTTGCATTTTTGAAGTCCTCGTAACATGATCTATCTATTTCTACCCATATTTTGAAGTAGGGTTCATGATTAAAATTTGACCCATGCATGACATACTTGTGTTTCGATGTTTAATAGAAGAATATGAAAGTTTGATGTGTGTTTAACATTTTTTACTAAGTGATTTTGCATGAAAACACATAAAAAGGACCAAAGTGTAAAAGATGAAAAATTGAGCAGTAAAAATGTAAAATAAAGAAAAATGTGGGCTGTTATGAGAAGGAATATGAATCGGCTAGGCTTGGGTAACAAAGAAAATGTATAAATTTCATTTTACGAGCCTAGGGACTAAAGTTTAAATATGAGAAAGTTTAGGGGCAAAATTATAAATTTTCCAAATTATGATTTTTGGACCGATTTGAATAATGTGAGTTTTAAATAAGTTATATTTGATTTGTTAGATCAAGAAAAATAAAATTCGGGCTTAGATCGAGAAAGAACGAGGTTATAGACTAAATCGGAATAAGTAGTCGTTTTTGGATGTGAGGTAAGTTCGTGTGATAATAATAATGCAATGTTATGTTTGAATTGTAATGTTTATTTATTATTACATAAATTGCATGATTGGTTATACAGATGTGCCCGACAAGGATTTAACAAGTAAGTTCCTACGAAAATGTTATCATTGTTTGTGATTGAAACCTGAATTGGTATGTTAATTCGATTATGACGGATTATACGTCTATGACGTTATGTACGTGATAGTGGCATATATCATGATATATTTGATAATCCAAATATTGATTATATATTATGTAATGATTGAATATGTATACATTGGAAAGTTGATGAATCATGGTGTTTTAATTGAATTTCGTAACTTATGAAAAAGTGAAATGAAATGAAAACTTATACTGTGATGAGTTTTATGAGTTGTAAAAGCTACCCTTCGAGCAAGTTCGATAGCGATATGATAATTAAGGAAATCATGTTTGAACTTTAGGAATAGTTTAGGATACAAGTGACATGTCACTAGGAACTATGTGATCTGAACTCATGAGTTGTGGTCTGAGTTCATGATATGTGTGACACATGTTATGGCATTTCGGGTTCTAGTCTGGTATGTTTTACCAATGGCTGGGTAGTCTGGCATGTGTTGTGGATACCTGACAGCTGCTGTAGACAGACCCGTGAGTAGCTCGAAAGCGAGCAACATGTGATATGAGATATGAGGTAGCGTTGGCTACATATGGGACACTTAGGTGCAAAATTACAATGTATCCGATAGAATTCCAAGTGTTCAACGGGTAGTCCAAAGAGAAGTTCAATGGGTAATCTTGATGAATACATCAAGGACGAGAAAGTAAGTGGTTATGTGCAAGTGGGCACAGGTTTGTAAATCGAAATCATGAGAAATGAGCTTTGTATGTGATGAATATGTGGTATGAATGTTTACAAAGAAGTTATGTTTACGAGAATGATTTCTATAATGACCATGTAAGTATAGATTTATATTTATGAGGTATAAATATGTGATGAATTCGATTGCTGAACATGTGTAAGACTTTTAGATCATTGTGACTTGAGACACGATGTGTTTATTATTTAAGGTTGTGATTCGTTGAATGATGTCAAGCTATATGACTTGAGGAACATGAATACACATAAGTAATATGCGTTGTAGTACCTATGTTGAGATGCTTATTTATGAAGAGATTATGATTGCTTGACAAAAACCTGAGCATGATAAGCTATGATTATATTTTTAAAAAGGACGAGCTTTATAATCGATTAACTAATGATTACGAGAGCATGTTGATGAAGTTGATAAATGCATGTAAATGAAATGCTTATTATTTTCATACGGGCTTACTAAGCTTTAAAGCTTATTCCCTCCTTTCCATTTCTTTTAGTGTGGTCAGGTTGGCTCGGGGTTGGAGATCATCGGAGGCAGCATCACACTATCAAATTATCAATATGGGGTATTGAAAGTCTTAAATGTTTTCGAGTGAGTGGCATGTATAGAGGCTTAGTTATTATGATACGTGTTCTTATGAATTGGCTAAAGATGTTGGATTATATTGATCCATTGTATTTAGCCATGAGATGTGGTTTACATTGGTTATGGGTTTGTAAGCCTATTTATCTATGCTAATGTCTTGAAATATGGTTATGTGTTTGCATGTGCTAAGATTTCATGTGATATGGTCATGCTTGTTTGCTAAGAATGGATAGTGTCATGGTGTATATATATGTGTTTGATGAATGAATTATGACCAATCGAAGTGGTCATAACCATGGAATTAATGTGTGATATGGTAATAAGAGAATAATGCCTTGAATAAGAATACTTGATGATTAAGTTGAAATTAATTGGTAAGTGGATAATCATAGTATAAAGGTAAATGTAGTCATCAAAATGACAAAGCTAAATGAATGTGAATTGGTGTGTTTAGATGTGGTATAATATGAGTGTTGTGACAGCCCTATTTTGACCCTAGTCGGGAAGTGGTTTCGGGACCACGAAACCGAGTCATAATAATAATTAATCGTTATATTCTATGTTTATTGTGTGTGTACATGCATGTGTGAAAGTTTCATGCTTTAATTTTGTCATTTGTATGTGAAATTTTGAAATGGGACTTATGTAAGACAATTGTGAAATAGGTTAGGTAATTATAAAATGATCTATTAATGCATGTATTTAAAAATGTGGACTTGCATGTCAAAATACCCATTTTTTGGGATAGTGGCCAGTCATGATATTGTTTTATATATATAATATGTATTTTTGGTTTAATATTTTATTTTACAAATGAATTAATAAATAAAAAAGGGAAATTAAATAATAGTTAGTGGGAGGAGAAACCAAAGTTGGTTCATCCTTGTCCTCCATTGCCGTAGCTTGAAGTGAGGGAGAAGAAAATTTTCTTACTTGATTTAGGCTTAGAGGATGGCTAGAATGAGGTATGTATTGATTAATTCTTGAAAATTTATGCATAATTGAGATGATTAGTTCAAATTGTACTTATCCCATAGATTAAACTTAGGTTTTTGAGGTTGGAAATTCGGCCAAATAGCTTGAACTCATAGTATATATATATTTTTTATGAAATTAAGATGGTTGGTTATATATTGACTTATTAGCTTTGAAAGTTGAATGACTTTGGTTAATTGGTTCATGTTTCATGTGGGTATTCGGCCTTGTGAATGTTATGGAATAAGCTTCAATTATGTACATATGCGATTATTGAATAATCGGTCATTTATCAAGTATGTGTACTTCATGTTTATTTATGATTCTTAAGCTTATTTATATGAACATATGTACAAATGGTAAATTTTTTTTTTAACTTGATAGTTGAGATTAGTGTGTTTTGAGAGAGGTGCCGAATGTGGTCATTAAAGATGTTTTAATGAATAAAATGTGTAGTTGTGTTATAACATTCGGTTAAGGATTAAGGGTTCTAGCAAGTTTGGTATAATGGATGGTTATAAATAGCCTTGTATTTGATGTTTTTTTTAAGAATAGGAAACGGCTAATTAAGATGTTGTTGGGTAAAATTTTAGTTAGGTTATGTTAAAGCATTCGGCATTTCTTATAGTAATGTATACAAGAGTGGGAAAAGAGTAGGAATTATTCTAAGTGAGTTATGATCTTAATAAGAGCAAGATAGAATCGGCTATATTCATGTTGAGTGATTCGGTCATTGTTTGACATAGGCGAAATCATTATGAAATTGCTACTTTGATCTTGGATTGAAATTTTTAAATAGAGGTTAAATTTGTTTGGTTAGGGCCGAATAGGGTTTATAAGTTAATGGCATGCTATATATATATGTGAGTGTGTGTGTGTGAATGTGAGGTTGTGCATAAAACGAGTAATCGATTGAATTGTAATAGTCACTCATAAGTATGGATAAATGAATGTCTTATGTACGTACCTTGAGAAATAGAGACATTGGGATATATGTATATATATATAGTTAAATTTGTGTATAAGAAAGCATGGTAAGTTATGTGAATTTTTGTTTGTGCGTGTGAATTAGGTATTGGTATAATAAGCATAAAAGCTAGTCATGGCATATTTTATACACATATTATGCATTGAAGTTATATGATTGTCAAATGTCACTACTAAAGAAGTAATGTTGAATAAGTAATTAAACAAATTCATTTGTTTAATTTAAGCTCAAGAGCAAAGAGGATCTAAATCAGATAAGGGAAAGGAGAAAGCAATCGAGTAGCCTATCCGCAACTGTTCTAGTAAATCCGAGGTAAGTTTTGAGTAGTCACTTTTAGTAAATGAATGATGATACTTGAATAAGTGTAAAGTGGGATCTTTTAATATTACTTGAATAGAGCTGTATGATAAATAACTCATTTATATGATTTATAGAAGATTGATCATTATAGGATAAGTTGAATGATAGAAGGAGTATGTGAGAATTATCTATGATGTTTGAACCTTAATGTTAACAATGGTACTCGTATGAAGCTCATTTCGAATGTGGAAATGACTACTATTGGGATATGTAGAATGAAATGTGGTAATATACGAATATATATGCATGATATATGGTAATTATATCCGGACTTAAGGTCCGCAGGCTATATGCGAGAATTATATCCAGGACTTAAGGTCCATGAGCTATATCACGAGAATTATATCAGGACTTAAGGTCCGCAGCTATATATGGGAATCATATCTCGAACTTGAGTTCGCAGCTATGTCTTTGGAATTATATCCGGGTTTAAAGTCCCGAAGACTTTGTGCTAGTGATCGGACTCGGGTTTTAAATCTAGCAGGCTTAACATAGGTGATTTGAGTAAGAATACGAATTAAAATGTTCGAGGTAACTACTACTAGTTTTGTATTATATAGCAGGAAGGACAGGTACGTATTTTGTACACATAAGTGAATCGATTTTTTATTAAATTAGTATTAACCAAGAACGATATATATATGTATGTATAAAGGTATCTATGAATGATTACCGTATCTACGAATATGAGAATAGCCATTTCAGACAATGTCCATTATTATGTGATTTCATATGACTTAAATAGTTGTACGGACCATATGATGATTGAAGTATGTGTTGTGAATTTCATTGTGTTTTCATATAAATGTACATTCGGTCAAATGGTTTAAAGATGATTTCGAGTTTGGTGATTTATAATATTGAATTACATGACAAGTTTTATTTGTTTGAATTACTTAAAACTTACTAAGCCTCGAAAGCTTACTCTATTTCTTACTTTTCTGTTTTATAGATTATCTATATTGGCCACCGACTCGTGGATCGTCAGCGGAGCTTCATACTATCGACCTTTTTGGTATAGTTATATTTTGGTCTCGATATGGCATGTATAGATTAGGCTATTGACGAATATGTTTTGTATTTGTAAATATTTTGGCCATATGAAAATGATATTTATGACTCAGGGTTCAGTATGTATTCAGCTATATATTTCTGGTTTTATTGTAAATTTTATGAATTAATAATTAAATGTTTCACTCTATAGTACCTTATAGCCTAAACCGGCGATCAGACTTAGGCTTAGGGTGTTACATTTTATTGGTATCAGAGCTACGGTTTAGTCGATTCTAGGACTAACATAGAGTGTTTGAGTCTAGCTATACATGCCATATGATATTAAGACGATAGTATGATGAATTCTGACGGTTAAAAATGTGTTTTCTTATAGTAATGGACCCTGATCCCAATCGAGCGGTAGCTAATGATGTTGAGAGTGTAGCGCCTGCTCCCGCGCATGGGACAGCGCCGATGGACTCTCAACCTATTGCAAGTAATCAGAATGATGAGGCTAGACAGGCTTTCTATAGTGTATTGAATGATTGGTTCAACCAATACATTCGAACCAATGCGGCTATTCCACAACCCCCACTCCCGAATAATATACCCCCTGCACCTACGATACCTCCGGTAACTGATCAGATGAGGTTAAATAAGCCCCTAGTTGACAGAATCCGAAAGCACGGGGCTACTAAATTTAAGGCTACAGATAGTGATGATGCTAAACAAGCTAAATTTTGGTTGGACAACACTATCCGAGTGTTTGACGAATTGTCCTGCACACCCGATGAATGCTTAAAATGTGTTATATCTTTGCTACGTGATTCTGCCTATTATTGGTGGAATACGTTGATTTCTGTTGTGCCCAGAGAGCGAGTGACTTGGAAGTTCTTCCAAACAGAGTTTCGAAAAAAATATATCAGCCACAGATTCATTGATCAAAAACGAACGGAATTTCTTGAGCTTAAGCAGGGTTTCATGTCATTACTGACTATGAACGGAAGTTTGTCAGACTTAGTAGATATGCTCGAGAATGTGTATCGTCTGAGGCTATTATGTGTAAACATTTTGAAGATGGGCTGAATGAAGATATAAAAATGTTTGTTGGCATTCTTGAAATACGAGAGTGAGTAGTAGTTGTCGAGCGAGCTTGTAAAGCCGAAGAACTTAGTAAAGAGAAAAGAAAAGCTGATGTCGGAGCGGGAGAATTTCGTAAAAGATTTTCAGGAAAGTCTTTTCAGCAATCATCGAAGAAATTTCGAGATGATTCAGGCCGATCAAGGGACACTTCGGGTTTTTCCAGACGAGACCGCGATCGACCCCCAGTGGGTACGCAAGCCACTTCAGTTGCTAGTGTTGGAAACGACGTCGAGACAGAGCAGAGTGCAAGTATTGTGGTAAATGGCATTCGGGGAGTTGTAGATTTCATGACCGCTCCTGTTATAAATGCGGGTCAGCCGACCACTTTATCAAAGATTGCCCCAGATTATCCGAACAAAATGTGAATCAGAATGGGAAACCGAGTAATACTACAGCACGAGGTAGACCACCTAGGAATCCGGGGAACGCTAGCGGTTTGTAGTTGTGTTTATCGATGACATTTTGGTTTATTCACGAGATGAAACCGAACATGCCGAGCACCTGAGATTAGTGTTGCAGATGTTACAGGATAAGGAGTTATACGCTAAATTCAGTAAATGTGAGTTCTGGTTGAGGGAAGTTAGCTTTTTGGGTCATGTGGTATCTGCATCGGGTATTCGAGTTGATCCGAGTAAAATTTTAGCCGTACTTAACTGGAAGCCTCCGAGAAATATTACTGAGGTTCGGAGCTTTTTGGGACTTACCGGTTACTACAGATGATTTGTAAAGGGTTTCTCGATGATAGCCAGACCAATGACAAAACTATTTCAGAAAGATGTTAAGTTTGAATGGTCAGAGAAATGTCAGAAAAGTTTCGATCAATTGAAAACTTACTGAAGCTCCAATATTAGTACAACCCGAATCCGGTAAAGAGTTTGTCATTTACAGTGATGCATCCTTGCTTGGGCTGGGTTGTGTGTTGATGAAGAAGGTCGAGTTGTAGCTTATGCATCGATGCAATTGAAGCCGCATGAGAAAAACTATCCGACTCATGATCTCGAATTAGCTGCCATTGTTTTCGCTTTAAAAATATGGCGACACTACTTGTTTGGTGAGAGGTGCCATGTATATTCGGATCACAAAAGTCTCAAATATTTGATGACTCAAAGATATTTAAATCTGCGACAAAGACGTTGGCTTGAGTTGTTGAAAGATTATGAGCTTGTCATTGACTATCACCCAGGAAAGGCTAATGTGGTTGCCGATGCTTTAAGTCGTAAATCACTGTTTGCTTTACGAGCAATGAATGTGCACCTGTCTGTTTTATCTGATAATGTGTTAGTAGCAGAATTAATGGCCAAACCATTGTTGATTCATCAAATTCGTGAAGCCCAGAAGGTCGATGATGAATTGGTTGCAAAATGAGCTGAATGTGTTTCGAATATGGAATCAGAGTTTCAAATTGATGATGACGATTGTTTGAGGTTCAGAAGTCGATTGTGTGTTCCAAGAAATTCAGAACTTATTTTGATGATTCTGAATGAAGCTCATTGTAGCCGAATGTCAATTCACCCGGGGAGTACGAAAATGTACAACGACCTGAGACATCAGTTTTGGTGGCATGGTATGAAACGAGACATTTCTGATTTTGTTTCGAAGTGTTTAATATGTCAACAAGTGAAAGCGGAACACCAAGTGCCTTCGGGATTACTTCAGCCGATCATGATACCCGAATGGAAGTGGGATCGAGTCACGATGGATTTTGTATCTGGGTTGCCATTGTCATCAAGCAAGAAAGATGCGATCTAGGTTGTTGTTAATAGACTGACAAAGTCGGCTCATTTTATTCCTGTACGTACGGATTATTCCCTTAACAAGCTAGTTGAAATGTATGTATCTCAGATTGTAAGGTTACATGGAGTACCTATTTCTATTGTGTCAGATAGAGATCCAAGATTCACATCGCGATTTTGGAAGAAATTGCAAGAAGCTTTGGGTACCAAGTTGTATTTTAGCACCGCTTTTCATCCCCAGACTGATGGTCAATCTAAGCGGATAATTCAGATACTCGAGGATATGTTGAGATGTTGCATCCTCGAGTTTAGTGGTTCGTGGGAACGGTATTTACCTTTGATTGAATTTGCTTACAACAATAGTTTTCAATCAAGCATTAAGATGGCACCTTACGAGGCTTTGTATGGTCGTAAATGTCGTACACCATTGTTTTGGACCGAGCTTAGTGAAAGAAAAATCTTCGGGGTTGATTTGATTAAAGATGCTGAGCAGAAAGTAAAAGTAATCAGTGAAAGTCTGAAAGCAGCTTCTGATCTTCAGAAGTCGTACGCGGATTTGAAACGAAAAGACATTGAATATCGGGTCGGGGACAAAGTGTTTCTTAAAGTTTCACCTTGGAAAAAGGTGCTCAGATTTGGCCGTAAAGGCAAATTGAGTCCGAGGTTTATTGAGCCGTATGAGATATCCGAACGAATTGGGCCAGTCGCTTACAGATTGATTTTACCCCCTGAACTTGAAAAGATTCACAATGGTTTTCATGTCTCGATGCTTCAACGTAATAGATCTGATTCGCACATAATTAATCCATCAGAGGTGGAAATTCAATCTGATTTGAGTTATGAAGAAGAACTGATTCGTATCCTAGCTCGCGAGGTGAAAGAGTTACGAAACAAAAAGGTCCCATTAGTAAAGGTGTTATGGCTCAAGCACAGGATCGAAGAAGCTACTTGGGAAACCGAGAACTCTATGAAAGAACGATACCCAAATCTATTTACTGGTATGATTTCCGGGGACGAAAATCTCTAAAGGGGGGAGAGTTGTGACAGCCCTATTTCGACCCTAGTCGGGAAATGGTTTCGGGACCATGAAACCGAGTCATAATAATAATTGATCGTTATATTCTATGTTTATTGTGTGTGTACATGCATGTGTGAAAGTTTCATGCTTTAATTTTGTCATTTTTATGTGAAATTTTGAAATGGGACTTATGTGAGACAATTGTGAAATAGGTTAGGTAATTATAAAATGATCTATTAATGCATGTATTTAAAAATGTGGACTTGCATGTCAAAATACCCATTTTTTGGGATAGTGGCCGGTCATGATATTGTTTTATATATATAATATGTATTTTTGGTTTAATATTTTATTTTACAAATGAATTAATAAATAAAAAAGGGAAATTAAATAATAGTTAGTGGGAGGAGAAGCCAAAGTTGGTTCATCCTTGTCCTTCATTTCCGTAGCTTGAAGTGAGGGAGAAGAAAATTTTCTTACTTGATTTTGGCCTAGAGGATGACTAGAATGAGGTATGTATTGATTAATTCTTGAAAATTTATGCATAATTGAGATGATTAGTTCAAATTGTACTTATCCCATAGATTAAACTTAGGTTTTTGAGGTTGGAAATTCGGCCAAATAGCTTGAACTCATAGTATATATATATATTTTTTATGACATTAAGATGGTTGGTTATATATTGACTTATTAGCTTTGAAAGTTGAATGACTTTGGTTAATTGGTTCATGTGGGTATTCGGCCTTGTGAATGTTATGGAATAAGCTTCAATTATGTACATATGTGATTATTGAATAATCGGTCATTTATCAAGTATGTGTACTTCATGTTTATTTATGATTCTTAAGCTTATTTATATGAACATATGTACAAATGGTAAATTGTTTTTAACTTGATAGTTGAGATTAATGTGTTTAGAGAGAGGTGCCGAATGTGGTCATTGAAGATGTTTTAATGAATAAAATGTGTAGTTGTGTTATAACATTCGGTTAAGGATTAAGGGTTCTAGCAAGTTTGGTATAATGGATGGTTATAAATAGCCTTGTATTTGATGTTTTTTTTAAGAATAGGAAACGGCTAATTAAGATGTTGTTGGGTAAAATTTTAGTTAGGTTATGTTAAAGCATTCGGCATTTCTTATAGTAATGTATACGAGAGTGGGAAAAGAGTAGGAATTATTCTAAGTGAGTTATGATCTTAATAATAGCAAGATAGAATCGGCTATATTCATGTTGGAGTGATTCGGTCATTGTTTGACATAGGCGAAATCATTCTGAAATTGCTACTTTGATCTTGGATTGAAATTTTTAAATGGAGGTTAAATTTGTTTGGTTAGGGCCGAATAGGGTTTATAAGTTAATGGCATGCTATATATATATGTGTGTATGTGTGTGTGAATGTGAATGTGAATGTGAGGTTGTGTATAAAACGAGTAATCGACTGAATTGTAATAGTCACTCATAAGTATGGATAAATGAATGTCTTATGTACGTACCTTGAGAAATAGAGACATTGGGATATATGTATATATATATAGTTAAATTTGTGTATAAGAAAGCATGGTAAGTTATGTGAATTTTTGTTTGTGCGTGTGAATTAGGTATTGGAATAATAAGCATAAAAGGTAGTCATGGCATATTTTATACACATATTATGCATTGAAGTTATATGATTGTCAAATGTGACTATTAAAGAAGTAATGTTGAATAAGTAATTAAACAAATTTATTTGTTTAATTTAAGCTCAAGAGCAAAGAGGATCTAAATCAGATAAGGGAAAGGAGAAAGTAATCGAGTAGCCTATTCGCAACTGTTCTAATAAATCCGAGGTAAGTTTTGAGTAGTCACCTTTAGTAAATGAATGATGATACTTGAACAAGTGTAAAGTGGGATCTTTTAATTTTACTTGAATAAAGTTGTATGATAAATAACTCATTTATATGATTTATAGAAGATTGATCATTATAGGATAAGTTGAATGATAGAAGGAGTATGTGAGAATTATCTATGATGTTTGAACCTTAATGTTAACAATGGTACTTGTATGAAGCTCATTTCGAATGTGGAAATGACTACTATTGGGATATGTAGAATGAAATGTGGTAATATACGAATATATATGCATGATATATGGTAATTATATCCGGACTTAAGGTCCGCAGGCTATATACGAGAATTATATCCGGACTTAAGGTCCGCAGGCTATATGCGGGAATCATACCCGAACTTCAGGTTCGCAGGCTATGTGCTGGAATTATATCCGGGTTTAAAGTCCCAAAGACTTTGTGCTAGTGATCGGACTTGGGTTTTAAATCTAGCAGGCTTAACATAGGTGATTTGAGTAAGAATACGAATTAAAATGTTCGAGGTAACTGCTACTAATTTTGTATTATACAGCAGGAAGGACAGGTACGTATTTTGTACACATAAGTGAATCGATTTTTTATTAAATTAGTATTAACCAAGAACGATATATATATATGTATAAAGGTATCTATGAATGATTACCGTATCTATGAATATGAGAATAGCCATTTCAGACAATGTCCATTATTATGTGATTTCATATGACTTAAATAGTTGTACGGACCATATGATGATTGAAGTATGTGTTGTAAATTTCATTGTGTTTTCATATAAATGTACATTCGGTCAAATGGTTTAAAGATGATTTCAAGTTTGGTGATTTATAATATTGAATTACATGACAAGTTTTATTTGTTTGAATTACTTAAAACTTACTAAGCCTCGAAAGCTTACTCTGTTTCTTACTTTTCTGTTTTATAGATTATCTATATTGGCCACCGACTCGTGGATCGTCAGCGGAACTTCATACTATCGACCTTTTTGGTATAGTTATATTTTGGTCTCGATATGGCATGTATAGATTAGGCTGTTGACGAATATGTTTTGTATTTGTAAATATTTTGGCCATATGAAAATGATATTTATGACTCAAGGTTCAGTATGTATTCAACTATATATTTCTGCTTTTATTGTAAATTTTATGAATTAATAATTAAATGTTTCACTCTATAATACCTTATAGCCTAAATCGGCGATCAGACTTAGGCTTAAGGTGTTACAAGTGTGGGGATCACATGGATGATGGCATGTAAATGCTATAATTGTGCCTTAATTGAGGATGTTTAATCAATAAATTGATGTTATGCTAGGTGCCTTTGATGTCTATAAGTATGGTTGGGATTAAGGGTAACAAAAGGCTTGGAAAATAGCCTAAGTGTTGGCCACATGGGCAGAGACACGGCCATGTGTCTCAGCCGTGTGGAGGACACAGCCTGGAAACATTGGCATGTGATTAGGTCGTGTGAAGTCTGCACTTAATTCACGAGAATTTAATTCTTCTGACGTCCTAGCGCACGAGCATGTGGCTTGGCCGTGTGGTTCATTTTGTTTGTGATAAGTTGGAATTTATACATATTTTTATCCCATGCTTAGGTCATTTTTGGATGAATTATCATTAGATTTGTGGAATTTGATGCTCCTAATCCTTTAATTTCATATATTATACTTAGCTGAGCATAGGAAAGTAAAAAGAACGAGAAACAGGCCAAAAACAGATAAAATGGGCCAACGTGAGAAATCAACATGGCCTGGACTTCCTCACACGGGTAGATCACATGCTCGTGTCTATTTCACAGCGTTGAACACGGTTTGAAGCATTTGCACATGGTCGTGGCACACGACCGTGGCCCTATCGAGCCCAAGTCTAGTTTTACTCGGAAAAGGCTACTTTTGGACTATTTTGGGCATTCTAAAGTCTATTTAAAAGACACACAGAGTAGGAAGTAATGAATTACTCGAAGAAAGCAGATTGATTCATCTCAAAAGCCAGATTCTCCTTCAAGACTGAAGATCTCCCTTCAATTTTCTTCAGGGGTTTTTGGGTTTTCTTTATGTTTTTTCATTATTATCCTTCTGAGATGTTTTCTTTTATCATTTTTAACTAAATCCCCTAAATACCTAAGGGGGATGAAACCTAAGACGGATCTTGTTAATATTTTCTGAACTATATGATAAATATTTGATTTGTTCTTAATTATGTTTGTTAACTTTTGTTTTAATATTTCAGGATATTGATTCAAGTATTGATGTGCTTATTCAGAGGATGAATAGTCCCTATCTTAGAGTAGATCATTCATAATTAAGCGGAGTTGCATGCAACCCTAGAGATAGGACAACATAAATCTGCCGGGTTAGAGTCAAATTTAATAAGAGAATCCATAGATCAAATTAATGCAAAACTAGGGGTTTTAATTAGAAAGAGATTTCAATTAATCAACCTAGGGTTAGACGTTATTAGTCTCGAGAGGGATAATAATATAAATTAGGGATTTCTATGGATCAAATCAAGTGAATAAATCATCTGGTTCAGAGTAGAATAACAAGTGAAGTCTAGGTGGATTCTTCATTGGGTATTGTCTAAATCAATTAGTTTTCCCAAAATTATTTCCCCAATTTACTTTTTGTACATTCTTAGTTCGTTAATTAGTTTAGATAAAACAACTCCCATTATTCTTAGGCTAGATAATAAAAAGAAGGTTAATACTAGTACTTTTAGTTCCTGTGGGTTCGACATCCAGTCTTGCTATAAACTATACTACTGTTCGATAGGTACGCTTGCCTTTATAGTGATAATAGTTAGTTTCAAGTACGATCAATTATAAATATTAAAACTTATCACGAGTGACAATCAAGTTTTTGGCACCGTTGTAACACCCTAAACCCGGCCCAGACGTTACGGCCGAATTCAGCATGCCACATGGAAAAAGTTGCTATTCGTTTCATCAAGAATCTCTTTCTTAGGGTTTAAAAACTTTAATGTTATAGGTTTAAGTGAATGGAAGCTGCGCACCAGGTAGGAAGCCAGAAAAGAGGAGGTGAGTCTGTTGGACTGCTTAAGTACCAAGCTCTTCCCGGATCCAATCCTAGACATGCACACATCCATTGCCACACTTAAAGCATGTTATGTGTCTATGAAAAAAATAAATCATGTTTAAGTCTGGTTTAGATATTAATTGCCTTTGATAACATTTATATTGTGGAAGCTTTACACGTTACCAAGATATTTTGAAAACATATAGTCTTTGTAAAACGCGCCCTAGTGCTAACCAATTCAATAAGTCCATAATTGAAATAATTTAATGAGCGGCCTTATTACAACCTTGAAACAAAACGAAAATAATTAAAAAAAATAAAAGAAGTGTGATTTATTTGAAAAACCAGAATTTGTTCTTCATGGCCACTCTGAATCCCGCCCAGCTCCAAGTCCACCAATTAGGGCTCACCTGCAAGGATGGAAAAAAAGAGTGAGTTTGGGGAAACTCAGTGTATACAGAAACCCATCCAAAGCCCAAGTCAGCTCGAGCCCATTGGGCCTAAGCCCTATTCGAGGAATAAAAGATACAAAGTGGACCAAGCCCTTTTCGAATCACTGATATCAAGGCCTTAGCCCTTTTCCATAACAGTGCGGCCCATAGGCCCAATTCAGTAATACGTGTAATAGAAATAACAATGAATGCAATCCCGTTTGGGGAGACTACTCAACCCACCAACCGCTACACTCCCCCGTACCAGCCCTACACTCCATGTGGGGAATATCTCAACCCACCCAACCCTACACTCTACAATTACAGCAATGCTGCTCGAATATCAGTAAGTTGAGGCAGAGCCTCCAGTACGTGGATGAACCACTTTAAGCACTTCCTCCATCAATATCCCAAACCCATGCAACATACAGAATACAGTATCAATCAATCATGCATTTAGGTCGATTTAAACCCTAGGGGTATATCAGTAATTGTGCTCATTAGGGGTAAATTCGTAAACTTACACATCTACACAAGTTATTTAAGTAATTTTTAATAGTTATAAGCAGTTCGAGTCTACCAACTACCTAACAGGCCGATTTGCCCATTTCTTACCCATATTGGTCCGTAAGCCCATTGGGCCCAGTTTTGGCCCATCGAGGCCCACTTACCGATGTTCACGTATTTTCGCACACAACCAACTTACCACTTTGCGATGCCGAATCTAACCATTATTCTATGACTTGAGAGCATTCGCGTACTCACAAGCCCATGACATACCGGATTTTCAGTTTTTTGGCTTTTGTCGATTTGAACAGAGAAAGGGTGTTCGGTACACACCTGTTTTGCGACGACTGCTATCGAGATCCCTTACGCTGTCCTACAATCGTTTAGCACAGTTTTTATTTACAATCCTCAATCACTAAACCCAAAAAATTGCTTAACCAAAATCAAGCCATGTCCCTAGAAAGCCTTTAAATCCTACCTTCCTGCCAAAAACCGATAGCTTGCTCCAAATCCGATTGCTCCAGTGATTTACGCCTTCGATCCAATGCTTAAGAAGACTCTAATCACCAAAAGAAAACATTAATAACAAACCCTTAGAGCCTTATGCCCAAATCGACAGCCTCCCTATTTTTAGGGATTTCGGCTTTTCCTAACATCGTAAAATAAAACCAAATCTGGGATGATGAGCACTTACCCCCTTACCCCTCTTTGATTTCCACGTAATCTTATGCAGATTTATCTTCTAACCAGCGACAGAGTTCGAATCCAAAAAGTCTTGAAGTTCGGCTATAAGCCCCCACACCAATGATACTTTCGGCTTTTGGGTGGTGAAGAAAATAACGATGTGTGGCTATGACCTTGAAGTAGGACTACCGTTAGGTATTTAAAATTAAGAAAAGATGATTGTAGTTTAAATAAAACAAAAGAACATAGAAGAACCTGACTTTGAAAAAATCGGCACAAGCAGTGATCACAGGATTTCAGCTTTTTGTGATTTCGGCAAAGGTGTTGATGATTACTGAGTTTGTGACGACTTTGGAGAAGAAAGTAGAGAAAAGAATAGAAAAGATGAAGGTTTTCGGCTAGGAGGCAAAAAGGAAGAAAAAGAAAACCCTTTGTGGAGATCGAGCAAAAGAAAACGGCACCACACAAGCCCTAGGTGCCGAAATATCAACCTAAACCTTCTCGCCGAATTTTCCTCTCTAATTCCCTACATTCGCCAACTCTAGACTCTCACCCAATCCCTTAAATCTCTCCCTTATCACTCCTTAATTCAAGCATTTGGGTGATCAGACACTCCTTTGGTGGACTCCACTTGGACTCCAACACTTACCTTTCTCGCACCTAAAAATAATTGCACCTATTTGCCAAAGCATGGGGATCGATCCCATGCCTTCCCTAATGCTCCACACGCCACATTTTTAGGAGCTTAGTGGCTTCACTCTTGCCACTTTACTATCTGCGCTCTTTTGTGATGCAAATTACCCATCACTCTATATATAAGGGCCACCTAGCAGAACCCCTAACTTTTAAATCCAAAACTTCAAAAATCCCACCGGGTTTGGCCAACACATGGGCCTTCCATAAGCCCATTTTCATACTTAGAATATTAATTTCACATCCAAATACACAGATTTTAAAACTTAACCAACATATGGAAAACCACAAATAAATCCGAAAATCAGGATGTTACAACTCTACCCTCCTTAAAGAAATTTCGACCTCGAAATTTTACCTTATTAAAACAAATTGAGAGGAATCGTTGACGCATTGCCTCCTCGGTCTCCCAAGTAGCTTCTTCTTTGCCATGGTTCCTCCAAAGTACCTTCACTAACGGAACTGACTTTCTTCTCAGCACCTTGACGTCACGATCAAGTATTTGCATAGGTTCCTCTTCGAAAGTCAAATCTGACTGTACCTCGATTTTCGCAACTGGTATGACATGAGTTGGGTCAGATCGATACCTCCTCAGCATGGACACATGAAAAACATCATGGATACGATGCAGCTCCGGTGGTAGCTCTAGCTGATAAGCCACTGGTCCAATTCGTTTAACCACTCGGTAAGGCCCAATAAACCGTGGGCTTAACTTACCCTTCCTACCAAATCTCAGTATCTTCTTCCAAGGCGAAACTTTCAAACACACCATGTCCCCAACAGCGAACTCAATCTCCTTGCGCTCGGATCCGCATACGACTTCTCGCTGTCTCATCGGATGCCTCCTTTAATCGATCCTTATCGGCCTAACCTTGCCTTGATTGTCCGCCACCAACTCGGTCCAAGTACTTGTCGTTCACCCAACTCTGTCCAACACGTCGGCGTACGACATCTTCGCCCATAAAGCGCTTCATATGGAGCCATCTGAATACTTGCTTGATAGCTGTTATTGTACGCAAACTCCGCCAATGGCAAGTAGTCCTCCCAACTACCACGAAAATCGATGATACAACCTCTCAACATATCCTCTAGAACTTGAA
Source organism: Gossypium anomalum (assembly GCA_025698475.1). Taxonomy (NCBI): domain Eukaryota; kingdom Viridiplantae; phylum Streptophyta; class Magnoliopsida; order Malvales; family Malvaceae; genus Gossypium; species Gossypium anomalum. Next base: position 15,896,900 of record CM046960.1, on the reverse strand, counting down.
TAACCCTTTTCGATTGTCCATCATGCGTCAGGTGAAAAGTGATGCTAAAATCCAATCGTGTCCCCAACGCTTCTTACAACTTCTGCCAAAACCGAGATGTAAACCTAGGGTCTCGATCAGAAATTATCGACACTGGTACCCCATGCAGTCGCACTATCTCCACCACATTAGCTTCGCCAACTTTTGCAGTGAGTAATCGGTACGAACAGGTATGAAGTGAGCAGATTTTGTTAACCTATCCACAACCACCCACACCGAATCTTTCTTGGTGGGTGTCAAAGGTAACCCACTTACAAAATCCATTGTTACTCTTTCCCACTTCCATAGCAGAATCTTTACCGGTTGCAGTAACCCAGAAGGCAATTGGTGCTCAGCCTTAACCTGCTGGCACGTCAGACATTTCCCAACAAATTCAGTCACCTCTCGTTTTAATCCAGGCCACCAGACACCTCTCGCAAGTCTCGATATAACTTATTTCCTCCAGGATGCATGGCACAGAGTCCTCCATACGCCTCTTTCAGGATTGACTGTCTCAATTCAGAGTCTTTCGGAATACAAACCCTTCCATGAAAGCACAGAACTCCTCTCGATATTGATCCAAAATCCTCACTCTCACCATTCCTAATTTCTTTGGAATCAAAGAGCTAATGAATCGTCCTTCAATCTGCTTTTTCCCTAACTCGCTTTCGGTCCAAGAAGGCCTTATTTGCGATTACGCCAACAAGCTTCCATCGTCATACTGGACTTAAACGTGCGAATAAGGCTCTTAAATCGGTAACAACCCTTCGACTCAACGATCCGCCACCACATTAGCCTTTCTGGGTGGTACTCAATCGAACAATCGTAATCCTTAAGCAACTCCACCCATCTACGCTGCTAAGGTTCAACTCCTTCGAGTCAACAAATACTTTAGGCTCTTATGATCTGTATATATGATACACCTTTCCCCATATAAGTAATGTCCCCAAATCTTTAACGCAAAAATTACCGCTGCAAGCTCCAAATCATGCGTAGGGTAATTCACCTCATGAGTCTTAAGCTGTCGCGACGCATAAGCGACCACCTTACCCTCTTGCATCAGTACGCAACCTAACCCCATATGCAACGCATCATTTGATACCAGTAAAGTCCTTTCCGGATATCGGTTGAATCAATATCGCGCGCTTGGTCAATACCTTTTCAAGCTGGTCAAAAGCTTTTCTTTGTTTCTCGGTCCAAACAAACGGTACTCCTTTCCTTATGAGTTTGGTCAAAGGTGCTACCAACACCGAGAAACCCTCCACAAACCTTCGGTAGTAACCTGCTAACCCAAGAAAACTCTGAATTTTTGATACCGACTTAGGTGGCTTCCATTCCAACACCGCTTCAATCTTACGAGGGTCCACCTTAATCCCCTCGGCAGAGACCACATGCCCTAAGAAAGTTACCTCCTCAAACGAATTCACACTTGCTGAATTTTGCATAGAGTTCCTTCTCCTCAACACCTGCAACACAATACGGAGATGCTCATCATGTTTCGTCTCCGTTTCAGAGTATACCAGGATATCATCGATAAATACGACCACGAACCGATCCAAGTAAGGTTGGAATACTCAATTCATTAGATCCATGAAAGCTGCGCAGTGCATTCGTCATCCAAATGGCATGACCAAGAACTCATAATGTCCATATCGAGTTGAAATGTTGTCTTATGAATATCCCTTCTTTTACCCTTAGTTGATGGTATCCGAGCGAAGATCAATTTTGGAGAATCATGAAGCCCTCTAAGCCGATCGAAAAGATCATCAATCCTTGGCGATGGATACTTATTCTTAATCGCCGGTTTGTTTCAATGGCGATAATCGATGCACATGCGCATTGTTCCATCCTTTTTCTTCACAAGCAGACCTGGTGCTCCCCAAGGAGACACACTAGGTCTAATGAAGCCCCTATCCAAAAACTCTTAGATTTGAGCTTTGGCCCACCAACTCCTTTGGTGCCATCCTATAAGGTGCAATGGATCTGGAGTTTGCTCTGTGCAATAAATCAATTCCAAACTCGACTTCCGATTGTGGGTAGTCCAGAAGCTCTTCGGAAAGACATCCCCAAATTCATACTTGATTACGATGGCATCCACGGTCAAATCTCGCTCGTTCGGCGGCTTACCAAAGCCAAATATGCCTCGCATCCCTTGCGCATCCATTTCTCAGCCCTCAATGCCGATACTATATTGGACAAGTAATCCCTTCGTTCTCCAATAATCATTAATCCTCATCATTTACAGTCCTTAACACCATCCTCTTAGCTGCGCAATCCAAAGTTGCCTTATGCTTGGTCAACCAATCCATCCCTAAAATCAGATCGAATTCTTCATATGGTAACTCCATCAAATCTCCGCAGAAAACCCTACCTTGAATCTCCAACGGCACCTCCCTGAAGAGTTTCTCTACCTTAACCGAATGACCTAAAGGACTTACCACAGACACCCCACATATAGTCCCCTCGAAGTGCACACCCAATGCCCCAGAAATGCTATATGCCACATATGAATGAGTTGATCCCACATCAATCAGAGCAGTATAAGGCACACCATAGGTCAGAAACGTACCAGTTATGACATCAGGTGCGTCTCTTTCCTCACGACGACGAGCAGCATACACCAAAGCTGGCTGTCGAGCATCAGCATTGCCATTACCCCTGCCAGGTGCGCAACGTCCACGACCATTACCACTGCAACCTTGTCCACAACCTCTTGGCGGTGGCGGTCCATCTCTTACTGGTTGAGCCGGTCGCACAGCCCCTTGTCCAGCCTCTTGAGCCTGAGCGGCCCTCTTAGGACAATCCTTAATCCTATGCTCATTAGACCCACAATGAAGACAAGCCCCAGAACGTTTCCAGCACTCTCCTTGATGCATTCTACCACAATCTCCACAAGCTTGCGGTCTAGCTGTGTTCACCTGAACTGTTCGAACTGGTTCCTCCATCCTAGCTCTCTTAACATTACGATTTGCAGCACCAGCTGATCCAGCATCCCTCCTGAACCGATTCCGATCCCTATCGCGATTTTTTCGTTCAGCTTGTTTCACCTCCTCAGCTATCTTTGCCTTCTCCACGAAGCAAAGGCAAAATCCCTCTCTCTGCGGAGCTATGAGTACCCTTAGCTCATCCCTAAGGCCATCCTCAAACCGAACACTACGCTCATATTCAATGGAAACGATGCCCCCAGCATACCGGCTTAATCGTAGAAACTCTGCCTCATATTCCGCAACGGTCTTACTTTCCTAGGTCAGATTCAGGAACTCCTTTCTGCGTGCATCCACATAGCTAGCTCCAACATATTTTGCCTTAAATGTCCGCTTGAATGGCTCCCATGATACCTCTCACCGGTGGGGTACCCTCTCTCACGATAATCCACCACCGATCACGCTTCATCCCGCAATGAATGACACCGCCCCTTCACCACTGTTTCCACTAAGCAGTCCAAGTCATCCATAATTCGATCTGTGGCTTCCAACCAATACTCAGCCACATTTGGGGATACTCCAGATACGCCCCTAAAAACCTCAGATCCGTTAGCCCGAAGTCGTTCGGAAATGGACCCCCTATTCATAGGCCCGACATTAGCTCCGGCCACCCTTTCCAAAATCCTCAACATGGCCTGAGACAAAGCGTCGTCCCCTGCGGCCTGATCATACGGCCCATTTTCATTAACTGGTGGTGGACGAGCCTCGCCAGCTGGTATGTGCTCCGAGGATGCAGATCCAGCTTGAGTACTACCTCGGCCTCGTCCACGGCCTCTTCTCCGAGTAGCCCTTGTACTAATATCGATTTATCTGGTTACGAATTTTATGACATTAGTTATTGGTTCAACTGTTTATTACAGAATGTTTTATGAATAGATAGAGTTGCATAGTTATTTTCACGCAAGTACAATTTAGCTACAGTCTCAGTCTTGTAGCCTTAATACTACATTATCTATAGTACTATCTCTAAGGCCCAGTACTATCTACAGTATTATTTTCAGTCCAGTTCCATATAAATATTTAAAGCAGAAAAAAAACACTTACAAACTTGGTGCCGGGGATTCAGTGTGCCACTTCCTTATCAGTCTATTTAAAATCTAAAAACCATGTCTTTGTTTACCGAAAATAAAAAAAAATTTGATTTGAAAACACATTTATTTTAAAACTATTGATTTAACCCCGTTTAACAATAGAAGAACTTGAACATTTTCGAAAAACTTAACATTTCCAAAAATACCCTTCTTAGGCCTAGGTTTTTGAAAAGATTTTCGGACCCGATCCACAGCCGAGTTGTTGTAACTTGGCTCTGATACCACTAAATGTAACACCCTAAACCCGGCCCAGACGTTACAGCCGAATTCAGCATGCCACATGGAAAAAATTGCTATTCGTTTCATCAAGAATCTCTTTCTTAGGGTTTAAAAACTTTAATGTTATAAGTTTAAGTGAATGGAAGTCGCACACCGTGCGGGGAAGCGAGAAAAAGAGGAGGTGAGTCTGTTGGACTGCTTAAGTACCAAGCTCTTCCCGGATCCAATCCTAGACATGCACACATCCATTGCCACACTTAAAGCATGTTATGTGTCTATGAAAAAAATAAATCATGTTTAAGTCTGGTTTAGATATTAATTGCCTTTGAAAACATTTATATTGCGGAAGCTTTACACGTCACCAAGATATTTTGAAAACATATAGCCTTTGTAAAACGTGCCCTAGTGCTAACCAATTCAATAAATCCATAATTGAAATAATTTAATGAGCGGCCTTATTACAACCTTGAAACAAAACGAAAATAATTAAAAAAATAAAAGAAGTGTGATTTATTTGAAAAACCAGAATTTGTTCTTCATGACCACTCTGAATCCCGCCCAGCTCCAAGTCCACCAATTATGGCTCACCTGCAAGGATGGAAAAAAAAGGTGAGTTTGGGGAAACTCAGTGTATACAGAAACCCATCCAAAGCCCAAGTCAGCTCGAGCCCATTGGGACTAAGCCCTATTCAGAATAACAATACACAGTGGACCGAAGCCCTTTTCAGAATACAGTATCAAGGCCTTAGCCCTTTTCCATAATAGTGCGGCCCATAGGCCCAATTCAGTAATACGTGTAACAGAAATAACAATGAATGCAATCCCGTTTGGGGAGACTACACAACCCACCAGCCCTACACTCCATGTGGGGAATATCTCAACCCACCCAACCCTACACTCCACAGTTACAGCAATGCTGCTCGAATATCACTAAGTTGAGGCAGAGCCTCCAGTACGTGGATGAACCACTTTAAGCACTTCCTCCATCAATATCCCAAACCCATGCAACATACAGAATACAGTATCAATCAATCATGCATTTAGGTCGATTTAAACCCTAGGGGTATATCAGTAATTGTGCTCATTAGGGGTAAATTCGTAAACTTACACATCTACACAGGTTATTTAAGTAATTTTTAATAGTTATAAGCCGTTCGAGTCTACCAACTACCTAACAGGCCGATTTGCCCATTTCTTACCCATATTGGTCCGTAAGCCTATTGGGCCCAGTTTTGGCCCATCGAGGCCCACTTACCGATGTTCACGTATTTTCGCACACAACCAACTTACCACTTTGCGATGCCGAATCTAACCATTAGTCTATGACTTGAGAGCATTCGCGTACTCACAAGCCCATGAAATACTGTGATTTTTAGTTTTTGGCTTTTTGCCGATTTGAACAGAGAAAGGGTGTGTTGGTACACACACATTTTTGGCGACGATCGCTACCGAGATCCCTTACGTTTGCTCTTACAATCGTTTAGCACGCTTTTATTTACAATCCTCAATCACTAAACCCCAAAAATTACTTAACCAAAATCAAGCCATGTCCCTAGAAAGTCTTTAAATCTTACCTTCCCGCCAAAACCGATAGCTTGCTCCAAATCCGATTGCTCTCCGGTGATTTACGCCTTCGATCCAATGCTTAAGAAGACTCTAATCACCAAAAGAAAACATTAATAACAAACCCTTAGAGCCTTATGCCCAAATCGACAGCCTCCCTATTTTTAGGGATTTCGGCTTTTCCTAACATCGTAAAATAAAACCAAATCTGGGATGATGAGCACTTACCCCCTTACCCCTCTTTGATTTCCACATAATCTTATGCAGATTTATCTTCTAACCAATGTGAGTTCGAATCCAAAAAGTCTTGAAGTTCGGCTATAAGCCCCCACACCAATGATACTTTCGGCTTTTGGGTGGTGAAGAAAATAACGATGTGTGGCTATGACCTTGAAGTAGGACTACCGTTAGGTATTTAAAATTAAGAAAAGATGATTTTAGTTTAAATAAAACAAAAGAACATAAAAGAACCTGACTTTGAAGAAATCAGCACAAGAAGTGATCACAGGATTTCGGCTTTTTGTGATTTCGGCAAAGGTGTTGATGATTACTGAGTTTGTGAACAGTTTTGGAGAAGAAAGTAAAGAAAAGAATAGAAAATATGAAGGTTTGGCTAGGGAGGCAAAAGGAAGAAAAAAAACCCTTTGTGGAGATCGACAAAAAAAGCGGCACCACACAAGCCCTAGGTGCCGAAATATCAACCCTAAACCTCTCGCTGAATTTTCCTCTCTAATTCCCTACATTCGGCCAACTCTAGACTCTCACCCAATCCCTTAAATCTCTCCCCTTATCACTCCTTAATTCAAGCATTTGGGTGATCAGACACTCCTTTGGCAGACTCACTTGGACTCCAACACTTACCCTTCTCGCACCTAAAAATAGTTGCACCTATTTGCCGACATGGGGGATCGATCCCATGCCTTCCCCTAATGCTTCACACGCCACATTTTTAGGAGCTTAGTGGCGTCACTCTTGCCACTTTACTACTGCTCTTTTTGTGATGCAAATTACCCATCACTCTATATAAGGGCCACCTAGCCAGAACCCCTAACTTTTAAATCCAAAACTTCAAAAATCCCACCGGGTTTTGGCCAACACATGGGCCTTCCATAAGCCTATTTTCATACTTAGAATATTAATTTCACATCCAAATACACAGATTTTAAAACTTAACCAAAATATCGAAAACCATAAATAAATCTGAAAATCAGGATGTTACAGCCGTTACCGGGGAACTAATATATTAGGAAGACTCAATTTTTATTACTCTAGCCATTATGTTCTTATTTTTATTTAATTTTGTTTTTATTTTTATTTTACTAAATTTTCTTTTATTTTCTTTCGGCAGGTTTTCATTGTTTATGACTAGAAGAAACCCGTCAGGACCATTACTTTTTGACAGTGAGACCGAAAGTACAGCTCGCAGAAACCGAAGAGAAATTAGGAGAAGCCTACAATACATAAAGGAAGGGCAAGAGGACGATATTCACACTACAACCGAGGAGATGGTTGATAATCAGAATAATTCGTTACCTCCTATGGTTGCTGCAAATCCAGTAAATCAGGATCCTGGTCCTTGTCTTATGTATGATTACGCTAAACCTACTTTAACAGGAACTGAATCGAGTATAGTTAGGCCTACTATTGCTGCAAATAATTTTGAACTGAAACCTAACATGATTCAAATGATACAACAGTTTGTTCAGTTTGATGGTTTGCAGGACGAGGACCCAAATACTCATTTGGCAAATTTTCTACAACTCTGCGACACATTTAAGATCAATGGCATTTCTGATTATGCCATTCGCCTTCAGTTATTTCCCTTTTCACTAACGAATAAGGCTAAGCAGTGGTTGAACTTGTTACCACGATGGTCAATCACTACTTGGGAACAAATGACTGAAAAGTTTTTACTCAAATATTTTCCACCTACTAAAACAGTTAAACTAAGGAATGATATTTCTTCTTTTGTGCAGATGCATTTAGAAACACTCTATGATGCATGGGAAAGATATAAGGACCTATTGAGAAGATGTTCTTACCATGGGTTACCTCTATGGCTGCAAGTTCAAACCTTTTACAATGGTGTGAACCCCTCGACAAGACAGATGATTGATGCAGCTGCTGGTGGAACCATCAATAACAAAACACCTGAAGAGGCTTACGAATTTATTGAATAAATGTCACTGAATAACTATCAGTGGCAAGTCATGAGGATTAAGCCAACCAAAGCAGCAAGCATTTATAACGTCAACTCGGTTACTATGCTGTCAAATTAGGTAGAATTATTGAATAAAAAAATTGACGATTTACTTGGCTCCACGCAGGTATATCCAATGATGAGGTGTGATTCAAGTGGAGGAGGAGTACACACAGAATATCAATCCTTCAATCCTAGCACCAAGGAGAAACAAGTCCACTATATGGGTAATAATAACTCAAGACCTCAAAATAACCTGTATAGTAACACTCATAATGCAGGTTGGAGGAACCACCCTAATTTCTTGTGAGGTGGCCAAGGAAATAAAAGACCACAAAATCCTTCTGGTTTTCAACAACCACCTTACCAGCAGGAAAGAAGTCGAACCTTGAGGAGATGCTAACGAAATTTATCTCGGTGTCAGAAACTCATTTCCAGAATACCGAGACAGGACTTAAGAATCAACAAGCATCGATCCAAGGGCTTGAAACTCAGATAAGCCAGCTTACCAAATTAATTTCTGAACGACCACAAGGTAGCTTGCCAAGTAACACGGAATCTAACCCAAGGGAACAGCTCAATGCGATTAACGTTTAAGATGAAGAAGAATTAGTTGAACCTAAACCACAGTGACCGAAAACTAGTAAGTGAAGAATACAAACCTCGAGTACCATACCCTAATGCAACAAGGAAAGACCGCACTGAAGAATAATTTGGTAAATTCCTTAAACTACTAAAGAAATTGCATATTAACTTACCGTTTATTGAAAGCTCTTTCGCGGATGTTAAAAGTAATGAAATTTTTAAAGGAGCTTTTAGCACATAAGTGGAAGTTAGATGAGGCATCACATGTGGAGTTGAGTGCAATTTGCTCAGCCATCCTACAAAATAAGCTACCCAACAAGTTGAAATATCCAGGGAGTTTTACGATTCCTTGTTTAATTGGTAGTTTAAACTTTAACAATGCTTTGGCTAATTTGGGGGCTAGTATTAATGTCATGCCCTATAAAATGTTTAAACAACTAGGCCTTGGGAAACCCAAACAAACTAGGATGAGCAATCAATTGGCAGATAAACCCATTAGATTTCCTAGAGGTATTATTGAAGACGTACTTGTAAAAATCGATAAATTTATATTCCCAATTGATTTTGTTATTCTAGACATAGAAGAGGACAGTGACGTACCTTTAATTGTAGGAAGGCCCTTTTTAGTAACTGCTAGAACAATTATTGATGTTGGTACAGGTGAACTCACACTTCGTATGGGTGATGAAACAATCACTCTTCAAGCTCATAATTTGAATAACACACCAAAAATCGAGGGTGGTTATATAAATTATGCAACTGGTACTGATTATGTGGTGAAACCTTCTTTGCAGAAAACACATTTGAAGAGCATAAATGAGCCATGTTTACGTATCAACAAAAGACCTATCTATGAAGAACGAAGGTTACAGATCGAGAAACTAGATGAATGTCGGACACAGAAATCGAGAACACATGATAAACTGAAACCATGCCATAACGGAACCAATTTTTCACCAAATCAACTTAAGGTTAGAGATAAAGTACTATTAGATGCGGCAGACCCTCGTATTGCCACCTCTAAACCGAATGAAGCAATCCCCTTTACGGTACTTAACATCTTCCCATACGGTACAGTTAAGGTAAATCATTCCAAATTGGACACTTTTAAGGTAAATAGTACTCGTCTAAAACCTTATTTTGATAGAACTAATAGCAGGGATGAGGAGTGTAAACTCCTCGCACCACCATGATCACGTGAAATCGAGGTAAGTCGAGCTTAGGCTATAAACAAGCGCTTCTCGGGAGGCAACCCGAGCACTAACATTATTAATTTCTTTAATTTTAGTATTTAACATCTAAATCACTAACTGCGTCCGTGAACAGAGGTGTTTCAAATCTATACGCCAAGCACACGGGCGTGCTAAAATAGAGTAAAATTTTCACCCAGCACGGGATGCGATACGTTGCCACGACTATGAGACATGGCCGTGGTTAATCCTGTGAAATTAACATGGGCGTGTGACACGCCCGTGCTTGGAACCCGTGGTAGAAACTGAGGAATCAACACGGGCGTGCGACAATCCCGTACCCACCACCCGTGATCGAACCTGCCAAATTAACACGGGCGTGCTCATATATACACGGGCATGGGAGAAACGAATGAAGTAAGACATGGCCGTGTGCACCAACACTCCTAAACTTGAAAAACATGAAAAGCACAGCTGAAATAAAGGCACACAGGCATGCCCCACGGCCGTGTGCCCCAATATCTATATTTTTAATTTTATTTCTCTTTAAAGACTATTTTTATTTTATCTTTAGGTTTTACAATTTTTTCGGCTACCTCTTTATAAGTAATCGGGCTTCTCTATATTTCTAAAAAGAATTATTGACTTTACCGCAGTTATAAAGAGCTCCAAAGCTCATTATTACTTAGGAATTTACAACTCCACTGGAAAAGGCCCTCCACAACTGCCATGTCCTGCCTGACCACCACCGGAGTATCCTCCTCCTTGTCTTAGCCGATCACTTTCCATAGCTACAATTCAAAGAATCCATTTAACATTCAGGAAGTTTCACTTCTCTCCCTATCTTATGATTTTATATTTATATTTTCTATTAAACCTATCTTTGTACATTGAGGGCAATGTACATCTTAAGTGTGGGGGGTATTTATATCACTATCAGAAAAATCCCTAAATTTTGTCTTATTCTCATGTGAAACACTCATACCACTATTAGAATGAATTTTGATTAATGTACGATTTTTATTGATATGTCTTGAATTAAAACATAGGTATTTATGCATTGATGATTCAAACTTTAAGTAATTAGAGAATCAAGCATGATAAGTTGATTTTTGAAGTATTAAAATTTTAGGCTATTTCCCCAAGTTTAGGTATTATCTTAGAGTTGAAATTCACAGGGTTAACATCAACAAGCCATAATTTTTGTGAGATATTAAGCCTTTAGAGCATATATTATTTCTTTCATGCTCACTTTTATTGTTACTATGAGTAAGTCAATATTGATTTGTTATTCTAGAACTTGCTTCGATTATGCATGTCAAGATTACACCATTGATTTAATATGTTAAGATGATAAAGGCATTTAGGTTTAACCCACTCACTCCATAAAAGCCTACTTTCATAATTAACCCTTAGTGAACCCCCTTGAGCCTAGCAAGCCATTCTTTGATATACCCCTAATATTAACCCATAAACCATTATTGTTCAAATCCCCTAAACTAATTTGATCCCTATTTTTTCAAGATTTGATTTGAGTAAATTGCGTAGCTATGTTTTATTTTAATAGTTAGTAAAGTTCTATGTACTTGATTTGTTCTTAAAAAAAATGAAATTATGTAATGCTTGGGTTAAAACAATATTATCCATGAAGAAAAGCTCAATTCTAGATCCTCTAATTAGGAATATAATCTGTTAGTTTTAGTATTTTTTCTAATTAGGCAATTTTTTAATTCAATCTCGATTCTAACCTTCTCTTTCAGCTTGTGACCACATCCCCTAACCAAAGCCACGTTACAACCCTCCAAAGACCTTTTGATTGATGTATCATCTCAATATGCAGTGGTGGAGATTTGATTTTCACGCAAGCCTATGGTAATAACTTTTCATATTGACTGTTGAGTGCTAAATTTATTGTCCTTAAACACATCGAGTGATGTGAGAGAATCTTTAGTGAGGATGTTAAACTCTGTGTTATTTTGAATCAAAAGTAATTACTTAAATGAGGGGAGACGCCTATGTTTTTTTGTGATAAAATGCTCAACTCGAAATGTTTGAAACTTTAATGCTCTTCTAGTTGAATTCTCAATGTCTGATTACTTATGGATTGTTTTGAGATATTATTGATAGGAATTATAAGTTGAGAAAAATGATTTCCTAATTGTGAATTGAGGATTTTGCTTGAGGACAAGCAAACGCTCAAGTGTGGGGGTATTTGATAAGTCGTAATTTACACATATTTTTATCCTATGCTTAGCACATTTTTGGATGAATTATCATTAGATTTGTGGAATTTAATGCTCCTAATCCTTTAATTTCATATCTTATACTTAGGTGAGCATAGAAAAGTAAAAAAAACTAGAAACGGGCCAAAAATGGAGAAAATGGGCCAACGTGAGAAATCAACACGGCCTAGACTTCCTCACACAGGTAGATCAACGCCCGTGTCTATTTCATAGCCTTAAACATGGTTTGAAGCATTTGCACACGGACGTGGCACACGGCCGTGGCCCTATCGAGCCCAAGTCTAGTTCTACTCGGAAAAGGCTACTTTTGGACTATTTTGGGCATTCTAAAGCCTATTTAAAAGACACACAGAGTAGGAAGTAAGGAATTACTCGAAGAAAGCCGATTGATTCATCTCAGAAGTTTGATTCTCCTTCAAGACTAAAGATCTCCCTTCAATTTTCTTCAGGGTTTTTGGGTTTTCTTTATGTTTTGTCATTATTATCCTTTTGAGATGTTTTCTTTTATCATTATGAACTAAATCCCCTAAATACCTAAAGGGGATGAAACCTAAGACTGATCTTGTTAATATTTTCTAAACTATATGATAAATATTTGATTTGTTCTTAATTATGTTTGTTAACTCTTGTTTTAATATGCCAGGATATTAATTCAAGTATTGATGTGCTTATTTAGAGGATGAATAGTCCCTGTCTAAGAGTAGATCATTCATAATTAAGCAGAGTTGCATGCAATCCTGGAGATAGGATGACATAAATCTGTCAGATTAGAGTCAAATCTAATAAGGGAATCCATAGATCGAGTTAATGCAAAACTAGAGGTTTTAATTAGAAAGAGATTTCAATTAATCAACCTAGGGTTAGACGTTATTAGTCTCGAGAGGATAATAATATAAATTAGGGATTTTTCTGAGATCAAATCAAGTGAATAAATCGTGCAGTTGAGTCGAATAACAAGTGAAGTCTAGGTGGATTCTTCCTTGGGTATTGTCTAAATCAATCAGTTTTCCCAAAATTATTTCCCCAATTTACTTTTTGTGCATTCTTAGTTAGTTAATTAGTTTAGATAAAACAACTCCCATTATTCTTAGGCTAGATAATAAAAAGAAGGTTAATACTAGTACTTTTTGTTCTTGTGGGTTTGACATCCGGTCTTGCTATAAACTATACTTCTGTTCGATAGGTACGCTTACTTTCATCGTGATAATAGTTAGTTTCAAGTACGATCAATTATAAATATTAAAACTTATCGCGAGTGACAATCAGTTTGATTATGTCATAAACAGAGAGTTACATGGCCTGAGGACACAGGCGTGTCCCTGTGACCACACGGACGTATGACGCTATTCCATGAAAATTTTTCTAAGTTTTCCTAAAGTTCTTCAAAGTCCTCGGTTTAGTGTTGAACAATTTTCAATGTATGTTTTGGGCTTCGTAGGCCCATATAAGGGACGATTTGCATATGTATGAATGAATTTTAATTTGAATGAAATTTTATGGCTCGATTTTGTGTGTTTGTTTGAGTTTAAGTCCGGTAATGCCTCGTACCTTGTTTCAGCATCGAATACGGGTAAGGGGTGTTACATTAGGTGTCAATTTATTACTTTGAATTATCCGATGAGGTACTGGGTGCCAAACTAGTGTGTTTTCGTTGGATCCGTGTATCCGTCTGAGTCTGGGTCGTGTTAATAGGGGTAAATAAATGAAGTGATATTATGAATCGTATTTGTTGATACAGACTATGGAATAGAAATGAGACATATGAAATTGTGAAATATATAGTGAAAAGCTATTGAGTTAGCAAATGATGAAAATTGAATTATGTTATGAATGATTTGACTATGAATTGATTAATTGAAGGATTATGGTTATTGTATGATTCAATATTATTTACTTTAAAGTATTCGGATTATAGAAATACCACTGATTTTTTACTTAGCGTAGGTTTATTTTCCGTGCGCAGGTTAGATAAAGTCAGATTGTCACTTCAGCATCCATCAACAATCCCGAACTCAAAACGTAGTGATGTATGTTTTTTTTTTTTTTGTGTGTTGGCATGTACCTAGGATGTTTTATGCTTGTAATTTTGGGAAGTGAATGTAAATGATGTTATAAGATGATATTGGTTACTTATATACATGAATATGTGTGTTATTTTAAGGCTATAGTATGGTATGCTTAAGTTAGTGCATAAATGATCTTAATATAGGTTATTTGAATTGAAATTGGTATGAATTTAGAGTTGGCTTGAATAGTGTTTTAATGGATTGTTTTGATAATATATGTGAAGTACCTATGAGGGTACATTGGTTAGGTTATTAGAATGATTGTTTTAACAAGTTTTAAAGGTATTTGATCATCTTTTATAGTGATTGAGCGATTGGTTTTTGAGTTGCTTGGTGTTCAAGGTTGTAGGGAAGGGTAAACTTGATGTTTAAAGTTCATTTTGAAGCCACACGGCCAGACACACGACCAAATCACTCGCCCATGTAACCTTGAACATGCCCATGTAACCTTGAACACGCCCATGTGAAAATACCTAAGCATTCTATTTTACAAGGAAGACAGATAAATGTAGGGAAGATTATCTTCCAAGAGGTCCATAGGTGTACTGATAAAAATGTCGGGAGTTTGAATTTTCCTTCCCTTAGTTCTGTCCTATGTAAGACGACAAATGTGCCTTTAGTTGATGTTGAGGACATTACCCCCAATAAAGGTGGGATAACGTAAGCAATTTTTGCCAAACTACGAGGAACTGAGTTTGTTGCAACATCTCAGCACAGTCAATCTTCCCCTACAACAAGTGTTCCTACAGCAATATCTCCCGCCTCTCATGACCAAAACATCTTGACCTCTCTAAAGCAGTTAGAATAGAGGTTGTCTCTGTTTGAGGTGCAACAATACCAAATGATGGAAGAGTTGGAAGAAAGCAACGAACACTAGGCTCGATACTGGTCGTATATAGAAGATAGGGATTTGGCATTAAGAAGATCCCTCTAGAAAAAAATTTTAAGACCCATGCCAGAATTTCCTACTTTCCCAGCTACTTTGTTCTCGTCTAATGAGTACGAAGAAGAGCTAGTTCCATCCGTTACTAAAATTGACTCCATGACTGAAGGAACCACTACAGATAAAGGAAAAGCTGCTAAAGAGGAGTTAGAAAAGTCAACCTCTGCCGAACTAGAGAATGATGTAGAAGAAGGAAATGAAGGAACAAATGCAAACCACTACACCATCTATTGCCACTAAAAAAAGGCAAAACTCCTATACCGACATCTTCACCCACCTCCATGACTGCATAGGATCAAACAATTGATCAAATGATCGATGAACTAACGGAGACCGAAAAAGAAGGGTAGTTTTACAATTCCTATAGAAATAGGGCACATTTATTTTAGTAAGGCCTTTTGTAATTTAGGGGTCAATATTAATTTAATTCTCCTATCAATCTATAGGAAACTCAAATTAGGGGAGTTAAGGAACACTTCAATAACACTACAGTTAGCCGATTGATCCTTAGTACACCCAAAAGGTGTACTCGAAGACGTATTGGTTAAAGTGAGGAATTTTACTGTTCCAGTCAATTTTGTAATTCTTGACTTTGAGGAAGATCAAGAGATCCACATACTGTTGGAAAGGTGGTTTTTAGCAACTTCTAGATCAACCATTGATCTTGAGAAAAATAAATTAACAATAAAAATCAATGGTGAACTAGAAGTGTTTAAATACAGCAAAGATTCCCAATATGAGGAATTAAAAAAATAATTAGGGAATGAATATTTTGCATTATTCTAT
Source organism: Gossypium anomalum (assembly GCA_025698475.1). NCBI lineage: Eukaryota > Viridiplantae > Streptophyta > Magnoliopsida > Malvales > Malvaceae > Gossypium > Gossypium anomalum. The sequence continues at coordinate 15,881,012 of CM046960.1, read as the reverse complement.
GTAACCTCTAATTGTCTTGATCAAATGTATGTTTCAAGTGTGATGTGTGTAGGAAAACATGGTCCAAGGGAAAGAGACAAGTGGATAGAACCAAACATAATAGATCTTTCGTTGACGGAATGCGATGGTCGACAAAGGAACAAAAATTTGATGACGAATAGTAACGGGTTGATGGATGATTTCAGCAACCACACTTAACTTTAATCATCGCAAATCATCTCTGTAAATATGTACTTTTTTGCTTTTTAGATTTTTAAGAATTGTAACTATGAATTTTAATTGTAATTAGGTTAAAAATAGGTTAGCTTAGGGCTAGGATGACTTTAAAAATGTTTTGAACTGACTAGGCACAACCCTAAGGAGTTCGACATGTTAGAAAACATCATTTTCACAAAGTCCAGTACGTGTCACGACACAGGTACCCCTCAGGTGCCCCTCTGTCACGAATCAAAAGAGTGGAAAATCTAAGGCCATGTCACGACATGCTACTTCGAACCAAAAATTTTCAAATATTAAAACTTGTGACGCGACACTGCACTTTAAAACAAAAATCCTGGGAAATAAGGGTAGCATGTTGCGACATGACATCATTTTCTAAAATTTTTGGCCCTTTTAACATGTAGCCTGTTAGATTTTCTATATAAGTTGTACAGTTTCAAACTTATTTTTTCACTTTCAAACACACCAAAGGAGCACCCAAAATTAGGAGTCATCGCACCTCTCCTCCATTGTTACTTCTTTAGTTTGAGCATCCACACCTCTATTCGTCGGTGATCTCATCTCCCTTTACTTAGCAATTCATTTTTCTATGGTGTATCTCCCTTCTTTGGTAGCCAAAATACATCGAAGTTAAGCCAAACACAAACAATCAATGTAAAGCATGGCACCCTATAAAGCATGTTCTTTTCTTTTTTTTACTGTATCTCCCTTCATTTTTTAAGCGCTTTGTTGTTATCATTTGAATCATTACTATTCATTACACCCTGTAAAGCATGTCGCACTCAAGAATTATTGACTGACTTTGGCACTACTCACTTCCATAACGTGGAAGCTGAGCACTACTATATGCAAATGAATGGATGCATGTAACAGCCCGGTTTAGACCCTAGTTGGAATAGTAGTTTCGGGAACACCAATCTGAGTTAGAAAAAAATTATTTTAATATTATTTCTGGTGCTTATAATATGTAAATCAATATGTGTGAAAGTTTCGTGTGAAAATTTTATTGTTTGTGTGCTTAATTTTGAAAAATGACTTAATCACATAAAATGTCAAATTGGCCTTCTATTTGTTAAAGTGCCTATTTGCTATGTCTTCTTAAATGTGAGGTCCTTATGTTGTAAATGGACTATTGAATTCATGAATTGACATAAATGGACATGAGTTAGTGGAATTTAAATGAAATTAAAAAGGTTATGTTAGTAATTTGATAATTAAATGTTGATTTAAAATTTATCCATTATCATCTATCTTTGCCGAAAATTTGAAATAAAAAGAAAAGAAAATATCAAGCTAGGGTTTGGCACCTGTGGTTGGTGATCAAGGTATGTTTTGAGCTCGATTTTTAATAATTGCTACATTTTTGAGATCGTTGCTTTGTGTTCTATAAAACCCATCCTTAAATTTCATAAATTATTAATGATTTTGAGTTGAGCCATTGATAGTATATAAAAGCTTGATGTTAGGTTAACATGTTTTGTCTTTGAATTTTTGATGAATTTGAGTAATTTGGATTAAATTGTGAAAATGGTAAATTGAGGGGTTGGATTGTAAAATAAATAAAAGTTTTGGACTCTTAGAAGTCCTTATGATATTCGGATATGCATGGGTTCATTTAGATTATGTGTATTTTGTGTTCTTGTGAAATAGGGACTAAAGTGTCAAAATGTGAAAATATGGGGGTTAAATTGTAAAATGCCCTAAATGTATAATTGTGAATTGATTTGAATGTTTTGGTGAGTAAAAAGGTTAATTTTGAATACATATAGATAAAGAAAAGAGGAATTCAGATTTAGACCGAGGGAAGTCAAAGGTCATTGAGTAAACAGTCTGAATCATCAATTCTGAGTACGAGGTAAGTTCGTATGTGATAAATGATATTATAGTTATGTTTTAATGCTTCGATAATGCATAAATTGTATAGATATTTGATTTTGGTTTGAGTATAGTGTTAATAGATTATGTTCGGCACTAAGTGTGCGGTTCAAAATAGCTACGGCTACAAATGGCACTAAGTGTGCAAGTTAGAATAGCTTCGGCTATGAAAAACACTAAGTGTGCGAGTTGGAATAGCTTCGGCTATGGAAGGCACTAAGTGTACGAGTTGGAATAGCTTCAGCTATGAAAGGCACTAAGTGTGCGATACCGAGATAGTTTCGGTTTGTTGAAATGGTACTAAGTGTGTGATATTATTACGATTTTGACAAATTAAAGATGCATTAAGTGTGTGAAATCTTTAATTATGGCAAGACTTCTGAATGAACTAATGTATTTGAACAAGAGGTGAGAATAAAATGAAATTATATGGGAAAGTTCAGGTATGTTCGGTATTTATGTGTTAGATGATACTATGTGTATGAAGCTTGATGAATTCGAATGAATATGCTATATGAGATAGAACAGAACTGATGGTTGAATTATGAACTACTATGTGTTTATTAGTTGATGTTTCTTATATTATAAACTGTTGTTTATTTGTGGCACGAACTTACTAAGCTTTAAAAGCTTACTGTGTGAAATGTTCACTCTCTTACAGTGTCTTAAAGCTAGCTCAAATCCGAAGATCGTCAGCAACTCATTCACACTATCTGACATCTATTTTAGTACTATTTTGGGAGTTGCATATATGGCATGTATAGGCTAGAAGTTTTTGTATATGTTTTCGTGAAGAGTATATCTAGCCATGTGATTTGGCTTGATCATGGTTGTGTATATGAATGTGTTTTGGTATGAAATATGTGGTGTAATATGAACAATATGATATGTTCTGAATGGTCAAGTGAAATGGTCAATTTGGTAAGGTTTTAGCATATGAATGAATGAGATGAATTAGGGTTATGAAATATATGACTTAATATGATTTTAGCTCATGATTTGATATGATTGAGTATAGTTTATGAACATGAAATTGGTTGATAATGTTGTCGCTTGATTGGTGTATGTTCTAGTATTGAAATTGGTTGAATATTTGGTGTAAATGTGCTTCGGTTGATGCTTGTTGGTTTGACCCAAATTGGGTGGCAAATTGGCTTTTCAAATGGCCTATTTTTGTCCACACGGGCAGAGACAGGGGCGTGTGTCTCAGCCGTGTGCGACACACAGTCATGTTGCACGACCGTGTGTCCCCTGGGGTACCCTACAAATGTAAGTCAGGCTTGAGCATGGCCAAGGCACATGGGCGTGTGGCTAGCTGTGTGACCAAGTCAGTTTCGACCATAGCCAAGACACACGGGCGTGTCTTGTGGCCATGTGAGCAAGTCAGTATGTATGCCCTGTTTTGATACGGGCGTGTCTACTGCCGTGTAAGGCACACGGCCTGTTCACACGGGTGTGTGACCTGTACATCTTTGAAAAATGTTTAAGTTTTGAAAAATTGTGTATGAGCTCGGTTTAGTCCCGACCTCTTTCTAAAGCACGATTAAGGTCTCGTTGACCTATATAAGGGTCACTAAATTGATGCTTGATCTTGGGTGCTATGATATTTGTGAAATGAATGTTAAATGTTCCTATTAGTCGGGTAACGCCTTTAACCCTAGTCTGGTGACAGATACGGGATAGAGGTGTTACATTTTATTAGTATCAGAGCTATGGTTTAGTCTGTTCTAGGACTGCCATAGCGTATGTGAGTCTAGCTATACATGTCATATATATGAATTTTGATAGTGTGATGATTCTTGACAGTTAAAATGTGTTTTTCATATAGCCAATGGATCCCAAACGAGCAATAGCTAATGATGTTGAGAGCAATGCACTTGCATCCGCTCAAGGGATAGTGCTGGCCGAGTCTAGACCGATATCTAGTAGTCAGGGAGGAGAGGCTAAGCAAGCCTTCTTCCAAATGATGATTGAGTGGTTTACGAAATTCGTACGAATGAATTCGGCTAGTCAAAAACCTCCACCCTACCTATTCCTTAACAAGTCCCGGTTGTATCGCCAGTAGTAGATCTGATTCGACTTAATAAGCCACTCATTGATAAGATTCGTAAACACGAGGCTGAAGAGTTTCGGGCTATGGTTGATGATGATGCCGAGAGGGCTGAGTTCTGGCTTGGAGCACTATCTAAGTATTTGATGAGTTGTCATGTACTCCAGATGAATATATCAAATGTGTAGTATCCTTGCTTAGAGACAATGCATATCACTAGTGGAAAACGTTGACATCAGTGGTTCCTAGGGAACAGGTTACTTGGGAATTCTTTTAGACCGAATTTCGGAAGAAATACATAAGCCAGAGATTCCTTAATCAGAAAAATAAAGAGTTTTTGGAATTAAAACAGGGTCAGATGAATGTAATAGAATACGAAAGAGAATTTGTACGTTTAAGCAAGTATGCTCGAGAATATGTGTCTACTGAAGAGATTATGTGCAAAAGATTTGTTGATGGATTGAACGAAGATATAAAGTTGTTAGTAGGGATACTTGAATTGAAAAAATTTGTAATACTAGTTGAGAGGGCCTGTAAAGCCGAAAATCTTAGTAAAGAGAAAAGAAAAGCTGATTCAGAGGCTGGAGATTTGAGGAAATGAACGATGAATAAATCTTATCATTCCTCGTCAAAGAAATCTAAAAATTTTAATGATCGATCGACAACTTTAGCGAGACATCAGAATAGAGATCGGGGAAAGCAATATACCAATCCTAAAGCTCAAACTACCTCAGTATCGAGTGTTGGTAATGCAAAGGATAAAAAGCCTGAGTGTAATCAACGTGGAAGACAGATTTTGGAGATTGCTGGGGAAAATTTATTAACCGAGCTTGTTATAGTTGTGGTTCTCGAGATCACTTCATAAAAGATTGCCTAGAGTTAGCTGAGAAAGATAATGTTTAGAACATGAGGCCGAGTAACACTGCAGCTAGAGGTAGACCACCGAGAAACATAAGAAATACGAGTGGTGGTAGAGGTGTGACGCAAGACACTGCAGCGAGATCTGATGCTAAAGCACCTGTACGAGCCTATGCTATACAAGCACGAGAAGAAGCGTCATCTCCAGATGTTATTACTAGTACTTTTACTCTTTATGATACTAAAGTTATTGCATTGATAGATCCAGGGTCTACTCATTCGTATATATGTGTAAATTTAGTATCCAGTAAGATTTTGCCTATGAAGTCTACTGAATTAGTAATTAAAGTATCGAACCCCTTAGGCAAGTGCGTATTAGTTGATAAAGTGTGCAAAAATTTTTCATTGATGATTGGGGTAATTGCTTTCTGGCCGATTTGATGTTGTTACCATTTAATGAGTTTGACATAATCCTAGGTATGGATTGGCTAACGATGCATGATGCTGTTGTGAATTACAAACGGAAGATGATTGATTTGAGATGTCAGAATAATGAGATTATTCGTATCAAATCAGATGATATGAATGGTTTACCGGTAGTGATATCTTCGATGTTAGCTCAGAAATATGTTAGAAAAAGGTTATGAATCTTACTTTGCGTATGTGCTTGATAGTAAAGTGACCGAAAGAAAGATTGAATCAGTACCAGTTGTGTGCGAGTATCCGGATGTGTTTCTTGAAGAATTATCGAGGTTACCACCGATCCGAGAGGTTGAATTTGGCATTGAGTTAGTACCGAAAACTACTCTGATTTCGATAACTCCATACAGAATGGCACCGACTGAATTAAAAGAGTTGAAAGCTCAGTTGCAAGAATTGACAGATTGAGGTTTTGCTAGACTGAGTTATTCTTCCTGAGGTGCACTAGTTTTGTTCGTGAAAAAGAAAGACGGAAATATGAGGATTTGCACTGATTATCAACAACTCAATAAAGTGACGATCAGGAACAAGTTTCCACTACCCCGAATTGATGATTTTTTTGAGCAGTTGAAAGGAGCTATTGTATTTTCAAAGATAGATATGAGATTGGGATATTATCAGTTGCGAGTAAAAGATTCAGACATTCTGAAAACTGCTTTCCGAACGAGGTACAGACATTATGAGTTTTTGGTTATGCCTTTCGGATTACCAAATGCACCTATTTTGTTTATGGATTTGATTAACAGAATTTTCAGATCGTATTTAGATCGATTTGTTGTCGTATTCATTGATGACATTTTGATTTATTTGCGTGATGAAACTGAACATGCCGAGCATCTGAGAATAGTACTACAGACTTTGCGAAATAAGTAGTTATATGTGAAGTTTAGCAAATGTGAATTTTGGTTGCGAGAAGTCAGTTTTCTAGGACATGTTGTGTCGGCATCTGGTATCCAAGTTGATCCGAGCAAGATTTCAGCTATTTTGGATTGGAAGCCTCCGAGAAATGTTTCTAAAGTTTACATTTTTCTGGGACTTGCTAGGTATTATCGATGGTTTGTAAAAGGCTTTTCTATGATTGCGACTCTGTTGACAAAATTACTTCAGAAAGATGTGAAATTCGAATGGTCTGAAAAGTGTCAGAAAAGTTTTGATTAGTTGAAAAATTTGTTGACTGAAGCTCCGGTATTGGTACAACCTGAACTGGGTAAAGAATTTGTGATCTATAGTGATACTTTGCTGATCGATCTGGGATGTGTTTTGATGCAAGAAGGCAAAGGCATTGCATATGCTTCGAGACAGTTAAAACCGTATGAAAAGAACAATCTGACGCACGATCTTGAGTTAGCTACGATTGTGTTCACTTTGAAGATTTGGCGCCACTATCTATTTGGTGAGAAATGCCATGTGTATTCAGATCATAAGAGTTTGAAATATCTGATGACTCAAAGAAGGTGGTTAGAATTGCTAAAAGATTATGAGCTTGTAATTGATTATCATCCGGGAAAAGCGAATGTTGTTGCTGATGCTTTGAGTCAGAAATCATTTTTTGCAATACGTGCTTTGAATGCTCAGTTGTGTATGTCTAATGATGGTTCAATTCTAGCCGAATTGAAAGCAAGACCGTTATTCTTACAACAGATTATAGAAGCCCAGAAGATCGATAATGAGATTTTAGCAAAATGAGCTCAGTGTGAAGTAGATCCTAATTTAGAATTCAGAGTTGATAATGATGATTGTCTGAGATTCAGAGATAGAATTTTTGTTCCGAGAAATCCAGAGTTAATTCAGATGATTTTGAAAGAAGTTCACAATAGTCGGTTATCTGTTCATCCAGGTAGTATGAAAATGTATAATGATTTGAAATAGTATTACAGATGGTCTGGAATGAAAAGAGATATCTCTGACTTTGTTTCAAAATGTTTAGTCTGTCAGCAAGTAAAAGCCGAGCATCAGGTACCTTCTGGATTGCTCCAGCCAATCATGATACCTGAGTGGAAATGAGACAGAGTCACGATGAAATTTATATCTGGTTTATCATTTTCACTGAGCTAGAAAGATGCAATCTGGGTTATTGTGGATAGAATGACTAAATCGGCTCATTTTGTTCCAGTTCGCCCAAATTACTTGCTTGATAAGCTAGCTGAATTGTATGTTTCTCAGATTGTAAGATTACATGGAGTACCTATTTCTATTGTTTCGGAAAGAGATATGAGGTTTACATCGCGCTTTTGGAAGAAACTGCAAGATGCGTTAGGTACGAAACTACACTTTAGTACTGCATTTCACCCATAGACGGATGGTCAATCCGAGCGGATTATTCAGATTCTCTAGGATATGTTGAGATGTTGTATTATTGAGTTTGAGGGTACGTGGGAATGATACTTGCCACTGATTGAATTTTCATATAATAATAGCTTTCAATCGAGTATAAAAAATTGCTCTTTATGGAGCTTTATACGGTCAGAAATGTCGAACACCATTATACTAGATAGAACTTAGTGAGAATAAAATCCACGGGGTTGATTTGGTCAGAGAAACAGAATAAAAAGTAAAAGTGACCTGCGAAAGTCTAAAAATACCATCAGATCGTCAGAAATCGTATGTAGACTTGAAACGAAAAGATATAGAGTTTCAGATAGGGGACAAATTATTTTTGAAAGTCTCGCCGTGAAAGAAAATACTCAGATTCGGTCGTAAAGGCAGATTGATCTGAGATTTATTGGGTCGTATGAGATAATTGAACGTATCAGGCCAGTTGCATACAAACTGTTGTTGCAACCTGAGTTAGAAAAGATCCATAATGTATTCCATGTTTTGATGCTTCATCGATATCAGCCAGATCCTTCGCATGTGATTAATCCGTCTGAGATTGAGATTAAGTCTGATATGACCTATGAAGAGGAACCGATTCGTATTCTGGCTCACGAGGTTAAAAAATTATGAAATAAGAAAATTCTGTTAATAAAAGTACTATGGCATAAACATGGAGTTGAAGAGGCAATGTGGGACCACGGGATACAATAAAAGAACGTTATTCAAACCTATTCATCGGTAAGATTTTCGGGGACGAAAATCCCTAAGGGGGAGAGTTGTAACAGCCCGGTTTAGACCCTAGTCGGAACAGTAGTTTTAGGACCACAAACCCGAGTTAGAAAAAAATTATTTTAATATTATTTCTAGTGCTTATAATATGTGAATCGATATGTGTGAAAGTTTCGTGTGAAAATTTTATTGTTTGTGTGCTTAATTTTGAAAAAGGACTTAATCGAGTAAAATGTCAAATTGGCCTTCTATTTGTTAAAGTGCCTATTTGCTATGTCTTCTTAAATGTGAGGTCTTTATGTTGTAAATGGACCATTGAATTCATGAATTGACATAAATGGACATGAGTTAGTGGAATTTAAATAAAATTAAAAAGGTTATGTTAGTAATTTGATAATTAAATGTTGATTGAAAATTTGTCCATTATCATCCATCTTTGCCGAAAATTTGAAAGAAAAAGAAAAGAAAATATCAAGCTAGGGTTCGGCACTTGTGGTTGGTGATTAAGGTATGTTTTGAGCTTGGTTTTTGATAATTTCTACGTTTTTGAGACCGTTGTTTTGTGTTCTATAAAACCCATGCTTAAATTCCATAAATTGTTGATGATTTTGAGTTGAGCCATTGATGAAACTATGAGTTTTATGAGGTTTGATGATAGTATATGGAAGCTTGATGTTAGGTTAACATGTTTTGTCTTTGAATTTTTGATAAATTTGAGCAATTTCGATTAAATTATGAAAATGGTAAATTGAGGGGTTGAATTGTAAAGTAAATGAAAGTTTTGGACTCTTAGAATTCCTTATGATATTCGGCTATGCATGGGTTCATTGAAATTATGTGTATTTTGTGTTCTTGTGAAATAGGGACTAAAGTGTCAAAATGTGAAAATGTGAGGGTTAAATTGTAAAATGCCCTAAATGTATAATGGTGAATTGATTTGAATGGTTTGGTGAATAAAAGGGTTAATTTTGAATACATATAGCTAAAGAAAAGAGGAATTCGGAGTTAGACCGAGGGAAGTCGAAGGTCGTTGAGTAAACGGTCCAAATCGTCAATTTCGAGTACGAGGCTAGTTCGTATGTGATAAATGATCTTGTAGTTATGTTTTAATGCTTCGATAATGCACAAATTGTATAGATATTTGATTTTGGTTTGAGCATAATGTTAATAGATTATGTTCGACATTAAGTGTGAGGTTCGAAATAGCTACGTCTACAAATGGCACTAAGTGTGCCAGTTGGAATAGCTTCGGCTATGAAAGGCACTAAGTGTGCGATACCAAGATAGTTTTAGTTTTTTGAAATGGTATTAAGTGTATGATATTGTTATGGTTTCGACAAATTAAATATGCACTAAGTGTGCGAAATCTTTAAGCATGGAAAGACTTCTGAATGAACTAATGTATTTGAGCAAGAGGTGAGAATGAAATGAAATTATACGGGAAAGTTCAGGTATGTTCGGTATTTATGTGGTAGATGATACTATGTGTATGAAGCTTGATGAATTCGAATGAATATGCTATATGAGATAGAATAGAATTGATGGTTGAAATATGAACTACTAAGTGTTTATTATTTGATGTTTCGTATATTATAAATTGTTGTTTATTTGTGGTATGAACTTACTAAGCTTTAAAAGCTTACTGTGTGAAATGTTCTCTGTCTTACAGCGTCTTAAAGCTAGCTCGAGTCCAAAGATCATCAGCGACTCATTCACACTATTGGGCATCTATTTTGGTATTATTTTGGAGTTGTATATATGGTATATGGCATGTATAGGCGAGAAGTTTTTGTATATGTTTTTGTGTAATTGTATATCTAGCCATGTGATTTAGCCTGATCATGGTTGTGTATATGAATGTGTTTTTGGTATGAACTATGTAGTGTAATATGAACAATATAATATGTTTTGAATGGCCTAGTGAAATGGTCAATTTGGTAAAGTTTTACATATGAATGAATAAGATGAATTGGGGTTATGAAATATATGATTTAATATGATTTTAGCTCATGATTTGATATGATTAAGTATAGTTTATGAACATGAAATTGGTTGATAATGTTGTGGCTTGATTGGTGTATGTTTTGGTATTAAAATTGGCTGAATATTTGGTGTAAATGTGCTTGGGTTGATGCTTGTTGGTTTGACCCAAATTGGGTGGCAAATTGGCTTTTCAAATAGCCTATTTTTGTCCACACGGGCAGAGACACGGGCGTATGTCTCAGCCATATGTGACACACAGTCATGTTGCACGGCTGTGTGTCCCTCAGGGTACCCTACAAATGTAAGTCAGGCTGGACCACGACCAAGGCACACGGGCGTGTGGCTAGCCGTGTGACCAAGTCAGTTTCGACCACGGCCAAGACACACGGGCGTGTCTTGTGGCTGTGTGAGCAAGTCAGTATGTATGTCCTATTTTGACACGGCCTAGACACACGGGCGTGTCTACTACCGTGTAAGGCACACGGCCTGTTCACACGGGCGTGTGACCTATACATCTTTGAAAAATGTTTGAGTTTTGAAAATTTTCGTATGAGCTCGGTTTAGTCCCGACATCTTTCTAAAATGATTAAGGTCTCGTTGACCTATAAAAGGGACACTAAATTGATGCTTGATCTTGGATGCTATGATTTTTGTGAAATGAATGTTAAATGTTCCAATTAGTCCGGTAACGCCTTTAACCCTAGTCCGGCTACGAATATGGGATAGGGATGTTACAATGTACATGCATTCAAGAGCGAGGGTTTGACCCCTTACTGACTGAGTTTAATATGATTTAGGAATTGATGGATTTCCACTACTGATGCAATTTTTGCTTGACCCCAAATGAATCAACGATCAATGCCATTGTTTATGAATTTTATGTGTCCCTTGAGGAACAAGAAATTCATCAATACCTAAGTGATATTTTTAATTACGTGAGTGTCCAGGGTAAAGATGTACTGGTAACACCCTTGGGAATCTATGCCTAATACAATGCACCATATTATGCCTTAGATTATTTAGATTCTGTCGACTTAAACATTTATTGAGGTATCAATATGGATGTTATTTTACACTATCTGTAACACCCTTAACCTGTATCCATTGCCAGAATAGGGTTACGGAGCATCACCGGAGTTAGTATTTCAAAACTATCAAAAAATTTAAATCATTTACTTCACAACATCAATAATAGAAAAATCTGTCAATAACATACATATTGCCCCTTATATGAGCCCTCAAGGCCCTAAAAACACATTAGAAACAAATCAGGACTAAATTAGAAACATATGGAATTTTTAGAAAAATATGAAAATTTTCAAACTGCAGGGGTCACACAGTCGTGTGGCCAAGTCGTATGACTCACACGGCTGAGAGACACGCCCATGTCTCAGGCCATGTGGGCATTCGAAGTAGGGACACATGGCTGTGTCCTTGCTTGTGTCCGTGCCTGTGTAACTTTTTGACTTGGGTCACACGGTCAAGCTATACGTCTATGTGCCAGGTCATGTAACTCTCAAAATGAAACCTTTAAAAACCTACAGGGGACACATGGCCGTGTTGCATCACCGTGTGTCAAACACGGCTAAGACACACGCCCGTGTCTTAAGCCTTATGGACAAGAAGTAGGCCATTTTCAAGCCATTTCTTCACCTTAAACATGCTCACACATACAAACCATTTGTACCTATTTCAAGCATTCAAAAATGTACCTAACATATGCATATTCAAGCTAGATCATCATAGTATTTAACCATACAACCAATATGCCAAAAAGGCACCTCAATCACAACAATCAAACTTGATTATACTTTTTGTAACAGCCTGATTTTGGGGGTAGTCAGAACAGTGGTTACGGAACCACTATTTCGAAGCCGTAGAAATTATTTTTAATATTATTTATGTGTAATGGCATGATATTATGAGTGCATGAAAATTTTGTTGAAATAATTTTAGCGATTTCATGCTTAATTGCGAAAAAGGACTAAATCGCATAAAGTGCAAAAGTCCTATTTTGATAGCTAAGGGTGTTGAATAGCTAGAGAACCAAAATTAGGGGTCTTTAAAGGGAAAATAGACCCTTTAGAAGCTGATGGTCGGCCATAGGGGACAAGAAATTCAAATGGTCAATGGGTAGGTGACTTATTACATAGTAAAATATAACCTTAGTGTCTAGCCATCATCTTTTTCATTTTTCCCTTCTCCTCCACCGAAATTTTCAGCAAAAATGGAGGTTTTAGAAGCTTGAAATTTCAGCAACTTATCATCTTTAAAAGTAAATGATTTTCATACTCCTTGTTGATGATTTTTGCATTTTTAGAACCCTTGTAGCATGAGCTTTCAAATGAGGGGACTATTTTGCAAAATGGTTGAAAGTCTAGGGTTTTACCATGAGAGTGTTCATTTTGTTTTGTGAAGTAGTTTTCACGGAAACCCTAACTAAGGACCATTTTGCATAAGTTGTAAAATATGTGATAAATGTGTAAAATAATAAGAATTGTGAGCTGCTCCTAATATAAAAATTAGTTGGCTAGGCTTGGTGAATGAGAAAATGTAATAAAAATCAATTTTTTGGTCTAGGGGTAAAATAGTCAATTTGTGAAAATCAAGGGGCAAAATGGTCATTTTGCCCAATTATAAATTGTTGAGTACCTAGATCGATAAAATTATTAAATTTGTACATTTTTATCATTATAGATCAAGAACTACAAAATCCGGGCCTAGACTGGGGAAAAGTAAAGTTAGTGGACTAAGCCGAAATAGTCGTCACATTTTGAATACCGAGGTAAGTTGTGTGTAAATAATACAACTACATTTTTTTTCATGTATGAATAAATTGTTATAGCATAAATTATTTGATTGTGGAAATGACTAAGCATGATGAGAATTGAGGTAGTAGAACTCTAGGTTGAGCCTTAAGAATCATTGGATATTCATGCCATGACATTTGGGTCATTTGCATACTAGTGTAAGACATGTCTGGGACATGCATCAGCCACAGTATGAGAGCCAGTGTAAGACATGTCTGGGACATGCATCGGCCTTAAGATATTTAAGTCAGTGTAAGACATGTCTGGGACATGCATTGGCATTGAGACGAGAGCTAGTGTAAGACATGTCTGGGACATGCATCGGCCTCGCGATAAACAAGCTAGTGTAAGACCTGTCTAGGACATGGCGTCAGCTTTTTGTATGTCAGTGTAAGACCTATCTGGGACATGGCATCGACACCGATAGATGAGAGCCAGTGTAAGACCATGCCTGGGACATGGCATCGGCATATTAACCTATGTTAGGGCTATGGAGTATCTGATAGTATTCCAAATGGTTCAAAAAAAGATTTATGATTTATATCGAGATGAAAAAAGTTATGATCATGTGATGAGTGGTACAGATACCTATTTGAAATGTATGAGCTGTGGGTTCAATATATGCAATATGAATTGTAATGGATGATAAAGAGTAAGTTGTACTTACGACTATTTTTGGTATTCATGAATAAGCTATGAAAGGTTATGAGCATATTGTTTTATGATGATCAGTTGATGTTTATTTTCATGCAACTTACTAAGCTTTATGCTTATCCTATTTCCTTTCCATTTTCTTATAGTGCCGCCAAAGTAGCTCGAGGATCATCGTTACATCGAAGAAGCTAGTCATACTATCATCCGAAGCACTTGGTATAGTTAGATCTTTTATTTTGATTATGGCATGTATAGGATCTTGAATTTTGAGTTTTGTGTCATTGTTAATTGGCGAAATGTGTTGGCTTACTTTAGCATTTGATTCATTTTGTATAAGTCCATGGAAAATGGCTAATGTTAAAAGTTATTATATGAATGCAAGATAGTCTTTCATGAATGTGAATTTGTTGGCATGGTTGAATAAATGAAATGTATATAGGCCTTAGATATGGTTGTTTGGTTGAGAAATCATATTAAGTTAGACTTTGATACGTTGGTTGTTGTTAGATTGTGTTTCAGGTGGCAAAAGGCTTAGTAGATAGCCTTATATTGTCCACACGGGTAGACACACGGGCGTGTGTCTAGGTCGTGTGTGACACACGGTTAGCCCCATGGGCGTGTTTTTTGGCCGTGTGTCCCCTGCACGTAAAATTTACAAGTCAGTATGCATGGCAATAAACACACGGGCAGAGACACGGCCGTGTGTCTCAGCTGTGTGGAGGACATGGCCTCTGGCCACGGGCGTGTGCCTTGGCCGTGTGCCTCTAATTGGATGCTGACGTCAGAAATAGAATGTCAAGGTTTTTAGACACAGGCTAGGACACGGGCGTGTCATGGCTGTGTGAGGGACACGGGCGTGTGTCAGGCCGTGTGAAAACCCTGTAGGTTCGAATTGAAAAATAAACCTACACGGGCATGGGACACAGGCATGTCCCTAGATGCTTAGGTCGTGTGAGCCACACGGGCCATCAGCACAACCATGTACAAGTTCCACACGGGCATGTTACCCTTCCACACGGGCGTGTGCCTTGTTTCAAAGGTTATTTTTCTAAAGATGGTTAAAGGACCCGAGTTGGACCCGAATGTTTTCCAATGGATGTTTGGGGCCTCGTACGCCCATGTTAAGGAGTTTTTGACAAAGTTTGAAAAAGTTTTAAATTTGATCAAGTCTTGATCACTCAGAAACGTTTGAATACATGTGATTAAGTGTGGTAACGCCTCCTATTCCGTCCCGGTGTAGAGCACAGGTGTGGGGTGTTACACTTTTGCTAAGTTTAGCCATAAATCAGCCAACCATTTGAACTAATTCTATACCAACATTTACCACAATGTTCACATACCAATCATACTCAAATATACTAATTTGACCATTCAACAACTATTATCACTAAACCTTAGCAAACTTGGCCATATGCCAACCACATCCAAATATACCAAATTAGCCATTTATCTACTCAATACTCACTATCTATTTCTATATCAAACCCTACCTCAATGACAACATTCAGGCATATCAAAACAACATTTCATAGCATGCATGTTTATTCATCATTCCAACTACCATCACTTAAGCACCAAAATGCCAAAATAGAAACCATTAAAAGACCATACATACATGTTAACATAACCACCCAAATGACATAAACCAACCATTTCCAAATAGTACCAATCAACCAACATTTATATACCATATTTACATCATGCACATCTAGTTTGAATCCTTTCCAAAATAAACTATATTTTGACCATGTTGAGATAAATTTATCACATACCATTTTGGCCATTTAAAGATAGATTAACATATACCACTTTTGGTCATTTCAAAACATGCATCAATTTGACCATATTAACCATAACCAACAAGACATCAATTGTACTTTAAGTACCTCAAATCCAAGGCAACATTTCATGTCATAATCATCAACCAAAATGACATATACATGTCAAACTCATCAATTAAACATTAAACATAGTCCACCTATACATTCCACTATAACCACGACTAAAGCATCAAAATCTATCGATAAAATCGAAAGATAGTGTGATGGATCTCTGACTAGCTTCCAACCCAATCGAGCTTCCGATAATCTATAAAGTAAAGAAAAAATAACCATGCAAGCAATGAATGCTTAGTAATCTCGTATAAACTTTAGTCATATCAATCCATTTCAAATATGAAATTTATACTTATCAAGAATAATCTTATACCAATACCGCAAGATTAATGAAACCATATTCAGCAACTCACAAAGTGAATAAATCCACAATATCATATATACATATCATCCTTAGCATAGTAGGATTTTATAAAACCTTAAACTCTTTCAAATTTTCTTGCTTTCATTTGCATTTCATTACTTTCCATTGTATTTTCTTTCTTTAGCTTAAATAACAACATCAATTCAACTCATCATTCCCTCTTTCATCATTTTACACTTTAAGTATGAACTTACTATTTCATTACCTTTCCACACCCATTTCATATGCATAACACACAAGACATAAGCATATCACCAACCATAGCTACAAGCTACTTCATTTAAACATAGCTCTTTTGGAATTAACCACATGATAAACTATTTTATAAGAAATTACATTATTTAAACATTACCACTCTTTCATGAACACAAGTATATTTCCATTTGGGCACTTACCATTTCAATGCATAACTTATAGGTAAGCATAATACAATCCAACCAATAGCTTGGCACATGCCTAAGCATCAAACAACAACACATGTTAGCATGCTTGAACATATTTCATATGAAGTCAATATGGATAACTATTATACTTGAATATGATTCAATTCGATATAACATCCTCCATAAGATAACATGCTTACCATGTATCTCATCATTTCAATATATTTCATGTATACATGTATTTGCTCATATTGAACATTTACCATTTCATTTCTAATTTCTGCCTGTTAAACAGAATAGAATATCATTGGATACCCAGTATAGCTCACACAAAGTGTTCTAACTCATATAATCATAATCCGTTAATTCATGTACATATATGCTCACACGAGTTGTGAAAATAGGCTTACTCATACGAGCTGTGGGTCGGAACGTAGTTACACGATGCTACTCACACAAGCTGTAGAGTATTTGCAACACATGTCGGACCTCAGCCATCGATAGGACATCCAAGAACAGCACTCGAATCATGTAAACCCTAATGACATGTCATTTGTATCCTACGAATTCCTAAGGTTCAAACAAGGTTCGATAGTCATCGTACGTCGTTGAATTTCCATAATCTCTTTACTCGATAAATTGTATAATAACATATATTTATTGATTCAATCACAATAGAACAACATACTAACATTCAATTAATTAGCATTATAAAGAATTTAGTTTATACAACTTACTTGGCTAAAATGCAAAAATGTCAAAGTACAGGGGTATTTTGGTAATTTTTATTCTCCTCGATTTTCCACCCAATCTTGATTTAAATTAATAATTTCATTCAATCTATTAATTTAAACAGTAAAAAATGTATTTTATGCAATTTAGTCACTTTTTGAATTTTTATAAAATTACCCTGAAAGTTTTACTTTTATTCAATTTAGTCCCTGAGCCCAAAATATGCAAATTAACAATTTTTAATGCAATTTTTTAATTGCCAAATATTCATGGAACCCATATCAGCCCATATTTGCAACAATTTCACATCAAATCTTTGAAATTTTATTATTTTGACAAATTAGTCCCTAATCAATAAATTCATCAAAAATCACTTAACGGAATACTTTTAATTATCAATCAACATTCCAAATTCATCATTTAATATAAAATCACAAGATTCATCAATGGGAACATTCAAAATCTTTAACAGTTTCAAAATAAAAAATACGGGCTAATTTAGATCTAGTTGCAACAATCTCAAAAACATAAAAATTAAAAAAAAAAAAAAACAGAGTTAAAATCACATGCCAATTTAGCTTGTGAAGTTGCCGAAACCTCCAAGAAAAAAAATGGCTTCTTCCCCCATTTACAATCGGTGGTGAAACTTTGAAAAAGATGATAATGGATTTTCTTTTATTTAATTAAAGTTTAATTACCAAATTACAATTTTGTCCATTTAAAATTCAACCAATTTTCAATCTTTTAATTGCCCAAAAACATCCACTAAAATGTTAAATGGTCTATGTACCATTTAATTCCCTCTTCCTTTATTCAAATAGCCATTTAATCACTCAAATCAAATAGTAATCAAATTTTACATCTTTTATGATTTAGTCTTTTTTAATTAATTAACTATCGAAACGTTAAAATTTTTCAACGAAACTTTAATACCACCTTAATGACACTCCGTAAGTATTTATAAAAATATTTACAGCTCGGTTTATAGAAACGAGATCCCGATATCTCATTTTTTAAAACCTCTTGACCTTAAGGTCTTACCACTCGAACTTAAAAAAATCGTTTAAATAACACAAATTATCAAATCAAAAACATTTTCAAAGTCACAATTAAGTTGTAAATATTAAATAATAATATTTACAAACTTACTCATCAAATTTGATGGCCCTGAAACCACTATTTTTGACCCCACTAAATAACGAGCTGTTACACTATCTTACTCAAGGGCCTGACGAGTGGACTCACCAAGCCGGTTCTAATGTTCCTGTCAAATTTAATCAAGCCATTATGTTTTCAATGGCCATGATGTAGATGCAATTCATTTGCACCTGTATCTCACTGGCACAAAATGTCTTTTACATCACCGCCTTTCTAGTGGTTTTGCTTCACTCTATTTTGCAAAGACAGTGGGTATGCATTTGCCAGTGGATTTATCAAATGATGTGACAGTGCATTAGTGGCCAAAATCAAGACATGAACTTCCCCCATTTAGTGACGACCCTCTGCAATTTTTCCCCTACGAAACAATTCGTGATGCCGAAGAAAAGAATCCTAAAAAATAATATGTTTGCTCAATTCGTTGAGCTCCAACGAAAGCAAGTAAAGGAATGGGATCAACACCAGAAGGAAAAGATAGACGTACCACCGAAACCCAAGGAAAGAGCAGATCCGAGGACTAACTCACAAGTTTGACGGATATGTTTGATATGGAATGGGCTATTAGGTGGATGCAAGAAATATACCCAATGGGCATCGGCTACGCACAAAGGCACGAGATACGAGTGCTTAACTTGCCACTAAACAAGTACATGCCCTTTCCACACCTTAATGAGATCGAGGGGGATCCGAGGAGGAAGACAACAATGATGATGATGATGATGATGCTGACAACGTTGACGATGGTGATGATGAGGAGGAAGAGGAGCCTTTTCTAGCTTCAGACTACGAGGCGACGTTTCAGTCAGAACACCCCTCGACTATAGGAATCAAATTCATAGTCCAAACCTACAGAGCCCAGCCCAATCTTCAGGTAGGAGGGCCACCAAGACCGCTGCAGGACAAGGCAAAGGAAAGGGAGTAATGAGAATGGAGTCAGTGCACGACTCTGGTTGATTTGGACTATTTTTATTTTGAATTTTTATTTTGGACTTGTAGTTTATATTTTTGGGATATCTTTATTTTTCTGCCTTTTAGACTTCAATAAATTTTTTGTTAGTTTTATTTTTCTATTAGTTAATTTTTGTGTAGGAACCTCATTTTTTTTCGGAAAAAAATTTTGAAGCTCAACCGGAAAGGACAGGACTACCCAACATTACGCACGGCACTATCACACTAATCGGTAATTTCGTTCCTCTATTTTATTATTGTGCACATTAGAGATAATGTACTTAATAAAGTGTGGGGTGACATAGAAACTTTTAAGAATTTTTAACTCTTTCCTTGTTTTTCTTGTCAATTTTTAGGAAAATTTTAGAATTTTTTTTATGATGTTTTGTTTATGCTCGAGCTTGTAGAAATACAAGTGATTGGTTAGGAGCATGTAAATAGGATTGTGTGAATAATCAGTAAATTTAGTGTGATGATAATTAATTTTAGATTATTTAATTTTAGACTAATTAGTTCAATTTACTACACTGTGAATAGGTTGAAGTATGTTAGGTATACCATGTGATAAATGAATACAAAAATAGCATGCATGTTAATTGAATTTTAGGTTGTAAAAATTGATAAATTTAGTTAATGGAATCCATGTTGTAATAACCCGTTTTTAGTGGTATCAAAAATAGTGATTTCAGGACCACAAATCTGACGAATAAACATGTAATAATTAGTACATAAATTATTTGAGTCAACAATAATTTTATATTGAATTTTGACTTATTGAATTTTAGCTAATTGAATAAATGGTTAAGTATAAGTGGTTGTTCCGAAAGTCAAATGGTTTCAGAAAATGAGATATCAAGACCTCATTTCTATAAACCGAGCTTGTAAATATTTAATACAGAGTTACTATTTAGGAATGTGAAGATTCGGTTTGAAAATTTTACTATTTTGTTAGTTAATTAATTAAAAAGGACTAAATCATAAAAGATGTAAAACTTAATCACTATTGAATTTTATTAGTTAAATGGTTTAAAAAGTATAAATGAGAGGTTTTATGTTGCAATTACACCATAATAAAGTTAAGGGAAGGTTGCACACTTGCTTATATTATATTCTATATGTTATATGTTTAATTTAATAATTAAAGTAATACTAATATTAATAAAACAAAAACATTAAAACATATTATCGTCATCTTCATTTTGTGTTTCAACCACCAAAACTCCATTGTTAGTACCTTGGAAGCTTCGGTCAAGCTAAGTCTTTTTATGGTAAGGCATTTTTCACATGTTTTTTTTATAATTTTTATGTTCTTGAGATCGTTGCAACTAAGTCCAACTAACTTGTATCTCCGTTTTCAAAACTGATGAAGATTTTAGATTTTGTTATTAATGAACTTTAGTTGTTCTTTATGTTAGATGAAAGATTTATAATCTTGGTTGTTGTTTAGGACTATTTTGTAAAGGAATTTTAATTAGTTTTTAGTAAAGGATTAATTTGATAAAATATTAAATTTAACATAAATTTTTTTATTTTTAAATAATTATAGGCTGTAATTGTTTAAATAAAAATTCGGTTAGCATGGGAATTTATGAAATTTTGATAAATTTGTAGTTTTGGGTTTAGGGACTAAATTGAGAGAAATGTAAAAGTTTAGGGAAAATTTGTAAAAAGATAAAAACCTAAGGATCATGCATATAATTGAGTTGATAGTGTTTTTAAATTTGATAAATTGAATTTAATCCTTATAGATTAAGAGTTGAATCGTACAGAGGATAACCGGGGAAAAAAGAATATCGTAGATTAGTCCCTACGAGTCAATAGAAAGCATAATCTAGGTAAGCTCATAGTGTATGAATATGTATATGTGTGTTTCTTTATAGTTGTATTAATGTTTGCTGGTTAATTATATTTAATGTAAAATTTCATTATTTACTTGTAAATTATTAAATATTGCAATTAAGTACAAATGGAAAACGAATATTCTATTATGGTGAATTTTTTGGTTGCACAAATTTGAAATGAATGTAGTGGATTCATAGTACGAAAATAAGAAGTGTCTCTAATTGGTTGTTTATTAATATTGTGAATGCAATTATAATGCCCAATTGAACGTAATAAATAGTTAGGATACGTAGGGTTAGTACGTGTGCTCGTACGGGATTGCACTTTGGTGCCTCTGTTAGCATTTCGATGCTCTTTGGTATGATTGGGCAAACCCGAGTATCCAAGTCAAATTGCTATAGTTCGACGAGCCATGAAATTATATGAATGTGGATTAAATTATTTGTTAAATCGAGCTTATACTTAATGAGATATTTTATCAAAGGTGATCAAGTTCTATTTGTAACACCCCACACTCGTACCTTACGTCGGGACGGAATACGAGGCATTACTAAACTTAAACATGTGTATACAGACATTCTCGAGTTATAAAGACTTGATCAAATTTTTTTCCTTTTCAAAACTTTGTCTAAAACCCCTTAACATGGGCCTACGAGGTCCAAAACACATATCGAAAACCATTCGGGACCAACTTGGGCCCCTTAGGGAACTCTGAATAATGACACTTGACACAGGGGCACACGCCCATGTGGTCGTCTTGACATGGTCGTATTGAAGGCCCGTGTGACTCACACGGCCTAAGCATATAGGGATACGCCCGTGCCCCTTACCCGCGTAGATTAAATTTTTAATTTGAACCTACAGGGGTTTTCACACGGCCTGACACACGCCCGTGTTCATAGCCTGTGTCCCTCACACGGCCTTGACATGCCCATGTCTCAGCCCGTGTCTAAAAACCTGGACATTCTGTTTTTGATATCAGCAACCCTTAAGCATCACACGGCCAAGGCACACACCCATGGGGCTATCCATGTGTCACACATGGCCTAGAGACACACCCGTGTGTCTAGCCGTGTTGGCAAAACAAGGCTATTTTCCAAGACTTTGTGCCACCCTTACATGTACCAATTTATACCATCCTCTAACATGACCAATCCACACAACAATACAAAGTCTAATCAGCTATAATAGGCATTAATTCAATAATGCAATTTACTCATCCATGAAAATATCATCATTTGCATATATCAAAATAAGCATTAGCCATTATCCAAGGCCTTATACAAAATGTAGGGTTTCATCCCAAGCCAACACATTTGGCCAAATCAACAATTGCACAAAACCCAAAAGTCTAAGTTCTTATACATGCCATACTCAAAATAGGAAATGACTGACTATACCAAGTGCTTCAAATAATAGTGTGATCGATATCTCTGACGTACGATGATCCACGAGTTAATCAGGCAGCACTACAAGGAAACTGAAAGGAAAAGAGGTAAGCATAAAGCTTAGTAAGTCGCATGTAAACAATGAAATAACTACAAGTTACTGTAAGGGATCATACTCCCAACATAATTAAATTTGCACACGAAAGTGAGGATTCATAAATATCATTAGTTCATATTCATTTCTCACTAAGCATATATTATTGATTGAATTCTCATTTCATACTTCATGTAAAATGCACAAGTGGTTATAAGCATAACTTACTCACTTTCCTTTCTTATTAAACATACAACGTAAATAAAGCTCATATTTCGTAATTATCATTACCACTCACCACACGATCATAAGTTCTCTCATTTCGATATAAATCATAAATCTCCCGTTGAACCATTTGGAATACTATAGGATATTCAATAGCCCCAAACATAGGAATAGATGCCAACGCCATGTCCCAGACAGGTTTTACACTGACTTTCATATATCGAGGCCGATGCCGTGCCCTAGACAGGTCTTGCACTGGCTCTCATCTATCGGTGTTGATGCCATGTCCCAGACAGGTCTTACACTAACACACACAAAACAAGTTGACGCCATGTCCTAGACAGGTCTTACACTAGCTTGTATATCTCGAGGCCGATGCATGTCCCAGACATGTCTTACACTGGCTTTCATAATGTGGCTGATGCATGTCCCAGACATGTCTTACACTAGCACACATATCACCCAATGTCAAGGCATGAATATCCAAATCTATTCCTAATGTTCAACTGGGAGCCTTTGTTACATTAATTTCTCAACATGCAGACTCATAATCACAATCAAAACAATTTATGCAATATTAATCCAATCTCACATCATAACAATATAGTTGCATTATTAACATACAATTTACCTCAGTATACAAAAGTAAGTGACTAGGTCGAGTTATTCAACTAGCTTAGTCTTGCCC
Organism: Gossypium anomalum; assembly: GCA_025698475.1. Taxonomy (NCBI): domain Eukaryota; kingdom Viridiplantae; phylum Streptophyta; class Magnoliopsida; order Malvales; family Malvaceae; genus Gossypium; species Gossypium anomalum. The sequence continues at coordinate 15,857,321 of CM046960.1, read as the reverse complement.
CGGTCTAAGTCTGGATTGCGTCTTTCTTGATCTAAAATGATAAATTTCACTAATTTAATCACCATAATAATTAATACACTTCAAAATTCGTACTTTGGAAAAAATAACCATTTTACCCTTAGATTTCACAAAAATTACGATTTTGCCCCTAAGCTTGTAAATCGATTTTCATCAACTTTTCTCACTAACCAAGCCTAGCCAAATTCTTTTTATACTAGAAGCAGCCCAAAATTCCAATTATTTCATACATTTACCACATATTTCATAACTTATACAAAATAGTCCTTAGTCAGGGTTTTCATGATAACCACTTCACAAAAGTTGTTTATTTAACAATCATAATTCATTTTTTTCCATAAAATTTCAGAAATTAACATGATTAATATCATGGCAAAATCCTATACGCTCAACCATTTTGCAAAATAGTCCCCCCATTAGTTAGCTTATGCTATAAGGGTCCCAAAAATACAAAAATCATTAAGAAAAATCATCAAAATCACTTACTTGCAAGAGTAAAGAGTGGATGAAATTTTGAAGCTCTAAAACCCCTAAAATGGCTGATATTTTTTGTGGTGAAGAGAAGGAATGAAAAAGATGATAGCTAGTTTTAGGTTTATTATTTTTTTATCAATTAAGCCACCTAACATTTGACCATCCCTTGAATTAAGGCTGCATGTCCAGCCACTAATATTATATTGGTCTATTTACTCAATAAAGGCCTCTAATTTAATGTTCCATAACTATTTGACACATTTAGCTAGTGAAACAAAACTTTTGTCCCTTATGTGATTTACTCCTTTTTTCGAAATTAAGCAAGCAATCGCTAAAATTATTTCACCAAAATTTTCATGCACTCATATAATCATGCTATAACACCAAAATAATAATAAAATAATTTCTCTGACTCTAGATTTGTGGTCCTGAAACAACAATTCTGACTAGGCCCAAAATTGGGCTATTACACTATTTTAGATGATAAGTATTTTTAAATATCAAAGAATGACTTTTTTTTTTGTTTGAACTATTGTGGATTATGAATTACTCAATTGAAAGTTTTGGTACTAACATTATGTGATATTGGAAATGATTATCAGGTTTAGTAATTTAATGCTATTTTAGCATTCATTTATAGATTGAGGTAAGTAGATTTAAATATTTAACTATGAACTTGCTAAGCTTCTTAAGCTTACTAGCTTTATTTTCTTTTGTTTTCTGAAGTTAACATTTTGCGGAACTGGTTAGTCTGATCAACTTCAAGCTCACACTATCCAGACTTTTTTATCAGTAGCTTTTGGTTTGGATTATTTTAGTTTGTGGCATGTATATAGGATTTGAAGTTGTCAAGGTTAACATGTTAGTTGAATTTGTAATTATGCTTATGTGGTTATGAAGTGATAAATTATGTCTCATGTTGATCTCATTATGTATGGTAATGTTCTGCGTACTTGTTTTTAGGCATTGTTTTGGTTTGGTATCTTTTTTGGTGATTAAAATATGGTATGGCCAATTTGGTAGATAATTTATAATAATGGACATGTATGATTTTCCTTTGGTATGTGGTTTTGGTAATTGGTATTTGGAAACATTGTTGTTGATTGAATAACATGTATATGAATGTGATATCTTAAGTGAATTATTGTCGAATATCCATAAAATTTGTGGTGTCAATGAGGGCACATTGGTTAGGCACATAAGCTACATGATTTTTGTATGTTTTAGGTGTGTTATATGTTTTTTTGAATAGGTGATTATAGTTGGAAATGGGATGGCTTGGTGTCTAAGTAAGAATGGTTATTTTGGCTTGAACATGAAGTCATTTAGCTGCACACGGCATGGCACATGGGCTATCATACGGCCATGTGTCTTATTGAATTTAAGTCCAAGTTGGTCCACACAGTCACAGAGAGTTACATGGCTTTACGACATAGTCATGTGACCTTATTTCGAATACTCACATGGGCTGAAACACGATCGCGTGACCCATATTTTGAATTGTACATAGTTTCGCCACACGACCATGTTTTTTTGAGCCACATAGTCTGGGCTTTGTCACACGGCCGTGTAACCCCTATTTCCAAAATTTTTAAGTTTTTCCATATTTTTTTGTTTGATTCAAATTAGTCCTTGATTGTTTCCAAACTATTTTTAGGGCCCCGTAAGCTCATTTTAAGGCCCATAAATATGATAATGTTATGGATGAAATGTTGATTCTAATATTGTTAATTAATTGATCAATGAATGGTTTAATTATATAAATTGTTTTGATATGTACTATAATGCTCTGTAACTTTAATACGGCGATAGAGACGAGTTAGGGGTGTTACACATGTATTGAAATACCTGGGGACGACCTAAAGCATTGTTTGGTAGACAAATTAGAGCTAAAAATCCAACCCGATACATGAATTCCCTAGTACACTATTTTGAGCCTAAATCCATTTTCTTGATGAACCATTAATGAAACTATAAGCCGAACATATAATTGCTTGATCCTTTTTCTTTTGGTCCTTACACGAATTTAGACGTTAGGCCATTAGTATTAATAGTTAGGTAGAGATATAAGGGAGGTTTCAAAATAAGGAAAAATTATGGTGAAATTAAGGAACAATGTGGTATAGTGAATACAAGATTCTTGCAAACTTGTGTTTGAGTAGAAAAATCAATCAAAAGAAAAGTTTTTGAAGGCTAAAAAGCCAAGTGAGAAAATCTTGAATATATAAAAACAAACTGAGTGAAAAGAAAAGGAATAAAAAAAAGTACTTATGATCGCACAAAAAGCTCGTTAAGATGATTGTACTCACGAATACTACACAATACCTTAGGAATTGGAGAGAAAAGGAATGTGAGAGAAATGGATATAAGGTAGTGAGTTTAATTGGGACATTGGGGAGTATTGGGAACAATATAACGTGTTAAACTATTTTCATGATTAAACTATTTTTTTGTGCTTATTCTTGAATTTCGTACCAACCTAAGCCGCAGAACGTTACAAGTCGAAATGTCCTATGTGACTTAGGTATATGCTACATGCATGAAAATTAATCTGAGTTTTGAAAATTTTTACCAGTTAAGGTACTTTTAGCATAATTGTATATTTGTGTTTTTTTTTTAATCGAATCCTATAATTAGCACCCTTTAGTCTATTTGCCTTGTAATTTACTAAACTAATATGCCTGACATTAACAATCGAGAGTTAATTACATATCGCGCTAGAATTACATGATTATGCATAACATTTTGTTTGCATTGCTCCGATTTAGTCTCTTGTTTGAAGCATTCTCGAGTACATTATCTTTTCCTTTTCATTTTCATTTTTCTTAGTTTCTAGTTTTCTTTTTCATTTGCTTGAAGAAAAGCAACGACTTAAGTATAGGGAATTTGAACTGCCACAAATCTTAGTGGCAAATTCAGTACTTTTCAGCACTTAACGATCTTGTTTTCTAAGCATTTTTATATGTTTTATTTCATTTTCACATTTCTTAGTCTGGGATTAAAATATTGTAAAATAAGCATTTTTACACATTATTTCGAGTTAGTTGACCTAATTGGGCCAATATCGGCATTAAGGTGGTTTTAATGATTTACTTGAGTGTGTAAGACACCTAATTTCAGGTTCAAGTGAATAAGGAATGGAAGCTAAGTCATAACACAAGCTTTCAAAGTCACAACACAACTGAGCTGATAAGGAAAGTCATATTCGAAGTTGTGTGTCACGACACAGAAAAGTTTTTATCGTGACATAGGTGCGACGTAAGGCCAAAAATAAGCAAGGGTGTTTTTGTCCGCACAATAAATCTTTTTATGTAATTAAGGCTAGTGTTTACCCTAATTAAGGCTACTAAACTCCCCTATAAATAGTTAAGTTGTGGAAAGCTTTAGGAGCTTTTTACCACATTAGTTTTAGGGTTTATTTTAGTAGATTTAGGTTAGTTTAGGTTTTAGTTTATTTTTCTAAACACTTTTATTTCTTGTTCTTCGGCTTGGATTCGATTCTAATCCAAGTCTTTGCAATTTCAATATCTTAATACTTTTCTTTTACTATTTTTTTGTAAACAACAAGATCTCAAGCATTGTCAAAGGATTCCGCTATTTTGTGCACTCCAATATACTATACAAATAATTTCTAGCTTTTCTCTTTTATATTATTTTGTGTTTTTGCATGATTAATAATTGAAGAAGAGATGGTTTTGGGGATGATGAGTGGCTAGATCCTTAGGGATATTAACGAGCGGAAGTGGGAGTGATTAATGAAAGAGTTAGGGTTTTTCCAATAGGATTAATTGGTGTAAATACATGTGTTCTTAAACCCTAGGCCAACGTCCCTAGGAAGTAATATAGGTAAACAGATTGAGAGACAAGGATATTGAGTAAATCATGTATGTATCTTAGTCAGGAAAGTGAGACCGGGGTGTAAGCGTGTATTAGTTCATTAGTTAGGTAGTAGAGGTCGAGAGGTAATACTGTCTAGGTAATAATTAATCTTCTCATAGAAACCCTAAATCTGAAGTTAATTACAACCATAAAGCGAGTTAATCTTCTGTTTTTCATTCGAGTGATTTTCGCTTGTTAACATTGTTTGCGTGGTTTTGATTTTTTAATTTTGTTTTCCCATCTTAACCTTTAATTTTGATTGTCGTAATATGATTTTTAATAAGTATTATTTAAAACTATTGCTATAGATAATAATTTTTTTAGATTTAATTCAACCTCCCTTGGGTACGATCCTCGAAATACTTCATGATATTCCATTGTACACTAATCTATATTATGATTTGACATATTTGCTTGTAGATACCACATTTAATATATATTTATTTGCACAATTTTAACTCTAAACGTATGCACGTTTGGAGGCGGTCAATTATAAATTATGGTTTGATTGACATTATTTCTGTATTTTCGTCAGTAATTGTTTCGGTAACGTTTGAGGCATTCCATAACTTGGACCCGGCGCTCGGGTCAAGCAAGGAGTGTTACACATCAACTGTGCTTTGATGTAATTATATACATGAAATTTTAATTGTGGTTTAAATGTATACTTGAACTTTGATTTTGATACAATTTTGCATATTTAAATAAATAAATACAACAATTTATTTTTACATTGGATAAATATAATTACATGTGTATGCAACATATAAACATAAAATGTTGTTACATCGACAATGGTGTGGTAATTTATGACAAATAAATTAAAATTAAAATTTTAAGTACAAAATTACACAAAATAAAAATTTATGTATAACATTACATATTAAACTAAAATTCATGTGTAGGTTTAATATTTATCCCTTATATAAATTTAGAATTTTTACAATTATAATGCTTGATATATTTTAACACAGTTAAAATATAATTAATTTAAATTTATTATATGAAATAAAATTGTATAATTTAATAAATTAGATAAATTTTAAAAAGACCGTCTAGAATTTCGTATATATAAACACTTGTTCTATCAATTTAAAACATTATTACATGGGAAAGAGAGAAAAATAAAATTCCTTATTTCAAACACCCATACCAAAAGTACCGAATTTATAACATTCTTTTATGAGCATAATAAATAGGGTTAAAATTAAGATGCGTGATCGATCAACCTTACCCACCAATATTTTTTATATATATATTCATGTGTTGATGAAGTTAGTTGTCATAATGAAGTGGAAGATTAGTGAAGCTAATATATATTAATTAACGATCAAAGATATCAGCTGGAGGAATGAAGGAATCAATGGAGAGTCCTTGAACATTGAAAACGACATCGTCAATGCTCCAAAATTCTTCCATTCGACTCCTGCTGTGCTGCATCGACAGCTCCCCGAATCGGAAAACAGTGGCGATCGACCTTCCTTGATGCGCTATCAACACGCCATCCACATCTCTGTAATCTCCGATGCTGCTTCCGATGGTTGTTTCCCAGTAGGCACAAGCACACCCACCTTCATTCTCTTCTTGGGTTTGAACTCTGGTTAGATGGGAGTCCTCTAAGTATATGAGTAACCCACTCTTTTGGGAAAAGTAGCCGTATAATACATGCCTCATTACCTCTGCTGGTCCTTCGTTTCGTTCCATCACCGCTGCACGGTCGGCGCATACTTTTAGGACGAAGCAATCTTCGTCGCCTATTCGTTTCTCGCCTAAGCATTGGGCTTTAGCAAATAAGCTGGCCGTTGTCTTTGGATCTAGACCCTGAATTCATCATCCCCGTTAAACCCCATCTTTGTGTAATTAATTAAAGTCATCATAACAAGTTAAAAGGAATTAAATGAAATACAAGACAATTTCTTAAGTCTCGTATATCAAAATCGATTATATATATATATAACAAAATTGACTCATCTTTTGAAATAATCAAATATTAAATCCTATCACATATTAAAGCTCCAAAACAAGACAGGACTCTCATATGTGAGAAAGAAAAGGTCATTCCGTTTTTGCTTTTTCTAATTAAAAAAATTTAGGATTGCGTTTGGATGAAGGATAAGAATGTAGGATTTCTATTTTTGTCTATTTATTTATTTATTTATTTATAATTTCACATTAATTAATTTATTTGAGTAACAATATTGAGAATTTCAAAATTACATAAAAGATCTCTTAAAAAGTTTCTCCTTAGTTAGGAGGATATAATTGTAAAAAGCTTCTTTCCTTCTTTCTTTTATGTGAATAGCATTTGTGGAAATTTCATTTATATTTATAATTTTAACAATATTTACCTACAGTCATGTAAAGTGTTATAATATTAACTATTTTCGAAGGCTCATCCATGGCCGGACTGACTAAGTTGGGATACATTTTATGTATGAAATTTAACAGTGCATATATTTGCTAAGCTCGGTTGGATCTAAAATTTGGGATCCACCCAACCTATTTATATTTGTAAATATTTAATTTAAGGTGATTTTGACTCACAAATTGATTTTTTTTTTCTATTTTTTCAGGAAAAATGATATTTTATTTAATATTTAGAAAATTCATATATTATTTATTTATTATTTTTTAAAAATAATTTAATATATTTTTCAATATTTACATTGTAATATTTGATATTCAATTTTACATATAATATAAAAACATAATATATTAATATAAGAGAAAATCAATATGCTTTTAATTTAAATGTAATTAGATTACTAATTGAGTCTTAACTCGACTGACATGGGTATTGTTGTTAATATAGGAGGACATAGATTCGAGTGCGCTAAAGCGCATTATCTTCCTATTTATAGGTTGAGGAGAAACTATGGATTGTTCTAAATATTATCTCAAAAAAAGAGAAAATATAATAAAAATTTATAATGAAATTGTTTAAAAAAGTTATCGAATTAAGCAACTCTCACTTTTAATATGAGAGTTAAAGATAATCATTTTTTTTAAATAGTTCGATTTATTTTATTTTATTTTTTTTATATCTACTTTTATTTTTTAAAATTCTATTCAAAATAAAATAGATTCTAGTGTGGATGCTAACCTCCCTTTAATAAAGTTTTTTCAACATGTGTAATTGTATGTATTTGTCATCATTCCCATAAATTGGACAGCAAAAGAGGAAAAAGGATTAGACAAATAGGAAAAAGGGGATGATTTGAGATCAAGTGAATGAATAAATAAATAAATAAAAGAAGGGGGGAAATACCCATAAAAGCAAAGCAAATAATACAAGGTATAGTAAAGAGGGAAAAGCAAAAGGTAAAAAGCAAAAGGCAAAAAAGCAAAAGGGAGAAGGGTGGCAATCCCAAGATGGAAGTGGAGGGTATTGATAGATGTACGTGATTGAGCAATTATCATACATGAGATGTGATGATGTCAGCTTCCAAATAATATAATCCCTACACTCAGATTTATTTTCCTTTCCCATGTTAAAGAAAAGAAAATGTGTCTGCTAAAGCATGAGACAATCCCTCCATCCATCCTTCTCATTTATATTCCCATTTTCCTTGGGATTCTCCTCCTCATCTCCCTTCATATCTTGTCTTTCTTTGCTTTTCAATTTACCCCTACCTTTAGCATAGTTTTATTTCCTATCTCCAAACTCAATTACTTAATTAATTTCTTTTCATAATATGGCATGGTTAAGTGGTCATCTAAATACATCAAAGCTATATCATATATAATGTATTTAACAAATATAATAATATAGCCAATGAGATCTTTATATTGTCACTAAAGTAGGGGTTTTAAGATTTTTAACGTTGATGTTTAAATTTTATTATATGAAAAAAGGTGTGCTTTAATCTGTCAAAACCTTTAAATACGTATATAAATGCTATGAAACTTATGTCATTCCGATTATTACAATAAAAACAATCAATTTTATTAATTAATTTAGTTTAGTTTAATTAATTAATTCAAATTATTCAATTCCTATAATTTATATGGAAATTAGTGATATGTATACATTTAATAATTTGCATTACAATTACATCTATATTAAAAAAAGTACTTAAACTAATACACTATTAACTTTTTACTACAAAAATAGTATAAGGACTTCTTTAAACAAAAAATAATAGTATAGTGTTTTTATTAGCCATATTAATAAAAAAAAATATCGGATGTATTTATACGAATTATTAAAGTTAATTACTTGGCCAAACAAATTATTGAAGTGACAATGTTGGTTTTAGTGATTATTAATTATGAATTTTTCTCTCCTTCTTCGTCAATTTGTTGGAGTTTTTTAATGTTAAATCAAAGTAGGAAATTGAAAAGAAAAATAATCAAGAAAGTTAATAATGGTAAGAAGAAAAATGAATGAAGTAGGTAGATACCTGGATAATGCGGCGCAAGGGACGTTGAGGACCCTTGGCAGCATGTGTGCCAAGCCAAGATGTGTGTCGCCACACTGTTTTGCCATCGCTGCCGGCAATAACCTTGTTGCCTCCAACAACAAGCTCAAGAGACCACATCTCAGGCTTCATTTGCCAAACCACAAAGCACCCACCCATTTCTTCACTCCTTGTCCCTAAACTTTTCACGATGTTCTTCCCTTTCCCTGACCCTCTTGATATCTCCGTCTCACAACATATCATCTTCACACTCCCTGTTGCATACATGTTTTTCGCCCCACATTTCTGCCGCTGTTTCAAGCATCCCGATGCTGCCAAATATTGTTGTATTATGTAATGCGCTGTCGATGTTTCCTACACCATCAAAACACATATATAAGATAATGAACAATATGGCAAGATTATATATGTGAAACTTACGATAGGAATGTCTTTAAGGCGAATGTGATGAATTGGGTGATTAAGTAGCGGAATAGGGGCGAGAGGGCAACCCAAGACGCCAAGCAAAAGTCTTAAATCGTGCCTCCTGGCAGGAGGAATGCTTCCGTTTCCATAAAAATAATTAGACATGGAAAAGCTAGTTGGTGATGATGAAAAAGACGATCCCTTCTGTGTTCGAAACCATTCTCGGATTACTTCCCAAGATCTCTCCTTCTTGTTTCCTTCTTCTTGCATTTCTGGGTCCATTGGTCCTTCCAATAATGGCGTTAGTGTCTGCGTGTACCAGCTTTGCTTCCTTCTTGCTCTTGTCCCCATAGATTTTGCTCGATAAAACACAATTCAGTATATATATATCTTCTTTTTCTCCAAAGAACTTAGAGAGTGTGAGATATATAAAGATTAAAGAAGCTGAGAAACTAATAGAAAAATGGGTTTTTTTTATGACAAGATTGAAAAAGAAGGGACTGCTTAACCGTTCAACTAGATAGAGAGAGAGAGAGAAGACCCAGGGGAGGGGGAGGGGGATTTGTTAATAATAAATAAACGAATAAAACCCGAAGCACAGTCGCATGTTGGTCTGTCTTTTTCTTTCTTTCTTTTTTTTTTTTTTTTTTTTTTGTTTTTAATGGAGTAACTTAAGAAAAAAGAGTTGTTAGATATCCGAACTTTAATCTTTTAAAATTTAATTTGTATGAACATTTTCTTATCTTTACCTTTAATATTCTTTTTGGCTTTTGGACTTGGACTTGATATTTATAACAATAATAATTTTAACATGTTGTGAAACTTTAAATATTGTCTTGAGCAAACCTTTTTTGTACAATCAGGCAGGGTGTCCTTTCTAGAGGCCCGTATTGCCTTTCATTTCCCACCAAATTAATTTACTAAGGTTGATGAAGGATTACCTTTCTTGGAAAATGAAACCATATCATACACCACATTAATTATATTATCATTTTGATTACTCCGCCACAATTATAATTAATACAATGTCTAGTATATATGTTTTCAATCTTTGAAACAATTAATGGCCCATTTGTTTTGCTTTGGCCAACAACCTTTTGAAATTCATTAGGTGGCCATCTCGGACTTGACTCTTGAGCAAAGTAACATAAACTTTCTTTGATGTTGAAACAATAGCTAATGGATTTGAGGTACAAATTCATTTGTACTGGATCATGAAAACTTATATAGGATAAAGTGTATCCAATCAACTTATCAATTTAGTTCATGACTATCATTAATAAACATGAGTTTCATGTTGCCTTTCAATTAGTATCTATTCAAGAAAATTGATACTAGGTATTTAGATTTGTTAATGTGAGCTTGGATCAATATAGATTTGGCTTGATAGTTAAATTGTGAAAGTGAAAAAAAAAAAAAAAAAAAGCTATGGGAGCATTAGAGTTATGAAAATGTAAAGACTTAGAAGAGAAGAGGAAAAAAAAAAAAAAGCCTAAATCAATATTGGATTCAGGATTATGTAAAGACTAAAAAAATAAAAGATGATTAATAGTTAAGTTGTCCTAAAGTTTTCTTCAAGAGCCTTTTTATGCTTGCCTTCCTTTTGCCTTTCATGTGATTTTCCTCGCATTGGAGTCCAAGTTGTTTTGGGATTGACTCCTTTTGTAACACCTCATATATGTCCTGATGACTAGTACGGTTAGGAGATGCTACCAAACACTTTCTTAGCTTATACAAAAAGTTTCTTTTAAAAAACGTCATTTAAGAACTTAATAAAATTCTCTTTAAAATATATTCTAGCCTTTAAGAAGCTTGAATACATTTTTAAAATCATTTTAAAATATTTCTCATATGTTTGGACATGCACAAAATATAGAATGGGGTTTCGGAGGCTCAAAAAGATTAAAAAATTAAGTTGCACAGGTGCAGAGACTACAAGTCTTGAGACTTAGGCAGCAAGTATTAAGACTTGGCTTGTAAGTCTTGAGAATTTGCTCAAGAATTAGGTGCAGAACTATAGATTTTTAGCTTTGATGATTGATCTGTCGTAATTCTGTGTAGCAGATTAAACTAGTTTTCGCATTCAAGGAGCTTGAATACAAGCAATTTCGTTATGTTTTAGTTAAGTTTTATTAGTTTTATTTACATTCAATCAAATGTGCAAATTGAGTCTTTTATTGACCTTAGGGGCCGAATGAGGCCTAAGGGAGAGCTAACGCACTTTGTGAGTGTGCAGGAGAGCTTTAGAAGGCGTACTAAACCAATATTGGTTGTTATGTCACAACACGGGATGCTCGATGTCACAACATAGGCAGCAAAATGGAGAAAGCTCAAGAATGCCTTCGACGTCGTAACATAGATTGAGGGTGTCGCGACATACCTCTAAAGATAGCCCAAGAGGAGTATATTGATTGCCATGTTGCGACACAGGTCCTGGTGTGTCGCGACATCAACTCTGTGACGAAAATTAAACACGAAGTAGAGGTGATTTGTTCTACACAATCAAACTTAAAGCTCGAGAACATCAACTAACCTAGGGTTAAGGATGACGACCACTTAGTATCTATAAATAGGCTCCTTTAGCACATGTGATTGACACCATTCAATTAGCCTAGATTTTCTAAAAGTAAATTTAGTTTAGTTTTTCTTTCATTTTTAGGTTTTAGAATTTATTTCAGTTGTTCTTCGTTGTTCTCAAGAGATTTGAATTATGGAAAGCATTCAAATTTTGTGGATTCGCAATTAATCTTAATACAACTAGGCTTTTTCATATACTCTATACTATTGATTTAATTAGCATGTTTTCTCTTTATATTGATTCTATATTGTCTATGAAAACTATGAGGAATTAATCCCTATATGGGGGATTAGTGAGTGGAGGTATGATCTATTGACTATTTTGTAGGGTTACTCAACGGATTAGCTGTTTGGAAAAGGAAGAACATGAAACAAACCCTAGGCCTGACAACCTTGGAAAGTCATCAAGGTAGGAATTAACCTAAAATTGGTATGGCCCATCAGTGAATACCTTCACCCCAAGCCAGTTTGGACTGTGAGGTCGGAAGATAAGTAGTCTTTGCTAACTCGTTATGTTAGTGGAAGACTGGAAGATCCTGCTAAGGTAGCAACTGGTTGATTGACGAGAAACCTGAAACGACAGTTGATGGGGATTATCGAAGTGAGCTAATCACCCATAATCAAGATTTGATTCATTCTCCTTTTCTATCTCTTGAAGTTTATTTCTTTTATGATATTTTATTCTATCATTATAAAAACCCTAAGAATCCTTTATTTTATGTTTTTGTACTATAACTAATTTAAAGTACTCGTTTGATCTTTTAGTGTTTAAGTTAGAATTGATTTAGCACTTGCCTCCCTTGGGTACGATCCTCGGAGTACTTACCTACTTTGTTGTAAAACTATATTACAACTCAACCCATATACTTGCGGATATCGCCTCATATTTCTATTTTCTTTTGCAGAATTCACACTCTAAACGTTGCTGGCGCCATTGCCGGGGAGGGAACATCACTAGTTTATTTTTAATTTTTGCAGGTAAAAAAATAGTTACAAAATTTTAAGTTATAGATACGATTTTATTTTAATTATTATTACTAATATTTTCTTTCTGGGTTAGTGTATGACTTGTAGTAAGGGTACACCTATAGTAGTTGTCACAAATCCAAAGAGAATAATCCGAAGAAATTGTCGACAATAACAATAACAGCAACAACAAATGTAAGATCTACCACCACCTGTTGTAGGTAATGTACAATGTAAAAATCCATTGTTCGGTGACGCTGACAATAATGCTCTAGAACACCTACTAGCACCACAGCTAGTCACAAACATACACATGGCTCGGAACAAAAGAACCCTAAGGGATTATGCCTTACCAAGTCTAGACATGGTTTAGGAAAGTATAACAAGGCCAGTAATTATAGCTAATAACTTCGAGATAAAACCGATGATGATTCAGAATAATCTATAGTTTAGAGGCACTATGACAGAGGACCCTAATCAGCATTTAAAACGGTTTCTCCAACTCTGTGATACTTTTAAGTATAGCAGGGTAACTGATGACGCTATTCATCTTTGGTTGTTCCCTTCTCTTTGATTGATAATTCCATTTCTTGGTTAAACTCGCAGGCATCAAGGTCTATCACAACATGGGGTAGATTCATATCTCGCCTTTGTTTCTTTGGAATGGAACTTGTTTTGTGATTCTTCAAGTTGAACAGTGGATCGTGTTTTTTTTTAAACATGTTGGCAACCTAAAACTTAACATAAGATGACAACAACAAGTAATAATTTCCTAAAATCTAGTCAAAAATAATTCAACATTAACAATTCATGCACAATTGAAAAAGTTAAACAAATGAAATCTAAATAAAGTTTTTTGGGAAAATGAAATTTCTTACCACCTTTTTTATTAACCGTTAAAAACACAAAGGAGGAACTTTAGAATGCAAGAAAGTGGTGGTGTTGGGTTGGGGTTTTAGGGTGAACAATGACAGCTTGGGTAGTGGTTTGGTTGAAGGTCAAGTGCGACAACTTAGTGGTTTAGGAAAGTAAAAGTTATGATTTAAAGAACTTAATAGTGAATTCTTTTTTAGAATTTAAGGGTGGCAAGTTGAGGGTTTATGGAGGGTGAATGACTAAAGGTAGGTGGTAGATTGAAGGTGCACTGGTGGTTGCTGTTTAAAAGGACGGGCGCTACTGGTTTTACAGGTTGTAGCATCGAGTTTGGAGAAAATGGTGTTAGGTACAGTAGTGGAGAAGTTTGCTAGGGTGGCTGGCAGTTTTGGGAGATAGAAAAAGGTGTAATGTGCAACTGCTGGTTGTATTTGTTGTTATAGAGAGGTGGTGAGGTGTGGTGCAACGATGCAAGGAGTTTGCTAAGGTGGCCGACGACTTTAGTAGGTGGAAGGAGTGTGATGTGCGACAATGGAGGGTTGAGATAGGGCCGACAATGGATTGAGGGTTTATGGTAAATGGGCCAATGATTGGAAAAGGAAGAGGGATGGAAAATTGCTAGGGATTAGGGTGTTGCAATTAAAGGTCTAATTGCAAAATTTTATACTACTTAGTAAAAATAAAACGCGAATATTATTAATCATAATTCTAATGAAATTCTAATAACAAATAATATATATAATTACTTATAAAATATGTGTTTATATATATTTATTATTTGTTAGTTTCTTGAAAAATATTTACAAGAACACAACCATTTATTTAAAACAAATAAATAATGTAACTACATGTGAAAATTAAAAAAAATAGAAAAATTAGGTTAGAACTAACCCTTTATTGAACAAAATCAAAGTTTTATTAAAACGCTTAGAAAATACTTTCTCGGAGAATTATATAAAAAGCAATTCCTAGGAAAGATTGGAGGGGTCATAAGTGGTCCTACTTAAAATCTAATCTCCTAAACAAAATTTCTTTGAATATAATAGTTAAGAAAATAGCGTCTAAGTCGGTTATTCGAAATCAAAGTGAAAAGTTTAAAGATCCAATAAAATGAAAGAGCTTTTATTTCACTCAGCTTTATCACCCTAATAATGTTTAAGGCGTTGACCATTGACTTTAAACCCACCTCCTTTAATGTTATGCAGTTCAACAACCCCGTACGGAAAGACTTGACAAATGGTGAATGGATTGGACCAACGAGATTTGAATTTATCAGGAAAGAACTTTAATCTGGAATTGAACAACAACCTGTTGACTTGCTTCAAACTCACAGATTTGGATGTGTTTGTCATGCCATATTTTTAGTTTCTCTTTACATAGCTTGGCATTTTCATAGGAAAATATTCGAAGTTCGTCTAATTCATTGGGTTGAAGCATTCGTTTCTCTCTGACAAGCTTGAAATCCATATTAAGCTATTTGAGAGCCTAGTAAGCTTTATGTTCTAACTCTAGAGGCAAGTGATAGACTTTCCTAAAAACATACTGATAGGGAGACATCCCTAAAGGTGTTTTGTAATCTATCCGATAGGCTCACAAAGCATCATCCAATCTCTTAGCCCAATCTCATCCGTTTGGATGGACTACTTTCTCGAGTGTCGAAACCTCATTAAAACGGGTTTTTTAAAAAAACAAAAACGGGAGTCGCCACCAATCTTTTAAAGTGTGATTGGATCACATTATAAAACGTTTTGGTCTACGAAATTATAAGAAAACAGGTTCGGGAGTCGGTTACGTACGAGGAAGGATTAGCACCCTCGTAATGCCCAAAATTGGTACCAAATTGAATAATATAAGAATAATAAAAAAGAAACCCCCTTTTTTTTAAAAAAAGATATATATATATATATATATATGTTATTCTATAGAGTATAATAACTTAATATAAAAATGTACTAAATATTGCTATTATACTTATTTATAAAAAATTTTAAAATAATGCATATTTTATAATAAAATAAAGGTAATGTAAGGAAATATGGTAAAATATAACATGTAATAAATTTATAAACATATATAATAATATAAACTATATAATAGATGAAATATAAAATAATAAGAATGATATATTAAGTAAATTTACATACAAAGATATAATAAAATAATTAATATATATAATATAAAAATATATAATAAAATATAAATGGAATAAGTAACAAATAATAAAAATATAACATATAATAAAATGTATATAATAATATAAATACTATAAATAAAATAATATATTATTATACATATAACCTATGTTTATAAAAAAAATATATATAAGGTATTTTAAATAAATTAAATTAAATATATAAAAGGATTAAAATTGATTTTAATTAAGGAATTTAGGGTTAATTACAAATAAATAAAGAAAACTGGGCCTAATTGGAACACGGACTAAAGCCGAGGGACTCATTGGGCAAATTACCCTAATCCCAAAACGACACCGTTTTCCCGAATTCAGTTTTAAAGTTACTGTGAGGACCAAATTAGATCAAAATTAAAGTATTAGGGTTAAATTAAAAATAAATAAAATGAAATTATAAAGATTAAAAATACGGGAGGACCAATTGCAAAATTAACCCATTTCCAAAAATACGCGGATCCTCTCCGGGTAATTGGGTCAACACGCGGATCCTAAGCCTCGAAACGACGCCGTTTTATGCTCATTGAATTAAACCAAAACGGCACCGTTTCAAATGGGCTATATAAGCCAAATTCTGAGCTTTAAAATCACTTTCCACCCGATTAGAAAAAAAACGAGAGAAATCCTCTGAAAGAGGACTTGGGGTCGGCCTCGGAGCTCTGTCGAGCTGCCGTTCTCACGTGCCCACGCGCCCACGCGCCACCGCGAATGCTGCCACATACGGCGGTCAGAATCTGGAAAACTCCCCGTTTCAACGCCGACTAGAAACGATTCGTATCCTTCTTTCCCCTTTTATATTACCAGTATGTAAAAAAAATAAATGAAATATTCACCTTTGTATTCTTTTATAATCTGCCAATATTTCTCTTCTTTATATATATATATCAAATGTTTGTATCTGTGTATCCTTTATATTCTAAAAAAATCCCCCCTCTTTACAGATTAGAAAAGGGTTTTTATAGCCCTTCTGTAAATTATTACATTTTGGGGAAAGAAATCAAAGATTTCTTTCCATGTTTGTTTCTCTTTTACTGTGGTTCTTTCCCTTTTTGCAGGTGTTCGCGAGAATATCACGGTGGCGATCGTGCTGATGACGATGATGCTGGCGCTGATGGAGGCGATGACACTGGCATTGATTTACGTGTCGGCTACGGCGCGATACAAGGCCAGAGTTACGGGGTAAAGCGAAAAGGCGCGACGATTGAGATGCTGGCGGCACGAAGCTTCTGGAAACCCTAGGGTTTCTTGATTCAACTTAAGGATTGGGCCTTACTGGGCTTCACTGAGTTGGGTCAAGGGTAGGCTTAGGCTAAGGGTGTAAACGGGTTAAGGGTTTTGAGTGTAACGGGTCTTTGTGTTAGGCATTTAATTTTAGGCCTACAGGTTAGTGGGCTATGGTATTGTAAATGGACTGTAATAAATAAACATTTATTTATTTTTGGTTTTAATTTATTTAATTTATTTCACAGGCCCGGGCATAAATGGGTTATTACAGCTGCCCCTCTTTTCTCATTGTCGTGTAATGATAATAGAGCAAAGACTATAAAAGGACCCGTTTTGCCCGGTCTGGCCCAGTCTTTGAGATCTTTTCTTCAAATGATCTTCAACCTATCTACAACTTCAGAGGTATTAGACCATAAATATGATAGCTTCAATTTGCTTCACTTGTAACTTCAGGGAGGCAATATCTGCTATCTTCGATCTGCTCTCTGACAATACAGAGATGCCAAATCTGCTATCTTTGATCTGTTCTCTGACAATACAGAGATGCCAAATATGCTATCTTCAATCTGCTCTCTGACAATACAGAGACACCAAATCTGCTATCTTCGATCTGCCCTCTGACAATACAGAGATGCCAAATCTGTTATCTTCGGTCTGCCCTCTGACAATACAGAGATGCCAAATCAGTTATCTTCGATTTGCTCTCTGACAATACAGAGATGCCAAATCTGCTATCTTTAATCTGTTCTTTGACAATACAGAGACGCCAAATCTACTATCTTCGATCTGCTCTCTGACAATACAGAGACGCCAAATCTGCTATCTTCGATTTGCTCTCTAACAATACAGAGATGCCAAATCTACTATCTTCGATCTGCTCTCTGACAATACAGAGATGCCAAATCTGCTATCTTCGATCTGCTCTCTAACAATACAGAGACGCCAAATCTGCTATCTTCGATCTGCTCTCTGACAATATAGAGACGCCAAATCTGCTATATTCGATTTGCTCTCTGACAATACAGAGATGCCAAATCTGCTATCTTTGATTTGCTCTCTAACAATACAGAGATGCCAAATCTGCTATCTTCAATCTGCTCTCTGACAATACAGAGATGCCAAATCTGCTATCTTTGATCTGTTCTCTGACAATACAGAGACGCCAAATCATCTTATCTTCGATCTGCTCTCCATCGAATACAGAGATGCCAAATCTGTTTCTTTGATTTGTTCTCTGATAATACAAAGATGCCAAATCATCTTGGATCTGCTTCAGCGTAAACACTTAAAGATCACACCTGCTATGCTTTAGCCTATTACCCTACTGCTTAGGGTGTTAAGGCGCATCAATCTTCATTGTCCCTTGAAGGAAATAACCTATATAATGTGTATGAGTTCATGCCTAATGATTAGGATGCTATGATTGAAATGAGTCAAATGCTCCTAATTAAACCTGTTATAATGCAAAATGTTTATGAATATGACCCCTATTCCAGACGTCACTACTCATTCCTTCGTCAAAGCTCATTCTTATTTCTCTCGAAATATCATTCTTACTCAGCCTGGGGGTTTGTACCATTCTTCAAATGCTATGACCCATCAAAAATGTTTGTAAGATGATCCTCTCTTAGGATCTAATCGTTTGATTTGTTCAATCATCATTCTAGACTAAAGAAAGAAATTCCTCGAGTTCTTTCAAACCTTACTTGCATGAATTCCTCGAACAATTATTCTGTTTTAATTTCTTGAATTATCTAGAAATTTCCAGAGTAATGAGCAAAACTTCATTTGTGAAATTTATTTAGTTCATCTATCATTATTTTAATGCAACACACTTTAAGAATAATGGAAAATGAATTTAATCTTGAGAATAATTAGATTTGAATGAATTTGTCAAAAATACAAAGGAAATTAATCTGAAAGCCTATCTTTGAGAAGAAAGAGAATCTAAAGATAGCAAACAGGACAAAAGTTAGATGCCCTAGATATCGCCGCTTAAGCGTCTATACACCAGCTCCATGAAGACTTTCTTGAGTTTAACATATGTTTAAAGAGTCAAATTACTTTTGTTGATGCACCAATATGCAACCTGCTTCGCTCCTTGTTGAATCTGATATAGCAAGATTACTGTATACCCTCAAAATTTGAGCTGCCCTTTTCAGGTTTTCAACTCAAAACCCCTTTGGTCACAAGGTGCCCTTTACGGGTTTTCACCTTGGCCTTTCTATTTTCCATTCTTTTTCTTCTGTTTTTTCGAAAACTCAAGGCGCCCTTTGTGGGTTTTCATCCTGGATTCTCCTCTTCTTTAGACAAAGTACTTTTTGACTGAGTCTGAATTCACTAGATTAGGTAAATTCTTCCCATCCATTTCCGTTAAGATCAATGTACCCCTAGAGAAGGCCTTCTTCACGACATATGGCCCTTCCCAATTCGGCATCCATTTTCCTCTAAAGTCCTTCTGAATGGAAAGGATCTTTTTTAGCATAAGATCCCCCTCGTGAAATTCTCTTGGTCATACTTTCTTGTCGTAAGCTCGCATCATTTGCTTCTGATACATCTGACCATGGCGAATAGCTTTTAGCCTCTTTTCTTCGATCAAGTTCAAGTGGTCATACCGCGATTGAATCCACTCTGCTTCATCTAGTTTTATTTCCGATAAAATTCAAAGAGAAGGTATTTCAACTTTAATGGGTAATATTGCCTCCATCCCATAAACCAGCGAGAAAGGAGTTGCCCCAATAGAAGTTCTGATGGACGTTTGATAGGCTAAGAGTGCAAACGGTAACCTCTCATGCCAATCTCTGCAAGTTTTAGTCATTTTCCCCACTATCTTCTTGATGTTTTTGTTAGCATCTTTCACTGCCCCATTCATCTTTGGGAGATATGGAGATGAATTATGATGCTTAATCTTGAACTGACTACAAACTTATGCTATTGTTTTGTTGTTTAAGTTCAATGCATTGTCTGATATGATCCTCTCAGGCATCCTATATCGACAAATGATCTCTTTCTTCAAGAATCGACTTACAGCCGACTTAGTAACATTTGCATAAGAAGCCACCTCTACCCACTTTGTGAAGTAATCAATGACCACAAAAATAAAGCGATGCCCATTTAAAGCTTTTGGTGATATTGGCCCAATGACATCCATGCCCCACATAGAAAAAGGCCATGGGGAAGTCATAACATGTAGAGGTAAAGGCGGTATGTGAATCTTCTCTCCATAAATCTGACATTTATGGCATTTCTTGGTATAGTTGATACAATCCCCTTCCATAGTAGACCAATAATATCCAAACCTCATGATTTGTCTAGCCATCGTGAAACCATTAGCGTGCGTCCCACAAACACCCCTCGTGAACTTCTTCCAAGATTCACTTAGCCTCCATGGCGTCAACACATCTTAACAGTACTTGGTCCTTTCTTCTTTTGTACAAGATGTCCCCATCCAAAACGTAATCACAAGCTAATCTCCTTAAAGTTCGCTTATCATTTTTAGTTGCCTGTTCTGGGTATTTACGATCTCTCACATATCGCAATATATCCTGATACCAAGAATTATCACCCTTTTCTTCTTCCTCAATATTACAACAGCGAGTTGGAGCCTCAAAGATACTCATCTGAATAGGTCTCATCTCCTTCTCTTTATTCACTCTAATCATTGAATCCAAGGTTGCTAGAGCATCTGTCATCTGGTTTTCGTCTCGTGGGATATAATTGAAAGTGATGTCATCGAACTCCTTAAGTAACCCCAAAACTACCTTTTGATAATTAATCAACTTAGGATCCCTTGTCTCCCATTCACCTTTAAGCTGATAAATTACTAACGCAGAGTCTCCATATACTTCCAAGGTTCTTATTCCTCGCTCTATAGCCGCTCAGAGTCCCATGATGCACGTTTTATAGTCGGCCATATTGTTTGTGCAATCAAAATCCAACTTGCACGTGAATGGATAATAATTGCCATTTGGGGATACCAGGACTGCCCTAATTCCATTCCCAACGGCATTAGATGCCCCGTTGAAGCTTATCTTCCAAGGATAATCCTCTGTAGTTGCTACACGTATCAACTCATCATTTGGGAAATCGAAATTCAACGGCTCATAGTCCTCTATAGCTCTACTAGCCAGAAATTTCGCTATCGCGCTTCCTTTTATAGCCTTCTGGCTCACATAGACTATGTCAAACTCTGAAAGCAGAATTTGCCATCTCGCCATTCTCCCATTCAACGCTATTGACTCCATCATATACTTCAAGGGATCAAGTTTTGAAATAAGCCAAGTGGTATGATATAGCATGTACTGTCTTAACCTTTGAGTCGTCTAAATTAAAGTACAACACAATTTCTCAATTGGTGAATACCTCATCTCACACTCTGTAAATTTTTTACTGAGGTAGTATATCGCCTTCTCCTTTCTTCCCGACTCATCATGTTGACCAACCACACATCCCATGGAATTACTAAACACCGACAAGTACAAAATTAATGGTTTATCTAGACTAGTTGGAGATAGTACTAGAGAATTTAACAAGTATTGCTGGACTTTATCAAAGGCGTTCTAGCATTCCTCATTCCAAGTAACTTGGTTGTGTTTTCTAAGGAGGCGAAATATCGGGTCACATTTCTCAGTTAATTGTGAAATAAACTGAGCAATATAATTCAACCTTTTAAGAAAACCCCGAACTTCCTTCTGAGTACGTGGTGAAGGCAATTCTCGTATGGCTCTAACTTTGTCTGAGTCAACTTCTATTCCCTTTTTGCTAACCACAAAGCCTAATAATTTCCCTGACCTAGCTCCGAAAGTACACTTGGCCGAATTAAGTTTTAACTAAAACTTCTTTAATCTCAAGAATAGTTTCCTTAAAACTTCAATATGTTCCTCCTTCGTTCGAGATTTGGCAATCATATCATCAACATACACCTCAATTTCCTTGTGCATCATATCGTGAAATAAGGTCACCATAGCTCTTTGGTATGTTGCTCCTGCATTCTTCAACCCAAAGGGTATTATTTTGTAACAGAAGGTACCCCACAATGTTATGAAGGTAGTTTTATCCATGTCTTCAGGATGCATCTATATCTGATTGTAGCTCGAGAAACCATCCATGAAGGAGAACAACGAATATCCCGCTGTATTGTCTACCAAAGTGTCTATGTGTGGCAAAGGGAAATTATCTTTTGGGCTAGCTTTGTTCAGATCTCTGTAATCAACACACATTTGTACTTTCCTATCCTTCTTAGGGACTAGTACAATGTTAGCTACCCATTCAAAGTACTTCACCTCTTGTAAGAATCCTGCATCGAATTGCTTCTTGACTTCGTCCTTTATTTTCAATACGATATCTGGCCTCATTCTTCGCAGCTTCTGTTGGACTGGCTTACAATCCTGTCTTATTGGAAGACGATGCACCACAATGTCAGTATTTAAACCTGGCATATCTTGATAGGACCATGCAAAGATATCTTTGAACTCACGTAGCAACTCAATCAGTCCTTGCCTTGTGTTCTCGGCAATATGCGTGCCAATTTTCACCTCATTTCCTTCCTCTAGGACTACATTCTCTATTGCCTCTTTCTCATGGGGCATGATTTGTTTCTCCTCCTGTTTTACCATCATCAACAGATCCAGAGACACATCACAATCCTGGACATCTTCAAAATCCTGAGATTCGTCTAAAAACATGTCTTGCTCACGAGAGAAATCAGGATTTGTAATATTAGTAGTCATGTCATTGATATCTAGGGATCTGTGAAGTATAAAGAATATACAAAGAATGAATGAATTTAAGAATGATTACTTATGTGCTATGAATAAAAGAATAAGAATTGCAGAAATTTAACGGAATATTGGTTGACAAAAATGAAACAATGCTCGTAAAAGTTATGTTTTATTAAAAATAATATATGATCGTAAGCCTATTTCACAAATATAATCCTATTACTCCTAGGCCCTAGAGTAACAAGAGTGTTTCAAAAATTACTCTAAAAAATTCCTAAAGACTACAAGAAGTTCCTCCGCAGTCCAATTGTTCAGAGAGCTTCCCAGTTCGTAAGGGCGAATGTCCTCAAGGTTTCCTTGTTTCGATTCTTCGTCGTGTATAGCATTAATCTGATGAATTCCTTCTATGAGTAACCCTCTCGATATGAAGGTTTGGGATATTGGGTGCAATGACATCGGCTCCCACTCCACTTCTCTTCTATTAAGGCGCGCCCTTCTTCCCTCTTGGCATTTCTCAATTTCCTTCCTTCTTTACTTATAGTCTGGCTTGAAACCTAGACCAAAGTGATCCTTCTTCTCTTTCAATTCTAGGATTTGAGTCCGTCCTTGCAGGTATTTTCTTGACCCTTTTCTTGGTAAGGCTCCCTTTCCCGCCATCATTTGTAGAGCCATCCTCGTAGCTCTTGCTATCTTTGGCACCGGTAGCTCACTCCCTTTTGAAATGAAGGTTACATTTACAAATTCTAAAGAGCGAAAGGAACACTCAATAGACTTTTCATTTGTCTCGACATAAAGGGCCTTGCTGGTGACCGCGGCTATAATGTCTTCCTCCGCATTGATAGTTATTAATCGTCCATCCGTCACTAACTTCAATTTCTAGTGCAACGACGAGGGCACCGCTCCCGCTGAGTGTATCCATGGCCTGCCTAATAAGCAATTGTAATAAGGCTTGATATCCATTACCAAGAAATCTACTTTGTATATATTCGGCCCAATTTCCAAGGGGATGTCAATCCTTCCCATCACCTTCCTTTCTGTACCGTCAAAGGCTCTTACCACATTTTGACATGTCTTCATGTAAGAATCGTCAATGGGTAATCTGTTCAATGTAGACAACAGTAAAACATTCAAACTCGATCCATTATCGATGAGCACGCTTGGGAGTGTGTACCCCTTACATCGAGTGGTAATATGCAGGGCTTTAGTTGACCCCCTGCCCCCTGGTGCGATTTCATCATCATTAAAATAGATGAAATTATCCGCACTTATGTTATTCACCAACCGGTCCAATTTATTAACGGATATGTCATGAGTGACATATGTTTCGTTGAGCACCTTCATTAATGCATCCCGATGCACCTCAGAACTCAGAAGTAGAGCCAATACTGATATGCGAGCCGGCTGCTTACGCAACTGCTCGACCACACTATGCTCGCTATGCTTAAGGAACTTTAGAAATTCCTTAGCCTCCTCTTCCTTTACTGGCTCCTTGACAGGCACTTCAGCCTCTTTTCCCTTCTCCACACTAACATTCTTCGTTTTTGTGGGCTCCTCTCTGACACCCATCGTATCGTACCGTTTCCCACTCCGTGTATAGGAACCCCCAACTTGTACATCTTTAGACGTGCTGGCTATATTCTCCTCCTCCGGCACTATCACACTACAGTCATAACTCCATGGTACCCTCTTGCTATCTCTATAAGGGAAAGGCGTAGGCTTATGGATAATGACCTTAGGCACCGTTTGTGCCCCTACCTCATTGTTTCCTAACAAGGAAATAATAATCCTTGGCCGGCTAGTTCCTTTTTGTTCATCCTCAAGCGCACATACTTGTTTTTCACAAGAGCTACCTTCAAAAATTTGTAGCTCTTTATTGTCCATAAGGCTTTGTATTAAGGCCTTAAACTCGTCGCATTCCTGAATCTTGTGCCCCTCCTCAGCATAGAACTCACAGTAGTCCCTTGCTCATTTCTCCTTAGAAATTATCATCTCTCTCTTCACCATTTCTTCCCAAATTATCTTCATCGGCATTCTCACCTCAGCCATGCCTTCCTTCATTCCCCTCTCACTGGCTTTGCCAATAGCATTCACTCCTTGATTGCTATGATTTGGCAACGGGTTTTCAGTACTAGGGGTATTGTCGAACTTCACTCCCCCATCTTAGTAAGCCTCTCTACTGCCTTCTTAAAGCCAGTACAGTTTTCGATTGAATGCCTCGGTATTCCAGCATGGTATTTGCATCTGGCGTTTGCATCATACCATTTGGGATATGGGGGCTGCAATGGTTTCAGGTGAAAAGGAGAAATAGCATGTGCATCATATAAGCTTTGATAAAGCTCACGATACATTACAGGGATGGGTGTGAACTACATCTTTTCAGAATTCTGCCTTGTACCCGACTCATTCTTTTGAGAACTTTGTTGCTCAACCGCAGCTATTTTAAGTTGACCAACTGTGATTGCCCTCGTGTTGTAGGTGCTTGTGTTATTCACTTCACCATCCTTTCTCCTTGGGGCCGATCTTTTGGTTATTACCCCCTCGATTTTGCCACCTCTTATGGCATTCTCGATCATCTCTCCCGCCATGACTATATCTGCAAAACTTTTAGGAGTACTTCCAATCATGTGAGTGATGAATGGGGCCTTTAAAGTATTGATAAACAACATGGTAGTCTCTTTCTCCAACAACGGTGGTTGAACTTGCATCGCCACCTCTCTCCATCTATGTGCATATTGCCTAAAATTTTCATTAGGCTTTTTCTCTATGTTTTGCAGCCTGATCCTGTCTGGAGTCATGTGAGTCACATGATTGTACTGCCGCATGAAGGCTTGTGCTAGATCCCTCTATGAACTTATTCTGGCCCGGCTCAGTTGATTGTACCACTTGGCTGCTGCTCCAATTAAACTTTCTTGGAAACAGTGGATCAACAGTTGATCATTATTCACATACCCAGTCATTCTCCTGCAGAACATCGTAATGTGGGCTTCTGGGCAAGTAGTCCCATTGTATTTTTCAAATTCTGGCATCTTGAATTTGTGAGGAAGCACCAAGTCTGGGACCAAGCTTAGATCTTTGGCATCAACTCTATGATGCCCATCAGCATTGTCTAAAGCCTTGAATTTTTCCTCCAACCATTTGGAGCATTCTTCCAACTGTCTTGCAGCCTCAGTCCTTAAATCATCTTTTTCAACCATGTCTAAGTCAGGAATGACAGGATTTGCAGGATTGTCGCCCAAATTGAATCCTAAACCAGTTGGGACATTTATGGGGATCCCAGCATCGACTTGACCCTGTTGAGGCCTTATTGTGACAGACGACCCTCGGGGATATGCCTCAGGTTTGGTTTGTACGTGAGGTGGAGTGAAACCAAGAGGATGTGTAATATCCCGAATTAGGGCCTAATCAGAATAGTGGTTTCGTGACCACAAATCTGAGATAGAGATAATTATTTTATAGTTATTTTGATGTTTATGATATGATTGCATGATTGTGTGAAAATTTCGTGATGAAATCCTATGCCTAAAGTGCTTAGATTGAAATTAAGGACTAAATCGAATAATTTGTAAAACTTGCATTCTAGGAGTTTTTAGTATGAAATTGTTTTGGAATATTAATGAGGAGGTCTTAAATAGAAATTTGACCAATTTCTAAGTCTATGGACAAAAATTAGACATGGATGAAATTTTTGGAAAGTTTAGTAGTAAGGGCATTTTGGTCATTTAGTTATTAAAATGAATTAAAAACAAAATTAAAAGCCAATTTTTGTCCATCTTCTTCATTAGGCCGAAATTTCAAGGGTTCTCCATAGCTAGGGTTTGTTTCAAGCTTCCAAGCTCCATAGTAAGTGATTCCAACCCCGTTTTTAATGTTCTTTACGTTTTTGGAATCCCGGTAGCTCGATTAAGCTTATGCTAGCAATAATTCAACCTAGGGTTCATATTTGGAAAAATACCCATAGGTGAAATTTGTGTATTTTGGTGTTTTATGATAGAAAATGAGGTTTTAAATTATGTTAGACAACTTCTACTACTCGATTTTAAGCGAAAACGAGTAAAAGGGCTTAATCGGTAAAAATACCTAATAGTCATAAGTACATGTTAGAGTGTGAATTTGATGTTACCATAGAAGGGAAAAATGATCAGCATGTCATAAAACATAAGAATAAGGGATGAAGTTTAATTCCGAGCCTAGGGGCAAAAGTGTAATTATGCAAAAGTTTAGGGGAAAAAATGTAATTTTTCCAAAGTTTGTCTTAAATGCTGTTTTGATGAATGTATGTATTAAATAAGATTAATTTGGCATTATAGATCAAGAGAAACGAGATTCAAGTCGTGATCGAGGGAAAAACAAAGTTTACGAAGAATAAGCTCGATTGCTAATAATTTTGTACCGAGGTATGTTCATGTGTAAATGTAGTAACATAATTGTCATTTTAATTAAATTAATGATATTTATATGATATGATGATTATTATTATGAAATATTATGCTTTGTGGTTATTGTTGAGTAATATGCAAATTATGTTTATTACTTGTTAAATATGAATTGCTACCGAGTATCGGTTTCGATATTCCGTGGAAGACGGCAAAGATGTGTGATTGAGGAAAAAGCCCGTTTGAACCTTGGGAATAGATTAGAATACAAGTGACATGTCACTAGGATGGTTGAGTTCCTAACTCGTTGAGTTGAGTCCGAGTTCGTGAGATGTAACTAGGCATCCGAGCTTGTTGAGTTGAGTCCGAGTTCACTTGTGGATGCGAACGCCCGAACTCGTTGAGTTGAGTCCGAGTTCACTTATGGGCGGGTTACATGGTAGCTTGGCTACATAAGTTCCGCAGGCTATTGAGTTTGTCTAGCTGCGGGTATGGCTCTTATGTTCATGAGATCCGCGTATTCGAATTATATTCCGATGTGTTCAACGGGTGAATCTTAAGTGAATAAGAAGAAGGCCTAAAATGAAGGTGACATGTTGGTAAGTGTGGTAATGAGAAAATTTGACAGGTATGTGCTTAAACCCTTGGGTTGAGAACTTGGTATGATGAAATCGTAGAAAGATATTAAATACAAATGAAACATGAATGTCTTGGTGTTGTTTATGCAAATAATGTTTTTGTGGGATTGTGTGATTATGTTACTTGCTATTTGCATGTGAACTTACTAAGCATTTGTGCTTACTCCCTCCTTTTCTTTCATTGTAGTTTTGACAAGCCGGCTTGAGAATCGGGATAGGTCGAAGACTCATTCACACTATCCAAAGGCCTAAATTGGTAAAATGGCTTGTGTGTTTTGAATGTGGCATGTATGGCAAAATACTCACTTTGTGTAAATGATCTTATGATATGGCTATGGTTTGGCAAGAAAAGAGTTTGTAAATGATTAGCCATTGGAATGGCCAATCTAAGTCATATTTGATGTTATGTATGTTTAAAATGATATTTAGTCCATGAAAATCCTTAGTAAAGTGAAATTTGCCATAAAACAGAATCTGGTAGCAGCAGTGATGTAAATTTGAAAAATCACTAAAAATAGTAGAAATGGAATTAAATGATGAGTAAGTTATGAAATTGAATATTTATGAGTCTATTTTCATATGGATTGAACAAAAGAGGTATATGAATTATATTTTATGAGATATTTGAATTTTTGTGAAACAGGGCCAGAGTGATTTCTGGATCCCCTGTTTTGACTTTAAAAATTCATAATAAATTGTAAAAAAATAATTAGAAGTCATGCTTTATATTTACAGATTTATTATTGAGTCCAGTTTTAAGAAAAACAAACATAATAGACATTGAAATTCTGTACAGAGAGATATCTGATTCGTAATACATAGAGGTCAGAGTAGTCAAACCCTAAAAAATGGGAGACTTTAACTAATAAACTGTACTAATTGGCTTGACTAAAAATTCTAGAAAAAAATTAGTAAATAGATATATGAGTCTAGTTTCAGGTAAAATTTACGGAATTGGATTTTGAGTTTTGGAACTCGACATATGAATTTTTAAGTGACGTGATGTAGATTGCTAGCTTGACTGG
Organism: Gossypium anomalum; assembly: GCA_025698475.1. Lineage (NCBI taxonomy): Eukaryota > Viridiplantae > Streptophyta > Magnoliopsida > Malvales > Malvaceae > Gossypium > Gossypium anomalum. Next base: position 15,828,540 of record CM046960.1, on the reverse strand, counting down.
AAATTTAAAAAAAAAAATTGTTTAAGCGGTTTAAGTAATTAATTAAGTCTGTTAACACCTCGTGTTCAAATCCGGCGATGGTATTGGGTACGGGGCATTACAGGATGACCCTCATTATCCTCTTCAGTGATAGCCATAGGAGCCTTCCCCTTATCAGTGGCCCTTAGCAATTGAGCCATTTCAGCCATCATGTTTCTTTGAGCCTCCAGCATTTGCTCCCTCATGTCATTTTGTATTTTTTCCAATTGCTCTTGCAACTGGTCTTGCATGTCCTTCTATAGCTGTTCAAATCTTTGGTCCATATTCTTTGACTTAGCACGTGTACCGTAAGGATGTGTTGCTTCCAGATTTTCTTTCTCTTATTCTCCTTCTCCCTAATAATTTTAACTAATTAGGGTCTTTCTATAAACTTGAATGCATATGATGTGATGAGATGCAAATGCATGAATGAAAGAAGATTTCGATTCTGATTCAGTTTTATTTTAGAAAACGTTATTTAAAGAACAAAAATCTTTTCATAAAACGGATTAAAAATACACTTTCACCCGCAGTCCTAGAGTCTTAACCCTATCTAATAACAATGCTAACTCTCGTCCTCTGTCTGACGATGACTCATACATTATACTCAGGGTTCTAGCTTGTATTACCAAATCTTGCAAGTGCTCAGCAACCTCTCGAATCTGAATTAAGGCCTGTTCCATGACATGATCTCTATCCCCCACTTGATCCCGAAGATGGTGAAGTTCTCCCTCCACTGTTCTTCTCTTGCTTCGAGCTGCTCAATCCGTAGCTCACAGTCCTGTAGTGCTGCTTCCAACCCTCCAATATTGTGCTTCATTTCCTCAATCTTGTTTAGACTTGCTTTTAACTTGGCTGCGGAATTACGACTTCGATGATGATGAAGAGATCGTCCAAGCTCTGTCACCTTAACTTTTAATCCTTGATTTTCCTTTTCTAGGGTCTGATTACGCGACTGCATCTCTTGGAACTTTTTCTCCCAATACTCAGCTTTGGCTCTTTCCTCTTGAATCTCTTGTTGCCACTGCTCTGAAGATCTCCCTAATCTCACCCTTTTCAACGTTACCTGGGCTTTCTTGTAGTGCGTCTTTAAATCATCTCGATCTTCCTCGATCTTTCTTTTTTCCTTTTTCACCTTCTCGAATTTCATCTTTTGAACATCGATATCGAGACTCAAACACATTTTTTCCTCTTCGAGCTTCTCCATCTTCTTTTCAAGCTCTGAATTCTTTCTCTCGAACTCTTGCTTCATAACCTCCAACTCTGATGGAATCACTCGTAAGCTCTCCTCCAATGATCGAGCCACCCCCAAAATTGGCCTAGGGACATTATCATTGACTCTCCTAGTAAACCACCCTTTATACTCAAGGGTTGACGTCGAGCCTTCGGTCAAGATCTTCATACAAAAAGGCTTCTTCCAAGCCTCAGAAATCTCTCGCATCCTCTTCTTGTAGTGATCTCCCTTATAAGAGAAATCACTCTGAGCTAAACCCTGTGTAGCCGGTATGAACTGTCTCGCTCTATATTGCCTTAGAACAAACAATGGTGTATATCCAACAACTCCCTAAATTCCTGGCAGAGGGACCCAACCAAAACTACCACATCGGTAAATGACTTCACTAGGAACCAACCAAGGAGCCTTCCACATAACATCTTCCTCTCGAAGATTTTGAAGAATGTCTATCCATCTCTCCTCTAAAATGTCATCTCTTCTAGGCATGCCCACTGCTTCCTTTAAGAGAGAATAACCCTCAAAGAATACTCGGCAAGGAACCTTATCAAGCTTCCAGAAGTGCCTATGAAACCAAACCAATAGCAACTGTGCACATCCAATGAACCTTCCTTCACCCGCTCTTCGACATGCGCTCAAGGATTTTATCGTCTCAGCTAAGATTGCTGGCACAGGTGTATTCTGTTTACCAAGTCGATCGAATAAATCTACAACCGCCTCATCTATATGCCCCAACAACTTTGGGAAAATCACCATGCCGTAAATACTCAAAGCCAGGACGTCGACCCTTTTCTTCACATCTAGATGAGTCGATATCAAATCCCTCAAAACGGCCCATGGAATGCACTTACTATCACCCTTTTGCTACACACGAGCTACATCCCATTGCTCACTCATCCTAGTAATCATCACCAACTTCTTCGTAAAAGTTGGAAGGCTAGCAGGCCTAACATAAGCCTTGTAACCCTAAATCCTTGGGCAACGCAGTAAAGTCGTATACTCCTCCAAAGTAGGTACAAGATCAACATCACCAAATGTAAAGCAACTATAAGAAGGGTTCTAGAACTGTACCATAGCTCGCAACAAATGCTTAACTACTTTGACGTCTAGCAAATAAGGAAGGTCTCCGTAATTCTAATAGAAAAGCTGCTTAGCCTCGTCATCCCATTGGGCCCAAATGTCTCTCAACTCCTGAAGCTCTTTCTATGTCGAATTAATACAAGTGAAGTCCCATAACTCTGATGTATATCCCTCGGTGACACTATCTCCCTTCTCTAACTGGGTTTTCTCTGACCAGGTACAGACAGAGGCGTTGTCCTCCACTTTATTAAGATATTTGTTCCTTATTACAAAACTTTCTAACTCAAAAATCAAACCGTGAATCGATACCTTTAAATGCCAAATGACATGCAATGACAGCAAAATAAAAATAGGTTAGTATCATATATAAAAAAAATGATAAACAAATACTTATAAGGATAGCTTACTAAAGGCTATCACTATCTTTCCTAGGGTAAGCTCTTAAAGTTCACTATATGAGCTTTAGTTCTAAAGCAAGGGTACCTGAACCAGCAGATTCATCGGTCCTCACCCATTATAGGCTTATATAGACCAAGTTCAGTTCAGGGGGACACATTTCCCTATGGTCATACGGAGATAAAAATCTCACGAAGACATAGGTACAGTATCCCGGAAGCAATCCACTAGCTCATACGAAGGTGAAAACCTCACGAAAGCGTAACTTCTCACTCCCACTTAAGGGTGTGACCACAACGGTCATGAAAATGCAATGTACAACAATAAGGTAACAAACATATGCAGCAAACACTTGTAAAAAAGATCAAATTTTAAATTTTCCAAACTTCCGACATTAAGACAGAAAATAATCAATTTCTTGGCTTGACTCTCTTAAGTCCCCAGTGGAGTCGCCAAGCTGTCGAAACCTCATTAAAATGAGTTTTTAAAAAAAATGAAAACGGGAGTCGTCACCAATCTTTTAAAGTGTGATTGGATCACATTATAAAACGTTTTGGTCTATGAAATTATGAGAAAACAGGTTCGGAAGTCGGTTACGTACGAGGAAGGATTAGCACCCTTATAATGCCCAAAATTGGTACCAAATTGAATAATTTTGTCTTAATGTCAGAAGTTTGAAAGAATTTAAAAATGAGATTTCCTTTAAAACCGTAATATTTTGAATTTAAAAGAATCAAGATTCCTATGCTTCAAAAGGATACAAACACCACATCCAGCATGATTGGACACGATATCTTTAAACTTTCGTAACTGAAATTATCTTGTGATTTGTAAAACTCGTTTAAAAGGATATTCTAGATATTTAGATAAACGGGAAATCACAACCCAGCATGTTAGGGCACTATTTCTCGAATTCTTAACTATCAAAACATTGCCTTATTTTTTCAAAATCTTTTGGATCGAATGAAATATAAAGGTTCTTTAAAGTGATGATGCATTCAACATATTACAAAGGATCAATATAAACTAACCTACATAATACCTATTTTAACATTCTGTACAAACATAATATAAAGGATGATAAATAATGGTATAAATTACACAATATATATTATTCATTTTATGCATATATAATCGTAAATAACATAAATGTACATGCATTATTACACATACAAGATACAACACAATGCATAATGAATACAACAAATATAAATTATAATATATATGATAATATCTTATGCATTTGTAACTTAAAATAGCATAAATAATTTATTTCATGCAAATATGTAAAAACAACAACATAAAATAACAAATAATCTATGAAATTTTAATCTACTTAAAGCAATAGCAAAATAAAAGAAAACAAAAATGAGTAAGTAAATTGAAAAGTAAAAATATAAATTAAATAAAAAATAAGATATTTAGGAATATATTGAATAATATAAGAATAATAAAAAAGAAACCCCCCTTTTTTAAAAAAATGATATATACATATATGTTATTCTATAGAGTATAACAACTTAATATAAAAATGTACTAAATATTGATATTATACTTATTTATAAAAAAATTTAAAAATGTATATAATTAATGAGTAATAATGTATATTTTATAATAAAATAAAGGTAATGTAAGGAAATATGGTAAAATATAACATGTAATAAATTTTGTAAACATATATAATAATATAAACTATATAATAGATGAAATATAAAATAATAAGAATGATATATTAAGTAAATTTACATACAAAGATATAATAAAATAATTAATATATATGATATAAAAATATATAATAAAATATAAATGGAATAAGTAACAAATAATAAAAATATAACATATAATAAAATGTATATAATAATATAAATACTATAAGTAAAATAATATATTATTATACATATAACCTATGTTTATAAAAATATATATATAAGGTATTTTAAATAAATTAAATTAAATATATAAAATGATTAAAATTGATTTTAATTAAGAAATTTAGGGTTAATTACAAATAAATAAAGAAAACTGGGCCTAATTGGAACGCGGACTAAAGCCGAGGGACTCACTGGGCAAATTACCCTAATCCCAAAAAGACATCGCTTTCCTAAATTCAGTTTTAAAGTTACTGTGAGGACCAAATTGGATCAAAATTAAAGTATTAGGGTTAAATTAAAAATAAATAAAATGAAATTATAAAGATTAAAAATACGGGAGGACCAATTGCGAAATTAACCCATTTTCTAAAAACACGCGGATCCTCTCTGTGTAATCGGGTCAACACGCGGATCCTAAGCCTCGAAACGATGCCGTTTTATGCTTATTTAATTAAAAACGACACCGTTTCAAATGGGCTATATAAGCCAAATTCTAAGCTTTAAAATTATTTTGCACCCGATTAGAAAAAAACGAGAGAAATCCTCTGAAAGAGGACTTGGGGTCGGCCTCGGAGCTCTGTCGAGCTGCCGTTCTTAGATGCCCACGCGCCCACGCACCACCGTGAATGCCGCCACATACGGCAGTCGGAATCTGGAAAACTCCCCGTTTCAACGCCGACTAGAAACGATTCGTATCCTTCTTTCCCTTTTTATATTACCAGTATGTAAAAAAAAATAAATGAAATATTCACCTTTGTATTCTTTTATAATCCGCCAATATTTCTCTTCTTTATATATATCAACTGTTTCTATCTGTGTATCCTTTATATTCTAAAAAAATCCCCCCTCTTTACAGATTAGAAAAGGGTTTTTATGGCCCTTCTATAAATTATTACATTTTGGGGAAAGAAATCGAAGATTTCTTTCCATGTTTGTTTCTCTTTTGCTGTGGTTCTTTCCCTTTTTGCAGGTGGTCGCGAGAATATCACGGTGGCGATCATGCTGATGATGATGATGCTAGCGCTGATTGAGGTGATGACACTGGCATTGATTTACGTGTCGGCTACGGCGCGATACAGGACCGGAGTTACGGGGTGAAGCGAAAAGGCGTGACGATTGAGATGCTGGCGGCGCGAAGCTTCTGGAAACCCTAGGGTTTCCTGATTCAACTTAAGGATTGGGCCTTACTAGGCTTCACTGAGTTGGGTCAAGGGTAGGCTTAGGCTGAGGGTGTAAACGGGTTAAGGGTTTTGAGTGTAACGGGTCTTTGGGTTAGGCATTTAATTTTGGGCCTATGGGTTAGTGGGCTATGGTATTGTAAATGGACTGTAATAAATAAACATTCATTTATTTATTTTTGGTTTTAATTTATTTAATTTAATTCACAGGCCCGGGCATAAATGGGTTATTACATCGAGTATACCTTTTATCTCCTTATTTGCTAACTCACCCTACCCATTTGGTTGTGGATGGTAAGCTGTGGCAATATTATGTTTCACTCCATGTTTTTTGAGCAATCATTTCAACCATTTGTTCATAAAGTGGGACCCTTCATAACTGATGATAGCTCTTGGGGTTTCGAACCTTGAGAACACATACTTTTGTAAGAATCTCATCACCACCTTGGCATCATTTGCCAGACACACCCTCGGCCTCAATTCATTTAGATATGTATTCCACTACTATTAGAATGTACCTATTACCAAAAGGAGGAAAAGGACCAAGAAAGTCAATACCCCAAATGTTAAATAATTCTACCTCAACAATGTTTGTTCATGGCATCTCGTTTCTATTAGATATGTTCCAGTCCTCTGGAATCGATAACAATTCTTTACGTAAGCATACAAGTCTTTGAACAAAGTTGGCCAAAATTACCCAACTTGTAATGCTTTGCTCGCAATACGTGATCCTCTGAAGTGTCCCCTACTTGGAGCTGAATGACAGTAATATAAAATATCGTTTACCTCATTTTCTACCACACATCTCTTGATCATTTGGTCTACGCATTGTTTGAATAGGTATGGTTTCTCCCAAAAGTAGTACTTCACATCGTGAAGAAACTTTTTCCTTTACTGGTACGACTTATTAGGCGACATCAACCTACAAATTAAATAGTTAGCATAATCAACAAACCAATGGGTATTTTAAAAATCAAAACCTCTAAGGCCGACATTCTTCTTTCTCCCTACTCATATCTTGGTTTTGGTTGAATGGAGAAGAAAATAATCCTTTTTTATTCCACCATCTTGTATAATTTATGTAATAAATATTTTATTATAATGTTTTATTTAATTTAATGAGAATTTATCAATTAATCATCACTAAAATATCCATTACAGTCCACTATTAATAACATAGTGGTTTATTTGCCATTTAAGTCCCTTGTCCATGTTTTAATTAAAGATTACTCTAGCAATTTACTTTTACTAGTTTTACAATTTAGTCCCTATACCTTAATTAATCACTAATTCAACAAATTTACTTATCCAAAATCCAATTCACTTCTAAAAAAACTCCATAAATATTTTTATTAAATATTTATGGCCCTGGTTTACAGAAACAAGGTCCCCAAACTGCATTTTCTAATACCACTGACTTTAAGACCAATACACTTATACCTTGTTTAACTTTCCAAATAACAGAATAGTATCGTAATACCCTCTTAAATATTAATAAATAATATTCTCTGACTCTATCATCGAAAAATAGAATTTTGAACCCACTGTTTTTTGACTCCATTGACTTTTGGGTCGTTACATTTACTGTCTCAGTAGACTACCTCGTGTTTACTATACCGTCTGACTTTATTGGTCTCTATAGCCGAGCTATAGTCTTACATCTTAAGCCTATTAGAGGCGTTGCCACAAAAGACATTATCGTCATCGCGGTGTCGCCTCATAGAGCCTACTGACTGGTATCACAATGTTGCTTTATGGAACCATATAACTATCGACATTGCTTCATCTCGTATCTACCTTTATGCTTGAACACCAAAGTGTCCTCCCCCACCCCCACGCCCCGCAAGGCTCGGAGCTTCACACATTGCGGTTTGTACCTAGCAATCCCAGATGGTGAAATCTTAATCGAATTCCAATTTCCCTATTCCTCCGCCTATTCCTCTATATCACCATTCCTAACCTTGATGCTCGAACACCGCAATGTCCCCTTTGCAAGGCCAAGAGCTTCGCACATCACGAGTGCACTCAGCATTACCATATGGTGGTATCTAACGAAATCTCCCCTTTATCCCATTCATAACTTTGTCTAACCCATCAATAAATCCCTTTCATATTCTACCATTATAAAATGGAATGCATGCATTTCATAGATGAAATAACATGGAATCATAGTTAATTCATGCATACTGAGCTAAATGGCGGATACCCATATGTCTATGCGATCTAGAATATACTAAGCCTTCTAAGGTTGAAGTGCAAAAACTCTCTTGATGCTTCTTTTCCGTATCAATTTAGCTTTTCCAAACGCCAAAGTTTCCATTCTCCTGGCAGCTAAACATGACAACCAAAATCATGATTTAGACTTAGTATTCTCAGTTTCCTAGGAACATGCAAAACCCCTAGAATGGGTCTGAAAACCCTTAACTTTGTTTTCTAATTCTTACATACGCCGATGGACTTAGAACCTTACTAGCTTTATGGATTCTTTACTTTTTCGACTCCAACCTCCTGATTTCTACTCTATGTAGAACTTTCCGTAATCATCTTATCTTTGGAGCAATGAAGAAGATGAATGAAGAGAAGGAAATAAAATAGGAAAAAGAATAATTCTCTTACCTGGAAATCATTTCATTGCTATATATAGCCCTCCTTGCTCAGTTACCAACCTTCTAGAGACCATCTGTTGATAAAAATTGTCTCCCATTAAGGAAACTATTGGTTCTAATCCAATCGAACTAGACTTGGATCTCAATCCTGTCCAATTTTAGTTACTAACTTTTACTGATTTTCTCATATAGATCGCCAACTTACGATTTCTTTCAATTTAACCCCCAATTGTTCCAAATTTTCGGGTTTAAAGGAAATCAAGACTGACAAAACCCTAGTAGACTTAGTAGAATAGTAAGGATACAATTGGCATGCCATAGGGATTAGTGTGTGCGCTTATGTTGAAGACAACATTTAGTATGAAGACAACGATTTATGTCATCATAACATGCTTGGGCCAATATTTTAGGGTGTTTAGATGGATACGTGTTTCGCACAATATGGTTTATGAAGGGAAAAATAAATCAAAATTTTGATAATAAGGCTTGTTAATAGGCATAATGAGCTATAAGTGTAACAAGAGTGATACATGTTAAAAGTGGGGCTAATAATAAATGATACACAAATTGAATAAGGTGCTTAAATGGCTAATGATAATGAAAAATGAAAAATGAAAACTTAATACTTGTTAACTTTTTCATAAAATTGAGGTGAGAATGTAACACCCCCTTGCCCAACTTGATTGTCGGGTCCGAGCTATGGAATGCTACATTTATTGTCGGAGCAACTACATTAAAATATATAATAAATAATCCTTTACACATACAACCCAATTTCAAACACATGCAGTTCATGTATAGTAATTAAATTTGAGTTTTAATCGAGCTTACGAAAGCTCTTTTATTAATTCGAGCACGAAATAGGATTAAATTGCATAATTTTAAAGATTCAGTGTAGTGATTTCATCTATGTACTTGTAATTTTCGAGCAAATTGGTTTAATAAAAACCCATCATTATGATTAATATCTTAAGTATAATTTCCTAAATGGTTTTTGCACACAAAGCAAAATAAAAGAAAATATTGACTCACTGTAAACTAATACTAAACGGCTTTATGTGGTCGGATTGTAAATACGACAAGAAATCTAATATTTGTAGATAATCTAAACACATCCTAAGTCTAATCAGAATTGAACAAAATCAATTGAAAATTAATATGTCATCTATCAAGTCCAAATGAAGAGATACCTTGTCTTAGGTATCGAAGCAGTTGACTCCCAAAAGATAGAGGCATAGATGTGACTAACTAGATTGATAGTTCATCAGATAGAACTCAAGTAGAATAGATCCTAGATCCGTTTATGGATTTATTCACTTATGACGCTAATGGTATGGCATACCTTAATTTGAGTGAATGATGGGTTATGTATGTGTGACTCATATAATTTGATGTAAATGAAAGCTTGAGTTCAAATAGATAATGAACCAAAAGCTGGTACATCGGGTATACAAATTCTGCATAATGTAGCATCATTCCATTGTTAGGATTAATATGGTAAATTAGGCCATTTTCTCACTTATAGAGCCTGTTTTCAAATGACATTTAGTCATTTTATAAACTTTACATTAGTTTTAGGATTTGATTTAAATGCTGTTGTCAAGTAAGTTATTAGTATATTTTGAATAATTACATTAGTTGCCTTCAGCCATGTATTTAATGGTGTGAAAATGACATTGTAGGTTTCGATAGAGCAATGAAATGAAAAAGAACTTAAAAGGTGAAGGGAAATAAGACAAAGAAGATGCTTGTCGCGACCATAAGATGCATTGTCGCGAAAATGACCACACTGACTTGACAAGGAGTTTTCTCTCCATCATCCCTTATCGCGACCAAGAGCTCATTGAGTTGAACACCAAGATTGCTTGGTCATCTAGGGTCGCGACAATGAAGATGATCTTTCCATAACCATGAAGCCACTTACTTCGAAGTGATTTCAAAGGTTGAAGTCATTGTCGTGACCACAAATAAAACTTGTCGCAACAACGACTATATTATATAAGGTACCCAAGCAATGCAACTTTTCTCATAAATATAGTATTACATAATATAATAATATAAAAGCCTATATTATATTATATAAGTATTAATATAAATTTTAATATACATTATATAGTATTAAAGTTTTTACTTAAATTCAATTAAATTGTTAATTATGCTCATAATGTTAATATATATAGAATATTTTATTAATAATAGTATGCACAATATAGTACTATATAATATAATAATATATATTATAGTATCAATACTTATGTGTAACTTAGTATATTGCAAAAAATGTATATAATTAAGAATACATAAAATATTACTAAAATTTTAATATATTAATAAATATTATTTTTATTACATTAGTTTTTGAATTGGGTTTTTAAGTTTTACAAATTGTATTTGTGTATTGGGTTTATTGTTGTTGTTTTGGACTTAAGATAAAATTAGTTTATTTTGGGGTTAAATAACAATCGATATGTTATTTGGGTTTGGACTGAAGATAATATATTTGGGTTTTGAAATAATTATGAGTATTAAGTTTATAAATTTAGTAAGAAAAACAAAAGCTATTCAATTGTCAATATAGTACTATAATAAATAATAAAATATATTTTGGTCAATTTAAAACCTTTTTCAAATCCATACTTTTATAGATACTATCTTCTAATGTTACATGTATTGCATGTGATTTTACATGTTTAATATTTAACTAATTTTTCAAATATTGTATTTTTAATTGTAGTAATTAACATAAAATAATGTTTCTTATTTGAATTATTGAATGTAATTAAAATATATTAAATTATCCATTCAAATATTATAATAGAATTTTTTTTCAAATTATAATTATATCCTTTTTAACATACTGAACATATAATATAGTTTTAATTTATATAATTAATGCAAAGTATCATTATTCAAATTAATAACTAATTAACATAATTAACTCTAATATTAATTAAGTGATAATTAAGATGCTTAAAATTTTATTCAGTAATAATTCTATTTTAAATCAATAAAATTAGCACAACTATTTTAAAAATAAAATTAGCATTGCTTCTATTTTAAAATTAGCACAACATTTTTTAACTAATAATTGTAAATTAAATTATAATTATTTTTAAATGTGTAATTCTCACAACTTCAACTTCTAATAAATTATAATTATTGTTAAATGTATAATTATGACAATTTTTATTTTATTTCAACTATTTTTATTTTTAAATGTGGATTTAGTAATATGTTAAAAAATAAAGGATATTCTTATTGGTTCAAAAGTTTTTCAAAACTCATGCTTTTATATATAAAGAGTGAGATTATAGATTATTATTATAATAAATCAAATATATAAAATTTATGCATATCATATAAAATATCTCTATTAAGGTAATCAATATCGTACTAATGAGTGTACCAGTTTTGTCTTGATATTGATATGTACCAATTTTGGTGTTTTTAGTGTATCATTTTAGGTTTAGTATTTTTTTTCACATATATTTATATATTTATAGTCTAATTTTTAGTTTCTTCATAAATTATATATATACACATGGAAATATATCTTAATTATTATTTTTTTAGGTTCTTAATAAACTATATTAATGTAAATATAATTATATGCAAATATAAGTTCTAAAATTATTAATTGGGTTCAGTAACTTTAAAATGTTTAAGATAAAAAAAATATAAAAGTTAGGTTTAAAATATTAAAATTTTGTACGAACCGATATGGGCTGTTATGCACCAGTATAAGTTGATATAGGCCAAAATGAGTCGAAATACATTGGGAATAGTCAAAACACACATAAACCTGGATTGTACTTGTAACGCCCCTTACCCGTATCCAACTCGGGACAGGGAACGAGGCATTACCAGACTTAAACATATACATTCATACAAAACCGGGCCATAAAATTCTAATCCAATTTAAAACTTTTAATCACATGGAAATTGTCCCTTATAAGAGCCTACAATGCCCGAAACATTCATCGGAAGTGGTTCGGGACTAAACAAAGAACTTTCAGAACTTTGGGATAACTTAAAAAATTTTCATGTTTTGGAGAGTCAGACGCCCGTGTGGGTAGGCCGTGTGGTCACACACGCCCATGTGGCTTGGGACACGCCCATGTCCTTAGCCCGTGTAACTCTCTAACTATGACGTCATCAACCAAATAAGGTTACACGGCCAAGTCACACACCCGTGTGCTTAGGCCATGTGACGAATTAAATTCCAAAATTAAGTGTAGACTTCACGCGGCCTGGGCACACGCCCATGTCCTAAAGCCGTGTCTTTTACACGGCTGAGACACACGGCCGTGTCTCTGCCCGTGTATTTACTACTGGGCATTCTGTTTTGCATAATTAGGGTGCAGGGGACACACGGCCGTATGACATGCCCATGGGGCAGACCGTGAGTCACACACGGCCTAGACACATGCCTGTGTGTCTACCCGTGTGGACAAATTCTAGGCTATTTTCCAAGCCATTTTCCACCCTTAAACACTCACATACTCAATCATACTTCATAGCATACAACATGGCACATTTGGCTACACAAGCACACACCATCATGTTTAATCCATGACTTCATGATATGGACATATCACATACTTCAATCGTTATACTTCTATATGGCATTCCACACCAATTTCATATTTATTCATCATTATAATTCTTCTTTCACGTTACTCAATTAAACTATAAATATGGTCATACCTATTAGTCCCCCATTCATTCATTAACCACACATGCCATTCATCTCACATATCATCCACAAGCATCCAACCACATCAAGCATAAACACATTTGCATGCATGCATAAATAATTAGGGTTACGACCCAAATAATCAATATGAGCCACCCCTCATCGCCATATACAAAATAATCATAATACCATCATGAGCCGACAATTTGGCTAATCAATATGACACATAACAAAAAGATCAAGTCCCTATACATGCCATACTCAAAATGATAAGTTTAACTATACCCAATCCATTTGATAGTGTGATCGAGTCTCCGACGTTCCACGATCCCTAAGCTAGCTTGGCAACACTAAAAGAAAAGGAAAGGAAAGGAGGGTAAGCTTTAAAGCTTAGTAAATTCACATGCAAATAAAATGCAACTTAAACAAGCATTAGTCATACATTTAACCTAATGAACATAATCTTGCATTTTATCAAATCTCTTAAACTTATTCTTCATATACATCTATATATACATATTCATACCACACGTTCATCATATCTCATGTTATTCTCATGAGTTCGATGTACATACCATGCCCGCTTGCACATAATTACTTATTTTCTCGTCTTCGACGTAATTATCAAGATTACTTATTGAACTTCCTTTAAAACTACCCGTTGAACACTCAGAATACTATCAGATACATCGGAATCTCACACCTAAGTGCCTCATTTGTAGCCAATGCTACCTCACATCACATGTTGCTCGCTTTCGAGCTACTCACGGGTCTGCTCATATAGGTTGTCAGGTATCCGCAACACATTATGGACTACCCCGCCACTGGTAGAATATACTAGACTAGTACCCAGACGCCAAAACATGTGTCATATATATATCACGAACTCAGACCACAACTCAATGAGTTCGGATGTCACGTATATCATGAACTCAGACCACAACTCAATGAGTTAAGATCGCATAGTTCCTAGTGACATGTCACTTGTATCCTAAACTATTCCTAAGGTTCAAATGGGATTCTTTGATACCACATTTCTGTCGAACTTGCTCGTAAGGTCGATTTCAATACCCATAGTACCAATCACTTATTCATGGAATAATCAAAGCATAATTCATGATAAAATTTAGGCAATAAACACATGATATAACATCATATTAAATATGTATACACCTACCATACATGCAATATTAAGGCATTTAAAGTATGGTACATGTTGCATTATTTTCAAATGAACTTACCTCGGTACAAAATGATAGAAATAAGTCTAATCTTCGTAAACCTTGTTTTTCCTCCGATTAAGACCCGAATCATGTTTTTCTTGATCTATAATGCCAAATTTAACTCGTTCAATACATACATTATTCATATCGACTCATAACACATACTTTGGTAAAATTACCATTTTACCCTTAACTTTTCACTTATTTACAAATTGGTCCCTAGGCTCGTAAAATGGAATGCATGCATTTTCTTGGTTACTCAAGGCTAACCGATTTATATTCCAACTCATATCAGCCATATTTCTCATTAAAACACATTTCACTACCCATTTCTTCATCTTTTACAAACAAGTCCTTTTTAACCATTTTCACTAAAAATCACTTAGTAAAAGATGTTAAACACACATCAAACTTTCATAATCTACCATGAAACATCAAAATACAACCATGTCACACATGGGTCAAGTTTCATACATGAACACTAGCTCAAAATAATGGTAGAATTAGCTAGATCAGTTGATGACAACTTCAAAAATGTAAAGAACATTAAAAACGGGACTAAGATGCCCTTACTTTTGAGCTTGAAAGATGAACAAACCCTAGCTATGGTGACCCTTGAAATTTCAACACAAGCAAGAAGAAGATCGAAAAATTTTGCTTTCTTTTTCCCTTTTTATTCTTTTATTAACCAAATGACCAAAATGCCCTTAAGGCCTTTCTTTCAAAATTTTCCTATTCATGCTCATTTTTGTCCAAAATTTTAGATCTTGGTCAAATTTCTATTTAAGGACCTCTAATTAATAATCCAATGCAATTTCATGCTCAAAGCTTCTAGAACACAATTTTTGCAACTTGTTCAATTTAGTCACTAAAGTCAAATTGGACACCTTAGGCATAAAATTTCTTCATGAAACTTTCACACCATCATGCAAACATGTCATGGACCTCAAAAAAATTCATAAAATAAATATTTCTACTTCGGATTTGTGGTCTCAAAGCCACTGTTCTGACTAGACCCTAATTCGAGATGTTACAGTACTGGACCTAAATTACTTGATATCAATTGAGGAACATGAACACAAATTACTTGGCTTCGATTGTGGAACGTTTCAAGTATGTATCAACTACCTTTGTTACTATATATAATTTATGTTTTTTATAAGACGAATTTAAATTGATAAGTGTTATATTCAAAATTAAAATATTTATAACTTAAAAAATTTAAAATGATTTGAATTCATCACCGGTCTAAAGCGATCTGTGCCCAAAAAACCAAACTAAAAAAAATATCAATTCCAAAAAAACCTGATAAAAACTTCCCTGTTTACCACCTCTAATACATATATGTATACGCTAAAATTAAATAAAATGACTTTTATTTAAGTTTATTTTATAATTAAACAATGTAAATTAAATACGAAAATTTGAAAAAAAAAATGAGAAGCTACAAATTTAAATGAAATTTGAATTGTTTAAATACCTTTTAAAATTCCATATAAATCTTAGAATTCTTCATTATTTAAACGAAACAAGATAATTCAATTTTGGAGTTTTTAATATCTAAATGAATGTCGAATTTTCAAAACCTTATCAGAAATTAAATCCTTTCTCTAATTCCCTGCAAACACACCTTAAAGATTATTCATTATCAAAAGGACCTCAACATTAGAATCAAGGTGCAATAGGTTCCACAAAATTTTATCAATCCGCTAATCTATCTCCTTCGACTATCCTGGTAATCCTCTTCACTTTCTTTATCCTTTAAGAAGCCTAAAAACGTAAGAGATCCGAGCAGGAAGAATCCACCTCACCGGTTGCCTCCATCAACGTCATCATCACAGGGTGGAAATCCAGAATCACCGTCATCAAGTTGTGGCGACTTCTCCTCTGCTGCAATTCAATAAAACCATATTAAGCAATTTAAATGATACGTTCTCGTAAACATTTGAAGAATAAAGAGTAGATCGAATCCATGGACTTCAAGTGAGCAACTTAACAAAGTATTTATCTACCGCCATAAGATGCAACATAAGATCGTGCAAGCTTGGACGTGGCATGTCAAAATGTCAAAAAAGCATGAGAATTGTCTACCGCCATATGTCTTCAATTATTCTAACAAAATCATCTAGCCCATCATAGCCTTCCTAGTCACCATTTTGGTTAAGGTGGGGTGGCTCTATGTTCACTTGAAAAACACAAAAAGGAATACATCTAACAAATTTTAGCAAAGTATTGAAAGTTTATATGTTTGTTATTACAATGGACAGGAGCTTGGGTGATTGTTGGTGCCTCGCGAGTAACGGTCTGAGTTTGCCCAGATGCGCTGCATG
Source organism: Gossypium anomalum (assembly GCA_025698475.1). Taxonomy (NCBI): domain Eukaryota; kingdom Viridiplantae; phylum Streptophyta; class Magnoliopsida; order Malvales; family Malvaceae; genus Gossypium; species Gossypium anomalum. The sequence goes on along the minus strand of CM046960.1, from coordinate 15,811,911 downwards.
TTGCATTCTGCAGGAAAAAACAAACCAAGTAAAAATCTCAGTATCAACATCATTAAACCGTCAACTTTTAGCATGTTGAAAGCAGTACACATGTAAACATAAGCATTTATGAATACAAGTTGTGAAGTTTTTCCGGTGGAGGCTCTTGTATTAGAAGATAAACAGTATTTTATCTCCTTTACTTAAAAATTGAGAGAATTAGTTCTTGTACATTAAAAAATTTCATTCATATCTATTTTTAAAAACTAACTTGTTTGACAAAATAACCAAATAGATATGTATCTCATTAACAGGGACCAATTTTTAATAGTAAAAAAAGATGAATTTTTTTACAAGAGAACTAGATTACTCGATAATTTAATGTATAAGGACTAATTTACTCATTTTTTTTATAGAGGGGGCAAAATACAATTCGACTCTTAGTATAAAGGCTTTCTTGATACTTTTAGCTCTTCACTATAACTATTTCAGGATTTAGATCTGTTTATGCTAGTAGAACACAAACACATATAATTTTGAATTTGATATCCAACAAAGACAAATAACATTCTCTCTCTATGCTATTCTTCCGTCCATGACCATTTTAACCATTCTAAACGGACTCGAGTACTTTTCTCTGATTGAATAATTTCAATAAGTAGCAAAAATGAATGAAAAGCAGTTATTATAGTGACAAGCTTACCAAAGCAGCCAAAGGCGGATCTAGAGGCGGGCTGACAGAGGCTAAGCCCTCCCAAAAATAAATAATTATTGTTTTGGTCCTTTAAAAAATTTTAAAATTTTATATTAGTAAAGGTAAAATTGTACTTTAGCCTCCCTTAAAATTATAAAAATTTAATTTAATTTTTTAAAAATTATAAAATATAGACTATTAAAAATTAAAATTTCATTTTAACCCCTAAACAAATTTTCTGGCTTCGCCCTTGAAAACAACAGCACATACAACAGAGAAAGATTGCCTTCTATTTCTTCCAACAATAGACTGTAATTCCAAGCCAAGGCCTATTGGCTTAACTCGCGTACAAACTTTGGCGGCAAGAAAGCTATCACCGCATTCATTTGCAACTTTGACTGTGTCCCCGCTGAAAAACCGTGACAAATATTATCATAAAGCAAACATAATCAAATGAGTATAAGAAGAAAATTAGCATAGGAAAAGAGCATACCGGGAGATAATAGTGGTGGCGACGGGGCACAAACACTCGCAGTCAGCATTTGCAAAGAATAAAACCTGAAAATATATCAAAGCTTGTATTGTCAGATTATATATAGATTTTAAGATTAGAATGAATCAAATTCCATCCAAATAATTCATTTTCTAATAAAAATAAATGTCATATATGGATTACAACTAATAATCCTATCGACTACGAGCACATGGAGAAAAACCAATTGAGAGTCGATCGGAAATTCGGAATGAAAATCACCAAATTTCTTTCCTATTTCCGAAAATATAAAACATCGAACTCACATACACAATTGAAATGGCTAAATCAACTTAATTTAACGAATAAATCCCCGAAATTCGCTAATACAGATTAAAATATAAAAAAAGGTGGAAAGGAAAATTGACATACGACAAAGCCAAGAAGAAAAAGATGTTCCCCACTTTGAGCAAGATTGAAGGAGGGAAAGCTGGGAAGTGGAAACTCGAAGAACAACCCTAACTGGATAGCGCTTCAAAAAAATAAAAGAATTGAAAACAATGCCTCTGGAAGTTTTTTTTTTTTCTTGGGAAGCAAAAGGAATAGGGGCAATGTGGTATCGAAAAATGTGGTTCCTACACCTATTTTTATAAAGATTGGTCGAGTAATTTTATCAAATTAATAATTTATTAAGGCTCAATGACTAAATTGTAAAGTTTAATCGCTATAAAATTTTAACTGACAAAAGACTTGAAGATTTAAATAACAATTAGTTAAAGGTTAAAATGGTAATTAAACTATTTTTAAATGAAAGTTAGTGGATGAAGATGAAATCTTCCACTAAACTTGATTAATGAAAGATTAAGTAAATTGAACTATGATTAAATTAACTAAAATTAATTAAGTTTTAAACCTTGTATAAAAGTCAAAGTTAGTGGACACATGCATAATCTTCTTCCCCCTTCACCGTCCACCATATCTAAGGGTTGAGAAAACTTCAAAAATCTTCATTTTACTTTCAGCTATCAATTAGTCATGAAATTTTCAAGTCATTTTCTTATAATTTTTATAGATCGGGGTCATAAGAGCTTGATTTAGCTAGCCCATGTACCAATTTGATAAATTGTTAGAGTTTTAGAAAGTTTTCATTGTTGATTAATTGATGAATTAGACATTAAATTGATTGATTTTAATCTTAGATTATGAAAATGACTAAATTTTAAAATTAATTTAGCTTGTTTATTAACTTTGTTCCATTGGGGATCAAATTGAATAAATATAAAACATGTCATGAAATTATGTTAAAAAAACGTATAAGGTTCCTAATGAGAATATATGAAATCAGGTTTTAATCTGAAGTTGCTTTTCTTTAAAAAAACTAGCCTCCCCCTACACCCCTTACAAGAGGGGATCATTATGCAACCCCTGCACGAGGTCAACCAACAAGTAGCTACTCAGGGATTGAATCAGGATGCGTCGCATGCCTGATTTAATCAAATTAGCAATTTGTGACTGGTAAACTGAAACATTCTAAAGTTACCAATGTAAACTAGAAGGACTTTAGCTATGCCTTGTTCAGCTTAAAATCTCATAAGTGACCAATGAAACACCGGAACCTTTGGACTAAAATTCGTGGGATAAGTTAAACACAATGATTTAGACCCTACCTGGTTGTAGGAAAATCAAATTTTAGTTGTAACTCACTCAGCAAAGTCAAACTTGGAAGTCTGGTTGAACGAGTATAAGAGTTTCAGTGATGAGACATCATAAGAATAAAAAGTTTGATTATTCCAAGTTTAGAGCCTGAATTGAATAAAATGTAAAACATAAGGGAAATAAAAAAATAGATTTATATAGGTTCATGCATATCATGAGATTATGTGAAAATGTTGGTATCTATTTTTTATATAAAATAATTTTATAAATCAAGATTTGGATAAAAAAAAATGGATTTATATAGGTTCATGCATATCATTGTTGCTCATTGACACTATCGCTACCTAGGAGGAATTTCTTCGGTTGTTCTTGAAGAAGAACATGCCCATTGCAACTGTTCTTAATGCCTATGAAAAATTGTTTGATTTCCAACAAAAAGAAACCGAAACTTTAGGCCAAACATGGCATAAGTTTAAAAAGGTTTAGAGAAGCCTAATTGGAAATGGGGTAGAGAGAGTCACGCAATTACAATGTTTTTATGTTGGGATGGATATGGACAGTAAGGTAAAATTTGATATAATTTCTAGGGGAAGTATCTGGACTAGAACAATGAGAGAAATAACAGTTCTACTTGAGAATGTCAGCATCAGTTATTCCTTTTCTAGGGACAATCGAGCCTTCGACAATGATAAATCTAGTAATATGTCTAAAAGATTGGAAAGTCAGAAAGTTGAAGTCATTCAAGGACCCCCCATATAGGGAGCGATCCTGCTCCAGGAAAATCGCGGAGCTTCCACGCAGAAGGATTACGAATTGGAACCATTTTCAGATATCAGAAGTATTGAGTCTATTGAAACTAAGAGTAAGGAAGAATGTCAAAAGCTCTCTACTCAAGACATAAGCGATTTAACTATTGAAGAAGAGGATAATGACTTGCGTGAAGACATGGAGATTCAATTAGAGTAAGAGCTTGTGCATTAACTCGATTAGTGGAGACACTACAAAGAACCTTTAGGGCTTCTGGAAGATGCGCTTAAGAAAATGATTGCTTCGACGATTAAACCTCCTAAACTTAAATTAAAACCTTTTCCTGAAGGTTGAAGTTGGATATTTGGGTGAAGATAACACTCTTCTGGTTATTATCTCTACTCAACTAGGGACGAAAAGGGTAACTGCTCTCCTTCGTGTATTAAGGGCACATAAAAAGGGGATTGGATGGACGATTGCTGACATTAAAGGCATAAAATCATCTCTTTGTCAACCTAAGATATTCTAGAAAGATGGAAAAAAGCTAGTAGTAGACGCTCAATGACGTCTCAACCCTGCAATGAAAGAAGTTGTGAAGAAAGAGCTAACTAAGTGGTTAGACACCAGTACTGTTTACGCTATTTTTGATAGCGGTTGGTTAAGCCCCATACATTGTGTCCCAAAGAAAGGGGGATGACTGTGGTCTCAAATGAGAAAGATGAACTTATCCTAACTAGAACGGTAATCGGGTAGCGTCTATGTATCGACTATAGGAAACTTAATGACGCTACTAAAAAGGATGATTTCCCATTGCCATTCGTTAACCAAATGCTTGATAGATTAAAGGGGCAAAGAATTTTAATATTTCTTAGATGGGTATACTGGATATCATCAAATCCCTATTCACCCATATAATCAAGAGAAGACCACCTTCACCTATCCATTTGGTACTTATGCATTTCGGATGATGCCTTTTTAGGTTGTGTAATGCTCTTGCCACGTTTATGAAATGTGTGACATCTACTTTTGTTGACATTATAGAGGAAGGGTTGGACATATTTATGGATGACTTTTCAGTATATGGGGATTTCTTCACTAAATGTTTGGGAAACCTTGAAAAGGTTCTTGAACAATTCGAAAAAATGAATTTAGTGTTGAATTGGGAAAAGTGTCATTTCATGGTAATGGAGGGCACTGTCCTGGGGCATTGGATCTCCAAAAAAGGATTAAAAGTTGACCGGGCGAAATTTAAAGTTATTGAAAAACTCTGATCCTTGTCTTCTCTGCGTGGAATCCATAATTTTTTGAGACATGTCCAATTTTATCAGCGTTTCATCAAGGATTTTTCACACACCTCTAAACCATTGAGTCGTCTTTTGCATAAAGATATTCTATTCATCTTTGACAAAGAATGTAATCTTACTTTCACAGCCTTTAAGGAAAAATTGGTAATCTCCCCTATTATTTTTAGCCCTAATTGGAATGAGCCATTTGTTGTCATGTACGATGCTAGTGCTATTGCTATCAGGGTTTTTTTGGGTTAAAAGAAAAAAAAAAGGTTTTCATGCTATTCATTATGCTAGAAAGACCTTGAACCCAACCCAATACAATTACACCAACACTGTAAAAGAAATGTTAGCAATGGTATTCGCATGTAAGAAATTCTGCCCGTATTTGATGCATAATTGGGTTTACGTATACACAGATCATTCATCCTTGAAGTATGTGATGAAGAAAAAAGAAACAAAGGGTCGATTAATGAGATGAGTATTATTTCTTCAGGAGTTTGATTTGTGGATACTGGATAGGAAGGGGACTGAGAATCAAGTTACGAATCATTTATCTTGCTCTGAGTATGAAGATAACCAAAAGGAAAGTAGAGCAATAAATGACACCTTCATTGATGAACAACTATTTCGTGCTGACTATTGTTTGGTGAAGAGAAGAACTCCCTCGATACCTTGGTATGTAGACATTGTAAATTTACTTGTACAATGAGTCTTTCTAGTAGAAACGTCCAATCAATGGAATAAGAAAACAACCCATAACACGTGAGATTATATTTGGGAGGATCCTTATGCCTTCTAGTAATGCACGGATTAACTAATACGCAGGTGCATGGCTGAGGAAGAGATGAAAGATATTCTTATGGGGTGCCATACATTTCCATGTAAGGGCCACTTTGGTGGAAAGAGGTCTACACAAAAAATCTTACAGTCTGGTTTCTATTGGCGAACGATGATTCATGATGTGTACGAATTTTTCAAAAGATGTGATCGATGTCAAAGAACTGGAAACATTTCCATGCAAGATAAGATGCCTCAAAAGGGAATTCTAGAATTGGAAATCTTCGATGTGTGGGGAATTGATTTCATGGGACCCTTTCCCAACTCTTTTGGGAATCAATATATTCTGTTAGCAGTGGATTATGTTTCCAAATGGGTCAAAGCAGTAACCTTTTCTTCTAATGATACTAAAGTCATAATGAAGTTTCTCCGCAAGAACATCATTTCAAGAGTTCGGGCACCCAGTGCTTTGGTAAGTGATGAAGGGACACATTTTTGCAATAAAAAACTAGAGAATGCACTCTTTAAATACAACATGAAGCATCGCATTGCTACAACCTATCACCCGTAGTTTATTGGTCATGCTGAAGTATCGAATTGATAAATCAAGTATATATTAGAAAAGTCAATAAACCCTAATCAGAAGAACTGGTCCCTGTGCCTAGATAATGCTTTATGGGCATATCTAACAGCTTATAAAACATCTTTAGGGATGTCACCTTATAAGTTACTTATTGAAAAAACTGCCACTTACCTATTGAGTTTGAAAAAAAAGCATACTGGGCAATCAAAGAACTGAACTTTGACATGAACCTTGCGAAGGAAGTGCATCTGTTTCAACTACATGAACTTGAAAAGTTTTGATTCTTCTCTTATGAAAAATCTAAACTGTACAAGGAGAAGAGAAAATTACATCATGATTGTATAATAAATAAGAAACATTTTGTGCCTAGACAACAGGTTCTTTTTTTTCAATTCTTGTTTGAAGTTGTTTCTAGGGAAGCTAAGGTCACGGTGAACTTGTCCATATACTGTAACTCGAGTGCTAACCAATGGAGTTGTGGAGCTAGAAACTGGCAAAGGTTGGAGATTCTTAGCCAATAGGCAGCGAGTGAAATTATATTTGGGGGGAACATCGAACACCTTCAAGAAGGTTCAATATTTGAAATGTGATGCCGATGATTACAAAAGTGTAGATCTTGAGTTGGATGGGGAAAAATGACTTAAGGAAGTGTCTAACCTTCTTAAGGAAATATAAACTTCCATACGTTGTAGTAATGACAACTTGTTTTGTTTCTACACTTTCTTTTACATTCAACAAACTTACTTTAATAATTTTGATTGTTGTTAGGTTGATGCATCTAACGCTACATGTCAACTCCTTTCTTCTTTTTTTTTTTTTTGCACTTAAGATAGGGTTTGAATTAGCTTTGTTTAATGTTAGGGCTAGATTGTGAAGGGTTATGTTGTTCGAAAGGAATTTTGATTGTGATGTAAGTATTTTGGGGCATTATTCAGTGAAATTGCGATATCCAAGGTTTTGCATAGTGAAATTGTGACTCAACTTGTGGTATCACGATACCCTTGACAGATTTGGAAATTATAGGTTCTATAAACAGAGGAGTATCACAATATCTATTAATGGGTATCGTGATACCCAATTAGGGTCGAGCTATACCTGTTTAGGGCATTGTGACCTGCATATTTTTAAGGTCTTTTAAACCTCACAACAACCCAAAACCCTTATTTTTCCTCAAACTTCTCAAGAGTCAAACTTGTAGCACCCAAAACACCTTCCCCCATCCTTATTCTTTCGATCCTTCTTCAACTTTTCACTTTGGTTGTTATCTATTTTTTCTTGTTTTTATCCTTTTTTCTTTTTCCTTGTAGGGGCTAGTTTATGTTGGATTAATGTAATGGTCAGTTTTTTAGTAGTGTTGGAAATAGTGCTTTTGAGGCCACATATTCGACGAGCAAGTCCGTAAATATTATTATTTAATATTTACGAGTAATATGGTGTATTAATAAAATTTAATTTAATGATTTTTGTTAAATGGAAAAATAATTAAGTTAAAGTGGTAAGACCTTAAAGTCAAGTGGTTTTAGAAAATTAGGTATCGGGGCCTCGTTTCTATAAACTAAGTCGTAAATATTGTATTAAATATTTACAAAATGTTATTAATGTCGTATTAAAATTTGGTTAAGGAATTTTAATGTTTCTATATTTAATTAATTAAAAAGAACTAAATTGTAAAAGGATGCAAAAGTTAATATCTATAAGTTTATTTGTATTAAATAGGTATAAAAGTATGAAGTGAGGGTTTTAAAGTGTAAATATACCCTAATTATTGTGATGTACGGTTAGTGGGTGAAAAAATAAGAAATAGTATGTATTTAAAATGTTTTAATTAAAAGAATTTATATGTTAAATTAAAATAATGATAATAAAATAGAAAGCCAACATTTGTAATTTCTTTTATGTCTTCTTCTTCCCCATAACCGAAACCTCTATAGAAGGATAGGGAGCATTCGGTCAAGTGTAGTTCTAATGCATACCGAAAATGAGATGAAAATCGAGGAGAAGTGAAAATTACCAAATAGCCCCAGTAATTAGTCATTGTTGCAATTTAGCCAGGTAAGTTCATAGTGATTTGTTATTTAATGTAATTCACTTGTGATTATTATTTTTGTTCTCTAGTTAATTAATTTATATATATGTGAAATTAATTCGGTTATTTATATAATGATTAGTGTTGCAAATACTTATGTGTATATGAAATCAAGAAGATATTACTAGTAGTGTTTTTCTTGGAATTGTATTAAAGTTATATGCGAATGAGATGAATTTAAATATGTATACAAAAATGAAAAAGTTCCCATGAATGCACATTTGTGCCCATGTTTGTACTTCGGTACCCATGAATGCACATTTGTGCCCTTGTTTATACTTCGGTACACCTGAATGCACATATGTGCCCCTATTTGCATTTCGGTGCCCCTGATTGCACATTCGTGCTCCTGTTGCACTTTGGTGCCCCTGTTATGCATCTATGATGGCCCTGGTATGGTGTAGTTACCCGAGTATCCGAGTCAAGTTACTAGTTCATCAGGCTAAAGGTTAGTGGAATTTAAAAAATTATTTATGTGCTTAAAGGCTAATGTATAGACAGGATAGTAGTAAATGTTAAATGTTCAATGATCTATTTGATCATACGTGAGTATAATTATATCGATGATTATACGGTTAAAGTTAGATATTTATATACATATATGAATGAGTTTGGATTGAATTATTATAGTACAGGAAACATACGATGAACCATTTTTAGTACTAATTTTATAAGTACTTCATGAATGAATAAAAGGTATGATTAATCTGTTTATTTAGTTTTCACATTGTTTAGTGAAAATAAGTAATTCTGGGTAGATATGTTTATATGAAACTTTGAAACAAAAGATGAATTACAGAATGATTATATGTTAAATGTGTAAGTATTATGGTAAGGAAAAACATTTAAGTGAAATGGTTATATGAAATGCTTATAAGGAAAAGCATATATATGTATATGCGAAGCTACACCAGGTGTCCATGAGAGGTGTATTGAATAGAAAAATGAAAGTCAGTCCATGATATAATAAAAATTTATGCTTAGTTGTTTATTCTAACATGTTCAGTAGTTAGGTTACGTTTTTATGAACTTATTAAGCATTATTGCTTACGTTAGTTGTTTTCTTTTCCTGTAGATCATCGAAAAGTTTGATTTGGCTGGAAGCTCATCGAAAATCTATCACACTATCCAGTAGTCTATTTCGGTAGTTTTTGATGTTTTGATCAAGGTTATAATGGCATTAATAAGTAGACTTGTGTTTGATGTTAGTTGATAAGTTCGGCATGTATATATTATTTTGGTTTCTGTGCTTTGGTACTTTTGGTGCCTTATTGATATGTGTTAATATGACTATGATATGATGCATGTTGAGTGACCAAATGGTCTGTTTATGTGGAAGTTCTAATGATCATAACCATGGTATGTTTTGGAAGTGGTAATGAGTTAAATGAGTATGATTGAGATGTGGTAAGTGTACATGCTTAGGTATGATTGAATGATTGTATTTGAGGTGCCTTGTATCGAACATTGGTTGAATGTTAATGGTCTATTAAATTGGTTATTTCATGTATGTTTTAGTAAGGTTTTAGTGTTTTGAATTTGGGCGCAAATTGATTTTGGGTACATGCTTGTATTGGTGGTGGAAATGGTTTGAATTTAGCCAATTTGATGTCCACAAGGCCTGAGACACGGGCGTGTGAATTATCCGTGTGTGATACACGGCCATGTGATACGACCATGTGTCCCCTATAGGTTTTAAGGTTTGCAAGTCAGGCTGTTACACGGCTTAGCACATGGCTTGGCACACGGGCGTGTGAGGCCATTTCGAGAGTTACACAGCTTGGCACAAGGGTGTGTGGCTTGGCTGTGTGACCCAACTTTGAAAGTTACACAGGCACGGACACGGGCTAGGACACAATCGTGTGTCCCTATTTTGATTCTTACATGGCCTGGCCACACGGCCGTCTGATCCTTGCAGTTCAAGTTTTCCAACTTTTTCTTAAATGTTTGAAATGTTTTCAATTTAGTCCCAAATTGTTTCTAAAGTGTTTTTTAAGGCCTTGAAAGCTCGGTTAATGGACTATATGCATGTAAATGAATGGATTATGCTATGTTAATATTAATGTTTGGAAATGTTGTTTTTATGTTACGTTTATACGGTAATGCTTTGTAACCCTATTCTGGCGACGAATATAGGTTAAGGGTGTTACAATTAACACGACGACGACAAACATCATTGCATAATCCTCCATCAAGGTTCCTAAATATTACAGTGAGCCCCTTACCATCTAGTAAAGTATTGAACTCTTATTCCATCTTTTTGTGTTAGTTTTCTTTGTATTGCCTTTTTACACCATGCCCTTAAGTCAACTAAGCTCGAAGGGATCTCATGACATGTCGACGGAATATATGGAGCAGAGTAATTGGAAATTTGTGTCTCTAGAAGCAAAAGAGTTCTTTCAAGAGCTCCATGGAAGACCATTCATCCAAGAATGTGGCTTCGATTCTGAAGATTATTTCGAAAAAGAGTTTTAGGGACTTGTATGATTGTTAGGATGGAGAAAGTCTTGTCTTTGGCCCCAAGAATTTGTAGAATCTTCCATGGTGTTGGAATTTTATGCTAATTTGAAATTTTCTAGGCCACACAGAGTTATCGTAAGGGGTCATATGGTAGGAATTTCAACTTCTATAATACGAAAATTTTATAATGTCCCGCATTATGAAAATGACGATGTTGAACTGCTTAATTTAGGGAATTTTCATAATGTTGATTTGGATAGTATAATCTCGTATTTAATAGAAGGAAAAGGTGAATGGATATGGAGTGGAGATTCGAATCTCCCACTCCCATTTCATATGACCACATTGACCCGTTTAGCGAAACTATTGATACAATTCATTCAGATAAGAATATGTTCGTCTCTCAAGTCTAAAACTATCGACCCCTTTCGCGCCATTTTGTTACATGCTATTTTGCAAGAAAAAAGAGTCTATATAGGGACATGGATTTATAGATGCATAATACATTATGTAGTACAAAATGAAGTTGGGATATTCTTTCCGCATCTAATCACTAATTTATGTCGACTAGCTAGAGTCCCTATAGGGCCAAATGAACAAGTAAATTGCCCAACGAAAAGTCTGAAAGGAAATTCCTTGTACGAAAAAATACATGAACTTCAACAAGAGTTGCATAATGAGAGAACGTGGAAGCGCAAAAACAAGGAAAGATTATCACACTTGTCACTTAGAGATTCAAAGATAGAGAAAATGCTACAACACCTCGTGACAAAGGTAGATGAGCTAATTGAATGTAGACAGTATGAATCAAGAATGATTGAGCCGATGAAACCTTATGTTAAGTCTTTCGCGAGTAATTATAGATTGAATGATCCGGTCTGGTCAGAGAAACTAAATCACTATATTGTTTAAGAAATATGTGGAAAAGAATATCAAACAAATAAAGAGATAGATTCAGACGAAGAAATCAAAAATAGTCTTTACCTCAGACAAAGATGAAATAGAAATTATGTTTTCTCTAGCGTGACCTTCCAAAGAGGGTAATCTTGAAAGATTCTAAAGAGTGACTGAAACAAGCCCTAAGGCAGGCAGCGGTGAAGAGCAAAGGAAAACAATCATTGATAGAGGAAGCTAATTCCAACTCAGATTAGTTACATGCATTTTAATTTTATTTAATTTTTATATGGTATGTAAATTATTAAACACTTTTGAACTTGTTTTTAGATATTTTTATTTTTCAAATTGTGTGTTTATAAATTAGTGAACACTTTTGAAAGGCTACACGACATATAGAGCTTCAACGAGGAGTTGGACACCCAAGCTAGTTTGATGCTCCATTCTAGGGAAGTTCGACAACCTCTTATCCTTTCTTTTGAACACATTGGGGACAATGTGTAGTCTGAGTGTGGGGGGTGCACATAAGCTTTATGTGTGGTTATTTTTTTTTCTTGTTTTTATGTTTATTTGTGTGTTCATTTTAGTTTTTATTCATTTTTCAAAAAAAAAAATCACAAATTCCAAAAATATTTTCTTTTTTTTATTTTCCAAAAAATCCAAAAATATTTCTTGTTTTTGCCTTTATTTTTTGTTATTGCATGGTGCTTGGACTATAATTAGGTAATAAGTTAGTAGTTGTACATATCAAATGAGTACATAGAATTGCCAAACTTGTAGTTTTTGAATGATACTAGATAATTTCTTACTTTTAATTTTAGATTAATTAGTTCACTTAGTTAATAGGTATAATAGGCTAGAGGCAATAACCGAAATGAAAATGTATAAAATGTATTGTAGGATGAATAAAATATACGGATCCTTGTAGATAAATAATTTGAATTGCTAATTGTTCATTTAAATAGATGTATGCTTAATAGAATTATTGTTAAGTAAGTAATCCGAGGAAGACTTTAGGCATTGTTTGTGTAGCCTTGATCCTAAAGGACCAACCTTAAATGTTACATTATCCCTAGTTCCCAAATTTGAGCCTTACATTGCCCCTTCTTAATGAGTCTTTGTGTTTGAAACCTTGAGCCGAATTTGAGTTTGAAACTCAACCCTTCACAGTCCTTAAACTTTTAATGCTCTATCGAATGGACGTCAAGCCATGGACATCGAGGGTTAGGTAGGAACATTATGGAGGGTTCTTACAAAGTGTACTCGCGTGAATAGTGAAGATAGGCTGAATTAACTTGTAAGTTATTCTTGCAAAAAAAATTGTGCATAAAAAGAAAAAAATATGAAAGAAAGAAAAACAAGGATCAAAATCATTATGAGAGAAAAGAATAAAGAAATGGAAAATGTGCTCAAAACAAGAAAAAGAAAGGAGCATAACCTAATATCTCAAAATCATAGTGCACAAACACGAGCTAATATTAACCACCCTCTTCCACATTTTTGGAGAAATAAGGAAGGTGAAAGAAGGAGAAATAAGGCAGTGAGTTGAAATGATCACATTTGGGGGGAATTGGGAACAATTTAGTGTGCTATACTTTTCATAATGCTTGAATCGTTTTAAGAACGACCTTTCCTTGAATCTATACCGACCTCGGCCTTACAAGCCTAGAAGACTTTTGGGACCCGAATAAGTCACCAATGCATTAATTTGTGTATAGCTTACATTTGTTAGAATGAACATGATCAATTCTTTTTAAATATCTATGTGCGATCCGTATGATTTATTTTGATGGATAACATGTGCACATATGTTCATTTACATTGTCGCTACGTCTATTAACACTTCAAATTTTTGAACTAACCATGTTTGCACTAGGAGTAAGTAAATTAGCTAGATATCATTCTTAAGTTGCATATGAAGTAATTCTCATACAAGTTTGATGTTTTACTGCTATGTAACATAATTGTCTAATTTAGTCTAAGATTTATCTTTTTGCATGTTTTGTGTGTTTGCTTAAGGACAAGCAAAGACTTGAGTGTTAGAGAGTTGACCTTACACAAATTGATGTGGAAAATTAGGCTTTTTCGACGCACTTAAGGAGCTTTTTCTTGAGCAAAATAGTGTCTTTAGTATAGTTTTTCATTATTTTCATATTTTTGGTTAATAAGTGAAAATGTCTCATTTTTGTCTATTTTGTGACCCAAATTGGCCGATAGCGCCAGTGGGAGGCCTAACGTGTGTTTGAGTGATGTAGAGACATGTTAGAGGTCGAAAACGAGCGAGAATGAAACCAAGGCATAGGGTGTGGCGATATCCACAACTTAAAATCGTGATACCTCTAACGATATCGAAGAGTGAAGACTTCTTTTAGTGGTATTGCGATACCCTCTTTGGGTATCACGATATCCACCTCCCAAGGAAGACCTCAAGGCTCAACACTACCCAAGGTATCGCGATATCCATTTCTGGGTATCATGATACCACTTTCATTAGGGGGACAAACTTAGACAAAAAGTGTAGTCTTTGTCCACCCAGTCCAACAATCACACAAGGCCAGTGTAGGGGAATTTTTAGCAATAAAAATTCACCAGAATACACTTCAAAACAGCCAAAAATTGTTGAAGAGGAGAGACACACACATTAGCTTAGTTTTAGGTTTAGTTTTCTCTAAGTTTTCTTTAGTTTTTCTCAGCACTTTTCTAGGGTTTTTATTTTTCTCTTCTTCTACCTTAGTTTAGGTTTTATTTGTCTGCATTTACTTTTTGTTCTTGTTGTTCTTAGTGTTAGTTAAGTTAGTTATTTCTGTAGCTAAGGTCTATCTACATTTCCAGTCTATTTACCTTGCTTTCAGGACTCTTTAAGCTTTAGTTTAATATATTTTAGTTTATTCTACTTTAAATTTGTTAAAGCTTGTTTCTTTTATGCTATTTGCCTTAGATTTCCTGGTTAAATGCTTTTAGTTTCATGGTGTTTACATTTTCTTGCAAAAAAATCTCAACTTTCATATTTTTCTTAAATTTTACTTTCATGGCTGCCTTGTTTTCCATTTTCATGTTTATTTCTTTTACTTTAAGCATGAGTAGCTAAACCTCAAAGCAGGTTGTAAACTAAACAAATGACTAAATTGTAAAAATTTGGACAAATGACTAAATTGTAATGTAACATCCCAAATTTTAGATTAATGAGAATGCAAAATTATTTTAAAAATAGATGCAAAATTATTTTAAAAATCGGGAAATAGCCTAGTGCTTAATTGATAAATGGAAAAACATGGAAAGTAAATTAAAGTCACAAGTTCGAATCTCTTCCCTTGTAAAATAATTAAATTTTACCAAATCCCTTCTTTTTTTAAGCGTGTGTTGACCATGCCTAACTAAACCTAGGTATAAATATTATTTTTAACAAATTTGATCAGCCTTTAATCTCATTTTATCCACCCTAGTCGTCCCTTCCTCCTCCTCTCCTCCTCTCTTTTCAAATTTTATTTCATTTTTCCTTGTCACCATCGCCCAAACCCTTGCACCACCATTTCTTGTTCTTTTCTTTTTTCCACAAGATCTTGCACCATTCTGCCCCCAATCTTGCTTTCATTTTCCCTTAATTTTCCAGCCCTAAATTTGAAATTTTAGACCTCTAAGAATGATTCTCATTATTGCCAAAAAGAGCCCCTTTCACCTAACTTGTGTAAGTTCTTATTTTCTTGCATTTTCTTGATGAATATTGTAAGTTAAATACCCAAACTTTCAGATCTGAAATTTGGGTTATTTTTAAATATTGAAAGGGTATTTTTCCATCCTTCTAAGTGTTTTTAAACTTCTTCTTTTTTTTAAATCAACCTCAATTTGGCCATTGTTTATGGTGGTGCGCCTAAAGGCTCAAAAAAAGGGGTTATTGTTTCTTTATTTTTTTCCATTTATTTCTAGTGAAGTATTGGGTTCTTAAACCCTTCTTAATTATCCTTCAATCATGTGTGATTAGTAAAAACATCAATCTTGATTAATCGGCGACTCCGATCTGACAATTTGGGAAGTATGTGGTTGATTATGGACTGGTGTGTAGTTTTGGTTTAGCTGTTGGGGAAATTTTTAATTGATCAAATTAAAGATTTTAGTCATGGAATAGCTACTAATTTTTCAGTATTTAAATGTGTTAGGTGTCAACTTAAATTGTAATGCCCCTAACCCGTATCTGTTGCCAAAATAGGGTTACAGAGCATTACCGTAAAAACATAACTTAAAAACATTCATTTTTAAACATTTCATTAATCATAGCATAATTAATTTATACACAAGCAAATTATCCCTTATTCAAGCCCTCGAGGCCTTGGAAATACTTTAGAAATGATTCGAGACTAAATCGGAAACATTTGAAACATTGAGGAAAAAGTTAAAAAAAATTCAAGCTGCAGGGGTCACATAGCCGCGTGGCCAGGTCATGTGATTCACACGACTGAGACACATGCCCGTGTCTCAGGTCATGTGACTTTCAAAATAGGGACACACGGTCGTGTCCCAGCCCGTGTAACTCTCTTACTTGGGTCACACGGCCAAGCCACACGCCCGTGTGCCAGGCCTGTAAGCTTCGGAATGGCTCCACACGCCCTTGTGCCAGGCCGTGTAAGTTTCGAAACGGCCTCACACGCCCATGTGCCAGGCCGTGTGCTAGGCCTTGTAATTGCCTGACCTACAACCTTTGAAACCTAAAGGGGACACACGACCATGTTGCATGGCTATGTGTCACACACCTATATCTTAGGCCGTGTGGATAAGAAATTAGTCAAAATCAAGCCATTTCTTTTACCCATTCAAGCATGAACCTACAAGAAACTTGCACATATAACAAAGACCTTAAAACATACCGAAATTATGCATAATAAGACCAATTTAATAGGCCATTTAACCATCCAACCAATATGCCATATAGGCATCTCAAGCATAACAATAAAATATACCTAATCATAAGCATAATTAATCATATTCATACCAATACATATAGCTCATAACCATCTCAAAGTATAACCCAACTTGGCCACATTACAAACATACCATCACATACCAAATTGGTCAATCCAACATGCATCAACTTAGCCATAATAACACCAACCATCAAAGCATCAAAATGCCAAAAGCACACCGACCACAAAACCATGTATGCATGTCAAACATAAAAACTAGATCATTAAACACAAGTCCACCTATACATGCCATTATTAACTAGGCCAAAACACCAAAAACTACCGATATAATCGTTGGATAGTGTGATAGGTCTCCGACGAGCTTCCAAATCGATTGAGCTTCCGATAATCTATAAAAATAGGAAAGAAAACAACGTAAGCATATAATGCTTAGTAAGCTCGTAAATCATAAACAAAGCTTACCATTTCAATGCTAAACCTTATAAATTAAACATGAATCAATCCAACATAAGCTTGGCACAAGCCTAAGCATCATCAACAACACAAGTTATTGCTTTAACACATAACTCAACAAAATCATCATATGATAAGATAAATTTCACGAACATAATACATTTGAGTTCATACTTTCCATCGTCATGAATATACATACACTGATAATTAACAATTCATACCTTTCCATAGGTTCATAATATAGTCGATTGAAACACTTATCGTTCCTTCCCTTCACATGCACATTGAACCACTTAGAATAATATCGAATACGTGGGAAGCTCACATAAAGTGTGCTAAAGATATGGTCGAAACCATTCCTTTCCCCTTTCCTTTACATCATTGCTCACTCGAGCCATAAATGGGTCTGCTCACACAAGCTGACGGTCAGAATGTAGCTACACGACGCCACTCATACAAGCTGACGAGTATCAGCAACAAATGTCGAAACTCAGCCATTGGTAGGACATTCAGGACTAGCACCTGAAACATGGCAACCCTAATGACATTTTGTTTGTATCCTATATATTCCTAAGGTTCAAACGGGGATCGATAGTCATCGTAACGTTGTTGGATTTCTATTGTAACATGATATAA
Organism: Gossypium anomalum; assembly: GCA_025698475.1. Taxonomy (NCBI): domain Eukaryota; kingdom Viridiplantae; phylum Streptophyta; class Magnoliopsida; order Malvales; family Malvaceae; genus Gossypium; species Gossypium anomalum. The sequence goes on along the minus strand of CM046960.1, from coordinate 15,794,269 downwards.
TAAATAGCATAATAGCATATAAATCAAATAACATTAAAATGTAATTTAAACATACGAACTTACCTCGAATACAAAGATGTCGAGATAGGATCACTAATCTGAGACTTTATCTTTTCCTCAATCTAGATCCGTACGAGGCTTAATTTGATATAAATAAGAAAATTCAATCTATTTAATGTATATAATATTCAATTTAATCCAAAATTCACACTTTTGCAAATTACAAATTTGCCCATATTATTTTAACTTCTTTACAATTTAGTCCTTAAGCTTGTAAATTGAAATTTATGCTATTTCATCCACATATCATGCTAGTCGATTTACCTAGGGACTCATATCAACCTATAAAAAATATCATTTCATGAATTTATCATGGCATTTTATTAATTTTACAAATAAGTCCCTAAATGATAATTTTATCAAAAATCACTTTACAAAAGTTGTTTATTTAAAAACAATGACTCATAATCTTTCAATAAATTTCAAGAACCACACAAATATGTTCATGGAACAACCCTAAAATTTTAACAATTTTACAAATTAGTCCCTAGGCTAGTTAGATTATGCCACAACGATCTCGAAAACATAAAAATCATAAAAAACAAGGCTTGAATACATACCATGCAAGAAGAAATCAATACCGAAGCTTAGAACCCTAAAAATGGTTATCCCTTCCTTCAATTTTCGGTGAAGAAGAAACATAGAGAAGATGAAACCAATTTGTTTTATTTAATTTAAGATTAATATGCTAATTACTAAATTAACCTTTCTTTTAACCTTTAAAAATTCACTACACTAATGTACATATTTGTCCACTCATAAGAATAATTGTTTAATTACCATTTAAATTCCTTAAAAAATTAATTACATAGCTAATAATACCTTTAACTACTAGCACTCTACTTTTGCACCTTTTTCAATTTAGTCCTTTTCACGAAATTAAGTATGCAAACATTAAAATTTCTTAACAAAATTTTTATGACACTACTAACATACCTAGACATTAAAATAATAATGAAATAAATATTTTCATGTCAGATTTGTGGTCCTAAAACCACTGTTCCGTTTTCACTAAAAATGGGCTATTACAACTCTCCCCCTCAAGGAATTTTCGTCCCCGAAAATCTTACCAGAAAAAAGGTTTGCTTATTACACTTTCATAGCTTCTTCTGGTTCCTAGATGGCCTACTCTATACCATGATGTTGCCAAAGAACTTTTACTAAAGCTATGTTTTTGTTTCTCAATTCTTTAACCTCTTGAGCTAGAATTTTGATCGGTTCTTCACTGTACGTCATATCAGGCTGAATCTTTGTAACAACCCATTTTTAGAGAAATCAAAATAGTGGTTTCAGGACTACAAATTTGATCCTGAAAAAAATTATTTTAATATTATTTTATAGTCTATAGTATGATAAAAAATTTTGTGAAAATTTTGTAAAGAAATTTTATCGATTACATGTTTAATTTGATAAAGGACTAAATCGTGTAAAGTGTAAAAGTTGATTTCTAGTAGCTATAAGGATCAAATGGCTATGGCATTCAAAACTTGAGGTCCTTATATGGTAATTAGACCATTAATGAAAAGTTAGTAGATATTTTTGGATGATTCATACAAGGAAAATTAGAAAAAGGTTAAGGACTAAATTGGAAATCAAAATAATTAAAAGATGATAAATAATTAAATAGAAATAAAAATCATTTTATATCATCTTATTCCCCAATATTCCATGGAAACCCTAGGAAAGAGAAAGCAAGCTTTCTTGGCCAAATTAGGTAAGTATTCAAGTCCCTTTTTTAGTAATTTTTATATTTTTGAAACCGGGATAACTTAATCTATCTATTTGGGGGATCAATTTGAAAAGTTATCAAAGTATAGAAATTATGTCATGGATGAATATGTTGAAAATTTTAAATTTTTGGTAGAATATGAAAGGTTGTTTATAGATAAACAACTTTTACAAAGTGATTTTTGATGAAAATATGATTTAGGGACTAAATTGTAAAGTTGTGAAAATTGAAGAAAAATTCTAAATTTTATAGAATACATGTGCTGTAAATTTTATATTGAATTTTTGGTTAGGCTTGGAATAGAGAGTAAATTGCATAAATTTCATTTTCCGAGCCTAGGGACGAAAACATCATTTATTAAAAGTTTAGGGGCAAAATGATAATTTTGCCTAAAGGGTAAATTGGACTAAATTAAGTATGAATTACATTAAATTAATGTTAAATTTACTCGTGTAGATCCAGATAGACCAAATTCAGAACTAGAACGAGGAAAAGAGGAAAATGTTGGATTATTAGATTTTACATACACGAACATTTGTCGAGGTAAGTTCATGTAACTAAACTGTGTATATTTATATGCTTGAATTTAATGTTGTGTTTATGTGAATTTTATAAATATTATATCTATATGACATTGAAGACATATCCGACAAAGCCTGATAAATGAAAATGCATGAAATAAATGAAAATGCGAGAAATAAATGATAATACTCGATAAGTGATAGATGATAAAAATGTTATTTTTATGCTTGAGTTGAATGTGAATGTTTAAATTACATAAATGCATAAATATATGAGATTGATCACATACCCGACAATTGCCTGATAAATGTCAAATTCCATTTGAATAAATGAAAAACCGATGGATATGTGATTTCCCGAAATGAATGAGGTCTTGCATTTGTTGCTGACGGGATTTAGCTTGGACGAGTAATCCTACTGATCTCAATACAGATAGGATTTAGCCCAAACGGGTAATCTTGATATAATCCCTCTCGAGCATATGTTACAATTAGTATTTAGTCTGAATTGGTAATCCTAATTGAGCTCTTCTGAGCATATGTTACAGAAAGGATTTAGCCTGGACTGGTAATCTTGTTATATGATAAGTAGCTCGATAGTGTGTTTCCTGATTAAGTGCCCTGAGGGGTACTCCTAGATATGAATTGATGGATTTACTGATTTGTACACTTTGTGTGTATTACTTGAGTATCCATCGATATTTTCAATAATTCATCGGGTAAAATCCTGACATGAAAAGAAATGGGTTTTTACATGTATCCGCCTGAAGTACATGAAAATGATGTTATATGAAATATGGAAGTATGAAATCATGATATATGAACATGGAATTTTGTTTGATGAATACATTCATCTATGAGAATAGATTTGTACATCTCGAGTGTATTATCGATGTGATTATCAATATTTTAGTTGAATAATTATCAATATTTCAGTTGAATAATGAGCAAAGTTCTGACATGAAATAATCTGAACTCGAGATGAATTATTATGAAAATATACTTTTAATATAAAGATATGGTTTATACATGTTATATGGATACGTGATATGGAATATATATATACATATTCAGAAATCTGATTGTATTGAGCCCATATATGTTTCTTGATTGCTATTATGGAATGTATGACTAACAAGGGTAATAAGGATATGTGTAGGGTTTGAGATCAAATTGATTGAACGTGCATTACATGTTTATCTTGAAATAGAATGAATGGTAAGTTAAGTACCATGTTATACGAACTTACTAAGCATTATATGCTTGCTTAGTTTTATTTTTCTGTTTTATAGTAAATCAAAAACTCGTTGGATTGGAAGCTTGGCGGGGATCACTCACACTATCCATCGGCTCATTTCGATACATATGGTAAAACAATTGTGGTTATAATGGCATGTGTAGCTTAAATTTGGCGATATTGGCATGTAAATGTAAATGTTTATTGTAATCTAGCAATTGGAATGGCTAGTAAAGATTATGTATTGATATATACATACATATTGGTAATAACTTAAGTGTTTATTATTGATTGATTGAGAAAGGTTAAACAAGTATGCTTAATAAGGTAAGATTCCAAGCATGAAAGCATGTAATGGTATACCATGTTAAATGATAGAATTAGCTTGATTTAAATGCTTGGATTGGTTGGTTTATGAATGAAAGTTTTGGTGTAGGTTTATGACAAGGTTTGGGTAAGAAATGAAGCTAGAAAAAATGGCTTTATTTTGTCCACATGGGTAGACACACGAGCGTGTGTCTTGACCGTGTGTGACACGCGGCTTAGCACATGGGCGTGTGGTTTGGCCGTGTGTCCCATGCATCTTAAATTTGAGAAACAGAATGCTTAGAATTGAGCACACAGGCAGAGACATGGGCGTGTGTCTCAGCCATGTGTGTTACACGGCCTAGCACACGGGCATGTGGTCGGCCGTGTGGCATAAGTCAGAGAGTTACATGGGGTCGAACACGGCTTGCAGCACGGGCGTGTCCTAGGGTCACACGAGCGTGTCCCTTGGACCACACGGGCTTGTGAGCCCTGCAGCTTAGAAAATTTTTGAAATTTCGCGAAAAATTCTAGAGTTTTCTATTAAATCCTGACTCAATTCTAATGCTTATGATGGGCCTCGAGGGTCCATTTAAGGGACATTACGAATGATTTCAGAAAATGAATAGTAATTGACTTGAAATATTTGTAATTGTTCTGAAAAATTTTGGTAACGCTTCGTAACCTTGTTTCAACGACGTATACGGTTAGGGGTGTTACAATCTCAACGTCAACTAGTGAAATCATGTGTGAAGGGTCTGATCGATACCGTCGTAACATCGGCAGATGAAAAACATTGTGGATTATTTCTAACTCTGACGATAAAGCTAATCTGTAAGCTACTGGTCCGATTCTTTCAGTGATCTCATATGACCTAATAAACATTAGACTTAACTTTCCTTTACGACCGAATTGAAGAACTTTCTTCCAGGGTGAGGCTTTTAAAAAAACTTTATCGTTGACTTGAAATTCAATGTCTTTTCTTTTCAAATTCGCATACGATTTTTGTCAATCTGAAGCTGCTTTCAAATTGTCTCGAATCACTTTAACCTTTTCTTTGGTTTCTCGTATGAAATCAACCCCATGAAGCTTTTTCTCACTGAGCTCAGTCCAATACAATGGAGTTCGACACTTTCGACCATATAAAGCTTTGTATGGTGCCATCTTTATGCTCGATTGATAATTGTTGTTGTATGCAAATTCAACTAACGATGGGAATCTCTCCCAATTACCTTCGAACTCTAAAACATAGTATCGAAGCATATCTTTGAGTATCTAAATCACTTGCTCAGGCTGACCATCGGTCTGAGGATGAAATGCGGTACTAAAAAGTAAACAAGTACCTAAAGCTTCATGTAACCTACTCCAGAATCGAGATGTAAACCGCGGATCCCTATCAGAAATAATAGATACTAGCACCCTGTGTAATCTGACAATCTCAGCAACATATAAATCTGCTAATCTCTCGAGTGAATAATCTGTACGCACCGGAATGAAATGCGTAAATTTCTTCAAATGATCAACAATGACCCAAACAACGTCTTTCTTTCTCGGAGATAGAGGCAATCCCGATACAATATCCATCGTGACGCTTTTTTATTTCCACTATGGAATCATCACTGGCTGTAACAAACCAGAAGGTACCTGATGCTCGGCTTTAACTAGCTGACATACTAAACATCTCGATACGAATTCAGAAATCTCTTGTTTTATACCTGGCCACTAGTACATTTGTTTCAAATTACGGTACATTTTATTGCTACTAGGATGAATAGACAAGCTACTACTGTCAGCTTCTTATAAAATCTTCTGAATAAGATTAGAATTTCTCGGTACACAAATTCTACCTTTTAAGTATAAACTATTATCGGTCCCAATTTGAAGGTCTGAATCAGGAATCATCTCAATCTGTTTTCATTTAGCTTTCAATATATCATCAATTTTTTTAGCCTCACAAATTTGTTGCAAAAATATCAGTTTAGCTTTCAACTCAGCTAAAATAGAACCATTATTAATTAATGTCAACCGTGTGTTCAAAGCTCATAAAGCAAAGAAATACTTTCTACTCAAAGCATCAGCAACAACGTTAGCTTTTCCCAAATGATAGTCAATGATTAAATCATAGTATTTTAATAACTCGAGCCATCTGTGCTGTCTCAAATTCAAACCTTTCAGGGACATTAAGTATTTTAGACTTGTATGATCCGTGAAGATATAACATTTTTCTCTGTACAAATGGTGCCGCCAAATCTTCAAAGCAAATACAATCACTGTAAGCTCTAAGCCGTGTGTTGGATAATTCTTTTCGTACGATTTCAACTATCTAGAAGCATATGCTATCACTTTGCCCTCTTGCATCAATACACAACCCAAACCATTTAACGATGCATCACTATAGATCACAAATTCTTTATCCAACTTTGGTTGAATTAACACCAGTGCCTCATTTGTTGTGAATACTCATCAGCTTATGTGAGTAGCATTGTGTAGCTATATTCTGACCATCAGCTTGTGTGAGCAGACTCATTTATGGCTCGAGTGAGCAATGATGTAAAAGAAAGGGAAAATGAATGATTTCGACCATATGTATAGCACACTTTGTGTGAGCTTCCCGCATATCCGATATTATCAACGGGCATGAAAAATGAAGGAACGATAAGTGTTCTGATCGACTATATTATGAACCTATAGAAAGGTATGAAATGTCAATGATCAATGTATGTATATTCATGATTATGGAAAGTATGAATTTAAAGATACTATGTTCATGAAATTTATCTTACCATGTGATGATTTTATTAAGTTATGTGTTAAAGCACTAACTTGTGTTGTTGATGATGCCTAGGCTTGTGCCAAGCTTATGTTGGATTGATTCATTTTTATTTTATTTTTTTTTGCATTGAAATGGTAAGCTATGTTCGTGATTTATGAACTTACTAAGCATTATATGCTTACATAGTTTTTTTTCCTCTATTTTATATATTATCAAAAGCTCGATCGATTTGGAAGCCCGTCGGAGACCTATCACACTATCCAATAATTATACCAGTAGATTTTGATGCTTTGGTCAAAGTTATAATGGCATGAATAAATGAACTTGTGTATAAATGATCTAGTTGTTGTTTTGGTATGTATAAGTGTCATTATGATTGATGTACTTATGGTATTTGATGCCTTGGTGGTTGGTGTTAAAATGGTCAAGTTGATGCATGGTTTTATTACCAAAGTGGTAAGTTTGGCATGTTTGCAATATGATTAATTATGGTATGCTTGAATATGGAATTTAGTTAAATGTGTTTGTATGAAATATGACCAATTAGACATATGTTTAGATATGTTGGATGCTTTGTGATTGAGGTGCCTTAATGGCATATTGGTTAAATGGATGATGACTTATTGAATTGGTCTTATTATGTATGTTTTAGGTAGGTTTTAATGCCTTGATCATATGTGCAATTTGTGTTTAGGTGCATGGTTGAAATGGGTAATGGAAATGGCTTGTTTTTGGCCAATTTCTTGTCCACACAGCCTAAGACACAGGCATGTGTCTCAACTGTATATGACACACAGCCATGCAACACGGCTGTGTGTCCCTTGTAGGTTTCAAAGGTTACAAGTCAGGCAGTTACATGGCCTAGCACACAGCTTGGCACACGGGCGTGTGAGGCTATTTCGAAAGTTACACGGCCTGGCACACGAGCATGTGGCTTGGTCGTGTGACCCAAGTTAGAGAGTTACACGGGCACATACACAGGCTGGGACATGGTCGTGTGTCTCAGCCGTGTGCGTCACACGGCCGTGTGACCCCTGCAGTTTGAATTTTTCTAACTTTTTCCTCAATGTTTCAAATGTTCCCAATTTAGTCCCGAATAGTTTCTAAAGTGATTCTAAGGCCTTAAGGGCTCGAATAAGGGACGACATGCATGAATATGAATTGATTATGCTATGATTAATGAAATGTTTGGAAATTTATGTTTTTATGTTACTGTTTTACGGTAATGCTCCATAACCCTATTCCAGCGACGGATATGAGTTAGAGGTGTTACATGGGTAGATGTCTTTGATGGGACAAGGATGTCTATGATGAGACAGATCTTGTCATTCAATCTGGCTTGATGTTATAAAGAAGTTGAACGCATGTCGTATTTGGACCAAAGGCATCATGTTTCTCACGGAAGCCTGAGGGGTTTTGGCAACAGATGATTTGTGTTTGTCCAAATGGTTGTGTCGAGATAAAGACTTGTGTGTGAACTCCTAGTTTGAAGTGGCCTTCCAGCTTGCCACGTGTCCTTATACAGATGGGGATATAACAATTTTTAATCGATTTGGTTTGAATTATTGACATAGAAATATAACACAATAATTACATTAAATTAGTTTTTTAATAGATTAATAAAGAATTAAGGAAATCTTAGTACCGAGATTAGTAATAAACTCTATCAAGATAAATTGGGTGGAGATATAATAATTAGTTAATTCATTGGATAAAATTGCAATACTAATTTTTTATTATTGATTAATTTTTTAAATTTTATTTACTAATTTAAATTTTAAAAAAAATTTGTTATCGATTTATTTGGATAAATTATAGAGTAATAGTTGGTGATTAGTGTTATAATTAATAATAGCTCCCTATGGGAACAATCTTTTTATACTACTTGTTACGATACTTAAACTTACATGTGTGGTTGTCACACCCCAAATCTTTGAATTGTAAATTAGAGTATTTTGACAAAATGGGATTGGAATGGAACTTAGTAAACATGTTTATCACGCATGTTTTTGGTATGGCTATAATTTTAGCCCCTCCTTGCGAATAACTTCGCGGTTCTTTTGTTGTCACGTGTTTTTCCACCTCGCATGTGGCGAGCCGTCTCTGTTGCTTTATAAGCTTGCCAGTTTGTGAGCTCGCTAATTAGAGCGTCAATCTGCAAGCTCGTTAGTTTCTGAGCTCGTCAATTTACCTTAACACCTCGCGATGTGTGTGAAAATTTTCAAGGCACGTGTTAAGCCTAAGGAAAAGAAATGTTTCACCGTGCTTGGCCCGTAGAAGCCCTCGATTATAAAAATGGGAAGTGAATTTGTGTGTATATGAACTCTGTTTGGTTAAAGAATATTTTATAATCTAAATTTTTCTTCATTAAATACCCAAAAAGCATTAACATTGCAGGAAGTTCAGGAGAGTCAGCGCGTGGCTTTCATACTAGTAAACAGCGCGTAGGTAGCTAAAAGAAATTGTCCACCAGCTGCAGTTGGATAACGAGGGAAAGAGCAGTGGATGGCAATGGGCAGGCGACAAGGTGAGTCTCTGCCCTTGCCCTCTAGCCAAAGTAAAAGAAGCTCTCCTCACTGAAGAAAAGCCACCCAACAATCTTCATTTCAAGGCCCACGCAACCAAGTTATATGTATGTTCATCCTTCTTATTCTCTTCAGTTTCTCTTAGAAAATATTTGCTGAACTTAGATTCATCGCTTTCTGTTTTCCTTTTTACTACTCAACAGGAATTGAATTAATCTTTCTGTCTTACTTTTTTTTCTTTGTTTTTGTAATCCATGGCAACTTTAATCAACTCTATATCTTTTTTGACAAACCCGTCACCTGAAACGACAAGGAGACCATCTGGTTTCTTTTACCAAATCGCGAACATTCATTATTTTTCACTCAGCAAGGGCTTTTCCAAGGTTTTAGCCACTACCCAGATCACAATTTCTCCTAAAGATTCTGTTTTTACTTTACCCAACTGGAAGACTGGGAAGAGTGACAGTAAAAGTAGGGAACTTAGGCTTAGCGATGCATATTTTCACATGGAATATATGGTGGGTAAGGGACAGAAGCCTGATGTAGTTCAAGCTACTCAGCTGTTGTATGATTTGTGCAAGGTTAATAAGATGAAAAAGTCTATTAGAGTGATGGAGATGATGGTTGATTCTGGTATCATACCTGATGCAGCTTCGTATACATTCTTGGTGAATCATTTGTGCAAGCGAGGAAATGTTGGGCATGCAATGCAGTTAGTGGAAAAAATGGAGGCTCATGGTTATCCAACTAATACTGTTACTTATAACTCTTTAGTTAGAGGTCTTTGTATGCATGGAAACTTGAAGCAAAGCTTGCAGCTTTTGGATAGGTTAATACAAAAAGGACTAGTTCCCAATGAATTCACTTATTCTTTCTTGCTTGAAGCTGCTTATAAGGAAAAAGGTGTAAATGAAGCAACGAAGCTTTTGGATGAGATCATTGCCAAAGGTGGGAAGCCTAATTTGGTTAGTTACAATGTTTTGTTGACTGGGTTGTGCAAGGAAGGGAGGACTGATGAAGCTATTAGATTCTTCAGAGATTTGCCTGCTAAAGGATTTAATCCAAATGTTGTGAGCTATAACATTGTGTTAAGGAATTTGTGTTACGAGGGACGGTGGAAAGAAGCAAATGAGCTTTTGGCGGAGATGGATGGTGACGATCGTTCTCCTTCTGTAGTTACTTACAATATTTTGATTGGTTCTCTTGCCCTCCATGGCAGGACTTACCATGCTATGGATGTTTTAGATGAAATGATTAGAGGACGTTTTAAAGTCAGTGCTACAAGTTATAACCCAATAATCGCTCAACTTTGCCAAGAGGAGAAGGTGGATCTTGTGGTTAAGTGTCTAGACCAGATGATCTATAGACGTTGTAAACCTAATGAAGGAACATATAATGCTATTGCTGTGCTGTGTGAGCAGGGAATGGTGCAAGAGGCATTCTCCATATTTCAAAGCCTTGCGAGCAAACAAAGTTCCTCTCCGAATGATTTCTACAAGAGTGTAATTTCTAGTTTATGCAGAAAAGGGAACACATATCCAGCATTTCAGCTTTTATATGAAATGACCAAGTCTAGCTTCACTCCGGACTCGTACACTTATTCCTCACTAATCAGAGGATTGTGCTTGGAGGGAATGCTGCAAGCAGCAATGCAGATTTTCATAGTAATGGAAGAAAGTAACTTTAAGCCTGATGTTGACAATTTCAATGCCCTTATATTGGGATTCTGCAAATCCCACAGAACTGATCTCTCCTTGAAGGTTTTCGAGATGTTGATAGAGAAAGGCTATATGCCTAACGAGACAACGTATACCATACTTGTGGAAGGGATTGCTCATGAAGGACAAATGGAGCTGGCAGCACAAGTATTGAAGGAGTTGCATATGAGAGAAGTTGTTAGTCAACATGTTGTAGAAAGGCTTATAATGCAGTACAACCTTTCTGCCATTGATAACTTTTGATTTTTGGAGTGCAAAAACACGTAGGAAAATGGAAGAAATCCAAAGATTATCGATCTGTGATTTTGATTCTGATCTGACTGATGAATATGAATTTTGTTATGAAGAAATGGCTTTGAGATCATTTGGCAGTGGTCCAATTATTTGGAAGGTGGAATGAAGATGAATTTAGTTCAAGCACAAGGACTCAAATTTGTGGCGCTTTTATTTGAATAAGCTGGTTACTGTTTTTGTTGTAAATCCTTTATTACACGTAGAACACTTTTAATTATGTATTAATGACTGATATTACATTATTTATTATCCCCCTCTTCAACAAGCATCGAACAAAAGACTCATTTTGAAAACTTCCTTTTTTTCTTTTTACTCATCATACTATGTTTTTTAAGGGTTTTTTTTTTTTTTCTCATTTTGAATATCAATGTTTTCAAGTACGTTTTATCCTCGATAAAACCCGCAAGGATAGTATCTCCTGGTCTTTTACTCCATACCAAATAATTATGTTGGATTTGGATGGATGTAATGATAACCCAGATCGAATCGAGAACTGCTGACATACCTGATCTGATGACTATGCCATTTCAACTAATAATCTAACCAGTCGAAGGCCATTTCAACAATCTCATAAATGCTAAAGGATATAAGGAAACAATCTATCTCGCATATTATAGACCATATAAGAAGAACAAAAGTTTCAATTTCAAACATTTAGGATGTTAAGATAACTGCTTACACAGATCAAACCACAAATCCCCAACATAATATCTAATAGTACTAGACAAACATCTCAAACAGTCTTAAAACTTTAACCTAGATATAGAAGACAAAACAGATAAGGTTGCCTGAAAAAACCCTTCAATCTTCACAACTTCATGCAACATATGCAGGATAATTATGAAGACAAGGGATTGTCAGGGCAAAACTAATTCAGTCCAAGGCGCATCTACTTGGATCTCTGTCTCATCTTTCGGCGCTTCCTCTTCAGCCTCCTCATACGCTTCTTCTTCCACTGAAAAGCATAAGATAGTTGAGCATTTAGTTTCAAATCACTCCCTCACAAAATAATTCCAAAGTGATACCATGTCCATTTTGTTCAAATAGCCAAGAAATTAATTAGGGTAAGCTAGAACAAGAATGTATATCAACCAGATAAAACTTTTTGTTCAAGGGAATTGAACAAAGTTATATTTGAATCACCAGAAGAGTCAAAATAATGCTCAAGGGAAGAATTAGTTCAAGATTTTTAGCTTGAATAGCATATCATATTACATTCATTTCCCCACCCAAAACTAGCACCAAAGCTAACAAATTAATTTTCCTCAATGGCATTTCATCTCAGTCACTTTGCAAGTTAACATCTAAAGGAAAGAGGAAAAAAGGCTAAAAAGCTAACCAGAATATAAGCACTTTCCAAATTGATAACCCATATAGTTGCATGTTAACACATAATTCACTTACGCTTAAAGCTTCTCTCATCAGCTTTTCTCATTTTTCAGTCTCAACTCAATAATCTCTCAAATTCACCCAGTTCCCTTTATTTTCTTTATTTACTTTACCACATTGATTACGATCGGTTAACTAAAAGGAAACATAGCTAAAACTGCAAAAGCAATTAAAACTAAAGAATTTGGATTAATCAGATTGTAATCAAATTTATCCTAAGCTCTATCATTCATTACAACCAGTATCACAAATATTCCTGCCCTTCAGTGCCCGCTTTTTTCCTTTTGGAAAACAGATCATACATCATAAAACCCCAAATTTCTACGAAATAATGAGTAAAAACAAATTAATTTCTAAAAGCATAAGGGATTTATATATTTGAAGAAGAAAATAAGAAAGAAGAATAAAAAAAAAACATGAAAATGAGAGATTAGAGGAAAGTACCTTGGCCCTCATCTTGGTTAGCGCTTTGCACTCGAATTTACGATAATCTCTTTAGAATGGTGACGTTTCGATTGAGAATTTCGAAGAGGAGAGCTTCTATTGATATTTAAGGGACTACGCTTCCCAAACCCTAGTTCGTTCGTGTGAACAATTTGTGTTCACGTGCGAGGATTTTTTTCTTTCACAAACTAGATTTAATAAAATTTAATATTTTGAAATATTTATTTTTTTTACATGTGCTTAATAATTCAAAAAAAAAAAACAATTCAATAAAAATATGAAAAATAATAAATAGATAATAGCTACTTACCATTTAGTAAAAAATATTTATTTTAATATTATATTTTCCATAAAAATTTTAGGTTTAAAATTTAATTTTGTTTAAAATAATATGAAATGTTTAAAATTTATGAAATAGTTAAAAATTAAGTATAAATTGTAGAATAAAATTTTAATAATTTAAAGTTTATATTTATCATACAATCTAATTATATTTTGTATTAAGTTTTAAGTAATATATCAAATAAAATACTTAATTTTTTAGCACTTATTTTTTAGTACTTAATTTTTTAATTTATCAAATAACTATATTTGAAATAAACTCTCTTTGGTAGGAATTAAATTTGGTGAAAATTATAGTGGGAACTTTTAAAATGAAAACCATGAAAACAAAAATGTTTTTAATCCTTAGATCAAAATGAATAAATTTAAACCTTAAATTTAGGATTTAATCTACCTTACTAAAATAAAAAGCACGTGTAATGACATGATTTTTGGTGTCAGAAAAGTCGATTTCAAGACTAAATTTTCTAAGTCAAACTAACCTCAAGAATTTTATTCAAGGAGTTATATGACGTGTATGAAATTAAAAGATCAAATTGTCAAGTGATTAAATTATATAAGTTGCCAATTAGAATATAGAGCTTAAATTGTGATGTGAGCTAAATAGAAAGATTTTATTAGAGTTTAAGCAAGCCTTTAAGTTATAATTATTCCAAAAACTCGAGCAATTTAGCCATTATTAAAGCTTGATTAGTGGCCCAACAGCCTCCTTGCCATCCATTTCCACTTACTTATGTAAGGATGAATTAATGTTCATTAGATTTGGTTAATTAATAAGTTAATTATTTTATCAAATATAAGTGTTATCTCAAAAATCAAATTAAAATTGTCAAGAGGGAATGGATTGGCTTTTAAAAATTTTTGTGGATGCTAGAGAGAAAGGATAGAAAATTGAATATAAGAATTTAGAGTGGTTCGACCCTAATTGCCTACTCCACTACCTTAGCTTTCCACTACTAAGTATTTTCCCAAATTCACTAATTTGACAACCTTTGAGGACAAGGTTTAACCTTACAAACTCCCTTAAGGTTTCTACCCAAACCTTAAAACACAAACCCTCTCAAAGAAATACAAATAAGCAAACCAAGAACAATTCCTTACAAGATCAGAATGTTTGCAATTTAAGTTCAATTACAAAGAAGAAGACTTGAGTTAATAGAATAACAATGAAGCTCACAAGTGTCTGTAAGAAAGGTATAAAAAATGTTAGGAAAAAAGGTATTTTTATTGATCTTTAAGCTTGAATATTTTTTCTTCTTGTTGTAGGACCTTTGGAAGCTGGTATTTATACCCCCTAATTCATTTCCAACCGTTTTGGTTGTTGAGGAAATAAATAGAACTGCTGGGGATTAAAATACTGTATCATTTAATTCACCTGCAACAAAAAGTATTCATACTTTTTTTACGAGTATTAATACTATTAAAATTTAATGTCTTATTTAGTGACCATTAAAGTTAGTTTACAACAATACCAAAAACCATTTATTGATACATGGTAAAAGGCATCGATATTTTTTGAAAGGTTATTGATTGTAGTAGAAAGAACATATGTTTTCTCCCTACTTATTATTTAAATTGTTCCTATTTAGTTACCCTTAGCATACATTTTAGCATGTTTAGTTTAGTAAATTGCATTTTTATAATTCAGTGAATCCTAGCATATATTATCTTTAATTTTGCTATCTTTTTGCACTAATGTCATTACATGAGTTAATTCAAGATTGCGTCCGAAATTGTTCTTTGTAGTTGTGATGATATTCAGTGATGTCGTTGCAGAGTTAATTCGGATGGCATTGTAATTGTCGCCATGATTGACAATTTGTCGATAAGAGCCAACCATGAGTAAGTTGTCCATTCTGGTGTAACTACCTTGAACAAACAAGGGCAGAAGAATCTTGAGAGAAGGACACCTGTATTGTTGAGGAAAACATAAAAGGATAACGTGAGAAGAATGAAAGAAGGAAATTTTTTGGTGTACCACCATTCTCTTACCCTACTTTGAAGCTTGTGGCTATGGTAGCCTGAGCTTTCCTTGGGTGAGCCAACGTGAAGACTGATGCAGATCTACGTTTGACAAGGAGATCTAAGTGCAAAACTAGGGGAAATGGATAGATTCAATCGAATAGCCTAAGAATAGTATTCTCCATTTGATTCTTTCTTATTTCTTGAAAACATCGGTGATTACTCTATGTTTTCTATTGTATGGAAGAACATTGAATGCTTTGTTAAACGTTATCTTATTAAATATTATTTTTGTTGTTTAATCTTAGAGGTTTGAATGTTCTAAACATAGAAGTGTTATTGCAGTAACTAACACTAGAAGGTGCAGTGACAATTTGAGCTAATAAGCTTTTCAGCGGAAGTTGAGTAAGGACTAAAGGAATTTAGTGCACTTGTTCTTAATAGTGCCTTATTGCCATCATCGGAAGGTGAGGTTAATGTGCATGGTTAAGTTTCAGATTAAACCACAAAGTGGCATTTGTTAAGATATACATAAATTTTATTGCATCGACAATCACTTATCTTTTATACCGTGTGAGTACATAGTATACTACTGAAGCTTCATGTTGGGGATCCCAGTTTAACCATAGCATACTTTATCTTATTGTTTTCAAATTATTGCTTCGACAGCTATACTCACAATTTACCTCATTTCTATATAGTTATTGCACCGACATTAATAGACAAAAGACAACCATCCCTATGGAATTGACATCCGACAGACTCACGTCTGTCTATTATACTTGTATCGACAGTGTATGCTTGCACATTATTGCTGTGACGTTTACAATCAATTAGTTATTGATACTTTTTATGATTGTTTGAAAAATCATCAAGTCAGAATACAAAACTGTTATCGATAAAATTCAATAGGTATCGATATATTTTGAAAAGTATTGATACTTTTTGCTTTTATTCAACTTTTGTTTCAAGACAGTAAGCAACTTTGGTATTGATATAGAAAATAGTATCGATAAAAGTTGAATGGGTATCGATATTGTTTGGACAATATTGATACTTTTTGTGGGGAGTAGTTTTTCAACCAATTTAAAAATGTTTCAATCAAGTTAAAGAGTTTAAAATTGTTTTTAAACTTTGTCTAAAAGTTTTAAGTGTTCAAAACATTTTCTAAGATGTTCGGAAGTCTTGAAATAATTTTTATGCTTTGAAAAACAAACTTCATTCAAAAACATTTTGTTTGTTATATCAAAACAATTTATCAAATAAAGCTAGTTTTAATAGTGTGTGTAAGTGTTAGTGGGAAAGAGAAATGGAAGGATATTCTTTCTTTCTTCTTCTTATTCTCAACAAAAGTAAGAACAGAAAAAGAATAGTTTCAATTTTCTTATCCACCATTGCCATCCTCTGTAACAACCTATACCCGACCCAATCACAAGGTTCAGGTACAAAATGTCACAATTAGCCTGAATATCTTAACAAATTTCCTAAACTGATTTAATTACGTACTTAGACAAATCTCAAATTTCTAAATTTAACTTCTACTAAAACTCATATCATACAAGAGATAAATTTTTACAAATTTGAGACCTTATTAAACCTAGCAGTTATTTACAAATTTTTAAATTAAGAATTTGATACAGATATATCCAACTTAATTTTCAAAGTGTGGCTTCTAAGGATGCCCTTTTATATACATAAAACAGCTACCGCGCCCATCACTAACATCTGATGGTGTCTAGCTTGGTCCTTCCACTTGATCCTCAAGTCTTTATCTAACTTGCATACAAGCAATGAATTTTATAAGTTTGAAAGAACTTAGTGAGATCTTGTTCGTTGATATTCATAGAAAACTTCTTAAAATTTAAAAAAAAAATGAAATTTTATGCACAAATGTAAACTCTCTGAATTTCATAGGAGAATTTATAAATTTTGCTAGCATAGTCAATGCCTTGTTTTCTCCGAGCTAACTGCCAATGGACATAACCACCAGCCATTACTAAGTTATAATAAGCATTACTTTCTTATGGGTCTTAACCTTATCCATCATTATTCTAGACTTTCCGTATACCTTTCATGATGTGTCTTATCTCTGATACTCATATTTTCTATCACGGATGGGCAACATTTACTGGCATTTTAATCGAGACTTTGCCATAATTGTTGATCCCTTCCGTAATAGCTCGTTTTCAGTGAAATTGGAATAGTGGTTTCGGGACCACAAATCCGAATCTAGAAGTAAAATTATTTTAATATTATTTCATGGACTGCATTATGATTGAAATATCGTATGAAAATTTCGTAAAGAAATTTTATAGATTACATAGATTACACGTCTAATTAGAGAGAAAGGACCAAATTGCATAAAATGCAAAAGTTGAGTTCTAGTAGCTATAATTTCAAATAGCTATGGAATTCAAAATTTGAGGCCCTTATACGGTAAATAGACCATTAAGAGAAGTTAGTAGATAAGTGTGATGATTCATCCATGGAAAATAAAATAAAGAAAATGACTAAATTGGAAAGAAAAAGATGAAAATATGATAAATAATAAAATAACATAAAATATCATCATATTATCATCTTTTCTAAAACAAAAACATGGAAACCCTAGCCATGGAATTTGGATTTTGAGCAAACTTATTTGGCTCAATTAGGTATGTTTTCTTGTCCCGTTTTTAGTAATTTTTATATTTCTGATATCGTAATAACTTAATCTAGCTATATCAGGGATTAATTTGCAAAGTTATTAAAGTTTTAAAGTTTTTCCATGGATGAATATGCATGAATTATGAAGTTTTATGGTAGAAAATGAAAGGTTTTTGATAGATAAACAACTTTCATAAAGAGAATTTTGATGAAATTATGATTTAGAGACTAAATTGAAAAGATGTAAAATTCATGGAAAAATTTTGAATTTTATGAAATACATGGGCTGCTAATGTTATATGTAAAAATTGGCTAGGCTTGAAATAAGGAAAAAAATGGCTAGGCTTGGAATAAGGATTAAATTGCATGAATTTCATTTTTCGAGCCTAGGGATGAAATCGTAATCAATTAAAAGTAGAAGGGCAAAATGGTAATTTTACCTAAGATGCGAATTTGATTGAATTGAGTATAAATTGTATTAAATTAATGATAAATACATTCATATAGATCCAGATAAACCAAATACGAAGTTAGATCGTGAAAAAAAAAGTGTCAGATTAGTAGATTTTGCGTTCACGAACATTGTCGAGGTAAGTTCGTGTAACTAAATTGTGTATATTTATATGTTTGAAATTAATGTTGTATATGTGAATTGTATAAATGCCATATGTATGAAATTGATCACATATACAATAATGCCCGATAAATAATGAGTTCTGTTTGAATAAATAAGATTCGACGGATACAGGGTTCCCGAATTGGTTGTGGTCCTGCATAAGTTGCGGACACACCATAGCTCTCATGACTATCCTGATATTTGGCCCTCTTGAGCTTCTCGTTATATGGTTCTTACAATCTTCCCGTAAATAGCTTTTAGGAGCATCCTGATCGGTTGTGATCTTGCATGTGTTGTGGACACACCGCAACTCTTATGAGTGTCCTAATACATCGCTCTTTGTGAGCTTCCCGATTAATGGCTCTCCGGAGCTTCCCAATATGGCTCTCTTGAACTTCCTGATATATGACTATCCGAAGCTTCCTAATCAATGGCTTTTCAGAGCTATCCGTTATTGACTCGTATGAGCTTCCTAATTATGGATCTTATGAGCTTCCTGTTATACAGTCCGAGCTTCCTGTTATATGGCTCGAGAGAGAACTTCCCGTTATATGGCTCGAGAGAGAGCTTTCTATTTATGTTCTCGTATGAGCATTCCCGAATATGAATTGATGGATTATAGTTTTGTACGCTTTGTGTGTACTTCCCTTGTATCCATCGAGATTTTAAATGGTTCAACGGGAAAAGTTCTGATATGAGATAATATGGATTCGAAATGGATTATTACTGAATATGTCTAAAATACATGGAAATGGTTTGTATATGTTATATGAATCTATGATATGGAAAGTATATATATATGGCAATTCTATTGTTTTGAGCTTATATATATGTCCATTGATATTTCTATGAAATACATGATTAACATGTTGATGAGGATATGTGTTTAGGTTTTTGGCCAAGTTGTTTGGAATCTGTTTTGTGTGCTTAATTTTAATGTGATTAAATGGTAAGTTCAATTCCATGATATACGGACTTACTAAGTATTATATGCTTACTCTATTTTATTTTTCCCTGTTTTATAGTACTCGGAAGCTCGTAAATGTTGGAGGTTGGTCGGAGCATCATCATACTATTCATCAGCTCAATTCGGTATAAATAGTAAATTAACTTTGGTTATAACGGCATGTATAGGTTAATTAGCCAATGTTGGCACATAAATGTTTGGTTTTAACTAGCCATTTGAAATGGCTTGTGATTGATATATTTTGATGTATATATATGTGTGTGTCTTTAGCTAGTTAATGTGTATGGTAAAATGATTGAAGTTAAAGTAAGAATGGACTTTGCATATGAATATTTGATCAAATAGGTAAGTTTGGATACAAGAAAAAAAGTGACAATATTACCTGATTAAAACATGATCCTAGCTTGAATTGAATGCATTGATTTGAAGTGTTGATATGCAAATTGGTTGAGTTAGAGTGATGAGTGAATTTGGGTGAGAAATAAGGCTTGAAAATGGCCTATTTCGTCCACACGGGCCTATTTCGTCCACACGGGCAGAGACACGAGCGTGTGTCTCAGTCGTGTGTGACACACAGCCTAGCACATGGGCGCATGTTTTGGCCATGTGTCCCCTGTATCTTTAAAAATTTCAAAACAAAATGCTTAGAATTTATCACACGACCTGGTGCACAGGCGTGTGGATTGACTGTGTGACCCTTGCACCTATTTAATGCAAATTTTTATGTTTACATGGCCTAGCACATGGGCGTGTGACTTGGCCATGTGACTAAAGCCAGAGAGTTGCACGGGTGCTAACACAAACTAGGACACCGTCGTGTGCCCTATTTCAAATGACCACACGACCTTAGACACAGGCGTGTCACTTGGCCGAGTAAGCCACATGACCTGATCACACGGGCGTGTGTTCCCTGCACCTAGAAAAGTTTTTGAAGTTTCGCGAAAAATTCTTTGAGAACCTAGTTTAGTCCCGACTTGATTTTAATGTGTATTTTGAGTCTCGAAGGCTCATATAAGGGACAATATGATTGATTATGATTGATTTCTAATATGAATGAGAAATGATATGAAATGTTTGTTATTGATTTGT
The DNA here is from genome assembly GCA_025698475.1 of Gossypium anomalum. Classification (NCBI taxonomy): domain Eukaryota; kingdom Viridiplantae; phylum Streptophyta; class Magnoliopsida; order Malvales; family Malvaceae; genus Gossypium; species Gossypium anomalum. Next base: position 15,773,651 of record CM046960.1, on the reverse strand, counting down.
AAACTCTGGTAATGCTCTGTAACCCTGTTCTGACGATGGATATGGGTTAAGGATGTTACACCTTCCCTAATCCTTTTAATCCACACTGAACTCCATACGGAATTTTGTACTAATTCACTAACTAATTTTCTTTTTGTTGTTATTTTCAACTTCATCTTAGGTGTTTTATGACTCGAAGCAATTCAAATTTTCTTGCTAACTTAGATCCAGAAATTGAAAGAACTATTCGAAGAACAATTCAAGAGCAAGGAAATATGGATTTACTTGGGGACAATGTAGCCATACCACCAATACAACAACAAAACATTCATAACCCAGTGTTGCCACAAAACGCTCACATCCACAATAGAACTATACGAGATTGTGTAGTACCTATTTTGGATGATCTACAACCAGGAGTTGTTAGACCAGTAATTCAAGCTGGGAACTTTGAACTCAAGCCAACGATGTTTCAAATGCTGAACTCCAATGGCCAATATGCTAGACTGCCACATGAAGATGTGAGAGAACATCTTATCATTTTTATTGATATGTGATTCCTTTAGTCAACGAGGCATTCCTAATGATGCCTTAAGGATGCAATTATGTCCCTATTCCTTACAAGGGAAGGCTCGCACTTGATTTCTTGGGCTACCTACTGGGTCAATCACCTCTTGGAATGTTTTCACCAGGCAATTTGTGTTGCGATTTAATCCACCGATAATGAATACTCGTCTCTAAAATGATATTACTGCTTACCATTAGCTGGATGATGAAAATCTTCACACCACATGGAAACATTATAAGCCTTTGCTTCGACATTGTCCCATGCACAACATTCAACAAAAAACAAAAATTGAAAATTTTTTTTAACGGTTTGAATTCACATACAAGAAATCTTGTCGACGAATCTGCCAATGGATCGCTGCTAGATTGTACTTACAATAATGCTGTGAGAATTCTTGAGAGAACTACTCAAAATGATTACCAATATCCCATCTCTAGAGCTACACAAGCAAAGACTACTCCAAGAGTTATTGAATTGGATGCAATATCTGCGCCAAGTGCCCAAGTTTCTTCGCTCACAAATATGATTAAAAATATGCAAGGAACGAGTGACGTTGCACCTATATAGATTGCTCAACAATTGGATATTCCTACCTTTTGCTGCAAAATTTATGGTGACAACCATAGTTATGACGATTATCCACAACATGTAGAAAATGACTATTATGTCAGTAATATTCGCAACAATTCCTATGGCAACTCTTCCAACAACTCGGCACGCAACCAATAGTTTTGGGGAACTCAGAATGTTGGGCAAAATGCTGTGACTTTCAGATATGGGAATACATCTACTCATGGCAATTATAATCCACAACAAGGGAATTATACTCAACAACAGCAGAACTACAGTCTACATCCTCAGAGGTATCAACAACAAGGTCTGACACAATCACACCAAAATCAGATGCAATCACAACATTCTTCGATGACAAATCAGAATATCCAAGGATAGCGACAGCAACAACATCTACTCACTTCTACTTCTGACCCATTAGCGACTCTTGAGGCATTAATGAGGGAGCATATTACTTACATAGAAGCTATTCTTTAAGGAAATTCATCTTCCATTTGAGCATTGGAGGCACAATTAAGACAGCTTGCTTCAAATCTAAGTGACACCGAAAACCCCATCCTGAGGGGGAAAGAGCACTATAAAGCTATCACTCTTAAGAGTGGTAAACAAACTGGTCAGCCAATTATCGATTCTATTGTAACATCCCCAGATATGGGTGACATAAGCCCTGATGGTAAGGTTGAGCCTGAAGAGCTTGTTGATGTACCAGACAAAGTACCACCAACTGTCACTCACATGCCTTATATTCGACCTTCAAAATTGTGGACGTAACCAAAGGTATCGCCGTAATCAGATGTTCTTCCACTTTTACCTTTTCCATAAAGATTTAAGAGGAATGAAAATGATAAATAGTATCAGTAGTTTCTGGATACACTGAAACAACTACAGATCAATATTCCTTTAGTGGACACTCTGGTACAAATTTTGAGTTATGGGAAATTTATGAAAGACCTATTGTCCAAGAAGAAAAAACTCATTGATGTTGAAACTATTGCACTCACAGAAGGCTATAGTGCTGCCTTGAAAAATAAGTTACCTCCTAAATTGAAAGATCCTGGCAATTTTACCATTCCGTGTTCGATTGGCAATCAATATTTGGGCAAAGCTTTATGCGATTTGGGAGCTAGCATCAACCTCATGCCACTATCTAATTTTAGAAAGTTGGGAATTGGCCATATGAAACCCACTGCAGTGACATGGCAACTGGCTGATCAATCTTTAGCTCAACCTGAAGGGCAAATCAAGTTTTAGTTCATGTGGTTAAATTCATTTTTTGACTGATTTTATCATACTTGACTGTGAAGTGGACAAGGAAGTTCTCATAATTTTGGGACGCCCATTTTTAGCCACTAGTCGCACTCTCATTGATGCTTATAAAGGAGAACTCACCATGCGACTGAATGATGAGCAAGTTACCTTCAGTGCTTTTGAGGCTGTTTATCACAAGGATATAGCAGAGTGCCACATTTTCGATCTGATCGATGAGAATTCAACAATCAAAGCACAGCCCATGCTGAAGAAATTGCAATAACACCAGAGGCTGAATCCATAGACAATTATGATAGCAAGGTTAATGCTAGTACTGTTCAAGCATAGATGGAAACTGAATCCTTAGACCTAACCAATAGAACCACTCCAATTTTCAAACCATCAATTGTAGAAGCTCCTACTCTAGAATTGAAACCACTCCCTTTTGATCTTAAATATATCTTCTTGGGTGATCATGATACTCTTCCAGTTATTGTCTCTGCAACACTAGATGCAACACAAGAAAAAAATTGACTCACACTCTTAAGTGGCACAAATGAACTATTGCCTAGAGTATTGCAGATATTCAAGGTATTAGTCCTTCTTTTTGCATGCACAAAATCAAGTTTGAGGATGAAAGCTAGCAGTCAATTAAACCGCAAAGAAGGTTAAACAAGAAGATGAAGGAAGTGGTCAAGAAAGAAATCATAAAATGGCTTGACGCAGGAATTATTTACCCGATTTCTGATAGCAAGTGGGTAAGTCCAGTACAATGCATCCTGAAAAAGAGTGGCATCACAGTAGTTTGCAATGATAAGGATGAATTGCTACCAACACACATCCCCATGGGATGGCGAATTTGTATGGACTATCGTAAATTAAATGCTGCCACAAGGAAATATCATTTTCCACTTCCCTTCATTGACCAAATGTTAGATCAACTTGCTGAAAAAAGCTTATTATTGCTTCCTAGACGGCTATTCTGGGTACAACCAAATTGCTATTGCACTAGATGATCAGGAGAAAATAATTTTCACCTGCCCCTTTGATACTTTTGCTTTTCGTCATATGCCTTTCGATCTTTGCAATGCATCAACCACATTTCAAAGGTGTATAATGGCAATATTCTAAGATGTGATCGAAAACTCTTTAGAGGTTTTTATGGATGACTTTTCAGTTTATGGGAATGATTTTGATCATCGCGCTGACAATTTGGATAAGGTATTACAGCAATGTGAGGACACTCATCTTGTCTTGAATTAGGAAAAATGTCATTTTATAGCAATTGAAGGCATTTGTTGGGCCATCGCATCTCTAGTCAGAGTATTCAAGTAGATAAGGCTAAGGTGGAAATCTTCAAGAAATTACCGCCATCGACAAATGTGAAAGGTATTTGTAGCTTTCTTGGACATGTAGGATTTTACCGACGATTTATTAGGGATTTTTAAAAGATTGTGAAACCATTGTTCTAATTGTTGGAACAGAATTAAAAATTCCTCTTTGATGAGGCATGTTTGGATGCCTTTATTCAGTTAAAGAAGTAGCTGGTCAATGCCCCTATTATCATTACATTTGATTGGTCTCATCCTTTTGAAGTTATGTGCGATGCAAGTGATTTTGTCGTGGGTGCAGTGCTGGGACAACGCAAAGGAAAAAATTTTCACGCCATCTATTATGCCAGCAGAACTCTTACAGAAACTCAATTCAATTATACCACCACAGAGAGAGAATTGCTAGCCGTCTTCGTTGCTTTCGACAAGTTTCATTCTTATCTTGTCAGCGCAAAAGTTACGGTATTCACTGATTATTCGGTGTTGCAATATCTCTTTGTGAAAAAAGATGCCAAACCAAGATTAATACTATGGATTTTATTATTGCAAGAATTTGACATTGAAATAAAAGATCGCAACGGATCAAAGAATCAAGTTGCTGATCATTTTTCTAAATTGGAAGTTGGCAACGAAGACGGGAGAATATTTAAAATTATCGACACATTCCCAGATGAGATGTTATTCACTGTCAATGTAACTCCATGGTATGCCGATTTGGTTAATTACGTGGTATGTGGTAAACTCCCATTGAGTATCAAGGGCAATAAACAAGAAAGATTTCTTTGCGGCGTAGTGAAGTACCATTGGAACGAGCCGTATTTATTCAAAGTATACAATGACAACATCATTTGACGTTGTGTTTTGGAAGAAGAGATGCTTTCAATCCTAAAGCACTGTCATTATGCTCCTTATGGAGGCCATTTTGGTGGTCTGAGAACTGCTATAAAGGTTCTACAATCAGGATTCTACTGGCCATCATTGTTCAAGAATGCACATAATTTTGTGAATCAATACGATAAATGTCAGCACACTTGTTATATTTCCCGATGTAATGAAATGTTTAGGGAATGGATTTTATGGGACTGTTTCCAAGTTCATTTGGAAATATTTACATATTAGTCGTTGTGGACTATGTTTCGAAGTGGGTGGAGGCTATTGCTGTCCAAATGGGTAATGCAAGGACAGTGCTCAAAATTTTTCACAAGCATATACTCACTCGTTTCGGCACACCAAAGGCCTTGATTATTGATTTGGGTACACATTTCCATTGCAACCAACTGGCAGCCGTAGTAAAGAGATATGGAGTCAATCATAGAATGTCCTACTTATCATCCACAAACCAATGGACAAGCTAAAATTTCAAATCGACAAATTAAGAACATTCTTGAGAAGGTTGTGAACCTTTTAAGAAAAGATTGGTCTTCCCAATTGGATGACGCTCTATGAGCTTTACGGACAGCATACAATACTCCTTTGGGGATGTATCCATACCAGTTGGTTTTTGGGAAAGTATGTCACTTGCCAGTTGAACTGCAATACAAAAACGATGTGGGCAATTAAACAAGTGAACATGGACTATGACGCTGCTCGAAAGAAAAGGCTGCTGGACATCACCAAGCTAGAGGAGATTTAAAGAAATGCCTATGAAAATGCTGTGAGTTATAAGGAAAAGACCAAATGATGGCATGACAAGATTATTTTGCAGCGACAATTTACCGTAGGATAACAAGTTTTATTATTTAAATCTCGACTTAATTGAACCCAGGTAAATTGCGTTCACATTGGTCTGGTTCATTCGAAGTTGTCAACGTATTTCCCCATGGTGCAGTCACAATTCGATATTTATGTGATGGACACCAATTCAAAGTCAATGGATAGAGATTGAAATGCTATTTTGGAAATAAAAATCAAGAGCAAGTAAAGACCATCAATTTGGTCTAAACATTTTAAATTTTTTATTTATTATTCTGAGATTTCATTTTATTTTATACCTATTTTGTAAAGCTTGTTTTTTTTCCTTTTTGTAGACTAATAAGGTACCAATGTTGCCACTACAAGATTTGGTTGTCAATGCATTCCGTCCCACTGTGTTACCATTAATCAAAATTAAGAGAACTTCAATCTTCACCGTTGGATCAAAACCCACCCAGCCATTTGATTCGTTTGAGTAGCCAAAATTATTATTAGACACCACTCTTCTTACTAGTTTTGTATCTCTCCATAAAACATCACGACTCTACATCTTCCTCTTTCACCCCTATGAAGTCTACACCATTGTGCCGACTACAAAACATCCAAGCAACCATTTTTATTCTTTTTCCTCACTTAAGATCCTACCTTTTTCACTTAAAATCGTCTTTCCTCTACAAAAGATAGGAAGAACAAGAGGTTTGACCAAAAAATCAAACATACCTATTAAAGAACATGCGTCCTCCGCCATCGTTTTCAAGAGTCAGAATCTCCCAGACCAGTGCAGAAAAAAGAACCAGTAATCTTTTTAAATAAAGCGGCAAGGGAACAATTTCAAGACAACATCTTAAGCCAAAATTTTCACCCCAAACAAGGAATTTCCCTATCGCGACAACAGGAGTTGGGCAAACAAATTCACAGAACCATTGCTAAACTAAAATTAGGAAATTTCTGCGCACACCCTAGAGGCTATACCCCTTCCCTGGTACGTGAATTCTATTCCAACCTCTATGACCCAGATTTAGAGTTTATTTTTGTTCATGAAGGTCTACTCCCATGGGATGCCAACATAATTAATGAGCTGTATAACCTTACAATCGATGTCGACGAACACTCCGATTTTTTTCGGAATTGACAGATGAGGAAAAGGATCTGCTCGTATAGGATTTGTGTATTGAAGGAGCACGATGAACAGAGTCGCATCTAAAGAATTTTACAATGCATTGTCATTTCTTAACATTGCATAGAAAAATATGGTTTCACTTTGTTAACTATAGACTACTACTGTCTACCCATAGCACTACCATCAACCTTGACAGAATGTGTTTGATACATTCCATTATCAAGGGTATAAAAATTAATGTAGGTGCAATTCTCCACTGAGAAATTATTGAATGTGCCACCCACAGACTGACATTTAGTTTTCCCATCATTGGTAATGTAATTATATCGGCAGAAAGACATTGTGCCCTGAGAAGATAAAGAAATCATGGAGAATAAAGGTCCAATTAATGAAGCCTCCATTAAGAGGATGACTCATGCCACAAAAACACCAATACTGAAAGAGGTAGGAACTAACAAGACAAAGAAAGGCCAAGCCAAAGCCGACAGTAAAGGAACAACCCTGCATACAGAGGCATCCTTATGACGCAAGATAAAAGAGTTGAGAAAATGGTTACTTCTATCAACAATAGGCAAATAAAACTTGTCACTACAATTGAGGACATGGAGAACTCCCAGAATCTATTTTATGCTTATACTAAAGCTTGGAATAGTTCCATTGTAGCCATATTAAACCAATTGAGCCCATCTCCAATACCAAACTTCCCAGTGTTCCCACCAATCATTAGGAACTATGAGAATTCATCTGTGACTAATGACTTCGAGGACTAAGACCGATCGGTGGCATCTCCTCCCATCGCGCAAGTCTCTAATACTGACAAAAATAAAGAATCTAGGGACATTGAGGAATGTTTACACAAGATTGATAGCTTGTTTGAGGATGGTATTTTTGTTGATCAAGAGGACACGGCTGTTGAGAAGGAAATTAATGCTGTCGAAGAAGAAGTTGTTGTCGAAGCAGAAGTTGTTGCTAAAGAAGAAAAAGTTGCTAAAAATAAGAACAAAAAAGTAGAAGAAAATTTTGTTGAGAAGGTTGTCACCGTATCCGGATTTTTGGGTGCAAATATTGATAATTTGGAGCAAACTGGTGTGAGACCGATCGAAGTTGCTAAGGTCACCAGTAAGGGGCAATGCAATTCATGGGAAATAGTGGTCTACACTAGACCACTCCAAGTGGCTTCTCCTACAAAAACAACAGCCAAAGATGCTGGGGTTGAGCTAGGAACTGTGGAGAAATCCGAAGGTCACGCAAAGCCCATCGAAAAGAAAAGGAAGCGCTCCAAGGATAAGAAATGAAAGGAAGAAGAGAAGAAAAGGAGGAGAAAGAAACATCATGCAACCACATCGACGGCTGCAGATAACTGATTTAGTTTGTTTTAAGCTTTAGTTATAGTAATCATGTATTGCATATAGCTGTAGGTTTTATTTTGATAAGTATACATTGTCATTTTATCTTTATTCTCATTACATATGCCTGTTAGTGCATTGGGGACACTGCAAACTTTAAGTTTGGGGGAATGTATATGGAATTGGAAATACACCCACATTTTAAAAAAAAAGAAAATTGAAGCATACAAGGTTTATGCACAATTGTTCAATTTTTTTTTTCACATTCGACACTTAATTCTTGAATCGTGTGAATTGTCAATGAATGAGTTGGATAAATTTGACTGAATCTTGTATCTTCAATACTTTTATGAATGATTTAGGTTGCATTAGTAATAAATGACTAGTAGCATTCCTTGAATCTTGAATGAAACTTCCTTCTATAGCTGCTTATATATATAGATAGTTATAAATAAGTCGCACTCCAAAGTGGGAGTATTGTGGAATATTAAAAAAGGAACACTCCAATACAAGCATTAGAAAAATGAATTTGGCTAAAGACTATCACTGTATGAGTGTGTGTCAACGCATTACGTACACCCTAGGGGTTTGTTGCACTCCATCGTTACTTCTCAAGAACAAGGGTATAGTAACGCAACGATATCCCTTATTCCTTAAAAAAATAATATTTATAAATACTTAGTATTGTACAATAAATGCTGTATTAGTAGATAGAATTTAGGATTTGAAGCATGATGCTGGCTTTGATGAAAGTGAACTCTTACTCATTCATGCTTATGTTGTAACAGCCCGTTTTTAGTAAAATCTGAACAATGGTTTTGGGACCACAAATCCAAAGTCAAAATAATTATATCATTATTACTATTTTAATTTCTACAGAATGATAGTATGATTGTGTAAAAATTTCGTTAAGAAATTTTATCGGTTGAGTGCTTAATGTGATAAAAAGGACTAAATCGCGTAGAGTATAAAAGTTATGTTCTAATAGCTAAAGGTGTCTAATAGCTATGGAACCTTAAAGTGGAGGTCCTTATGTGGTAAATAGCCCATTAATGAGCTAGTGGATGATAGTGGCTTGGTATTTGGTGTAATTAATAAATGTTTTAAAGGTTAATTTTGTAAATGTGTAATTAAATGTTATATTCATAAAACAAAATAAACTTTTATTTTATGTTCATCTTCTTCTTAAAACACTAAGAAAATCGTTTATACATGGAGAAAGAAGGCTAGAGTTTGGCCATTTTCTTTTCTTTCAAATAGGTATGATTTTTATATCATTCTTAATGATTTTTATGTTTTTGAGATCGTTGTAACTTAATCTAGCTAGCCCAGGGACTAATTTGAAAAAATTTTAAAGGTTTAGAGTTTTACCATTGATGAATATGTGTGTATTTTGATGTTTGATGATAGAAAATGAATGGTTGTTGTTAGATAAACAACATTTGTTAAGTGATTTTTGATAAAATTGTCAATTAGGGATTTATTTGTGAAATATGAAAATTTTGTGGTAGAAATGTGAAATAAATGAAAAATACAGGCTAATATGTTAATATGGGAAATTCGGCTAGAATGGGTAGGGACTTAATTGCATGAATTTGTATTTTTATGAGCTAGGGACTAAATTGTAAATATGTTAAATTATTAGGGCAAAAGTGTAATTTTGTCATAATATGATTTTTGGGTTAAATTGAATAGAATGATAATTGAATAAGTTAAATTTGATATTATATAGATCAAGAAAAACGAAGTTTGAATCTAGATTGGGGGAAAAATAAAGTATTAGACTAGTCGATCCATTTTGTCGTTTTTGTGAATCGAGGTAAGTTCGTATGTTAATAAGAATTAATATAATTGTGTTTTAAATGTTTTATTATTGAATTAATTGTGAACACAACCTTACGGATATGTTCGATGAAGATTCGAAAATTTAAAATCCCGCTTGAACCTTAGGAATAGATTAGGATACGAATGACATGTCATTAGGGGTTATGTGTTTTAGGTGCTAGCCAGTACGTTCTATTGGTGGCTGAGTTTTCGGCATGTGTTGCAGATTCTCATCAGCTTGTGTGAGCAACACCGTCTAGTTACGTCTTGACCGTCAACTTATGTGAGCAGACCTATTGATAGATCGAGAGTGAGCATTATATGAGTTATGAGATTGAGATAGCTTCGGCTATGTATTGGCACTTAGGGTACGAGATTCCCAAGTATTCGATATTATTCCAAATGGTTCAATGGGTATATCGGTGAATTGGAAGAGTATGAAATATATACGAGCTAGTAGAGGTAATGAAATTTATACGAGCTAGTAGAGGTATGTACGTGAATTATACAATCGTTGAATCAAAGAAATTGATGGAATTCATGTTTAACCTTTGGATTGAATAAGTGTTAAGTTTTGGATTTAAATTGAATTACATTATGAGATGTTTATGTATTTGAATTGTAGTTGAATGGTAAGTTTCACTTATTAAGAATACGAGCTTACTAAGCTTTATAGCTTACTTTGTTTTTTTTTTTTTTTTGTGTTTTATAGTGATTATCGAAGCTTGCTCGGATTTGGGAGTCGTCGGAGATCTCATCATACTATCAAGCTTTCATTTTGGTATCATAAAACTCATGTAATTGGTTATATGGCATGTATAGGAGTTGTGGTTAATTTGGTCTATAGTTTGGTAATGGATTTAGCCATTTGATTTGGCTTGTAAATGATGAATGCTTGGTTATGTGTATAACCATGTAATTTGGCTTATTTTGGCATGCTTGGTGATGTATATTTATATATGTGCAAACGGCCTATGTTATGTGATTGGTATTTGCTAGGTGAATGCTTGTTGTGAATTGGTATGTTGAATACCAAATGGTTGAAATTTGGAGATATGGCATGCTTGGAATTTTAGGCAATATAATGTGTATATGAAGTTAACCAATTAGGTGATTTGATAATATGAAATTGGTATGTTTTGAATAGGTAAATTATGATGTTATGAACATTATAGTTCTTGGTATGGAATTAGTAGGAATTAGGCTTGGTTGAGATTGGTTTGAATGCCTATTTATGCCATGTTATATACCATTTGGTTTGTGTAGGTAAATGCAAGATTAGGTGAGAAAGATGGCTTGGAAAATAGCCTATTTTTTCCACATGGGCAGAGACACAGGCGTGTATCTCAGCCGTGTGTGATACATTGTCAGGTGACACGGCCGTGTGTCCCCTGGTGTTTAACTAAAAACCAAGTTAGTATGCTCCACACGGCCCAACACACGGGCGTGTGACTTGGCGTGTGACATAAGTCAGTATACCCTACAGTTTTGGCACGGCCTAGCACAAGGTCTGGCACACGGGTGTGTGATTCGAAGGGAACACGAGCTAGTCACAAGAGCATGTGGTTGGCCGTGTCACCCAAGTCAGGGAGTTACACGGGGTCAGACACAGGCGAGGACACGGCCATGTGATCCCATTTCGAATGTCCACACGGCCGAGCCACACAAGCATGTGTCCCCTGTATATTGAAAAATTTTCTATGTTTTCCAAAAATTTCCTAAGTTATCGGTTTAGTTCCGAACCACTTATAATGTATGATTTGGGCCTCGTAGGCTCGTATTAGGGACTGTATGATTGATTGTGAATCAATTTTATTCGGGAATGGAAAATATATGTGATATGTGTGATTGTTTATGAAATAAGTCCGGTAATGCTCTGTAACCCTATTTCGGTGACGGATACAGGTTACGGGTGTTACATATGTATTGCCAATGCAATATTATTTCATCTGAATGTAACTTATTCGTTGGGATTTTAGGTGATTCAAGTCACTAGAATGTTCATTTGCCTTACCTAGTAATATTGTTGCCTTGTTGGTTCCTATTTTACTTGAGGACAAGTAAAAATTCAAGTTTGGGGGTGTGATTGTAGTAGAAAGAACAATGTTTTCTCCCTAGTTATTGTTTAAATTGTTCCCATTTAGTTACCCTTAGCATACATTTTAGCATGTTTAGTTTAGTAAATTGCATTTTTATAATTTAATGAATCCTAGCCTAATTTATCTTTAATTTTGCTATCTTTCTGCACTAATGACACTACATGAGTTAATTCCAGATTGCATTTGGAATTGTCGCTGCAGTTGACAGATATCTGTAGTGTCACTGCAGGAGTTAATTCAGATGGCGTTCAGAATTGTCGCCGTAATTGATAGCTGTCTGATAAGAGCCAACCATGAGTGAGTTGTCCAGTCTGGTGTAACTACCTTGTACGAACAAGGAAAGAAGAATCTTGAGAGAAAGACACCTATACTGTTGAGGAAAACATAAAAGGATAACATGAGAAGAATGAAAGGAGGAAAATTTTTGGTGTACCACCATTCTTTTACCCTATTTTGAAGCTTGCGGCTATGGTAGCTTGAGCTTTCCTTGGGTGAGCCAAGGTGAAGACTGATGTAAATCCACTCCTGACGAGGAGATCTAAGTGCAGAAATAGGGGAAATGGATAGATTCAGTCGATTAGCCTAGGAATAGTATCTCCATTTGATTCTTTCTCATTTCTTGAAAACGCCGGTGATTACTCTATGTTTTTTATTGTAAGGAAGTACAATGAATGCTTTGTTAAATGTTATCTTATTAAATCTTATATTTGTTGTTTAATCTTGGGGGTTGGAATGTTCTAAACACAGAAGTGTAATTACAGTCACTAAAGCTGGAAGATACAGTGACAGTTTAAGCTAATAAGCTTTTCAGCAGAAGTTGAGTAAGGACTAAAAGAATTTAGTCCACTTGTTCTTAATAGTGTCCTATTGCCATCATTGAAAGGTGAGGTTAATGTGCATGGTTAAGTCTTATATTAGACCACAGAGTAGCATTTGGTAAGATATACATAAATTTTATTGCGTCAACAATCACCTATCTTTTATACCGTGTGAGCACTTAGTATACTGCTGAAGATTCATGTTGGGGATCCCAGTTTAACCATAGCATACTTTATCTTATTATTTTCAAATTATTTCTTTGACAGCTATACTCATAATTTACCTGTTTCTATCCAGTTATTGCACCGACATTAATAAACAAAAGACAACCATCCCTATGGAATCGATATCCGACAGACTCACGTCTGTCTATTATACTTTCATCGACAGTGTATGCTTGCACATTATTCCTGTGATGTTTATAGCCGATCAGTTATTGATACTTTTTGTGATTGTTTGAAAAATCATCAAGTTAAAATACAATACTATTATCGATAAAATTCAATAGGTATCGATATATTTTGAAAAGTATTGATACTTTTTGCTTTTATTCAAATTTTTTTTCAAGACAGTAAGCAACTTTAGTATTGATATAGAAAATGGTATCGATAAAAATTGAATAAGTATCGATATTGTTTGGAAAATAGTGATACTTTTTGTAAGAAGCGGTTTTTCAATTAATTTAAAAATGTTTCAATCAAGTTAAAGTGTTCAAAACACTTTGTAAGATGTTCGGAAGTCTTGAAACAATTTTTAAGCTTTGAACTTTACAATTTCTTTGTTCAAAAACATTTTTATTTGTTATATCAAAATAATTTATCAAATAAAGTTAGTTTTAATAGCGAGTGTAAGTGTTAGTGGGAAAGAGAAATGGAAGGACATTGTTTTTTTTTCTTCTTTTTATTCTCAAAAAAAGTAAAAATAGAAAAAGATAAGTTTCAATTTTCTCATCCACCATTGTCATCCTCTGTAACAACCTATACTCAACCCAATCACAAGGTTCAGGTACAGAATGTCACAAATAGCCTGAATATCTTAACAAATGTCCTAAATTGATTTAATTACGTACTTAGACAGATCTCAAATTTCTAAATTTAACTTATACTAAAACTCATATAATACAAGTGATAATTTATTATAACTTTGAGACCTTATTAAACCTAGCTGTTAGTTACAAAATTTTAAATTAAGAATTTGATACAGATATATCCAACTTAATTTCCTGAAGTGTGGTCTCTAAGGGTGCCCATCTACATACATGAAACAGCTACCGCGCCTATCACTAACATCTAATGGTGTCTAGTTTGGTCCCTCCAGTCGATCCTTACGTCTTCATCTAACTTGCATACAAGTAGTGTATTTTATAAGTTTGAAAGAACTTAGTGAGATCTTGTACGTTGAGATTCATAGAAAACTTCTTAAATTTTAAGAAAAATGAAATTTTATGCACAAATGTAAACTCCCTGAATTTCATAGGAGAATTCATAAATTTCGCTTGTGTAGTTAATGCCTTATTTTCTCCGAGCTAACTGTCAATGGACATAACCACCAACCATAACTAAGTTCTAATAAGCATTACTTTCTTATGGGTCTTGACCTTGTTCTTCATTATTCTAGACTTTCCATATACCCTTCATGATGTGTCTTATCTCTGATACTCATATTTTCTATCGCGGATGGGTAACATTTACTGGCATTTTAATCAAGACTTCACCATAATTTTTGATCCCTTCCTTGATCTCTTTAATCCACACCGAACTCCATAAGGAATTGTGTAACACCCCTTACCCGTATTCGACGCCAGAATAGGGTACGAGGTATTACAGAACTTATACACATGCATTCATACAAAACCAAGACGTAAATTTCCATCCAAATTTGAAACTTTTAATAAACATTCATATCATCCCTAAAACAAGCCTACGAGGCCCAAAACATACATTGGAAACGGTTCAGGACTAAACCGAGAGCTTTGGAAAATTTCACAACATTTAGAAAATTTTTCATGTTTTAAGAGCCACACGCCCATGTGGCTTGGGACACGCCCGTGTGGGCAGGCCGTGTGGTCACACACGCCCGTGTCCCTAACCCGTGTAACTCTCTATTTGTCACCCATGAACAAATTAAAGTCACATGGCCAAGGCATACGCCCATGTGCTTAGGCCGTGTGGTCGTTTTAATGTTTATAATTTTTCATAAAATAGGTGCAGACTTCACACGCCCAGGGCACACGTCCGTGCCTAAAGCTGTATCTCTGCCCGTGTGCTCAATTCTAAGCATTCTGTTTTGCAACAACTAGGGTGTAGGGTACACACAGCTGGATCACATGCCCATGGGGCAAGTCGTGTGTCACACATGGCCTAGACATATGCCCGTGTGTCTACCCGTGTGGACAAAAACAAGGCTATTTACCAAGCCATTTTGTCACCCTTCCATGCACACACCTACACAACAAAACATAACACCAATCCAAGCGATTATATTCAATCACTTTAGCCAAAAACAAGACATCCACACATCATTCACATGCTACCATTTACCACATATAAACATCGCATACTAACCAACTTAAACCATGCAAATTTCCAAATCCATGAAAACATCATCATATATATATATATATATATATATATATATATATATAAAGCAATATTAGCCAATTTCAATGGCCATTTACAAAATGAATTATCAACCAACATAAGCCAACACATTTGGCCAAATTAATTATGACACATAATAAAATGACCAAGTCTCTATACATGCCATAACTCAAAATATTGAAATCATTGGTACCCAAAATATTAAGTTGATAGTGTGGCTAGATCTCCGACAATCTCCGATCCCCGAGCTAGCTTGGTGACACTATAAGACAAGGGAAAAGAAAAAGAAGTAAGCTATATAGTTTAGTAAGTTCCCATGCAAATAATTGGCATTATAATCAAACATTTAACATGCAATTAACATGATGATAGTTGACATAAATATTATTAAGATTTCAAAATCATAACTTACTCATTTGTAACCTTACCGAGGGTTCATCACATAACGAGCTCATTTCGTATGAGTCTTACGCACATACATGAGTCATCTCAAAATAGATTTACACACAATTCATCTTTGACATACTTGTTAAATTACCCATTGAACCACTTGGAATATTAAAGGATACTCGGGAGTTTCGTACACACGGTATCATACCAATGCCATATCCTAGATATGGTCTTACATGGGATCTCGTATCGATGCCAATAGCCTAGCTATGGTCTTACACGAAATCTCATATCGACGCCATATCCCAGATATGGTCTTACACAAAATCTCATATTGATGCCATATCCCAGATATGGTCTTACACATAGACTTAGTAACCCTAATGTCATGACATTTGTATCCTATCTATTCCAAAGGTTCAACCGAGATTTCAAGCTTGTTGTAACTTTGTCGAATACGTCCATAAGTCAATCACAATTCATACAATAATGAAGCATTTAAAACATAATTAAAACAATGCATTATTTACATAAGAACTTACCTCGGTACAAAAATAGTAGGAAATGGACTTCATCGTCAAATACTTTGTTTTCCCTCGATCTAGGTCCGAACCTCATTTCTTTTGATCTATAATAGCAAATTTAACTCATTTATTAATCATATTACTCAATTCAGTCCAAAACTTACATTATGGCAAAATTACATTTTGCCCTTAAACTTTGACATAATTACATTTTAGTCCCTAGGCTCGTAAAATGAAATCTATTCAATTTCATCAAGACCCAAGCCTAGCCAAACCTCTTTCATTCTTATAATAGCTCACATTTTTCATTTAATCACACTTTTATACACATTTTGAAATATTTTTACAAATAGGTCATTTTCACATTTTCATCAAAAATCACCTAGCAAAAGTTGTTTGCCTAACGTTAACCTTGCATAATGACAAAAATATCTAACATGGGTAAAATTTTAGACTTTGATTTTATTTCAAATTAATTCTTGAAATAGCTAGATTAGGTTACAAGGATCTCAAAAACATAAAAATCATTAAAAACGGGGATAGAACGGACTTACAATCGAGCTTGGAAGATGAACAAACCCTAGCTATGGTTCCCCTTTGAAATTTTCGGCCAAGGTAGAAGATGAGCAAAAATTGGCTTTTAATTTGATTTTTCATTCATTTATTAGCCAAATGACCAAAATGCCCCTAACTTAAAACATGTAATTTTTCTTACCTCATGTCCATTTTTGTCCACTAACTAAACAAAGGGTCTAATTACCATCTAAGGACCTTGAATTTAAAATTTCATAACAATTTAACACCTTTAGCATGTAGAACTTAACTTTTGCACTTTTTACAATTTAGTCCTTTTGACCAAATTGAGTGCCCAAACGTCAAAATTTTCGAACAGAACTTTCACAGAATCATTCTATAACATTGTAGACCATGAAAATATAATAAAAATAAATTTCACTACGTCGGATTCGTGGTCCCAACACCACTGTTTCGACTAGGCCCAAAATTGGGCTGTTACAAATTATCATACTAATTCGACAATAGTCTACTTTTCGTCTTAACCTATGCTTGATCCCTTTCTTGAATAAGGTTTTTTTCTAAAATCCTCATTCACGGTCTTGAATGTGATACATGGTTGACTGAATTAACACTTCCCTTTTTCCAAGCGGGCTCGTACCCGCAATGTAATTCCAAGGTACTTGCTCACCTTAGTCTAATATTTTAAGATACCCTAATTATTGGATACTTCCTAGCAGGCTATCTCCCACCCTAAAATCCCTTGGCGGTCTTTACTTTTGGTAGTCCCACATGGTCTTCCCTAAGCTATATAGCCTTAATGAACTTCTTTTTTCTCCGCTATTTTTTGATAGACTTTCCACCCAAGGTAGTTTTCTACGGATTTCCTAATTTAATGGTTCTCACAGATTTTCTCGTTCCTGACATTATTTTTCTCTGTAAATCTCTGGTGGACTTTACCTATTCGAATGTTTGGCTTACAATCTACTTCATTGACTTATTTATCAGTGAGCTCACAATGGTGGATACTTCATACCTCGAAGAAAGTATCCCTTCTATTACCTCTACATTGCTAAGACCGCATATACCAATTCCTCTTTCCATCATAAAATGGAAAATTACCTTATTAACAGGCTGACCTGCATTCTCAGGTGCTTTTATAAGCTTTTCTCCTTTTCTTAGTTTGGTAAATTGTAACAACTCATTTTTAGTGAAATCGGAACAGTGGTTTTGGGACCACGAATTTGATGAGTAAAGATTTTTTTATTATTATTTTAATGTTTTTAGGACTGTATTAGGGTCGTGTTAAAATTTTATTAAGAAATTTTGACGTTTTCATGCTTAATTTTGTGAAAAAGATTAAATCGTAAAAGGTGCAAAAGTAGAGTTCTATTAATTAAAAGTATTTATTAGCTATCAAACTTTAAAATAAGAGGGCTTAGATGATAAATAAACCAATTTATGTGGTAGCAAACATTTATGGGTTTGGTTTTATTAAAATTATGAATAATTTTAAAGGACAAAATGGTAGATAAGTAATTAAAGTTAAAATAACTTAAACAAAATGTGTTCATCTTCTTCATTTTGACATCCCTAAATCGTAATTATCAAGGAAGCCATAGTTAGGGTTTGGTCAAGCTAAGTTCACTTGTATAAGTAGTTTTGATCCCGTTTTTAATGAATTCTATGTTTTTGAAGTCATTATAGCTTAATCTAACTAGCCCAGAGACTAATTTACAAATTTTTTAAAGGATTAGGGTTTTACCATGAACATTTTTGTATGTTTTTTAAATTTTAATGAAATATTATGAGTCCTTGCTGTTAAATAAACAAGTTTTGTAAAGTGATTTTTGATAAAATTATCATTTTGGGACTTATTTGTGAAAGTAGTAAAATACCATGATAAATTTGTGAAATGTTGATTTGTATAAGGTTGTATAAGTCCCTAGGTAATTCGCTAGCATGAAATGTGGATGAGTGTGCATAAATGTCAATTTATGATATTAAAGACTAAATTGTAAAAAAGTTAAAATATTAGGGGCAAAAGTATAATTTTGTAAAAGCATGAATTTCGGACTAAATTGAATAGTATGAGTATTAAATTAAATTAATTTTCTTATTTAGTTTAAGATAAACCTCGTACGAATCTAGATCAAGGAAATGCTAAAGCCTCGGATTAGTTGATATTATTTCAATGTCTTTGTAATTGAGGTAAGTTTGTATGTTTAAATAATGTTTTAATGTTATTTTGATATATATGCTATTGTTTTATTTATCATGTCATGAAAAAATGGAAACCCAACGATGTTTCGACGATTATTGAGCCCTGTTTGAACCTTAGGAATATATAGGATACCAATGACATGTCATTAAGGTTACCATGTTTCGGGTGCTGGTCCTGAATGTCCTACCGATGGCTGAGTTTTGACATTTGTTGCGATGCTCATCAGCTTGTGTGACCGGCATTGTGTAGCTTACATTCTGACAGTCAATTTGTGTGAGTAGATCCATTTTATGGCTCGAGTGAGCAACAATGTAAAGGAAAATGAAAAAGAATGGTTTTGACCATACTTTTAGCATACTTTGTGTGAGCTTTCCCACGTATCCAATATTATTCTAAGTGGTTCAGCGGGCATGAAAAGGGAAGGAATGGTAAGTTTTCCAATGGTTATGTTATGAACCTATGTAAATGTATGAAATGGTCTACGAATGTATATCTATGTTTATGGAAAGTATGAATCCAATGGCATTATGTTCATGTGAATTTACCTTACCATGTGATAATTCAAGTGAATTATGTGTTAATGCACTAACAATTGTTGTTGATGATGCTTAGGCTTGTGCCAAGCTATTGGTTGGATTGTATCATGTTTAATTTTAAAGTTATGCATTGAAATGGTAAGTTATGTTCATGTTATATGAACTTACTAAGCACTATACGCTTACGTAGTTTTCTTTCCTATGATTTTTAGATTATTGAAAGCTTGATCAATTTGGAAGCTCATTGGAGACCTATCACACTATCCAGCAATTATCGGTAGATTTTGATGTTTTGGTCAAGGTTAAAATGGCATGTATAGGGAACTTATGTTTAAAGTTTGACTTGAGTGCTAAATGTTGAGTTTGGTATATATATAAGTTGGTTGTTTGAAACCATTTGGAAATGGTTGGTTTGTGTCACTTATGTGATTATGATGCATGTAAGTAATGGTCCAATGGTAAGTTTTTATGGATATGGTATATGGTCAATTATGGTATGTTTTGGTATGGAAATAAGTTAGATGTGTATGGTTGATGTTTGGCCAAATATGTATATGTTTAGATATGTTTAATGGTTTGTGATTGAGGTGTCTTATTGGCATATTGGTTGTATGGATTAATAGTATAGTGAATTGGTCAATTTATGCATGTTTAGGCATGTTTTAATGTCTTGGTCATATACACAAAATGTGTGTAGGTACATGTTTGAATTAAGTGAATGAAATGGCTTAATTTTGGCCAATTTCTTGTCCACATAGCCTAAGACACGGGCGTGTGTCTCAGTCGTGTGTGACACACGGCCATGCAACACAGTCATGTGTCCCCTATAGGTTTTAAAGGTTGCAATTTAGGCAGTTATACAGCCTGGCACAAAGGTGTGTGAGCCCATTTTGAGTTTTACGTGGCCTGGCACCGTGTGACCCAAGTCAGAGAGTTACACGAGCACGAACACGGGCTGGGACACAGCTGTATGCCCCTATTTCAATTGTTACAGGGCCTGAGACACGAGCGTATGTCTCAGCCGTGTGACCCCTGCAGTTTTGAATTTTCTAACTTTTTCCTCAATGTTTCAAATATTTCTGATTTAGTCCCGAATCATTTTTAAAGTGTTGCTATAGCCCAATTATGGTTCACCATCCTGGTTCACCATCTTGGTTCACCATCTTGGCGGACTTCATTTGTTGCTATAGCCTAGTTATGGTCTTACACAATATGAACCCATGTTTATTATCCTGGCGGACTTCATTTGTTGTCATAGCCCAGTTATGGTCTTACACAATATGAACCCATGTTTACTGTCCTGGCCTACTTTATTTGTTGCCATAGCCTAGCTATGGTCTTACACAATATAAACCCATGTTTAATGTCCTAGCGGACTTTATTTGTTGACATAGCTTAGATATGGCCTTACACAATATGAACTCATGTTTACTATCTTGGCAGACTTTCAATTCCAAGGAATCAATAAACCACTTTCGAGGTGTAGCCCCGAAGGACCTATAAACCATTTACACGGTGTTGCCCTGAAGGACCGGTCGATAATTGTCCTTGCGGTGTCACTCCATCGAGTTGATAGACTGTCGTCACAGTGTCACTCTAGATACCAATCTTCGATGCCGCTCGAACTCCCTTGAATCTCATTCCAGTCCGCTCATTCCTCCAATACGCCAGTTATTCCTATCTTTATCTACCCTTTCAAGATAAATTCCTCTGGACTCTGCATACAATACAATCATGCATATCACTTAAGTCACTACACTTATTACTTATTACTACATTATACAGTTCACAATTGATTACTTGGTCAATTCATACATATTTAACATCCATTGTACACATTTACATGGTATGGTTCATACTCAACATACTTATTTTCCATTTCCATACACAATAACAATTTTAGACAACTGAAAACAACTCAAACACAAACCATTCCAATAGTGCATTTTCAACGATAATCCTAAGGGCAAAGCACAAAAACTTACTTGTACTCATTCATCCTCGTCAGCTTAGCTTTCCCAAATGCCAAAGCCTCCATCGTCTTGGTATCTAAGCATGACAACCATATGTTAGTTAAATCGAAGACATTTAAACCTTAAAACCCAGAACCCACTTTAAAGAAACTTATTAGGGAATCTTTACTCTCAACCTTTCCCGAATCCATGAGTACAGAAAGATAAGAAAGCTTACCAATTTTTCAATTTCTCTACTTCCAAAATTCAATTCTCATGACCATTGTTCCATGTAGGGCTATCCTCAATTTTTCCTCTTCTTCGAAACAATCAAAGAAGACGATGCAAGGAAGAAGAAAGTTATAAACTGATTGAGAAGAATTCATTTCTCCCTCACTCGTATCCGTCGCCAGATTAGGGTTACAAGGTATTATCGATCGAATCACAACACAAATCATACATTTCTTACACATAAATCCATTATCACATAAAGCTCAATCAAATATAATCACATTGTCCCTTATAAGGCTCTACAAGACCTTAAAACATGCTTGAAAGAGGTTCAGGACTAAACCGATAACATTTGAAGATTTTGGCAAACTTATAAAATTTTCATGCATACAGGGTTCACACGCCAGTGTGAACATGTCGTGTGCCTCATACGACCACTAGACATGCCCGTGTCACTGGCCGTGTGAAAACAGGGCATACATACTGACTTGCACCAAACGACCGGAGACATGCCCATGTGCCATGGCCGTGGGAAAACTAGAGGGATTACTGACTTGGGTCACATGGCCTTCCACGCGCCCATGTGTCAGCCTGTGTGCCACACACGGCTAGTAGACACGCCTATATGTCTAGGCGTGCCAAACCTGTAGGGTATACTGACTTAATTTGAAAGGCTACCCCAGGAGACACAGGACCGTGTACCAAGGCCATGTGTCACACACGATCGAGCCATACGCCCGTGTGCTCGGCCGTGTGGAGTGAAAATAGGCTTGCTTGAACCACATTTCTCACCCTTTCAAAGCATTCCTAAACTACAACATTTGTACCAATTCAATACATTAATAGGAAACCAAAACATGCTATTTCATGCATATTTCATGTCATTTATAAACCATTCTATTAACTACTCAAATTCATAGCCAAAATATACCAAATCAATATGCCAAAATCATCAAACTTACATAACTTCTAAATGAATTTCTTCATCATCTTATCATCTATTTCATGCTTCAAAACATACCATTTCATCATATCAAAATCAAACCAACTTAAATGGCCATACACACCAACATTTACATCGTTTCACAAGCCAACACACATGGCTAATATCATATTTCAAAACTTATCATCAACTCACTAGCCTATACATGCCATATACCATATTTACAAGCATCCAAAAGTACCAATAAGTAGTTGATAGTATGATGACGATCCCCGATGATCCCCGATGTCAGAGCTAGCTTCGATAATCTATAAAATAGGGAAAGAACACTCAAAGTAAGCTTTAAAAGCTTAGTAAGCCATATACAAATAAAAACCATCTCATGAATCAATATTATTTCCATCAAATAATTAATTTATGAATAAACACATATAAGCTTACAAACCTTCACAAATGTATACATATTCAATTTCATAAATTAATTCATCAAATACTTCCTTTTTCAATACTTGTATGAACCTCGTACTTACCTGAATCACTTAAATCTTTCACACATTCTTTCTCGACTTGACTTTGCCCATTGAATCTTTCAGAATCGTTAAGGATACTTAGAAATCACATAAAGCTCGTACAATGTCATATCCCAGATATGGTCTTACATGTTATCAGATATCGATGCCACTGTCCCTAACAAGGTCTTACACGAGATCATATAACGATGCCAATGTCCCAAACATAGTCTTACACGTAATCACAATACAATGCCAATGTCCCAGACATGGTCTTACATGTAATCACATCTCGGTAACCCTAATGTAATGACATTCGTATCCTATACTATTCCTATGGTTCGTACGAAACTTTCGGATATCATAACTTTGTCGATTCTTGCTCGTAATTGCTCGTTCGACATTCATAGCAATTCAATGGCAAATCAAAATTTATAAATGAATTTAAAAGTATTTATTTGCATAAGAACTTACCTCGTATTAGGGATTGACGTATCAGGTTGACTATTCAATTACCTTCGATTTCCCCCGATCTAAATCCAATTTCTTTCTTTCAGGATCTATATGAATTCAAAATTAACTCATTTATTCATTGATTCATTCAATTCAGTCCAAAAACACATATTTAAGGAAATTTTCACTTTGGCCCTAAACTTTCACATTTCTTACAATTTAGTCCTTATTTCAATAAACACAAAATTACACCAATTCAATTCAAACCCATGTGTTTCGAATTACTTTAATACCCTTAGCCACCCAAATTTCACATTTATTTCACATTTCAACCCCATATTTTCATCTTTTCATAATTTAATCCCTAATTTGTATTTTCTCTAAAATTCACTTAACAAAACATATTAATCTATCAACAATTATTCATTTTTCATCATCAAAATTCAAAAACATCAAGCTATCATCAATGGAAACTCACAAATTCATCAACAAATTCAGAAATTAGGGTACGGGCTAGCTAGATTACTAAGCAACGATCTCAAAAACGTAAAAATCATCAAAAACAGAACAAAAAACATACATTAATCTAGCTACCAAGGTGCCAAAAGCATGAAAGCTTCAAACCCTTATTTTCTTTTCTCAATTTCGGTTAACAAAGATGAATGAAGATGATATTTTAACTTTGTTTTATTTTAATTACCTTAATAAATTAAATTACACATTTAACCTTAATGAAACCATTTTAAAATCACCTAATATATGCCCATTTATTTCCATTCCAACTATCAATGGTTTAATAAAATTATAAGGACCTTTGGTTTAATAAACCATAGCAAATAGACACTCTTAACTTATAGCATGCTACTTTTGTATTTTATGCGATTTAGTCATTTCATCAAATTAATCATTCAAACGCTAAAATTATTTCACGAAATTTTCACACATACATATTCACATGCTATAAACACCAAAAATAATATTAAAATAATTTTATAACCTTGGATTTGTGGTTTTGAAACCACTATTCTGATTTAGCTAAAACCGGGCTGTTACAAATCAGACATATACAATTAAGCTTTAGTGATTGCAATTATGTCTAGAAGTATCGTTCTAATAATTTGTAATTACTTAATTATGGATTCAATCCAAAATAATTACCATGATTGAAAACTCCTTAATATATACTCTTTAGGAAAGCAATTCATCCAACTTTTTTGTCCAATGACCTCGTCATGTATGTGTTACCCTCATATGAAATCTTTGATTCCTTTGAGCTAAATTTGTTCACTCAATACAATCTTATTTTATCTTATTGTTACCATTCTATCTTCTTAATGATTAATATGATCATTGTCAAAAAATGACTATGATAAATTGCTTGTTCGAGAACAAGAAACCAATTGCCACGTTCCATTGTAACAACCCATTTTTTAGTGAATTCTAGTAGCCATAAGGATCAAATAGCTATGGAATTCAAATCTAGAGGTCCTTGTATGGTAATTAGGCCATTAAAGAAAAGTATGCAGATTCTTGGTGACTCATCCATGGAAATATAGAAACAAGGCAATGACTAAATTGGCAATTACAAAATACTTAACTAATTAAAAGATGAAAAGAAAATAACATCTTATTTTCTCATCATCTTCAACCTAAAAACACATGGAAACCCTAGGAGAGAGAGAAGAAACTTTCAAGGCCTAATTGGGTAAGTTCTCTTGTCCCGTTTTTAGCAATTTTGATATTTTTGAAATCGGGACAGCTTAATCTCTCTATTTGAGAGATTAATTTGAAAATTTATCGAACTATGGAAAATGGGAAAAGGATTTATATGCTAAAAATTAGAAATTTATGGTAGAAAATAAAAGCTTGTTGATAGATAAACAGCTTTTACAAAGTGATTTTTGGTGAAAACATGATTTAGGGACTAAAATGTAAATTTGTGAAATTTGATGAAAATTCTAAATTTTTATGAATACATGTGCTGGAAAATTTGTAATGGGATTTTGGTTAGGCTTGGAATAGGGAGTAAATCGCACAAGTTTCATTTTCCGAGCCTATGGACAATATCGAAATTTATGGAAAAGTTAGGGGCAAAATGGTAATTTTACCTAGGACGTAAATTGAGTTCATTTAAATATGAAGCGTGCGACATTGATGATTAAATTCATTTATATAGATCCGGACAACACTAATTCGAGGTTAGATTGAGGAAAAGAAAAGGTTTCAGATTAGTAGATTTTTAACGCAAACAAGTGTCGAGGTAAGTTCGTGTAACTTAATTGGCCATGTAATATGTTTAATTGAATGTTGGATTGTATGGAGCGTGATTTATATTGATGTACATTACTTGAATGCTAATATGAGAGAATTAATACATGCTTGATATGGTGAAAAAGGGTTAAGTCCCGATTGAATAGTGAATTCTAATGAATATATGCGCTTACCCGAAATGAATAAGGTCCTGCATTTATTGTGGACGGGATTTAGCTCTGATGAGTAATCTTATTGACCTTGTTATAGAAAGTATTTAGTTCAGATGGATAATCCTAATATAATACCTCTCGAGTATACGTTACGATTAGGGTTTAGCCTGGACTGGTAATCCTAATTGAACTCTTTGAGCATACGTTATATAAAGGATTTAGCCTGGACTAGTAGTCATGTTATACGATATGTGGCTCGAGAGTGTGTTCCTTGATTAAGTGCCCTAATGGGTACTATTGATAAGAATTGACAGATTATAGAATCGTACACCTCGAGTGTACTACTTGAGCAGCCATCGGAATTTCAATGATTTAACGGATATAAAACTCTTGACATGGCATGAGAATTATGAGATGAAATTATAATATCTTGAAAGAATAATGTATGATGATCTCATCTATCCTTACTTGATGTACATGTAAACTTTGTGACTAACATGTTTGATTGGATGCATGTGTTTAAGCAATTGAGCCAAATGGATGGAAAACTTGTTATTGTATGCTCAGATTTAATAAACGGGATTCGTAAGTTTATTTTCTTTATACGAACTTACTAAGCATGTAATGCTTACTCCGTTTTATTTTTCCTCTGTTTTATAGTGCTCGAAAGCTCGCGAGGGTTGAAGATCACTGGAGCATCGTCACACTATCAACTAGTCATTTTGGGTATATATAGTAAAATCATTTTGGTATAATGGCATGTATAGGACAACTTGACCATTAGTAACTTGATAATGATGTTTTGTAACCTAGCCATTGGAATGGCTAGTAATGGCTTATTTTGGTATGATTAAGTAGGTTATAATGTTATATTCATATGTGATATGTTATGTATATATGACCAAATGATGTTAATGCCCAAGTTAATCCAAGATAAGTTTATAAACACATATGCATGTAATCGTATGCTATGTCGAATGATGGAAATTTACTTGAATTGAATGCTTGAAATGGTTGGAATGTGTTTGTATGTTTTGGAACAGGAAAATGGTGAGTATTGGGTGACAAATGAAGCTAGGAAATGGCCTTATTTTTTCAACATGAGCAGACACACGAGTGTATGTCTTGACCGTGTGTGACACAAAGCTTGTCCCATGGGCATGTGGTCCGGCCGTGTGTCCCCTACATCTTAAAAATAAGAAACAGAATGCTCAGAGTTGGGCACATAGGCAGTTACATGGGTGTATGTCTTAGCTGTGTGGTTGACACGGCCTTGGACATGGGCGTGTTACATGGCCGTGTTAAAACTGCACTTAAATTTCGAAAATTACATTCACCACACGGTCTAGCACACGGGCATGTGACTTGGCTGTGTGACTTCAATTTCTTAATGCCTTAAAAGTCAGAGAGTTACACAGGTTAGGGACACGGGTGTATGTAATACTCGGCATGACCACACAGGTGTGTCCCTAGACCACACCGGCGTGTGAGCCCTGCTACTTTGGAAAATTTTTGAAATGTCACAAAAAATTTTATGAGTTTCCGATTAAGTCCTGACTTGATTCTAATACTTGTATTGGACCTCGAGGGTCCAATTAAGGGATATTTTGAATGATCTTGGTGAATGAATAGTAATTTACAAAATTAGTTGTAAAATGTTCTGAATGTTTCAGTAATGCTTTAAAACCCTGTTCTAATGACGGATACGGGTTTGGGGTGTTTCATTTTGTTGCATCAGAGCTACGGTTTAGCCGATTCTCGAATTTGATGTAGTGAACATGAGTTTATCTATACATGTTATTATATAAATTGTGATAGTGTGATGACTTCTGATTATTTTAAATGTTTTTTTCATATAGTAATGTCATTCAATCGAGCTAGAGTTGAATCTGAGGAAGCTGAGAGCAATGTTTCAGCTTCAGTTCAAAGAATTGTGTCTGTGTCTGATAGTGAAAGGCCCGTGCCTGAGGGCCGAAGTGAGGAGACAAAACAAGCCATCTTTCAAATGATGAATGAATGGTTTACCCAGAATCTGAGAGCAAACCCTATTGTACAACAACCTCCCCCACCTGCTCCTCAACCGGTTCCCGAGGTACCACAAGGTGCTGAACCTGTTAGAATTGGAAGGCCTCCGACAGATAAAATCTGCAAACATGGGGTGGAAGAATTTAGAGCTACCGCAGATGATGATCTGGAAAAGGCTGAGTTTTGGCTAGAAAATACTATTCGAGTTTTTGATGAATTATCTTGTACGCCTACTGAATGTTTGAAATATGCAGTATCTCTACTGAAAGATACAACTTATTATTGGTGGAATACCATAACTTCAGTGGTACCGAGAGAGAATATTACATGGGAATTCTTCGAGGCTGAATTCAGGAAGAAATATGTGAGTCAAAGATTTATGGATCAGAAAAGAAAGAATTTCTAAAGCTTAAACAAGGAAACATGACTGTATCCGAATATGAATGGGAATTTTTTTAGTTGAGCAAGTATGCGAGAGAATGGGTTCTAACTGAGGCTGAGATGTGTAAACGCTTTGAAGAGGGTTTAAATGAAGACATCAAATTGTTGATTGGAATTCTCAAAATAAGGGAATTTACGGTGTTAGCAGATCGAGCCCACAAAGCTGAGGAATTGAGTAAGGAAAAGAGACAAGCTAAAAGAGACGCTCGGGTTTCTGGAAAAAGAACCATGAGTAAGTTACAATCATTTGCTTCTAAGAAATTAAAGAAGTATTATGATCGTGTTACCACCTCTACTGGATATTTTGGAAGAGAGCAAGGCTCTCAACATTCTAACCCAAGGTCTTCATCTCCATCTGTTACCAATTTGGATAGTGTTGGTAATCCCAAACCGAAATGTAAACATTGTCACAAATTTCATCATGGGGAATGTAACACCCCTAACCCATATCCGTCGCCAGAGTAGGTTAAGAGGCATTACTTAATCCATAAAACAATTCAGCATAATTGAATATCAAATATCATTTCATTATAGTAAATTTCATACATTCACATTCAATAAGATCGCAAAAACGAGTATACAATACTTAAAACATGCATTCGGGACCAAATTGACAACATATGAAAGTTTCAGAACTTAAAAGAATTTTCAACTTTTAAAAGGTCACACGCCCATGTGAACAGGCCGTGTGCCTCACACGGTCTAGACACGCCCATATGTCAAAGCCATGGCAAAACAGGGCATAGCTACTGACTTGCTCACACGGCCAAACCATACACCCATTTGTCCAGCCCGTATGCTATGCACACACCCGTGTCCAGGCTATGCCAAAAATAGGGGGTATTCTATTTGTGATGTCAGCATACCAATTAGGGTCACACGGCCAAATTACACGCCCGTGTGTCTTGGCCGTGTTCGAGCCTGACTTACAAATTAAAGGTACCCTAGGGGACACATGACCGTGCAACATGGTCGTGTGTCGTACACGGCTGAGACACACACCCGTGTGGACAAAAACAGGCCATTTGAATAGCCAATTTGCCACCCCAATTTGGTCATCCTACAAGCAAAGGAAACAAACATTTTTATATCACCATTTCAGCCAATTTCAGCACCAAAGCATAACCCTTTTCATATCATATAATAGTTACCAAAATTTGTGCTCATAAACCTTACCAATTCATACCAAACATAAGGTAATATCATACCAAAGCATTTCTTTCTATACATCATTTAATCTCAAGTTAATCTTACTAAGACTTACCAACTAAAACATACCACAATTTCATACTGTCATCACATACCATGAACCATTATCAACCATGAGTTTAAGCACAGATTAGCCAAGTCACATTGCTAAGCATATACATCACAAAACATACTTCTCAAACTACTAGCCTATACATGCCATACTTCAAAAATATATGCACTTTCAAAAGTACTAAAATGAGATTCGATAGTGTGGTGATGATCCTTAACGATCCCTAAGCTTGCAGTAGCTTGAATATCTATAAAAAATTGCAAACACACAAAGTAAGCTTTCAAAAGCTTAGTAAGCTCGTCCTAAAATCATAAACACTTAAGTATTTATAATTTCTCAATTCACCTATCAAATCCATACCAACACAATCCATAAATTCTTACCAATTCAATGAACTTTATAAACATAATATCACCTACCACATAGGTATCATACTTACTTGATCATTTTCATATTCATTCATTTTCAATCTCACCTATTGTTCGAATACTTTTACACTTCCTAGAGATTTCCAATGTTTTAAACATCCGCACACTTAGTGCTTAAAGGTTAGCCGAAGCTAGAATGATTCCGCACACTTAGTGTTATCTTAATTAACCGAGACTAAGTCGATATTGCACACTTAGTGCCTCAAGTAGCCAAAGCTATTTAAAATCTCGCACTTAGTGCCAAATACTTTTGATTTATCATCATATACATCCAGCTCAATTATTTATACATCTGTGCATAATCAAACAGCAATATGTACTTATAATACCATGTTCTACGTACGAACTTGCCTCATACTCAAAATTTGTCGACTCAGACTGTTCATTCTACAGTCTTCGTTTTCCCTCAGTTTAAGTCAGAATTCATCTTTTCTTGATCTATATGTATTCAAAATTAACCCTTTTATTCCCTAAATCATTCAAAACAATCCATATACACACAATTAGGGTATTTAGCAAAACAGCCCTTACATTTTCACATTTCGGTACTTTAGTCCCTAATTCACAAAATCACAAAATTACACAAAATTTGCTTGTACACAAGCCTAGCTGAATTCTCCTAGCTCTCATACAAATCCATACATTTCATCTATTTCACATTTTAGTCCCCCAAAATAACATTTTCACAATTTAGCCCAAAATACTCAATTTCATCAAAAATCCAAAGATAAAACATGTTAATCACATACCAAGCTTCCATAATTCATTATTTAACAACATAAAAATCACATATTCAACAACTTCATCTCATGAAAATATCATCAATTCCACAAATTATGACATGGGCTTGATAGTAGACTAAGTAACAATATCAAAAACATAAAAATCATCAAAAACCGAAACTAAAACATACCTTAATTCAAGCTCAAAGTGCCAAAAGCCTAGCTTGCATTCTTTCTTATTTTTCTTTTCTAATTTTCGGCCAAGGTGAACATAATGGCCTATTTTTAAGTTTTGTTTTATTAAACATACATTAATACATGTTTTACAAATTTACCCTTGCTTTATAACATTAATAATTCATAAAATCATGTCTAACTTTGTCCATGCATTATTCCAAAGGTCCATTTGCAACCTAAGGACCTTACAATTATAAAGACATGGCAATTTGGCACTTTAGCATCTAGCACATAGCTTTTACATTTTACGCGATTAAGTCCTTTTTGCAAATTAAGCACACAAATAGTTAAATTTTCACACGAGACTTTCACACATGTCAATTCACTTATAATAGGCACAAAAAATAATATGAAAATGTTTTTCTAACTTGGATATGTGGTCCTGAAGCCACTATTCCTATTAGGGTCAAAATCGGACTGTTATAGGGAATGCCGGTCTAGAAGTGGAGCTTGTTTTGGATGTGGTTCACTTGAGAATTGTCTCAGAGATTTTCCAGAAAGAGTTGAAAAGGAGATAGAACCAGCTTCAAAGTCGAGTAATCTTATCTCGAGGGGTAGACCACCCTGCCATCCCTGCAATATTGGTGGTAGTCAAGGTATTACCAAGGATACTACAGTTGGATCTAAGGCACGAACACCTGCAAGGATATATGCTATTCGTGCTAAAGAAGATGCCTCTGTGACAGTCGTCATTACTGGTACATTTTCTCTACTTGATACTGATATTACTGCATTGATTGATCTTAGTTCCACACATTTATACTTATGCACGAACTTAGTGACTCTTAAAAATTTACTTGGTGAATTCACTGAATTTGTGGTTAAAGTTTCAAACCCCTTGGCCCTGTGTGTTATGGTGGATAAAGTTTGTAAGAACTGTTCGTTGATGGTAAAAGGTTATTTTTTTTTACTGACTTGATGTTATTGCCATTTGATGAATTTGATATGATTTTGGGAACGGATTGGTTAACCCTATATGATGTAGTGGTGAATTGTAGGCAGAAATATATTGTATTGAAATGTGAGAATGGTAAATTACTTCATGTTGAATCTAATAAACTAGATGGATTACCTAATGTGATTTTAGCAATTTCAGCACAGAAATATGTCAGAAAAGGGGGCGTTTTACCCAAAAATGCCCTTTAAATAATATAATTACGGAAATGGGCCATTTATTGCGTTATTTACTGGATTAGGTCGTTTTCCACAAAAACGCGTCCACGTAAGCGTGCTTTCGGAGTACGTGTCAGCAAAATGCTTCCCTAGGGGAGCTCTTTGTCCACATCAGCAAAAAACGCGTCCTTGAGGGCGCACTTTGTTGACATGGACAAAGCGCTCCCCCAAGGAAGCATTTTGCCCCTTTTTTTAGGGTTAGGGTTTTATTATTTAATTGATTTAGGGTTAGGGTTTTTAGGGTTTAGGGTTAGGGTTTTTTAAAGGTTTAGGGTTTTTTTGAGTTTTAAGGTTTAAGGGTTCTAGAAAAAATTAATTGAATTGGGGTATAAATTAACTATTAATTTTAAATACTAAATATTAAATTAGAGCTTAAGGTATTAGGGTTAATTGATTAAATTATGGATTGATTTAGGGTTTAACGTTAATTGATTAAATTTGGGGTTAATTGATACATAAACAAAAAAAATTCTCAAAAATAATATGATTGCAGCATGTATACATACTAGCGCTATGCTAAGTTTAGGGTTTTGAGAAAAAATTAATTGAATTAAAATTTAGGGTTTTAAGGTTAATTCATTAAATTAACTATTAATTTTAAATACTAAATTAGAGTGTATTAAGGTTAATTCATTAAATTAGAGATTAGGGTTTAGTTTTTTAAAATAAATTTTATTTAGGGTATTAGAAAAAAACATATAAGCAATATAAATTTTTTTGTCATAGGTTTAGGGTTTCTGCAAGAATAATTCTGAGCAGACGTTTTTGCACAAATAGTGTCGAAAACGCTTCAAGCAGGATGCACTGTCAGCAAAATTTTTGGAAAAAGCTCCCACGTGGACACTATTTTGCTACAGTAGTTCGTAGAAAAATAATTCTGAGTAGACGTTTCTGAACAAATAGTGTTGAAAACGCTTCAAGCAGGATGCACTGTCAGCAAAATTTCTAGAAAAAGCTCCCACGTGGACGCTCTTTTGCTATAGTAGTTGATAGAAAAATAATTCTGAGTAGACTTTTCTGAACAAATAGTGTCGAAAACACTTCAAACAGGATGCACTATCAGTAAAATTTCTGGAAAAAACTCTCACGTGGACGCTCTTTTGCTACAGTAGTTCGTAGAAAAATAATTCTGAGTAGACGTTTCTGAACAAATAGTGTCGAAAACGCTTCAAGCAGAATGCACTGTCAGCAAAATTTCTGGAAAAAGCTCCCACGTGGACGCTCTTTTGCTATAGTAGTTCATAGAAAATGAGGCTATAAATGAGCCAAATTTTATTCTCAGGTTGCATAACTTACAACAAAAAAATTAGAGAGGCTAAGAAGAAAAGAAATTGAAGATGAGTGAACGTATTAGTGTTGTTATTTACTATAACGGTGAGGTCTATAACACCGAGAACGGTGTTGTTTTTTTATCGGAGAACACAGCGAGACTGGTTTTTAACCAGAACATAGATTTGACAGAACTTCATAAAAGAATTAGGCGCAAAATCTTCGGAACGACACCAATGAAAGTTTTGTCTATTAAGTATCGATTTTGTTCTTCAGTTGATCCTATGACTCATTCGGCATCAAAGGAGCTCGTAGCTTGGAGGCAATGGTGCAGACTCATCTCGTTAGTGGATCACCCTATCTTGAGTTATATGTACAATTTTCATCACCAAATGATGCATTTGTAGCTTCAACATTTACTGATGGTCGAAAGGAATACACGACCCCTGCCCGACACTCCGTTAGTGGGTGGCAAAACACGAAAGTGCCCGTGTTTAGTAGCAATATGGAATACCCAACCCCTGCACGACACTCCGTTAGTGGATGGGACATGCACCTCAGTGGGTCAATGATTGATGCTAAAAATATGTACTGGGGAATGACATCAACTTCTAGTGGTTGGCAATCCATATCTGATTGGAGATGTTGTGAAACATCCATAAGGAGGGATGATGTACTCCCTACGACGTCCACCGATGAGGGTACCTTTTACGTTGCATATGATGATGGGTCAGATAATGAGTCCGATACAGATCCACCTCGAGAGGCCGGCCCCGATAGTGCAGAAGTTGCATTATTTTTTGAACCAGAGCCTGTTCCAACCATACCTGAAGATGTTGAAGGGGGTTCAGATGATGAAGAAGAAGATCCGCGATTCAATCCAGCCCACATGCATAATGTCGATCTATCTCAAGATGATGCATTGGAGTTTCTAGATCTACCACATAAAAGGAGTGACCGTACAAGTTCCTCATTGGATTCAGGTGAATTAGAAGTTGGTAAGGAGTTTTCCAATAAAGATTGTTTTCTTGGTGCATTAAAACAATATAGCATCATGAACGGGGTCAACTACAACATGGTTAAATCCAAGTCTAATAAGTTTGAGGCCAAGTGTGCAGTGTAAGACGGTACATGTTCATGGAAAATCATGGCCTCGTTAAGGAAAAAGATAGGCTTGTGGGAGATAAAAAAGTACAAAGGTCCACATACATGTGCTGCTGGTACAGTATCACTAACCGTTTAGAGTTTTTTAATGGTACTATTATTACGTACTATTGCATTTTTTAACGTACTTCATTGACAGGTGTTTCGGAAGATCATCCCAAGATGAATTCAGATATGTTAGCTACCTTAATACTATCGACGGTGAAGGTCGATCCCAGAACTTCAATGCCAGTCTTAATTGCCAATATTAGTAGCCAGTTGAGGTACACGCCCTCTTACCGTAAGGCTTGGATAGCTAAGAAGGTGTTGGAAAAGATTCATGGTGGGTGGGACGCTTCATATAATGAAGTGTGGCAGTGGTGTCAGGTGCTGGAGAGATATGTCTCAGGTTGCGTAACAAACCTTGAAATAGAACCTGCGTACTACAACGATCGATTACTCCGTGGATGCCAAGTATTTAAGCGTCTGTTCTGGACCTTTAAGAAATGCCAAGACGTATTTTTATATTGCAAGCCATTGGTACAAATTGACGGTACCTTTATGTACGGTAGATATACCCATCGGCTATTGCTAGCTGTGGCACAAGATAGCAGTGGAAGAATCCTTCCACTTGCGTTTGCAATAACACTGGGGGAGTCAGCTGATGACTGGGAGTTCTTTCTTTATAGGTTAAGGAGGCATGTCTGTCCCCAACCTAATATCTGCGTCATATCAGATCGGGGCACCAAAATACTAGCCGTAATTGAGCGACAGGGAAGCCTATGGCATCGCACACACCATTAGTATTGCCTAAGGCACGTTGCATCCAACTACTACGAGCAATTTCGATTTACAAGTGAAAAATGAAAAGTGACCAACATGGGTATTTAATATCTATTAATGTAATTTCATTTGTAATATTGAATTTATTTTAAATGGAAAACTGGTATGTAATTTTCGCTATCAACTTATATTGGTAGGGTATGAGATAAGTAAGGACCGTTTTCATGAGATGTTGGCGATTTTGTGTTCAGTTAACAAAGAAGGCGCAGACTACCTCTGAAACATACCTTTCGAACAGTGGACACAAGCATACGACGGTGGCCTATGATATGGTCATATGACCTCAAACTTGGCTGAACGCATAAATTCTGTTCTAAAAGGAACACGTCATTTGCCGATAACATCGGTTGTTCGAGAGACATATTTTCGTTTAGCGGCATTATTTCTGAAGCGAGCAGCGAGTTATAAAGGCCAAATGCAAGGAGGCCGTGTATGGTGTGTAAAGGTATTGCAAGAAATTAACAAGGCGAAGGCGCGAGTGAACACCATGCACGCAGTCTATCACGATCAAGACAACCTATGGTTTCGTGTGATGGAGTTTGACATACCACACGAAGGTATTATTGGCGGGCAATATCGTGTACACTTGAGAAATAAGACTTGCGATTGTGGGAGGTTTGACGCACTTCGTTATCCATGCGCTCATGTAATTACAGATTGTCAGAATCTCCGTCTAGATCCCACGAGCTATGTCGACGAAGTATACAAACTAGAAACCATGAACAATGTGTGGAGACATGTATTCCCACTTGTCCCAGATAAACGTAACTGGCCGCCTGTATCGCTTGCTCCGTTTAAGCTGTTACCGGATAAAGAATTACTTTGCAAACCAAAGGGTCGACCTTGCTCGACCAGAATACATACCAATATGGATATCCGACAAACAACCAATAATCAAAAGTTGTGCGGAAGGTGTAGGAACCCAGGCCATACAAGTAGATCATTTCCAAATCGAAATAGTTGATAGTTGTCGTAAAAAACTATTTTGTATTATTTATATTTTATTAAATGAAACTATGTTGTATTACAATTGTCTTATTCAAAAGAACATTTATTTTTATTAAATGAAACAATATAAAAAAGTTTGTACAAATATATTAAAAAAATCAATATCCGTGGCGGTCGGAATCAGTGCCACATGGGGGTCGTCAACGCGGCCGTGCTGGATTCCTCCTTCGATCAGTTTCTGGTGGGGGTTATGGTTCTTCCGACAGGGAATCTGGTTGTGGCTGTTGGGAGGGTGACCCACCTTAATAGAAAAATGATTGTGGCGGTGTTTGCGCCACCCATGGCGGAGGTGTTTGAATCCCGTAAGGTGATAGGGATTGGTAGAAAGAAGAGCTCCCCGATGGAGCCTCGTACGGTCCCTCATACGACGACGATCTATAGATCGAAGGTTGACTCGGAGTAATCGGGAACGGAGATGAACCAAGCCATGGATTCCAACCTGCCATAGGACTAGGAAAAGGAAACATATAAGGGTTAGGATACATATAAGGCCTAGGATACGCACCTGGCATAATCTGAAAAGGTTATGATGTGGGTGTCGTCAGTTGAACTGTTGGGCCTGATGATTGTGTGGGTGCTATTGATGGGCCTGCATCGTCGTCCCTTCTTCTTGGATTTAAAGAGCCCCGTTGTTCCCTTTGGGCACGAATTTGTCATCGCCTCTCCTCTTCCGACAATAAATATGGCTTGCCATGGATCCTAAACCATGTTATGTATTCCGTTACGCACGCTAACTCTAGAACGATGATCGATTCCCAAGTAGGTATATAATCATACCAATTTTCCCACATTTCGATATAGTATGACTAGAATCTCGGCCAATCCGTATGCAGTTGCCGTAAGTCTACTTTGTGCTCATCATCAAACACCTCGGGTGCCACGAGAATCGGTTGTCGAAATCCAAATTGCCGCAATACTCTATCTGACTGGTGCATCTCCATGGTAGCATAGTTCACCAATGGGACCTCCACATGCCAAACGTTTGGATTTTGAAGGAATTCACCCGGAATTACTGCCCGAATTGTCGGATCCTCGTGTGGTGTCCATTAAAACTATATGAACATGATAAAAATATTACTTATATATAATACTAAATACTAAATACGAAACGACTATTTTATTATGTATATATATTTTATTTAATACTTATACTCGCTCCGATCGTTGGTCTAATAGAAGTCGTATATCTTCGAGAGAGGTAGGTATTCCGACATAACTCGCCAAATGGTTCCACCTAATTAAATAAATTTTTAGCATACAATTATGTTCTAAATCTATGTAATTATTGTAAAATCTAATATAAAACTTACCTCATTATTAGTGGAAATGTAAATGGGTGGTCGACTCGAGGACATAAAAATGAAAAGCGAAACCGTGCCCATGATTGCAATAATGATAGGCAACCTCCTATTTTGGCTTTGTTCAGTCGCGTCGCCCCGCACATTTCCTTATACAATGTTGCCAACACGGTAGACCCCCAGCTCAATTCACCGGCTGCTTTAAATTCTATGAGTTTCAGCAGTCATCTTAGATGTACGAGGTTTCTTGACAAGTCCGGCATCAAATAACCTCCTATCATCTCAAGAATATATGTCCGAGCATATCGTATTCTTTCGAGTTCAGTCAAATCATTATCCGGCTCCAGGAATGTGTCTCGTAACCATCCTATCTCGATCCGACCTTCGTTAATATTATCCGGTATAGCACCCAAAAGCTCGTACCATACGGCTCCCCAATCAGTAGATGATGCGAACCCGGTGACTGCGTACCCATCCACCGACAATCCCAATTGCAAATGCAAGTCTGCCAGAGTGATAGTACACTCTCCGCATGGAAGATGAAAAGTGTGCGCCTCGGGTCTCCACCTTTCTATCAATGCACTGATTAGTTTCGGGTCCAACTTGCTCCCTCGGCCTATCGTGGCCACGTGCCAAAATCCCGCTTCCCGCAAGTAATTCTCAATCAACGGCGATGGAGGACCAAACATATTACGGATGTAGCAGTGCAACACCCGATCTACAGACTATTATAAATATTTATAAAACAAAAATTAATTAAAATTGCATAAATTAATTAATGCAAACATCATAAATGAAAAAAAAAAAATCAAGCAGTATTGAAATTGTAATTATAATTGCGTAAATGAATAAAATATCAAATAGTATTGCAAATTTAATTAACTTTGCATAAATTAAAATAATATCGAATAGTATTGAAAATTTAAAATTATCACTTACCATTGTCATTTGATCAACGGAGATGTGCTTATTATCGAGAAGGATTAATTCTCAAGCCATTGCTAACACGATTGATTTTTTTGAATTTAAAAAAATTAAATTCAAAAAAATTTAAACAAAGAATTTTGATAGAATTTTGATAGAATTTTGATAAAATTTCAATGAAATTTGATAGATTTTTGAAGGGAATATTGAAAGAATATTGAGAATTATGAGAGAATTGTGTGAAAAATAATCAAAGGGAAAGGAATTTTGAGAGAATTATATAAATTTGAGAGATTTGTGTGAAAAAATTATTTGAGGGGGTTTATAGTTTTTTTTTTTTTGGACCGTTGGAAGCCAACTGTCAAAAATTTTACTGTTACATAGGCAAAAGGCTCCCCTGGGGGAGCGCTTTGTCCACGTCAGCAAAGCGTGCCCTCAAGGATGCGTTTTTTGCTGACTTAGACAAAGCACAAAGCACTCCCCCAAGGGAGCGTTTTGCTGACATGGATACGAAATCGCGCTTACGTGGACACGTTTTCATGGAAAATGGCCTAATCCGATAAATAACGCAATAAATGGCCCATTTCTATAATTATATTATTTAAAGGGCATTTTTGGGTAAAACGCCCCAGAAAAGGTTATGACGCTTATCTTGCATATGTGTTGGATACTAAAGTATCTAAGTCAAAGATTCAATCAGTGCCGGTTGTATGTGAATTTCCTGATGTATTCTCAGAAGAATTACTTGGTTTACCATCGGATAGAGAAGTGGAATTCTCTATAGACCTTGTTCTGGGTACAACACCTATATCTATAACACCTTACAGAATGGCTCCTACTGAATTGAAAGAGCTGAAAGTACAGTTGCAAGAATTGATTTAAAGAGGTTTTGCTCGACCTAGTTTCTTACCTTTGGATGCGCCAGTTTTATTCGTAAAGAAGAAAGATGGATCGTTGAGGTTATGCATTGACTATAGACAGCTTAACAAAGTTACAATAAAGAACAAGTATCCATTGCCTCGAATCGATGACTTGTTTGACCAGTTAAAATGTGGCATTGTTTTTTTAAAGATTGATCTCCGTTCTGGTTACTATCAACTACAGGTAAAAGAATCGGATGTGCCAAAGACAACTTTTAGAACCAGATATAGACACTATGAGTTTCTTGTGATGCCATTCAGCTTGACAAATGCACCTGCAGTGTTTATGAATCTGATGAAAAAAATCTTCAGCCCGTATTTGGACAGGTTCATAGTGGTATTTATAGACTATGTTTTGGTTTACTCTCGAAATAAAAAAGAACATGTTGAGCATTTAAGAATAGTGTTGCAAACTCTACGAGAGAAACAACTATATGCCAAATTCAATAAATGTGAATTTTGGTTACGAGAAGTTAGTTTTCTTGGGCATATAATATTTGCTGAGGGTGTCAGAGTAGACCCGAATAAAATTTCAACCATTATTAATTGAAAGCCACCAAAGAATGTGTCTAAAGTCTGAAGTTTTCTGGGACTAGTTGGTTATTATCGGAGGTTTGTAAAAAGTTTTTCAATGATAGCTTCTCCGATGACTCGTTTGCTACAGAAAGATGTAAAGTTCGAGTTGACTGATAAATGTCAGCAAAGTTCTGATAGATTAAAAGCTTTATTGACAGAAGCACCAGTGTTAGTTCAGTAAGAATCGGATAAGGAATTTATAGTTTACAGTGATACGTCATTCAATGGTTTAGGCTGTGTTTTGATGCAAGATGGTAAAGTAGTAGTCTATGTTTCACGACAACTAAAGCTACATAATAAGTACTACTCGACACGCGATCTTGAATTGGCAGCCATAGTGTTTGCATTAAAAATCTGGAGGCATTACTTGTTTGGTGAAAAATGTCACATATTCACTGGTCATAAAAGTCTAAAATATATGATGTCACAGAAAGATTTGAATTTGAAGCAGAGCAGATGGCTTGAGTTATTAAAAGATTATGATATTGTTATTGACTACCATCCGGGGAAAGCCAATGTAGTGGCAGATGCTTTGAGTAGAAAATCCCTGTATACCTTGCGAGCAATGAATACTCAATTGTCATTGTCTAATGATGGTTCAATAATAGCTGAGTTAAAAGCTAGACCAATGCTTTTACAGCAAATCTTTGAAGCTCAGAAAAATGATAGTAAGTTACAAGTAAAATGGGTACAAAGTGAATCGACTCCTAACTCAGAATTTTAGATCGGGACTGATGGTTGTTTGTTATTCAGAGGTAAAATATGTGTACCGAAAAGTTCAGAATTGGTATAGAAGATTTTGAATGAAACTCCTAACGGAAACATGTCTATTCATCCTGGTAGTAATAAAATGTATAATAATCTGAAAAAGATGTATTAGTGGCTGGGAATGAAAAGAGATATTTCTGAGTTTGTATTTAAGTGTTTGATATGTCAGCAAGTAAAAGTTGAACATCAGTTGCCTTCTGAAATATTACAGTCAATTACGATACTAGAATGGAAATTGGAAAGAATTACTATGGAATTTGTAACAAGATTACCCCTATCTCCAAAGAAGAAAGATGCCATTTGGGTAATTGTGGATCGGTTGACAAAGTCTGCACACTTTATTCTGGTACATATGGATTATTCCTTGGATAGATTGGCTGA
The DNA here is from genome assembly GCA_025698475.1 of Gossypium anomalum. Classification (NCBI taxonomy): domain Eukaryota; kingdom Viridiplantae; phylum Streptophyta; class Magnoliopsida; order Malvales; family Malvaceae; genus Gossypium; species Gossypium anomalum. The sequence goes on along the minus strand of CM046960.1, from coordinate 15,732,337 downwards.
ATTATATGTTTTTGAGATTGTTAGATTGCATGGAGTGCCTGTCTCTATTATTTCAGATAGAGATCCTCGGTTTACATCTCAATTCTGGAGCAAATTGCAAGAATCTCTGGGTACTCAATTACACTTTAGTACTTTAGTACTGCATTTCATCTCCAGACAGAGGGTCAACCTGAATGGGTAATATAGATCTTGGAAAATATGCTTCGGTGTTGTATACTTGAGTTTGAAGGTAACTGGGAAAGGTATTTGCCCTTGGTTGAATTTTCTTATAATAACAATTATCAGTCTAGTATTAAAATGGCACCATATGAAGCCTTGTATGGTCGCAAATGTAGAACTTCATTGTATTGGACAGAACTCAGTGAGAAAAAGTTACATGGAATTGACTTGGTCCGAGAGACCGAAGAAAAAGTGAAAGTAATCCAAGACAGTTTGAAAGCAGCCTCTGATCATCAAAAGTTCTACGCTGATTTGAAACAAAAAGAAATAGAATTTCAAGTCGGTGACAAAGTATTCTTGAAAGTGTCACCTTGGAAGAAAACTCTCCTGTTTGGTCGTAAAGGAAAATTGAGTCCACAGTTTATTGGACCATGTGAGATTACAAAAAAAATTAGACCGGTTGCTTATCGGTTAGCTTTACCACCAGAACTTGATCAGATTAATAATATTTTTCATGTGTCTATGCTACGGCGGTATCGATCCAATCTTTCACATTTTATCTCTCCGACAGAAGTAGAGATTCAACCTGATATGACATATAGTGAAGAACCAATCAAAATCTTAGCTCGGGAAATAAAAGAGTTAAGAAATAAGAAGGTAGCTTTAGTAAAAGTTTTTTGGCAACGACATGGTATTGAAGAGGCTACCTAGGAGCCGGAGGATACTATGAAAGAAGCAATACTCTAATCTTTTTACTGGAAATGATTTTCGAGGACGAAAATCCCTAAAGGGGGAGAGTTGTAATAACCCATTTTTCAATGAAATCGGAACAGTGGTTTCGGGACCACAAATCTGACTCAAAAATAAAAAAAAAATTTATTTTATTAGATGATCCGTATTATAATAGGCATGTCGTGTGAAAATGTTGATACGAAAATTTTATCGATTAAGTGTTTAATTACAAGAAAAACTAAATTGCATAAAATGCGAAAATTTAATTCTAATAGCTATAAGGATCAAATAGCTATAGAATTCAAATCTAAAGGTCCTTATATTGTAATTAGACCATTAAAGAAAAGTATGTAGATTCTTGGTGACTCATCCATGGAACTATAGAAAAAGGGTAAGGATTAAATTGGAAATTACAAAATACTTAATTAATTAAAAGATGAAAAGAAAATATCATCTTATTTTCTCATCATCTTCAACCTAAAAACACATGGAAACCCTAGGAGAGAGAGAAAAAACTTTCAAGGCCTAATTGGGTAAGTTTTCTTGTCCCGTTTTTAGTAATTTTGATATTTTTTAAACCAGTATAGCTTAATCTCTCTATTTAAGGGATTAATTTGAAAAGTTATCAAAGTATAGAAAATGGAACAAGGATGTATATTCTGAAAATTAGAAATTTATGGTAGACAATGAAAGATTGTTGATAGATAAACAACTTTTACGAAGTTATTTTTTATAAAAACATGATTTATGGACTAAAATGTAAACTTGTGAAATTTGATGAAAAATTCTAAATTTTTATGAATACATGTGCTGGAAAACTTGTAATGGGATTTTGGTTAGGCTTGGAATAGGGAGTAAATTGCACAATTTTCATTTTCCGAGCCTAAGGACGAAATCAGAATTTATGGAAAAGTTAGGGGCAAATAGTAATTTTGCTTATGACGTAAATTGAGTCCATTTAAATATGAAATGTGTGAAATTGATTATTAAATTTATTTATATAGATCCGGACAACACTAATTCGAAGTTAGATTGAAGAAAAGAAAAGGTTTCGGATTAGTAGATTTCTAATGCGAACAAGTGTCAAGGTAAGTTCGTGTAACTTAATTGGGCATGTAATATGTTTAATTGAATGTTGTATTGTATGGAATGTGATTTATATTGATGTACATTACTTGAATGATAATATGATAGAATTAATACATGTTTGATGTGGTGAAAAAGGGTTAAGTCTCGATTGAATATTGAATTCCGATAAATATATGTGCTTACCCGAAATGAATAAGGTCCTGCATTTGTTGCAGACGGGATTTAGCTCGGACGAGTAATCCTATTGACCTTGTTATAGAAAGGATTTAGCTCAGACGGGTAATCCTGATATAATACCTCTTGAGTATACGTTACGATTAGGGTTTAGCTTGGATTGATAATCCTAATTGAACTCTTTGAGTAGATGTTATATAAAGGATTTAGCCTGGACTAGTAATCCTGTTAAACGATATGTGGCTCGAGAGTGTGTTCCTTGATTAAGTGCCCTAATGGGTACCATTGAATTAGAATTGACGGATTATGGAATCATACACCTCGAGTGTACTACTTGAGCATCCATTGAAATTTCAATGATTCAATGGACATAAAACTCTTGACATGGCATGAGAATTATGAGATGAAATGATAATGTCTTGAAAGAATAATGTATAATGAGCTCATCTATCCTTACTTGAAGTACATGTAAACTTTGTGACTAACATGTTTGATTGGATGCATGTTTTTAGGCAATTTAGCCAAATGGATGGAAAACTTGTTATTGTATGCTTAGATTTAATAAAAGAGATTGGTAAGTTTAGTTTCCGTTATATGAACTTACTAAGCATGTAATGCTTACTCTACTTTATTTTTCCCATGTTTTATAGTGCTCAGAAGCTCGCGAAGGTTGGAGATCACTGGAGCATCGTCACACTATCAACTAGTCATTTTGGGTATATATAGTAAAATCATTTTGGTATAATGGCATGTATAGGACAACTTGACCATTAGTAGCTTGATAATGATGTTTTGTAACCTAGCCATTGGAATGGCTAGTAATGGCTTATTTTGGTATGATTAAGTAGGCTATGATGTTATATTCATATGTGATATGTTATATATATGAGATCAAATGATGTTAATGCCCAAGTTAATCCAAGGTAAGTTTATAAACACATAAGCATGTAATGGTATGCTATGTCGAATAATAGAAATTTGCCTGAATTGAATGCCTGAAATGGTTGGAATGTGTTTGTATGTTTTGGTGCAGGAAAATGGTGAGTTTTTGGTGGCAAATGAGGCTAGGAAATGACATTATTTTGTCCACACGGGTGTGTGTCTTGGCCATGTGTGACACACGACTTGTCCCATGGGCATGTGGTCCGGCCGTATGTCCTTTGTATCTTAAAAATGAGAAACAAAATGCTCAGAATTTGGTACATGGGCAGAGACACGGGCGTGTGTCTTAGCCGTGTGGTTGACACAGCCTTGGACACGGGCGCGTGAAAACTGTACCTAAATTTCGAAAATTAAATTCGCCACAAGGTTTAGCACATGGGCGTGTGACTTGGCTGTGTAACTTCAATTTCTTCATGCCTTAAAAGTCAGAGAGTTACACGAGTTAGGGACACGAACGTGTGTAGTACACGGCCTGACCACACGAGTGTGTCCCTAGACCACACGGGTGTGTGAGCCCTGCTACTTTGGAAAATTTTTGAAATGTCGCGAAAAATTTTATGAGTTTCCGATTAAGTCCCGACATGATTCTAATACTCGTATTGAACTTCAAGGGTCCAATTAAGGGATGTTTTGAATGATCTCGGTGAATGAAAAGTACTTTACATAATTAGTTGCAAAATGTTCTAAGTGTTTTGGTAATGCTCTGAAACCCTATTTCGATGACAGATACGGGTTAGGGGTGTTACATCCATATTTATCAATCCATAAAATGCCAATAAGAAGACATTATTAACTTTTTAATTGAGCTTAAGGTCATACACAAGTCATGTACCCAACACATCGGCTATAGGCTTGATCATCTTTAGAGCATACGCCGTCACTTATATCAAAACACATGAGTTACATATGCATGGTTAGTGAATAACTCAGGATTTAGGCAAAACACTCCATGAATGTTAGAAGTGAATCAATTCATAAACTGATTCAGAATTTATTCATCTTGGGTCCAGTCTAATGTATTATTCTTCCAATGAATACATCTATGTCTCTACCCATGAAGTCAACTACTTTGATAGCTAAGACTAGCCATCTCCCAAATTGGAATTGTAAATGAAAAAATAATCCTTCTAAACATTTGAATCAAACACTCACTTTGATTATTTTACGGGATTATAGACTTGTTTAGATTATCTACTAAAGTAAGTTGTCTTTCTCGTATTGTAAACGTTCTTACAGTGCCACTTATCATCAATTTGAACCAGACAATCAATAAACTAATATTTGTTTGTCACAATTTCGCTAGGTATGCAAAATATGAAAAACAGAAACATAAAAGACATAATAGTGAAATGTGAAATTAACTTTATTTATCATTCAAATACATAGAAAATAATTACATGTTTACTATAATATGAACACATTTCCCAACAATCTCCCCATAATACACAAGCTTATAATCCCTGGTTCTTTTAAGATACTTTAATATATGATTTACATCTTGCCAATGCTTGAGACCAAGATTCGCTTGATATCGACTAACCATTCCCCTGCGAAATAGATATCTTAACATGTGCAAAACATTACATACATAAGGCTTCCAACTGTCAAAGCATATGGAACATTATTCATATACTCTCTTTCTTCCGCTGTTTTAGGAAAGTTATCCAAAGGAATATGAAAACCCGATGCAGTCGGTTGAGTGTCTAGCTTTGCATTGGTTATTACAAATCATCCCAATACCTTATCAATGTATAAAGCTTGTGATAGAGCTATCATTTTATTCTTTCGATACCTAAGGATTCAAATTCCAAGAATATAACTAGTTTCACCTAAGTCCTTCATGCTAAACTATTGAGATAATCATAGTTTAATCGATGACAATTCTCCTACATCATTTCTGATAAGTAAAATATCAACGACATACAAAATAAGGAAGACCACCTTTTTTTCATTTATACACTTATTAACACAAGGTTTATCAGCATTTTTCTCAAAACCCAAAAGTTTTGATCCTTTAGTCAAATCTTTTATTCCATGAGTGGGACGTCTGTTTAAGCCCATAAATGGATCTTAATAGTTTGCAAACTTTTTGCTCCTTTTTCCGTTGACAACATAGCCAACAGGTTGAGCCAGGTAAATGATCTCATCAAGATAATTATTCAAGAATTCTATCTTCACATCTATTTGTCATATCTCATAATTGAGAACTGCAATAATGGATAAGAATATTCGGATAGACTTGAGCATGGCTACTTAAGAGAAGGTCTCATCGTAATTAATGTCTTCTTTTTGCGTGTAGCCTTTCCCTAAAAGTCTAGTTGTATGTGTTTCCACTTTCCCTTCAACATTTTTCTTTTTCTTGTAGATCCACTTACACCCTATAGGTTTAATCCCAACTGGTAAGTATACAAGTTCTCACACCGTATTGGATTTCATAGAATCCATTTCGGCATCCATGGTCTGTTTCCAGAGCTTGGAATCAACGTCCTGCATAGCCTCCTTGTAAGTGAGTGGATCATCATCCTCATGATTGACTTCCGTAATATAAATACTACTATCATAGATGAAGAAGTCTAGTTTTTTAGAAACTCTCCCACTATAACGAATTCCCTTATATTGTTGATCGTTTGTAGGTCTTTCCACAACTTTCTCGAGAATTGAACTCGGTGATTGTTCTACAACTCCTGAAAGTTCCTCAAGTACCGCTTTACTTCGAGGCTTAAAGTTATTCATATAGTTTTCTTGAAGGAAAGTAGCATGAGTAAAAACTTTAATCGTATTATCTTTTGGATTGTAGAATAATCCACCCTTTGTTCCTTTTGGATATCATACAAACATGTGTAATTTCATTCGTGCATCCAATTTTTTTGTATCATTATCTAGAACGTAGGCTGGACAACCCCATATTCTAAAGTGATAAGAACGGGTTTCTTTCTAAGCTTTGGAAACAAGCCATCGATGCCATTTCTTGTAGTTTGATCTGAAGTGCTCTTTCCTGTTGCAGAAGAAACAATTGATCTTTTTAGGATCCTTTGACTTCTTTGTCTTCTTCCTATCCACACCAGGTGGAACCGAAGACTTAGTCAGAACCATCGAATCAGCATGCTCATTCTTGACACAAAGTTACACAAAAATAAACTTAAGTCGAGGGCTCAAGGACAGGGGTTAAACCAAAATAAACAGTAAAATTCAAAAAGTAAGACTCAAACCCCCGATCTCAAACACATGAACAAAACACTTAACCACAGAAGCAGATGCTCAATTATTAACAAAATTTATTAACAAATGCTCAAAATTTGAGGCTTTACATAATACCCTATATGGTGTATATGGATAGATAAAGATAATGTGTAGTGGATGGGGGTAGGAATCTACATCTGTATCTGATTTGTTTTGCATCTGTATCTAATCTGTTTTGCATCTGTATCTGATATCCTCTGTTTTTGACTCTGTATTCAATTTTGAGAATTGTCTGATTGAAGAGAAATTGAAAACATATCTTATATATATAATTCTGATTGATTGTATACATAAGTTACACACACTGAGTTATAAGCTCATTTAGGCTATATGTTTGAATTTCAGGTAACCCACAGACTTGATTGAGTCGGTGTATCGGGAGCTCGGTCATTTTACTCAATTATCCTATTATGTTATCAATATTTTCATCATTATTTCTTTCTAAGATTGTTGTTTTTAACAACTGGATTTTATGGTTATTTATAATCCTTATGTGGCTTCAAATCATTCGAACTTTATTATTAGAAGTTGGGTTTTCCAAAAATGGTTTAATGTAGTTCTCTAGATTTGGTCATAACGTATAGATCGGGTTTGGGGTATTACAAAAAAAGAAGTAAATACTAAACTTACATGAAAGTATAATAAAAAAATTTATTTAAAAATCAATAAAATATTAGTTTAATGGAAAAATCTTTGGAGAATATGACCATTTACTTAAATGGAAAAGATGACATATTTGCTTATGTAAGTTTAATGTTTACTTTTTTTTTTTTTTTTTTGTTAACTATATCTTTAATATTTTTTTAATTTAATTTAATTTTCTTATTTTATTTAGTTTTCACATAATGTTATATTATCCATTTGGACTTTGATGATTTGGAAAAAAAAAAATTCTATGTGACAAAATTCACTAACAGTGTTAACACTAGTTACCGTAATAAAACACATATTGATAGTTCAAGTACCACATTAAACATTTTATAAAAGTACAAGTATCTTGATAAAAACACATTAAACAATTATAAAATACAAGCACCACATTAGATATTTTATAAAAATAAAAATATCAAATGTCACTTTATCCCTCATAATAACAACCAAAATTAAACTTCTATTTTAATACAATAACATATAATACTAATACTAAAAATTCTATGCAAATCATCTTAATTTACAACTACATTTTTTAATATTATTGGCCATGTATTTACAAAAATTATATATTAATGTTGTTATTTTATTCAAAAATTTCCCTTTATTCTTTGAATAAGATAATGTTTGATAAATTAAGTGTTAAAAAAATTAAGTGTTAAATAACTAAGTATTGAATTTAAGTTATAAAATTTATTTATTATATTTTTTAAAATTAAGTAAAGAAAATTATTAGACTTTGATAAATGTAATTTTTAAAATCTTAAAGGTAAAATATTTAAAGGATGGTGTTTAAAGAAATAAAACAAAATAAAAAGAATTACAAAAATTTTACATTAAGTGATAAACAACTCATTATCTACTTATCATTTTCCATACTTCTTTATTGAAAAAATTTATATCATTTGTTTTTTTATTATAAATTATCTTGATAAATTAAATCATTGAAAATTATTAAGTTTTAGTTCTTTTATATTTTTAATGGGTTATCAAACAATGCCTAATTTTATCAAAATACTTTCAATTTTATTCGCATAATTACGAAAACTAAAATTAAAATATTTTTAACCTGTCACTAATAAACTTTTTCAATTTTAAAATATATTTTTTTAATTTTATTAGATACAATCAAAGCAAATCATATTAAATCAACACATTAAATATTATAACATATTACTAGATTTTTTACCCAAAGAAATTATTATAGATCCTTCGTACCATATAGGATATGGGCCCAACCAATAAAATTAAAACATGTGAATATTTTTTTACATGTCCTTGTCACACATGGATATTTTTCAATGCCAACTACAAATAGACTTGATTATGAGTTGAGTTATTTGATCAGATCGAAAGGCTCGCCTGAAAAGTTAGAGAATTTAGGCAAAAATATAGGTACAAAAAATGGGCTTGGGCAAACAATAAGGCTCGTTTTCTAAATTGATTGAGCCTCGAGTAAAATTTTTTTGCCTGGCCTGGACTCGGCCCAGCCTAAATTTGCCTAAATTTTTCACTGTTGCTTTGTTGTTATTTTGCTATTATTTGTTGTCATTTTGATGTTTTGCTATTATATTTCTATTGTTTTGTTGTTATTGTTTGAATATTATATAACTTTTATTTTATTGAATTTGCTTGCTAAATTGCAACTATCTCAGTATTATTTAAATTTAAAGATTTTTTTAATATATTTTCAATTTGTTTTGAAACATTTATTTTAATATTTTTAATATATTTGATGTATTATATTTTTAAATTTATTTTATATAAAAAATTTTAATACAAGCAGGCTGAGCTGAGTTCAAGTTTAGCATTTTTTTTATTTGAGTCAAGTTTAGATAAAATTTTATTCCTATTTCTCGAATCGGGCCGAATTCAAACCTAAAAAATAAGCTTAAACTTTTGCATTAGCTCGACCCAACCCGACCCGGCCAAATGCATGATCAAATCTAGCTACAAAGATTAACTCCTTTCTCTCCGCTAAGCCTCTGATTCTACTGCACCATATTTATAACAACAAAGCTTTAATTTAATCGAAAAATTCTCCAAAGAGAAAGCAATGGTTCTTTTTGGCAGGGTTTTGGTTTCACCATTGTGTGCAATGTTGCTTTAAAATCATAATCATGTTTCTCTCTTTCACTTTATTCTTATAAAATACACCCGTCAACGATTATGGTGTTGTTCATTGAAACAAATTAAAAAAAAAAAAAAACACAGATCTATTAGCCTTTTCCATCAGATAAACACCAGCTTTTACATAATAATCTTCCCCCAAAAAAATTACAATGCAAACAATAGAAAGAATGAAATTAGGAGCTCAAAAAACAAAGCATTATACTGGGAGGTCCAAACAAAACGATGAACCACCCAAATATGAATAGTCAACTATGTATGTAGCATTCGAAAAAAAGATTTAAAGAAGCTTCTATCTTGACGTTTGCAATTGAAGTGAAAATGATAAAAATATTTTCAATTGAAAACTCAAAGAAGAGTAACTTTGATTACGTACTGTCAAGATATTGGCTATCCAGAGTGAAGGTAAAAGAAAGGAAATGAAAATCGATAAAGAAACGAGACAAGAGGGAGAATGTCAAAAGACATTACCCCTTAAAACTATCGTTGATCGATCCAAGGACCCAATTCATCTGTCAGCTTTCTATGCTTTCACGACCTAGAAAATGGAGTTATCTCATCACTCTCTGTTGGTTGATTCATGGATCCAATACATTCGTGGTTATTTTTTTTTAAGGTTTAGATTAGATAATTCAATGACTACTATGTGTGCTGGCAATATGCTCCAATGATTGTGAATTTTTTCGTCCATTACTTTGTATCGGAGTTACAGAAGGATTAGAAGAATTAGTCATTAAGATTGCAAAAATATGGACATGTTTTAATTTTATTGGTTCGACCCATATCCTATGTGATTCAAAGGGTCAATCTAATAATTTTTCATGAAACAGTTATTTGCCTATTTAATGCCATATATTTACTTATCTCATACAATATTTACCATAAGTTTTTCTCATATTTATGAATACTCCTCTTAATTATGTTGTCACTTAAGCGGTAATCGTAATTACTTCATTAATCATTCATTTATTATTATTTTAAAATTTTCATGCTATCAAAATAAATAATAGAATTTATCATTTTTTTTACTACTTCAAATTAACTCAAATATGTAACATATCAAATCTCATGTGATAGTCTGATGGTTAAGGTATTTACTGTCCTAGGTGTGGCTTGAGTTTGAACTGTATCAATCGTATTTGTTGTTTGGAATTTATTTTATTATTGCAATTTACTTATATCAATAAAATTCATTATTGTAATCACGCAATAGATTACTTATATGAAAAGAAGAGACAATATTTTTCATATTTTTAAAACTATAATAATATCAGATGATAAAATTTTTAATTATTTAAATTTTAAATAATACACACTATCAATTTATACGTTACACACGTGTATATAAACTAGTTAAAAGAATATAAGATACTAGTTGAATATGAAAAGAAACCCACTTCAAAGGGTATAATATCAAGAAGTATAATAATTTAAAATTTATTATTTCAAGGATTTAATAATAGAAAAAAGTAATAAATATTTTTTAAAAGAATTTATATATATAATTACAAGTGATGACTGTCGTCAGAATAAATGAAAAATAAGATGTATATATATTTTCATTGTAGGATTTTTAGTGTATGGCAATTGATTGGTAGTATTGAGAATTAATTGAAATATGGGCTGTAGGATTTCTTTTACCCCTTACTTGTAATAGCATAGTAAAATGAAAAAAAAAGTGGGTGTTGTGATTTTTATGAATATCTAATTTTAAGAATTCTCATTAAAATTTTTATCATAATTAAATATAATTAAAAATAAAATATTGAAGAAACTATCACTTTTTAGTAGTTAAAAATTGAGTTCACAATTAGAAAGGTATGGGTAAAACAAAATGTAAATTATTGGATTTGATGAGGCCAGCATAAATTTTTTCCCCATTTAATTTGGTTGTATGGGCCAACTTTATCATGAGAGGTTCTCTTTTTCCTTTAGAATTTTAAAGGAATGAAAAGGACACAATGACGAAAGAGGGTTTTGTATAATTACAATTTAGAAGCATATACATATATATACAAAAACCAGTAGGTTGGCAACAATTGCCAAATTGCTGATGATAGCTGAGGTCTTAAAAATTATCCAAATAATTAACACCTAAGCCTTTGTATCCATTTTACCTATTTGACTTAACTTGTTTATTTATTCTCCTAAGGCTTCCCCCGTCTTCCCTGCCTTCTCCTTAACTAGAGCAGACCTTTTATTCTCAAATACCTCATTTTTGCAAAGCCAATTTTCTTTCTGTGTTTGCCTCTATTGAAGCTTTAAAAATATGAGTAACATACGGTTGGTAGAAGCCAAGTTGCCAACGGGGTTCAGGTTCCATCCCAGAGATGAAGAGCTTGTTTGTGATTATTTGATGAGGAAGGTGGCTTTAACTGATACCTTCCAACTCATGATTGAAGTTGATCTCAATAAGTGCGAGCCCTGGGATATTCCTGGTATGATCAGATTTATCATATGATTTAATTATGTTGGGTAAACTACACCATTAGTCATTAAATTATAGGTAAGTTTTTGTTTTGGTCATTTAACTAAAAAAAGTTTCAATTTGATCATTGAACTATTCAAAAAATTTTATTTAAGTCATTGGGCTATTAAAATCGATGTTTTATGCCTTTCTCTATTCGCAGTGCTTGCATCAATTGAAAGCCTTTTTTTTCCTTCTCTTTTACAGTTTAGTTTTTTTTATGAAACAACTTTAGACATCACAAATCTGTGAACCAAAATTCAAATAGTTTTTTTTTCTTTGATGTTCGACATTGACTGTCAAATCGACTTGAAGCTAAGGTATGTTCCATTCGTTGATGGGTACTGATCCACTTCAGCAATCATCAAATCATTATTTGGAGCTCATTGGCAAAACTTTAAAAAGAAAAACTTAACAACCTAACGACTTAAATAAAAACTTTCGAATAATTAAGTGATAAAATGAAAACTTATCCATAATTTAGTGACGAATGGTATAATTTACCTTTTTATGTTTTTTGTTTCTAAATTTAGTGAAGATAGTCTTTGAGCATGAAATATAGGCATGCATCCATCAAATTTCTTTCAATCTAATTCTTCACGAGTTTTACAAGAATATTTTCATTTTTTGCACATGACTGATACAAATATAATTGATTTTTTTCCAATTCTTAATATATTTAATAGATCATATTTCATGTCAATATTTAAATATGTGTCCAATATAATATTAGATATGAATCTCATCAGAGAAAATTAATATATATATATATATATATATATTTGAGTGACAGGAGAATCAAGGATATGTTTCAGTTTATGTCCATGTTTTCCATTTTGTGGTGGGAAAATGTCTACATTCAGACATAGTTCTTAACGAAATTAAATAAAACGTCTTTCTTGGTTATAGCAAAGAAGTTGATATACATATTATGAAAATATATTTACTATTATCATTAAAATCTCTTTTTCTTTTCTTTTTCTGGGTACAAAATTGTCAAAGAATATTAATGGACTCCGAGAATTACCACTACTTTTCAACTAATTACTCTTAAGAAAACATGTAAAAAGAATTACTTAGTAAACTAAAATACTTGCTTCAAATATAAACTAAATTCCAAATTTACATGAATAATTTCTAATTAAAATTTGACAGCTTTGATAAATTAGTTTAACCTGAAATCAATAATTTTAGGTTAAAATATATTATAAATCCATGAACTCTTCATAAATTTAGAATTTAACCCTTGTATTGTTATATTTAAAAATTTAATTTCTATATTTTAGATTTCAAAATTATATAAAATTTTTAATTTCTAGAGGCAGCAGGGCCCTGCCTAGAGCTGATCATGGGCTGGGCAGTCCAGCCAGGCCCAAAGGCCCGCCCGAAAAAATAGGAGGGTTTGAGTAAAAATATAGGCCCAAAAAATGGGCTTGGGAAAAAAAGAGGCCAGTTTAGAAAACGGGCCGGGCCTCGGGTAAGAGTTTTTTTGGCTCAAGCCCGGCCCGAATTATATATTAATATATATTTTTATTTTATTTTTAATCATTTTAAATTTTTAATATAACTATTTTTTATTATATTGTAAATTTGTGTATTGTTTTAAGAATTGTTTTAGTATCATTTTTATTTGTTTTTATGTTTTTAAATATATTTGATTTATTATATTTTTAAATTTTTTATTTAATGAAATAAGCAAAAAAAATTACTCGGGCTTAGCAATTTTATTTCGGGCCGGACTTGGACAAATTTTTAGGCCCATATTTCAGGTCGGGCCGGGCCCGAACCTAGTAGACGGGCCTAAAATTTTGTCTGGGCCCGACCCAAACCCTGCCCGGCCCATGATCACCTCTAGCCCTGCCTCCCCTCCCGCTGTCCCTGCTTATAGCATATTTTATCCATAATTTTAGTACTAAATTATATTTTCATAAAATTTTCTATGACATAATGACCAGTCCCATTTAAAATGGGATTATTTGTCTAGCTCGTTTGGGTCATATTTTTTTTTTATAGTTATTTTAGTTAATTAAATCTGAATTATTATTTAATAATTTAATTATAAATATATAAATATTCTTATTATTGGTGTGAACCGGTTGAAAACAAAAAAAATGTAACTTTTTTCATATCGCAATCTAGCTCGATGGATCAACAAGTATAATAATAACTAGTTGATAATATATATATATATATATATATATATATTGAGCTGTATTGAAAAGTCTTGAATCTCTAAATTAATGTACTGAAATTATTATCCATTTATAAAATAAAAGCGACAGTGTTTTGGCATTGTTACAATCTAATCAAAAGTCTTTTCATCTCATCAACGTTGATATCATTATTTCTTAATCATTAAATAATTTAAAAACAGTGGTGGAAATTATTTCTATTCACGCGTACTACACGTGTAAGCAAAGTAACCCCTTTTTGTCTTCTTGGCAAATTACCATTATTATCTTCAATAATTCTCCATTAATACGGAAATTGACCACTCAACAATTAGGTCAGCTATTTTAAGCCACTAATCAAACTATTTCTTTTATGTATATTAATCTGGATTTTGGACTGCCAAGTGTTTATCACCTCAATTAGCCTTCACAATTATTTCTTGGATTTTATAATTTACCCAAAGAATATTTAAATTTCAATTACACCCCCCAAGAAAATCATCCAATAGAGTTGGGTTCAATAATTCAACATTAAATTTATTTTTTATCATTAAATTTTAAAAAAATTAAAAAATAATTATTGAATTATTAATAAATTTACAGTTTGATCATTAAACTATCTTTATATTTGTAATATCACTTCTTAAAAAATAATTAATTTATATATATTCATTTTGGAAATTACTAAATTTATTATAGAAACGGCTCGGGTGAATAGCAAGGAATGGTATTTTTACAGCCAAAGAGATCGAAAATATGCAACAGGATTGCGAACAAATAGGGCAACAACGTCAGGGTACTGGAAGGCCACTGGGAAAGATAAGGCTGTCCATAGCAAAGGCACCATTGTTGGGATGAGGAAAACCTTGGTGTTCTACCATGGTAGGGCTCCCAAAGGAACTAAATCTGATTGGGTCATGCATGAATTCAGGCTTCAACCAACCTTCAGCGTCTCCACTTTCAAGGGACCTTACACTTATACATTGCTTCCAATCTATAAACGTTATTTTTATAATTGATATTTTAATAATCAAATTTATAATTCATCAATATCCTTATATTTTTCATGCAAAGTTTCAACTTAATTGTATAAAATATTATGAAAATACCTCAAATTAATTCAATTTTATATTAGTTTAATTTACATTACTAACGTATCAAAATTTATATAAAATTGATTATAATTAAAAAAAAAAAGGAGTTTCGGTCAAATTTACAATCAAAGAATCACCTTTTATTTTTTTTTAAATTATAAAGTCTTTAATTTCTGCATGAATCTTGGGGGCATTTTGAAATTTAAAACTATTAAATATATGTCAAAGTCAGATCTCTCAACGAGATTTTTCCTTTTTTTGTATTTTTAAATACCACAAGCCGACTAATTTTTTATTTGATTGTTTTTCTTAGTTTTATTATATTGGTTAAAGAAACTGTCCTTTTTTATGTTTTATTAAAATTAGTAACTATTACCCATATTTTCTATTAAATTGATTATTTATTTGTGTTAAATTATATATAATAACATAATTTTTTTAAAAATTTAATTATATTAATTATTTGAATTAATTAATAACATTAAAAAATATAAAGACTAAATTATGTTAGAAATTAAAGTGTAGGGATTAAATCTCAAATATAGACATTAGAGAGACCAAAATTACAATTTAGCTATTATTACAAAATGTAAAAACAAAAACAAAAAAGAAACGATTAAAAGAAATTGAGCATCAGTGGTAGGGGCGGCCAGCTCATTTAAAATGAAAAATTTTTCATTTAGGTCATTTTATAATTTATAAAATTTTAAATTTATAATGATAAAATTATACTTTGACCCTTAAAAATGATAAAATTTTGATTTAATCCTCTAAAAATTATAAAGATTTAGATTATTAAAATGGTAAAATTATATTTTTACTATTGTAAAAATATATAATTTAATTTCAGTCCCCTAAAAGATTTTCTATCTTCACCCTCAACGAGCATAGGAAAAGTTTGTGTTGATTTTAATGTCAAAATTTGATTCTGTTGTTATAATTATAGCAAATTATGCTCGTTTAAAATTAATGATACAATTTTCATTGTTTGGTCATTTTGGAACTTGTAGGAAGATTGGGTTTTATGTCGAATGTTACTCAAAACCAAGGAAATTGGTAAAAAAGCTAGTAGCATGGGAAGCAGTTATGATGACATAGGTTCTTCACCTCTTCCACCATTGATGGATTCTTTCATCAGTTTTCATCAACCAAATTTAGATGATAAGTATGAGCAGCAAGTGCCCTGATTCTCCAATTTGTCCCCAAACCAAAGGAACACTATTTTCACCAATATGGACCTAAATATGCCAACAAAAACACAAACAGCTGTTGGACAAATAACCATCAATGTGGCATGCTTAGACTCTTTCCCTTGTGACAAAAACAGTGATCAAAGATGTGTTGAATCATCTTAACAAGATGGATACCTATCTTAATGTGAAGGAACCATTGAGCTTTGGAGAAGGAAGTTCAGATCGGAGCTATTTATCTGAAGTTTGGAATTAATGCCTAAACTAAATGGTCATGGTTGTATAAAGTTAAATTACAAACTTAGGGCATATATGTTTCCTATTAAAGCATCATGCACTTGTTTCATAATACTTTAATATTGATCTTAATCTGGAAAATTGTAAATGGTTTCATGTGGAGTACGATTTTTTTTAATTTCACTTAATTTCATTATCTTCATTTGAGGCCAACCGGTTTATTCTTTCACCATTTCTTCATCTAAATATTTATTTTGAATCTAACACAGGGATGAGAAACAGGTGCCATCATCTGCAGCAACCCATAAAATGCATGAGGGGGAAAGTGTAAACTTTTAGTTGATATTATAGATCCAGTAGAAAATTAAGTGGTCTAATTTAAGATATTAAATTATTTATTTTAATAAAAGTTAAATTTTGTCGATTGAATGCTATCTCAATTGACGTTGTTGCTATTGCAATGACTAAAAGAACGTGGGTTCAAGTGTTCTTAAGTGTACGTTTTTCTCCAATTTAAAGGTTTGAGGGTTTTATGGGTAGAAGTAAGCATTGTATCAAAAAGGAAAGTTAAATCACATTCATTTATTAGGTTATTTGATGGACATACTAGTGTCAAGGGTTGCTAATGGGAGCCCGCAACCATGACGACCATGACAAACTTGTACGATCCATCGTATTCGAAGGAGGTCATTTGGCCCAATCAAACTGGACCGTTGCTTGGAGAGATTGAAAGCCCATCTCCGAAGCTTGGCAAATATGGAAGGTGATCTTCAAAGATATGTGATCCTAAACATTAAATGTAATCTTTAGAAGATACGATTTTGTAATCTTAGAGATTTGATATCTAGATAGCTTTTAATCTTAGCCATTGATGTATTTTGATCTATACCGTTGATTTTGGTGAGGCTCGGCTATAAATAGAGGCCTCTTCCCCTCATTGTAATTCATTCAGTTATTAATAAAATTTTGAAAGCATTCACTCAAACTTTTCTCCCAAGTGTTCTTGCTTTTCTATGGCTTTTGTTCATCTTTCAAGTTCATTTTTACTTTGTTCTTTTGTTGTTCTTCGTTGGTGCCTTAGAGGAATTCTGTTGAATCCTCAATTGTTGCGAGTTAGGCTAACTTAGGCCTTTTTTTTACAAAGAAACTGCCTAAGGCCGCTGGATTGCGTGGGAAAAATTTAAGTCCGTGACAGTTGGTATCTGAGCTAGCATTCAAAGGCACCATTGAAAGATGTCGAAAGAAGTTGTTGAGAATGTTGAGGGAATGGAGACCCGTGGGAGGGCTAAAAAAGCTAGTCGTTCGAGGGATATACTGTTGGCTTTGGAAGATCGAGTCGTCACTCTCGAGGAATCCGTGGGGATGTCAAGGATAGGATTGATGATATGAATAATAGGGCCAATGATGGGTTGCTGTTCATGAAGGAGCAACTTAGAGATTATGTGTTAGACTCTGTTGAAAAGCTGACTGGTATGGATGATGCTATTGAGGCTATGATGATAGCCTTGAAAGAGGAGATTGTGGAGCTCAAAGGTGAGCTCACAATCTATAAGGCTGCTTTGGGCAATGGAGGGTTAGTTATTGTCGCACCCAAGCCTAATGTGGATGTTTTCAAGCCCAAGGAGTTCAAGGGAACAAGGCCCACAAGGGATGTGAACAATTTTTTGTGGGGAATCGAGCAATACTTTTGTGCCAAAGGCATCAAGGACGATGCCACTAAGGTAATTACTATTACTATGTATCTTACTGACGTTGTTTTGTTGTGGTGGAGTCGTAGGTCCACCGATGTAAAACATGGTGGGATCAAAATTGGGACTTGGGAGGAGTTCTAAAGTGAGTTTAAAGTACAATTTTATCCAAAGTATGCGAAGGATAAAGCTCAAGCAAAGTTGCCTCGACTCGCACAACAAGGCACTGTGAGGGAGTATGTGTAGGAGTTTAGCGAACTCACGCTTCAAATATCATATATGGGTGAGAAAGAGGCATCATTTTCCTTTCTGGATAGGTTGAAGCCATAAGCGAAGTAAGAGTTGTAACTCTAAGGAGTCTAAGAGCTTACCAAGGCCATGTTTGTGACATAATTTATCAAATTTGGTGGGAAAAAAGACCAGCCTGAGTCTTCCAAGCCCAAATTCAAACCAAAGGGCAATGATAGGGGAGACAAAGAAAGGCCCACTAGGAATGGCAACGGTAAGAAGCCTTGGGACAAAAAAAAGAATGGGCCTATAAGTTGCTTCTATTTTGATGGTCCACATATGATCAAGGACTATATAAAGAAGGCTGCACTCTCTACTATGGAAGCAAAAGAAGAGTTTGACGAGGATGATAATAATCTTGGTTCGATACTAGGAGGTCTTAAAGACAAAAAGGGTCATGGGCTGATGTTTGTAGACATCATGGTGGCCAGTAGAAAATTGAATGCACTTGTCGACATAGGTGTATTTGATTTGTTCATGTCTGAAGAGGCTGCGCGTAAACTTGGCCTCAAGATCGAACACAAGTTGGGCCAGATCAAAAAGGTAAACTTAGAAAACATTCCAATCAAGAGGGTTGCAAAGGGAATGGATCTCAAACTTGGTGATTGGACCGGTAAGGCATCCATTAAGGTAATACCACTTAATGACTATGATTTTGTGGTTAGATTAAGTTTCCTTGACCAGGTTAATGCGTCTATTGTTCCTTCTGGTAATTATATGGTAATTTCAGATTCAAACCATCAATGCATGGTAAGAATGATAAGGAAGGGAAGCGTGGAAAGAAAGACCTTATCGGCAATCTAATTTGCTAAAGGAGTACATAGAGATGAAGTCTCCTACTTAGCCACCTTGAAAATCGAGGAAATTGTTAAGTCCGTTGGTGAGATCCTGAAAGAAGTAGGTCAATTATTACAATCTTTTCGAGATGGGATGCCCGCCCAGTTGCCCAAAAGTTTGCCACCCAAGAGAGAGGTGGACCACAAGATCGAGCTAGTGTCCAACATAGTGCCGCCAGTAAGGGCCATATATTGTATGTCTCTGGTGAAATTAGAAAAGCTGCAAAAATAATAGAATGAGCTTTTAGATGCGGGATTTATTAGGCCATCTAAATCCCCATGTAGTGCGCCAGTGTTGTTTCAAAAGAAACATGATGGGTCATTGAGAATGTGCATTAGTTATCGAGCTTTAAACAAGATCACTGTGAAGAATAGATACCCTATTCCTTTTATTGCAAATTTGTTTGATTAGCTTGTTAGATTTGATATTGGGGTACCATCAAGTTCAGATAGCCGAAGGGGACAAACCAAAGATAACTTGTGTGACGCGATATGGTTCGTATGAGTTTTTTGTAATGCCCTTCAGACTTACGAATGCCTCAGCTACATTCTGCACCCCCATAAATAAGTTACTTCAACCTTTCCTTGACCGTTTCATGGTTATTTAACTTCATATTATTGTGGTGTATAGTAAGTCTCTTGAGGAGCATATGGGACACTTGAGGGAAGTGTTGAAGGGAAAATGAGTTATTTGTCAAAGAGGAGAAGTGCTCATTTTCCCAACAAGAAGTGCCATTCCTAGGCCACATTGTAGGAGGTGGCAAGATCCAAATGGATTAGAACAAGATTCAGGCTATTGTTGAGTGGGAACCTCCAACCAATGTGACGGAGTTAAGATCTTTCCTTGGGTTGGCGAATTACTATCGACACTTCATCGAAGGCTACTGTAGTATTACAACACCCTTGACTAACATGTTGAAAAAGGAGAAGGTATGGGATTGGAATCCGCAATGTGAGAGGGCCTTTAACCAATTGAAGCAAGTGATGACGATGGAGTCCGTACTTGCTTTGCTGGAATATTCGAAGCCTTATGAGGTATACACAGATGCATAGGATTATGCCATTGGATGAGTATTGATGCAAGATGGGCATCCAATTGCTTTCAAGAGTCGAAAGCTTAATGAGACAAAGCGAAAGTACACGATCCAAGAAAAAAAGATGACCGCTGTGGTGCATTGCTTGCGCACTTAGAGATATTATTTCCTGGGTTCCAGGTTCTTGGTCCTTACCGATAATGTTGCCAACAATTATTTTCTGACCCAGAAAAATTTGTCTCCCAAACAGGCTCGTTGGCAAGCTTTCCTAGTAGAGTTTGATTTCACAATAGAGTATAAGCCGGGGAGTGCCAACATTGTGGCTGATGCGCTTAGCTAAAAGATAGAGTTTGCGGTA
Source organism: Gossypium anomalum (assembly GCA_025698475.1). Classification (NCBI taxonomy): domain Eukaryota; kingdom Viridiplantae; phylum Streptophyta; class Magnoliopsida; order Malvales; family Malvaceae; genus Gossypium; species Gossypium anomalum. The sequence goes on along the minus strand of CM046960.1, from coordinate 15,711,857 downwards.
ATCAGCCAACCTAGTGATTCCTTATTGAAACGTATTTGAGAGGGATTGTCCCATGATCCCACAACCAAAAATTTGATTGAGCTTGCCAAGGAGGGGAAAACGAGGAGATTTTGGCGTGATTGGGAGCTGTTATACATTCATGGGCACTGTCTCTATGTGCCCTACTATGGAAAATTGCGCAATGAAGTCATGAAAGAATGTCATGGCTCGAGATGGGTGGGCCATCTAAGGATGCACCGAACCTTGGCCCTTTTGGAGGACCATTATTATTGGCCTCATATAAGTGATGATGAGGAGACCTATGTGAAAACTTGTCTAGTATGCCAACAAGACAAGGTCGAGTTAAAGAGTCCGGCCGGTTTGCTACAACCCTTGCCCATTTTGAAAAGTCCATGGGAGAGTGTATCCATGGATTTTATTATATATTGGTTTGCCTAAGTCTATGGGTTTGCAAGTATTCTTATTATAGTGGACAGGTTTTCGAAGTGCGCAACGTTTATTCCAACTACCAAAGAGTGCTCTGCTGAAGAGGCAGCCTATTTATTTCTTAAACATGTGGTGAAATACTGGGGAGTGCGACTATCTATTATCAGTGATCGAGATAGGCGATTCATGGGCTGGTTCCAGACGGAGTTGTTCAAGTCAGTGGGCTCAGACTTGAACTTTTCCATGAGCATGCATCCATAAATCGATGGGCAAATCGAACTAGTGAATGCGTTGTTAGAGACATATCTTCGGCATTATGTGAGTGCCACACAAAGGGATTGGCCTTAGTTGTTGGATGTGGCCCAATTTTCATACAACTTGCAACGAAGTGGAGCCACGAACCAAAGGCCATTCAAGATAGTGACGGGCCAATAGCCACTCATATCCAACACTATTGCGACCCTTTATACAGGACCAAATTCGGCAGCTTATCGATTTGCGATGGATTGGAAAAAGAAGAATAACTTTATTAGGGCTTGTTTAAATAAGGCAAGTAAGTGCAACAAGAAGTGAGCCGACCATAATAAAAGAGATGTGCAATTTCAGGTGGGTGACTCAGTCCTTGCCAAACTACACTTGATTTTGCGATATACGTGTTTGCACAAGGGGCTTGTGCGAAGGTATGAAGGGCCGTTTCGAGTTGTGAATAACGTAGGCAAGGTGGCCTAGAAGTTTGAGTTGCCAGAAAAGCTCAAAGTTCACCTAGTGTTTCACGTAAGCATGCTTAAGCCATTCCATGAGATCAAGAGGATCCGAATCGAGGCAAGTCTGAATGAGCACCAATGGGGGTAAAGGTCTCCTACGACCGTAAAGTTGAAAACATTGAGGCAGATCTTGTGGTCCGACGAAAGTATCATCGGCCACGTCATGAATACTTAGTTCGGTGGAAGGGACTTCCCAATAGGAAGCAAGTTGGGATCCTACCGAGGCATTATGGCAGTTCCAAGGAAAGATAGACTAGTTCTATGAGGAGGACGCAATGAGGGCCCCGTTAAAACAAGTGGGAGAGAATGTCATGAGTTGCGCATGAAAGCCCACAACCATGATGACCATGACAAACTTATACGATCCATCATATTCGAAGGAGGTCATTTGGCCCAACCAGACTGGTCCGTTGCTTGGAGAGATTGAAAGCCCATCTTCGAAGCTTGGCAAATATGGAAGGTGATCTTCAAAGGTATGTGATCCTAGACATTAAATGTAATCTTTAGAAGATATGATTTTGTAATCTTAGAGATTTGATATCTAGATAGCTTTTAATCTTAGCCATTGATGTACTTTGATCTATACCGTTGATTTTGGGGAGGCTCAACTATAAATAGAGGCCTCACCCCCTCATTGTAATTCATTCAGTTATTAATAGAATTTTGAGAGCATTCACTCAAACTTTTCTCTCAAGTGTTCTTGCTTTTCTACGGTTTTTGTTCATCTGTTAAGTTTGTCCTTACTTCGTTCTTTTGCTGTTCTTTGTTGGTGCCTTAGAGGAATTTTGTTGAATCCTCAATTATTGCGAGTTAGGCTGACTTAGGCATTTTTTTTAACAAAGAAACCGCCTAAGGCCGCACGAATCGCATGGGAAAAATCTAAGCCCGTGACACTAGATTAAAGTTGATCATCTATAAATTTATCTTTCCTCTATGTATTAGGGTTAAAACCATTAAAACTAACAGAAAATTTATAGGAAAGGGTTAAGATAGAAAAATTAATTTATGGGTTGTTACTCTTCATCATATCCGATACCTAACTCCAATTCCAAATCAAATAATTTTATATAGTCATGAAACTTATGTTAGAGATAATATAATTTTTTGCCATTGAACTTAGTAATTATATTCATTTTGGTTTCCTTAACATGGATTCTATCAAGATTTGGCAATGCAACCAATGTTACTGAAACAAAACTAAATTGGATGGATTGAGAATTGATTGATATAACAATCTAAACAAAAGGGTTAAACCGGTTGTCTTTGATTTTAATTGAAATTGGTAAAAGAAAATGAGGAAAAAAATCAATAGTTAAACAGGTTGAATCGATTTAATATTTTTTAGATTTTATGAATTTTTAATTAATTAATTAATTAATTAATTAATTATTGATTTGACAATCGAATTGATTAGATCGAGACCTGATGTATTACTTATCCACTTATCGGTCTAGTTATTAAACACTACAAATTTAATGAATTTTAGAAACGAAATAAAAGGATGATAAAACAAACGTCTTGTATTATCTCTAATTTAAAAGTATTAGGGATGCTTTTTTTTGCAGGGATTTTTTTATTTTCATCCCAATTCTTATATTTAATAGTTTAGGGATTATTGATTTAAAAGAAAACTAAGGTTGGTTTGTTTTATTAAAAATGGTTTTCGAAAAATATTTTCTACATTTTTCTGTATTTATTTTATAGAAAACATCTTGGTCAATAAAAAATGATTTACAGGTCCTTTTGAAAGTGAAAGTCATTTATTAGAAAAGAGTTCTTTTATGGGTGATTTTATTTTTATATAAAAATTAACTTAAGTCAAACTCAATATTATTGTATTAGTAAATTTTTATTTTTATTTTTAAAAATATTTAAAATTAATAAAAATTAATATAAAATATTATAATTTTCAATATTATTAAATGTGCATATATAATTATCTATATATGATAAATTATTTAATTATCTATATAATTTATCATTTCAATAAATTATTTAATATTTTAATTTTATTTTAATAATAATTTTAAATGATATTCTTCATATATTATTGAAAAATATTCAATATTAATATTTTAATAATAAATATTTATTAAAATTATAAATATATCAATAATAAATGTTTTGTAGTATAAAGGTTAAAATATGCCATAAGTCTATATACTCTTCACAAACTTGGAATTTAGCCCCTCTACTTTTCAAATTTTAAAATCAAGTCCAATTATTAACATTGTTAAATTTTTTGTCAATTTTTTTAATGTCACATGTTTAAATAAAAAATACTTAGTATTCATGTAACTAAAAAATGATGCTATAATGAACATGAATTTAACAAAATATTTTTAATAATGTTAATAGTTGAACCTGCATTTTTTATATCTTAAAAATAGGACTAACCCAAAAATAAAAGTACATGGACTAAATTTCAAATTTATGTAAGAGTACAAGGACTTATAACATAATTAAAAATCTGGTATAAAAATATGAATATTTTAATTATAAAAATATGAGTATTTGTTTAAATAATGCTTAACTTTATTTATCCCTTACAACTCTAATGTGTTAATATGTACTCCCATATACGTAAAATATGTAATTTAAATTAAGTTTTAATTAAGCATTATTTATTATTGAATTTATATATGACATTGATTATTAAAAAATATTTTTTATTATAAAATAAATTTCAATTGTTAAAAGGAACTTTCACTAAAATATTTTTATAACAAAAATATTTATGTCATGTTTGTTTTAAAAAAAAACAATGTAAAATATAAATTTATACTAGCTTCGGACGATGCATGTAAGTCCATTTTAGTCTCGTTTTCAATAATTTTTATGTTCTTGAGATCGTTGCAACTAGGTCCAGCTAGCCTGTACCTTCGATTTTGAAACTGTTAAAGATTTTGAATGTTGCTATCGAGACCATTTTTAAATTGGGTTTTAGAAAATGAGAATCGACTTTAAGAAAAACAAAAACAGGAGTCGCCACCAATCTTTTTAGGTGTGATTGGATCACCTTATAAAATGTTTTGTTTTAAAATCATTAGTTTTGGTCTACGAAATCAAAAAAAGGGGGTTCGGGAGCCGGTTACGTACGAGGAAGGGTTAGCACCCTCGTAACGCCCAAAAATTGGTACCTAATTGATTATCAAGTGTCTTTAATGTCGGAATTTTGAAAGTTCTAAGATGCAATCCTCTTTTAATATTTTCGATTTTTAAAAATTATGGTTCACTTGTATCAAATGAATCAAAATATTACATCCAATAAGTTGGGACACAATATTTTTAAGATATTTGACACTAAGTTAGCCTTTTTGGAAATCCCTATCTCGAAACAACAAAACACCATATCCAATAAGTTAGGACACAACGCCTCGAAATCCCGAGACAGTTGTTTGTACTTTTGAAAACCAAAAAACTTAAAAGGGTGCTTGATTATTTGAACTTAACGAGAAAAATTGCAACCCAATAAGTTAGGGCACTACTTTTCTCAAAATTTCCAAACACCAAGCATTGCCTTTATTTTTGAAAACTTTATAGTCTCGTTTTTAAAATCGATACGTGAGGGAGCATATTAACATGACATTCGAGATAACATGTTATAATAATAGGTAAATAAAAGCACAATAGCATACATATCATACATTAACTAACATATATATATAAAATAAAACATGGCAAATTTTAAATAAGTAAAATATACATAAAACACAATATATATTTAAGAAGAATAGGAAAAAACACATAAATATGTAATTCAACATATATTTAAACATATTAATAATTAGAAATGATGCATGATATACAATTTGACACATATAGATAAAAAAACAAATGCGATAATAAAAATGTAGCAACATATATATATTAATCAAGCAACATTTAATAATATTATGAAACCAATCATCAAATATATAAATGATATAAATAATATAATATAAAAGATTTAATTCATATTAAAATATAAAATAAAGTGAGCAATTATTAAATGAAATATACCTAAAATTTAAAAAATATTTAAAATAAGTTATGTATAACAATATAATATAAATAAAATATAAGGAAATATAATATAAAATAATAATAATATAATAAATATTTTGCATATAAAAATATGGTAAAGTAATCAATATATATAATATATATAAAAAAAATTTAATATATTTAAGTAATAAAATATATATAATAAAAGTGTATATAAGAAAAATACATATTATAAAGACTATTAAATAATAAGATATAGTAAGTAATAGAAATGTATAAATAATTATAATGAGATATAATATGGTGTATGTATAATAATAATAGTGTAACAAATAAATAATAAGATAAAAATATACAAAAAGGACCTAAATTGGATTTAATTAAGAAATTGGGGGTTAATTCGTAAAATAATAAAATTCTGGGCCTGATTGAAATGCGCATTAAAATAGAGGGACTCGTTGGGCTATTTGCCCTAATCTCAAAACGACACCGTTTCCCCTAATACAGTTTTAAAACACTGTGAAGGCCAAATTGAAACAGAATTGAAATATTTGAGCTGAATTTAAAAAAATAAAATGGAATTATAAATATTAAAAATTGCGAGAGGACCAATTAGGTAATTAACCCAATCTTCAAAAACACGCGGATCCTCTCCGGGTTATCGGGTCAACACGCGGATCCTCAGGTCTCAAAACGATGTCATTTTAGGCTTATTGACTTAAGCCAAAACGGCACCGTTTTAAAAGAGGTATATATATCAATTAAACCCCTAAAAAAACATTTTAAAACGTTTCTAAAAAAAAATTCAGAAATGCTCTAAAGCTTTTAGAGCTCTGGCCTTCGACTGTTATGGCTCCGGTCGTCGGTCCTCCGTACGCGCTCACGCGCCGTCACGAATGCCACCATGCACGGTGGTCGGAGGGTTAAAAACCCTCGTCCTTCCACTGGTAATCATTTTTCCTTTTTATATTACTAGTTTTTTTTAAAAACGATTCATAGATTCGTAAAAGAGAAAAGAAATTAAAGTATGAGGAAAAAAAATCACCTTCTGAAATATTATTGCAAAGGTTTCGTGTACAATGATTTTGTGATGTGTTTATCTCTATTTTTTTTTGTGTATTCTCTCTGTATCTATCTATGTGTGTATTCGTCTCCTTTTTTACAGAATTGAGAAAAGGCTTTATAGCCTTGATTTACTGCCTATTTTGGAAAGAAATCGAAAGATTTCTCTATTCTAATCTATTTACTGCAATCTCGCTTTGATTTCCTTCCTTTTCTTGCAGGTACCCTGAAGATCTCGGTGATGGAAGGGTTGCTGGCGTTGATGGAGGCCTAAAGTCTGGTGGTGAGGATTCATGGTGACGGTGAGGCTCTAATTATGGAGGCAAAGCCTTGAATGGTGGCCTCGATTCGGGAGCTAGACAGACGCTCCCTGAACCTTCCAGAACCTGTTGTGGCGCGAGGAGAAAGAGCTAGGGTTAGAAACCCTAGCTGGTAATTTTAGGTTTTGGGCCTCTGTTATTTGGGTCTGGTTTAGTCCTGGGCTAGGTAAAGTGTAACTGGTCTTAGGAGTAGGCTTTTAGAAATGGGTCTGTAATGTAACGGGTTTGGGTCTGCTGGGTTGTAACCGGGTACACGGGTAATGGGTCTAAGGTATTTGATTTTGGGCCTACTGTTTAGGCTTTGTAACCTGGACTTGGATTGTTTAATAAATAAATATTTATTTATTTATCTATTTTATTTGGTTTTAAGGCCCAGTTAAATTTGGGCTATTACAGTTGCCATTGATGAATCTTGTGATTTTTTTTGTTAAATAATTAATTTGGAATGTTTATTGATAATTAAAAGTATTTTGTTAAGTGATTTTTGATGAATTTACCGATTAGGGACTAATTGTTAAATTAATAAAAGTACAAGGATTTAAAGTGAAATTGTTGCATAAATGGGCTGTTATGGATACCATGAACATTTGGCTATGCTTTGGGTAAAAATGGTTAATTTGCATGTTTTAGGCTTAGGGACTAAATTAAATAAAAGTAAAACTTTAGGGATAATTTTGTAAAAATGTCAAAAATGACCAAATTTCATGAAATGAATTTTTTTATTGTCTAAATTAATATATTGAATGAAATTATTAATTTAGATCAATATAGGGTGAAAAGCCGAGGAAAATAAAAAATTACCAAAATGTCCCTGAACCTTGGTATTTCTGCAATTTAGCCAGGTAAGTTCGAATGAACTGTATTCTGTATAATTTTGATTAAATTGAACATTAATATGTGATTATATCAATATATATATGATAGTATGCAATTAACTGTGTTAGGAAACGACATAAATCCAACGATGTACGGCGATTACCAAGTCTCATTTGAACATTAGGAATTCGTAAGATACAAATTACATGTCATTTGGGTTACATGATTTGGGTGTTGGTCCTGAACGTCCTACTGATTGCTGAGGTCCGTCATGTGTTACGGATACTCTACAGCTCGTGTGAGCAGCATCGTGTAGCTATGTTTCGACCCATAGCTCGTGTGAGCATACTGATTCACAGCTCGTGTGAACATACCGATTCACAGCTCGTGTGAGCATACCGATTTATAGCTCGTGTGAGCATACCGATTCACAGATGTGTAAGCATACCGATTCACAGCTTGCGTGAGCATACCAATTTATAGCTCGTGTGAGCATACTGATTCACAAATCGTGTGAGCATACTGATTCACGGCTCGTGTGAGCATACATGTACAGGATTTGACAGATTTCAGTTCTATGAGCTAGCACACTATGTGTGAGCTATCCCAGGTATCCAACGGTATTCTAAATGGTTCAACGGGCATTATTCAGATATGAAGTGGTAGAGTTCGATATGGACTAAGATATAGATACATGTGAATTTCATTGGAATGGTATTACATGGTATATTGAAAGTGGAAATGGATGATATATGTATTTGATACATGAATAAATGTTGTGCTCATCCATGTTTATATTGCTTATGTTATATGTTTGTTGTGCTAACATGTTTGGTGTACATGTTTAGACTTTAGCCAAGTTGTGGTTAGATTATGCCATGTTAAACTTATAAGTTATGCATTGAAATGGTAAGTGCCTAAATGGAAATATGCTTGTGATCATGAAAGGGTGGTAAGGTTTAAATTATGTAATTTCTATTGAAATGGTTTATCATGTGGTTAGTTCCAAAAAGAATTATGTTTAAATGCACTAGCTTGTGGCTACGGTTGAATGATATGTTTATGTCTCGTGTGATATGTATATGAAACGGGTGTGGAAAGGTAATGAAATAGTAAGTTCATACTTGAAGTGTAATATGATAAAAAAGGGAATGGTGAGTTGAATTTATGTTGTATTTAAGCTAAAGATAGTACATGCAATGGAAAGTAATGAAATGCAAATGAAAATAAGAAAATTTGAAAGGGTTTAAAGTTTTATAAAATCCTACTATGCTAGGGATGATATGTATATGTGATGCTGTGGATTCATTCATTTTGTGAGTTATTGAATACGGTTTGATGAATCTTGCGATATTGGTATAGGATTATCTTTGATATGTATAAATTTCATATTTGAATGGATTGATATGATCAAAGTTTATACGAGCTTACTAAGCATTTCTTGCTTACATAGTTGTTTTTCCTTTACCTTAAAGATTATCGGAAGCTCGATCGGGTTGGAAGCTCGTCGAAAATCTATCACACTATCTAGCAATTATATCGGTAGATTTTGATGTCTTGGTTAAGGTTATAATGACATGTATAGGTGGACTATGTCTAATGTTTAATTGATGAGTTTGGACTATATATATGTCATTTTGGTTGATGTTTTAGCCATTATGTTTTGGCTTGTAGATTTGGTACTTTAAATGGTTGATATGTTGATATATGAGTGTGGTCTTATAATGGAAGTTGAACATGTTCATATTGGTATGAAAAATGTAGTTGTCATTTATGATTATTGATGATAATTGTTAAATGGTAAACATGTTATTTTGGTTGGTGAACAAATTGATATGTTGGCATGTATACATGTGTTTTTATGATTAATGACATTTTGGTGCTTATTGGCTAATGTTGAAATGGTTTAGTGATGATATGTTTTGAATGGCCAAATTGGTGTATTTGTGAGTGAATTTTGGTATGTAATCATTGTGGTAAGTTTAATAAGGAAATTAGATTAAAAGAATACGGATGGTTAAAGGCTAAACTATGCAAAAGTTTAAACATTTTTGGTTGTTATGATTGAGGTGCCTTTTTGGGCATATTGGTTGTATGAACAAATACCATAATGGTCTAGCATGATTTTACATGTTTTAGGTACATTTTGAATGCCTGAAACTTTTCAATGTTGAACCTTGTTGTTGCATCTCTAAACGAGTTGAATGCGGAAATCAACCAAGCTATGATACGAGTTTGTTGAGGATAAACCTAATTAATCAACAGACATGTAAAATAATGAAGAAATTAAAATTATTGAACACAAATATTTTACGTGGAAAAATCCCTCTAAAGAGGATAAAAAACCATAGAAAAAGATAAATTTACTATAACGAAGAAAAATGAAGAGTACAAAGATAGAGATAAAACTAAACCCCGAAACCCAAAATAAGAACCTTCAAAACATAAACACAAAATTTTCTGAAAGCTTATAAAAGCTAATACTGTAACATCCCATCTTTAGTAGTGTCAGAGGCAATGGTTTCAGGACCACGATTCCGATGAGTGAGTAAATATTTTAAATGTTTATTTAATGTCTATAGGGTTAATTTAAGGTAGTATCAAATTTTCATTAAGAAAATTTGAAGTTTAAATGGTTAATTAGGAAAAAGGACTAAATTGTATAAGTTACAAAAGTAAGTTTCTAGTAGTAAAAAGGTGTTAATTTAATAAGGAAACAAAAGTTAATGACCTTATTGGGTAATTATACTCTTGGTGGTGTTAGTGGACGGTTTTGGCTAAAAAAATTAAGGGTTTTAAAGGTTTTAACAAAGGGTATTTTAGTAAATTGATAATTAATCATAAAAGTAATAAGCCAAATATCATCATCTTCCTCATTTTTACCAAATCTTGACTGAAAACACCATGGGAGAATAGAGAACAATCGACCAACCTTTGTTTCAAGTGCATGGTATGTAAAATTGCAAAACTGTTAAATGTTATAGATTATGCCAAGGATGAGTTTGATATGTTTTTGAAGTTTTATGATAGATTGTTAAGCTTGGTTGTTAAATAGATTCTGTTAAGTGATTTTTAGTAATTTTAGTGTTAAAGGATTAAATTGTTAGAAAGTAAAATTTATTAGTTTTAATGTGAAATGTTGGTAATTATGGGCTATTCAAAACCCCTAGTAAAATCGACTAGCATGTTTTAGTTAGAAAAATGGTGAAATTGCAAGTTAAGAATTTAGGGACTAAATTGTAAGAAAGCTAAACTATTAGGGGTAAATTTGTAAATTTATGATGGAAGGGTTTAATTGTATAAAACTACTTGTTAAAATGTTGGAATTATAATAATTAAGTTAAACTACTTTCACGTGTCCTTTTGGCACTTATGCTTTTAAAAGAATGTCATTTGGCTTATGCAACGCTCCAACAACCTTTATGAGATGCATGATCGCTATCTTTTTTGATATGTTAGAAGATGGGTTGGACGTATTAATGGATAACTTCTCAGTTTACGAAGATTCTTTTCAAGAATGCTTGGGTAACCTTGAAAAACTTTTAATAAAGGTGTAAAGAGACTAATCTAGTGTCTAATTGGGAAAAATGTCATTTCATGGTGAAAGAAGGATTGGTGTTGGGGCATCAGATCTCAAGAAAAGGTATGGAAGTCGATAAAGCTAAAATTGAGGTTATAAAAAACCTTCCCCATCCAAAAAATGTCCGGATGTTCAAAATTCTTAGGCCACGCAAGATTCTACCAGAGATTTATAAAAGATTTTGCTCACATCTCTAAATCACTGAATCAATTTCTTCAAAAGGAGACACCTTTCATATTTGACCGAAACTAAGTTAAGGCCTTTGAGGTAATAAAAGAGAAACTCATATCTGCACTGATAATCATTACCCCGAATTGGTCAGAACCTTTTATTATTATATGTGATGCTAATGACTATGCAATAGGAGCATTTTTCAGACAAAAGAGGAATAACATATTTAGGGTCATTCATTACGTGAGCAAAACACTAAATCCAGCACAGTGCAATTACACTACAACCAAAAAAGAAATGTTGGCAATGGTGTTTACTTGCCAAAATTTTTTACCCTATTTAATGGCAAATAGAGTATATGTTTATACTGATCACTCTGCATTAAAATAAATCATGAAGAAGGAAGAGATGAAAACCAGCCTGATGAGATAAGTTTTATTGCTTTAGGAAGTCGATATATGGATAATGGATAGAAAAGGGACTGAAAACCAAATTGTAGACCATTCATCCATAATAAAGAATAACTTAAAAGTGAAAACTATTGGAGAAATTAAAGAGTCTTTCGCAGATGAACAATTGTTCAGGGTAGACATCCATCAAACAAGGCCTAGAATACATAACACCCTGGTATGCAGATTATGTCAACTACATTGCAAGGGGTGTATTTCCATCACAGGTATCCTAGCAACAGAAGAATAGGATAATTCATAAATCAAAAAATCATATTTGGGAGGATCCATATGTGTTTCGGCAATGTGCGGATCAATTGGTCCAAAGGTTTGTAGTGGAGGAAAAGATACATGACATTTTACAAGGATGTTGTACATCTCTATGTGGGGGAATTTCAGCAAAAAAAGGGCAACCCAAAAGGTGCTACAATCAAGGTTTTATTGGCCAACTATGAACAGAGACGCCTATGAATTTGTACAAAGGTGTGATAGATGCTAGCGAACTAGGAGTATATAAAAAAGGGATGGAATGCCGCAAACATGGATAATTGAGGTAGAAGTATTTGCTAAGTTTGGTACACCTCATGCATTATTAGTGATGAAGGATCTCATTTTTGTAGCAACCAATTTGAAGCTGCTCTGGCTAAATACAACATAAGACACTGAATGACAACGACTTATCACCCGTAGGCTAATGGGCAAGCGGAAGTGTCTAACTGTGAAATTAAACAGATTTTAGAGAAAACAGTGAACCCAAGTCAAAAGGATTGGGCAACAAAGTTAGAAGATGTGTTGTGGGCTTACAAAACAGCATATAAGACTCCTCTAGGTATGTCTCCATATAAGCTAGTTTACGGAAAGAACTACCACTTACCGATTGAATTGGAGAAGAAGGCATATTGTGCAATTAAAGAATTCAATTTGGATATGGAATTAGCTAAGAAAGAAAGATTATTTCAACTACAAGAATTGGAAGAATTTCGCTTCATGACCTATGAAAACACTAAAATGTATAAGGAAAGGAGTAGAATTCGACACGATGTAAATATCCGAAAATGTGAATTTCTATCTGGATAGAAAGTTCTACTGTTCAGCTCGAGATTAAAATTATTTCCTGGCAAACTTAAATCGAGATGGATAGGTCCATACACCATACACCAGGTGACACCTCATGGGACAATAGAGCTGATCGACAAATAAGGGCATCTTTTTCTTGTAAATGGCCAAAGAGTAAAACATTATTTTGGAGTAATGGCAAACACAGTAGTTTATAAACAATTCTTGCAATGCAATGCTCTGTGGGATCTAGGAGGAAACGAGGGGATATTAACAAATGAAAAAAGTGATAGTGAAGAAAGTGACCAAATTGTTGATTTCACACCACAATCGAAACATAGTGGAATCTGGCGTGCATGTCGCAACACCCATACTGAATGTCGCGACAATAGACAACATTCAGAATGTGGAAACTGCTCTCGAAGTCACGACATAATCAAGGGATGTCGCAACACCTCTACATAAACTTTGTTTTCTGAATTAACATTAACTATTAATGTTTTTGTAGTTTAATTTTATTAGGTTTCTTGTTCTTTAACTTCTTGCTTAGTATAAATAAATTATAACTCTTAAATATTTTATTCTTTTCTTCTAATGCATAAATAGGTCACATTCATCCTCTTACTTGCCACTACCTAGAAAGAAATATCAAATTGTAGACGTAAAAGATCGTACAAGGGACTTCAGCAAAAAAATATTACTAAATGGGCAGTTTCAGTGTAAGCACTTCAAGTCCATTTGTTGAATTCCAAGAAAGTGACATGGATAAATACTTACAACAACTACAGTTGTATAATTTCATCCAAGAGCAGGGATTTGATCTTTTAATGAGTTGTAAAGGAAATTGGGAGAACGAAATAGAAAGAGAATGGACCAATTTTGTTTGCCATCTGAAGAGCCTACAATAATTCCTATAATGTAGGAATTTTATCTAGCATTAAAACAAAGGGAAGTAACCAGGCCATTCTACGGGATGTAGTCTTCTGTGAAGGTCAGAAGGATCAATGTTCCAATAACTGAGATGTGAATTTTCCAATTTTATTTGTGCCATATTATTATCGCGACTATCTTTATAAAACATATCTAAAGTAATTAAAAAAAATAGACACGAAGGAAATACTGAGATTCTTTATTGAAGGGAAAGAATATGGCCTACAACAGATATGCCTGAGATCAGTCCCATCTATGCTATCATAACATATAGGATACTCCAGAAGAAACAAATATGTATTGGAACATGGATAGACATGAATATGGTTGAGTGCACAAGAAATTTAGGGATGGGAATATTTTTCCCCCATTTAATTACAAAATTGTGTAAAAGAGTAGGAGTTCCTATCTAGTAGTTGGATAAGACCATGAATCCTCCAAGGAAACTGCTTGGAGATGACGTATTCAAGCAGATTATTCTTCTTCAAGCAAAACAAAAGGAGAAAAAGAGGATTTCGAGAATATGATGAATAATATTTCAATTTTTTTTGGTAAGATTTGAACTTTTAGGAATAGGTGGATTTAGGAAAATTTAATTAGTTTCTTATTATATTAGGAATTTGTACTTATTTTTAAGTTACTGAATTGAACTTTTTAATGTTTTTAGGATTGTATTACTTTTTCTAAGGATGATTTTAATTTGTTTTTAGGAGTAGGAACAAATTTTCAGTAGTTTTGTTTCATGTTTGGCTTTGAATTTCTATGTAAGAATTCCACATGAAAAAAAACACAATAATTTGAATAATCAACAAGCAAAAGAGGAAGCACCTACCAATAGCAGTGAAAGATTTTAGGCACTTCGAATCCCATGCTCACACGTACTTGCTACATGTGTGAATCTACGAATTGAGTACACGCTTTATATTAATAATGTGTATAAACTGGAATGCATGCACAGTGTATGGTTAACTGAATTCCCACCTGTCCTGGATGAGAGTATGTGGTCGCCAGTGTCCAACGTGCCATTTGAGTTGGCCCCAAACTTGAACTTGCGTCGCGTCCTGAAAGGTCGCCTAAATTCCACTTGGATACGCACCAATATGGATCTTCGAGAGAAGGACAACCAATAGATGTTATGCAGGTACTATAGAAACCTAGGGCATACGAAGGCAACATGCTCTATATTGACGGGTACATTGGGGCCTCAACGTCGCTAGCATTCAAATTTTTCTAGCGATATAAAATTGATTACAATGCTTTCTTTTTGTGTAAAAAATATGTTCTTTCTTTTAACTTGCATTTCAATGGTATTTTCCATCGTCTACTAACATTTACATTGGGTAAAATTTGCTACTTTAAGCGCTACTTCAAATAAAATATTATATATGGCAAACGTATAATTTACATTAGAATTTAACAAAGAAAAATACAAGTTGCAATAGAAATAAAAAACATGATCGTTTTTCAATTGATTTCATTTATATTTACATCGAAATAAGTAAATAAAAAATACATCATTGAGCCGGCTGTGTGCCACAGGTCGATGGCTGACAAGTACGTGTAGGATTTCTGTGCACAACTAGTGGTGTCAGCTCTGGTTGTTGTTCATGATCATTGTCTTCGTCTTTACCTCCACCATTGTACTCATCTTCATCTCCACCCTTGGCTTCATCTTTGTCTCCATCGCCTTCCTCAATGCTCGAGTGTGGTGTCATTTTAGCCTCCCATCATGTTTCCTCCACTCCATGATAAAGTGGTTGCACCGATGACCCGCCACGATAAAACAACAACACGATGAGTGATTATGACATTATCAACAAATAAACGTACGATGTTGTGAAACCCAAATACACTGGGATTGACCCCGGCATCGATATTGGCATCTATGATGGCATTGGTGTTGCCACTGGTAACGGTACATGTGTCGACATTTGGCTCAGCGTTTACGTCAGCATCAACGTCATCATAAGGGCATAGAATGTTGGGGACGGAGGTGCCCCATAATATGTGCCTGCGGGAGGGGTAACCGTAGGGTATTGTAGTGGTACATAGTGTAGTGCTTGTAAAAAAACACGAGGTTATTGAAATGAACAGAAATAAGTGGAGTGAACTGACTAGGATGTGGCGTAGACATCAGTGGCGCTTGTTGGGTCGGACCTAATGACGAACCCGGCGCGACACCTCTTTTGGACCTACTCTATTGGCCCGCTCATCTTTGCCTCTTCAGATGAAGTTTCCTATTCCTCGGCTCCACCAATAGTAGATACGGCTTGCGGACAACTCAGAACCAGGGCATGTACTCTAGACAATTTGTCATGTCTAATGAGAAAAAGAGTTCGTAGATAGGTAAGAATTTCATCCTATGATCCCAAATGTCGATATACTCCTTGTTATAATCTTGCAAATTCTCATTGTTCTTCCCCTGTAGATCCAACTTGTACAGTGCTTCCATATCTCGCGGCGGTGGTGGAATTTGTTTCCTCCACCCGAACTGTTGTATCACTCAATCCAATTCATGTATTTCCACTATTGCGTAAACTATCAACGACATCTTCACATCCCACATACTTTGATTGGCCAAAAATTTTGACAGAACGCATTCTATGATATTCAGGTCAGGGTATGGCTTTATTATATACAAAAATTTTGTTTTACAAATCATTACGTAATTATTATAGGTTTAGGGTAAATAAGTAACTAACCTCAGCTTCCGAGTGTTGATCTAACAGTAGCCGAATATCTTTGAGCTACTCGGGTAGTCCCACATAACTCAGCCCATGGTTCCACCAATAGAAACGATGTGTTAATTCAAACATATAAAAATAAACAACATTTACTATACAAACTACATATTTATTAAGAAATGATTTTTACCTTGTCACCTATGGAAAC
Organism: Gossypium anomalum; assembly: GCA_025698475.1. Taxonomy (NCBI): domain Eukaryota; kingdom Viridiplantae; phylum Streptophyta; class Magnoliopsida; order Malvales; family Malvaceae; genus Gossypium; species Gossypium anomalum. Next base: position 15,695,404 of record CM046960.1, on the reverse strand, counting down.
ATATGTAGGTCATTCACTCGGAGATGTAGAAATGGTAGTCGCCACCAAGCCCATGACTACAGCAAGAGCAGGCAACCACCGGTTGGCATCTTATATGGTTCCGTCGCTCGACACAACTCCCAATATAATGTGGCCAACACGGTTGATCCCTAACTCATTCGTCCGCTTTCTTTGAATGCTCGAGCGTATTGTTCTTTGACGATGCCGAGCGTGTTTGTAGGAAGCTCTTTGAAATTGGTTTTCAACCACTTCATATCTATCTGGCCACCGTAAAACTTCTTCGGCACCTTCCCCAAAAATGCCTCGCAAAGATCCTCTTTACAGAGAACGACCCGCTAACCCTGTGATGACTGGCTCATCCATCGGTAAACCGAGTTGTAAAACTACGTCATCGAGTTTGATTGTACGCTCGTCGCCTGGAAGATGGAAAGAGTGTGTCTTGGGCCTCCATCTTTCTAACAACGCATTGATGAGTGTAGGATCGAGTTTGCAACCCCCAAGCATTTGAGACTCATGCAAGAATCTCGCGTCTTGCTAGTAACCATGAATTTCCGTGATTAGGCCATTTGACAAATTATGTATGAACCCCTCCAAAGCACGATCATTCGCCTATTTATATCAACAAAAAAATAATTTTAAATATTTTTTAAAAAAATACTTTAAAACCAACTTAATTGAAAATAACGAAATTTAAAATTTCTTCTTACCATTATCACTTAAGCAGCGAAAATGTGCTTGTCATCAAAACAAATTAGAGAGGTTGTCATTAGTGAAAACTTAATCGAAACGAATAATATACAAAATAATTAAATAAATCTACAATATTTTTAAACAAATGTATTGGGAAATTTAGAACAAAACTTGAGAAAATTGAGAGAGTTTAGAAAGAATTAAGAGAATTGAATTTGAGTGAAAGGAATGAAGAATGGCTTGGTATTTATAGGAACAATAAAATTCCCATTAAGCCCTTCAAAAGTTTTACCATTGCCAATGTTCAAAAAACTGACCATTCCAACTGAACATACTTTCACGCTTTCTTCAAAAACAGTTTATTTTCTCAAATTTTAAAAAAATAACATACAATTAAAAAAAAATGACATTATGTTCAAATTTAAAATTTAATTTCTATATTTTAATTTTTAATATAATTTAATACCTCAATTTATCAATATCATTAGTTAATCTAAATATTTTATAATGATTAAAATAAAATAAATTTTTAAAAATTATTAATTACGTTTTAATTCATATTCATTATTACAATGTCATTTTTTTAGAATTCTAATGTTAACATCTGAACATAAATTTTATAAAAAATCTAAATTCTTGAAAACAAAAAAGCAATGACTAAATTAAAATGTTCAAAAACTGTACTTTATATTTTAACCTTTAAATTTTTTTACTTTATAATTTAACCCCAAAAAAAAAAAACAAATATCCTCGCATGGGAGGTAAGATTCTAGTTAATATGAAAAGTAAGCATTTACACTCTGTGGGATTCGACACTCTATTTATCATTGGTCGGAAATTTGAAAAAGCCATAGAAAGTAAGCGATGCATGTATGTATCAAAATGTGGATTGAAATCAAGAATCTGATCTGTTGGAGGTTGTAAAGGATGAAAGAAGTCCGGCAGCTTGTACTGGTAAGATGTCACCAAAGGTTGACATGGCAGATGCAGATCGATCCTTGAATATCCCCACTTGCCCATCCGTTAACATTGATCCCAGTTTTAACGTGCTCTCTCCGAATCTGCTCCCAACCTGCCCGCCTCCAATAAAAGGAATTTCATTATCAACAAAACATTTAATATGCCTAACATGCTACCAAAATTTTCTAGTTTTTATCAGAAGCACAATTGTGTATAAAATGCTTGGCATCGCTTAAAAGAAAGAACATAAAAGGAAATAAAAACAGTAATATGTAGAAGCCATACAACTGGATATAAGAACCATCTCAGACCGCTCACAACTGATATCATGGACATGGAGAAGTTAAAAATTGTTCAAACTAATTTATACTGTTAGTTATAATGTGTCAAGTTATAAAAAAGTAAAGTTTTTAGTCTCAATCAGGTAAATTATATATATTTCAGATATATATACACATATCAACTCAAAGCCTTATTTAACAAGTTATGCTCAAAGTATATTCAACTCACAATAAGCCACCTTGCCAAACTGCACATTTACGCATATAGTGTCAACCAAGGGGTTGAGACTTGAGATTCACCCTATAATTATTTTGTTTCCTTACTGCCCAATACATTCATCATCACGTTATATGTCATGCCCCAACTACGGATTCTTACCAATCCAGTTGAGGTTCAGTAAGAAAAAGTTATGTGGGAAAACTATAAAAGAACTTATATTTCTAAGGTATAAATAGATAGATTTTGCTTTTTCAACAAGAGTCAATGGTTTTGATTTTACTGTTTTTTTCAGGGTAAATTCCATTTACAACCCCAGGATTTCCTACTTTTGTAAATAACACACTACAAGTTCTTTTCCTTGCACTTAAACAACCTGAAGCTTTATTCAATTATCGTAGGAGACTACAACATCAATTTTGACCAACAAATTGCACAAATCCACATATTTAATAGGTATCTTTGTAATTTTGTTGTGTGAAATTAATTTATTCCCCTATAACAACAAATGAAACTTCAGGATGCTAAGCGCAAATTAAAAAGAAAAATTATGAGGTATTATTTGCTAAGAGCTAAAACCAGAAAGGGTGAAACTTTAATCAAGCCTTCAAACTGGATCAAATAAAACCAATCTATTCCAACCAACGTACTTTAAACTCTAGAGCCATTGGCAAGGCCTATAAGCATCAGCCAGCATGCTTTTGAAGTGAACACTACGTTTATATGAATTTCTTTACTGTGACAGTGGGAATTAGAAAAGCCATTTTAAATGCCATAAAAGATGATGAATAGCATTACCTGCATGAAAGATTTTAAGAATGGTGTTGCAACACCAAAACTCTGGTTATCATCCAAATCACCTTTCTGGGAAAGCTCTCCATTTGTATAAGCTTTCCAGGAACTTCTTGAAGTAACATCATTGGATGCAGCCATAATAGGTTTCCCATTATTCCCTCTAGAAGACAATGCTGGGGCACTACATGACCAACCATAAGTTATAAGAAAATCAGATATATGAATAAATAGCCCAGGATAGTATTATACATTGAATAAAGTGAAAATAAGACTGTATAGCAAAAAAAAAAAAGTAAAACAGACCTGATTGGAAGGTATTTGAAACGAGGAACCACAGAACATCTCATAATATTCGACTCAGAATTAGTAGGCAGTTTCTGTACAGTATCTGTATACATCCGATTAAGTTGAACAAAGAACCCAAAGAGCACAGCATGCCTGAGGTATGACTGCTTCTCATTCTCCCATAAGTATGGCTCATACCTTGAAGTAATTCAGAAAACACTTTTAATCAGAAGAGATATATGCAGTCATGCCTAAATCCCAACAACATAAATAGAACATATAAAAGTTTACTAGTTGAAATACTGGCTCTAATAATAAACTGATAGGCGAAAAGGCACTCAAAAGGAAGCATCAAGAGAGCAGATGACACATCGGCAATTTCATCAGATTTTTACACAGTTTGATTAAGATCCATAGTGCATTTTGACAAATAACTGTACACATTTTATCAGACTAGTAACAATCTGGTCTAGATAAACAAATGCAATAATTTACCAGATGAAACTTTGCATTAACTTCTGCAATGTGTCAAGTAAAACAACCAGAAAACTTCTATTAACAGGAACAGCCCATTGTAATAAGCCACAGCACCCTGTACTTGCTATGTGCTTAGAGTTTGGAGGTGAATACCAGCAGCAGGCAATCAGGCCACCGCACTACTTCTCCTGTGTTTCCTTAATCTCTCATATCTTTATTCCTTTCTCTCATATCTCTAGCAGGTTTCCGTTGTCAATGGTGAGGCTGATGGTGATGGTGTCATAACCTTCCTCTTTTAATTTTTTATTCCCCCTAGGCTTACTCACATGTCCTAGTCATAAGTCCAACAACATTGTTTTTTGTTCCTAAATCAGTTCTTTTAACAAGAAAAACTTGTAGCACATCCAACCACATTGATGTCCATGCTGCAAAGGTAGGAGGTATGTCCATATCCAACACAAACAGGACATTATTGTGGAGAGCCAATGGCAGAAGGCATGTCCATACACATTAATATCCTCACTAAAGTTGCTGAGATTAGTTAAGGGTAAAATAAAAAATTGGAAAGAGCTTAAAAGACACTTTTATAGTAACAACAGCAATTTCATATCATATAAGTTTTCATTACATTTAGGTGGAGCAAGAAATTTGGCTATGGGGACTGTAGGGCTTAAAGTTATAACCATGTTTGAAGGGATCGTTAAAATTAGTAATGAGACCATATACAATAACAATGTAATTGTAAAGCAAAATATTAATATATATTTTATTAAAAAGAATCTCAATATCAGAAAATATCTACTAAACGTCATTAGAGTTTTTAAACTCCAATAGCATGATTTTAGGGTTATCACATAACCCATTAGTGGAAGTTAAAATTTTCTGTCACTTGAACAATAATCATTATAATACTTTTTTAAAAAAGAATCATTATAATATATTAATGATAAAATAAAAAGACATGTAGCAGCATTTAATCTCACAGTGGAACTTAAAGTTCCTTCAAATAATAGTCATTATAATCCATTAACGATAAAATAAACATCAAAGTCTCAACATATAGAAATTAAAACTTGAGTATAGCAAATAACTACAGGAAGCATAGGCCTTATATAACTTTTATATTACTAATAGAGTTATAGGAAATAAAAAGAAGAGAAACAGTAAAGAAGATCAAATTTTCAAGCATTTTGAAATTCTTCTTTCAAAAATAAAGCGAGACTCAAATCAGTTCTGATTTGGGTAATCTTGGTTTCGAGTTAATTCTGCTTCCAATCACTGGGGCATGGGTTATTTCAAGTAATTGGCTTAACTTGAATTAGGTTGGATGCAAATGTAAGATTTTATCACCCTGAGTTAAGTTTTATAAGGACTAAGGTTAGATACTCACCAGCTTGTGGCATATCTCCAATTTTGATATTTGATATCAGGAAAAAAAAGGTTCTTTAAATAATTCGATCATGTAAAATTCATTTACTAATTTAAAGTCATTTTATATCAAATATTAACAATATCCTTTTATCATGAAAAAATATTAACAATATCCTGCTACCAAACAATCATTAACCAATTTTGCTAGACTGATAGTATTAACTTTTTATTTTTATTGCTTTGATTATTTTTAGTTATCCACAATGAATTACAAATAAAACTTAAAATGTCAACCATATCTTACATCTACTCAAGGTGAAAGAAAGTGACACATTTAAGAATATGTTCTCCAATTAGTTCTAATGTACATTATCGTTCAAGTTTTATCTACATATTTTATCATTCAGAAAATATGGAAAATGAAAGACAAATGCAAATGAAATACTTTATGTATGATATCTAATTTTAAATTTTATTTTAATTCAGGCTCTTGTCTACATGGGTGCAAGTTGATTTGGTTCTGAGCAAACCAGGTTTGGGTTGCATGGGAGCGGACTACTGATCTTTTGTGTCCAATCTAGTAGGACAGATCAAGCAGATTTTCAGTCAACTTATTTAACTCTAATTGTGGACAGTAACTTCTTTTTTTTAAAATAATTCAAACAAAGTTAAAACAAATAAGAAAAGAAAATTCATTTGATTTGGTTAATAGATTTCCATAGTTGCTTTTTCAAGATTTTCATTTTGCTCTTGTGAGGAGAGAATCTAACAGGAGGAATTTGTTGCTACCAACCTAATTCTATTCTTGGACAAGACAAATCCAAGGTCAGTTGACAAGATCTAGAGCCAGCAGGATATGGATCTATTGCCAACCAACCACATCTTCTAGTTGAACCTAGATCTCATTGATCTGTCAGGGATTTTCCAAATACTAGATCTAGATGGCTAGGATGGATGTAGTCAAAACTGGCCTTGAATGCAACATATGCTAGTATTCAAGAGACCAATAGTGCTGTGATGTGCTCAGTTTAGTGGTGTTTGATGTGAAGTTTGTAGTGATGGTAGGCCAGGTGATTATCATATGCCATGAGCGAGAGAGAGAGAGAGAGAAGATCTCAGAAAGAAAAGGAAAAGAAGAGAAACTAATAAGAGAAAAGTAAAAAGAAAACAAAGCAGGCAATAGACAGAAGAGGTTGTTTTTTATAGTAAAACAGTAAAAGAAAAGGAAAGGGAAAAAAACACAAACAAGAGAAAAAAGGTTTAGAGGATAAGAAAGGTGTTCCTAGGAAACCTAAAGAGAAAAGGAGGAAACTAAATGAAGGCGAATCAGGGACGGGTCTTGATAGACTATGAAGGCCCCAGCTCACAAAAAAAAAAAAAAAAAAAAAAAAAAAAAAATTCAAGACTTGCATCTCAGAAATCCTCACCATCAAAAAATTTAACTTGTTGATAGTAATCTTATTATCATTAATGTATAGAGATTTTAGGGATTGACTAGCACATAGCACATAATAAGAGCGTATATAATCTTTGACTTTCCTTATTTGTATGCATGTCTACCAGTATAAATAGGTGATGTATAAGGATGTATATCGTCATTGAAATGTATATTAAAATTTTCATTCTCTCTTCTTCTCCCTTTTCTTCTAATTTCCCACGGCTGTAGCAGCCATCACCAGCAGCCACTGTTCAGCCACTATTTTTCTTATTCTTTTCCCTCTTTTACTTTCTCTCTCTCTCCCTTGATTTTGCATAACTAAATGAAGGTGAATCAAAGACAGGGTCTTGATTGACTATGAAGGCCCCAGCTCAAAAAAAAAAAATTCAAGACTTGCATCTCAGAAAAATTCCCTCACCATAAAAAATTTTAACTAAATGAAGATGAATAAAGACAGGGGCCTTCATAGACTATGAAGGCCCAGCTCAAAAAAAATATTGGGAAAACTACAAGCATTTAAATCAAGCTTTATCTCACATGCAAATCAATAACAATTTCCCAAAAAAGTGCCGGACAATCCCCTATCAATATTACTTTGGTAGCAAACCATACAATATGAAAGAAGCATGAGAAAAATTAAAATTAATGTTAGATGCATCTTGGTTCTTCTGATATTTTACAGAATACCATGTGGTTTTTACTCTCTATAAAAGTTGTCAAAAATTTTAGAATTATTATTAAAAATTAAATTTATATTCATCATGTAAAAAGTTATGGAAACACTTACGTCAGCCAATCAATAGGATCCAACTTTTGCGAAAGAGAATAGATCAGCCCATCAACAGCATCTCTAACAACAGACTTAGTCTGAGCTTGGTCCTTCCTTCTGAATGATGATTTAGACTTCGGTTTTCTAGATAACTCTTCATTTACATTGAAATCACCCCCCGAAAGAACATCAGCAGCAAACCTTATGTCCAACAAGACCTGCAAAATTCCTTTCTCTGACAGTTGAGCTCCCGAGGCCTCTCTAGTTGACAGAAAGTTCTCATAAATTGAAATGACCTACAAGATGAATACCAAAAAAAAAAAAAGGGTGCCAAACATGCTTAGCCAACTGGACTATAATAATAAATTTACCAACAAGAACAGAAAGAAATGAGAATCTAGCAAAATATAATTTAGAGCTAGTCAATATTTTTGAAACCAAGGAAAAAGAATCCACCATATGAAACTTATCAAGAGAGAAGCATAATTTATTTATTCCTTTAAAGAAATTATATAATACTTCATGCAGAAGCAATGACCAATTAATTTTCTTAGTGGATGTAAATAGAGAACTTGTATCTTGATTTCAAGTAAGTCATAAACCATAGTTGCCAATGCTGTTTACCAAGGAGACATCTTTTACAATGTGCCAATTGCAGTAAATTAACTAAGTGCAAACTGAGATAAACATTGAACCAATTCAACACTATGACCACACTGCATCCCCACCCCAAAGAGAGAGAAATGCAAACCGAATTAGGGAATGTACAACCAACCTCTCAGCAGTGGCACAGAATAGGTGAAACGAAGTAAATGCATAAAGTTAATACTAACTTTTCAAAAACTTTACTAATTGAGCCGTTGTGCCTATATATATTCCTAAGATGCTCATTTGGAACCAATTGCTTCAA